>OZ024933.1:90797431-93197431 GCA_964017235.1 Sabellastarte sp. h YS-2021 | reverse complement strand
CATTACAGAAACAGAATTTCATCAATCTGCCATGTAAAAATGCATAGTGAAATGTAAAATGACCTATGCAATGTGTTGTAGGTTTTCAATCAAATCCGTCAATTAACAGTTGTTGAAGACGTGTCTGATAGATTTTATGGAGATTTGTTAACAGAATATAGTATACCCTTATATTCACTATATGTTGGTAAGAGCATCTGCATATTAATTTTTGGATTGAAGTATATATTTTTCATACTCCCAGAATTAAATGTAAATAATGAGAGGGAATTGGGGATGTGTCACATACACGGTAGGAATATGCACAGTTTTACCCCCAAAAATAAGAGTATTCAAGCTGTTGTTGAATGTTTGTTGTCATTTAATGTACAACAACCTAAAATTACAAAATTATTTTTTACGTTTACATTTTACATTTATTTTGATATTGTTAAGAGCCCACAAAAGACTTTTTTGTATTCTTCAAACTGTCCTTTAGAAAGTCCATGAAGCCTCATAACTTGAAAGATAATTCCTCAGTAACCAATGTAAAATTTCCTATCAAATGTAACATTGTTACCGGCAAACAGGTGTAAAGATGGCTATGCTGGCCCTCGCTGTGATGCAAAACCCTCCACTTTTCTGAAGACTAAGGACATTGCAGTGGTGTCGGCTCTCATTGGACTGGCAATCATCTGTGTCTTCCTTACTATAGGCTTGTGTTATGCCTTGCTGAGAAAAACAGACTCTGCCAGGTGAGCTAGAAGGTTTTCTATAGATTTGAACTCATTTAAGGCAAAGTCAAAATTACAGTTTTAAGTTCTCTTCAGCATCCAGTGTCATATTCTGACAATCCCTGAAGTATTGGAACTTGTGGGTGTCAAAACACACAGCCTGAGGTAACAGCCTGTGATAAGTGGCCAAACTGGCTTACTGCAAGGTTACTGAAGTTCTTTACATTTGTTTAATTATTCGTTAAATATAATCGTGGTATAGTCTAATTCATTTTTAAAACTTCTGTGATTGGTTTGCTCTCATTAAACCATCATATGTGTGAAAATATCCCACAATACTTTTCTAATGATAAAAATAACATTTATTTGGTCTTCACAATTACTTGTATAGATGGTACTTGTTTTCGCATTTGCAAACATTAATTTTATAGTTTTTGTGGTTATCCTCTTCTGATTCTCTTCCAAATCCCGTGCCAATTACTTCTGCAATCACACCATTTGCTTTCTGCAGCATATTTCTTTGGCATGCAAAAAGTGCCATAATCTATGTTATATTTAATAATTATCCTAAGGGGGCTTAGTGGTGTACACACTCCCCTCTCACCTCTGAGGTTGCTGGTTCTAACTCCAGATATGACCCCATGTGGGAAATTTGGTAGTTGCTGACCAATGCCTAGGCGGGTTATAGTGCAGAATCTTACCCACAAGTATGTACTAGTTTACTCTCAAATTACGGGGAAATACAGACTTAATCTGATGATGTTTTCTTCTACACAATCCTATTACTTTTCATGTGTTGCAGCTGCTAGTGACAGTTTATCCTATTTCTAGTTATACAATGGCAGTATCAAGGAAATGAGTTTTTATTATCCATCACAAAATCCAAACAGCTGAGAAATTGCAAGTTAAATGTTGAGGTTCTTTCTTCACTGGTGCCCTGTATATATGCCAGCCATTTTCGCCTCTCTTTTTATATGGATTTATTTAACTTACAAATCATACAGTATGGTGAATAATAAAGTAAAACACCTCTCATTACACATATGCAGAAAAAAATATATCACTCCTAAAGATTAACAATTTTAATACTACGCACTCATATAATATTGTGATCTTCATTCGTGATATATTTTTTCTGCATATGTCATTCGGGAAGTTTTCCTATTTTATAAAACACTCGGGCTGTATTTTCTCCAAATAAGGGGAAAATATAGACTGGGACCTATTTTTCTCAAATATGACAGTGCCCCATGCTTGTGTATTTCAGTCATAAGGGTTTGTATTTATTTATTTGGGGTTTTACGTCGCTTTCAACATTGTAAGGGTCATATAACGACGGGTAGTTGGGAGGGCAGAGGAAACGAGTACATACAGTTGGTCAAGGTTCTGTACTGTAAACTGCTGACCAACGGCAAGCAACTACCAGCTTTCCCACTTGAGGCCATGCCGGGAACCGAACCCTGGCCTCAGAGGTGGAAGGCGACAGTGTTACCACTCTGCCACCGTGGCCCCTATAAGGGTTTGTAAAACACTGAACAAGAATTAGATAATAAAAGTAAAGCCTCTGTTATGAAATATATATAAAGAAACTATATACAACGGTTGAGGAGAATACAGTCTATGCTATGCACTCGTACTATGTTGTCATCTTCATCTGTGATGTATATTATTAGTGTAGATTGTTGCGGGATTTTCCATATTTATAATGGAGTTTTATTTATTTTAGCCTTCACAGAAGTAGTGAAGGATATTTCCCAAATCTACCATCTATAGCCTGGAGAAATTCATACGGTGATTACTTCAAGTGATAGGAGATACAGGATCCACATGTCCTCTGTTTCCAATTCATATTTTTTGGACTTATTAAATTCACAGAGGTACTTTTCCAGACATGTTTAATCTTTAGAAAGCTCTGATAGATTGGCTTACTTTTTTGGTATTCAAACACAATTTAATGAAAATATTCCGTTGCCAATTTTTTTTCTAGTTGTACCTGTTCTGTTAATTTTATTCAACAATCCATAAACTTCAATATTTCAGGACAGTTTCTAATTTGATCGTATTATTCCAGCATATTTTTAAATGCTAATAGTGAATTAACCTGTTGTTGAGCTTAAATGCAAAAAAAAAAATCTTTTACCTTATTGTAGTAGTTCATATAAATTATGCTGCATATATTTGCTACCTAGATGTGAATGTAGCTTATATTTATAGATATCCAGCAGAAAACATTATACTTCAATTACAAAGTTTATAGTTATAAGTAGTGAAAAGGTTCAAATATGTGAAGGACATACAGTTGTAAGCAAAAATCTTTAGCCATATAATTAACAAGGTTAACATGTTGTCACTTGGATCTTGTCTCTGTAGTTATAGGTTTGAGTCCAGTTTATCATAACAAATGGGATTCCCTGACAGTCTGTTAACTATTTTCAAGATTGTTAAAAAACAATGTAAAACCAATATATTATTGAACTGTAATGTATTTGAACTGATAATCTGTTATGCCTGTTTTACAATTTTGTTATAAAATAATGTTACATGTTGTTAGGATGTACTATTTATTGCAAATATACTCGCTTGCATCTAGTTGATCTTTTATTGGATTTTGATACACACATATCCAAAGGACTGCAGTCTGGTCTTACGAGCCATGGCCAAATCTAGCAGACAGTTAGTGCATAGAGTGGTTATCAAGTTTGGCTACTAATCATTTGTCCATCACCCAAGTAAAAGAGAACTCCTAAGTTGACTAAGTTATGGATTTGTCATTTAATTGTACTTGGGTCGATATCCAATTCATGACAACATGTTGTAAATGCTGATGGGCTGTGACTAAGCCAAGTAATTTGCATTACTTTCTCCTTCTCCTACATTACTAGTGATAATTTGACCAATATAATGAACCCAGCTGTTAAGGTGAAGGTTAAAGCCTAACAGTTGGCTTATGATTACCATATACAATGTCCACTCCCATATATATATGTTAATGTTTCATAAGCCAACTGTTAAGCTTTAACCATATATATATATAAGTACATAAAACAACCCCCTGAAGTAGTCTTTGGGTGTTTTTACATGTTTACAAGCTTTCCCATTGCAAAATGGTATTTAACCAGAGATATTATGTGTCAAACAAAGAACATATATGCCATCAGTAGAATATTGTGACTACACAAAATGGTAACATGACACAGAAAACCATTGTGGTTATTTAATAAGCTTAGTCTCAACTGAGACCCCTTCTGTGAAAACCATTTGAGACAAAGACTTAGCTGAGCCAAAAGGCCAGTGGCTCAGCCTGAGACTGGGCTAAGTCTGAGACCTTTCATGAAATCCGCCCCAGGGACACAGTGGGTAACACACTTCCCTCTCAGGCCCTGAGTTCAATGTCCATCCTAATCAAAAATGAGGTAGATGGCAGTTGCTTGGTTTTCAGTGCAGATTCTTGACCAAGTAGTGAGCACTGGTTTTCCACCATCCTCCCAACTAGTTATCATGAAATAATCAATAAAATGTGTTGAACATTAAATTGGTGGTTCCATGTTGCTAACTTTAGCCCCGACTCTTTGCCAGTTTTGAAGTCAGAAGCAAAACTGTTAAAAATGTCAGGAAGCTATATTTTGAAGGTCAGGAGAATGTGAAACAAGTTTCATATTTCTTGAAAAGTCGGCAACTGTGATTGATCTCCTGTCCAACTTATAACCATGACATTAAGTTATGTTAATGTTAGGAACCACTCCAATCATATCCTATAGCCAGCACATTAAATTGTGTCACTGCTACAAGGTAAAAGGTAACACACTCGCCTCACACCTCTGCGATCAGAGTTCAAATCCATTTCTGATCTTTTATTGGAAAGCTAGTTGCTTGCCATTTTCATTTTACACTACAAAACATTGACCAAAGGTATGTAGTGGTTTCTTCTGCTCTTTCAACTGCCCTCCACAATATAACTGATAAGATACTAAGAATGTTGTAAAACACTAAATAAATAGACGCATTAACCACACCTCCCATGGCAAATCTCATTTATCGCACCCTATAAGCAATTTCAAGGACTACAGTGATTAATTTTAATTTGAATGCAATGGCAAGAAATTGGATTGCTCCAGGACCTTCGACAGGTTGCACAGTCTCTTGAAATGATGTTCTTCTTCCTGTTAGAATATAATGTAAAAATAAAGTCTAAGAGAGCATTAGTTGCCCAATTACTTACTTAAATATTATTTCCATTCCTTGTGGAGCATAAGGCGGTACAAAACCTAAGTTACCCAATTAGGGAATACTTAGGTGCAGGATAATAGACAATAACCATGTTTAATTTGCCAACTAGGTACAGTTTTCAATATTTATAACCCCTGCCAAGTGGCTTATGTTTCTGGGTGCTTTGGTTTTTTCTCTTTGTTCACCTGTGTTGGGGATTGCTCCAAAGCTAATACACACATATTTGTGTGGGTAGGGCCTGGTCAAATTAAGAAGTCCCTTCATTTTAGGAAAGATGTTGATTATATTCTGGATAAAAAAATCATGAATTTTTAAGAGTCCCATTTTCAATGATTTTCATGGTCAGATGATCTGGTTACGAGGTTAAAAAGTAGAATTTGAGTGAAGTCACTGTCTGGAAATACTTACTGCCTTAGCAGAAGAGTGCTTTCTGATTCCAGCCAAAATTTATAGTGCCTAATCACCACAAAGCATCAGAATTTAGATCCCAATAAATAAACTTAATACAAATTTCAGTTTCAAATCAAGGGAAAGAGAACAAAGTCATTACATAAAAACTCATTATTAATAAATAGTCTATGGTGAATATGGTTTAAGTCCCGAGTATCATTTTGAAGAAGGCATTACAGGAGGAGACTTGACTCAACATCAATTCTTCCCACACTGTAACCCCAACTAGACTAAGAACGTTTCTGTGGGCATACGCAAGATGTATCCAACAGAAAAGGATCAGTAACGTGGTTTTTGAAGTCAGATAAAAGCACTTTTAAGCTTAGTTATCTTAATTTCATCTTTACGAAGGGTTAAAGCCCAAATCTGCAGCACATGATTTTCAAAAGGGTGGTTTAATATCCCAAATCTCTAGGAGCAATAATAAGTGAGATTTAGGGCCTTTAAAATTGTTCATCCTCATTTGAAAAGATCTACACCACATGACTTCATATAGATTGGTTCAACATGCCAAAACTCTAGCAGCAATAATAAGCGAGTTTTAGGCCCTTTAAAGATGGTTGATACCCGTTTGACCTTGAAGGAAGGGTCAAAGGTCAAATCTGACCTCATAAAAACATCTGTAGCACATGATTTCCCGTAGATTGGTTTAACATCCCAAACCTCTAGAACCAAACAAATGAGTTTTAGGCCCTTTAAATATGGTTGACCCCCATTTGACTTTGGAAGAAGGGTCAAGGGTGAAATCTGGCCTCAAAAAAAATCTGCAGCACATGATTTGTAATAGGTTGGTTCAACAACCTAAACCGCAAAAAGTGAGATAACACACCCTAAGGTTGGCCAAGTAGCTATCACTCAACTGTGGAACTACAGCTCTGAAAATTTGACATAATGACAAAGCTCTAAATTGAATAATTCAGAAGTTACAGGTGATTTACTCATTGGTAAAATGTCAAAGTAGTTGTTACTCCGTTTCTATTATTGTTACACCTCTAAAAATTTGTCGTGACAATACATCAAAAATAGTATTAGATATGCCCGTACCCCGCAGCCTGGGGAAATAGTTTCAACACCATGACATACAACAGTAGTGAAACAGTACAAATATTAGGATACTTTCAGCGCAGTGTCACTTATATAAAGGTCCAAATAATGTTTAAGTAGAGAAAATAACATCTAAGAGTACAAATATATATCTAAAGATGAAGTACTAAAACAAGACAATTCAATGGCAAGATGACAGCATTAATCAGCAACCTAAAAAAATGAAGCTGTAAAATGTATTAATTGGAGAATAGCTGTCTCAAATATTGCAGGTGAACACACTTTGGTACCCCCACCCCCCCACCCCAACCAATGTCTCTAAGTGTCAACCTTCTACACCTTATGCAATCAAAGAAACAGACAAGATTTTAAAACTCATGGTCACAATGACAAGGTGAAAGGTTAAATCAAGGTCACACCATGATGTTACACACCTACCACCCCTAACCAATGTCCCTACCAAGTATCAACTTGTTACACCTTACAGTTTCCAAGATATAGCCCAGACAAGATTTTCAAAATCAAGGTCACTACCGCAAGGTCAAAGGTCAAACCAAGGTCAGACCATCGTGTTGCAGACCTACACCTCTTAACCAATTCCTTACCAAGTATCAACTTCCTACACCTTATGGTTTCTGAGATACAGCCCGGACAAACTTTTTCACGCTGCCTACCCTATCTTAATAAGTTAATCTTTGGTAAAAGCAGTGCAAATATTGCAGGCCTTTTCATTAGTTACACAAGGATCATCTTCTTTTCTTTACCAGCTTCTCTGCAAGATGGACAATAGTTATGTGTATCAAAAGGGAAGCAAAAATGGTGACATTTGGATGATCTGGGCTTGTTAGAACTCGACTGATGGGAGGACATTTTTACAGCAATAAATCCGAGCAGTCTGAACTGGAACTCTCACAACAATGAAGAAGTTAAGAAATACTTATCCTGAAGAATTCAAAGTTTTGCAGAATAAGCTGTGATCAATAATAAAGTAAATGGCTGAATAGAAACATCCAACAATACGTATATCCTGAGAAAACAGTGAAATAAAGTAAGCTTATTTCAAACGCTTGCTAGTCGTGCGGCCAACAAGAATGTACATTTCAAATATTTTGTGTGCAATCAAATTTAACTTGTAATCACAGAAACTATACAAACTTGCAAATTTAATAAGTAAATTAAATTTTTATAAGTTAATACATCCTATCCAATGGACAATTGCTAATCCGGTTGGCGCAGACCAGCCTGCCAAACGTCAGAAAAAGATGTCCTGTGTTTCCACTGGCCGGCCGGTCTGTAGTACTAGTGCACTCGCCAGATGGCGTGTCGTACTCCTTCCTGTCTAGACAGCGTGACGTCATAGCATCTTTTTCATTGTCTAAACCTATTAGACCCCTAGTAAGCTGATAGTGGGATCAGTGGGAGGGTCTTGTGTGTCCATTGGGTAGGGTATTAACTTATAAAAATTTAATTTACTTATTAAATTTGCAATTTTATTGCATTAATACATCCTATCCAATGGACAATTGCTGAATAACTACCGCTTGGTCGGTGGGTAAGTTACTAGGGACTTAAGTGAACTCACAAACAAACTAACAAAAATTTCTCCAGGCCTGGGTCGACTTTGAGGTTAGGAGACCCTTATAAGGCCATAGTCGGATAGCAGTGGCCGGTTACACGGGGCTATACCAACGTTGCCCTCCCCTTTCCTTTTGACAGACCTGCTCTGAGGTAAGGGAGGAGAGGGATGAGTTCAGTCCCACAAGAAGGAATAAAACTCCCGAAGGAAGCACATCAAAGTTGTTGTTTTTTTGCATTTAAATGTACAAACTATTTACATATATACATATCTCCTCAAAATCCAGGTTACTGGTGTATCTGCTGAGCAGCCACTACAGGACCCAGGAGATAAAGCTCTGAGTCAGCCCAAGCCGCATCCTTCAAGTAGAATTGTGTGAAGGTGTTATGTGACTTCCAATTGCAGGCTGATAATATCTGTTCCAGTGAAACTCCTGACTGGAAGGCCTTGGAAGCAGCAAAGGCCCTGACATCATGGGATTTAACCTGATGTAGGGCGAGGGCTTCCTGGTCTGAGAGCTCGTAGCATAGGATCACAGTTTTTTTGATCCATGAGGAGATGGTGGCAGGTGAGATGTCCTTGTCAAAACCTTTCTTGAAAGAGACAAAGACCAACTCCTTATTCTGCCTGAGGTCTGAGGTCCTTTCCAAATAGTAGCGCAAAGCTCTGACCAGACATAGGGACCTGTCAGACTTGAGGGACCTATCCAGAGTAGGGGCCAGGGCTGATATAACCACTGTGACCACACTGTCTGGACCCTCTTTGGCCAGCTGATTCTTGGAGAGAAAGCTGGGTGATGGATACAGGGATACCTTTGACAGGTTGGTGTCTAATATTTCTGTTTTGCCAAGCTTGAATCTCACTTTTGCGCTTGCCTGACCCAAGGGCTAAGAGGAAAACAGTCTTGAAGGTCAAATGCTTCAAGGAGGCCCCCTTGATTGGTTCAAATGGAGCATTAGTCAGCTGGTGCAAGACCAGTGAGAGGTTCCAGGGGGATACCCCTCCTGCATTTGGGTCTGTCTCTATGGAAACTACCCAGGAGACAAGTGAGATTTTCGTCCTTGCTGATGTTGAAGGTGGGTTACGGCAATGGCTGACCTGTAACCATCAATGGTGCTGGGCTGTAGCTTCCTGTCCTGAAATAGGTACATAAGGAAGTCAGCAACTGACTTTACAGGGGGTGCCCTGAAGTCCACCTGATTAGTGACGCACCACTTTGTAAAAATGGTCCACATTGCCTCATAGACTGATCTGGTTGATCCTCTGAGGAGCCTCAATTCTTGCTGCCACTGCCTCAGAGAAGCCCTGCTCCTTGATTGTTGTGGCTCTAGGAGCCATGCATGGAGATTTAGGTTTGTCAGATTTTTGTGAGGGATCTGACTGAAGGGCTGTGTTAACAGGTTGCGCAAGGAAGGCAGGCTCAGTGGGATCTGACTGGAAATGGTCACTAGGTTCCAAAACCAAGGCATGTTGTGCCACCCTGGAGCAATCAGAATGATTCTCTTGCATGGGGAGTCCTGCAACTTCTCCACCACTTTGCCCAAGATGGCTGCTGGTGGAAAGGCATATGCGTCCAGATCCTCCCATGATAGACTGAGTGCATCCACTGCTGAGGCCAGGGGATCCGGCACCAGTGACACAAACAGAGGCAACTTGTTGTTGAACCTCGTGGCAAATAGGTCCACCTGCTGCATATTGCTTGGAAGACCTCTGGAAGGAGAGACCACTCTGTTTGGATGGTCTGGCCTAGTCTGGATATCTTGTCTGCTACCACGGTCAGCCACCCTAGAATGTGTCAGGCTTTGAGAGTTACTTGCTTCCTGGTACACCAGGTCAAGATTCTCCATAGTAGGGCACAAAGTGGGCCCGACCTCATGCCTCCTTCCTTGTTTATGTAGGACACTGTACTGTAGTGTTGTCGGTTGCCACAAGTACTATCGTGTCGGTAAAGAGGTCTTGGAACTCTTTCAAAGCTAGAAAGACTGCTTCAGTCTAGAAAGACTGTTCCAGAAAGTTTATATGCAGCTCGCTTTCTGCCAGTGACCAGGACCCTCTTGCAGTGTATTCGTTTAAGTGAGGACCCCACCCTTCTTTTGATGCGTCTGTAAATATTTGCAGAGCATGTTTTATTTGGTGTAATGGTTGGCCTCTGAGCCATTGTCTTCTTTTAGCCACCATTGTAAGTGTGGGTGCAGGGACCTGGGAATTGGAATCACTTTTTTTAGTGACTCTGGTACCCTCCAGTTGTTTTTGAGATGCCACTGTATGGGTCTCATGTGCAGTCGGCCTTGGTGAACTTGCTTTTCTGTGGCTGTTAGTAAACCTATCAGAGACATGAACTGTGGGACCGGACAAGCCTGTAGTGACAGTATTTCTAGTATTTTGTCCTGGAGACTCTGCCCACGGTCCAGTGTCGGTCGGACCCGACCAACCCTGAGGTTGAACTGGTAGCCTACAAAATCGAATATCTGCTGTGGTTCCAGTTCAGACTTTTCTAGATTCACCAGTCAACCTAGTTCTTGGCATATTTTTACTAGACCTTGAGTATGCTGGAGACAAACCTGGTGGGATCTGGCTATCACCAGCCAGTCATCTAGGTACTGGTGGATTCTTATACCCTTGTGTGTGGCCATCAGTTTTACCTCCTTTGCTACAACAGTGAACTCCAAGGGTGCTGTGGAGAGACCAAAAGGTAGAGCTTTGAATCGGTATGTCTGACCCTGGACATGAAATCTCAGATATTTCCTGGACTGTTCCTGTATTGGTATATAAAAGTAGGTGTCCTTGAAATCTATTGATTTGACCCACTCCCCTGGTTGAAGGGATGTCCTGATGGTTTCCGGTGTCTCCATTTTAAATTTCTCTGCCTTGAGGAAAAGATTCAGTTTGCTCAGATCTAATATAGGTATCCACTTGTGGTTGGGCTTTGGGACTAAAAATAGTAAGTTGAAAAATCCCAGAGATGTTTGGTTTTGTACTAGTTCAACGTATCTTGTAAGATTGGGCGTGACTGGGGAGGGCTGGAGATGATTCCAGCCTGTCTTGCTATCCCCAGGCATCCACTGTTCAGTTTTGTTGAATCCATACTCCAGGATGTAACAATCTCAGTATTGTCACTTTTCTGTTGGGAAAGGCAACCATACCACTTTGCTTGAGATCTAGGAGGCTTCAAAAACTGATCTCTCTGCAAACCACCGGCTTCAGCACCACGGGATGGATATCCATCAGTAAGAGTCAAATTCATTTTAGCAAGTTTCCGGCATAGCCATTCATCTGTGGGTAACTGACACCTTGCCTGGGGTTTGCAGCTTGGGTCCAGCAAAGGGGTTGTTGTCTGGGGAACTGGCAGTAGCATCAATATCCGGAATATGAGTCCATCCCATATAAGACCGGATCGCCCTCATGGTTTCCCTGTAGGATTGCTCCTCAGAGAGACTGGTCAGGGTCGGTGATAGTGGCATCCAGTTCATCCGACATTTCACCCTCCTCCACAAAAATATCCACAGGGGGTTTGTCTGATACAACACTGTCTGAGTCCCACTCACTGGTGATGTCCCTTCTGGTCGGTTGGAAGGCACTAGGGACACTAGTGGCAGGCCTATCAGAGGCTGCTGGTCAGTCCATGACCTGAGGTCGGTCAGACTGAAGCTTAGAAGCTGGTGGGCCGGTAGTTGCAGACACAGAAGGTCGGTCAGTGGGCTGAGAAACTGACTGGTTGGTTGGTTTGATGAAAGGCTCCGACCTATGACATTTAGCTGGTGGAGAGTGAGCTGGGACCACCTTGACTGTGCTGAAAGTCAGTTCCTGCTGAGCCTGGTCCAAAGTCTTGCTAACAATAGTGCTTCTAGCCAGTTGAACCGGTCCGACCATTTCTGGTCCATTTCCTCAAATCTCTGGTTGGTACAAACTGCAACCGGGCGGCTAGTTGAATATGAGGACTTGGACTTGACCAACTTCTTCTTTTCTTCCACCTTCTTCTTTTTCTCAGCCAGCTGTGCACTCGAACCAGTGTCCTGGCCATCCACTGCCTTTATTACCGACACTAGTGCCAGGTCCACAAGGGTGGGACTGAGAGTGACTGAAGATGAAGATGACGGATTCTTAGATGGAGTAGTATCAGATTTATCTCACGTCTCCTTCTTTAATTTGTAGCAAGAGGTGGAGAACTGTGCAAGTTGTTCAGGTGTAAGTACTTTACAATGCTGGCATTCAGAGTCTGGCTTTTCAACACAAGGGTCCTTACCCTTCTTCTTGTCATGACAACATGCGCAGAAACTGTGTAAGTCAAAGCCAGCCATCATGTGGCCACACCCACCAAGTCGTTGACTGGGAGAAGACATAACGATCTATAAACTACCAACAATCTGTAAATATATTTTAAAAAGCAAAAAAGCAACTAATCTCACAAAAAAACTGAAAACTTTAAACTCAGAATAAATCCGTGAGCACTGTACATGCACCAAACAAAAAGGATGCTATGACATCACGCTGTGTAGACAGGAAGGAAGTACAACACGCCATCTGGCAAGTGCACTAGTACTAGGGACCGGCCGGCTGGTGGAAACACAGGACGTCTTTTCCTGACGTTTGGCGGGCCGGTCTGTGCCGACTAGATTAGCAATTGTCCATTGGATGTATTAACGCAATAAAAATTTATTTTCACATTCATATAATGTTGATACAGCTGAGAACCTGTTTATGAATACAAAGTTGAGACTATTTTTTGTCTCAGACTTAAGATCTCTTTATGAATACGGCCCCTGGGTCTTGGACAAACCCAATAGCAAACATAACCCCCCAACCAACAAACAGACAAACCCAATAGCAAACATAACCTCCAACCAACAAACTGACAAACGAATTTGCAAACATAACTCCCCTCAACAAACAGAAAGATAGACCATACTGTAAACAAAACCACTTGGGTGATTATTTTTTGTAAATTTCCCTGAGGTCGAATAAGAAAATTCAATTTTGAGATTTGCAATAAAGGAAAAACTTTCAGTTTCAGTTATTTCTCCAGAATAAAAACCAAATGTGAAACTAAGGTGTAGATTTCCAAATATATGCAATATTTATTCCATTTACCAAGTTATGTTTGGCATTGGGTTTGTCTGTTTTTCTTTGTAGGAAATATGTTTTGCATTGGGTTTGTCTGTTTGTTCGTTTGGTGAAATATGTTTAGCATTGAGTTTTTTTTGTTTTTTGGTTGGGTGAATTATGTTGGCCATTGGGTTTGTCTGTTTGTTGGTTGGGTGAAATATGTTGGGCATTGGGTTTGTCTGTTTGTTGGTTCGGTAAATTATGTTTTGCATTGGGTTTGTCTGTTGGTTGGGTGAAATATGTTGGGCATTGGGTTTGTCTGTTTGTTGGTTCGGTGAATTATGTTTGGTGATGATTGGGTTATTTTGAACAAGCACAGCTGAGTAATTGTTTTTGGAATATTTGGTAGTCCTGGAAAGGACTGGTTATTCGTCCTGAAAAAGATTGGTTACTGCAGTAGCAGTTATATTCTGCCATCTTGACAGGCCACTGCTCCCTCATTATTGAAATAGTCCTTGAGGTAATCCCTCAGTCTTTCGGCTTCTCTGGCAGGGTTTCTGTCACGACCACCATCAGCAGCCCCACCAATCACCCGACCATCACCAGGCACATCTTCATCATCATCACCACCAGGCTGTTGAGCACCATGTTGACCTGGATACTGGCTTCAAAGTATGTTGTGCAGAACCACACAGGTCATGACCACATCCCTGACTGTTTCTGGGGGTAGTTCAATAGTGGTCATCATGACTCTAAATCTGGAGACTAGGATGCCAAAAGCGTTCTCAACAACTCTCCTGCCCCTTGATATTCTGTAGTTGGCAATCCTCTCCTCTCTGGTTAACATCCTTCTGCCATAGGGTTTCATCAGCCAGGTCGTCAGGGCAAACGCATCATCTGCCAGGATGAAGAAGGGGACATTTCGGCCACCCTGGGTTATAGGTGCTGGGTCAGGGAACCTATGCTGCCATCATCAATCTTCCTCTTCAGGTGACAGGTATTAAATATCTGGGCATCTGAGCAAGATCCAGCTGTACTCCCATCCACCCATCTGAACTTGTACAGTCCATCAACCAAGGCCAACTATTGAAAAGAATCTCTTATAGTTTTGGTACAGGGCTCCAGAGTTCCTGGGTTTCTTCAGGGCCACATGCTTTCCATCAAGGGCTCCCAGGGCATGTGGAACATTCCACCTGATCCTGAATTCTGTTTCTAGTTCTTTCCACCCATCTGGAGTAGTAGGACATCTGAGGTACTCTCTGGTGAACTCATCCTGGATGGCCCTGCAGACCTCTGGTAGAAACTTGGAAATGGTGGATCTGCCAACCCTGAACTGACAGGATAATGATGTGTATGACTCTCCAGTGGCCTGATGTCTGATGGTGAAAGCTAACTTTTCCCCAACACTGATGGGCGCTCTGTAGTTGGTCTCCTGCCTGGCTAGACGTGGTTCCAGTCTGATCTTTATCATTTCAAAGAATTCAGGGGTCATCCTCATGAAATTGGTGAATCCTGGAATGTCTGTGGCATACAGTTCAGCCCTAATGTTGTGGTAGGCCCCCCTCTCCTCTCTCTGTAGTAGCCATGGCCTGACCCACATGTTGTGCCTTCTTCTAGTTCTCTGTCTGGCTGGTGGTGGTGCTGCTTGTGGTGGTTGCTGTGGTCGACGTAGAAATAGCAAATACATCAGCATATGTAACTGAATAAAAAATAAAAAAACCCTAATTTGTTGCTGAAGATGTCTTCCACTGAAAGCTGGCACCCTGCTGTGTTCATAGACAAGTAATGATAATTACTTCCCAGAATTGATATATATATACACCCAGAAAATCCAGTTATTTTGCAAAACAATAATCGGCCATCATGGTCCGAGGAAGACTGAGGAGGCCTCAGGACGCCTGAGGAAGCCGGGACTTAATCGGGGGTTAGTCGGGGCTTAGTCCCAGGAGGCTTGAGGCGTCAAGATCGTGCTTCAAACCAACCAAAAAACAGCTTAATTGGTCACAGAACAGTCGGGGACTGTCTGGGGCCGCCTGAACTTAATCCCAGGCTTTAGTACCGATTCAGTATTCCCACCCATTTTACCATTTTCTTTACTGACTGTCCACGATTAAGGGTGGATGACAGGATCAGGGCTTAGTCCTTTGGTGGAACAGGGGCATAAGGATTGCGTCATAAAAGCTATTGCCTTACCCTATTTAATCAGCACTTTCACAGTGCATCCTGATAAAATAAGGAAGACCATATCTATCCTTGAACATCCTTGAAAAGTGTGTGATCTTAATATTGTCTTTGTATTTCTTACTTCCTTGCATAGTTGCCTATTGATTGATTAAATGTTTGATAACTGCTCATTCAAACAGATGGTATTACAAACATTCAGATTCGTGTAGAGGAATGTTTTGAAGTCACATTACAAGCAACTAATTCATTCCCCCTTACTAAAAAAGAAATAATAGATCTACCAATACCTACCCCTCAGGGTGCCTTAAGTCCAAATCAGCCTTTCTGACATTTGCAGACGTCAATAATTCTTCCATTTTGAACTGGATTGGGGTCACAATCTGAAAAAGGAGAACAAGTTGACCATCTTGATAGTATCATTATATTAACTTTCAAAAAGTCAAAGTAAGGATTAGACTGGTCCAGGGGCCATATTCCCGAAAGGTCTTAACCAAGTCTTAGGCTTAACTTTTCCACTAAAATGTAACTAACTTAAGCCTGAGATTTAGTTAAGACCATTCACGTATATGGTCCCAGGCTTGTTGCCATATCAACAAGTGAGTTATGTAAAAATAAGTTAAATAAGCTATACATGTTATTTATGTGTCAGAAAAGAAAAAAAAAACAATTTTATTTTAGAACAACATTTTGAAATAAGCTATATAAATCCAAGAGTTTTTATAAATCTGATTTTTCTTCTTTTGGGTTTGAATCTGCAATTGCAAGGGGTTGATGGAATGACAAACTATTTACCACCCAGTCGGTGAGGAAGCACTAATATGACCAATATGTCTAGATTACTTGATCTGGTTCCTCTTCTGAATATATTTTTAATGACTTTTTAATAACACCACTTATATTCCAGTGATATATATATATAATATGGCTTTCTGCTGAATTTTGTCTTTACTTCAGAGACACTCAAATAAATCAGCTAACTAAATAAAATTAGATTGTTCTCACATGCTTTTGCAGATGGAAGTAAAGGCAATACCAGCAGAGTACGAATCACATGATCACTGATCAGCTGACACTTTGAAGAGTCTTTTTCTGTAAAATCAATGATATCAAACATGCAAATCTTCCACGATATGCCAGTTTTTAGCTACATGTACACTTATTTCTGATTTGCTTTTGAGTAGTTTTCGCAAGTCACTAAGTCATATCTTCCTGTTATTAAGTGATGCATACATCTAAATGAGTTGTATATTTCACTAAATATAAAATAATCTTTGGCAGCTCAGAGTTCCATAGCCACCCAATAAATATTAAAAACGTTTTAAAATGATTTAAAAGTTCACAAAACATTTTAAAAACCCATGAATGACTATAAACGTTTCCAAGTAAACGTTGACACTATCATGTTTAAAAAATGTTTTATAAATATTCTCAACACAAACTATTATAAAGTAACTCAAGAAACTAGGTTTGACTGGTAACATTTTTTAAACATTTCTAAAATAGCTAAAGAACTGAAGGTATACTCAAAATTTTTCAAACATTCATCATGCAATTCATGTGGCCAATGTGTTATTTTCATTTATATACAGATGGATAGAATTGAGGAACCTCCAAGAACATTTTATCTAGACGGTTGTTAGGGTCAAGTTAAAATCAAAGTAATGCAGATGTTCCACTGGAGCCGACAGGTCGGTAACTATGTATTTTTGGAGAGTCGGGACCAATGTTTACATGGTTGGTTAGGGTCGGTTGCAAGTTACAGGCCTGTCGGGGAGAGTCGTTGCTGACCCTTGTATCCGACCCTAATTTCAGCCCCTTAACAACAGGCCTGTCGGTTAACTTAACGGCCTGTCAGTTACACGTCCCGGCTTGTCAGTTAATCAAACAGGCCTGTCTGTAACAAGTATCCGGCTTGTTACTTCGGTAACTTTAGTCGGCCTGTCTGTAAAGGCAAAGTTTACAGGCCGGTCGGTAACTTTAACAGACTGGGTCCTAGAGTCTGGAAAATTTGTAACCGGCCTTAAACTGAAACAGACAAGCCATAAACAATAACCGACAGGCCTGTAGACAAAACGGGAACTGTAACAGACAGGCCAGCAATATTTTTACGTCTTACAGCCTGTCAGTTTCAAAATCTATGGGTATAAAAAGACGAGTCGGTAGACAATCTGCGTATATTTGGGCTTTGACTTGTCTAGAGACAACTGGTGTGCAGCTTTTCTTTAGGTTTTTATTTTTTTGTAAAATTAGCTTAAGTTTTGAGCTAGGCTGGACTGGTTGGGGGTGAAATCTGTTCTGTGAGGTTTCACTTTTATTTTTAAGTTTTGCTTTTTTTTAAACAAGCTGTACAATTGATTGATTGATTAGCATGCCAAGGGGCAGAAGGAGACTCAACCGCAGTTTGAGTTAGGAGATACAGCTGAGGATATAGAGAGAAGGAGGAGGGAGAGAGAGGAGAGGGATGAGAGAGAGGAGAGAGAGCAGGAAGAGAGGGACAGAGAGAAGATTGAGAGAGAGAGGAGGGAAGAGAGCCAGGAAAGGGGAGAGAAGAGAATGTGAACTGACACGGATACTGATGTAGAATCAACTCAATCCAGACAGAAGAAGGGCCAGATGAAGTATATTTTCCTGAGTGATTCAGATGAAGAAGCCATCGTGGAGTTTGTTAAACAGCACGAGGAACTGTATGACAAGACCAACGACAGTTTCAAAGACAAGCAAAAGAAAGAAAGACTTTGGGAGCAGCTAGCTTCTACCAGAAACTTGCCTATCAAGACTGTGAAGAAGTGGTTTGAGACTCAACGTACCAGATATGGCAAGCTCACTCAGACGAAGTCAGGACAAGCAGCTGAGAAGAGCACAGAACGACAGACCTGGCTGAAGGACCATTTCAGTTTTCTACTAGGTCACATCAGAAGGACCTGCCTTCAAGTCACCTCAGAGACCTTCTGGAGCCGCAGCCTCAGTTCCAGATACATCCAGGGACACAAAATCTGAGATGGAAATTAGCATTGCATCAGATGTTACTCCTACCACCACTTCTGCAGATCCAGTCTTAGATCAGTTCCAGCACATGAGGTCGGTGCTTTCCACATTTCTGGGTGCACGTCAGGACCCCACTGCAAGTAGTCGTTCTGCAACTATTTCCACTGTGAGATTGAAAACCTGGAAGAAAGGGACTTTTTAACCTTCAGGAATGAGACAGAGAAGCTTCTCAGTGAAATACAGTACAAGGCCAAAGAACACAAGAGACAGGTCACCAAAAGTCAAGCGGTCACCACATTTCAACTTCCAGAAGCATCACAGGCCACAGCAGGATGTGAATACATACTCACCATACTGGAAACTCAACCAGTCTCCATTCCAGTTGTGCAGCCCATGCAGACAGCCACAGGAGAGCCTGTTACTGTGATTGCCAAAGTACAGCAACCACCAAGGCCTTCATCAGCATCAGCACAACTAACTTCTTGCATAGTTGTGGATGGCCAACAGCCTGGGACTTCCAGACAGATGATTTTCAACCCACCTTCAGTTGCACCTTCACCACAGGAGGAAAGTCAGCACAACACTTCTGGATTATCCAGTTTGGAGCTATTGCCAGTGTGCTTCAGTATCAGCAGATGGACACACCACAGCCATTTTCACCCTCTCAACTTCAACCAGCACCGTCACTAGTGCCATCTTCCACTCATCATGAACAATCAAGACCTCCCAGCCAGTCCAGCCAGCAGAGTCACAGTCAGCCCAAATCAGCGGATTAGATCGCACAAGTCACACCAAAACCGGCCCTTCTCAGGGCCACCCGAATTTTCCAAAAACAATTAACAAGCTACATATCTGCCCACAAACATAAAAAGCACACCGTCCAACACTTACACCTCCCCACAGTACACAAAAAAAATTGTGTGAATGAATGAGTGAATGTTAAACAAATATTAATAAAGTTCCACCACAAAACAGAGATAAAAAATTAATAAACAAAAAGTCCCCTTAATAAAAAATAATCTCCATAAGACATTAAAGTAAAACCACCCCCACCCCCCCAACAAAACTCCATTTTAAAAAACACACTCCCCCCAAAAACCAAGATCCAGACTCAAACCCATGTCTCTCCCTCCCAAAACCCAACTTGAAATAAAATGCCACATGCACACTCACAGACAACCAATGTGAGGCCTAACAAGATATTCAAACATATGAGTGGCAATGGACTAACAAACTGAATAAAAATATTAAACTGGGACTGCAAACCTGTATAATTTTGTCTTACAAATTTCCTAGCACTTTTTTAATTCTTGGCATAAAATATTTTCAGGTATTTATTTGGATACTTTTTTGTTCATACTATTTTTTAAGTTATTTTATCTAAGAATAAAGCCAGGTCATGTTGGGGTGGGATGTCAACTTTGTCAATTGAGGACCTGGATTTTAAGCTGTAAGTGATGCAATTTATTTTTGTGAACTGAGTTCGGAATAGATTTGTGTTTATGATGGGGAATGGTTTTGGTGAAATGGAACTTATACAAATGAGTTAGAAAATTGGGGTTATTTTTCAGGCAACACTTTGCTAAATCACAGTTCTTGGATTATTTGGGTAGTCCTGAAAAGGACTGATAGATGACAGCGTGTTCCCCCCCCCCCTCAGTCTTCTTGTATGTTGTCAGCTGGAGTGGGTGGTCTGTCTGCTCCCCCCTGATGGCTTCTCAACATGTTATGTAGTGCCACACATGTTAACACAATGTCTCTCACAACTTTTGGCCTCTGCTCCATGGTGGTCAACAGCACCCTGAATCGCTTGACAAGTATACCAAATGACCACCCTTCTCCCCCTGGATATCCTGTAGTTGGCTATTCTCTCTTCTCTGGTCAGTTGGCATCTACTGTAAGGCTTGACCAGCCAAGGCATTAGGGAAAGGCGTCATCCCCCAGCAGGAAGTAGTGTAGATCTGGCCCCCAAAGGTCCAAGTGGTTCGGGTGGTGGTAGTCCCAAGGTTCCATTTTCAATTCTTCTTTTCAGTTTGCTGTGGTTGAAAATCTGTGCATCAGATGATAACCCACTGGCCCCCCGTTGACCCACAGGAACTTGTCATCTGCATCAACTAAAGATAAAAGTACCATGGAGCAGTAGCCCTTGTAGTTGAAATATTCACTGCCTGACCTCTTGGGCTTCTTCATAGCAATGTATTTTCCATCTAATGTACGACTGCATGGGGGACATTCCATCTGTTTCTAAATCAGATACTCTTGTTGAAATTCTTTCAAAATGGCTTTGCAGACTTTAGGGACAAATTTGCAGATGGTCATTCCAACCCTCCATTGGTATTGCAGTGAGGTGTAGCTTTCCCCTGTGGCTAAGTGTCTCAAAATACCTGCCAGTTTCAACCCGACTTCCAGTGGCTTCCTAAAGTGGGCGATTGACTTCCTGAGGTGGGGGAGTGATTCTTTCTTCAATCAAATAAAAAAATGCTGGCTCCATCCTGGTGAAATTTCTGTATCCTGGTATGTCAGTAGTGATTAGCTCTTCCAAGAGTGTTCTGTAGCAACCCCTCTCCTCTCTCTGCAGTATCCAGGGCAGGACCCATGGATTCTGTGACTTCCTTCTCCTTCTGGGTGGTGGGGGTGATGGTGATGCTGGCTGGACAGGTGCTGGGTTCTGCTGTCTTCTGTGTGTTGAAATCACAACATATAAAAATAAATTCAACTCAATAAAAAAACAAAAGGACCCTCGAGTGATCTATCAGTTGCTCTTGATGTGTTCCTATCATCTTTGAAGTGTGAAATGAATGGCACATCACAGGGGAGGGGGGGGTTTATATAGTGTGATATGGATCCTGATTCTGGATCACGACTATAGATACCGACCCACAAAAACAATCAGTCCTGTCAGGAAGGGTCGGGAACATGCTACCAGCTTATTTGTCTTTACGGCTTGTCTTTTTGTTATCCAGCTTGTCTGTTAGGGATTTAGGGCTTGTCATAGTACTTCTACGACAGGCCATGCAAACAACGTCCCCGACCCTACATCTTGTCGGGATGGCCATTACGTCCTTTCTGTAAGTGTACTGTCCTGTAGGGGATTTCACAGCCGACTCAGCATTTTTGCATGCTTTTTCTCACAACTTTACTACTTTTGCAACCGACCCTGGGTCGTAGGGTCAGTTACAGGGTCGGCTCCTCTGGAACACCTGCATTAGGGTTAATTTAATACTTATTGTGTTTTTATTACTAGTACTGTTACTACCATGTTTCCATACTTAAATCAAAAGTAATGGTGTTACAAAACTAATCATGAAATTGTATTATGTTTAACCAACAAATGAAATACTGTGTATTTGAAGTGACTTATAAGCTCATTAGGGGCTGGGCAATTGGTATAATTTATTTAAAACATGTTTCTGTGAATTGAATGTCATTATAATAAATAAATAAATATAGATCTCATTCAAAAGTCAAGGGACTGGTCCTTAGTATTGTCACTTGTGGGCGTTGAACCCACACACAGGTGACAGCCTGAGATTAGTTATCAAACTTGCCAACCACTTGGCCACTGAGGACCCCCCCCCCCCCCCACCCACCCCCCAATTAAATGCAGAATAAATAGATTAATAATAGTTTGTCTATGAAAACACTAACTTGGTGCCACAGATATATTAAATATTGTCCATTTACTGAGAACAAACAAACTCTTGGCCACAAGGAGTACTAAAAGCACCAAAAAAACTGTTTCAAATTTTCAAATCAGATGCATATCAGGATCATCAAATCTGATTCGCATCAACTTTAAAGAGAATGAAGCCATGGGAAGCTTTCAGCTACAATTACTGACAGACAGATAAATTGACCTGATTACAATATCATTGGCCCAGTAACCAGAATGCACAAACCAAGTGATATTTTAAGTATTTTTCTAATAGGGCTGTTCTACTGGAGTCTATCCTAACTGGTTTTGGGGTCCGGAAAACAGGACATGAATCAGGACAATTGTAGCACAGTAAAATAAGGGGTCAGCTGGGCCTTCACAACAGGACATAGTACATTTTGGTTTGTGTGGATCCATGTTATGGGGTTGGACTATTTTTCAGCATGATCTTACTTGAAAGGACAAGTTATAGAAGCAAACGGGGGCCATGGTGGCAGAGTGGTAACACTCTCGCCTCCCACCTCTGAGGCCGGGGTTCGGTTCCCGGCACAGCCTCAAGTGGGAAAGCTGGTAGTTGCTTGCCATTGGTCTGCTGTTTACAGTACAGAACCCTGACAAACTGTATGTACTGGTTTTCTCTGCCCTTCCAACTACCCATCATGATATGACCTGTACAGTGTTGAAAGCAACATAAAACCCAAATAAATAAATAAAATGGGTCTATGGGTTTCTTTATATATTTCAATTATTTTCTAAAAACCAAAAAATAGTGTGTATAAAAGAAACAGAAGCCAGACAGGCAGTGATGAGTATAGATGTTCACTGATGCAGTTTTAAAATTCTTACCTTTAGATCAGGTCCGGTTAATCAAAACTGCCTTGCTTTTCAGTTGACCTTTAAATTTTACATGATCTTTTACACTGTGATTTCATTGTTTCACTTAACACATTCTTTGGTCAGTAAAGAACAAAGGAATCTTGTAACATTTTTTATGCAAATGAGAGAAAACCATACTGTTACAATTCTTGCTAACTCATTACATTAAATCATAGAGGACATATACTGATATAACACAATCTTACTTAACTATAAGTCTTCCATAAAAATATGAAGTTAAATAAAATATGTGCATTTCTATGAAGACAATGCATTCCCAATGATAACATGCAATTTGCCAGATACATTTAATCTTATAAAGTTATCAAATTATTATAAAATAAGTGTCTTTCTGGTACTCTTCCTGATCTTAAGTTCAGTAAAAATTGTTGTCTAAAATTACAACTAATGCAGTTAGAGTACACTTCAATGAGAACATAAACATGGTAATAAATTGTAACATTGCTTTCAAAAGAGCAGACATGTTAAAAAAACCTTTGTTGTCATCCGGAATTTGTATTCAATTTGTTTACAATGAACTTGCTGCAATTTATCAAAGTTTCACAATAATAGTGAAACACTTTTGTCACAGTGCACAAACGCCTATTGTCAAAACACTCATTACAAAATCATTAAACGTGTAGGTGACAAATGTGTTTTGATTCAACTTTGGGTCTATAAAAGACCCCATCACACACCCAGTTCTTCATCATTTCTCAAGGAAGTCTCAGCTAACTTGAGGAAGACAGGTAGCTACAGATCTTTATTTAATATCTAAAGTTTGACCACTTTAGCCGAGTGTGTTTTCTTGTAATATATGAAGTTGCAATATGTTACAATGTTTTCAAGGTTTAAAAGTCTTAAGAATGAAGTTGCATAATGCAATTTAGATTTAAATAAGAAATTTGTATAGTTGAATGAGTATAGGTAGTTGTGTTCAGGTTTATATCAAAAGTGTTTTCATGTAAAGTTGTATGAATAACTATTTCAACTGTTTAAAACAACATCTGAAATGTCAAACATTTACCTACTGGTAAGGTGGAACACAGCAATTCAATTTTACAACAGCATATAAGATTTTGCCATGTACTGTAAGAGTTCTTTGCATAGTTTTTAGTTTGTTGTTATAGTTGAAAGGTAATAATGTTATACAATAACTGTTAAATGATCTGAAATGTATTGAATTGATTGGCAACCAAGTATTCTGGAAAAAGGGAAATAAGAATAAAGTTTGGAAGGTTGTTGGTGGCCTAGTGGTTAGCAAGTTTGGCATCTAATCACAGGATGTCACCTTCTGTATGGGTCAAACTTCCACAAGTGACAATGCTGAGGGTCTGTCCAAATACCAATCTGGTTGTTGAAGGGGGCGTAAAATCTTAACTGTGACCTTTATCAGGTCCTCGGTGTCCTTCATGGTTAGCAAGTTAGGCTATCTTTTCACAGGCTATCACCTGTGCATGGGCTTGGCCTCCGTAAAAAGGCAATGCTTGGGGGCCTATCTGCCTGGCTGTGGAACAGAACATAAAACCCCAAGAATGACTTTGAGGACCTGTCTGAAATAACATGTTGCCTCTTTGTTGAACATGGAAAAATTCTTGAAAGCAACAGACTTTGACTTTCATTCTCATATATTTCCTTTGAAAAGTACAAAATGGTGACCTAAGCTACACGATTTCAAAAAACAAATGTTTCTTCTGTAATCTATTTATAAATAAAATGTTATGTACAAACATTATAACTGCTTAAACTCAAAACATAAAATGGGCGGGGCAATGTGAAGATGTATAGGCGGGAGTCAATGAAGATTGGCACTAAAATCCAGAGGATCCTAAGTTTTACATGTGCCATCTTAAGATTGGTGAGATCTTAAAAAGTGCCAGAACTGAGATATCCTGTATTTATTTTAGTATTTATTTACTATACTCACTGACATTGGTACAACATTGAGACAACATTGCTATTTCACCTTTGTTGCAGATCAACATGAAATTGTATCTTGCAATTGGTGTGCTGTGTGCAGCCTTCTGGGCCACTTCAGCAGGTGGCTGCAGTAAGTATAAACCTGAACTAATTTATTTTATTGGTTTGATTTAACTGCCATTTACAATAGACAGATATCTCCAAGAATATGACATAAGAACAATATACAACAAGTTATATCCAAGTGAGCAGTTAAATTTTACTAAAAACATATGTACAACATTTACAAACCAATGGCAGACCTGTCGAATGGGAAAATGGTAATTTTATTTATTTATGGTTTTTTTACAATCTGTGCAACTATTTAACTAATTTATCATCAAAGTTTGCCTTAAGTTTTTGGAAGTAAATTAAGATGGATGCATTAGAATCTGCATATATGACACGGTTATCCAAGTTATTTGTAATAAAAAAAAACAGTAGTTATAGCATATTTTGTGCTGCAGGAACGACCCATCATTACTGTCTGGTTTTATAGCACTGTAATTACTTATGTGTATAGAATATAATATTGTTCTATTATGGTGACGTGCAAGAAAAGATAAGTTTATCAAATGCGTATAGGACTTACAGGTCACTTTTTGTAAAATAAGGTGTCAATAACAGTGGTTTCAAATAAAAAAATGTAACTTGGCATAACTTTATAATCATTACCATACTACATGTCTGTATAAGTTTAACAATGGCCCAAAACATGAGAAATAAAGGGTGTTTTGTAACCTTACATGTAATAATATCAAAATAATGCATAAATAATAATATATGAGGAAAATTGGTGGTTTATGTGAGGAAAATTGTTGGTTTGGCAGTGACACATAATATCCGATTTTTATAAAGTTAGGTCAAAGTTAGGGTTTTACGTCCCGTTCAACAGCCAGGGTCATATTGGGATAGGTCCTCAGAATTGCCACTTGTGGGACTCGAACCCACAGAGGTGACAGCCTATGATTAGATGCCAAACTTGCGATTTTTATATGAATGACTTATCAGACATACTGGTTTCTGTTCGTGTAATTGCAAAAAATGGCCGAAAGGTGTTTTGATCCCTAGCACAAGCGCAAAGCCATCAGACACACGAGTAGTGCACTAGAATTTATGAAAGTCTGGTGACACAAAGAAATTCCAACCCAGACACATCCCACAGCTGGTGTAGGACTCAAACCGTCACCTATCCAAGTACTAACGTAGCCTATTGTCAGTGAGCAGACAAATACTCATCACACTGCACCACAATTCATGAAAGTCTGGAGACAAAAAAAAGAAGTGCTCTGTAGAAGCGTGAGCCTCAATTATATTTGTCTTTGTGTCAGACACAATTTTACCAATTCAAAACCATGTTTTTCATTGATGCTGCATTCACAGATTGGGGTCCATGGGGTTCGTGGAGTGAATGTAGCAACACATGTGGCAAAGGCATGAAAATGAGAACCCGTACCTGTCCTCAATATTGTGATTGTGATTATAAGAATACTAAAGTACAAAAAGAAACCATGACCTGTTATGGATATGGCTATGGCTGCTGTACACGTAAGTATGCTTTGCAAACTAGAACATGGCTTAGACACTTTATTTGTTGTCATATTGTTATCTGTTGTGCATAAACAGGTGTGTGGTTGATGTTGATCATTGGGCAGACAGTAAAATATCTAATCTACTGCTTTACAAGTGCAATATCTTCCCCACAAAGGGGGAACTCAGTGCGTTAATTAAACAAAATCCTTATCATAGAGAGAGAGTCGAGGGGCGATCAAGGTCAGTAATCCAGGATTGTGGGTGTGACCAGGAGGGAAGAAACTAAGTTGGGAAACTAGAGCTGAAATAAATATCTCACTCAGATTCTCCCCCCACCAACAAAATAGCCTATGGGATAATATATTATTATTATTATTTGAGTTAAAATTATGAAAAAATTAAAAATACAGATAAAAGAGGGGGAGGGCGGTTTGGCCTCAAGTAAATTTAGCATAGATGCACCAACAGACCAGCAATGCCAATCAATTCAAAGTAAATAGGTCATATCAAAGGTCAAACCATGAAGGTGCATCTGTGTAATATTGGCTATAATTGGTAACAATTTATAACAACAGTCCCAGCTCCGACCCCCCCCCCCCCCCCCGCATTGCAGAAAGCTTAGTATTGAAGATGATTCACATTGCAAGGGATCCGTTTATTCAGCTGAAGATACAATTTAATTTGTCTTATATTTTTTTTAATTTTCAATTCATTTGAAAAACGAATAAATTGCCGGTAACAATTATACGTTGGACCAGATTTTTTTCCATTTTTTTTAATGAGATTTTCTCAGTGAAATATCTGTGTTCTTAAAGAATGCATAAAATAAGAGATAAAGTTCAAATTTTCTCAGCTGATAAGTGTAAACACAGGAATATTTTGAAGTTACACCAAATTCATAACCTGTTAGGCAAGTTACAGCCCATATTTACTTCATATAGTAGTTTATACAAAATACCTGATTTTTACATGTGCTTTTCAGAATCTGTTAAAAATATGGGTGTTAATTTGAAAGAAAATATTTTTCGGAAGGTCTTGGTCCAGACTGAGTTCCGGGATACATCCTGATTCAGTGCAATGTAAAACCCTTAGTTGATTTTTGCCAACCAACAACTGTGTTATTTTTTCAGTGCAATATGGCACAGTTATTATAAAGTCCACGAAGCTCCTCTTTGAAAGGACAGATATTGTGCATGCAAAGCATTCGATAGAATTCTATCAGATTATATCAGAGAAAGAGATATTTCTGTTAATGTACCTCCACCCACACTAGTAACTAGAGAATAACAATAGGTTCCACAGACATGGCAGCCAGGCCAAGATACCTGAATCTAATGAATGACTCCATTACCTTTTAAAAGATAACTGAATAATAAATAGAACACAGCTACATAGACAAAGCTGCATAGAATATATAAATAAAATGTAATGCTACAACACACACAGGTAAGAGTTTGGCAAGCAAGAACATGCTTTAACATCATCAGTTTTAGTAAACTGTTATGCCCTATTTACACAAGAAAGTTTACTTGGCGGCAGAACCGCCTTTCAGGACACCTCATATCTACCAAGACTTGCAGTGTGCATTCGTACAGCCACTGACTGGACACATTATGTAACCATCAATAAAAGTAGGACGACAGTACTACAAACATTAGCCACCAAGAGGAAACCTCGAGTAACCTCAATACTCACCTTTGGTAGCCATTGGGTGGCCATGTGCTACCAAAACAAGAACGTATCACAAACCTTATATAAACTGCCGCCTTCACCTTCAGTTACCACATGAAAATTGTTTTCTGCAGAACGTCACAGTGAGAAAATTAGGGGTGGAAATTTTAAACATTTTAAAATTTCCTTAAAACGCTCAAGGAATAGGTCATCTGGTTTGCATAAGGACATCAAATGGTAGTCAAAGGACAGGGGCATTTTGTCTGACACCTATAACCGTGGGTTTATATCGTCTGTATTATGAAAGGGGCATAAGATACTGCCTGGCATCATGACTTGGTAAAAAAATCAACTTGATACAAACCAGAACACAGGATGTTTATTGTCAGATGTCTTCCGTAGAACTCATGCATTTTTTTGCATAATGTCTGAGTGATCATTGGTATAAATTAAATTAATTCGTGCAATTTTTAATAAGCAAATCCGGAGTTTTGTGTCCAGTTGGGTTCCAGAGCTCTTACAAAGAGGTTGGCGGCTTCCGTCAGCACAAAGGGTAAAAAGCAACCTTAACATAAATGCTGAGCATTCCAGTGCAGAAATATTAAATGTACAAGGTTAACTGGTTTAAGGTTTAGTTGTTAAAGTAGACTTCTAGCTTACACTTTGCGTTAATGCATATTGTAATCAAAAGCACATCTGTCTTACTGCACGTAAAACAAGCATAAGAGCAGGATCTTTTTATTGGGTAAATCCATTTAACATTTCAGTTTTCTCTCAGTTCTTTGACAAACCGAGGCAATTCTTCTTTTGTCAAATTTCTTGAAATCATAATTCGACTGCCACAAAGTGACAATGCTAAGGACCCGTCCCTAAATGATCCTGGATGTTGAGCGTTACGTAAAACCCCAACTTTGGCTTTGTCTGGAAAGTGAGTGTGGAATAATAAATTTCGTAATATCAAATTGGGTAAGTAGCCTTCAAAATTCACAAACCATTTCTTATGGCAATATTCATTCCTGGTAATTCCATTGTTACTTTTGGCAATTGCATGTGGGGCATTTTTTGACAAAGTCCCCTAAAATCCCCTATTATTCGATATTATTGCTTGGAAATATTTGAAGGTGAACATTTAATAAGCATTTTAAAAATATGGGTATAAAAAAACGTTTGTGATGGAATTTTCTCAAAACATTTGATAGAAAACATTTCAAAAATGTTTTAAAATGATGAGTATGAAAACCTGTTGCTATAAAACCTTTGTAAAAGTTTTCAGAACAAACATTTACAAAACTTTACAAAAGTTTTAAAAATTATATTATAAACGTTTAAGAAATGTTTCAGGCAAAAATGTTTGTATGGAGAATGTTTATAAAACGTTTTTTTAAACATTACATTGTAAATGTTTACTTGGAAATGTTTTGCAACCCAGAAGATAGGGTTGAGACAGGGTTTTAAAACATTTTGTAAACGTTGAAACCATTTTAAAATGTTTTTTAATGTTTGATGGATACTAATGTAATTGTATTTTATTTTTCCAGTGAAGTATGAATGGAAGAAAAAGGGTCGCTGCAGGAAGTGCAAACAAAAGTACAAGAAGATATGTTACTATGTTCCAAAAGAGCAGTGTAAATGTATGTACTTCACATATCATTATAATGCCAATGTGATATTTTGTTTTGGCCTCCTTGGTTAAATATAACTTGCATCTTGTTGATACTCTATCCCCTACCCCTACCCCTCCCCCTAACTTGACCCCACAAGTACATAGTAGATGGTCGGGATTTCATACTACATCAGCCACTGGCCATTAAAAAGGAATTTACCATTGAAAGTTGTTCACATGGAATTTGTTCCTTCGTGAAAATAAGTTCCTCAAAATTGAAACTAGACAATGGATAGAAATTATTGTTATATTTAATTATACAAATAGAATATATAAATATCGCTAACTTACAAAATGTTGAATACTTTGTTCGTTAGATTTTTCAGCTGATAATACAGCCTTTCCTGCGCATGGGCGATAGTGTAGAAAACTAGCAAAAGGAATAAATTTCACGGAACACCATGTGAGTTTGATGTTTAACGATCAGATAGTCCCACTTTGAGATCAGGGGTTTTCCTCTTTTGCTGGTGGTACGGGAGGGGGGGGACACAAACAATAGTTTGGAAGGTAAATCTGTGATAGACCAGGAAGTTAACATACTCTCTTACATATCACAGAAACTAGACATACACACTGGCAATGTCATCGACTGGGCACAAAGAGTCACTTAACATTTTTACCTATATAATTATAACTGCCACTTTGGCCTAGCGAGTAACACACTTAGCTAGGAACTCAGAGGACGTCGGTTCAAACCCAGGTACAGGCAGATGGGATCACCTCTTAAAATGGCAGTCTTGTGTCATTGGGTCCTATCCCCAGTGGCAGACTAAAGAACCTCAAGGACGTTAATAAAATAGTTATCCTTGATTCTCTGTCTTTCAGTTAGGGGAAAGTTAGTACTTGTGAGTTGGGGCTGTACATCTGCAGTCAGATTGGTTGAATTGCACTTTGAGCCCTGTAGTATATAGAGATATTGTGCTGAGTATAAATACAAAATACAATAGAATCCTTTAATAGATGTTATAACTAATGTGCAATCTTGCTGGTATGTGGGATATAAACTATATCATGACTAAATGGAGAAGACTAACTTAAATTCTTACTCCCTTTTTTAAAAAGCCTCTCCCTGAAAATGCCTGTGCACAACTATTAATAAATATATAGTCCAATCCATCAGAATTTCAAATCAGAACTTCGAATTTGTATCTCAGACCAGAAGAAGAACAGGGATGGACTTTCTGATGGATTAGACTTCCTGATGCAGGAGATTCAGAAAGTCTAATCTGTCAGAATTTGAAATTTTGGTGTCAGAGCTTGGTGTCAGAGCAATTTCCTAATTAAATAGCAGGATTGGACTTTCTGACATCAGGGGCCGGTTTCACGAAGGCTCCTTAAGATAAAGGTCACCTTAAATTCTAGGATTTCCTTGACTTTCTCCCTCCTTTAAAAAATCTCAGTTTCACAAAGCCTCCTTCCTTAAAGGAGTCCTTGAAAACTCCCTTGAATTTCAAGGAAGTTAAGAACCTACCTTAGATTTAAGGAAGTGTCCTTCAAGGAATGTTTATTAACTTTCAGAAACATTGTAAAAGCTTTTAATTGCAAATATACTTGCCTATTATCATGGCAGGAGTGATTTTTATGAACAATTTTTTGTGGAGAAGACGTGTTAGAATAGAGAATTGTCATAAATAGGTATTCACAAAGCAAGTCTTAGCTGGGACAAATGTCATAAAGTCAAGACCAAGTTAAGACTGATTTTTCATATAACCACTTTGGTTTTCTGTGACATGTGACCTCATTTTGTACACTTTATGTAGGTACACATTAAATACACTGTTGGCGGCATATGAGACATCAAATTTTGGGACAGTAAAAATAAAAATATAATGGGACATGGATTTTAAACAGCTTTGTCCTTGTTGACAAGGTAAATTTCTTGAAATTTAAAATTAATACTCACAAATTATCTTGTCTCCTTACAGGCACAAAATATGAATCTATCCATATTCATCACCAAATGCATTTTTTTCTATCAAATAAAGGTATTTTTAGCAAACATTTAAAATCAGATACACTTCAAAAGGAAAAGCAAATTACAGTGCTACAATAATATTAAAAGCACTGAAATGTGGTTTCCCAATTTTGTGCAACAAATTTTTCTACAAGAGAAAAATATAACAAACATATCCAGTTAAAACTGATGTATCCATATGGGCCATATTAAATTACAATTTATTTACAAAAACATTGTACAAATATCCACATTGTTATTACAACTGTATCACAGAGTCATCAATCTTTTATATAATTATAAACACTGAAAGGCATATGCACATTGTTTTCAGAACTGTTTTCAAAGATATCTATATAATATGCTATTTTGGAAAACATTGAAAGTAAATTATTTTGCACTATTCATAAACACTGACATGCTGTCCTTCATTGAGTTTGGTTAATATGATTGGTTTATGCCAGGGAATGTAAACACAAGTGAGCTGTTGGTTTCACCCTGCATGTGCCACTTTGACAAAAAAAATCAATACCCTCCAAATCATGTGATAATAATCTCTAGCTATGTCAAGGTCAGTAAACAAAACTTTTCTGGGGGGAAAAAAGACATGTTTAAATGATATTACATATTTTATGCAAGTTATTTGATTTATAACTTGGTGCAGTTTAGTATCTTTTATGAAGAATATTTTTTACTCTTATTTATATTTTGAGTTATAAAAGAATATAAATAGTAGTGGAATCAAATAGATAAAAAACTTTTATAAAGTGACACATAAAACTTTAACAGTGGGATATGTGTACATTATTTAATGTGTTCATTGTGGATATATTTTTTTTCTGTGGATATGTGTTAAATATTTGTTATATACAACAAAATAGTGGACATGTATTTCTCTGAATATGTGTTGATGTACACTGTAAAACTTGTCCACTTACTGTTAATAAATGGACCAGAAAGGGATAAGTTTTGCAGTTTAAAACCTTCAAACCACATTAAAACATAAAATAAAATGCTTTACAGAGATGTGGTAAGTCTTTTAAACTCAATTTTAGTCGTATGAAGTTTTGAAGTGGGGAAAACATGACATATTTAAAACTGGTCTTAAATATTTACAACCACCCCCTTCCAGTCTTAGAGTTATGACAAAAGATAAGACTAAGATAAGACTAAAACCTTTTGTGAATTGCTCTAAGACTATGACAAATGTCATAACAAGTTTTTGTCCAAAGTTATGACAAAAGTCTTAGATTTAAGACTAAGATTAAGATAAGAACTTTTGTGAATACGGCCCCAGTATTTTCCCTTTGATGCAGACACTTTTTCAGCCATCTTTTTTCTGTGGCCAGCAACAAGTAACATTACACAGTTGAAATGGCTGTTTCAACCCATTTCCGCAATACTTTGTAATATTTACTCCCAGTTCAAAAACAACTATCTACTTCCTTAAACCTTAAGGAAGGACATTTGCTCCCTCCTTAAGATTCAAGGAAGACCTTTGGTAAGGAGAATTAAAGGAAGCTTTGTGAAACTGAATTTTAAGGTGGCCTTCCCAAAGGAAAAAAACCACCTTCCTTTACTAAAGGAGGTCCTTTCCAAGGGAGGCTTCATGAAACCGGCCCCTGAACTTCAAATTGGAGTTTATGGTGTCAGCACTTAATATTGTGATGAATTGGACTTTCTGAAACGACAAATATAATTTTTTTTCACTTGTCTTTCTTTTTTTTACTTAACAATTGTTTGTGATGTTCAAAATATTGTTTGAAAGCAAGAAGAGTTTGAATAAAATCATTATACACATACTCTATTTATTCAGTTTTCTTTATTTCATTGCAGATAAACCGATACCTAAGTGCAAAGGAAAGAAAAAGGAGCCATGTTACACTAGTAAGTGTTACAAAATAGGAAAACTTCCCAAAATTCACTCAAGAACATATTTTCCAGTAAAACAAGACAGCTACGAATTTAGTAAATATCTCAGGGGTACTAAAAGCCGAAACGAGGAGGGTTAAAGATGATCTAGAATTACTCTTTCATTATTGTAGATTTGTCACTCTTATTCAAACATACTAAGAATTATATGACACAAACCATATGATTAATATGCACATCCGTACACTTAGACGAGTATAAATGTGAAAGTTTATACAGATTTTACAGTCACACACAGGCCCTGTATCTGCCACTGTGGCCTAGAAGGTAGCACACTCGTTTAGGAACTCAGAGGACGTGGGTTCAAACCCAGGTACAGCCAGATACATAGTGGCTTGGATGACCACTTAAAATGGCAGTCCTCTGTCATTGGGTCCTATCCCCAGTGGCAGGCTAAAGAACCTCAAGTACGTTGATAAATGGTCATCCTTGATCCTCTATCTTCCAGTTAGGGGAATGTCAGTTACTGGGGAGTTGGGGCTGTACCTGTGCAGTCAGATTGGTTTAATAGCGCTTTGAGTCCTGTAGTATATGGATATATTGCGCTGAGTATAAAAATACACATTACTGTGCAATACCTCAGCAACCAGTTGGTGTTCTTTTTATTCATGTAAATTAAATATTCTAAATACACATACGATGACATTTAATAGATCTTTGTCTCTGAAAAGGAAGACTCCAAACCCCCTCTATAAGTTAACCAGACATATTAAAATAAGTTTGCAACACTAACGTTGTTTTTTTTTCAAAACTGCAGTGTGTGGAAACTTCATAGCTAATCTAGCTTTGAGAATTGTGCAGCATATTTTACGTTCTTAGAGGGGTGAAGATTTGATAATAGTGTTATTTATGGATAGGGTATGGCACATAACAAAGCTCTCCTTCTTTTGAAATAACTGTATTTAAGAAGATTAGAGTTTACGTCCTATGTTCTACTTTTGGCAAAAGAAATAGGAGCTGTCACAGGACAGGCTTTCATCTAGATATTTAGAGGGAAATCTAAAGGAAATAGGTTCAACCATGGCCTACACATAAGCTACAGTCAATATTAATGAATATTCGCATTTTAGTATCTATGACGAGGTGCATTTGACCTAGATAAGAGGGAGTAGTATAGACAGTGATATTATTTTGTTTATATTTTGTTAATATTGATGTAAAACTGTATACCTCAGAGATATGCTGTGGTCATCATTATTAACCGTTACTTCTATTTTCCGTTGTGGATAATAAATACCAATGACTCTTAAAATGCAGAAATATGCTCAGGGAATTGTACAATAGAAATACAACATTTCAGTTCTCTTTCATTATTTAACAAACTTTCATATTTTTAAATGTAAAATGCATTTTTATGAATAAAAATGTATATACTTACCATATGAAAACACTTGGGTAGGCGTGGCTTGGCGTTCGGTGACCGCCACGTACACCGTACATAGAATTTAAATATATGAGGGGAGACCCTCTTTAAACCTATATACTTGCTACCTTTGACCCCTGGTGACCTAATTCACTCTGCCATGCGCAGTAATACAGAAATAGTTCATTCTTTTTGTGAATAAACATAAATGCTGGAAAAAGGTCTTTAAAAGCGGGGCAGGCGGGAGGGTGATTTGCTGTTTTCATATGGTAAGTATATACATTTTTATTCATAAAAATGCATTTTACATTTAAAAATATGAAATTTTATTTCATAAAAATGTAAATATACTATACCATATGAAAACACTTGGGTTGAATGCCCACATGGAAGGATGGTGGGAAAAAGACAGACTGAGGAAAACCACCCTAAGGTTAAATTGCTACAAAAGGATACTTCCTAGTGCAATGCAATTGAACCCAAAACCTCTGTGCTGAAGCAATAACTCGAGTGAGCTAAGTGAGTAGCATTAACCACTGCACTAACTTCAGCACTGCTGTCTACACCCTATTAGGTCAGCTCAAAGGAGAAGGCATAAGTATGCCCTGTGCTCAGAATAGGAACATGCCCAGAGGCACTAAGAAGCACGGTTCTGAAAATAGAGATGAAGAATAGATTCCCTAAAAGGGAAATGCCACCCCCGTTTTTCTGAAACTAAAAGTTTCAGATGGACTTAAATTGAGGAATTTAAGTAGAAGAGAGAGAAATGGCTGAGTGGAAAAGGATGTCCACTCCACTTAAGAAATCATAAGAGATTCTTAAGAACAACATCTCTGAAGGAAATACATTCCTAAAATAGAAGGATGTAAAAGTGGAATGGCTCTTCCACGTGCAGGATCTCATGTTGACTAGGAGTGGGATTCCACCCCTAAAGGACCAGGAAGACCCCTGTGCCCTGACATGATGAGCCCTGACACCATGAAGAGATGCATTCTCTGTGGAACAGAGATTGAGGGAATAAAGGATAAAGTGCTATCCAAAAAGATATTGTCTGAGCAGCAATATCACCCTCTTGGACTTCAGAAGAAAGACCAAGAAGAAATCCTTTTAAGTCAGAATAGCTAGATAGAAAGTATCTTAGGAATCTGACTGTAAAAAAGGAGAGGTCTTCTAAGTCATCCTGACCAAAGACAAAAAGTCAAAGCAGGAAGAGCCTTCTGAAGATAACTGGCTTAAGCCAGGAAAGTAAGATCTGACTTAAGGATGACTTAGGCCATCCCTAAAGAGTGAGAGAAAACCTTTAAATAAAGGAAACAAAATCACTCCTTCTCCTTCCCAAAGAAAGGGAGTAAGAAAGACTGTCTAAAATGTGAAAAACTTGGCTCAGCAAATGAAAAGGGTTCAAGAGGAGCATTGGTAAGAGCCTGCAGAACCAAGGATTAAGTACCAAACAGGTAGGTGATGACTACCCTAATTCTGGACTTAAAGAAGCTCTAAATGAGACTTCCTAGCTCCTATAAGAACCCAACTCCAAGTAGTACCTGGAGAGAGCTGACCTGTATCCCTATTGTCTGAAAAATAATTCCTTAAAAGGAACAAACAGCAATAAATGGGACAGTTGAAGCATAGCAGAGTGGCCATGTTTCTCACAAGTTTTTTGAAGCAGTTCCACATTGCTTCATAGACAGTTATGGAGGATAAAAATCCTCCAAGACCCCTCCTGTGAAAATTCTTGTTAAAGGAGACTTCAGCCAGAAAGCTTGAAGAAAGGAACTCCATAAAAATAAATAACAAAACTCTAGATGAGATTGTTATAAAAGAATAAGAGGAAGAGCCAATGGCTTTCTTAAAGGAGATCTTGAGGCCAAACCTGGCAATTACCAGGAAAGGCTACAAGAAGCATGATACAGCTCTGAAAGTTGATTAACTTCATGGCCATAGAGGACAAGGAGCTGAAGGAGGGAAGGAGTAAAATAAGTACTCCGGACCAAAACACTCCAGGGCATCTGTTGCCAGAGCCTAAGGATCTAGCACAGGAGGCACATGTAAGAGCAGCTTGTGATTGAATCACATGGCAAAAGAGATCTAAATAAGATGAGAAGTCTGAGACTACCATCTGAAGATCCAAGAATTGAAGGGCCACCTTATATGAAAGGTGAGAAAAGACCTCCAGAGATGGTCTGCCAAAGATTCATGCCCCTGGAACATGAGGTGGAAGAACAGACTTGTTCTTGTAAAAATAATGGCAAAAGATGCCAAAATACACATGTCCCAAGAGTGGAAGCTGTCTTGATAAAAAGAAAGCCCAGACAACAGTGTTACCTGGACTATCTGAAGAATCCCTTACAAATGAGGAACAAATGTCTTGAGAACAAGACATCTGAGTTGTTTGAGGCTGAAAGGATGATCCTTTGATGAAAGGATAAAAGAGGAACAAATGTCTGAGCAAAAAGGACAGCTATGAGCTCTAGAACTGATGCACAGACTGGACTGCTACATCAAAAATAGACCTTAGGTGGTCCACAGAGCACAAAGAACTCCCAAACCCCGCAGTGAAACATCCATGAAAGTAGATGTAAAAACTAGGGAATTAAAGGGAGGTATGCAAAGACATAGTTCCCAGGATAGTACCATCTTGAATGAACCTTCATAGAAGGATCAAGGAATGGAAAATCCAGAGCACCTTTGAGAAGGAAAATCAAGTGTCCTGAGATGACACAGAAGAAGTGTCATGTGTAGGGACCTTGAAGAAGCGGCTTCCAAGTGGAAGCCAAAAGAAATAAGGAGCCCAGTTAGAGAGGTAATTAAGAAACAGGTTAAGAACCTGACCCAGGAAGGAGACCTGTTAAAGAAACAGATGTAAATACTTCCTGCTAAGAACCACTCCAAGATGAAAGTCAACTCTAATAGAGTTGAAAAAAGAGCCTCTGACAACTATTGGCTCTAATGAGCCAATTTGTAGTCACATGTGCACTGAGATGCCCAACCTCAAAGCCAACTTTCCTTACTTCCTTGACTAAGGAAGTAAATCCTGAAAGGCTAGTGGCTAGACCATAAGGCATTGCCACAAAGTGGTACACCTTGCCCAAAAGCAAAACTATGAGCAAGAGTGAACCAAAGGAACCAAAGGAGAGAAAGGAGGCAAATTGAGGAAGAGAAGTGGTCCACTGGCCAATTGAGAAAATGATCAACTGATAAGTTGCATCCTGATAGTCTGGAAAACCAGGAAAAGATATAAATCTAATTGTGGTTTCCAGTATATCTTTGTCAAGGATAATGCCCTGAAAAATCAGGAAAACAGGAGCTCAAGATACTTGAACTGCTCATGTGAACAGACAGTGTGAGACTGAATGACAAAGAACAGCATTCTTCTGTGGAGAAGAGCTGAAAGAATCAGGAAAGTGGAATCTGAGAGACCACTGGAATCAGTTGACCTCCCACTGGCAAGTGGAGGGATCTGGAAGTAAGAGTGAAAATTTGAGTAAAACAACACTCTTATCTCCTGAAGGACACCATAATAGAGGTTGAGGCTGAGCCTCTACCTCTGGAAGGCATTCCACCATCAGAATGTTGGAACCTGGAAAGGAACCACATCCTAAAAGCACTAAGTTAGAGAGAAAACTCCCTGGATGGGAGGAAAAAAGGTCTTAATTGGTGTGCCTCAAGAGGCTAATGCAGATAGCTTAAAAGAGGCACCTTGAGTAAGGGCCACATGAAAACCTTCTGCTTATACCGTTATATGTGAGAAGAAATGGTCTCCCAAGAGAGACATCACAAGAAACAGCATAAAACCAAAAAAGGACCAATTAACCCTACCAAGTGACTAAGCACAAGTGAGGGAAATGGATAAAGAAATCTCTCAAAATAAAGTGCAAAGATGGCTGAAAAAAGGCCATAGATCAACCAGCTAAAATGTAGCTAGAAGACCCATTGAAACAGATGTCCAAAGAATGGTGGATGAAAAAGACCACTGAGAAAGTATTGCCTTGTCAATCAACTTGAATAAGTGATCAACAAAACAGGACTGAAGGAAAAAATCCCACAGAAATAAGGACCCTAAGGTCCATCTCAGATCTCCCCTAATAGCAGAGGAACTCTACCTAGGGAAGAGAAGGTCTTAAGAACCCCTTCAGGCTAGATCCCAGGTCCGGAAACCTGAAGAAGTCAACCCAAAAAACCCTCTGAAGAGGATTTTGTACTTGGCAAAACTAAGTTTTAGAAGGAAAATTGGGTAATTACCCAACCTACAAAACTTAGAATAAGAAAATCCCAAAATGAATGAGTGACAGAAAGTAAGAATCTGGCCTCATGAAGGAACTTCTAAGCCTGGAAAAGTGGTTGACTTAGAGAAAAATAAGACTGATCAAAAGAAAAGAGCAGTCAAATTTATTCCCTAATTCTGTTAGACAGGAAGCTTGAAAATCTTCTGAGGAGAAGATTAAAGGATGAAGTCCTAAGCACCCATATAGTCCAACAGACTGGCACAAAAAAATTGGAATAGGGTTCCTGAAGTCTGCCTAAAGGTTAACTGTAGACAGAGGAACCCCCAACATACCCAAAAGGGAGATGTGCCCATTGATCGTCAGATCTAAAAAATGGTGAAAACACAATAGAAAGCTGTTGAGTAACAGAAGATTTCCACCAAACCCCAAACAAAAATTTTCTAGATTTAGAAAATGAATGGAGTAGAGTTTAGGAAGTAGCAAAATCAGTTGGATTCAACTGATAAACTCTTCTAATTAAGGGACCCTGAACATGAATGGTCTTGAGAAGGTAATCCCAGTCCAAAAAGCAGTCTGATTAGACTGAAGCCTAGGCACAAAAGAGGCCAAAGGACTAAAAATGGACTGAGAAACCAAATGACCAATTGACATAAAATTGGAATGTAGGAAACCAGCAACAGTGAAATGGATCTCGAAAAGGTGGAAGACAAAGTCCTCCCCAGAAGCCGTAAACCCCCAACCTCCAAAATTGAAGGTGGAGAAAGGCTAAAATGGAGACCCTAGGCTCAGAATTGAACCCCAAAACACTGAAACCAGGATCCGAATTCCAGAAATGTCAAATGAAAGGGCCTGAACAAGTAAAGAACCGTGAATGGTAGGCAGTAGATACCGTAATGTTACGCTATGAAAAATGCGTTAACAATTGAAAATATTACACATTATTCTCTGACATAATAATATTCAAAGAAATATGTAGAAGGAATGTATAAACAAACCTGGAAATGCTGTAATCACTATGAAAATGAATATTTTCTGACAACCGATCGGTTGACCTCCATTTTGGATGTGACGTCATCGTCACATGACCTGGTGAATGATTCGTAAAAAGCTCAAAAATATGGTCAAAATACGCGGTGAAACGAAGAATTTCGTAAAAAGAATGAAGGAAAACCGTAAAAGGTGAATTATAATGCCTGTATAGGTGCATAAATGAATTAATTCACCGCGGAAATGATTATTTCCAAAGGAAGTCCAACATTCTGACACCACGTGACCCGATGAGCGAAAATACCAAATAGGTAACTACGTGAAAAACAATGCACAGTCAATACGGTCAAAATACGTGGAGAAACGAAGAATTTCGTTGAAAGAATGAAGGAATACCGTAAATTAAAATAAAAATGCCTGTAGAAGTGCATAAAAAGAATTAATTTACAAAGGAAATGAATATCTCCAAAGGTAATCCGACATTCTAACACCACGTGACCAGATGAGCGATAATACGAATTATGAAGAAATACGTAAATAATGCCCAAAGTATACAATAAATTCACCAGAAATTGAAGTAAAAGGTAAATAAAATGGAGGAAAAGTGAATAAAACAGCAAAGAAGTACTCACAGAGCTTCAAAAAGGTGTAAATGCAGGTCTTTTAAAAGGTAGCAAAACGCCTGTTGATAGTTCAACCGCCACAAAAAGAATGAACTATTTCTGTATTACTGCGCATGGCAGAGTGAATTAGGTCACCAGGGGTCAAAGGTAGCAAGTATATAGGTTTAAAGAGGGTCTCCCCTCATATATTTAAATTCTATGTACGGTGTACGTGGCGGTCACCGAACGCCAAGCCACGCCTACCCAAGTGTTTTCATATGGTATAGTATATTTACATTTTTATGAAATAAAAACAACCCTTGTCAAATGTAAAAAAAACACATAGAACAGCCAAATGTCTTCCAGAGATTGGGGTGCTGAGCACTTAAATGATTTAGGGTCATACTTGTTAGAGCTACATAAAATAACTGGAAACCAGATGTCTTTGTACTTTATGAGCAAACAGTCAAAACATGTAACTGGGTTATGCTGGTACTGCTTACATTTAAACAAAGGGCATCTAAATGTCTTCAAGGGGCCACGGTGGTAACACTCTCGCCTCCCACCTCTGAGGTCAGGGTTCGGTTCCCATCCCTACCTTAAGTGGGAAAGCTGGTAGTTGCTTGCCGTTGGTCAGCAGTTTACAGTACAGAACCTTCACCAACTGTATGTACTGGTTTCCTCTGCCCTTCCAACTACCCATTGTGATATGACCTGTACAGTGTTGAAAGCTACGTAAAACCCCAAATAAATTAAATAAAACTAAATGTCTTTACAGAAAAGCCTTATTGGGGACCATGGGGACCTTGGAGTAAGTGTGATGTTACCTGTGGACCTGGGAAGAAAGAGAGAAGGAGGAAATGCATCAGAGAATGTGACTACAAGGATTATGGAGATTGTTATGGACATGACTATGAAACAATGACATGTCATGCTGGACCTTGCTGTGAATGTGGTGAGTTTGAGTTTGAGTTGCTTGTTCTGAAATTGTTTTGTATTCTACATGATATAAATAAAAGTTTGAGTTGCTTGTTCTGAAATTGTTTTGTATTCTACATGATATAAATCAAAGTCCTACTAGAATGTACACTTTCACGGCTTAACATTTTGTCATATTCCAGTCTGTGAATTGCAGAATGTTTTGGGCTATTCAGATACATGCATTTATGATGAGTTAAAAATAAGATAAGAAACATCACTTTTAATTTGAAATTTGTTTGAACAATAGGCAATATAATTCAATATCCAAATACAATATACATTTTCATATGCTTAACATTTGGGCAATTTCCAATGAATGAAATATATAAGGTAAATTAACAAGAAAAAATACAATTCAAAGCATTACTTGATTTTTCTGGCCTTTTTGATGGATTGATTTTCATGCCAAAAGTAATTGTAAGCTGTGTAACATACCTTGTTAATTTTACATATAGTGTTTATCTAATATTTTAAAGTGAGATAGCTCTCTCTAAGGCGCGTGTTTCAATAGGTCATTTTTATTTTACCAATGGAAACCAAAAAGTCAGCCCTTGTTTTAATCAGTTCACCTCAATGTGTCCTCATACAGAGGACCCCTGTGAATATTCAAATTGGTACATTGGTCTATGTGTACTTCTACAAACAAATGGAGAAAACAAATACTCTTTTGTTCTTCTTTTAGGCCCTTGGTCACAATGGGCGGATGAGGGCGACTGCTATGAGACCAAAGACTATCCGACACGATGTGTCAAGAAACAGAAACGCTATTGCAAATGTCCACACTACTGCCCACCAAGCTGTTCTCAGACCCAATACAGAATTGTTGACTGTCCCGATGCTTATTGGGGACCATGGGGACCCTGGAGTAAATGTGATGTTACATGTGGTGTTGGGACAAAAAAGAGAACAAGGGAATGTAAAAAGTATTGTCCAAACCAGAAATGTTCAGGATCTGCTTATCAAACGATGACATGCAGGGAGAAGCCTTGCTGTGAATGTGGTAAGTGACAAAAACCGAATATGTTTAACATTGCATGTTTTCTTTACTTCACTATTAAGAGGAGAGAGAAGATTAATAGAAAAGAAACAATTTTTTTCTCTGTGTGATTGTTAACATCTATCAAAATTTCTCTCCAAAGGTTGAAACCTTTAAAAAAAAAGAAATAAAAGATTGTTAAGGGTTTGTTCTTTGTCATCTACATTCTGAACACTGCTTATATTGAATTTATGCATGGACCAAAATAGCTGAATGAAGCAGCAGAATCCAGATCCAAGGGAAAAATGATTGTTTATTGACTGCCCCCTTCTCTAGTGATACAAGTTGAAAACAAAGGATGAAGCATAATAGTTGTTAAATTTAATATATCATCTACACTTTTTTCTGTTTTTTTTCTGTAGGTCCATGGTCATCCTGGGCGAATGAAGGTGATTGCTATAAACAGGAGGGCTATCCACCTTGCGTGCAGAAACAGAAACGCACTTGCAGATGTCCAGACTACTGCCCATACAGTTGTCATCAAACCGAATACAGAAAAATTCCGTGCCCAGATAAATATAAATACCATTGTGAGGACAAATGTGAATGTAAGTTAGTCAGTGGTCTATAATCTCATTATTATATCACAATTATTTTTGATGTCTAATAATAACTTCAATGCTTCATAATTCAAGGTTACCTTTTAGATCTGGGCCCATATTCACGAAAGGTCTTAGCCAGGGCTTAGGCTTAAAGTTGAGACTTTTGTCTCAAGTTTCTGCCCAAAACCTGCTAAGACTTTTGTCTTAGGCTTAGTGGTATTCACAAAGAATTTAAGACTGGTCTTAGACTTAGCCAAGGGCTCAACTTTAAGACTGGTTAGTAGTGGGCTTATATTTTGTAAAGAGGACTTAAATATGGCGGCCATTAACTTTTCTCCACTTCAAAATTTGAAGTGGCTGTAAATAAAGTATAATTATACAGAATCTCACTAAAGCAGTCTTTGGAAGTTTATATGTGGTAACAAGGTTTTCCATTTCAAAACAACACTTTTCCTTAGATAAAATGCATTCAATGAAGGATATATGTTACTAATAGTATAGTTTGAATAGAAAAGAAAGGTCACATGACACAGAAAATCACTGTGGTTGTTTGATAATCTTGGACTTAGCGAAGTCACCCTTTGTGAATACGGTTTGAAGACAAAACTTAGCTTAGACAGAAGTCTTAACTTTAAGACTGAATTTAAGCCTAAGACCTGGCTAAGTCTAAGACCTTTCGTGAATACGGGCCCTTGGGTCGATTTCACAAAAGGACTTAGCCCAGACTTAGACATAAAGTGACGACTTTTGTCATAGAATGAGGCTAAATCTGTGATCTTAGACTTGCTGGGTTTCACAAACTGTTAAGTCTATGCTTTGGCTAAGTCTACCCAAGAGTGGGCTTGACTTTTTTAAACAAAGGCCTGTATTCACGAAAGGTCTTAGCCAGGGCTTATGCTTAAAGGTGAGACTTTTGTCTTAACTTTTGCAGAAAAAATGCTAAGACTTTTGTCTTAGCCTTAGCGGTATTCACAAAGAAGTTAAGACCAGTCTTATGCTTAAATAAGGGCTTAATTTTAAGACTGGTTGTAGTGGGCTTAAATTTTGTAAAGAGGACTTAAATATGGCCGCCATAAACTTTTCTCCACTTCAAAATTTGAAATGGCTGTAAATAAAATATAATTATACAGAACACCTCACTAAAGCAGTCAATGTGAAGTTTATATGTGGTAACAAGGTTTTCCATTTGAAAAATTCCTTAGATAAAATGCATTAAAAGAAGGATATATGCCACCAATAGTATAGTTTGAATAGAAAAGAAAGGTCACATGACACAGAAAACCACTGTGGTTATTTGATAATCTTGGACTTAGCTAAGTCACCCTTTTTGAATACGGTTTTAAGACAAAACTTACCTGAGACAAAAGTCTTAACTTTAAGACTGGATTTAAGCTTAAGACCTGGATAAGTCTAAGACCTTTCATAAATACAGGCCAAAGACTTAAATATGGCCACCATATATTTTTTTCACATCAAAATTTGAAATGCTTGGAAATAAAGAATGAACATATAGAACACCTCCCTAATTAGTCTTTGGACATATCCATTGAAAAACAGCATTTTTTTCAATGATAAAATGAGCTAAATAAAGGATATATATTACCACTAAAATATTTTGACTAGAAATAAAGGGTCACATGACATAGAAAACAACCGTGGTTATGTGATAGGCTAAGACTTAGCTAAGTCACCCTTTGTAAAATCCATTTAAGTCCATGACTTAGCAAAGTCAAAAGGCTCAGATTTAAGTCCTTGGCTTAGCCTAAATCCAGGCTAAGTCTGAGACCCTTTGTGAAACCGGCTCCAGGTCACAATAAGGAGAACATATCATAGAATTTGTTTGTTTGTTGTTTTTTTTTTAAATATTGTTCAATGACCACTATTTGACAACTGCATGGACAAAAGGAGATAGTATTAATATCCCTACTATCAAATCGCTATGTCACGTTATGAGTGTCCATAATACTATTTGTTCTAATGAACTAATACAACCATACACACAGATTTCAAATTTTTGTATTATATTTGGATTTTATTTACATCCCTCAATACTATTCTCATAGCATTGTATTATTATTATTTTATTAGTATTTATTTTATTGCTTTATTATAGTGGCATGTATTTTGTTGCCAAGGATTATACAAAAATAATGAACGTAATACCCAGCCCAATTCACTTTAAACAGTTGATAAATAACAAACAGAACAAGTGAGCCAGAAAACTATGAATAAGTATAACAATGCAATACATAAAGATTAACAATAAAATTCAATTTGGTAGGCTTAATTTTGTCATAATAACATGCAATGAAATATATATTTATCTATGTATGATAATTATGCAGACATATAAATGCTTTACTTTGCTGTCGATGCCCCATCAATTGCCATACTATATTTAATGGTATATTTTTTTCACATATTTCAAATGAACAAGGTACATTTTGAATAATACTTTTTTCATCTTATTTTTTTATTTAAGGTAAATATGTATACTATGGGACATGTTACTATACAACAACTTACCCGAGAACATGTGTGATCAAGATGAAGTGTGAGTGTGAGCCCGAATATTGCACAGGTGGAGACTGCGTGGAAGGTCACATAAAAGTGGTCCCCTGCCCTTATGGCACTCAATGCTAGTAAGTTATTGTTTTATAATGTAAAATATTAATAGTTTTTGTACTTGTTAAGAAGATTATATTGTTACAGTTATCACAGGAATTGGAGTGATAATATTGTTGGAGCCCAACTTAGGAGTCAGCCCTAAATTGGGCTCTTACAATATCACCCTTTTCACCTCCACCATGAGGTTATGTTTCTGGGTTAATTTGTTTCTTTCTGCTTTATTTGTCTCTTTGTTGGTTACTTTGAAATCTTTCGAAGAATGTCGTTCAGTGGGTTTGTATATTTGTTTGTTTGTGCCTTCTAGATTACAGTTTTGGAGTTAGGATTCTAATTATTCTTCACATAACATTGCCATTGGTCAGAGCACGAACGAATTTTAAAAAATAGTAGGTACATAGGTATAACCATTTTAGCTACTTAGCTACTGCATTCACAAATATACGGCGAGATTTTAGTCTGTAACTCAGAGGAGTGGATTTATTTGTTTGTTACTTCAAACTTTTTCAAATTATGTTAGTCAGTCGGTTTGTATATTTGTATGTTTGTCTCTTTCTAGGTCTCACATTCTAGGTCATAATTTTAGAGCTAAGATTCTCATTTTTCCTATTACATTGTCATTGAGAGCCTGGCCATTAGGCATTCAAAACAAAATCGGTAGCATTTTCGCATAGCAATGACCATTTTAGCTAATAAGCTACTGTAATCACAAATATGGAGCAAGATTTCAAAGTGTGTCACTCGGATGAGTGGATTTATTTATTTGTCTCTTTGTTTATTTGTTTGTGTCTTTGTGTTTGTGCTTACTCCAAAACTAATGAATGGGTTTCTAAGACGTTTTTTGGGGGGGAGGGGGGTAGTGTCTTAAGAAGAAATGACAAAATTTTGAGGAAGAAATGATTAAATTTTGCGAAAGATCTGGATTGCATTCTAAATAAAAACAAAAAAAAACAAACAAACAAAACAACCCCTGTTTTTTTCGGAATCTCCCACCAACCTCCCAGTGGAAGTCTAAGCTGTACGACTGCCCTCTAGTTGGCTAATAATCTTCCCTGTTATGAAGAATGTCTCTTTTCTCTCTTCAGAATATCAATAAATATACTTACCTGCCTGCTTCACAGTCTATGTGCTGAATCTCGTGCAGTACATTTTCTGTTGTTAGGGAGTCTCCATGCCAGCTCTAGTGGGTTAAAACCGGTAAATCACGTGACATGCATTATTTTTCTCGGCTGTGCACTGGAACATTTTAAGAGGCCCATTGAGTTAAAAGTATTGATCAGTCTGATGGTCTAATTTCTATTAGAAATCAGTGCCCCAACTTGGCATAACTTGGACACCGAAGTTCCCAATGTAAATTAAATTTAATTTCTATTGTCACTTTGACTTTCTTATTTGGTATTGATGGATCTCCGGAAATGCATGAGTCTTATTGATGACATCCAATTGTCAATAAATATCCCATCTTCCGGTTTGTACCCAGATGAGGTTAGTGCGTCGGAAAAAATGTGACGATCACTACTTATGGCAACTCGGCTATATTAAACTTAGTTATTTATTTATTTAGGGTTTTTACATCGCTTTCAACACTGTACAGGTCATATCACGACGGGTAGTTGGAAGGGCAGAGGAAACCAGTACACAGAGTTCGCTAGGGTTCTGTACTGTAAACTGCCGACCAACGGCAAGCAACTACCAGCTTTCCCACATAAGGCCTTGATGGGGATTGAACCCCGGCCTCAGAGGTGGGAGGCGAGAGTGTTACCACACTGCCACCGTGGCCCCTCATTAAGCTTAGTAGACACAGGATAAACTCAAATGGATTTACTCTATTACAGAGTAAAGCTATGTTAGTTGCACTATATTTTGATTTACTATGAGTGATAAATAAAACTTTTTTGCTTTTGTTTGTGCATTTCAGTGGATAGAATGAGTGAGACCAAGGCAAGGAAGGAACAAAATAAATGAAAAAAATGACATTTTAATGTTTTTTTGTGAGCATATTTAATTATATTTTTGTCTGTTTACCTTCCTAATGTTCAATAAAATTGTCTTTAAATTTATGAATTGAAATAAATATATTCAGCATTCTAATCATATTTTATTTCTATATTATTACCAAATCATTTACATTTTGTGTAAATTGTCTTATATTTTATGGAGATGCACCATGTCATGTATTCCAACATACACCTCATGTCTAGCATCCAATGGTATGTATGCTGCCTAAAGCTCCCAAAGCAATGATAAATCATGGGATTATTTATTTATTTGGGGTTTTACGTCGCTTTCAACACTGTACAGGTCATATCATGACGGGTAGTTGGAAGGGCAGAGGAAACCAGTACATAGAGTTCGCTAGGGTTCTGTACTGTAAACTGCCAACCAACGGCAAGCAACTACCAGCTTTCCCACATAGGGCCATGATGGGGATCGAACCCCGGCCTCAGAGGTGGGAAGCGAGAGTGTTACCACTCTGCCACCGTGGCCCCTAATCATGGGATTAAAAATTTGTTAAAATCTCAAGAGACACAATAAGTGATACATATCACTACTAAATGACAACTAAAACATCTTATACGAGCACATTATGCCTGTGAAGCAAGTCAGAATTATCATAGATATTTCCCTAAATGACATGATACAATTACTGTTAGTAGCAGTCAATATGCAAAGGTCACACAAGAGGGAAGAAAAAAGAGCCAAATACCAAAACAGAACAACCGTAGCCAAAACATAATAGGGGTGTTACCTTGGAACCACAGGTAACTATTAAATGTAAAATTATGTAGCTTAGCACTGTAAACAGTATATATCTGTAGGCATTGTCTGGGGCAAGTATGGCAAGGCATGGAACCTAGAAGTTTCGAATTTGGATGTGTGTTTTTATTTAAGGATGTATAAAGCTAAATAAAAATAAATTCTATGGTCTCAAGCAGTCTAGCAAGCGATTTTCAGGTAAGCCGTTTCCAAATTTGGTTTCTGTTGTGTAAAAAACTGGACAAAAACGCCTTAAAATGGCAAAATTTTTGAGGACCACTGCAGCAGATTTTCTCTGTGTTTTTGAGGTATTTATCAGAAAGAAACAACATTGCAATCTAGCTTCTAGTTTAAAGAAATACTATTGGCAAATGTGTTGCTTTAACTTTTTTGTAATGGCAAATCATGACATTGTTAATAGGTAGGTGAGATATTAGCTGAGTTTTAAGCTGCCCTACAGATTTTTATCAATGGGATAATATCTGGGTATTGTAGATGGGCTTGGTTACAAACTATTGCCTAGTAGTAGGAACGCATGATATTAAATTTAAAGTTGGTGGCAGACAATGATTGTTGACCATAACAATAACAGAATCATGATTGATATATTGACATATATGACATATATTGACATAACAGTTACTGTGATATTGGAAATTTGGCCACACTGTTATATAAAAGAGAAGGGTAGTGTTAATTTGTTTACCAGGTATGTCATGTGCCTCTTATGAATTGAAATATATTTTTGGTGCTTTTGATGTGGCCCAATTCATCCAGAGGTATGAGGTATGCAATCTATTCTGTAAAAAAATGCGAGAAGCAAAATCTCGGTGAAGTGCTGATGTAGCAACAGTTTTTTTTTATGCACGAATCAATTGCAATACTATGGACAAATGTCAGTCCCTTGATGGTATGCTATTATGTCCCATTAATCAGTTTTCTAGGAGATTTGGCTGAAATAGATTCACCTATATCAATCCAATATAACAGGAACCAGTCCTTGTTCAGTTGCAAGTGTTCTGATTGATGCTGTTTTTGTTGGATTAGATATCTGCTTAGATTGAATTAACTCAATACCTGTCAAATTCAATATCATTGTGAGAAAATGTCCTCCCATCTTGAGAACAGTTGTTGTAAACATACAATATATTCACCTAGATTCATTATAAGAAATTAAGCATCTATACTTAGGCAACATGGTTTATCTAATTCAATGTTTTAAATTCTAATTCTAATTCGAATAGGACTTACTTTCATAATGCTTAAATTTCCATCTATTGACAGACTCTAAGGTGCATAATGCCAGAAACCATAGATTAAATTGTTAATTAAGAAACAGTGAAGGGGTCGGCAGCATGGGGAAAGACCAAAACAAGACAAAAAAATAGGGTGGATAAGCTTTTGGAAAGAGACAGATTTTCATCTTCTTCTTGAATGAAAGGGGCCACAGTGGCAGTGTGGTAACACTCTCGCCCACTACCTCTCAGGCCGGGGTTTGCTTCCCAGCACGGCCTTAAGTGGGAAAGCTGGTAGTTGCTTGCCGTTGGTCAGCAGTTTACAGTACAGGACCTTCACCAACTGTATGTACTGGTTTCCTCTGCCCTTCCAACTACCCATTGTGATATGACCTGTACAGTGTTAAAAGTGATGTAAAACCCCAAATAAATAAAAAAAACATAGAAGTAAACAGACATGTCGTTACTAGTAATGTTAAGACGGAAAGTCAATAGGACTGGACTGGAAGTATCTGAGCTACGACATAAAGTAAGGATAAAATGTAAGACATGAAGTGACATGGACTGTTTTTCAGCACAATCCAATGTGAAAATGTTAGGACAAGCCTTAGAGGCAAACAACTATGTCAAAGGTAGTAACGATCAGACCAGGATAAGATGTAAAGTGACAAGGACAAGATGGTTTCATTATCAGTGGAACAAGGGTCGAAATGAACAAACTTAAAGGGTCGGTGAAATATCAGAAATGTTTGATATTTCACTGACCCCCAAACTAAAGCAGGGAAACCATAACCAACCCTAATAGACACTGTAAACAAACCAAACTCAGTGAGGGTTAGTGTCAGTGGAACACCCCCATAAGGCAGGCTAGTTGTATGCATGTGGCTTATAAATTAATGAGGACCTGAATTCTTGGTCGTTAAATAAACACCAGAACCTTTGATTGTATCAGAAATATTAACCAAAGTTTCATGTGCCAATATTGATTTAATAGTTCTGATGATATACCACACATCACTGATTAAACTTGAGTACAATAAAATATATATTACCAAATATGACAAAACCAATGGTAATTTTAAATCCTTTTTAACAGCCAGGATCATATTGGGACAGACTCCCAGTAGTATTGCCACTTGTAGGAATCAAACTGACAGAGGTGACAGTCTGTTATCAGATGCCAAACTTGGTAACTAAAACTGTTCAGTTAGTGAACTTAGTCACCTGCCTCAAAGAACAGGAAATGCAGTAGTGATATTGAAACCACAGTCACCAGGGTGTGTTTTTCATTGTTAAAACACCAGTGTGACATAAATTTTGTGCATATACTATAATAGAACTACAAGTTTGGCAACTCACAGATCTGTCAGATGTTCACCCTCTGTCATTTCATCAGCAATTAAACCCAGACGGTCGACCCTTCCATTGTTTCAACTCGCCATTATTTTTGTATATTGGAGAGTTAACACTACATTATTTTCGAACAGTGGATTGTGGTTTAGTTCAATGGCCAGTCTGCCAAGACCAAAAGGGTACTTAGTATTTGCCAGTCATCCTCAGCAGAATACATTCAATATTGAAATGTTTTCACAACTTCTTTCATATTAATTAGTTTTTCATATTAATTAATACCCGAAACACAAAAATAATAGCTTACTGTCTTAAAATAAGCACAGATTAATAAAGTAACATGAAACACTCACCACAACAAATTATCCACAGCATTGTTAAATAAGCAGTCTAATTTTTTCTGGAAAGTGCTTTCTGTAAGTCACAGATCCATATTTTTTCGATTATAATTATCCATGGTTAAATTTTGTGGCAGTCAGATTATATTAAAACTTTTCAAGCTTTATCCAAAATTATATTTTTCCATAAAGGAAAACCAGTGGACACATGGTGAAACAATGTTGATTGTGTATTGAAATAAAAAACAACCCATAGAACTAATTTAGTGAAAGCCCCATATGGTATGCACACCAAAGGAAACATTGCAAAGATTGTCTAGGTTTGATCATTTGGTACAAGGTGTTGAATTATTGAATTAATAAATTGGTTTTAATTTACAGGGTTTTATAATAGATAATTGCCTTGTGGCGCTTCCATTATGTAAACTTAATGACCCTTCGGCCCTTTCAGGGCCTCAGGCCATTAAGTTTACATAATGGAGCGCTACTTGGCCATAATCTATATAATAATCCTTTTAAAATCCAATATATCACACAACAAATGCACACTACTGAGTAGTGTTTTAACAATGAAAAACGTACCCTGGTGACTGTGTCCTTGACAATACACTTCACCAGCAAAATTCAGTTAGTTGTCATATTAAAACTGGGGTTAACTTGACGGGGAAACAAATATATAATTACCTTGCAGCTTTCTATATAAGGTATTTTATCCAATAATTTGAAATTTACTGTTTAAAGTATCCTGTGTTGCAGGTAATATTCAGTCAGTCATATGGCGTTTTTTTTTCTCTGTGTATGTCAGCACTGTGTGGATGTAGTAGTAAATGGATTAATGGTCGAACGGTTAAATCACTGGACCATAAAGCCTTTTTGGTATTTTTCACAAGATCTGAATGTGTGCAAACCGTTTGAAGACCAAATGAACTTGATCTGGGTTATTTATACCCTAGGGACTGTTTTCACGAAGCCACCTCAAAATACCTTGGCACAACTTGAGTAACAATCTATATTGGTGCTTGTTTCATGTGTAAGGCATTTGAGGCAGACTTAAACCTCTGGTAAACCTCACTTTTTCGTGAAAGTGTAGACCGAGCTTCTGTCCCGTCGCCAATTGCTGTTAATATTTCTGATGGTTTGTAATGGCGCCATTGTGTCCATCAGTATATCAAAAGCAATTGGCGACGGGACAGAAACTCGGTCTAGTGAAAGTGTAACCCTGATGTGATGTATTTATTTTAATTTTGCACATGGACGAACAGATGGACAAACAAACGCATTTGCAATTCCCTCGCCCATCTTCGTGAAGCTATAGTATAACAAAGTTGAAACTTCACAAATACTTACATGAAGATTTCATTCCAAACCTCTCGACAATCCTAATATTTTCTATAATTAAGTCTTATAGTGACAAAGGTCAAAGTTGGGGTTTTACGTCCCGTTCAACAGCCAGGGTCATATTGGGACAGGTCCTCAGAATTGCCACTTGTGGGACTCGAACCCACAGAGGTGACAGCCTATGATTAGATGCCAAACTTGCTAACCACTAGGCCACTGAGGACCTCAAGTCTTATAGTGAATCCAGACACTTCAGTGAGCATGTTGTCAACAGGTTTGTATTTTAACACTAGTTTTAACCTCTGTGGTGGGGGGCCACAGTTGCAGAGTGGTAACACTCTCGCCTCCCACCTCTGAGGCCGGGGTTCAGTTCCCGGCATGGCCTCAAGTGGGAAAACTGGTAGTTGCTTGCTGTTGGTTGGCAGTTTACAGCACAGAACCTTGACCAGCTGTATGTACTGGTTTCCTCTGCCCTTCCAACTACCCGCCGTGATATGACCTGTACAGTGTTGAAAGTGATGTAAAAAACCAAATAAATAAATAAAGTTAAAAGGTTACATGAAATAGTAATTCTATTGCCTCTATTCTGATGCTAATATGACTCTCCAAAATGCAGATTCTAAAGTGCAATAAGTCCACAGCCATATATTTAAAATACGAAAACAAACAAACAAAAAAAATCAAGATATCCGGAGACATAAAAAGAGTCGGCAACAAAGGAAACGTCAATAAGGAATTAAAACGAGGATAAGCCTAGGTGAACATGGGCGATTTAAGCTTTGATCTGAAGGATGTTAGAAAGGATGGCAGATTAAATGTCGTCTGGGAACTCATTATATAAAAAAAACTAAGGTTAAAATCTCTCTTTGATAAGCGAATTACAGACAGAACAGTCAGGCCAGCCATTGTTATGATGAAAAATAATGCCCTTGTTTCACATCTTCAACAAGCAGCACCTGAGAATGCATAAAGCATCCCCAAGTGATGCTGAAAAAATGAAAAAAAACGGAGAATTCTGTAGCTGTATTCACAAAAGGGATTAGCAAAAGATAACCGAAAAAATAGCTTAAATTCATAGAAAATTGGAATAAGATTACGATCTGTATTCACAATAAAGCTAAGCTTTTTTAATTAACTTCTTTAATTAACTTTAATCCAACTTTTAATATTCTAATCTGCTGGACTTTATCCAAAAATAGCCTATAAGTTAGTCGATACCGAATTATCCTAAGGATTAGCTAAGCCATTTTGCTGTGAAAGTGAAACTAATTTATCAGTTAACTTAATTGCCTTTGTGAACATGGGCCTGGATTCGCAAACCTGACCTGGATACAGACTATCTTTGAGAAGGACTGAGACTTTCACCAGGTCATTTAGTCTTTTGTGTAATATATGGGTACTGTATGACTTTTGGAGCAACAGCCAGCCTTGACAAAAGTTTTTTCAGAGATTATTCCCCTTTACTCCAGAATGCTGGAGGTATAATGAACTCCTGTATGTGTCCAGTATAAGCTTAATTGTTTAAGTCAATGATACATACCCATAGACTTGGAGCAAGTCTAAAAAGGACTGAATCTGTATGTGAAAATATAATTTGGATCCAATGTATGGTTTTTGTTTATGTGCACAGCAAAGAAATAGACTTAGACTCAAGTACAATATCCTCGACTCACCCTTTCAGGTGAAAAGTGTAATCATATATTTTACCAACATAAGAAATACTGTATATTAAAAGAAACTTGTTATCCTCTCCGGGACTGGAAAGTTTGTGTTAATCTTATCTATCAATTCGTTTTCCTGGATAATTGGCATTGGCATTATGATATTTAAATAAACAATTGTGCAGCAAAATTAACAATGTTTCCCCATTTACGATCAAAAGTGTATAGAGGATACAGTATTAAGAAATACATTTAAAGGTCTTCTGATACAGGTGTTCATGGGGCCACGGTAGAGCAGTGGTAACACACTCACCTTCAGTTGAAACTCCAAACCATATGTGGGAGAGATGGTGGTTTCTTATGGATGGTCGACAGTCTACAGTACAGAACCTGTATGTACTGATTTCTTCTGCCTATAAAACTTTCCGTCTTGATATGATCTATACAGTGTTGAAAGCGACTCTAAACTACAAATGAATAAAGACAAAGGTGTTCACGAAGATGAAATGTCTTCAAGTTTAAAAAACTGATATAACTGGAGGTGAAATAATAACAAGTTTTGTAGTTGCAGTTTAAGCAAATAGAAACAAGGTAATATGGGTCCAGATATTTCTGAAAGGGGTGTAAAAAAGAAGTGGATGGAAAAAATTTGCAAAAAAAAAAAAGATTTGATCAAATAGAAAAATATAATATTAAAATGTTATATTAATTATTACATACCTTAGACAAAAATTGGGAATCTAATGGTTAATTGTCTGTCGCCCAGATCCTTCGTGATCTTAATATCGCTAATCATTGTAAAATCTCCTACAACCCCTTGCTCGTCATCAATCCCATGGAAACGCTAGATATTTTATGTGCTAAGTTCGGAAAGCATTTTGCTGAAATAAGATTTTGTAGGTTTTTTCCTGATTATGGCAAGAGTCAGGGCAGAAAGAACATCACCAGGTAAATTATTTCAAACTGTAGGAGAATCAAAAGCAAAGCTGTAGCCAATATGTTTCCTTTTTTTCAATTTGTGTACAGATGGGTAACACTGACGAACCTCCAAGGACCTTTTATTTGGATGGTTGTATCTTGTGCCACATCTTCCACAATGAACAGACAAAAGAGGACCAAAATAGTGTGGATGACCACAGAGAAGAAACTTACAAACCAAAGTTAACAGTTTTGAAGATACAGCAAAATTTGACTTGCAGCCGATGGAGTTGATAGAGAATTGGAGGTGCTTGCCTGTATCTACTACAGTCTGTAACAATTCTATCAAATGTGTTTTGAATACACTGCAGTTTGCACATGTTGAAACTGGACAGTCTTCTGGACAAAGAGTTGCTGTACTCAAGACGACTACTCACCAAGCCATTAGCTGCCAGGATAGCAGCCTGATCCATCAAATACTGTGTAATCCACCTGAAATCACGCATCTCAATGAAGCAGTCATTCAGTGGATGCAAAAGTCCCAGGTTAAACTCCCTTTTGCCATATTTCTGTGCCTGGGTATTTGGGATGTGTAAATCTAATATGATGTGCACAATGTCATATAAATATTGCTTTACAGGCGCAATATATCCCCTACATGGGGGAAGTTTACTAAATTAGTAAAAGAAATGGCAAAAACTATAGTAAGGGACATTCTAGATAAGCAATACAGGGTTGCAGTTGTGAATTAGGGAAAGATACCAGGTGGGAAACCTTGACGTTTGAAATCTTGTCCAGACTATATCTTGAAAACCCTGAGGTGTTAGAATTTGATACTTGGCAGGGTTATTTCTTGGGAGATGTAGGTGGGTAAAGTCATGTGATCTTGATCTGACCTTTGCTGTAGTGTGGCCTTAACATTTAAAATATTGTCCACGCCATATTTTGGGAACGATAATGTTGAGATGTAAAGGTGTACAATGTCAAGGCCTTACCTTGACATGACCACTGACCATGCCATAATGACATTGACTTTTACAATCTTGCCCATTCTATTATTTTACACATGTAAATGTGCAAAAAATGTTTACTTGGTAGCTAAATGGCTTGTACATTGTATGTGTACAAATGTTAAAGTGTAACATTGATGTGACCTTTGACCATGGCTCAGCCGGGAGGTTTCCTCCTGCCACAAAGCTGTATGGATTGCTGCAGTTCAATATTACATGCACCTTTACCTAAATGTGCTGTGTCCATTGACAGCTATAATTCAATTAATAACCTGACCAATTGATAAATTTCACAGCTTCATAACGTTTAGTTTATGCTAATTATTGCTTTTCTCCTGCTGTTAAATTTTCTTGTCTTGATACTTCGTCTTTACAATTTACATACATTGGACGTTGTTTATCCTGGACGTTTGCATAACTCACACTGTTCTGAAAGATTTCGTATCTTTGCAAATTGTAACCTCTTCCATATCCCTTAGTGTTCAACAATCGGATGTTATTTCTTTTCTTCATTGCTATATTTGTTGTAGCCTGGCCTTCCAGGCTGTATGAATCATAATGCAAACATGATGCATTTTTGCACCAATGCACTCTCTATCAAGGACCTTTCTAGTCTGTGAGACGTTCTCCTCAGCTTGCGAAGCGAAATAAGTAAATGAGAACATTATGGAAAATAATTATAGTGCAATCAAACAGTTGTGTCTATATTTTATATATTAATACCTGTGGCAAGGCTACATTTGTTACACAGTTTACAAGTGGTCACACAAATACATATAGTGGTTGGAACATTTTCAGTTTATTTCCAGTCAGGGTTTTAAATCCAGATTGATATAAAATACACTCATTCACTGTCTCAAAAAATTCCACATAGTGCAGATTTAAAGGGAGTCCATGTATTTAGATGTGTTATGTACAAAGAATCAGAAAAACTTGCTGGATACTAATATATTGCTCATCTTTGTGACAATGAAATCCTATGTCAACCCTTATATTATAAGCTAACGGGACTGCAAGCCTTACTGTTTCAATATGTATATTTATTTTGTGGCACTCGCCATATACATTTTAAGATGTTTTATTAAGTATCATATTTGACAGAGTAATGGGTGATTCCGGGTTCCCTTTTAGCCTTCAATTTTGTACTATTAAAGGTCAAAGCTTTTGTTCTGGAACAAAAATCTATTGAACTTCACCTTTGCTGTACTCAAAGAACGAACAAACTCAACTGACTGCTAATGTCATGCATTGCATTTGTTGATCTGTGTGACAATGAAAGTCTCTATAAACGCAGATATTATTACTCATCAGTACTGCAAGTGGTAGCTGGTTTACAATACACACTGTTTAACAAAAAAAAACACAGCTTTGACTAAAGCCTGCTTACACATAGAAAAAAATACAGGTTAACCTCGACAAGACTTAAATATGTATTTACTCTCATGTTTGTGTCATTTGTGGGGATAATAAATAACCAAGATAGTTAAGGTGGCCATATATATACACAGTCAGTGTATGTATGTATGCCATCAAAACTGAATTGTGAAAAAACAAGGCCAAAAGGTGTTTTGGTCCCCTAGCGCGAGCGCAAAGCCATCAGAGACATTAGTAGTGCACTAGAATTTACAAAAGTCTGGGGACACAAAGAAATTCCAACTCAGACACATCCCACAGCTGGTCTAGAACTCAGACGGTCACCCATCCAAGTGCTAATGTACCCATTGCTGCTTAACTTCAGTGAGCAGACAAATACTCATCATGCTGCACCACAATTCATGAAAGTCCGGAGACAAAAAAAAAAGTGATCTCAAGAAGCACAAGCTCTTTCAAGGCTCGCACTTCAAAAACATATTAAACAAAATGTGTGGCTACAATCCTCGCCAGTCGTCCACAGTTCCCCTCTCCCCGTCTATATTGGAATAGAATTTTTAAAATTTTAATACCAATCACAAACACTAGGTTTCGTTAATACTTGAAGGGGAAGGTTTAGATTCTAGAGCAAGAAATGTTCAATTTAACCTTTGGCAATTTTTATGTGTTATCTACAATAATAACATATCATCCATTTAACATGAAAATCACCCTCATATATTCAAATCTGTTTGTTTTCAATAAAATGAACCTCAATTTAAGTGGCCTTTACTATACATATGTTAGGGTGTGTACTTCAGTGCCACGGTTTGGCATCTAATAACAGGAAGTCACTTCTGTGTGGGTTCGACTCCCACAAGTGACAATGCTGAGGGCCTGCTACAACCCTGGCTGTTGAAAGGGGCATAAAACTATAACTTTGACCTTTGACTTCATTATCACATATGCAAGAGGTGGGCTTAGTTAGCACTTTGATGGGTGACCGTCTTAGTTCTGGGCCATAAATGGTCAGATATGATAGTGGCTCAATGATCACTCAGTTGCCTGTCTCATCGGCTGTCAGTATAACCTAAACAAGACACTAGAAAGACATTCAGTCAATCAATCAATTAATCAATCAAATACATCTTAGCAATTTTTCATGCTATCTGACGTTTCTCTTAGGGCAGGTAAAGTTTTTCTAGTGCAATCCTTTGTCAGTGCATTATGATTTTCTCTAGACGGTTTAGTTGCAGGGAGAATGATAATATCCAGACTGTTATAAAATGTGCTCATTAGATGTCTCAGTACCCTCTAATAAAACACACACTTATGAGCAAGTCTTACTGAAGGTCAGAAGGTAATCTCATTGTAATTATTGGATAGACTCAAATAGACTCACCTAATTCATAAACCCCACAGTCAGAATTCCCACCATCCGAAATCCCCCTATTTCAAACTAGATCTTTGGATCTCTTGTGGTTAAGCGGGCTGGAGGGGTAGGCATTTTTGCCAGTTTGTTTAATTGTTAGTTATTTTTAAAAGTAATAAATAAGTTTGTTTGATTTTAAATATATAAAGCCATTACAGATAACTGCCACGCTCACACTGGTATATATTTTAGTGAAAACAAACAAGGAATAAGATGAACTATACTACTACCAATACTATGTTTCACAGTTAATTTATTTATTTATTTGGGGTTTTAACGTCGCTTTCAACACTGTACAGGTCATATCACGACGGGTAGTTGGAAGGGCAGAGGAAACCAGTACATAGAGTTCGCTAGGGTTGTGTACTGTAAACTGCCGACCAACGGCAAATGTTTCACAGTTAAAGAGTTATATATCTTTTGGTCATTTATGTATGTAAATAACTACAAAATGTACATACTATCTACTGTTATATATATTTAAGTAAAATATATGCAAATAACAGTATTATGTAAAATGGAGTGTAGGTGTACCTTGGGCCATAGAACAATTTCTAGCAGAGAATGGATTGCTACATAATTTAGTTTGTATTCATTTATTATTACTTAATTTACTTAAATTATTTGTTGAGTGTTAGGTGTTATTGTTTTTGGCAACATCTGTGTCAAATGTTGGATTTTTGTACGGTGGGATTTTTAACATTGGGTTTTTTTATGTTTACCGGACAAACACGCACATGTGAAAGAATATCGATTGTTTCCAAGCCACTGAAGAAGTATTGAGTACCTTGTGTATTTACTACTTATTTCAACTTCCTTCTTACTTGACAATCATATACACAGCGGGTAATATTTGCCTTTGTATATTTCCACATATTTGTTTTAATAATGCACTTATACGTTTAGTGTATGCTCAAAATATGAGACAAAATGGACAGACCAAGGATGCAAAGACAAAGCAGTGGTTTTATGAACCGCCAGCTGGTATGTATACTGCAGTACTGTATGGTAATTATGCTTATTAAAAAGTTATCCAAGTTTACTGTACTTTCTAAAAAGTTATGTTGCCTCTTGTACTTTGAGTGGACATATTCCACTGATCTTGCATGTTTATTATTAAAAGTATTACATTTATATATTATAATATTTGTGACAACACCTTCATGCTCCACTGGAAAGAATAAGTTTGTAATTTGATAAATTCTCAAACCAAGAACAGTGTATGTGGTATTTATGACTGTAAGATTGATTATCTCTTCTCATTTAAGAACTACACAGATTTACCTAAACAACTTTTATTCAATGTATATATCTAGTCACACTCTCATATACCATGCTGGGGAACCCCTTCATCATCACTGACTCATAACCTGGATTCTCCAGATAGATAGATATATGGAATACACAATGCACTATTATATTTTAGTGGAGAATTATAACCGGGCATTTTAGATCAAAACATTACAATGACTTTAATTATATCTTCAAAATTTTAGTTTCATAATGCACTCATAAAGGTAATGGTTTGTCTTTTGTGTTCAATATCTGGACCTGAATTTCAATTAGTTATGATTGATTCATTTGTCATAATTGTTGCTTTCAACTAATTCTATAGCTTACATAACAACAGGTTGTTGAAGAGATGGAAACCAGTGCATATTAGTTGCTCAAGCTTTTGCACTGAAATCCTTCTGGCAAATGCCCAATGCCGCTTAACTTCACTGAAGAGTCACTGATCGCGCTACACAACAATTCTTGAAAGTCTGGAGATAAAAAATAAAAATTTAAAAAAAAGATCTCTAGAAATGCGGTTAAAAACACACCCTATATCAGTCATTTTTAGAAAGGCAAACCTTGTACTACTTTCTGTTCGCTTAAAAACCCGCACCACGTGCACAATTTTCTTGGTATAAAACTGAAATGTTGTACTAGTTTCTCTTGCGCAGGTTACATTATGTTTAAAAACTCACTGGGTGTACAGATTGTTCTCTGTACACAGAACACACATCTTGTACATGTTGTTGCTTGTAAACAAAATATTTCTTGTATATGTTGCATACAGAAGAAACCTCTGATTTCGAGGTCATTTCTCAAATATGAACTGCTAAAAGAAACTCAATTATTATTTTATTAAAACTCATGTCTTGTATAGGTTGAAGAGAGTTTTATATAATATCTACTTACCAGATATAAAATATATGTATTATTTTTTTAGGCTAGTCAGTTGCAGCAAATTGGCAATTTGCAGAAAAAGGAAGCTATAAAGAGACGTTCACTTGACATAATAAATAAAACTAGAGATGTTGATGGACTGATTACAAAACTCTTCAGTGCCTTCTGCCTGAACAGTTCCGACAAAGAGAAACTGGACATTCAAACTGTCTCTGAAGATAAACTGACTCTGTTGGTTGAAATGATTAGTAATGATGAAAAAGGGGACAAGGCTGATAAGTTTATGCAAGCATTACTTTCAAGTTCCAATGATCTTCTATGCGAGATACTTGTGTTGGAAGGGAGGACTGTCAACCAGAAATGGCTGGAAATTCAGAAAATGGGGAGGGAATTAATTCAACAACACTTTCTGAGACTGTGTGATAGTCTCAGAGACATAGATGGTGTGATTATATATCTGAAGCCTCACATGGTTCTGACCTCATGTCGAGGTCAAACCAGATTAGAGAAGGTCAATGATTTGATTAAACAAGTTCAAAAAGGAGACATACAGAAAGTTTGTTATTTTGTTACAAGCTTGCGGGCAGGTGTGAATGACAAATTGTTCAAATTGATCCAAGGAAGTGAGAAGATGTCCCAGATTAACGAACAACTTCAAGAAGTTCGGAATGGTAATTTTTCTTTTGATCTTAATGACTTCCATATTAAATTAATGAAAAGAAATTTGATATAAGAGATTATTTCTGGAAGACTCATACAGTTGTAGATTCCACTCTTTGCTTTCATTAGCTGTACAAAATAAACAGCTTTTATGGAGTATCATAAGCTGATTTTTAATGCATAGTTTAATAGATTCTTACTGTTTTCAGCTACGTTATTTTAGCATCACCCAAGCTCGATGTAATTATGATAACAGACCACAGATTTTACTTTAGATGTAAGAGCAATAGGCTATTTGAATATGTTTTACTGTTAACATGCTGGCTACATATATGCTACATGGTACCATTCAAAGATGTGTTGCTATGAATAAAAGAATGACCATAACATACACATTTGTTGACATCAGTCAAATTGATGGTCATTTGATGTTCAAACTTAAACACGCTTAAACACAATTTATAGCGTTTGTGTGTTATTGCAGATATGGTGCAGAGTGTTAAAGAAAAGCTCTGTAACTCTTTTAAGGATATCATACCCATACCTGGAAACCTCTTCCATATGGATATGATAAAAGACAGAGGCATGCTGCTGAAGCTCCATGGTTTAATACTTCTACCAAGAAAACGACAAGACAAGCAAGTTGGTGATACCAGTAATTGGTCTGATGGCGAAGAGGTGTATAGAATCAGTAATGCTGACAAACTGTTTACAATCAGGAAACACAGGCTGACAGTTGTGCAGGGAGACCCTGGAACAGGTAAAACTGTGTTTCTTCAAAGGTGGGCTGTTAATTGGGCCACTGATCATGAGAACAATTCCAAGTTCATCATTTTCATCCCAATGAGATCAGTGCAAAGCAAGACTTTAGTAGACATCATTTTTAATGATTTAGTGCTAATTGGGAAGGAGTTCAGAGAGGCTTTTCAGTATTTTTTGAAGGATGCAGATTTTCAAAAGGAAATTACATTTCTGGTGGATGGCGTGGATGAAAATATTTCTGGTATGGAAGAATCAGAAATTTGCAGGCTTATATCAGGAAAGTTATTGCCAAATGCTGAAGTAGTTGTGACAACGCGAATGTATCAGAGCATCTTGCAAAAGCTTAAGCCATGGGCCAGTGCAGTTATAACTTTGACTGGAGTTACAGAACAAAGCCGTGAAAGTTTTATCGGGTATATGCTGGGAAACAAGGCTGGTCATGATGAGGTTCAGTCATTCATAAAGAGATGCAAGGAATTTCTCTTTGACAACACAATCCTTGGAATTCCAATATATTTGACATTGTTGTGTGTTTTAGCTCTAGAACATTGCAATGACAGCCGGTTGGACACTTTGGCAATACCCCAGACAAGACTGGATATGTATAATACGTTTGCTGAAGTTTTTGAGAAAAGATATTGTGCCACATCTTATCCAGGCTGTGTCCATATTGAGGGATATTTCCAGCACACAGCGCCTTTGATTAAGTACCTCATAGGAAGAATGAGTTTCTACAAACTAGCTGAAGGCAAGCATGATTTCACAGTTCAGGACCTACATGACAACTTTCTTGAAGAGTCATTAATCCATAGAATTGGCTACTTCATAGAGGTTCGCAGAAGCAATGAACTGGTTGATCGGATGTACATGTTTTGCCATAAAACCTTCCAGGAATATTTTGCAGGTACATTCTGTGCAAATATTGGATTTCCAAAAACAGCTATGCATCTCATGAGTTTAGAGAAAGGAATGTTTAATAATCAACGAATCCTCGCTGGATTAGACAATGTCTGTCTTCAGAAAGAATGGAGGCCATTGGAACTTACTTCCCTTGATGAAACAAAGACGTTGGAAGACAGCATGTATCAAGTTATGACTGCCATGCAGTTTGCTTCAGGAATGTCCCCAGATTTTGCAAGAAGTGTATTTCTGTATGGCATATGTGCCTGTCACCTTCAGGTCAGCACAGACAAGTATGGGAAACCAGTACTTGATACTGATTATGAAACATCTTTAGCTTTTGAATCTCAAGATAGCCAAGTACTAGAGGATTATGGAACATATCTCTTGAATGTTAGAAAGCATCCGGTCCTCAACATGAAGACCATGATTCCTGATAACTACAGTATTGCAATGTACAGGTATATAAGTAAATCAATGCCTGTCCACCTGAAGTGCAAATTATTGAAAGAGGTATATAGCATTGAGGCAGCAGTAAGCTGGGACGGAGAGAGACACAGTATTTTGACAAAATCAAAGGATTTCAACACAGATGATCCGCTTCTGTCTTATTTGTTAAAAAATGAAATGCCATCAGTTATTAGAGTGTTGGGGGCAGATGCCAATGTTCAGGTGGTAACCAACGTATTGAGGCAAAATGATTCAGTGAAGCATCTTGAAATCGGCAATACTGATCTGTCAGTTGTTCCACAGGATCTCTGGGAAGAATTTTTTGGCATACTTGAATCTAGGAGAATGCTTGAAGGTTTGAAATTAACTTTTTGCAACCTTCAGTCCAACCAGATGGAAAATATCTTTTATCTTTTAAATAACAATAAAGCTGTGAAGTTCATTGACATATCTGGTAACAGATTGGGAAATGTCACAGACAGGTCACTGGAAATTATAGGTCCTGCTGTTGAACAGCATATCACAAAAGTAGTTATTTGCCATAGCTTTGTTCAGGAACATGACTGGGTCACATCAACGAATCGGAGGAATGTTGTTCACAATGATGTATACATTGCTAGCTTTGCCAGATTTCTGAAAATTAACACTAATTTGAAAGAACTCAGCATTGATCAGTCATTCTTAAAAGATTTCCAAAGTGAAAAGGAATGGAAAACAGCAACAGAAAGATTGAAAAACTGTAGAGATTTGGAGACATTAAGGATCACTGGCTGTAGGTTGAATGGAAAATACCATTTACAAAACCTCTGTACAACCATTCAGTCGTTACAGTTGTTGCGTACATTACACTTATCACACAACAATTTCTGCAGTGTTGGATCTGATATATGGTCAAAGTTTACTTTGTCTCTTTCACAACTGAGGTCACTGAGTCACTTGAAACTAGCAAAGTGTGGTTTGGTGCAAAATTACCACATTCAACACCTGGGCAAAGCATTTGAAAGCCTAAAAGATCTGGAATGCCTAGACATATCTAGAAATAGTTTTGGCAATTGTTCAGAAGATCATGTAATTTCCTTTGTGCAGGCTTTCAAATATTTGGATTCACTTCAAGAGTTAGATGTAAGCAGATGTGAACTAAGAAATGCATCTGTTTTGCAATGTTTGGGTGATGCATTTTGTGTGTTGGAAAGTCTCACTTACCTAAATTTTTCTGGAAATTGTTTCAACAAAATAGACCAAACCTCCTGGTCACGGTTTTTGAAATTTCAAGAATACACAAAGCACTTGACCACAATCAAAATGTCAGGTTGTGGATTGACACAATCCTGTCACATTGAGGAAACTGGGCATTTCATTGCAGGTTGTACCAAGCTAGAAAGCATAGATTTATCACATAACAATCTCAATGAGATTTCCAATACATCTTGGAGATATTTTTGTACAGCTCTCACGAGGAAGACAGCTTTGATGGATATAAATTTGATGGAGTGCCATATAAGCAAGTCCTTCCAGGTCTGTGAGTTGGCCAATGCTCTAACCAGTTGTCGCAATTTGAGGTACTTCAACTTTGAAAGAAACAGTGTCCAGCATATACCTACTGATAGCTGGCACATTTTCATGCTGGCACTGAGCAAAACCTCCATACAAAAGATCAATATAGTAAAATGTGGCTTACAACAAGACCACTTTGAAAGCAGTGCCACGTGTTTGAACAAATTTCATTCACTTATCTCTTTAGATGTGTCTCAAAATGGCCTTGGCAGAATTGCCCAGCATGATTGGACTATCTTCATATCAGGCATAAAAGACTGTCATAAACTCAGAGAAATTAACCTGTCGAAGAACAGTCTTTGTGGAGAGCATATAACTGGTTTGGGTGAGTTGTTAGGCTGCTTAACACAGTCACTTGTATGCTTAAACCTGAGAGACAACAGTATTGGAGAGTCGGACAATGTAGCATGGAACTGTATGATGGAGGGATTAGGAATGTGTACAAAGTTAAAGGATCTTTCTATTTCTAGGTGTAAGGTCCATGGGAATTACCAAGTACAACGCCTGGGTAGTGTAATACACAACCTTATTCATCTTGAAACTTTGGATATTTCACAAAATGACATCTGTGTGGATGAAACCTCCTGGCTTTGCTTTGCAGTGGGCATCAAAACATGTCGAATGTTAAGGAAAGTGAACTTCGACAATTGCAAGCTCTTCCAGGGATTTCATTATAAAAATCTTGGAGCCTGCCTGGCAACCTGGACTTATTTGCAGTACATCAATCTAAGTGGCAACAACATGAACGATATAGAGCATTGCAAGGATGTATTTCATGGTCTAAACTGGTGCAAACAGTTGAAAGTTGTGAAAATGTCAAATTGCAGTATAAGTTCTGATGAACATATCCATATGGTCATCCCTGTTCTAATCTCCTTGCCAAGATTGACTGAGCTTAATTTGTCAAGAAACAATTTCCAGCTAAGCATTCTTAAACATTTGATTCAGGAACTATCATCTTGTGATCAACTGCGGGCAATTGATCTGCATGATTCTCACATAAATCTTGCAAAAAAAGCATTGAAATGGCATACAGGAGATGATGGTACAACAGTTAAAGCATTTGCTAAAACAGTGTTGGACAAAATCAATGGCGTAATATTTGAATGAACAGGATGCCATGCAGTATATGAAAGTAACACCTAGCCCCATGTCTGACTCTAGTAACTCTTTGCACGGACCTGTATCTTTCTAGAGTTACAGGTGCAGAAATCTTGTAGCTTAAGAAAACTGCTTATAATTTGTTTCATTAATCGCCAAAAACTATTTTGGAACTAGGGCCACACACCATTCTTGCCATTGATAAAGTAACATGAAACCATTTATTATTTAGTACATGCCACTTTGTCAATTTTGAAACTTGGTACTTATTTAGCGTAAATTGACAGACTGGCAATTTTTACCGTGGACCTGTTGTACAGTCATAACAGTATGAATGGCATAATAAATATGTAATTTTAAACAGAATCAACAAAAGTAACCCCCTGTTTGTTTGTAATTACTGTTACTGTGCTTCCTCAAAGTTATATAGTTAGCATAAAAACTTAAATTTTGTGAACCTGGCCACCACAAATTCCTTCCCTGGTTATGCATCAAAATTCTGAAAGTCAAATTGATACAAGTCAATGTATTTGTCAATGTTTAATGGTTATTGTTAAAAAAGTATCTCCAGATTTGTCGATAATTAAAAGAATTTACGAGATAAAGTGCATTTGGGATCTTAGCATTGGCTGTTTCACTCAAATCACAATTGTGGAACATATAGTTTTTAAATGTTTTTATAAAAGTCTGAGGTCAAATCCGACCACACCAGAAGATTCCCAGGCCATGATTTTCCATAGCTTGGTTTACCATCCCAAACCTCTACGACCAATAATGAGCAAGTTATAAGCACTTTTAAGTTTGGCTATCCTCATTTGACCTTGAAATCTGACCACACCACAAGATTCCCAGCCAATGATTTCCTATTGGTTGGTTTACCATCCCAACCCTCTAGGATCAATAATAAGCGAGTTATAAACACTTTCAAGTTTGGCTATCCTCATTTGACCTTGAAGGAGGGGCCCAAGGTTAAATCCGACCATACCACAAGATTCCCAGCCCATGATTTCCTATACGTTGGTTTACCATCCCAAACCTCTAGGACTAATAATAAGTGAGTTATAAGCATTTTCAAGTTTGGCTATCCTCATTTGACTTTGAACGAGGGGCCCAAGGTCAAATCTGACCACACCAAAAGATTAATAGCCCATGATTTCCCACAGGTTGGTTTACCATCCCAAACCTCTAGGACCAATAATAAGTGAGTTATAAGTACTTTTAAGTTTTGCTATTCCCATTTGACCTTGAAGGAGGGGCCCAAGGTCAAATCCGACCACACCACAAGATTCCCAGCTCATGATTTCCAATAGGTTGGTTTACCATCTCAAACCTCTAGGACCAATTAAAGGAGGGGACCAAGGTCAAATCCAACCACACTAGAAGATTCCCAGCCCATGATTTCCCATAGGTTGGTTTACCATCTCAAACCTCTAGGACCAATAATAAGCGAGTTATAAGCACTTTTAAGTTTGGCTATCCTCATTTGACTTTGAATGAGGGGCCCAAGGTCAAATCTGACCACACCAAAAGATTCCCAGACCATGTTTTCGTATAGGTTGGTTTACCATCCCAAACCTCTAGGACCAATGATAAGCGAGTTATAAGCACTTTTAAGGCTGGCTATCCTCATTTGACCTTGAAGGAGGGGCCCAAGGTCAAATCCGACCACACCACAAGATTCCCAGCCCATGATTTCCTATAGGTTGGTTTCCCATCCCAAACCTCTAGGACCAATAATAAAGGAGATATAGGCACTTTTAAAGTCTGCTACGTTGGGTGCTTTAATTTCAAGATTCAAAGAATTCAGAGATCTCAGCTTTAAAACATTCATGACACTTTTTAACTCAGGGGTACAACCAAGCTTAACCTATGGATCTTCAGTGTGGCATATGAAGTCATACAAGGATATAGACAAAATTTATAACAGGGCTTGTAGGTATTATTTAGGGACTCATAAATTCACACCTATTTCTGCAATGTATGGTGAAATGGGTTTCTTTCCTGCTATTTTCCATAGACAAGTTAATGCTCTAAGACTTTGGAATAGAATTCTAGGCATGAGCCCTGAACGTCTCACAAGAAAAGTACTATTGTTAAATTGTCAGAGTTCAGTGGGATGGAGTAAAGATATTAAATTATTATTTGAATGTAATAACATGGGGGATCTTTTAACAAACCTTAGTAAATGTGATAGTAACCAAGCAATTATAAAGTTAGAACAGTACCATGGGGATAATTGGAAAGATGTGGTAAACAATAAACCCAAACTAAGAACATATAAAAAATTCTCTTGACCCTGCAAATTATCTCACTTGGAATTTACAAAAGTCTGAAAGGTCTCTTTTTGCCCAATTTTGGTGTGAAATTTTACAGTTGAGGGTGGAAAGTGGTAGATTTTGTAACCTTGAGCTTGGTCAAAGAATTTGCCAAATGTGTGATAATGCTAATGAAGACGAATTTCATTTCCTATGTATTTGTCCTATATACCAACATCTCAGAGAAAATTTGTATTCATCATATTATAATATATCCAATGATTTTATTGATTTATTCGATGACCAAAAATTTGTTTATATGTTAAACAACCAACACGTAACCTAATTAAATATGTAACTTTAGCATGGAATTTAAGGAAAAGTAAGTTATTTTATTAAATATTTATCTGGTTTTACAAATTCACCACACAGTACTAATTTACAGTTTTATTTTCAAAGTGACATATAAGCCCCTGTGGGCTGGGTAACTCATCATTATGTATTTTTGTTGTTGTTACTGTCATATAAATTGTTACATGTCACTATAATAAATAAACTCTTGTGTATTATGTCTATGTCTTATGGTTACTTCGGCACTCCGTGGATGACCTTGAATTAACAGCTTCAAGGTCAAATGTCTGCAAGGTTGTAAAGGACATATATATCAGCCAGACATATTACCTATGAAGAGATTCAACCTTCTACCTATGAGAAATAGCCAGTAGAAAAATGTAGATAAATTTTTAAAGAAATGTCCACGGTGGCCATCTTGTTTTTCAGAATGAGGCTATTTTCAGTCCCAGAGAAGCTTACCCCCTAATATAGATATCCTGCAAATTTGGTGAACCTAAGCTTGTGTAGTTTTCCTCTGAGAGCATAACGCTGAAAATCTCTGCCTCCGGTGGATACCACTCCTGGAATATAGAACACTTCTAAATTTTGGGGCTATGTTCACATCTACCAAGGCTCGCGCTTCTAGGAATCACTTTTTCCATTGTTTTTTGTCTCCAGACTTTCATGAATTGTGGCGTAGTGTGATGATTATCTGTCTCTTCACTAAAGTTAATGGGCTATGTTAGTACTTGGATGGGTAACAGCTTCAGTGCACTACTGCAGTCTCTGATGGCTTTGCGGCTCAAGCTAGTACACCAAAACCCCTTTCGGCCTTGTTCTCTCTTTGTATTTCTCTATTGTATTATATACATGATACACTCCATGTTTTTGTACAAACGGTGTACCTGTCTGTAATGTAATGAATACTTTTATGGCGTTTAATCTCCATCATATGACAGACTCAAAGGTGCTGGAGCCACAATGAGAAAAGGAAAACAAATCAGAATAAAGAGACACCAAAACAGATGCGCAGGGGAAGTAAAAGTGATATGGAAGGTAAGCTTTGTTGAGGCCTGTCGCTCACTATGGGTCTGAAAGATGACAGTGATACTGCAAATTAAAATTTCATCATGGCGCACATTCCATGAGCATCATGAGCAAAAGCTGTGGTTGAAGTGTTTGTTTAATTACTTTGCAAAAAAAAAAATAATTCTCAGTCTGTTTGCTTATTGGTTTGGTCGTTTACAGCATAACTTCTCAACTTACTTCAGGGATGCTATTGAAATTTTCAGGGAGCATCAGAACTGTTACTAAAAAGGACTGATTCAAATTTGGGCATCTGTATAGATGCAGGAAAAAAGGTAGATATTCTTTTTCAGAGACACAGAAAACCAAACTGTTTCTACCAATTATCAAAGGCGTGACGGGTGGAAACATTAATGAATACATTGTGGAATAAAAACGGACTGGTAAAGTTCCCATTTTAGTCACAGTTGTTGCCTCAAAACATCTTCCTGTGTTGCCATTTACTTGTTACAGATGTTTTAATGTTTTACTCTTATCACATAAACCACCTCTGTTTAAAAAGTTGACCTTCAAATTAATTTTCATTAAAGACAACATGTATCAATTGACATCATTTGTTGTCCCCTTGGATAAAAAATTTTCAGAAGGATACTTAATCAATAATAGAAAGAGTTATTTACACTTGTTTGAAATTTAGCTAGTTTACTACCTTGTTAATTGCCAGTGACGTTGGCAGGTATAACATAGGTTGTTCATATCCAGTAGGTCTTTTTCATGAATGCAAAATATATTCATACACATAGAGTGTACAACTGCAAGTTACATTTTCATAATGATTCATAACTGTGATGAGCTAAATTTCACTGCACTGGAGACGCAGAAATGGAATAACACAGAATTAGCAGGAACGGCAGCAGAACAGCTACCGAAAATGATAGGACACTCTGCAGTTCACGTAGTTTATGGGAGGTGTGTTTCATACTACTTTCAGTAGGAAGATATTGGAGTCATGAGGGGTTATATAATGGGCCAAAAAATGTAGGGATATTGTCTAGATCAGGGCCCAGTCTCACAAAGGGTCTTAGACTTAGTCCGGACTGAACCTAAGTCAGGGATTTAAATCTGAGCTTTTTGTTAAGTCCTGGACTTGAAAGGATTTTAAAAAGGATAACTTATCCATATATAAGTCTTCGTTTACAAAAGTTAAGTCTACTCTCAGATAGACTTAGCAGTATGTGAAACCATTCTAAGACCACAGTCTTAAATTTAAGTCCAAGTCTGGGCTAAGTCTCTTTTGTGAAACCGACCCGAGTATAAACGAAAATATTTCAATCTGAGGCTTTGCTGGCAACAATGTCTTCCCACAAGTGCTGGTTGTGTTAAAATTACAAAATCATTGGTAAAGGTTTAAAAATGTTAAATTGTAAAAAGATATTACACTGGTATGTGACATAAATGTATTTCAATTACTGATTATTTCAGTATGGGGTTAATTAGATATAATTTTAGGATTGCCAAACACATCATGTGAACACAATGTGATTCGTTCAAAAAAAAACTTAAATGAGCCAAAAAAAATAATAATATATACATTCTTTGGTCCCAGATCAATCAAAATTGCTAACTATGCACCATGTGGTATCAAAATATACAATTGTCATAGCATTACATTTTTGCCATTTCATGCCTTTTCCTCGTTCTCTCATTTTACAAATGGTGATATGTTTTGCATTGATAATGCAAATAACATAACATAGAGCCGAGTGCATTACCATGGTTCTAGCTACAAAAGAAAATCAATAATGTAAGACACCTCTCATTAAAAAAAACAATTTTGTTTATTTTACAGCCTCAAGTGAATCTATATTGTCACAAAAAATCTTGCCCCTCCCCCAAACACATAGTTGTCAAGTATCCTTTATGTGACAGTCTTTTGTTTAAAGTGTGTGGTAGGGGGCGGATGGAGGGGGTGGACTCATGTTTTTAACGAGTTATTGCAGGTGTCCCACACAGAAAATAAGCCTGCTATAAAGGTAATGATGGAACTTGTGGCCACCATAAACTGACTCCATGCAGTTTATAAAATCAATTGACGTTATGTTCACATGTTGTTCCTGTACACAGTCTAACTTGCAGCTATATGGGGGCTTTAAACCCCAATGTAACTCTAGCCAGCCTGCCTAAAGCACTATACTTGTCTATGGGGAAAAATGGACGAGTTCTGTAAAATAATTATAAAGCTCAGAACTGTGATAAAACATTTGCTTCTATTAGTTCTCTTTAATACCCTGGCCAAGGTATTTCTGGTGATAATACATGGCAGGAAACTTAGAGGCATCCTACATTTCCTACACAAGCCATCACACATCCAGCCACATGAGTGAATCAGAATAATAATATGAATAATAATGACCACAATTGGACAAAAAACATGAAAAAGATACTGTAAAGATAGTGTATCATTCTTCAAAGATACAACATAACTTGGAACACACATGTCACTTTTTCCTATTGGGTAACACGCTTGACTAGGAACACGGAGGACGTGGGCTCGAACCCAGGTACAGGATGATCCATAGTAGCTCAGATGACCATTTAAAGTGACAGTCATCTGTCATTTGGTTCTCTTCCCAGTGACAGGCTAAAGAACTTGAATGGTCACTCTTGAGCGTCTCTGTTTCCATTGGGGAATGCCAGTTGTTGGGATGCACTTGTGAATTTAGGATGAGTTATATAGCACCTTGAAGAGATATTACGCTAAGTATAAATATAGAATAAAATACATAATTGTGGGAGGGAGTGATACAGAATGTAACCAGAGAAGTAAGAGAGTGTATACATCTGTGAAGGCACAATAGCCAACTGTGTGCTGATTAGTACAATGATATTCTTCAAAACCTCCTGGATCAAGAATGCTTTCCTAATCATCCCCGAAATTTAATTAGTTCTATAATAAAGACCCACCCATTGTGAAATTTGATTTAATTTATTCAAGTTTTTTTTTTGTTTTGTTACTGACATTACAACCAACAAACAAAAAAGAAATACAAAAATAAAGAATCACAAAAATGATTGGGCACCAAGCAGTTAGCAGGAATTATGGGAGGTGGCCTTCATGACCTTTGGTAGGCGGAGAATATGAACAGTTTGAAATATATCCATGTTTGTGTGTCTACTGCAAGAACTGAATGCTACAATTTGGGAAGTTTGCTGAAAGAAATCTGGCAATACCTGGAGTGGGTGGGGAGTTGTATTAAACAACTATACATTTGGAATGCCACTTGTAGTGTGTGCCTGAAGCATAACAAATATGTGTTATTTGAAGGAATGTGATTTTTAACATAGAGTCATAATCCGCTTAAGTCTATATATATAAATCTAGCTTTTTATAACGTAATGTAACAATCTTTGTAACATATAGGACCAAGTGCGTAATTGTTGATAAAATATATCCATATGGCTAATGTAGAGAAAGACTGAAAAGTGGCTGTATATCGACGGGCGCTTTGGCAAGTCAGCCTATTACAACAACACAAATCTGATAAAAACTGCAGCAATGTATTCTTATATTAAACATGTTTTCTCTAACATATTTCAGCTGAGCTCAGGAGCCTAGTACATTACTGACAAGCTTAATTATGTAACAGTGGAGTTACAAGTAAAACTGGACTAAGACAACAAAGATAGTTCATGTGATTTATTTTCATACGGTCATTATTTATGATGAATAAATATCAACATGCAATAAGATAACATTTTATAACAATAACATTCACACTGTACAATTAATAAACACATCCTTTCTTTCAACACCGTGTGCGGTTCACTTGATACTTTTTCTTGACCTATTTTATGTGTGCTTTTTTTCACCAATCCTGCATTTGAGTCAGATAAAAGGAAGCCAAATGCTACATATCAAAAATATATCATAAATGAAGATGATAATATGAGTGCATAGCATGGGTATTACATGCATATATGTCTAATGTCCAATGATGACTGGTTTGTTTTTATTATCAGCTAGTATGCTTCACAAGTAAGTAAAATAAGTCAATATTGACCAAATGAGGATACAAAAAATCAGCATCAGTCTTTATAAAACTTTCATTTTTTTAACTAATGATTTCTCCATCACTTCTGCATAGATTTGAAAGCATCAAAATGAGCATTTATAAGCTCTACAAAAATATTTCTTTACAATGCATATAACACATTTGTAGCCAACATAATTAATAAAATATTTTCTAAAAACTAGAACTTGTTTAAACTTTTCTTAATTATCCATGGTAAAGTGACCTGGGGAATATAAAAAAAATATTACCCAGTCTATATGTCATGGTATTTAGGTCACACACGTTGTGTGATTTTATTAATTTATTTGCCGGGAGTTGTGGCAAGCTCCTGTAATCCAGTTGCTTGGAAGCCTGAATTGAAGGACTAGCCAAGTAAATAAATAACAGCTATTTAGTGTTTTAATGTCACACTTAGTACCTTTGTATCAGTTATATTGACACTGATACTTTGAAAGGCGGAGAAAACCAGTACATACAGATGGTCAAGGTTTTGTACTATAAACTGTTGACTAACGGCAAGCAGTTCCCAGCTTTCCCACTTAAGGTTTCGTTGGGATTTGAACTATGATCTCAGATGGTGAGAGGGGAGTGTGTACACTGTGTGATAGGCAATGGACACACTACATGCAGCTTATACAGAACTCTTTTACCCAAACATCTTGTTACTATAATTATTTTGTATATATTGATCACACTTATTCACATGTCTCTATAAGTGATCCAGTTTGTATGATTCTGCCATTTCCCCACCAACAGTTTTAACAGCTTATATTCGAATTACTTTATGCCCCTGTTCCACCAAAGGATTAAGCCCCGATCCTGTCGGCGACCCTTAATCGTGCACAGTCGGTTGAAAAAAGACAAAAATGGGCGGGAATACTGGGTCGGTTTCAAAGTCTGGGATTAAGAACAGATCGTCCCCAGGACGCCTCAGGACACCTCAGGACGCCTCAGGCGGCCGCAGACAGTCCCCGACTGGTCTGGGACTAAGAACCGACTAAGCCAGTTTTCGGGTCGGTTTCAACCACGATCCTGTCGGACACAAACCGACTGGGTCCCAGGACGCCTCAGGCCTCCTGGGACTAAGAGCCGACTAACACACGATTAACTACCGGCGTCCTCAGGCGTCCTCAGGCCTCCTCAGGCCTCCCCAGACCACGATCCCCGATTATTGTTTTTCAAAGTTGCTGGATTTTCTGGGTATATATATATAAAATTTGCGATCTAATCATCATTGCTTTTCTAGGAACACACCAGGATGCCACCTTTTAATGGAAGACAGATTCAACAACAACTTAGGGCTTTTTTGGTTTTTATTCACTTACAAATAATCATGTATTTCCATTTTTTACGTCAAGCACAGCAACCACCACCACCACCACCAGCACCACCAGCACCCATACAGAGACCCAGAAGAAGGCACAACATGTGGGTCAGGCCATGGCTACTGCAGAGAGAGGAGAGGGGGGCCTACCACAACATTATGGCTGATCTTTATGCCACAGATATTCCAGGATTCACCAACTACATGAGGATGACCCCAGAATTCTTTGAAATGATGAAGACCAGACTGGAACCACGTCTAGCCAGGCAGGCCACCAACTACAGAGCTCCTATCAGTGTTGGGGAGAAGTTAGCCCTCACCATCAGATATCTGGCCACTGGAGAGTCATACACATCATTATCCTGTCAGTTCAGGGTTGGCAGATCCACCATTTCCAAGTTTCTACCAGAGGTCTGCAGGGCCATCCAGGATGAGTTCACCAGAGAGTACCTCAAATGTCCTACTACTCCAGATGAGTGGAAAGAACTGGAAAGGGAATTCAGGATCAGGTGGAATGTTCCACATGCCCTGGGAGCCCTGGATGGAAAGCATGTGGCCCTGAAGAAACCCAAGAACTCTGGAGCCCTCTACCACAACTACAAGGGGTTCTTTTCCATTGTCATGTTGGCCTTGGTAGATGGGCAGTACAAATTCAGATGGGTGGATGTGGGTACAGAAGGGTCTTGCTCAGATGCCCAGATATTTAATGCCTCTCAGCTGAAGAGGAGGATTGAAGATGGCAGGATAGGCTTCCCTGACCCAGCTCCTATAACACAGGGTGGTACAGATGTCCCCTACTTCATTTTGGCAGATGATGCCTTTGCCCTGAAGACCTGGCTCATGAAACCCTATGGCAGAAGGCTGTTAACAAGGGAGGAAAGGATTGCCAACTACAGAATATCAAGGGGCAGGAGAGTTGTGGAGAACGCTTTTGGCATCCTTGTGTCAAGATTTAGAGTCATGAGGACCACCATTGAACTACCCCCAGAAACAGTTGGAGAAGTGGTCATGACCTGTGTGGTTCTGCACAATATACTCAGAAGCCAGTATCAAGGTCAACCTGCTGGTCAGCAGCCTGGGGGGGATGATGATGATGATGATGATGTGCCTGGTGATTGTGGATTGATTGGTGGTGCTGCTGGTGGTGGCCAAGACAGAAACCCTGCTAGAGAGGCCAAAAGACAGAGGGATTACCTGAAGGACTACTTCAATAATGAGGGAGCGGTGGCCTGGCAAGATGGCAGAATATAAGTCCTGTTGCAGTAAACAGTCCTTTTCAGGACTAACTATAACAGTCCTTTTCAGGACTACCAAATATTCCAAAAACAATTAATCAGCTATGTGGACAAACAGACAAACCCCATGCCAAACATAACTTGTTGAGACGGACAAACAGACAAACCCCATGCCAAGCATAACTTCTTGAGACGGACAAACAGACAAACCCCATGCCAAGCATAACTTCTTGAGACGGACAAACAGACAAACCCCATGCCAAGCATAACTTCTTGAGACGGACAAACAGACAAACCCCATGCCAAGCATAACTTCTTGAGACGGACAAACAGACAAACCCCATGCCAAGCATAACTTCTTGAGACGGACAAACAGACAAACCCCATGCCAAGCATAACTTCTTGAGACGGACAAACAGACAAACACAACTTACTCACCCAACAAACAGACAAACCCACTCTTAAACAAAAGCCAAACACAAAGTCACACATAATATCCTAAATTAAATTATTATTTCATATATTTTCAAATCCACATCCTAATTTAAACATTTTCCTTTTTTCATGGCTGGGAAACTTATTTGTAGCAGAAATTTTTTTATGGAAATATTCAATTTTAAATATTCATTTCTAATCACAAAAATTTGGAAAATATAACCATGGAACTAGTTTTGCTTTCAATAATGGGGGATTGTGTTTGCTAAATACTTTGTCAGTTCGTTGGCATGGGTTCTATTTACTTTTGGGTGTGTTTGTTGGTTACTGGGGTTGGGTTTTTTGGGGTAGTTGGGTATTAGGTTTGGTACTGTGTTTGTTATTTGGGGGTTATGTTTGGTATTGGGTTTGTCTGTTTGTGGGTTGGTAAGTATGTAATTATGCCTTTTAACTCTAGGGAAGGTGCAAGTGTTGGACTTTTCAATTACAGATTTTAAACTATCCCATGGATTTTAATCTAAAAATGGGCTGATTAATGGCCATATTGGGAGTTACTTTTAATATTTTTTTTATGTGGCCTTTTTGGTTATGTGTAGTACCATGGGTTATTTGTTTCATGTTTGGGGTGGTGTAAGTGTTGGACTTTAATTTTTTTTTTCTTGTGATAAGTATTTGTACTGAACTTTTTTGTTTTGGGAGGGGAATTGGAAGAACACGTAGCTGAATAATTGTTTTTGGATGATTTGGTGGCCCTGAAAAGGGCCTGGCAGGTCAAAGACCCGCCCTGACTGGATGGCTACTGAGGAGGCTGCTGCTGCTGTTGAGGCGGTGCTGAAGTGGTGATAGTAAAGAGCTGCTGCTGCGGTTGTTGCTGCTGCTGCTGAGGCTGCTCGACGATCTGTGTTGATGTCAGATCTGGTAGCTGGCTTAAGATTCCACTCAGATTGTGTCTGCTCCCTTCGTCCTGTACAGTTAGGACAGATGTCGGGTTGCTGAAGCCAATGGGGCTTGGTGTATAGTACACAAAACTGCTGCTAGCTGCTGCTTGAGTAGAACTTGACGCCTGTGGAGTGGTTGTTGGCAGTAGGCCGACCCTCTGGGACTCCGTGGTTACAGTGGCTGATCTTCTGGGCAATGGCTGACGTCTGCGGTTACTCTTAATATTTTCGATATCTCTGAATATCTTGCCCTTTAATTCTTCGAATTCTTCTTGAGTCATCTTTTCGGCCTCTGATGCCACGTAGTCAAAGAAAGGCTGCCTGTCTGACTTCTGATGCATAAAACCTGAGATAAGTGTCCTCATCTGCTCAAAGTGTTCGAGAATCTTGGAGTCTGTAGTTGAAACGGGTGTTGATGTAATGATGGACTGACTCCTCTCCCTCAGGACACTTGACTCGAGGTGTTCTGTGTCAGTAGTTGACCCACGTGATTCGTCCTGCTTGCTGGTATTTGGACTGGCCTCAAAACCTGAACTTCTATTGGCCCCCTTTCTTCTGATGTGGGTTTTAAGAAAACCCATCTGTTGGTAGACCCAGGACTGTCTCTTGGTCATCTCCCTCGGGGCTTGGCCAGATTGGAGCTTAGACAGCTTTCCATAACGGGTTCGCTGGGACTCAAACCACCTTCTCACATCAAAGGGCTGGAGCTTAAGTTCTGCAGATATTTCTGCCCAGAGAGCCTCTCTTCTGTTCCTGTCGTGGAAACGTGAATGTTCCTTGTCATACAGTTCAGGGTGCAGCTTGACGAATTCTACAATGGAAACTTCATCACTGTCTGTAAAAGTGGCACACACCCTGGCTCTCTTGGCTGAAGAATGGCACTCCGGATCTTCCTCACACCTCTCTTCTTCTTCTGCCACAGCTTCCCCAATAGCTGGATCTTCCTGAATCTCCTCCTCCTCTCTCCTCTCACTTCCTTCTTCTGTAATAACCTCACTCCTCTCCTCTACTTGACTTTCCTTCTCCCTCTCATCCATCTTTTTCCTTCCTCTCTTCCCTCCTTTCTCTTTTCTCATGATCCAGTCGACAAAATAATAAAAAAATAGTAAAATGTGTCTCCTAACTGTGAAATTTGCCTTAAGCTCAAGTATATAAAATGTAAAATAAAAACTGAAAACCCCTACAAATCAGTGACACACGTCTCTCAGTAGCCAAACAGTCAGTAACAACGACAATGTGTGCGCGGTCGCTTATATAGTCCCAGACCTGCTCATTGCCTCGTTTTAATTTCCAACGCGCGGAAAACAGTCGGTTCTTAATCGGTTGTTAGTCCCAGGCCGCCTGGGGCGTCCTCAGGCCGCCGCAGACTGAAAATGCGTGGTCCCAGGCGTCCTGGGGAGGCCGGTTTGGATCGGTTAGGGTCGGTTACCCTTAGTCGGTTCTTAGTCCCAGACCTTGATTTTTGGGTCGCAGGACACCGCAGACGGTCTGAGGCTTCCGGGGACTAATGCAACCGACTCACTTTCAGACGCATGAAATTCATACGCATCATATTTGAGTCTGGGATTAAGAACCGGCCTCCTGGGACTAAGCTACGGAGGTCTGGGACTAAGGGTCGCAGGACGCCTGGGACAACAACCGACTCTGTAAATTTGGGTCTGAGGAGGCCTGAGGACGCCTGGGACTGGACATTTTGTTGACGGCGGGAAATAGGAATCGGTTGTAGTCGTGTGAAATATCAAACATGTTTGATTTTTCACACGGCCCCAACCGACCACAACCGACCCTTACAGAAGGTCTGGGACTAAGCAAATATTTCAAACCGACCCCCAAAAACCCTTAATCGGGAGCCTTAGTCGTGTGGTGGAACACCCACATTATATTCCACAGAATTCGATAATCCATGTTGCTACAGTTACAATCAACACATGCACATATGTAGGATTCTCAATAGCAAAAATATGTATTTGGAAGCTATTTACATATATCTACAGCAATAAATTATCTGTGGAAAAAGAACTACAAAAATATGTAACCTATTTTATCACATCCTATTATTGGCCTGACAATACAAACAGAGAACGCCCCAAGTTGACCAAAACAAAAAAAATGTATATCATGAATAAAGATGACAATATTATACGGGTGTGAAGCAGTGGAATTGTACTGTTATACTGTGATTTATTTATTTTTTGTATTGGCTAATAAGGGATGTTTTTTCTTTTACTATCAGTTTTATTTCCAGCAGTTTGTATGATTGATAAATCCATATTAAAAAAGAATGCAAAATGGGCTGTCATATATCTCAAAATAAAATATAGAAATAAAAAAAATAAAAAAACAAACTTGAGATTAACTTGAGATAACTCAGCTATTTTTTCATCTATTTTAATTTATCAAAGCGAGCAGAAGTTCTGTACAGATACCTTTCTAATGAGTTGTATGAAATACTAGTAGGTAACACTGTCGCACGAATCTTAACGAAAATCAGCACTTCAACGAATTTGTAACGGATTTTTAACGCAAAATTATGCAGAGTAAACCATAAGAGGCGCTGGTAAATATGAAAAAAAAATATATATGTATATCCTTGTCAGTGTGTGCAGGCCCCATAATAAGAAGAAATAAAGCTTGTTCTGAACGATAAAAGAGCATGAACAAAGTTATATTTTTGTGGGGTCCAGGACATAACCAGTTATATCATTTGTTTTTGGCTTATACTATTTTTGTGATGTCCAAATTTTCATGATTCTGTTTTCTAACCTATAGACCACAGTTTATGTTACTTTCAAATCAGATAGCAACCTGGTGCACATTTTTTGTCAGTTTGCCCAGCACGGCCTGATAGGGGCCTGCTGCCTCAGTTTCCTCACAACCTTAATCTCACATCAATCCTTAAGTGACCCATGACCTATTAGGGGTCTCCCAATCACATAGATTGGGGTTCAATATATTGGCCTCACTTTGAATTTGGAGGGCCATTTTGAATTCAGGAATCGAATACACAAGAAGTAGCAACCAATTTTATTCAATATTGTTTTAGTTACTGTGTTAGTTCTAATGCCTTCTACTAGAAAGAAATCTCCAGCTACAGAGGGCAAGAAGAAGACAAGAGCGTCAGATAAGTCTCGTTCATCCATTAAGAAGCCTAATAGCAAGAAAAAAGCAGTATCAGTTGAAAATGACGGTTCATACATCCAGCATCAAGCGTCACAATCAGTACCAGTAAGTACTCTGCCACCTTCTGATCACAATAGCATATCAGCGTCAACAGGGCAAGCCATATTGACCATGTTGAGCCAAATCGACTCCTCTAACAAAGAACTATCCAACCGTATGGACAAATTAGAGCGGAATGGCAGTATGAATTCCACCCCTCTGATGTCTCCTACCCTCAACCATCGTAGTTCTTCCGTAGCTGTGCCTCAGCCAATGATGCCCCCACCCCCCTCGTAACATACAGTGGTGGGTGGGTCAACTGTAGGGAACTCTACACTTCCTGGGCCCTCCAGACAACAGCCGCTTCACAGTGCCATCAACAGGGATGCTGTCGTCCCAGGTGTGGATGTTCTCAGGTCCATCCCCAGCATCTCATCAGCAGTAACACAGCTATTGGCATCATATGACCAGCAGGCGATACAGGACATCTTGCCAGGTAAGGGCCACGTTGGTAGGCGGAAGTCCGGAAGGTACAATACCACTGACAACACACTGGCTGGCCCCCACCTCAGATGGCCCAACGAGGGCTTGGAATCCGCTTCCAATGCTAAGAGGCCTGCATATGACGAACTTAACTTGTCACAATGGGTGGCTGGACAGTTATCCAATGCTTTGTTGATCGAGGACAATACTCTGCTAAGGCAAGTATTAACACAGGTAGTCATGGCCATGAAAGACGTGGTATCGCTACCTTGGCAGGGGGTTCGGGCGGCATGGGCCGTCTCGATGACTGATGTGGAAGAGGGTAGGCTGGGATGGGCTGACACTACCCAATGGTCACTGAATTGTATAAGCAACTCCCAACTGGCAGTCTTGAATGGCCAGAATGTGTCAACTAACAATCAGAAGACTAGGATATGTCGTTTCTTCAATGAGGGTACCTGTATATTTTACCTGTCATCCAATTTTTTGTCCTCCAAGAGTGCAAACAATTGCTGTCGCAAATCATGTGCCAGGTGTTGCAAACCAGAGTCAGGTAAGGGTAAGCAACACAACATAAAGGAGAAAGAAGGAAAAAAATCAGTGTCACAAATTGGCTGTTGGATATCGTAAGCCGCAAACATGTGTACGTACACTTAGCCAATACATTTGAATGTTCATCAAAATGAAATAACAAGAAATGTGAGCCATACACATGGTGTGTTTATATTTATCCTCGGAAAAGATCACTGAAATCAATCAAGAGAGGTTTTTGTTGTTAATAAGCTTATTACAGAGAGGGATGGTCACAGAATTCATAAATATATATGTGATGTGTGTCAGTCCTTAATATAATATTAATAGAATATAAGGATCATCTTAATAAAATTACTTAAATCATACCCCTCTCTTGCTGGTTAAAACATGGAATAATATCAATCAATGATTCACAGATTCATTTTGTACCTGATAAGTTTCAACCAGAACAAAACTATTGTGAAAACCCAAACAGGGATGTTATTTTTTCCAGAGAATGCCCCATTACTGTTAGGTATGACCTCATTGTTATGCTGATGACCCTGTTTTAATAGCATAATAATACATTCCACAGTATATGAACCATTTGAAACTTCAAAAATTGTTGTTTCGCAAGCTGAAACAGTAGACTCCATTCAACCGGGCAAATTCCTAGAACATCTTTGCAAGCCATATTTACGACATCAATGGTTATGACAGGATCTTTCTCTATGCCTTTCTGAACATAAATATATGTGTGTGAGTCACTTGGTTGGCATTATCCTCTTCTTGCTGTTGTTCTACGTACGTCCTCGGCCTGTGTGTCCGTGGGTTAATCCGAGTGAAATATATGTAGGCATAAATAGCCCCCAATATGGCACACAGGCCAATCAACACCAGTAATACTATCCAACCTATAGATATCATGTCTAGCATGGAACAAACGTACCTCCTTTAATAGCTTTTCTTTGTAATAAATCCAGGCCTGTCTAGGAGACAATTTGATACCCAGGGGATGATCCAAAATTAATCAAGCTGTGTCCAATGAGCTTTTTCCTGATTAGTCATATTATATTTCACTGTATTGTTAGGCTTGAGACCCTTTCATGTACTGCCTATTGTTTTAGCCATGAATTATAATTAATTTGCCATTTCAGCTCATGTTTCTTTTCCAACACCCATATTTGATACACAAGCAGATGCATGTTCATATTTCTGCATTTAAATATATGTATTTATCTATATCAAATGTTTGTTTTATGGATTAAGTTCAGTTTTATTCATATGTACACATTTTCGTTACAGCCTAGCTCCATTTTGTTGATTTTACCCATCTGTTAACATAGCATTGGAAGTAATATATCCATTACATGTTTATTATGTTTATTTTGTTAGTCAAAATATGGAGTAATGTCAGCAGCAGGTGTACTTCAACCTTATTGTACGATGCAACTCTGTTTTTAGTATTATTGAAATATTCTATTTAACTACTGAAACATATACCTCACTAATTCCTATTGAGATACTGATTTGTGAAGAATGCATAATTCTGCTGTTGCCTCATTTATTTTATACACACTGAACTGCCTTTCAATCAGCAACAACCTGCATAAAAATATGACTACACTGAATAACTTAACATAGCATCTTCTGTTCACAGACTCTGGCAAATTGCATTATGCAGTTTAGTGGCTATCCAATAACTAACCTATTATACTCTGTGTGTGTGTTTCACTTGTTTTGCTACCTTTTTGGCGATAGTTTTGTTATTTTAACATGTACTTGCTTTTCTTTCAGCCATTCATCAATCTCCCTGGACCATATGCATATTTTTCAAATGCCATGAAGTCAGACATAGTTCTTTGTTCTATTCCAGCTCTGTCTCGTTTGTTTCTTTGTCTATATTTTTATTTGTGCGTGTGTGTGTCTCTCTCTCACTTTTTGTTTCCCCCCAGTGTAATCCAGTTTGTTGTGTTTGAGACTAACACAAAAGACGTCATTACCCCCCAGGATAACCATCACACACACACTCAATCCCCCCACAGAACCAGAGGAAGCATATCAGCGTCTGCATAGCCACTCTCTTGAATTTATCTCTTTTAAACCCTTCACGTTCACAAGTCCCTTAACTTTTCCCACACTAACTCCAATCAATAGATGTCTCTGACCTATTTCCTGATTGGATTTAGCCACTACGGTTTTCTTTTTTTCCGTTTTTAACCTAAAAAGAGTAATAGCGGACTGTGTACATGTTGCAAAAGAAAAACAATATGCCTGATAAAAGATAACAGTTTTTTCACATAAGTAGATTAGGTCCTTTCAGGTATATGGGGGTAAATCCATAAGGCTTATTTTGAGCTAAACATTTGCTAACAGGCGGTCTCTTCCCCTTGCCTGGCATCTTCAAAAGGTTCAGTTTGCGTAAAAGGGTCTTGTCAATTTAAGCTGGTACCTTGTCGTGACTAACTTCCATATCCTGGAAATTTCATTTTCCTTAACCCTCCTCCTCTTATAGGTGAAAACACAAAGTAGATGTTTTTATCGTCTGCTGCTAAATGGGTCGGTGGGAGAAACAAACAGGGTTATTAATCTTCGTGGCTGTGGATCCTATAATACTGGAGTCATTTGTCAATTTAATTACAGAGATTTTTTTGTGCAGATTTGATGGAAATGCTGGGGTGGTTATCCCTTTGAAATATTACAAGAGCTGTCAAATGTGCTTGTGGGTTTTTTAATAACCCAAATTCTAAGGCAGTTGATTCATTGATATATTTTAAGAGATTATTATAAATAATTAAGATGTTTCAAAATATTTGATTACATTACATTGCCCCATATCTCATATTACTTATTTACACAGTAGAACTAATCAAACATCTCACAGTTTATTTGGCCTGCTTACGAATTTTGCCATACAAAGGTTAAAAATCGTTTACTGAATAACTGTTTTTCTTTAAAAAAATAGTTCTTACAAAAATGTCTAGTAACTATGGTGACAGAACATAGCCATCGACCAGATTATCAAAGTCAAAGATTATAAAATCACAGAATTGTTAAATTTCTGACTAAAATGATTAGGCAGTGCCTGAGACAATACAAACTCACACAGTATCTCATGCCAAAAAAAGTCTGGATTCGCGATCTAGATCCTGATCTAGACCATTTTTTTATTTTTATTTATTTATTTTTTTTTGGGGGGGGGGGGGAGAGACACACACGTAGATGCCATCTTCTGTGGAAATATAACTCAAACTTGATTTATAGTTTTGAAGTTATGCACATGTCCAAACAAATTTTAAATAAATGCAATTGCAACATCCGAAGTATTTTGCCCCATATTTGTGTTTGTATGCATTTGCTTTTAATACGGGATGCTGCGATCCGGAGAAGATGTTCCTTAAGATTCCTTGTTATAGGTAGTCAGTTTATAAATCAAAAGTTCATTTTGGCAATAATTTCTCATATAATGCTCCAAAAGTATCGAATGACTTGCCACTGGAAATTCGAACTGCTCCTATACTTTCATGCTCTAAAAGGCGACTTAAAACCTGTTTGTTCCCTATCTAGTTATTGACTACCAAACATTGCTGATCTCCTTGGCCATGACCATTATCACATATAATCATTTCTGTTTTTGTTTTAGAAGATGCGCCTCAGAATCAGAGAGTTCAGAGATTAAGTACCTGGATACCTGGTCATTCATATCCTGGCCCCCTCCCTTCAAGAGTAATAAGCAACATGATATTTCCACATTTTCAGTGCAGGTACTTTTATTTTTGAATAATAAGGAATCTTTGTAAATTGGCTTTTCTGAAATGTAAAACCAGAGGAAATTCTTCAAGAGTTAACAAAAATTCTCTTGGGAGATACAAATAATATCTCTGATGTTTCCTTCAGGAGTGATGCCAGGCGGTCTGAAGTTTCTTATTGATACAACTAAATACAAAACGAAAAACTGCTGTGGGGCAGGGAGTGGGGGGACATGATACAGCTTGTAAGGAGAAAAGTATTTTAGTTCATCATAAAACTCAGTTTGAGATTTACATAATAACAACAATAATAATAAAAATGATAATCTGTCATTTTACATAAAAAGGGAATTTTGTAGCTTTTACCTTTAAGAGTTTCCTCCCATTAAAAGGATCTACAGCTGTGGTTTTTCCCTAGATTGTTCACAGAGAGTGTGACAATTGTAAGTGGGTCATCATGTGTGATGATATATTTGATCTGCACAAAAACCTATTACTGCACAAACAATTCCAAATGACTCAAGGTGCCCTTTCCCGAGATACTTCATGTCACAACCATCAGCTGATATGGTGATAATACAATACCTTTATTTACATTCTGCCTCTGTGACCTAATTCAAATAGTTTTATAGCGCTTAATCTCCATCTAAAGACAGACTCTAGACTCACAAAACAGAAAAGCAGAAAACTATAATCATTTACTTGAGACAGAGAGATGCCGGCCAAAGTGGCAGTTCTGAGAACCTGCTCCAACATGACCTTGGCTGTTGAATAGGACGTAAAACCCCAACTTTGACCTTTATCTCTATTATTTGTAAGAGCATACATCACAATGCACGGTTTAATAGTTTTTACTTTAATCTTGCCTCTATGTGTCTATTTTGACTCACGAGTGTAAATGGGTACTGACATTAGTTGGGGAGTTAAACATGTGACGGCTGTCTTCCTGCCCAGAGGGATTAGCTGTTCTCTGAGTATCTCCAAACCAAAGGAATCGGAAGCGTTATACGGGCCACTAGGCCCAAATAATGACTTTACATTACCTTTACCTTACAGTTTGTCTAGGTTCTTTATCATAAACTGTTGGCCAATTGCAAACACTTACCAGATTTACCACTTGAAGTATGGCCTGAATTCAAACTCCAATTTCACAGATGTGAGATAATTGTGTTATCACTCTTCCGCCTTGGTCCCTAAAGCATCGTGTATGTCACTAACTACAGCCACTTTAGTATGTAAGTCTATTAAGCATTTTGGCCTCAGCTTTGCTTATGATTCTTCAAAGATTTGGAATGATTTACCTGATGTATCTTTGGCCACTTCTCTCCACTCATTCAGAAAGAAGCTCAAACCTATCTCTTTGCACAAGCATATCCACCCTAATTTCTGCTTTTGCCGGTATCTGTAACACTTTTTCTCTATCATTTGTCATAAAATGTTTAATAGCTAGTATGCATAAAATGTTTGATGACATTCTGTTATTAATAGGTTTTACACCAATCATTTTTAAACCTTTACCAAACGTTTCCCCTTCAAACACTTGTTTACTGGGACTTATGTCTTTGCTTTGGAAAAACAAAACGCCAAAGGTAAAAAGAGAAACTATCAGTGCAGGTATTGATGATTAAGGATTGAATATGGCAGAAATATTTGATATAAATAAAGCATATGGAATAATATGCGTAAAGCTTTTAGTAAACGCAGTACATGGAAAACATTTAATATACAAGTTACTAAATATAAATCAACAGCACTTTGTATGAAACATGCCTCCATCATTTGATCAAACATGTAAAATAGTTGGAAAGGTGTTAAAACACTGTTTTATTATCATGCAATGAAATATTAAAGGAATACATTGTATCGCTCGAGCTTGCGATCTTCTGGCAATGAATCACTGTTAAATAACTTGGATCACTGTTATGCAATAAATCACTGTTAAAAAAGACTTGGATGTTTTTATAAGCAAAACAGACTTATCAAAATCATAGATATATTTTGATAAAACTGCATGTAAGATTAAGGATAAACTGGCACTAGAAACAAAATTCAAATGAATTTTAAATGTTACTTAAATTACTTAACATTAAAAAATCCCATTCCAGGATGGATACACAGCTAAAGTCCTCATCAATAATATAGGTAGGTTTAGCAGACATGATTCATATAAAAATAGGACATTAACTGGTTAACATAGTAGATACCAAAATAAGGACATCTATGTATAGGTACTCAGCAAGTAGACTAAATTATCCTAGCAACCAATCACCTTCAAATTAGGGTTCTCTTTTGCTACCCCAGTACTATGGGGCCATTTTGAATTCAGATTTTGAAGGATAAACAAGTGTTCAGAAAATTTTATTGTTTTAAGAAGTTCTTTTACCACTTATTTTATTGGACATGCCTATGCATCATAAGAAATCTCCTGTGACTGAAGGGAAGAGGAAGACTAGGGCGTCAGACAAAGCTAGGACTTCCCCAAGAAAGAGCAAGAAATCTAAGTCTGCGTCATTAAATGACGGTTCATATCTTCAAATACCAGACCAACAGCAGGCGCCAGTAAGTACTGTTGCTTCTACTGCTGAACCTCAGATATCAGCGTCGACTGGGCAGGTCATTCTCGACATGCTAAACAAACTAGATGCTTCAAACCAAGAGCTGACCAGAAGGATGGATAGGTTCAAACGCAATGGTAGCGTGAGTTCCACACCTTTAACTTCACCAACCATTCCTCCCGTCAATACTACTCATGCAAGTGGCACTCAGCAGGTCGTAATTCCTCCACACCTTCCACAACAATCCACCCATAGCAGAACTACGACGATTAATACGGGCAGGCATGCATTCGGCACGGTACAGCCACGACCTCCAGCAGTACCCAGTGACATCAGAGATGCGGTAGCCCCTAAGGTGGATGTTCTGAGATCCATACCGAGTATTTCCACTGCAGTGTCACAGTTATTAGCTAGTTACGACCAGCAGGCTGACAGAGAGGTTCTCCAAGGTAAGAGTACTGTCATTAGGAAGAAATCTGGCATGTACAACACCACTGACACAACTTCACTGGGCCCTCACTTTAGGTGGCCCAATGAAGATTTGATATCTGCCTCACACCTTAAGAAACCTGCTTACGATGACCTGAGCTTGGCACAGTGGGTATCTGGGCAATTGGCTAACATTTTATTGATCGAAGATCAGGTATTGTTGAGGGATATGTTAACTCAGATGGCAGCTTCAATGAGGGATGCCGTATCGCTTCCGTGGCCTGTCATCAGATCAGCTTGGGCCATGTCTATGACCGACATTGAGGAAGGTAGGCTGAATTGGGCTGATTCCATGCAATGGTCCTTGAACAGGATTAGTAACTCGCAGCTCGCCATGCATAACACCCAGTCTATGGCAGCATCTGGATCCAAAATCAGGATCTATCGCTATTTCAACGAAGGGACTTGTACAAGTGAGGCCCACCATGGAACCTACAAGCACTTCTGTAGTAATTGTTACAAGCAAGGACGCTCTTTGGCACATCCAGAGATTAAGTGCTTTCACCGTAGTTCTATCAGTAACCAGGACCAGAAACCGGCTTCAGGAAAATAGGGCATCGGTCGACCTCCGGGCCTCTCCCGAGCCATGTTGCAAGGCTTGAACCCGGGGACTACTACAAGGACAGACAATAATCAGTTATTATTTACAAGTAGGGACTATAACTACAATGTTAAACATATGTATAATTCAAAACTTATTGACTCTGATACTGAACTTAATAACTTTATAAACAGTGACAATACAGTGAGTGACAATGCTTGTTGTGGTGGTGGTGTTGTATATAACAATGCATCTAACTTTCAAGATTGTAATTGTCCTGGGTACGAATATTATCCCCAGGGTTATGATCAGTTATTTGATGGTTACATAGATGAATATTGGGTACATAATAACTGCCAAGTTAAACACAGATTTCACTTTGATAATGTTGTCATCCAGGTTTATAATAACCAAGGCAGGCATTCACACACTGTAGTAATGTATGATAAAAATATTGAATATGCTGAGGCATGGGGACATGTAGAACCTACCCCTTGTCATGGTACCCATGATGTTAAACAGTACATCATGAGTTTCACTAATTATGTCCATTATGTAGATGGTCAGTGGGCTTATGTGGTTTATATTCATGGTAAACCCGAGAATAAGGTTACAGGTTATCACTTGTATGTACAGGCCATTGACGGTAGTTCCCATACTCTCATCCCTTATAAATATCCCATCCAAGGGGTACTTGAGGTTGTGAAAACTGTAACTCTCCATATGGCATCCATATGTAACCGGAACCCGGGTATACGACACACTGTAGTCAACAATCCTCGACTAGCATTCGAGAATTATGCCAAAGATATGGAAACTTTTGATAACTATGGCTGTAGTTACGAAGATCATATCACAAACATCATTAATTCAATGATTCTGAGTGATGACTCCATTACTGATAACCACCATATAGGTCAATTGCACACGAATAGTAAGACATTGCAGGCCAGTCTCGAACTCGTCAATGATACATCCTCGGATAGACTACCTGCTAACACGCATAACAAAGGCAGCACAAACTCTCGTTCGGGTAAACAGAACGTGCTCTGACTTCAACTCTCCGGACAAGAAAATCGGTTTCATAAATCTGGAAGCCACTGCCTTCTCTTTCATCGGTCCAGACAGAGAATCCATTAAAATTGATTCTACTGACAAGCTTGTAAAAATTGCTGACATTATTTTAAGTACTGGTGTCCCTAATTATCAAATGGCCAGGATACCGATCAAGTCTGGCCTGAATGTACAAGCATGGGAAGATTACCTTCACAATTATGCAGACAAACGCCTTCTTCAGTATATACGGTTCGGCTTTCCATTGTCTTTGATTACTCCAAATGAATAGTGTAATAAGGAAGCAATCAACCATTATTCTGCGATTCAATATCCCAGCCAGGTACAGGAATATCTGGACAAAGAAAAGGCGTTAGGGGCTTTGTTAGGTCCTGTAAATTACCCCATTCACGACCAATGCCATTGTTCTCCATTACTGACCAGACCTAAAGATGTAAACAAGAGGCGAATAATATTGAACCTCTCATATCCTTATGGCCAGTCAGTTAATGACCACGTGGATAAAGACAAGTTCAACTCTGTCACTTTTTCATTGAAATTCCCCACTATTGATAATATAACCCAAGACATTATAGACAACAAAGGCGATACAGTACTGTTCAAGGTGGACGTGGCTCGTGCATTTCGCAATCTTAAGGTCGATCCAGCTGATGCTCTGAAGTTAGGTATTACATGGGCGGATGCATTCTACGTGGATCTTGTCGTCGCGTTCGGCTGGAAGCACGGTTGTGGATCGTTCCAGATTTTGTCCGACGCAATTGCTCATATTATGGCCAAGAAAGGTGTGAAATTGCATTGCTATATTGATGACTACATTGTGGTCACCTCAAAGTCCAAGGCTTCAGAACAGTTTACAATGTTATGTGATCTTCTTGATGAACTGGGTTTACCTATGAACAAGAACAAATTAACCCCACCTTCTAAACGTATCACATGCCTCGGAATTGACATTGATATTGACAACAATACTATGAGTATTGCTCAGGATAAGGTCAAGGCCATTTATGCTGACTGTTTGGCTGTGAGCAAGAAAACTGTATTATCAAAACAAGCCTTCTAGTCATTATTAGCAAACTCATCTACATACAGAAATGTGTCAAGCCTTCTAGGGTGTTTGTTAACAGAATCCTTGATCTGTTCCGTACCAACTCCCATCTAAGAAGAATTCACCTGACCTCTGATTTTCAGAAAGATATTCAATGGTTCTTGGAGTTTCTACCTTCATTCAACGGCGTTTGTTATATAAGCAAAGCTAGTATTGATGACAGCATGGGTGCAGTATGGCGAGACAGGGTATACGCTACTCCCATACATAACTGTCCTGACCTTAAACTCACCATTGTCCACTTTGAGATGCTGAATATTGTCATAGCCTTGCGAATCTGGGGTCACCTTTGGCAACATGGCTCAATTTCGATCAGATGTGACAACCTTGGGGTGGTCCAAGTGGTCAAGACCGGTAAAACCAGGGACCAATTTTTGGCACTCTGTGTCAGAAACATCTGGCTGCTTACAGCTTCTTATGACATTGACCTTGTAATAACTCATATCCCAGGAGCTAAGAATGTCATTGCAGATACTTTATCTAGGTTGTACTCTAATAAATCAGTCAATAGTAACATTTTGACAGATTTTAAGGAAAACTACATCTGGGACAGGATTCCAGCTGATTATTTTGACCTTGATACACATTTGTAATTTCAGATCCTGAACTACCCTCGGTCACACTGGTCAGATCGGCTTTGGACAGAATAAAGACTGCTTATAGACCTTCTACAAGAGCTGCTCACAAAACACATCTCTGGACTTATTTATCATTTACTACATTTATGTCACTTCCTCATCCTCCTTCCCCCCACTCTCTACTTGCGTTCATGGAATTTCTTCATGTTAATTCATTATCCCACAAAGTTATCCTCAATTACATTTCTTCCATAAAACACGCCTCCAGGCGTTTTCACTGGTCATTATCCCCCTTTTCACATCAATCAGTTCTCAGCTACCTCAGGAGTATTTCCATAAACTCCCAGTTTTCACCCACCCCCAGGGGTATCTTTGATCTTTCCACGAGCCATCTCACGAGCTTGTAATATCTTGCAGGATCCTATCTTGTTCAGAGCTGCATTTTTGACAGCATTCTTCGCATTCTTCAGAATGTCTAATGTGGCCCCTCATTCCAGATTTAAATTTGACCCTAATCGCCACATTCTGAGACAGGATGTGATTTTTCAGCACCCTGGGGCACACATATTAGTCAAATGGACAAAGACCCTTCAGGACAGCAGCTCTCATCATTTTGGCCAGCTACCTGCTTTAAAAAATAAACACCTATGTCCAGTTACAGCCATTAGACACCTTCTGGCATCTCGTCAATTACCCCCTTCTTCCCCTTATTTGCTCACAAAAATCTCCCTCACCATCCAGTCATAGATACTACAATCAGAGATGCTCTCAGGAATATTCTCATTCACCTTGGCATCCCACCCCTGGGACATGGCTTCCATACCTTCAGGTGCTCTGGAGCCACTTTGGCATATGACAATAACATTCAACTGCAGCACATTATGGCCCATGGCCTGTGGAGGAGTGCTGCAGTTTGGACCTATCTCCAGAACGCCTCTCTGGCTCCTTCAATTATACCCACAACTTTTGCGGATATAATTCCTCACAACATCTAATTGGGCTTGGTGTTTTTAAAACCTTTCAATTTTATTGAAGACTTTTAAAACTTTTATCTTATACATACTAACATGTAAATAAATTCCTCAAACCAGAAACTGACCTTCTTTTGACCCTTAACACTTTACCTAACCTTGAATCAGGAAACTGTGAATAGCACGGCCTGGAAGGGGGCCTGCTACTTCAGTTTACTGCATACCTTAACTTTATAGGTCTTCTATTCCTCCTCTCTTTTACCTAGCAACCAATCACCTTCAAATTAGGGTTCACTTTTGCTACCCCAGTACTGTGGGGCCATTTTGAATTCAGATTTTGAAGGATAAACAAGAAAATTTTATTGCCCACCTCCCCTCCCTGTTACACTAAGACTTCGGCAAGCAATTATGCAGGTCAGATATGACCTTCAGGCGGCTCCACGCTGACCTTGGATGACCCCTCTCGATTTTGACATATAACAACACGCAGAGCTGTGGTTCAAGGCAGGGCCAGGCCATTCCCTGGTAGCCCCCTCTCAACAAATTCCTCACTTGTACGTAAAATAGGTAGGGCCAGGCCTGACCCTGGTTCCCCTCTCAATTATGACAATAAAACCAAATGTATTATATTATTGGCACGAGTTGCTGAGTGTTTGTGCATTGATACGAGTTGCAAGCATGTTACCTTTATTGTAATCACGAGTTGATACTTATCTGTGAGACTATGTATGGTGTGTTTAAAACCTTTCAATTTTATTGAAAACTTTTAAAACTTTTATCTTATACATACTAACATGTAAATAAATTCCTCAAACCTGAAACTGACCTTCTTTTGACCCTTAACACTTTACCTAACCTTGACTCAGGAAACTGCGAGGTCTTGTTGGAAGTGAAGAAAGAAAATAGTAGTCAGTTTTTTTTCACTACTAGACAAATTAAATTTCTGCATTCCCTGCAATGATAAAATATTGCAAAAGAAAGAGAAAACAGTAGCAGCTTGTGCTACCTTTGTCTTTGTCATATTAAACACAGTGTGCCATATATGTCTCAAATTGTAATTTTGCATATATGGATTTCAGTAATATAAGGAAAAAGAATATATGAGGGATAAAGTGTATTAAAATTGCATGTTTGTCTTTTGTTTTCTGATAAAATTGTTAAAATTGTATTGTGCTTAATCATTTTGTATACTGCATTTTGAACTGCAATTCTTAAACTTTTGAACTGTAATATAGACAATAAAAATATTGAAAAAATAAACTTAAGGAATAAACTAGCATTGTGGTTTATTATCTACAAAGCAAACTATTTTTGACTGAAGTATATACTCTAACATTTATCTTAGAGAGTCACCTTCACAAATATATAAACAAAATATGTAGTAATTTTTTTTTCTGGTGAATAGTGACTCACTCACTTAGTGTTCCAATAAAATGATGGGACAATAAAAATGAAACAACCCTTGTGCATGTTTTATATCCTTTTCAATAGAGAGGGCGAGTGAATACTATTCTTGACCTCGGGATTGAATCTGTATCCATTTGTCATATCTTGATAAAATTTGAAAATGTACTCAACTTTGGTAATCTGCATATTCATAACCCCAATAAGCTTGAACGCAAGATAAAACTTAAAACATTAAGTCATGAATTGTGATATACAAAATGGTGGGCAAAGTGGCAATAATTCTCTATGGTGGTAAAGCATAATTTCAAAATTGAACAAAATATCCATAAAACACCATGGACTGGGCCAATACAGAAATGCAACAAATTGTTTCTTTAATGTTCTTCAACAATAAGGCCTCATTGAATAATGTAACACCGTTTGCCATTAGGATAATGAAACGAGATAATTAAATACATTGCTAAGCAGGACAAGCTAATTATTATCATTGAGTGTGAGTGGGCTTTAAGGGCAGGTCACATCAATACTGTATGTGGCTTCTTGTGGAAAGCCTTATTAGTGGTATTGATATCAAGTATCAAACTAATGCAGATAAATGAGACAAAATGGTAATCATTACAAATGTATTGGATTAAGCACTGTCTTCTGCAGTCTCTGTTTTTGGAGGTGAGGGTTAGTAAAGATCATTCAGCTGCATGGGATGTTATTGCCCCACACAAAAGCTAATGTCGACATCAGACAGATTTGAAACAATCAGATACCATAAGCTATAAAAATACATAATATAATGAAGTATTTATAAAAGTGCCAAATTGATGTATACATCCTTTAAAGTTCCCAATTTTTTTTAAATTGGTCAAGAAATAAGGAAGTTCTGGGTATTTCAACTTGGGTTCAGTGGTTTATGCTGATAATACTTACTAAATTCGATAAAAAAATTATGATTTCACAACAAATAGAATTTGGTTGATATTCAAACTTATATAAAACAGTCATTGGGGTTTTTTATGTGGTCACTAGGCTTTCTATTAAAAACCAAAAAATAATATGCATCAAACAAAGGATGTATGACACAAATAGTATATTTCGAACAGAAATATAGGGTCACAAGAGAAAGAAAGCCACCATGGTTATTGGATAAAGCTTGGTCTCAGCTGAGTTACCCTGTGAGATATATATTTATGCCCAGGACTTAGCTAAGACAAATCCCTTAGATTTAACACCCTGACTAAGCCAAAGACTGGTTAAGTTTGAGATCATCGTGAAACTAATCCCAAATCTATATCCACCACATCAAGCCAAATGATGTAACCATTTCCTGTTATGGCTCAAACATTAAAATGACATAATCTGAGACTTAAAGCACCGCAGTCTTTAAACCACACTCTATTCAGGTAACAGTACCAAACAGTGCAATTTAATAGTTAAATAGTTACTATTGATTAGTTCAGATCATACAGCCTGTTTTGTTTGGGGTCTTATTAAGGGCTCTTAAAATCCAATCTATCACGCAATGTCTGGGGTTAATTGTATGTGTTTAGTGGCTTTTGATAGAAGCGATTATTGCAATTCTGAACGTTGGTGTTTAGAAACCGATTGTAAAAAGAACTGGCCACAAACACAAATACAAATAGACACTCATACAGTGCAGAAATCTGCCAAGGTAAGTTTCTGATTATTGGGTATTTTAAAGCTCGAGCTCTAGAGAGGCTCGGGCTTCTAATCTAATGTGGACTTTTATAGCGCTTAATCTCCACCACTGATGGACTCTAAGGTGCATCTGAACATAAAGCAAGGCAGTTAACGTTAATCGAAGGACATAGCCAGGTCATACCAAGGGGACACAGAGGTGACGGGGGAGGCTATGGTGGATAGGCTTTTGCGAACAGGTAAGTTTTGAGCTTCTTTCTGAAGGAGGCAACTGATGTTGCACTCTTCTAGAGATCACTTTTTTTCGTCTCCTGACTTTCATGAATTGTGGTGTAGCATGATGAGTACATGTCTCATCAATGAAGTTAAGCAGCAATGGGCTACATTAGTACCTGAATGGGTGACCACCTCAGTGCACTACTATTGTCTCTGATCGCTTTGCGGTTCACGTTAGTAGACCAAAACCTCTTTCAGCTTTGTTTCTATCCAGATTATTGTCCATTTCTTTAACCTCTGACAAGCTTGTAAATGGAAGTGGGTTCGTGTGTTTGGGTGCCAAATAGTTCAAAACTTGTGGACGGATTTGGATGAAAGTTTCAGAAAATGTTGACAATGGCAAAATGAAGGGATGATTACATTTCGAAGGTGATCTGGATCATAGTCTAAATCAGGGAAAGTTTTAAAGGATTTTTCATCATTGCATTGTAGGTATTACCCCTTCGAGGAGGTTTTATGCTCTGCCAATGCCTTGCCATTTCTTAGAATGTAATTACTTCTTCCATGGGCCAAACCCTACCAACATAAAAATATCTGTAATGTCAACCAGTAAGCCAAAGTCACTGAAAATATGTTGAAAATGGGAGCTTCGAAAAATCTTAGTGTTTTTGGAATTTATAATGCAATCTGGATCTTTTCCAAAATTTAACAGCTTCTTCCTTTGTTTAGGTTGGTATAGGCACAAACGAATACATAAACCGTATCTTTATTTAATTATGAGTTAACATCTAATGTATATTATAGGGTTTCTATGTACCTTTGGTGTATCATCCAGCCAACTAGAAGAACAAAATAAATAAAACAAGTTCTTGAGAAATAAAACCATGAATGTTGTGTTGTTATCCACTAAATTATATATAATATATCTTTTGAACACAAATATAAAACAAATAATTGTGATACCTTCACAAAAAGAAAGTTATGCAAGCCACTTTGGTGCTATCTATTGTTGCCAATGCAGATATACTGTTATCAACAAATGAGCAATAATTTATGATACTAAAAGTAAGATAATAGCCCTTTATCTTGGTAACTTAAAGCATGATACACTACTCAAACAGTAAAAGTTCGAAATAACTAAATCATTATAATGCAATGTTTGAAAAGGAGCAATGGTTATATCACCGTAAAAAAATTGAAGATTTATTTACATTTAAAGCAAAGTAAAAATGTTAAAATTATTACAAATTAAGTAGACATAAAAGTACTTGAAAAAAAAAAGAAATTGTGTGTTCTGAATGATTGTGGCTAGAAGAGTTTTTATGACCCAGTCACGCTGTTCTGTGCCGTCATATTAACAAATTTTTGAGTTTTGCTTTACAACCTTGTCCTTATTGCTCTGAAAAATGGACCTATGTGCCACTTTGACCTATTGGGTAACAAACTCGCCTAGGGACGCAAAAGTTGTGGGTTCAAACCCAGGTAGAGGCTGATACATAATGGCTGGGATGAGCACTTAAAGCGGATGTCCTCTGTCATTGGAGCCTTTCCCCAGTGGCAGGTTAATAACCTCAAGGACGTTCACAAATGTCATCCTTGAGCCTCTGGCTTTCAGTTAGGGGTATGTTAGTCACTTGAGAGTTGGGCTGTACTAGTGCAGTTGGATCATATAGCGCTTTGAGTCCTGTAGTACATAGAGATATTGCGCTTATAAATTACAAATACAAAAAATGCACCGAGCTAGGAATGAACCACCCAGGAGTTAAGTGTTTTGTGCTCGGCTAAGCTTAGCTGTAAAGTCAGCACAGAACAGTGCCATCTAGGTATAACACATTTATAGTTTCTGGTGATCTGACTTTTGTCAAGTACCTTGTTCCAGATTATTGGGCTTCAGTTTGTGAAAGGCCCTTTGTAGGTAGTCTTTTTAGAAATTTTGGTTCTGATGATTTCGGCCTGAGTAGTTGAGTGGATCTTGATACCCTTATAGATTCCTTCTCTAGCAAAGTTGTTAGTTTTTTGTTCCATTCAACATACGGGGTAATATGGGGAGAGGTCCTCAGTTTTGCCAGTTGTGGGAGTCGAAGAAAGTCACACACACAAAGGTGACAGCCTGTGATCAGATGCATGTTTTACACAATTGTGTATAAATAATTCTACACCGGCACTAATATAGCGAAGAGTTTGTAGAGAGTTTAAGTAAACAGAAACACTTCAAGTGTTCCTCGTCAGCCATGACACCTTTGTAAATAATATTTTGAGTTACCAATTCCCATATATCAACGGCCTTAATTGCACAGCCAATTTTGATGTTTTTGGGTCTAAATGTCGCTTTCAACACACTGTGTGGGTGATGGTTAGTTTTAAGGCATGGGAAACTAGTACTTATTAGTTGGTCAAGATTCTGCAATGTAAGGCATCAGTAAGCAATTGCAAACTGTCCACCAAAAGGTCCAGCATTCGAAATGCAGACCTCAGAAGTGGGAGGCAAGTGTGTTACCAACTAGACCACTAAAACTCCCCCTTTCCCTGCACAGTCTTTAAGGATAATGAAATAACCATACAATGAGATCTGCTGGTAAATGGCAGACATGGCACTGGCCAGTAAGCATTGCTATCAATTGCTAGTATCCTCCTACAAAGTGGTGATCTTAAATATTTTCGACCTTTTCTTAAAGCTAGACATAGTGTTTACAATACTCATAGGAGTCAAGCTGGTGTTGTGGTACTTGAGATCCCAGAGATTGCTTTATAAGTTTATTAGTCTGCTGAGCATTTTGGCCTCAGCTTTACATTTTTGATGCTCCAAAGATTTGGAATGATCTGCCTGATGATGTACATTCATCCACTTTTCTCTCTTCATTCGAAAAGAAGTTGAAAACCCATCCTTCCGCAAAAGCACACACACCCTAGTTTCTCTTGTTTTCCCAATCTTTTTATGTGGCCGGCACCCCCGTCATGTCTCTGATTATGGATATCGTTTTTTTGTATAATGTACTTAAAGTATGTCTTTAAGGTAAAGCGGGGGGGGGGGGGGGGGGGGGGGCATTGTGGTGCAGTGGTAACACACTTGCCCCCGACCTCTGAGGTCGGTGGCACAAACCTTATGTTGGAAAGTCAGTAGTTGCTTACCAATGGTCAGCAGTTTACAGTGCAGAGCCTTGACCAACTGTATTTACTGGTTTCCTCTGCCACAAAATTACCCATCATGATATGACCTGTACAGTGTTGAAAGGGACGTAAAACCCCAAATAAATTAATTAATAAATAAAGGTAAATCACTATAAAGTACTACTAGAATTAAAATTAGTAGACACAAAGGTTGTAAGGACACTGTAAAGGATATGTGTAGTTTCAGAAAAAAACAACTCAATAACATTCACAGGGCATCCGTCTTGAAAGTAAGAAGCTCTTGTACATGTCAAAAAGACATGCAATTATACTCCCGTAATGGTCTACATGACTACAGGTTGACACAAATACAATGCTCATAAACCCTCAACGGATGTGCAAAAACCACTGATGATGCCCTGGAAGTGAGGAGGGATGCTCAGCTACAAAGAGCTTTCACAAAGAGATTAGTTCTTCAGCTGACCAGTACCTGAACCTGGTTTAATTAGCATGTGCTCATTAGTGGTGGTGTAAGGAGACAGTGAACTAGCTGATAACTAATGGATATTGTGTTTCATGTAATACCAGCCTAATGAGATTACATTTTAAACCAAACTGAAAAATAAGAAACCCACAGGTATCAGGGGGTAAAGAAAGTTTTGACCACTGTCACACAATAGCGCAAAGACGTTTTGAATATTGTAAAAAAAATTGCCACAAGTGGTGTATATTTTTTCAATTATATGAAGAGAGAATATAAATGCATAAAATCTGAGGGCATAAGAGGGGGTATACATTTTTTCTTCTCTGTTGATAAAATTAAAAAATATATGTTACAAGGGTTATTTTATATTGATTTTATTATCCAAATAAGTGTATATTTACATAGAAAATGAAAAAAATACAAGTAGCTATGACAAATATTCATAGTAAGGAGCACCCTTGAATATACATTCTGCCTGGATTTGCTATTAACAGAAACGAACAGAAGTAGTGTCAAAATACATTACCAAAAATATATCATGAATGAAGAAAACAATATTATACGAGTACCACGAGGCCTCTGAGGACCCCTTTTATGCACTGGATGGTTCTGTTTATAAATCTCTGGTGTTATCGCCCATTGCCAATAGTGCTGATGCATGATACCCCTTTCACAATACAGGCGGTATCACCTCCGATAACCTGTGTTTGGTGAAATATTCCTGTATTTGGATCACCATCTGACATCTGTTTGCGACCTTATGAGTCAGTGGCGAACCGTCCAGTACCTTGAACATCCTTCGGAAGTTTGAGACCATTTAAAATTTCTGCTTCAGATTTTGGTACCGTGAGCATGCGCAGACAATTTTCTGTATTAGCGTATGAATTTCTGACTATGGTAACTGGTGTACATAAGGTTGTGATTCGATCATCTTTCAGTGTAATATGGCGACACAAGGTGAGTCAAGGTATTGGTCATTTTGCCACGTGTTCAACGGCCACCATAGGTGAGTTAATGGAAGTAGCATCTTGCTGAACAAAGTTTCAAGTACTGTCATCTCACTGTTATTGACAGTTAAAAAACTGTGTCCAATCAGTGGCAGTCCGCCTGTAGTGTGAACAACTCAGATGAAATTGGGCAACCTGGGGGCGGTCCCGCTGCCGAGGAAAAATTCTAACCGCACGACGTACTAAATCAGTCAAAGTAAAGGTGACCTTAGATCTAAGTAAGGGATGGTTTTTCACTTCAGTTTCTCTTGGATTTTGTATTCACAAAACAACAGTATAGGGATACATGTATTGAGTTTCATCATTTCTTACTTGAAATCTAAGAAATACTTGAAATCAAAGTTAGAAATGATCTGAGTACTGTTGCAGAATTCAGCCCCTGGAGCTGACACGCAACAGATCTGAAGTGATAGTGATGACTTACTGAAGGCTGCATTTAAGAAAACTCATACATGCTTGCCATATTTTTGCACACAGGTATGGAGATACCGGGGATGTTAATAAGTTTCCTGAATGGAGAAAATGTACTACAGGTTTAATAAAGAGTGGGCATCATGCACAGAAATCATATACAGATAGAGCAGGAAATGACCCATGCTCTATGGGGAGGCAGACACCCTTTAAATATAAGAAAAAAGTAACAAGTAAAAAAATCATTTGAGCCAGTTTTGTTACAGTAGAGATCAAAAACCCAATAAAACCAACACAAAAATATAAAAAGAATTCACTTCAAGTGAAGGAAATAGAAGAGACTTTCCTCATCGATGAAATTCCTATTTTCTTACTCGTTATAACAGTATTGCGGTTTAAAGTCCTGCAGGTACTAGTCTGCCTCCTACATTTCAAGATGTGAAAAAATAATACTTTGGGTAGGCCATCAAACTGTATTGGCATCATCATTTATGGTATCCATGTGTGTGTTTTTTTCTGACTCTATTTAATTAGAAAAAATAAATAACTAATAAATGGAAAGCATACATTGTAGACCTGCACCATGAGGCTTTTCTGAAAATTACAGATTTTTTGGGGGGTATCTACAATACCATCTGGACTTTTCCAGAAAATGCTGTCACTACTTCCTTTGGTCAGTCCTTATGAACGTAAAGGTGTCATGTGGCTCAGTTGGTAGGGTGTTGGACTCATAATCTAAGGGCCGTGGGTTCCATCCCCGGTGATGCCGACTGTTTCATGTGGGATAACATCCTTGGGCAAGATGTTAACCTGGACTGTGCATCTCTCCACCCAGGACCAATGGGTACCTGGCTGCTAGTGGGTTCTTAGTGTCTGCGCCTTTTTTTTACTAGCACCCTAGTATGTTCCCTGAGGGAACTGAGACAGATAACCTGTGTGAAAAGTTCTGAAACCCAGGCCAGGGTGTAAATGTAAAGTCGAGTGATAGTATATATACTGATACTAGACTATAAGACTATAAACCATAACATTTAAAGAAATTAAAATAAAAAGCATCATAACTTACAGAAACAAAATGGACAGACAAATGAACACACCAATAAACATAACCTCTTGGTGGAGGTACTCAAAGCGTTAACATCTTATTACCTCTTTATCATTTGTATATTTAGCTTCAAAATACTTCAGTATACTTTCAGATACATTGTTTACAAATATAAAAAAGAAGAGTTGAAGGAAAATCCTTTCAGTAAAATTGGATGAAAAAAAATTAGAAACCATACTAGCAGCTATGACGCCATATCCTATCTTTACAACAAGCCCATTCCGTCTCCAATTACCGGAGATTAGATGTATCGCTAGCCTGTATTGAGGCTAATCATGTGATATCTGAATGGGATTTTCATGTCATTTTTTCAGTCTTTGGGGAACTGATGTGTTATTGATGGCTTTCAGATGACTCCAATATTATTTTTAAATAAGCAGTAGATTGATATCTTAAGCCAATGGCTATCCTTGCTCTCTGAAAAGTAGAGGGGGATATTGTAATTCACCATCTTTGTTTACAAGTCTGTCTGCGTGCATAACTGAAAAATTATATATTTTATCTTGGTCATAATTTCACACAAGTTTGGTCTAGATATAGGTCTGAATCCAGAATTATTGTTTTTTTTTATTGTGTGTGTGTGATTTTCAACACTACCTATAGATTTATTTATTTGGGGTTTTACGTCGCTTTCAACACTGTACAGGTCATATCACGACGGGTAGTTGGAAGGGCAGAGGAAACCAGTACATACAGTTGGTCAAGGTTCTGTACTGTAAACTGCCAACCAACAGCAAACAACTACCAGCTTTCCCACTTGAGGTAGAGCCATGAACAGAACCCCGGCCTCAGAGGTGGGAGGCAAGAGTGTTACCACTCTACCACCGTGTGCCCCCCCCACTACCTATAGGAGAAAGTCTGTACATTCTCAGCAGGTACTGTTTATTTTCACTGTGCCTATTATATAATCGGATTTGTTTAAACATGCTATTAATGCTTGAATAAAACACAAACAATGCATTTTTATAAATTAGATTTAATTTACTAATTTTAAAATACACAAATGGCAAGCTTATTTTTCCCAAATATTCATCAGTGTTATTTTAAAATATTCTATTTTTAGGGATCAAAGTTTTAAGCCTTTTATATCTATTCAAAAACTAAGGTTTTTACCTACATGGAACAACGAATGTTGTTAACAGTAATTTCATCAATGAGGAGGCAATTTGCACATATGTTGAACATGGACTGATACAGGTGAAGAGGTTATTGACTATATCACAGAACAATATTTGTGTGAAGCATATAACTACTGCTTAACAATGGCAGTAAAGCTAACCCAGTGACATTATTACTGCTAAGCTAACACTTATGGCTTGTTAATTTGTATAAGTGACATGTGCTATGCAGGTGTCGGGAACCTCCTTGCTTTTAATGTCCTCTATATTAGAATTTTTATCACCAGTAGAAAAGCATTAGATGTCTGCTTTGTATTCTGGGCCAAGTGGTAATGAATAACCTTTGCACAAAAGTTTCAAGAACGCTTTTGAGGACTAGTTATCTCCAGTAACTTCAAGTTACCACACCACACATTAGCTTTTGTTATAATGTTATTTCATTTTTTTTTTTTTTTTTTTTTGTTTTTATTGCCAGAAAAACAGCATGACACAAGATGTACAATAGATCTAAAAAGATATTCAAAAAGATACAAAAGGTGAGCAGACAATAATTAGAACAAAAAGAGAATATAAATTGTACAGGAAGATACACATACATATTCACTCATTATATGGATAAATTAGAAAATTAGAAAAAATGTGCTTGCAAGAGGCTATATCTTGCAGAGAATGCTGTTGATTTTCCCTGCCTGATGTAGACCCCCTCTTCTAAACTTAACATCCAATTTAGGTACTCCAGAAAATTGTTAAAAAATAATTCTTTGTTATTTTTTTTGCACTTTGATATAAATTTTTTCCCTATTAGTATAACAAAGTTAACTGTATACCAGTCCTTTGGGTCCAACTTTAAGACTCCGAAAAATATCTCCAAGACAGTCAAGCTCAATTCAATAGATAACAACTGGTTCAGCCAGCTCTTTACTTGAACCCAGAATACATTTGTGTCTATGCAATAGTAGAAATAATGTTCAAGATTGTCTATTTTTTGACAGATGTCACAGAGAGGTGAATTTTTAATATTCCACTTAAAGAGGTTATAATTGCAGGCAAAAACTCTATGTAGTATTTTATATTGAAAGGTGATCAGGTAAGCATCATTTAGGATTAAATTTGGAAGTAAATACACTGGTTTCCAGTCCAAACTTTCAAGAAATGGGTAGTTTTCAATCCATTTTTCCTGACTCTTTGGTGTCTTATACTCAAGTGCTAAGAAATATGAATAAACCTCTGAACTTTTTATTTGGCTTATGTTAGACAGACACTTATCAGGAATATTACAGCATCTTTCCAGGGCAATGTTGTTACCACATTTGTTAATCAACTTCATTACAGATGACACTGATCTAACAACCTGATTGTATAACATATATGGCAAACTAATGTTATAAAAATTTTCAATATAATTTCTAGATCTGAAAGTATCATGATCACTGTCCCAAATGTCCTGGACAGTGAAACACTTTAACACTGGATTTTTCACATTCTGAGATGATAATGGATGATTTCCCACCAAGAAATGGGGATTATTAAAAATTGGCTCATGAAGCACGTTATCTACATTTTTTAAATTTTTCATCAGAAATTGAAACCAAATACGTAATAGATCATAGTAGAAGATAGTCTTCACATTATTTTTGATACTATTGAAAGACTGTTTTTTCAACAAGACATGTTTTCCAAGTCCCATCAGCTCTGATGCCAAGATTTTCCAACTTGCATTTATTTCACTGAAAAACCTTTTAACCCACATGATTTTTGCTGTTTCTACAATGTGGTTGATAGATACCATTTTTAAACCTCCTAGGTCGTAAGACAGCTGTAAAGTATTTTTTGAAACTAGGTGTTTTTTTTTCCAAATGAATTCAAACAGTATTTTATCTATATCCGATATCAGATTGTGGCTAAAAGTTACAATAGAAGCAAGCTGCAGAATATGTGGGATTACCAGAGACTTTATAACAGTAATCTTACCTTTTAAGGTAAGGCATCTAGCAGACCAGGAATTTAAAATTTTTTTAATTGTTATCATTTTACCTTGTATATTTAGCTGCGAGGACTCACCAATGTCGGGGGAAAACCATGCACCTAAAGTTTTGAATGGTTTTGATGTCCATTGAATACCAATGTTGTCATCTTGATAGACCTTTTCCTGATCAGTTTTTAAAAGAAAAGCAATAGTTTTTGATTTATTTAACTTTAAGCCAGCATATCTGTAGAATTCTTCAAAAATTTCTATTGCACTTAAGACAGAAGGGGTATTGGATAAAAACAATGTTAAATCATCAGCTAATTGACAGAATTTTATATTTTTCCCATTGACATTTATGCCATGTATCCTTTCGGAGCTTCTTAAAACAATGGCTACAATTTCAGCTATTAACAAAAATAGCAGTGCGCTTATTGGGCAACCTTGTCTGATGCCTTTTGACAGTTTAAAGAATGAAGACAAATACCCATTGTTTGTCACACAACTCTCAGAGTCTTTATACAAAATAGAGATCCACTTTCTAAAGTTTTGTCCAAAGCCATAAAAGCCCAAGATCTGTGTCAAAAAAGACCATTTTACTGAATCGAAAGCTTTTTCGAAGTCCGCCAATAAGATTATGCTTGGAAGATTTTTAATTGTACAATATTCTATCACATCTGAAATAAGTCTAGTATTCTCCCCACAAAGTCTCTCTTTCATGTAGCCTACCTGATCTGGGTTTATAATTTCCTTTAAAACAGATTTTAGCCTGGTACTTAATACTTTTGCAATAATTTTGTAGTCCGTGTTCAAGATAGAAAGTGGGCGCCATGACTTCAAATCTGTTAAATCTTTGTCTTTTTTCGGTATAAGGGTGATTACACCCTGTTTTTGACTACCACATAATTTACCTAGCTCGTAAGCAAGTGTAAAACTTCTATAAACTGACTCGCCAATGTCAGGCCAGAAGGTTTTGTAAAACTCAGTAGGAATGCCATCCGGGCCAGGAGATTTGTTATTGGCCATACTTTGGACTGCTGTCTTTACTTCTTCCAAAGAAATGGGAAGGTCACAAGAAAACTTACTGTCCTCTGAAATAGATGGAATATTAATTTTATTTAAATAAAAGTTAGTTTCAGATTGCAGTTTTTCACTGTCATGAATTGTTTCAGTATAGATTTTTGAAAAATACCTTTTCTGTAGATCTAAAATTTTTTGAGGATCAGAAATGTATTCATCATTATGTTTTAAGGACCTAATATGCTTAATGTTGTAATTGGCCTTTTCTAAGTTGAAAAAGTATTGGGTTGGCTTTTCCGATTCATGAATTTTTTGACAGCGTGATCTGATTATAGAACCTTTTGCTAATTCCTCATAGTGACCATTTAGCTGTGTTTTAATAAGGCTATACTCATCCAAGGATTCTGTAGTAGGTGAGGTAGATATTATTTCTTCTAATTCACTTAAGTGTTTAGTTAATGATTCAATCTCTTGCCTCTCCATTTTTCTTTTGGCTATGGAATAAGATATACTCTCAGATCGTATTCTACATTTTATGAAATCCCAAATTAGAGAGTCTTGTGTAAGATTTTTAGCATCAGAAATCGAGTCTTTTATCACATTTTTAATAAGCTCTATGTATTTTTTATCCGATAGTAGTTTTACATTTAACTTCCAAAATCCTTTTCCTCGTCTTTGTTGACCTAAAAGAGCTAAACGTATATGAAGAAGACTATGGTCAGATTTAATACTAGGCTTGATATCAGTGTGAGTTGTGATATAACCCATATTACATGGGATGAGAAAGTAATCTAATCGGGACTGCTTCAAACCAGATTTAGTCTTTTCTCGACGTGTGTAACGCAGAATATCTGGGTGCTGAATTCTCCAGATATCAACAAGATCATGTGAATCCATTAACGATAATAAGGCTTTCCTATAGCCTGGGTTTTTGCTATACAGTCCATCTGTGGCATAGGTGTCAAGATTGATATTTAAATCACCGCCTAAGATAATATTTTCTTCTTTGTAGTTACTTAATGTTTCACAGATAGAGTTGGCAAAAGCCACTTGTTCACTTCTCTTATCAATATTAGGTGCATAAATATTTACAAATGTAAGATTTAAATCTGAAACAGTGCAAGTAAGGATTAAAAACCTTCCATCATTATCGGTAACGGTTTTTGTGATATTAATATCAAAGCCACTGGAAATCAAAACTGCAAGTCCCCTGCTGTTTGAAGTGCCATGAGAAAATTTTATAACACCATTCCACATAGAACGCCATTCGTTTTCCTTTTCAGGACATGAGTGGGCTTCCTGAATAAGAAATATACCAGGACCTTTGTCATTTAACCAATTGAAAACAGCCTGTCTTTTCTTTTTATCTCCCAAGCCTCTTGCATTTAGGCTAAAGATATTCAATGTTTCAGGGTTGTTAGCCATAACATATTTTTAGACTCAATCAATAAACTTAAAATGTGCACTTCCTTATAAAGATTTAAATATAATTCACTGCAACACTTGCTGTAATTTTTATAGAGGACTCTATCATGAACGTTGACATTTATAAAAACTGAATACCTGGCATTTACATGGAAAAACATATGTACAATGTTTATATACAATATGACATACAGAACAAGCATATGGTCAAATGGGGAAGGGAAACTCCACTGCAGGATTTTGTAATATCCAAAATATATTAGGCATTAATGTTAAAACTCTATGATGGATTTCTGGGTAGGTGTATCATTAAATCAAAGAATAATTTTGAAAATAACAAACTTAGATAGAATAAAAATACATATACGGAAAAGGACTATTAAAATAAGTCTTCTAATTAATATTCTGTATTTATGTATAATCATAATGATAAGCAGTTTTTATTTTGTAAAAAAAAAAAAAAAAAATACATATAAGGAAAAACTATTAAAAATGGTCTTTTAATTACAATAACATCAGTATTTGTTTTAGAAAGTTAGCCTTCAGCCAATTTACAATTAGGAACCGTAAAACAAAAAACACCAATTTTCAATAGTTTTAAATAAGATGAGAGTGATCTGCACAAAATGATGTAAGTACAAATAAGATACTTGTTGAATAAATGTAATCAAATTCAAACATATCACATAAAATTAGTCTTTTAATTGATATTCAGTATTTGCGTATAATCATAATCAAAGTTAACAAAACATGATCAATAATTTTCTTTAGTAGGTTAGGATGTTTTAATTACAAAACATTATCAGTATTAGTTTAGAGTGAAAAAAAAAAAAAAAAAAAAAAAAAAAATACAATCCTTTTAAATAAAATGAGAGTGATCTGCACAAATTGATGTATCTACCAATAAGGTTCTTGTTGAATAAATGTAATTAACTTGAAACATATCTTATAAAATGAATCTTTTAAGTATTAGTCAGTATTGCGTATAATTATAATCAAAGCAGTTTTTAATTATGTTAACAAAACATGATCAAAAAGGTAGTTTGAAACAACTTTAAATACATTAGAACACTGTTTTATAGACAGTTTTGATTATTAAACTATTTGGACATAGTTTTTGTATGTAAAAGTAATCTGACTTACATTATCTTTAACAAATATAGGTAGTTTGTAATAGCAGTTAAAAAACAGGTTCAAATAACATATAAACATCTTATTTTTTCGATATGGTCAGGCTGTTTTTGCAATACGATTAACATTTAGTTTAAAGTTTTTTAAAAAGACAGAGTAACTATTTCAAGTTTTTCATACAGAATCACTGTCTAGACAACTTAGCACGAATTTCAGCTAGTATGGTCCCAAGCTTATTACGACCGTTCCACAAGTCCTTCTTCCAAATATTAGCATCTTGTAGGGATTGACCTACACCCCAGTATCGGTCAAAAGGATTAGCTTCAATTAAAATGTTGTTGCCCGTACTCTTGAGGAACTCAGCAAGAGAGTGATTTTGGGAAAATTTCGCATCTATGGCGGACTTCATGATCAAGTCCCTATTTTTGTTCCAGACATCTGAGTTGTAGTTATGCACCTTTTTCCCTAAGGCTTTTGCGTCAGCTGGATCCTTGCATTTCAGGATAGCAGTGGCAGTGTGATAGTCATCAAAGAGAGCAGCTTTCTTATGCATTAGGCATTGTTCAACAGACACATAAAAAACGCCATCCTGCATAAATTCACATGGATAGTGGTTTGATAGCTTGGAGTGACGCGAAAAGAAGGCTGTCATGTTTTGCTTTGTGATTGTGGTGAGGTTTTCAGGTCTTAACTCTTCAGGCAGCTTGTTGAAATCGTTAATGGAGTACAGCTTGTCATCAAGTAACAACTTGTCACCTTGCAGCCTTGCTTTGTGTGAATGGGAGTTATAAGCAGCATTCAGTGTAGGTGTGAACATTTTGCGGCGCTGTAGGACTTCTTTTGGATAATCTTCCACAACAAGAATACCCTTCTCTTTAAACCTTGCTTTCTCTCTTAACACACGTTGCCTGACCTTGTAGCTCAGGAACTTAACCAGAATTGGAGCTTTTACTTTCGATTTACTTCCAAGCCTGTGGGCACGATCTATCTGATGATCATCCAAGTGAATATCAAGCCTGTTACAGAGCTCTAGGATAAGTTGCTCGCAATTCTCACTGGCTGACTGGTCTGCAACATTGATGAATTTAAGATTATGACGCCTGCTGTAACTTTCCATAGAGATCACACGCTCTTCAAGTGCTTTACACCTTGCATCTGATCTTTCTAACTTACTTTTCAAATCAGAATTCTCTTTTTCTAAGTTGTCTATTCTTTTGGTCAAGGAAGTTATCTCATCCAGTTTTGCATCAGTAGATTGAGCTGAAGCTTTCAAGTCATCAAGGTCAGCAGTAACAGGAGCCATGCTTTCCTTGAGGAGTATCCGCATGGAAGACAAAGTAAGTGTGTTTTCTGGTGATGTGGGAGAAACAAAGTCAATGGATCTTTTTTGTGACTTAGACACATTAGGCTGTGAACTAGATCTCCTTCCATCACGTAAACTACAAACAGTGTTTTTTCCTGACATCTTTAACTATTTTGGTAGATTAACTTTCCTTTTTTTTATAGTCAAAGGATAATCTAACTTCACAAGACACTAACACTGTATGTTTGATAAACCAGATTAGTTAATAGTTTGTTCCTTTTTCATATGGTGACAAGTGATATCCAATGAACTTTGTTTTCTCAGGTAAACCAGTCAGGCAGGTTGACAAAAGGTGCATGTTTTTATTATTCAATGCCCAATTTAGCCCTCTTTCACTAATTCACTTCTTTTTGAACTATAATTAGTTTGTCAAGCTTGTTTGTCCAACTTTGTCACAATGCAGGTTGTCCAAAAAGATTTACACTGCACTGAGGTCTTTTTAAATTGTTTAGCCTCAAACACATGCAAACTTAATTGATTGTTCAAATCTGTCTTTTAATTTGTCCAACTTTGTCACAATGCAAGTTGTCCAAAAAGATTTACACTGCACTGAGGTCTTTTTAAATTGTTTAGCCTCAATCACATGCAAACTAAATTGATTGTTCAAATCTGTCTTTTAACACTCAAGTATTAAACTTGTATTAATTAAACCATATTGATACAAAAAGACACATGATTTTTAAATGTCCAAAGATCCCATTTAGGAGAAAGTAATCTGAAAGACAGTATATCCAATCTACTCTCTGCACATTCCAATTTACTATTGTATATTTTTATTTCTAATTTCCATCAACATTCTTTCCAAACAATTGCAAAACTCCTGCTTAGAAGATTTCACCTGCTCAGACCATGCATCCTTCCAGAAAATTCATACTGTTATTTCATACTGAAGCCAAATTCCAGATTCAAACATAATTAAAAGTTTGTGATATTATATCACTGTTAGAATACTTTAAAAACTTTAAAATCTTTTTTGTGCATATCACCTTATCTGCCCCAAATACTCAGTAAAAACTTTTCTGGACTATCCATATCTATCATAATCTGCTTCACAAAATTCAATGTAATTGTTATTCCAATTCTAATAGTATTTTTATAGCACTTAGTCTCCATCTTTTGACAGAATCTAAGGTGAATATTACCAGAGAGCAGAGATCCATAATCATTAGGCCAGAAACATCACAGGGTTCAATACAATGCAGAAAGACTGAGACAAGACCAGAAAAACAGGGATGCTTCTGACAAAGAGATAGGTTTTCAACTTTTTTTCTGAATGAAGAGAGAGATGTGGCTGAGCATACTTCATCAGGCAGATCGTTTCAAACCCTCGGGACAGAGCTGAGGCCAAAATGCTTTCTAGACTTATATATACATGTGGGATCTCAAGCAACACGCCACCAGATTGACTTCTACAAGTTTTGTACACTCTATGTCTGGGTTTAATGAAAGGTTCAAAGTATTTAGGATAACCACTTTGTAGAAACTTGTACACCGATAAGGCCATCTTGGAAACAGAGTGCTGCTTGGGAAGGCAAAAAATTAAGAGTTTTTATGATGGTTTAATTGTAATAATTTCCTTTGGAGATGTAATCAAACTGAACTGGCATGTGTTGTTGTAGATAGAATTTTTTCCTTGAAGCAATCAAATGGACATTTTCTGGAAGTAAGTCCACATTCTGCCATCGCCCATGCCTCAAGAACCATGTGGTAATGGAGGATTGCTCCCACATATAAAATATATATAATACAGCAAACTGTTTTTGGTGGCAAATGGCCATAGATCAGCTTCTTCCAGGATGGAGATTTTGCTCTGTTGAACAACCATCTTAACTTTTGTCACTCACTGCTCAAGAGTTTACCAGGATTCAATATCAAAAGGTTCCTAAGTGTCCAGAACAGTCTGGCTTGGATTGTCAAAAAGTCCCAAATTTTCAAGGATCACTCCAGTCCTTAAAGACCTGCACTGGTTGCCTTTGGAACACTGTTGGATAATGTATTTTGAATATGAATAGCACCTTAAGAACTTCACCATAAATATGGCTACTTCTACTATCTAAAATTTATGATAACCACTGTGGAGGAAGTTATAGACTATTGTTACTGTTTTGAACACTGAACATTGTTGAACTGTCAACAATTGCAAACTCTTAAGTATTGGAGTTATATGTGAATATCCGCCGTGCTGGTTTCAATACTAACCTGCCTTAGAAACTTTGGAGGTTCCTAGCAATTGAACATGAAAGACTCCTGAACAAGGAATTGCAATAGTCAAGCCGACTGCCCAAAAGAGCATTTGTAGCTTTCACAACCTCTTCCTGTGTAAGACACCGTATGAGCCTTCTAAGATCCCTCAGTTGGACAAAACAAGTCTTACAGACACACTGCACATGCATAACACAAAGATTGGAGACATCACAGTCAAACCGTGCCCAGATATTTTACCCTTTGGCAAAATACAATGGATTACTATAAAAATTGACAAATCTTCACTTTTTCAGTCTTTTGACATGCAATGTTTAAAATAATGTGTATAATTTATAAACATTATTTATTTAATTATGCTGTCTAATTATTGTAAGCACTCACTGAGTCATTAACTTCACATTTACTGTTACATGCTTCTAACAAGGTTTCTTATATCTGTTAAGGAGAATATGCTAAAACAAAGATCACACAAAAGTTATAATATATTTTACAAAAATGGTTGAATGAAGATAAAAAGCAGATAAAAAATTTAGTACCACTACCAGTTGATAAAACAAAAGTTTTAATATATTTTACAAAAACAAAAGTTATAATATATTTTACAAAAATGGTTGAATGAAGATAAAAAGCAGATAAAAAATTTAGTACCACTACCAGTTGATAAAACAATCAGAGCCTGGAAACACACTAACCATTGCCTACAGGTAATACTGAATAAGTCTGATCCATATCAGGATATATGGATAATCAGTCTGGATTCAGATCAACTTTGAAGATGACAATAACACTGAAAGACCTCTCTTGTATGAAATAAACCCGATTCAGAGAATATTTATTTATGTATGTGAATATTGCATAAAGGTCTCAAAATACATTGCAGATCCACTAACCGAATCCGGATCATCTTTGAGGAAGACCAAGCCGTAGGTACACCCCCACCTTGTGTGAAAATATTCCCCTGATCCAATTCTGATCCACATAAGGATATACAGATAATCCGTCTGGATCCAGATCAACTATGAAGATGACTATACCACTGGTAAGCCCCATCTTTTATGGAAATATAACCCTGATTCAGCGAATACACTTTTGTGTGCAGATATTGCAGAAAGATCACAAAATACATTGTGGATCCATGATCCAAATCCAGATCATCTGTGAGCAGGAGCAAGCTAGAAGTAGAACCCACCTTATGTGAAAATATGCCCCTGATCTAACATATAGTTTTTTGGCTATGCACACGTAAAAAAAACAAGTGGAAAAACAAGCAGACGTGATTATAAGACCTCTCTGCCCCCATCGGTGGATAAGTGTTATAATTTATTTTTGTCACTTTTGTATATTTCCTCTAACCATGTAAGAGGAACACTCCAAATGTCTACTTGGAGCATATGAGTGGTAAGGCCACCTTACTTGTAAGATGAATATCTAACTTAAGTTAAAGCAGCAAAAACTAGTCAACCTTGATATATATGTAAATGTCTTTATGGCTAACAAAGAATAAACTTAATTTTATTCAACTTGTCTCTATGTGCCAATAGTGACCTCAATCTCAAGATCAGGAAACTGTAACAACCCCAAATAACCAGCTGAAGCAGTTTAAGGGAGAGAAAGTAGTGTTAAAAGGGGTGTTAAGAGCCTCCCTTTTACACCCAAGTCCTCTAAGTAGCTTGCCATCAAGAGAAGAGCACTACAAATCTGCTTGGCATTTTCAGCTGGATATTAATGAATCACCCCAGGGCAATAGTAACACATTCGTGAACTGACTGTAAAAACTGAGCAGAAAAAAAATCCACAAAGAATAGACAATCTAGCAGGGATATGTCAACTGGTATAAATAATGAGAGGTCATTTTCTCCTATACGGTGCTTTATAGCCTATATCCATGTTACTGTGTTACAAGTGGGCTCCCTGGCTGTCCCAATTATGCAGTCTTTTCAGCCATATGACCAAACTTTCTACTCAGGCAACTCGGGGGCATACTCAACACAATGCTGATGACCAAGAGTTTAATTACTTACTTCATTTTTCTTCCCTTTTTGACAGGATCTCCAAATGAAGGGGGTCAAAACTTCAAAATCGGCTTTGTCTTATAATAACTCACAGACAACAGTGGAACAGTCGCATTAGTCAGAAGATGTAGCATTTAAAGGGAAAGTGTTTTGCTCTAGGATATGTTATTTATAAGAAATAACAAACTGAACCAGTTGCTGAGGTATCCTTTGTGATTGACAGCCATTCAGAAACTCTACACAATGCAGTATTGCTTTGTTAATATGTATATTGTTTGTTAATATGTATATTAATATATTGTTTGTTAATCTGTATATTAATATATTGTTTGTTGATATGTATATTAATTCTTACAATTATATTTAAGAATATCCCTTTTACCATAGGACTCAAAGCAATAGTTAACCCATGCCAACTGCATAAATATAGCCCAAACTCCCTTGTGACCTACATCCCCTTAACTAAAAACAGAATCTGGGGTATCCATTTATCAAGGTCCATTGGCTTCTTTAACCTGCTCTTTGGGGAAGTCACTATGTATCCACCTGTAACTGTCATCGAAACCAGTCACTTTGGCAAGTGTTTTACCCGCTAGACCATAGTGACACACAGGCACTTGCTATGGATATGTTAAAATGTTCACATCACAATCAGATTACAAGTTATCTTTCACCTTTCTCTTTTAATCCCGTGGTATAACTCCTCTATAAATAAAAATAAATAGCTAGTTATCCAATTGCAATTGATAATAAGAAATTCCCAAATCATATATACAAAAATAAAAAACAGTTGTTCTGCTGTATTTCATCATATTTCTGGGTGATTATGTTTTCTAGCGTGTCTTCGGTTAAGCTATAAGTTTACCTTATCTGTAGAGTATCGTTGTTTTATGTATTTTTTTTCCGAGCCATGGCCAATGTTCCCAGGAATTCTGATGCAACAGATTTACTACCTGTGGTGTGATTGGGACACAGACGATAGTCCCCTGTTCTCTTTAAGACTGAAAATCAGATCATTTTTAGTTTATAATCACAATCCTTTTTCAAGTAACATTGAGGATATTCCTGACCATTTGTTCAGTAGTTTGATGACAGAAATACAAATTCTAGAAATGCAGAACTAAGTTATCAATGGAAATATGAAAAAGAATCTATACTCACTACGTATGTTTAGTCCCCCTCCCCTGTTCAGAGACAAAACCAAAGACGATAAACTTTAAAATATCTGGTCTCAATCTTTGTGAGCAATGATATGTTGCTTCTGATCATTTCCTTGTAATACTGTTTACAACTTAGAATCTTTACAACCTGAGAGCAAAAATCATCAGAATACATTAAAAATGAAATTGTTTTGGATTTTTTATATCCAGAATGCGACCTGGATCTTTCATAAAGTTTCTTCTTCTTTGTCCAGGCCCTTCCCAAATTAAAAATATATATAAAGATCTGTTCACAACTCGCAAACAGACGGAAAAGACAAACAGATGCAACCGTAACATAACCTCCTAGTGGAAGACAGCAGATATACAAGCATTACTTGAAAAGCACAAATCCTTGCTGGCAGGTAGTGCTATGATGGCTGTTCCATTGTCAAAATAGATCGGAAGCAGGTCGGATTTCAACCATTCGTAAGAGCCATGTTGTACATCTGGGCTATTTTTCAAGATGTCCGGTGCAAAAATCAGCAACTACGGTAGCTTGAAACATGCTAAGAATTTTTCATGGATGGCCCTGGCTTATCTTTTGTAACTCAGAGTCATTTCTAATGATATCATAACTGTGATTTCTCTGTTTAAAACATGTCAACTATCTGGTCTCAGCCCCAAAAGCTTCTCTTTTATATGGATCCGTGTGGTTAAATGGCTCGCTGACTACCCACTGTCAGGCATGACTTGGGGGATCATTTTTATAAAGCATGGGACATTTCCTCTGCTCTAAGCTAAACTCTGGGTCACGGTAGGTTTTCATCTAGACACAATTGGGGATCTTCATTGATACAAGACAGAGGGGAATTCCTGGGCGGTCCTTGTATGGGCTTTAAAAAACAAAATAAATCGCACCACAAATGTTTCTTTGATTGAAAAGTTTGCAACTAAAAAGAAGCTGTCACTATGACGACGATCATTTTTTGTTATCATTCCCCCCACATTAATTGGTTTACACTTAATGACCCAGCTACCATCCCTAAACAGTCTGTTGTGCAGTCACCTTTTTGTGCAATAAGTATATTGTATTTGTAGAAAACAAGGAAAGTAAAATACTGAGTACTCAATTTGGATCCAGATCCAAGTCATTTTTGAGGAGATGCAAGCAACCAGTAGACCCCACTGACCAAGACCTGAGGTTTTATTGTCTGAGTTATTTATCAGATTACAATACCCTTCAGGCGGAGCGACTGCAACAAAGAGCCCAATAAAGAATAAATTTATAGATTAGCGCCACAGCCTCAGTGACATACAAAAGCTGTTAGTGAAGACATGACGTCACTTCCTGTCAGTTATGGCTTACCACATTATCAAGCACGCAGCCTAGATGTCTAACCACTGAGAGTATGGATATTTAGCACGTAATATCAAAATGGAATTTTCTTGTAAGCTCTCTACTTTAATGTTCACAATGATTATCTATGCCTTGTTGTTTTTCGATGTCAGTTTCTGCCCTTGTGAATTTTAAAGAATAAGTTGAACTGATTTTTGTTGCTGCCTAGAACATGAGGAGAATTGAGATTATCTTTTCATGAATGTTGTAAATTTTGAAAGCTGTTATAAACGCCTAATATATGATTTAGCTACAAACGTAATTTCTGATCAAAACTGAATCTGATATTGGAAAGAACTTAATTTGTCATGAACCAAGGTCATATCCACCCTAATAGATGAAGGTCTGGTGATGACCTTGAATATTGACCTTTGAGAATGCAGCATAATAACCAATTTTACAGAAAGTACACAAAGGTCATAGTTGAAGTGATCTTGTAATGACCTACGAGAGACGAAGGTGAATAGCAATACCCAGCAAGGGAACCATCAGTTGCCCAATGGTGAGTTCATAGTTGGATGTTCGTTCCAGTGCCAGAATGGTAACTGTTGTTACTAGCTGATGGAGGAAAGGTGTGTTACACACACGAAAGCCAATGGTAAAATGTGAATATCAATTATCTCTAATGCATGATTAATCTATAAGATAGAGTATTAAATTTGAGATTTTTATTATTAGTAGAGCAGACGTTCGCCCAAACCCCAAGTAGGGTTAGGAACGTAGGGAGGTCTGAAAGGCAAAGGAAACAGGAGAGGTAGAAAAGGGGGCGGAGGAAAGATATGACCACACAGCATCTGATTTCCAGGTGCCATGTTTCATAGTGTGTTCCAAAGGAACACCATGCTGAAAGGCCCACACGGCACCTGCTCTCCTGAAGGCATGAAAAGTTAGGGGGAAAGGGAAGCCTAAACTATTTGAATTTTTCTTTAAGTGTTTTATGGCCACTGAATCCGTGAGTGGCACCACCATAGACGATAAGCAGAACAGCATTTTCTCCCACTGAGATGAAATTACCCTAGCCAACTGTCTACTTGGATCAAAGGGTTTGTGGTATGGGGAAGAATATTGGATAATCGCAGGAAGGAAAAAGAAGCATAGCAAATATAATGGTTAAAACATTTCAGAATGTGGCAATACCTGACACTGCTGAACTATGGAATTTAAAATTGTCACATCTATATAAGTTTTGGCTGATGGACGAAGTGGAGCTTGAATTTTAATAGATTGCGCTCATCTCTAAATGGTTGTGTTTGCAAACCATGTACAATATGGAAGGCCCTCAGTGCGACCATATAATTTGCAATATGAGTCGATGAAAGATAATTTTGATGGAGAAATTCCATAAAAGAAAGTAAAAATTCTGGATACACCTGACAGGGGGCATCACCTGACAGGGGGCCAAAACCTGAAACGCCAAGAAGTCCATCCTCATACGCCTATATTGTCTTAATGTGGAGGGTCTGAAGCCCAGAAGCAGTCTAGTGGAAGCCGAGGTGGCCAGCTGGGCTGTCATGCCAGGTAGTTCTACAAATATAAAGTAAAATGGTGCAGAAATGGAAATACAATTATATCTGGTAATTGAGTATTGTCAGATCCAAATGTGCTTCAACCCATATATGATCTGAAAGAAGTTGGTTTAATTTGTTCACAGGGTTAGTAGTGATGGACCAACAGGATAAAAGGTCTGCAATATTATTAACCTGACCAGCTATGTGAGAAAATACGAGCTCAATATTACATATGGCAGCAATTAACTAGATATTTCTGGCACAAGTGGCCAGTACGAGTTCTGCCAGTATTTAAGACCTTAACTACAGCCATGTTATCACAATGTATTTGAATTTTCTTATCTCTCCAGTGTCCAGCCCAGATTTTTAAAGCCACTACTATGTTTAACATCTCAAGATGACAATTGTTGTAACCAAATGGAATGTCTAATGCATAAACCATAGAACCAAAGTGGCCATCTAAACCTGTCAAGCATGCATCCAAATATACCTGGGCACTGGGAAATTTCTTGTTGGACGAAGTGGAATGGCTGTGCTTGCAAACCATGTATAATATGGAAGGCCATATTAAAATTACCATTAACTATTAAAATTATATAGAAAGGTATTAAACTACGCTAAGTCCTTAAAAAATGGCTGGTCTAATAATATTTTTGTGTATCATAATTGCTTCTGAGCAAAGCCAGCATTCTATTAAGAAAATAGCGAGCGGGTTTAACGCACTTACTAATGTAGAGAAGACTACCTAATAAGGGCTGCAGTGCTTTTTACTGCAATATGTCTTATGTGACCAAGATGTACACAGTTTGATAATTTCAGTTAACCTTTGGTGTGGTATGGAAAAAGTTCTGTTTATAGTATCAATTTATATAACTAGACAGGTGACTAAAGTATTTGGTGGGACTAGTTTCTTATTGGAAATGTCCAAACCTAGTTCCTGAAGTAGTTTCAGCACAAACTGATAAGAATTGTGTATGTTAGATGGTAAACCAGTATATATTAGTTCATCTATGTAGTTGAATAGATGAGGAAAGCCATGCTGTTGCATTGTAAACCGTATGGCATCTGTGCACCGCTGCAAAATCTGGCTCCAATTACGATATCCAAATGATACCAATTTATTGATAAAGTACTGATCTTGAAATTTTAAACCCAAGAGGTCGATGTCCATGGGATCAATTTTGATGTGCCTAAAAGCACGGCTGATATCAACCTTATAAATTTTTGCAGCAGGACTTAACTTGCACAAAGCATTGGTTATTGAATCTATAGATGGGTAATTTAGAACATATTAAGTACCCAAGTAAATGTCTTTTTGGACAGAAGCATTTACAGAAGCCCCTTTCGGCAAACTTAGGTCCATGATGGTCATCCTTTTGTTAGAATCCTGTTTGTCTCTAACCATTAAGGGAGATACATGCAAAGGAATAGGCTTACTATGAAAACACCCTAACATTGCTTTGAAGGACAACTCTTCGTCAATATACACCTGAACATGTTGGGGATTTTGTATTGCAGATGCATGATGTTCTTCAGTCGAGGTAATCTTACTATCTCGAGAAAAATCCAAATTGAAGCCAAAATCTGATAAATCTGGCAACTGAGCATCCCAATACTCAGATAAATATGAACGCCAGTTAGATATATTCAAATGTGAATCAACTGGAATTCTGTAACCTAAGAAATTAGGTTTGCCAATAGCCTTTACTAACGTATGTGCTTCTAAATCTGTGAAAGTGGAATTCCACTGAACAGGGTCTCCAGCATATAACTGCAATGGAGCAAGAGGACAAAAACAAAATGTATGAACCTGATAAATAACACCATTAATAAGAGCCTTTTGAGAATCCATATTCATACGATCATCATCACACTCACTAAGTTGTAAAAATTATGGTCACAGTTTCCGTCTAAAATTGGATACAAATCTGCTGTGGAAACTTGTGCACAAACCTCAGCTGTTATGCAAGAACAGAAACATCAGGAGTGAGTTTACACTTGTTAAATTGTTTAACATCAACTACACTGTCCAAGGTCATACACTCACTATGATCACCTGTCCAGTCTGCAGGTGAACATGTGTTAACCATGTCAACCATTGTATATTGCTTTGACATGTTAACATCCTGTTCTATAATATTATGCGATACCCCATAGAAAAAAAAACAGTTTTGTTTTTATTCCCATTCCATATATTTTGACTGATCAACCAACAAGGGTTGTGACAGATTTTTAGAACAGGGGGGAGGGAGGTTTGCACTCATGTAAGCGCTGTTTTGTTTCCCTGAAATTTACACAATCAGCGTTAGAAAGTACTGATATGTCACTATGAATTGAAACAGTTTCAGTCGTGTGAATTTCATCGTAAACACCATTGTCCCGTGAATCAGATAAATCTTGCAAGCATTGAAATTTGTTATGTAACAATACAGTCCTTGATGGCTTCTGCACAGAATACTTTATAGGAACACATTTACCATATTTGACAGGTACCCTGTTTCTACAGTGGGAAGATCATTGCAATTCCTCGTTTTTGATGCAGATTTGATAACAGCCAGATGAGGAGAGACACGACCATTTGAAGTACCTCTACAAGCATCCTTAGAAGAGGGGGAATTTCTTTGGATACTAGATTTTTCACCAGGAACCGGATTTATGAGGGCCTGTGTATAAGATTTATGAGGGACAGTCATGGAAAAACGTTTATACTTCCGGAACCATGAAATAGCCATCTGCTTAGTGGCCTTGGCCTCATTCTGGGCATTTTTGAATTTCTTTGCATATACAAATCTATCAAAATGAGGTGGATTACCAGCCCCAAAAGTACCCACATTTATTTGTTTTTTGATCATCCAGGTACTTTTTTCAACTTATTCTTGCAATCAACCTCAGTATGTGGGAACGTTTTTCCATTGGAAAAACAAGCACTGCAAACATGGTTATATCTAACACCTCTTGTGTCATTACTTTTGTTGTGGGAACAAGTATCTTGATTAAAGTACTGACATGGCACTGATTTTTGTGTTTTTGATAACCTTTCTTGTTAGAGTATGAGGTACTGGAAGGGTGAATGTGTCTCTGAGCATTGGCCCTTCGGATCTGGTCTATCTTTTCAATCTGAGAGTAGTTTGCAACTTCCCCTTGCTCCATCCGACATAAGAGCACTACGTGGCTGGCTTTTGCCGCTTCCCAAGAAAAATTTTGGGCATCATCCAAAAGGGACATCAAATAATCTAACATAAACTCTTTGGATTCAGATTTTTTTCCTCTTTCATAACGCGGCAAAAACCAGCCACCCACTGAATGATGGATAGCTGGTTGTAAGAAATGCGTTCTTTACTCGAACCTGATATATACATATTCATAAGGCCACTTGACCTTATTTTGTACCATTTATTTGGCTTTACCTGGTTTATCACTTTCCTGCAATTCTTTGAGCCTTTGCTCTACTTTAAGTTGTATCAACGTATCGTATCAGCAAATTGCCTGGTGCAATCGACTGGCCAATAAAGACAAGGGTTCCTCCTATACCAATCTTATAACTGCGAATAGTGATGACCCCAGGGCTGAACTTGCTGGTACCTTGATGCCAGCCCGAAAAGACTCCCAAGTTAATCACCACATTGTACCTTGGAAAAAGTAGAACAACATGTTTTAACAAAATACTCTAAATGCAATACTTTGCAAGTTATAAGTGATTTACTGCATGAATTCCTGAATTTTAATACATTAAAATTATTTTAAAAATACATACAAAATAATTAAGAAAGATCCAGGCCTGATGGTTACACAAGGGATTCTACTTGTGGCTTAGTACATACATGCAAGTATGAGAGAAATCCCTTAAATGACAAAATAGTAACAAAATGTTGAAATTTTCACTCAGTTGACATAAAAATGAATGCAAGTGGGCATTGGCCTTTTGGAGAAACCATGAAAAACACAAGACAGCACAAGACAGAACAGCTTTTAAAATGGTACCAAGGGATTTAGGGTTCTAATAGGAACATTTCTCCACTCTTAATAGCTCTTAATGGCTTGACATAATCAGCCTGCACTGCACATTTCACTGTAACTGTGACATACTTGGCACCACTATCCAGAATTTATCAATACATACCATTAAGTAAGCATAGGTTTTATTTAACATTAAATGTGGAGGAACAGGGAGTAAATATATTAACTGTTGTCATACTGTCTAATGTTTTGTGACCTTCACGTTCAGTTTAAAGATCTAAGGTGGCCTAAAGATATTCCATGAGGGAATCGAATGACACTTTTATCATGTTAAGTTTTAGTAGGTTTTAAAGTGAATTAAGACAAAATAAATCATTTTCAAAATAATCATTTTGCTTTCAGCCTTTGTTTAGCAAATGTGAAAGAGGTTTCATCAATAATATTACAAACCTCCAGAGCATCTTTGTGTACAAACTGGTGATATAAAAATGTGCCAGAGTTTAAAAAACCTCATTTGATCTACTATTGTGTCGACTTGTGTATTGGCAAAAATGTTGTGAATATATTAGGTCATGATAATGTTTAAGAATTAATCTGGCTGTTCAAAATAATGACATGTACCTGAAAGTAAGATAAAGAAGTTATTTTAAACTGAGGTTAATGTGGTGAAGTATTTATCAATTTTAAATTGTAATGATGATATCTAAGGCACCAACACAAAGTTATTAGCATTTTCCAAGAGTCATAAATCTTTATTTATTTATTTATTTGGGGTTTTACGTCGCTTTCAACACTGTACAGGGCATATCACGACTGGTATTTGGAAGGGCAGAGGAAACCAATACATACAGTTGGTCAAGGTTCTGTACTGTAAACTGCCGACCAACAGCAAGCAACTACCAGCTTTCCTACATGAGGCCGTGCCGGGAACCAAACCCCGGCCTAAGAGTCATAAATCATGGACAGAAGAGATTGTCAACACCTGCTTTAAAAGTCTGTGAATATGGTTTAGTGGTTAACACACTAACCATGGAAAACAGAGGATCTGTGTTCAATCACACGGACAGTCAGATACAAATGTAAAAAAAACCAGTTTGTTCAAAGAACGTTAACCTCTGCATATCAGACTTGAATTTGGGGTTTTTACACGAAGCACAGGTGACATAATAAAGGAAATGACTTTGTTTGCAGACATACTTTTACAGAGTTGGGTGATCTCTGGCGTAATTGCCAATTGTGACTGTAGATAATGCCACCCTTGTTGCAAATGCTTTGGTAGCAGGTGTTTAGACTACAGCAGCTCCCAGTTTAGAAAATTGTCCTATTTCAACCAACAGAAATTACAAGGCTACCCCAATCTTATATCGTCTCCACTGGTTCCCTATTCAATACCGCAGTATGTTTAAGGTGGTTACACTTGTCTACAAGTTCCTTATCAGTGGGCATCGTAGCTACTTAACAGTAGCAGCAAATGCACCATTGAATATGGAAGACTGGATAGAAAGTTCCACAGTTTAGTCTATCCTTGAACAATTCAAAGCAGCTATTTGGTCATAGTTTCATTTTTGATACTCCTACAATCTGGAATGAATTTATTAATGATGTTCATTCAGCTTTCTCTGTCACCTCCTTCAGGAAGAAACTCACATCATATTTTTTCTACAAGGCCTCTCCACGATAATTTCTTATTCAGTCAGTGTCTCCATGGTTGTAATAATTTAGGGGCCAGTTAGAGTTTCATGGTTGAAAGTGCTGCTGTGACTGCTGCAATTACTGCGGTGCAAGCCCTTGCGATACGTGTGTAAAAGTCTGTTGCATCTGGTGATGTGGTGCCTGCATCTTTGTGTGAGACACTGGGTAATGGTGTGACGTCGAGGCTTGGCTGTAGATTATGGTCTGCGCCATGCTCGTTCCCATTGCGTGTTAGTACCTTTGCTGCTGCTTGTCCCTATGTTTAAGTCTCATCAATAAGTTGAATGTCTCTTGTTGAAATTTGTCATATGAGTCGCCTGTCAGTTGTACCACCTCCACTTTCAAAAAGTCATGGAAGCCCAATCTTGGGTTATCCAGCTTGTCTTCAAACTTTTTCACCACAATGTCTTTTAACTTGGTTATCCCCCTCTTCAATTCGGCAAGAATTGCTTGGAGGTCTGAATCTGCTAAACTTGACATCACACTGACAGCATGTGATCGGGTCGTAAGCGTATGTGTATCCAGGTGCGAGATGTCTGAGGGGTCACAAGTTGATTCTGGACGAGAAGTATCCTCAAACAGTTTCATGTGCAAAGTCTCCCAACTGGATGATGAGCCTGCTGCTGCACTGGCTTGAGAAGCAGACCCCTTGGGAGCCCTGAATTTACTTTTTGCTGTATGATGGCACATGATGTGGTCCCTGAGAAAGTCAAAATTGTCTCTGGTCTATTTCTGCCTATCTGTCAGCACTCGTTCCCCCTGGTCGGACTTTATGTATGTGACTTTCCTGAAGAGTCTGCGCTGGCTCTGGAACCACTTTTGCTAGGCATATTTATCCAAATTGTTCTCCTTACAAAATTTTGCCCACACAGCCTACCTCTTGGACCTATCCTTTAGTACATTAAATGCTTGTTGTACAGAATTTCATTGCCACGCAGAAAGTCCACTAACTTCTGTTCCTGCTCAGCACTGAAGAGAACTGGAGGTTTCTTGCTCCTTTTGTCAGCCTTGCTCTTGCCTATGCCCTTGCCCTTCTGTGTATTAGTTGCAGCAGCTTGTGCATCCTGTGTATCCTCATCACTTGTATCCAATTTATGCTGTGTCTCCAGCCCAATATCACCCTGTTCCGACATCTCCAGAGGATCCTCCACTCCCATCACCAACTCCTCCACCCCAGCTGCCTGCTGAGTCTCTGGTACTTAACTCAATTCATCCACCTCTGGACTCTTGGCCCTGGTGGACATCCTCTCTGTTTCCTGACTGCCTCTCCTCTTGGACCTCTTCTTTGGTGGCATTTTACACATGTATTCACCAAATTTCCTATTTAAAAAAACGTCTAAAATTTTGACTAAATTTGACAAAATATATATCCTCATACATATACAGTGTAAGCTGTAAACTTCCAAATTTTGATGTATGCACATCAAATTGCACAAAGTGTATATTAGCAAAAGCCAAGCCAAGTACCCCTTATATAGGCTTTCGTACATGAGAAAGCATCTTTCCGTAAATTCCCGAGTGTAATGGGAAACTAAAATTCTATCCGTAAACCCCATCCTTTTTGTCCGTGAATAGATCCGTACATATCCATGCATATCCGCAGACTAATTACACGGCCCATCCCTATTGGTCCGTGTGTTTGCTGGCAATGTCTGTTAACTTCCGGCGGCATACTTACATCCTCCGAACATCCTCCGGGAATATCCGCAGAAATTTTCCGAGCCATTATTGGTGCGGATGAGTCAAAGATGTCCCGGATGCCACAAGGAGATCTACAGGTGCTGTAAGGACAATACGGATGACATACAGATTACATACGGATCAGTTGCGGATATTATTTACACCTGGCATCGGCAAACCGTTTACGGAAAATTCAAGCAGTTTGATTTTTCCATGGCGTCCCCACAGACACATTACATCCGTGGCGGATGCCACAAGGATATTATGCACGGTATGGACATGTTCACAGATGAAAAATATGATCCGTAAATCACTCACAATTTTCCCTGTTTGGTAACCTGCCGCAATCCGGCGCTACATCTGGGCATGTGTAACTGGGGTCTAACTACCATTGCTATGCCCATGAATGATGAATTTTGCAATACAGATTACGTTTGTGGTGCGTCAGAGTCTTCAGTGACCTATTTATACAATTACACACTGGTGTAATAATTTATTAGCATTTAGTATGTTTAGTAGACTATAACACACTAACTAAAAATATTTACATTCTGTTGTAAACTTTACAAATTACATTCTGCATCAACAGCAATAGCTGGACAACTAATATATAAAACTACTTTTGACTAGATATATACATAAGGTCACCTTTTCAAATCAACCTTACATTTAAGGTGACCCTAAATCAGATATTAAAGTGGACCAATAAACGTTACTTGATAATATACGACCTAGGCCCAAAGGGGCCATACTAAAATTTACATAAGTTAAAATTAACACTAATATCACAGTAGCCATCAAGGTGGCCATAACTAAACTTAACTAAGATAAGGTCATATTACTGATTGATGGTCAGTTTAAGAATGTGTGAAGTTTGGCCCTAAGAGGGAACCATAAATGATGATACAATGCACTAGTGAGTTTGAGGTGACATTTACATTACATGGCCCATTAAGGTCGCCTCAAATACGTTATAGTGGATTAAAGGTCATATCAGTGTTATGTGGCCCATTTAAGGTGGCCTCAGTGACTAGTTCGACATTTAAAAGCTAGATATGTGGTTCAAGGCCACATTATAGGCAAATTACAATATTTTGAATCCATTTGTCATTAGAGAGGTAGGAGTATGAACCCCAAATCTTAGTATCAGTAGTAAAACATGTAGGGAACGTTGGAAAGTAAGGGCTACTGCATCTGAAGCCTGGTGATCCTGTGTGATGTAGGACTACACACAGTCCGACGTCCAGGTGACATGGCTCTGGATGTTCTGCAGGGGAACCTTAGCATTAAAAGTCCAGGTGGCGCCTGATATTTGATGGATGAAGTTGCAACCTAGCCAAAATGGTTGTAAACTGCTTCCTTAACCTTGTATCAGACAATGGTACCCATGCATGTTTAAATCTAATGTGAAATAAGGGTTTGTTAGAAACTATAGGGCTGGAAGCTAGGAGATTTCTAAGAGCCCTAACTGGACAACTAACTGTGGAATTTTGAGAATTCTTAGTGAATTGTTCATCTGCAATGTTTTAGACCATTTCAATAAGATGTGAGCTGGGGGAGGGGGGGGGGGGAGAACACGTCACCTCATCACCCCTTGCTAGTTGTTTTAAGGGTTAAAAAGTTGCAATGGAATGAGGGACTAAATTTGAGATTCTGAGGAAACTGAAAAATGATAAAAGTATGGCTGCCTTATAAACAAAGCCCATATACATATAGTCAGTGACTTTAGCTATTTTAGTAAGCATGGGAATGCCAAAAATAGCTTTCAGGGTCTCTTTAATCTTGCAATTTCTGGCTAAAGATCTATTAAAGTACCTTAATCTGGGGTCATTAAACTGGCGACCGAAATGCCATACATAGACAGCTTAGTCTTACTGCTGAAATATAGTTTGAAATGTCTGAGGAAGAGACTCTGTTTGAAGCCAAGAAACATAGCATATTATCAAGAGACAGTGAATTCAGTTTGAAGTTAAGCAAAAATAATAAAAACAAGGAACACTCAAAACCTTGTGGTACAATCAGCCAAGGTACCTTGAATTCTAGTAGTGGCATTTCAGGAGAGGGCTTGAATCTGAGGATTGTTATCTGAAATTGAAATAGACCAATCTATGTGAAGCACATCAGCAGGTGGATCTAACCACGAATGATAGGGTATAAGTTGATAAAGGTGATCCCTATACTGGGGATGTGTGGACAATCTGGAGAGAGCATCAGCAACAATATTTTGTTTTCCTGGTATGTGTACAGTCTTAAGGTTGATGTCCAAAGTCGCAGTTAACATAGCAATTTTTTCTGGTAAGAGCAGCCAATATGGGATCCCTAGTCTTTCTTGAATTAATTACCATAATCACTGCCTGGTTGTCACAATATACCATTATTCTTCTCTTAAGCCATTTGTGGCCCCATGTACGCAAAGCAACCAGAATATTGAGCATTTCAAGGTGCACAATTTGGTACCCACCCAACCCAAGGGTAAGGGGAATGGCATACACTTCATTATCACAAACAGCTCCTAACCCTTGCAATGAAGCATCAAGTTCAATGTGAATATGGACAGGGTCATGCAAAACGCCACTCTATTAAATTTTGTCAAGAACTGTTCAAACCAATTGAGATCCTTCATAAACACCTAATTCAGTGTAATCTTGGACTGCTTGTCTGCCTGCCTTAAAAATTGCAGCATGCGATTCAAGAAAGGCATTGATGCCCTAACACACTTTGTTGCATAGAGTAACCTACCTGACCCATAAACTGATTCACGCTTCTATGACACTTTACTAACTTTCAACCAATCATGTCGCCAATTGACACTTTGCCCATTGTTTTCATTGCTAGAATTAATTATTCTACAACGAAACTTTTTGGTGTAATCAACAGGTTTTACACTTTGCACTGCACTTAGGCAGTGCCCCGGTCGTTTTTTTACCTTTTACATTCTTTTTGGGGGTATGAGACTTGCCAAGTGTGAAAAATACTGAACAAACGTGCAAATACAACTGCCCATTATTTTCATGGTCACTTTTCTGGCCACATGTGCCCTTTATTATAATTAAATGGTTTCTTGGGGTATGGTTGTTTAATGGTATTAAATATTTGTTTTACTAACCTGTGGGTATTGTGAGAATTTGTTTTTTTTTATATTTGAGGAACTCACATGTTTTGGAAGCCATGTTTGACCTTGTTTACCATCCTGGTATTTTGGGTCTATTTTTTATAAACAAATCAGGGAACCTGTATTTGGTTCAAGGATAGGGGTAAAAGGTGTTGACATCAGAAACTTGAGTAGTTCACTTTTTGGTGAAGGGGCTGCATTTCCCACATTCTGGGCTGACGTTTTATTGAACACACTGTTCTTGCCACTAAGCTCTAAAGCTTTGTCAGCCATGGAGAGGTAACTGAACAACTATGATCTGTTTTAGGCTTAGTTAAGGTTACTGAATTTAGTGGTTTTAATCTTTGGCTAATGGGGCTGATATTTTAGATGGAATTTTGATACCTTGAATAAATATCAAAGATGTATTAGGTGGGTATTAACTTGGTTGGTGGGGAATTTTCTTGGGGAGTCAGGTTTGGGGAATTGGGTTATATGATTTTCTTTTTGTTGAATTAATATGTTGACATAATGATTTCTGTTCCAGTTTGTTTATCTGTTTGGCATAATAAAAGTCATTTATTTGTGTTATTGTGCCTTGATACATAATTTAGCTTGGGTTGCTACAATAGCGACACAGAACTGGTTTGTCTTTATTTGTTGATTTTTTACTTTTACTACTCTCTGTGCGTGGACCCTACGAATGCGGTCAATTTTTGGTGTTTTGTTCCAGTTAACCTTATTCTCTTCCATCTTACATAAAAGAACTGCATGCACAGCCTTACGTGACTGCCATCCGAAATCGTGACACCCACTGGGACATGGAGAGATTAACGTAAGATGTTCTAGATTTACTTAAACCCGAAAGTATGAAGCTATATGGCTATGGAACTTCCCTTTCACACCACACAGTATCATTAGATCCCCCCCCCCCCCCCCCCCCTTGTGACTTAAACTTGCCTTGCATATTGATGGCTTGTAACTCCTGTAGTCTTCGGTCAACTTGACTCTGGAGCTGTCTGGAGTTCTTCAGTCCACTCAGTGATGGCAGTATGAGGTCAGCGTCAGCTTGACTAGTCGACACCATAAATAGATGATACACTTTTGACTGATTTTGGTGAATTCAACTGTCCCTTTTCTTGATTTTCGACCTTCTCTTCCACTTTGGCAATTCTACCATTTAACTGTTTAAGTTTCTGTAAAATCTGCTTGTTGATATCCATTGGTCCGGCACCATTAACACTCTCACTGTCCAAATCACTGGTGTCACTTTCTTTCACATTTTGACACTTTGAATTAATAGGTCTCTTGTGTACATCCCCACAGGCCTTGCACTGGAATGATTTACGTGGCATTTTCTGCAACAATCAATCATGAATTGTTAATTGAAATCTGCGAATAAGGATTGAAATTTTGATGACAAAATGTAAATAATGGTGTAATAAAGCCCTCAAGCCAAGCTCCAAGATGTTAGTCCCAGAGCAAACGTGCATATGTCTCTTATCAACATCAATTGACAGATCAGCACAAAGAACGCCTCACTAGACCATCAGCTTCCACTCCACTCTGAAAAACACTGAAACTCTGATGTTTCAGTCTTTGGCTGAAGCGTCAGAATTTGAAAACAATAAGTTTGAAATTCAAAAATCCTTGACTTAATTTAAACAAGTGAAAATGGCTCCCAAAAGCGGGAAATTATAGGAAGCCATAGGTCAACCTGAGGTCAACCAATTAGAATTTAGGACACTAAAAACAAGAACAACCCCTAACACAGTAGCCACTGACTGGGCTGGCACCCGACATACTATCCCCATACTTGAATGCAGAGATTAAGAGCTATTAAAATACTGCGGGTCCACATCTAGGTGTGGACGGGTTCATTCCTGTAAACCCTCTCCAAGCTTTAGCAAGCACACTTGTCCTAGTTTTTCCTCTCCTCTGATTGGTCATACTTGAATGCTCTATAATCCTTCACCTGACATTGTCATTCAAACTTCAGCTGGCAGTGGGGTCACATTGAAAACAGCAGACATCTTGTCTTCTAGTCAAACTGGACTTTGGTTTTATAACTTCATTTTATATTTTCATTTTATTATGCTCTTTTATATGTTTTAGTGTTTTATATTAACTATATATTGATGTACCGTTAATACACATATCTTTTTGTCAGATTCTATATGTAATGTGGTGCCGTTAACGCACATAGAAGTTACCGTTGTTTTCTATATGTATTGATTTACCGTTACCGCATATAGATATTATTCTATGTTGTACCGTTAGTGCATATATGTAATTTATAATTATGCTATATGGTCTGACATTCTCTTGATCACAAAACACTTGTTAAATCTTGTCTTTTCAAGGTGATTGTATTATAGAGTCCAGTAGTATATAGTGAGTTCTGCTTAGGTTACTTGGCTATTTATGTATGTAGATTTTAAACATGTCGGAGAGCACTTACAATTTGCGGTCTAACAAAGCAGATCAAATCCAAGTTCCCATTCAACTACAGTTGAATAATGATTCTGATTTCCTGTCACAACTTCTCAAAACGAATACTCAACCACACAATGAGGAATCTGATAGTTCCTCGGAGTCAGATTTAAATTGTAGTGATGTTGTGGGGACTTCTGATGGGGAACAAACAGGGGGACAGGAGTCTGAAAGATCCGATAATGTTAGTGAGAGTGCTCCAGACAATTCAGCAGTCCAACAACTGATTAATTCCCAGATATTGAGTCAATTACAGACAATCAGTCAAAGACTTGATAAAATAGAGCAGACTCGCTGTAAAAAAACAAATGATCCTAAAAAAGTTAAGACCAGCAAAAATAAACATCCGAGTAATGACAAGTCCAAAAGTATCAGTGCAAAACAAGGGGAAACCTCCGCTACACCAAATTCTACTCAGCATCAAATCTTGCCACAGAGTGTGGACCAAATTCCACAGTTACACACTATTAGACAAGATCTCTTGATCCAAGCCCAAGTTGAAAAACGACTCAAAGAGTTAGCTGAGGCAGAAAAATCAGGTACGCACAAACAAAAATCGTTACGCGGCGGCCCCGTAGAAGTCCTTGTGCCAAACAAAGTTAAATGGCCACATGAATATGTCTTGTCCGGCTCACAGAAAGAGCGGGTATCATATGACCAGCTATCTGTCATTCAATGGGTGACTGGCTTTTGCCGCATAATGCGTGATGAACAGAACAGGGACATTCAAAATTCTATGTTAGATTATCTGATAGCACTTTTTGATGATGCAAATGATTTCAGCTGGGAGGCGGCAAAGGCCAGTCACGCCGTTCTTTTATGCCGGATGGAACAAGGTGAAATTAAAGATTATGCACAGGTCGAAAAAATCGACCGAGTTAGAAGAGCAAACGCTTAAAGGCATGTTTCTCCGGTTAGTACATCCTCCCAACACATAGGTACTAAAAAGCAAACGACTAAAGCCACCAAAAGCATGCCGTGCCAGTATTACAACCAGGGTTCCTGTGCCCACCTCAAATCCCATGATACCCGGGGAACCCTCTACAAGCATATCTGCACTCATTGCTTTGCCACGTCTGGTAAAACATTTACTCATCCTGAATCACAATGCCGCAATAAACAGAAAAAACAGACAAAAAACGAATAACTCCGGGTATGAGTCTTGGTACCCATACCCGTCATTTTGGCACACGAGTCGTTCAGACCAACAATGTTCACCTTGCCCCCCGAATACTAGAAGTTGAGACAAACAAACAAACAGCCCTGCAATGGTATCACATGCAGAGGGCTCTTCGGGAAAATTCCCCACGTTTATCATATGCAGATGTCGTAAAGAAGCAAAGTACTAGCCTTGACAAACAGGTTTCGAAAACACTACCCCAAAAAACAAGTATCAACAATGTCAAGGCTTCTCGGGATCAATTCCAGAAAGAGGTTCACAATTATGCCCCTGCAAATACACAATTTGATGGTAACAAAAGATTACCTTTTCTCAGGAATACAAAAAAATCCGGCAAGGTAGAACCCGATGCACATAGTCACATCCCCACCTCTAACCGTTTCCAAATACTACAGAACTTGAATAAAGATTCGGATACAGCTGGGGATAGCGTGCACACAGATAGCATAGGGCAAAGTGCATGTAATTCTAATTCCCAACGAAAGAGAGATAAGATTACTGACCGGGCACAGAAAGTCAGGTCGCCAAATTCTCTGCAAACAAATCCACCGATTGAGCAATCTCAGGTTGTTCATCACCTGACCACTGCCTCCATGCCCATATTGGCCAGTAAAAACAAAACTGGGTTAACTCCCGAGGGAATGGATGTCACTTTGGGCAGGCGTGACAATCCATTTCCTGCACAAGACGATTTACCATCACAAGTTAACAATGGCATAGCAAAACAAACTAATGTTAACAGTTGCTACGCAACTCATGACCCCAATAGCCTCGATATTTCGACCCAGCGTATACCAGATCATGTGTTTGCCAACAGGCATAAATGTATGGAATACAATAACTGTGTGCAACAAAATGGTGAAGACTTTGGCTTCATCCCGCTTACGCCCCTCAAAGTATATCACGGCGATCCTATTGACTATGATCGACCTCCCGACATCATTACGGCCCATAAGATTGTTCGACAAACTGGCATTCCCAATTTCTTAGGGGCCAGAATTCCTATTGCTTCTCAGCTTAAGCCCCAAAGGTGGCGTTATCACTTACACCGATTCTGGGATAAACAACTGCCGGACTTAATCGAATACGGCTTTCCGTTAGATTTCTGTCGAGATGGCATCCTCCATCCCTCAGATACAAACCATATGTCGGCACTCCAAAACACATCACATGTTGAACAATATATCTTGGAGGAACTGTCATACGGTGCAATACATGGACCATATCATGAAAAACCTTTTCCCATGCATGTCTCCCCTCTAATGGTAAGGGATAAGCCAAATTCCAACAAAAAACGTACCATTATGGACCTGAGTTGGCCAAAGGGTTTTTCTGTTAACCATGGAGTGTCTAAAAATAGTTATCTTGATACATATTTCACACTACACTATCCCTCAATAGACCATATCATACAAGCAATTCGTGACTTAGGCCCGGATGCCCTCCTTTACAAAATTGACATCAGTAGGGCCTTCCGCCATATCAGAATAGACCCAGGCGATCTAGATCTCCTAGGTTTTCATCACAATGACTATTATTTCGATGGGTCTCTTGCTTTTGGGTACAGGCACGGTTCTGTATTTTTTCAACGTTGCTCAGACGCTATACGTTACATCATGAAAAACTATGGTTTTCACACCATTTTCAACTATATTGATGATCTGATCTATGTGGGATTGCCCCATGAAATTCATCAGTCTTTTACGTTCCTCCAACACTTATTGCAAGACCTCGGCTTGGAAGTCAGTCCTAGTAAGTTGATCGCTCCTGCAACGCAGGTCGTGTGCTTAGGAATACTGGTGGATACGGTCACTCAGACGATTTCCATCCCTAAAGACAAGCTTCAGCAGATAAAAGATATCTGTTTTTCTTGGTTAAGTAAGACGTACTGTAGCAAACGCGACCTACAGTCACTACTAGGTTCCTTGCTATATATCACCAAGTGCATTAAACCTGCCCGTTATTTTCTTAATCGCATGTTGGCACTGCTAAGACAGAATGTCAATCATCGTAAAATACTACTACACCAACAATTTTTTGCTGACCTAAACTGGTTTTTAACCTTTCTGGATACTTACAATGGCATTACATATTACAAGATCACTGAACAAGATGCCCAGGTTTATCTGGATGCCTCCCTTACAGGCCTAGGTGGAGTTTATGGCTCCTTTGTCTATGCACTCCCCATTCCAAAGGGGTTTCGCGACTATAGTATTGTCCATCTCGAGATGTTGAACATACTGGTTGCATGTAAAATCTGGGCTTCTCAATGGGAAAATAAGAAAATACAAATATTTTGTGATAACCTTGCAGTTGTAGAAGTCCTAACCTCAGGCAGGACCAGAGACGAGACGCTGGCCCTGATCATGTTTGGGTGGATTCCCATATCGATCTAACATTATTGAATTATACCATATAATATACTATTTTTCAGGCTTACCTGCAGCGGCGGCCCAGCTGGCGTCCCTGGCGTCTGTGAGCCTAAAGAATGGGTTTCGTCCCGCCACTCTCACACAGTACACCCGAATGTGGAAAGACTTTCTAGCATTCCAGGTGGCTGCTGGGTTGTCGTTGCATCAGGTGACTCCTTTAGTTCTACTAGCATATATGCAATACTTGATCAATGCTAGTTTGTCAGAGTCTAACATCTCAAATAATCTGGCTGCAATAAGGGCGTTTCACATAATACATGGCCTTCCCACACATCCATTTCAGGATCGTCGGATCCCTCTTCTCCTAAAATCCATCAAAATCAACAGGCCTTTTGCTCCAAAAATTGCTCAGTGCCTCACAATTGATACACTACACCAAGTTATGGCCACATCGGCTGGTCTTCAACATAATATCACATTTACAGCTTTGTACTCTTTCGTCTTCTTCTCTTTTCTACGTCTTTCCAATTTGTTGCCACATACTACCAAACAATATGATTTTACTAGACATATGGCTCGGGGAGACGTCATTTTCACCCAGTTTGGTGCCACAGTTATCATCAAATGGTCTAAGACCATCCAAGATAGAAAAGAGACCAGAACCATCAATGTTCCATATCTAGGTGCTTCACAAATATGTCCTATTGTAGCCTTGAAAACCATGCTTTGCCATATTCCGGGTTCAGAAAATGATCCCCTTTTCATGATTACAAAGAAAGGTATCCCCATGGTCCTCACCGATTCCGTGGCTCGTAAGCATTTGAAAAAGGTGTCTCAGTTATTACACATACAACCACCACTGACCTTTCATGCCTTTAGGAGAGCCGCCTCTTCTTGGGCGTTTCAGCATGGGGTCCCATTAGAACACATCCAGGCCCATGGCACATGGAAATCCAACGCTGTTTGGTCCTACCTTCGGGCCCTTCCGTCATCCTCCTCTCCCGTCGCACAAACCTTTAGTAAACACTTACACACTTAAGTTTGGCCTTGGGAGTCACATTATTTCCATTTCACCGCTTATTTCTTATAATTTAACTCCAAAATTGGTGCTCTCTGGACGGTTACACCATATCAAGGTCAGGTGAGCCCGAACAATGACTCGGTCTATTAACCTTCAAAACTGGGGGACCTGTTCACGGTCTCCCCCTTTCAGTCAGGTCTCTCTTGACTTTACCTGTCTTTCAATCTGACGGTTTGACCTTTTGACCTCTTACCTCAGATTGCTTTCATTTCATGTTCGAGCTCCCCTGGCCCAGAGGCCAAAGGTTTATAAAGTAGTCACAATCTCACAGTGGGAAATTATGCTGAAGTTTGGATCAGCAATGTAATCAAATCTTTATGGTTAGTTATCGTAATTATGCCTGTAAACAGTCACATTTATTAATCTTGAGTGTGCAGTTTGAAATATCATTATGGTTTACTTTTCTGTTAGTATCATTGCTCTAAGCGTTAAACAAGTTAAAGTAATCAATAATGATGTATGTAGCTGAAGTTTGAATTCCCACTCATTTTATCATAACTAGTGCTAATATGATGATTTAGTTCATTTACTGCTATATATGTGTTTTAAACAATTGTACTAATTGTGCTTGCTTTAATGTTAAAGAATAAAATTTTAAATCCCAATCTTCTGTCCTTGGGTTTGGGGGAATGTGCGGGTCCACATCTAGGTGTGGACGGGTTCATTCCTGTAAACCCTCTCCAAGCTTTAGCAAGCACACTTGTCCTAGTTTTTCCTCTCCTCTGATTGGTCATACTTGAATGCTCTATAATCCTTCACCTGACATTGTCATTCAAACTTCAGCTGGCAGTGGGGTCACATTGAAAACACCCACCCCTAGTAAAACCCACCCAAATTTTATAGGGCGTGTAATCTGTTTAGGCCCTTGATACTGCATACATTATGTTGTGTTTCAGACTCTTGCCACACATGATCGTACAAAATTTGAGGTGCTGTGGTTCAGCTGCCGTCCTAGTCGGGGGCCAAGTGTTGACAGCCGCCGTCGGACAGTCACAACGCAGCTTACCAGCCTTCTATACCAAAGGACACAATATCTTGTTCTGCTATTGCCATTTCAACGTCTTTCAATATCATTTTGTATTATATTAAACGTGTAAATAGATTGTCAGTACTACTCAATGCTGGATGTTTACCATGTGTCTTGACGGTATATCATGTATATTATTGTCTGCCAGTAATTCATTACACAATGTGCCTCCATTGCTCACATGTACAGTAATTTTATTGTGTCCTTTTACGTATCTCATGAATAATATTATGTGAAATATCATGCACCTCAGGTGCCATGGTCTATGAGCTTTTTTGTTATAATTAGCGGGCCGTAATGCTCGGTCCAAACTAGGGATTCCAAATGCTGAGCTAGACAGATCATGGCATCGACGATCAAAAGCCTTAAGTCTAAGTAGCCATACTAATATTAGGTCATATCATAATGGTAGCCTGGGATTCCATGGATACCCACAGCACCAGGAACCTAGCCTTTTGGATTTGGATTCTTTTAGCTCGGAATGCCCTTAATGGACAACAGGAGTGAGCCTAACTTTCATTCACATAGGAGGAACCTCCCAGTACTAGGAGCCACTTGGAACATTTCCAGTTCCATTCTACCATCCTCTAAAGGCTGTGTTTTTTGTTTTTTTTTTCTTAACAATTTTTGATATGTATTCAATTGTTATGTGGCCTCTGTGAATTCCATGGTACGGTAACTTAGCCTTGTGCAAATTATAGCCCACTAACCTATGTTAATTTCATTCTTATCGTACTATTTTATAATTTGTTTTCCCAGTCGGAGTCACATTATTTCCATTTCACCGCTTATTTCTTATAATTTAACTCCAAAATTGGTGCTCTCTGGACGGTTACACCATATCAAGGTCAGGTGAGCCCGAACAATGACTCGGTCTATTAACCTTCAAAACTGGGGGACCTGTTCACGGTCTCCCCCTTTCAGTCAGGTCTCTCTTGACTTTACCTGTCTTTCAATCTGACGGTTTGACCTTTTGACCTCTTACCTCAGATTGCTTTCATTTCATGTTCGAGCTCCCCTGGCCCAGAGGCCAAAGGTTTATAAAGTAGTCACAATCTCACAGTGGGAAATTATGCTGAAGTTTGGATCAGCAATGTAATCAAATCTTTATGGTTAGTTATCGTAATTATGCCTGTAAACAGTCACATTTATTAATCTTGAGTGTGCAGTTTGAAATATCATTATGGTTTACTTTTCTGTTAGTATCATTGTTCTAAGCGTTAAACAAGTTAAAGTAATCAATAATGATGTATGTAGCTGAAGTTTGAATTCCCACTCATTTTATCATAACTAGTGCTAATAATGATGATTTAGTTCATTTACTGCTATATATGTGTTTTAAACAATTGTACTAATTGTGCTTGCTTTAATGTTAAAGAATAAAATTTTAAATCCCAATCTTCTGTCCTTGGGTTTGGGGGAATGAGAATACAATAGAAAATAATAGAGTAGAAGAGACGAGAATTTTCACAAAATGACGTAAATATAAAGATTTGGCCTTGAGTGAGGCTAGGTCTACGCTGTTAGGCTTAATAGACTTCAGGAACCATGTAAACCTACCCTTAACTAAGTCTTGGGGTTATTGTTTATTGAAGAACCATACAAATTAAGGACATGCTTGTTTTAAGGATTTATCAGAATAAAGGCGATTTATAGAAGATAGGCCAGTCCTCATGTCTCATCCGAATAAACTTAAGTCACTTAATTAACACACTTTTGCTATAACCATGGATAAAATCACGTGTGCCATGCTGTAGTTTACAAATGACGGAGCTAAAAGTACAAACAGAATGTAGAAAGGAGATACAGGATTGTCAGACAAAGACTATCTCCGTTTCCCTTTTTCTGAATCAGAGACCTAATGATGACCTTTGTGATTCATTAAGGTTTCAGAGTCTGCAAGGAAGCCTGAATAATTCATGACCCCTCCGATGAAAGTTTGTCATTTCTTTCTCAAGTCAATTAGTCTGATGCAAAGACAGATATTTACCTGTCAACAAGACATTCGAGGAATATCAGAACAAGGGACTTTTGACATTAGAGCCATGGCTAAGGTTATTGTTATTCTGTCCCTGTACTTCTTAAAAGCCAAGTAACCTCATAATGATATAGGCATGTGCTGAAAAAGAGAAGTGACACTTTGACACAAATGTTAAATATAATTCTATTCTACTCTGTTCTATTCTGTACTTTTATAGCGCTTATTCTCTGCTAGGCAGACTCTAAGGCGCAACACTAAAATCCAATTGAAAAAATCATGTATCCATAGCTGTTGCCAAGTCCAGTACCATGGAGACACTTCATAGATTGTATGCTAAGTCAAGAATGCCTTATTGAAGAGATACCACTTTAACCTTTTCCTGAAACAGGCAAGAGTTCGGGTAGAACGGACCTCATCAGGCAAATGATTCCAAACTGTGGGAGCATCAAAAGCAAAGCTGTGGCCAAAGTGTTTTTTTAAATTTATGTACAGATCGACAGAATTGAGGAACCTCCAAGAACCTTTTATCTTGACAGTTGTATCTTGCACTATATCTTCCACAGTGAGTAGACAAAAGAGGACCAAAGTAACTGGGATGACCACTGTGAAAAAACTTGCAAACTAGAGTGACAGTTTTGAAGATACAGGGAAATTCAACTGGGAGCCAATGGAGTCGTAGGAGATGCCTGTGTGTATTTAAAAGGCTAATGAACAACATGACAATAGGGGTGGACAGTCTCATGGACAGGACATTATAATGAGCAGATGGTGAAACTAATTGTGTCATTTAAACCTGTCCTGTCCACTCGACTTCATACTTCTATATATGTGGGAATGGGTCTTTATAATCTGGTACTATGTCACATTGTTTTAGATAGTATTTGATCAGCTGATATTCAGATATGTAACACTTGATACTGTTTAAGACTGCCAAGATGCAAACCCTTAATACACTCTGTGATATTAAACTCTTCATGTGTGGTGTAGCTTGACCAGTTCTCATCTGATTACTGAAGTTTAGCAGCACTTGGGTTGGCTAGTACTTGGATGGGTGACTGCCTGAGTTCTGGGTTATTTATGAGCAGTTACACAATGTCCCCGATGATCACTTAAATGGTGGTCTCATTGTAACAATCCTGAAACAAGGTACTAAGTGCAATGTTAAATCAATCAATCGTTAAATCTGTCATATCAAAACTATTTCTATTTGTTACTATTGTTTTTGCCTGTTATATTTTGGGATGTGTTCTTTTGTTTAGCAGTTTGCACTTGTCTGTTATGCCTTTGGGTGTGTGTATGTTTAGCTGTTTAAATTTATCTGTTATGTTTTGGGGTGTTTTCTTTTGTTTAACTATTTGTATTTGTCTGCTATGTTTTGGGGTACATTGGGCGTACATTGAATCCAAAAATATAGATAATTTAGTGTTTTTCCTTTGAAGATACTTCACATGGAGTTAGTTAATTGATTTGACCACAGGCCTGATATCTGACCATCACCTACTGCAACTGACTACACGTCCCAGGGCATTTTGTAGGCGCAACATCTTATGAAGGATGCTCTTAGATAAACTATGGTACAAGGGTTACAGTAGTCATGTTTGCTGTTGACAAGAACATTAGGCACTAATACAACAATATCATTTGGCAGGTAACGTCTGACCTATCCCTATTAAAATAGCTTATGACGTTAAAATTGGTTTTAGGCGGCTTTAATAAGAAGATTCATATTGGAACAGGTCTCTAGTCTTTCTCAGATGTTGAGAAATCAAAGTCTAGGCCATATGGATGACAGTAAAGTGAACATTCTGTCAAACATGAGTACTACTGGGTCACTGAGGCATTCTTTTTGTGATCAAGAATTAGTACTGTGATGCTATGTTTGTTATCAAAAGAACAAAACAATTAGCATCCTTAATTATACACTTTAATTCCGATTTTAGTACATGTTTTTTCTGTATTACAGTAATTTATAAATATATGTCATACTTCCATGTGTTGAATTACCACCCTTGCTGGAAGGTATTGAGCATCTGCCACTTAGATGTGATTACAAACACAGAAGGAGTAAAAAGACCATTAATGCATGTGGAATGCCATTAAAACAAACCTCTGCTGGAGGGTTGTATCAGCAGGATTTGTGATACATTTACACCAAGGCAATTCATAATTAATGAATGTCAGTTTTATTGTATCTATGTGGGTGAAGATTGTCTGTAATAGTTTTAATGAATAAAACTTTAACTTTATCATGCCCCAAGGAGTTTTGAATAAACGTTCAACACATATCTGTGAAAACAAAACAAAGCAAACAGTGCATGAGATGAATCACAAAAAAAATAATTCTGAAAGCTACATTAAACCCCATATATGTAAAATATATTCACCAGAAAACACTTATGGTTATTCATTTGACGCAAACAGAGAGTATTACCTGCTCAAAAGAAAAAAAAATACAGTAAAACTGGTTCAGGGATTAATGTTCTGGTCTATTCAGATATTCATTTATCATGAGTAATAAAACTTCTGAAAAATAATTTGAGGCATATTGTGTTTCATATTTAAGTACTTGTCTTGAGAAAATGTTTGTATTTGTTCCTAAAATGGAATTAATAATTTGATATGCCTTAACGTATTCCATACCAGTATATGTTTGTCACGAATTTGTTGTTAAATGGAGACAAAAGGAATTTCATACCCACATGAACTTATCACAAAAAATAACATTTTTATTAACACTCGAACATAGAATTTAAGATTTTAAATGATATTAAACCTAATAGATGTTATTTACTCAAATAAATACTCTTTTACAGATCAGACAGATCATATTTTGCTGTAATATTTTTATACTTTTAGACGTCTCTGGTTATGTAAATATTATATAGTGGGGGATATGGTGGTGCAGTGGTAACATACCCACCTCCCACCTCAGAGATCACAGTTCGAATTTCAGCGCAACCTCAAGTGGCAAAACTGGTAGTAGCTTACTATTGCTCAGTGGTTTACAGTACAGAACTTTGACCAGCTGTATGTATGGGTTCCCTATATCCTTCCAAGTACCCGTCACAATATGACCGATATAAGGTAGTAGGCATGATGTAAAACACTAAATAATAATTAATATATAATAATAATGAAAATTAAATACATAAATTTAAAAAAAAACCCACATAAAATGACATAAAAATACACAATATGACCGATATCAGGTAGTAGGCAATTAAAAAAAATAAATATAAATAAATAATACATAATAATGTAAAATAAATACATAAAATAAATATACAATGTAATATCAGTATTACTATATTGTCTTTCAAAGGGATTCTCCCTATTCCAATAATCATACTTTAGATACAGTTTGCTACCTTTATCTATTTCAGGAAAGCCGTGAAAAGATGAGAAAAAAATGTAGATCATCTTTACAGATCATTACTCCACTTCTCTATGTTGTAATAGCCCCGTTTCTCTTGGGTATTAACTTCACTTAATGCAGATACACTGTTGTTGCCCCCTTTGAGTTAATATCTTGTAATAAGATCCCCTGGTGTAGTCTGTAAAAGCCTATCACTGAAGGAAATAGAGAGTAGGATTCATTATCTAGCTCATTTCTCAAAGAAAACTTGATTTTGCAACATGTGAAATAAAGTGCTCATCACTAGAGTCCAAATATCTTTGTTTCTTACTAGCTAAAAGCAAAGGAAATTAAGAAAAAAAGTTAAATATTATTTATTAGCAAAATATCAAGTGGGAATAAAGAGCACATGTACAGCACAGACCTCCACTAGGGGTATAATTAAAAAAAATGTGTGTGTGGGTGGGTGGGTGTGTGTGTGTGTGTGTGTGTGTCCCGAAATGTTATCCCTTCTTCATTTGGCCAGGCCCTAACCAAATATAAATAAGAAAGATTCAACAGATAAACAGAGACACACAAAGACGCAAATTAATACATCAGACAACATCACCTTGTAATGTAGGTAACAATTGTCTTTAACATTTTCTTCAACAAATAGATCCGTTCCTAAAATAAGTCTGAATAACACACACTAAATGAAAAAAAACAATGATGCCCAAAATATACTTTAATGTCTCTTAATTTGTTGTTTGTAATTTTGGGTAAAATTGTATTATCACTCCCTTGATCTACTAATATTATGAACAAAATTGCTGTATCAAATTATCACCCCTTAAACTGTAGCTGATACTGTTGTCATATGGATAGCACACTCACCTTGTAACACATATGACCAGGGTTTGATTCCAGGTACAGACTGATAAACAGTGACTGTGATGGCTGGTAAAAATAGTTATCCTTTGTCATTGGTTCCACCTCAAATAACAGGCTAAAGAACCCGAAGGATGTTGATAAATGGTCATCCCCAAGACTCGGTATATCAGCAGAAAGAAAGTCACTGAAGCTTGTGCCATAGGGATGAGTCAGGTGCCACATTATAGTAAATGAGATAATGTATAGAGTATACATACAAACAATAGAGTATAATACAAGATACAATTAAAAAGGCATCCAGAAGGTTAGGAAGTTGCGTGTTTCTTGTTTTTAAATAGTATATTTATAAGTGGTGCTAGTGTCAATGGTTATTTACATGAAAAGAATGCTTGCCCCCCATGCTTCACACAAAGCAAGTGTAAACAAGAGAACTCATAGAGTGCAGACCTTATCAAAGGCATGTAGTAATAAGTAAATGGGAAAATCCGGATTTTTATGCATCCAGATGGTGATCCAGATGAGTCTCAAAAGGTTAATGCAAGCTGGACCAAGACCCATCTTCTGTTTATTTTTTCATGAAACACAAACCAGTGGTATTTGTGAAATCCAGCTAACAGACAAACAAATGGGCAAAATAACACCTCCTTGGAGGAGGTAATGACCAGTGTACATAACAATCACTCCAAAATAACAAACCAAACAGCAGATAGTATCAGGACAGAGAAGTCTATATTTTGCGATTTTCTCAAAAGTATGGAGAGCCTTCCCTATTTATACAACACACTTCTTTGGAGTCCATTGTCTATATGACACCCATTCCTTGCCATTTAGAGTAATATCCTGATTGGCCCTTAATGGACATGATAATAGCTTGCACAACACACAATGTTAGGTTCTATTTGTTCCATTAGCAAACTGTGTGTGTCCATTTGATGCTGACAAAGCCCTGAGGCAATATTTGCAGTATTTTGCAAAATATAAATTAAAGGCTATGAAGATACAAATAGCTAAATATATCTGAAATTGTGTCTTTATATGTATCATACCACCTCTCCCAAAAAGTCCCCCAATGCAACAAATACGGCAGATAGGATATTTATTAACATATATGCATATTTAGGGCCACAATGTTTCTGTTGATGCTTCAACAGCATTTGACTTGTACATATTATGACAATCTTATGACAGCTTAGGGGTCATTACCTCCTCCAAGGAGGTGTTATTTTGCCCGTTTATTTGTCTGAATTAAAGAGCTTGGGCGGGCGTATTTCAGCCATGGAGGAAAAGATGGCCAGCAAGGAAGCTACAGAAGTCTCTCAGTCTCCTCAGCAGCCGTCAACTATAGCCAGCAGCAGCCCCAGTCCTGCGCAGCTTGATCAGATGGTGATGCCCACAGTGGCTGCTCTGCAAGGAGGCCAGCATATTCAAGCAGAAGTGGACCAAAGGATCAGGAAGTTAGTGGATCTAAATGAAGCAGGCAAGTCAAAATCACAAAGAGGCGGAAATGAAATTGTATGGGTCAAGAGGCAAGTCCCATGGCCTCAGTAACTTTGTTTTAGGGGGAAATAATAAGAGTCATATTTCTTGCGATGCTCTAAATTGGTGCCAGTGGGTATCTGGTTTTGCAACTATTGCTATGGAGGAAAAAAATTTAGATGTAAAAAATGCTATGTTGGAATGTTTGAGCAAAATTATGGAGGATGCGAATGATTTCAGCTGGCAGTCAGCTAAAGCCTCCCATGCTGTGTTGTTATGTAGGATGAAGGAAGGAAAGGTTGAGTGGCATGAAACACATAAATTAGATCGTATCAGGAGAGCACATGCACAGAGGGGAGTAGGTCAAAATTCAGGGGGATTAGGTACAAAACAATCTAGATCTGAACCCAAGGCTACAACTTGTCGGTTTTATCAGAGGGGTCTGTGCCACCATCAAAAAGATCATGAAACTGGTGGGGTGTTTTATAAACACATTTGTTCTGCATGTTTTGCCATGGATAAGGAGAATAGGCATATGGTCAAAGATTGTCGCGTATCCTCCAGGGTTGCAAAAAACGAGTAGGGCACCACTGTAAAGTAGTGCAGAACAAAGTTTTTAATGTAAATAACATTCAAAACAGTCATATGTTGTATACTAAAACTATATATGCAGTCCCAATGTACATAATGGATGTAACAGTAACTGGAGAGCAGAACTTATGTGGAGGTGGTGGGCTCAAATCCCTCCTCAAGTGTGTATACAAATAACAATAATGTTAACCAAGTAGCAAAGTCTTCAGTTACTGTTAGTTGTAAAAGCAAACAAATTAACAGACCTACCTGTAGTCGTGAAGGTACACCAGTTACTGGCAAGTACAAGACCCAGAGATCAGGTTCTGTCACCAAACAGCCAGCGAGTAGTTACGGATATAGCAGTGCACACTTTTGTATCCCTGTGACAAATAGGTTTGAATATTTAAGTGTGGCTGATGAAAACTCTACTGATATCCAGACTGACAACAGTAATGAGAATCCTACTCCCAACTATTCACTTGTAAAAAACGAGTTTGAATCTTCAAACTTGATTGAAAGTCAATGTGCTAATACTCTTGTTATGAATTTATCAAATACTCCAACAAAAAAGTGTGTAAACACACGACAACTTGGTGCTGGGTGCAGAAAGGTTAACACAGCTCACAAACAACCAGTTCACGTAGGTAACAATAGTAAACCATTGTCACAGAACTCAACCTCAAAAATAAGTGGCTGATAAAAAACATGTGAAAATGTGCCCCCAAAATTATCTGCCTTAGGATAAATATGAACTAGCAATAGCAGTTAAAAATAAAAACAAGCAAAAACTGCAAGGTGCATCCTCGGATCCGACATATCAGAAATGGTAAGATCAAAATCAACAAAAATTCAGCTTTATACCCTTTAGGCCCTTTGCTTTTGCCTAAAAACAATTTCAAATGTGTCATAGGTACAGATCCGATTAAGCTTTATGATGTTACAAAAGAATCGGATTCGTTTAACTTCATGTCCAGTCAAATTCAAGTCAAATCTCAGTTAAATCTGGGTGTATGGGAACAGTGTTTGGAGGGTTATTGGGACTGTCACCTTTGCTATCTTATCAGATATGGCTTTCCATTGGATTTTAATAGAACTTCAAAGTTGGGTAAGAATACAAAAAATCATAGATCAGCTATAATGTTCCCTCAAGATGTAAAAGCTTATATTCAAGAAGAGATCAGATTTGGAGCAATTGTCGGACCTTTCTCGGATCCCCCCTTTCAGGAACTTCATATTTCCCCCTTCAAGACAAGGAAAAAGCCTGGGGGGGGGGGTAATAATGGACCTTAGCTTTCCTCATGGCCGGGCTGTAAGTAATAATATAGGCAAAGAATCTTACTTAGGTACTGATTTCATCTTAACTGTTCCTTCAATTGATCATATCACCAATAAAATTAAACAATTAGGTAAGGGCTCTTTAATATACAAAATAGATATAAGTTGGTGTTATACCCTAAATAGACACTACAGACTATTTTCTGTTAGGGTTAAAGCACAAAACCTACTATCTGCACACTTGTCTACCTTTTGGATACAGAAACGGATCCCAAATTTTTCAGAGGCTCAGCAACACTGGGTTGGTCAAAAAATATGTACCAAGAAGGAACTCCAGTCATTATTGGGCTCTTTGCTGTATATCTCCAAATGTGTTCACAGTTCTCGATTTTTTTTGATGACATCAAGAGATTTGAATTGGTTCAGAAAGTTTTTGCCACATTTTAATGGAATAGCCTTTTTCAATCATGTCCCAATCAGACAGATAATCGTGTTGGATGCTTGTCTAGAAGGATTTATAGCATAAAATTTCTGGTAAAATTATTCTTAAATGTGATAATCAAGCGGTTGCATCTGTTTTGAATTCGGGCAGAACTCAGGACTTGACCCTAGGGGCCATGGCTAGGAATATCTCAATGCTATTGGCTATCCATGACCTTGAATTACAGGTAATACATATACTAGGTTCAGATAATAAGACCCAGTACGGTTAAATGTTAATCATGAAATTCTTAAAGTGGGTTGGTCTATATAACACAGGTGTATCTCATACAGCTGGCCAGTTGGCTTCAAAAGCAGCAGCAAGAACACACCAGACCTTGAGACCAGCCACTCAGGCCTCATACATCAGGAAATTTTGTTTGTTTGTGGCTTACTGTTGTTTCATTGAAATCCACCTTCAAAATGTCACCCCTCTAATTGCCATTTCTTTTCTAGAATTTTTGGTTGAAAGCAACTTATCTTATTCAGCCATCTCCAATTATGTGTGCGCAGTTAAGGCCAACCTGGCTCTGGTCTGCCTTTATATTCTTTTCAAGACCCTAGAATCGCATATTTTTAGGGATCACTGTCAATCCATAAAACCTTTTCACCAGTGGTAAAAAAGATCATAGATATTCCATTGTTAACTGCCGTTATCAGTATATGCGACACAATGTGGATGGGGCAAACTTTTAAAGCTTTATACCTTACTGCGTTCTTTTCATTCTTACAAGTGTCAAATCTAGTCCTCCATTCAATCAAAGCATTTTCACCAATCGAACAAATGTCAAGAGGTGATGTATTCTTCGCTACACCAGGCATTCATCTTTTGATCAAGTGGAGTAAGACCATTCAAATCAGGGACACAATTAGAATGTTAAAAAATCCTTCTTTGGGTTCCTCTCCCTTATGTCCTGTACAAGCCATTAAAAATTTGTTATTGATCACACCAGGGACCGAAAATTCCCCATTGTTTCAGGTATAGAATGAAGCCGCCCAATGCGTTCCTCTCTCTGACAGTAAGGTCAGGCGTAATTGTTTGCAGATACTTACTTGATTAGGTTTCCAATATCCAGGCATATCTCTACACTCCTTCAGGCGTTCAGGTACAACTCTGGCTTTTAACTCAAATGTGTCTATTTAAAACATACAAAGCCATGGCACCTGGACGTCTGATTGTGTCTGGAGATACATCATTCAAGACCATAATGCCTCACAGCAAGTGGCTGATTCTTTCAAAAATTTGCTCAATCGTCCCTAGACCTTTTCTACTCCCTAGTTGGGCATTGGTGGAGGTTGGCATCTACCTCAAATATGCTATTTTAAATTATTTTTATGATGTAATAAATACAAAAGGTCACCTTACATTGACACAATTAAGTTTAATTTCATTTTTCACTTAAGGCCACCCTAACCTTATGTTATCATGGACTATTAACGGACAGTAAAGTCAGTAATTTAAATGAATCTTAACTTGATATAACCTTAAACTCGTTTGAGGGGGGCCTAAAATTTAGCTTTTTCAAATTATTAAGGTGACCTTAAACATAGATGCCTTTTAGTATTGTACATAAAAGTAGTTGAATAGTAATAATAATAAAATAAATATTAATCCCATTTGCTGTCTCATATATTGTGTTATATAACTCTGCAACAGTAGGGGCACTGCTAGACCAGCTGTGGGATGTGTCTGAGTTGGAATTTCTCTGTGTCACCAGACTTTCATGAATTCTAGTGCACTACTTGTGTCTCTGATAGCTTTGCACTCACGCTAGGGGACCAGAACACCTTTTGGCCTTGTTTGTAGTATTGGTTCAAATCCATGGCTGCATATGTGGCGGCAATATTATTATGTAACCAAACCCATTAGCCACCTTGCAACTAAGGCAATTAGATCAAGACCAATGCAAACATTAAACTGAGAACTCTCACTACAGGAAGGTAAAACTGTAAGCAGTAAATTATAGGAATATAGCATAAAAAAGCTGTCTAAACGCAGAATTTTAGACTGGTTGGCGTGGTCAGGGCACAAAGGCGAAGCTGTGTGCTATGACAATGGCAACCAGTCTAAATTTCTGCCTTTAGATGGCTTTTGAGAGCTATATTCCTATTCTAACATGACTGTTTAAAATAAAATACCTAAAATGATTGTTTTAACAGATTAACAATAATTATCCAAGTGAACACAACACTTTTATCAAGTGAACAGGGGTGATTTTTTCTCCAAAGATATATCGTAATTTTTTTTTTTTTTCTTTTACATTTGAAAGAATTATTTCTTTTAAAACAAATTTTCCTTTTTGCAAACATTTTGCACCGTAAATAATGTAAATAACAAAACCAGAAACATTTTCTTCTGTTATTTGAAATGCATGGGGAAGTTAATGCAACAGCCTTAATTTTGATGCAGAATTTTAGACGGTTTAGAAATCGCACTCGGCCAATCAGAATGATGGACACATCTGTGTCATGTTAGAAATTGCTGCTAATTTTGCAGCTAAACAGAGGCAGATACAGGATTTTTCGAAAGTGGGGTTGTGGGTTGTTGCGGTTATGGATATTTCATACTTTGCCATTTTGTAGCGGGACATATCATACGGTGCACAGACATATTGGCAGACACAGTACTGGGGGACAAAACGCCCATCAAAATTGCAATGGAGGACAAAATGCTGGCCATTTTATTAGACAGGGAGGGAAAAATATTGATCTCATCAAAACAGTTTATATATCATACTGATGGTCAAGTAAACTGAAAGAGCCTCTAGCAGAAAAAAGCCTCTGCAAAAAACCTGCAGTAGAAAATACCTCAGTATAAAAGCCCTGTAACTAAATCCCATAATAAACAATTGTATTACTGTAAAAACTTTGGAGGGAAACATTCTTGAATCTAAATTTATATGCCACAATGTTTCTTCAACTTTTTCATTTTAAAATAACTGATTCCTTCATTGTTCTTCTTTAAAAACATATAAATCAATTGATAAATTTGATGAAAGGTTTTCAGAATTTAAGTTGTTTTGTAATTTAATGTTATCCTAGCTACTGTAGCAAATTAGAACTGAAACATAGAAGTGTAGTAATAAACTATTAATCGGGGTAAGTGATTCCAGTTTTGTAAATTGTATATCTCATATTTAAACATACACTGGTAAACAAAAAAGGTTTATAAACATAGTTATCCACAAAAGATGTAATCCTAAGTGTGGTTGAGGATGAGACCTAACTTACTACACACACAAAATAGCCTTGATATTGGACAGTGACACAGGTATAATAACTGTCACAGATCTTGGGGTGGGGGATTTGAGGGAGGCGTGGACAAGGACAAAAAGCCCCACGGCAAAAGTTTCAAACTCTGACAGGGGGCGTGCGCCCTCCACGCCCCCTAGATCTGCCACTGCTAAATAGAGAAATATTTTCAGTATGTAGAATTACCTGTTTTCTTTACTTCAAGGTCATACATTACCAAGACCTTGATTAAAATCATAGTCAAAATTAGCCATTTGCCAAATCAGTCCCTGTCAAATTGCCCCCAGGAAAAATTATTCTGGTCAAATCAGCCAAAAGAAAAACATGTCCTGTCAAAAATGGGCCATCTGATATCTGTGTAAAGTAATAATAATGATAATAATAATTTAGTTCTTCAGTATATACCATGCAATTTAGAATGATATTACAAAATGTTATTAATAAACCTAAGATAAAAGGGAAGTGCAAAAAGTCTGAAATTTATGTGATTTAATATTGAATATATGATTCATAAACATAGTTGAATAAATTGTCAATTGTTCTTTTTAATGCCAAGCATGTAGATCAAAGATGTTATACTCCCACCAACAGAAGCCATTGATTTAAACTAATTGAGCTTTTAATAATTCTAATATAAATAAATGTCTTACATCATCCTCACATCTTTGTTATATTGCAATTAATAAATTGTCACCCCTGTCATAAGATGATAACAAATATATTTTTGCCATAAAGTAAAACCATATTACAATTATGGGATGTAATTTTTGTATATTAAATCCTTTCTCTCTCTAGGGAGTCAATGAAATAGAAAAATAAAAAAAGTAAAGAAATAAAAACCTTCCACTTCTTCATCCACTTGGGAGCCAAGTTTGCAGGGATTGAGTTCTAAAGGGATCCATCTGGACAAAGTGCTGATTTGTTCAGTTCCCATTTTGAATATGTACTGGTACATCACCATTTACATCACCATCTTACATAGAGTTACTTTCAATGGAGTTATTGATTGAAATGACAAAGTATTGCTTTAACAAGAGCATTTAAGAATGAGTTATGAAGGCACAGATGTAAATATTCACTATCTTTCAGCAAATGAGTGTTACATTTGCAGCCGTTAACACGGAGGAGACATTTTGTCATTTTGCCATAAATGAGGTATGATACTACTTAAGAAATGCTGCGGCGGAGCTTTACCTCTGCTCTGTATTGGGTTTGGCATCTTTGTAATATATAATCATGATAAATTAGTAACTGATAAACCCAATAGAACACAAAAAGAAAAGCAATCAATGGTCTTTTATTTGCGAAAGCCTAGACCAGGGAATACAAATTCAAAGGTTACCTTCTGTAAGCTGCATACTTTTGCAGCAAAGTACAATCAACATGAGGCTGGTATTACCTGTGTTGGAACAAAAACTGAGCCAGCAATTAAAATCTGTATACATCCTCTGAATAAAGACGTTCTAGTGTCTCAGTCGATTTATACCAGTGGAAGTTGGGAGAGAGATATCACTCAAAGCATTTTAAGTCAGTTGCATAAAAATCCTGAAGCTGGTTTTATTGACATTGGTGCAAATATTGGTAAGAATTTTTGTTTTACTCTGGTACATGACTAAATTTCAAGAAACCATTCTTTGATCTTTTATTTGTGGAAGTACTTTTTTCAATGCATCAGTTATATTATCTATGCTAAAGAATAAATTGTAGTTAAAATGTTTTGAAGTGAATCAATTGCAGAATAACATGAGCATTGATCATAATAAATTTCAACTACAAAGTTAAAAATTAAAGTTTTATTCCGTACATTCATAGCACTTAATCTTTGCCAGGCAGATTCTAAGGTGCAACACCAGAATCCAATTCAAAAATCATTTTCATGTCATTATTTATATTGTTTTGTCAAAATTTAGTCTTGATACTATTTACAACATCTGCATATCCATAAGTTTTTTAAAATGGAAATATAGCAGTAATAAATCAATAAATTTACCAATGAGTGATAAAAATAACCCTCAGGCAAAAACTAATTGTTATTGTGAGTTTGCAGATAATTCAGGATCTATCTTGTAGGCTTTAGGTGATTTATGGGCTTTAGGCACTAGAATAATAATTCAGGAAACAGGGTGTTAGCCTTCAGACAAGAATGTTTGTACACTTTTAATATATTTAATAGATTTGTATATAGTTTAAGTGACTTGGGAGATCTAATAAATCATGAAATATGGGTTTAGGTTTCATACAAGTGTGCATGTCAATATACTTTTAGGCATACACAGTCTCACCGCTGCAAAAGCTGGCAGACGTGTTGTGGCAATTGAACCTCTGACGACAAACATTGTCAGACTCCATCAAAGTGTACTGCTAAATAATCTAACATCAAACTATGTGCTGGTGAAAAATGCTATTTCTGACATAAGAAAAGATGTTGAAATGACTGTTAACCCAAGAAATTTGGCAGGTAGTAGCATGGTCAATATATTTAAGAGTAAAACAGGCAAAAAAGAAACTGTTTCCACAATTTTAATGGATGATTTACTGGAGGTTATCACATTCAAAGAAGCAGTGATGAAAATTGACATAGAGGGGAATGAGGTCAAAGCTTTTGTTCATGCAGAGAAGTTATTTGCCCTTATTAAAATACATTGTATTTTTATGGAGTGGATGTTAATGAAAGATTTACTTGCTAACTACTCTGAGCAGAAAGTGAGTGTCATGAATTTGGTAGCTTTCTTGCAAAGACACAAGTACAAGCCATATGCCAATGGACATTTACTGAATCTGGAAGACATAAATGAATGGCCTATTGATATTTTGTGGGAGCTGCAGCCTTAAATTTAACCAAAGAAATTATTTTCTGAACTCCAGTACTTTAAATGTTCTAGATTCAATATCATCCATTTGAACATATGCTGCGTGATTGCATATTGTAACTGGAAGTTTTTGGTAAAATTAAAAATTAAATTACCAATTTATGATGGAGAGATGATGAATATTGAGTGATCTTAAAATGTGCAAGACTCATTCAGCAAACCAGGGTACTTGTGTGACATTCCTGTCACTCCTCACTTTGAATCTTCCTTTTTCACTTGAAAACCTCTAAATTGTAATCTGACCCTGATTGGTTTTTCTTTCATTCTTAAAACTTGTATGTGTGAATCTTTGTCATTCTGACCTTTTATGCATCTGCTGTCTTTATGTTGTTGTTCAAACATTATTTAATATAGTGCTATAATGTCTGTTGGGGGTAAAGAAGACTTGAGGCAGAAGTTGAATGATGTTCCATTTTTAAAACTCTAGTGTATAAGTATCTCCACATTGGTTTTCTAAAGTATTTTAATTCTGACTCGGGCATCATATCCTTACAACATCAGACACAGAAAATTTACTTTAATGTTCCACAGTTCATTTCTTCAGTGCACAAATCAAAATAACACCTTTGCAACAGCTTTATGTATGATGTTCAAACTTTGTTTCATGTTGAATTAAGTAGCCAGAATGGACAGACGGAACAGAAATCTTATGCAAATTCAACACTTAATATTACAAATGGAGAGGCAGTTAGTCATCATAACAGCTATGGCTGACAGGCTGAGAAGATGGGGTCTACAACGAGGACAATGAATACCCAGAAGATATTAGGTCAGGCCATGGTTAAGGCAGGCAGAACATGAAAAAGAGGGTCAGTACCAGACTGATGCCAGTGTTTGAATTAGATGACCCTATGGCATACCAAATGCCACCTGAGCTGTTTCAAAAGCTGGAGCAGAGAGTTGCCCTGAGATCCAGAAGGAGAGCACCTGGATCAGAGACCCCCTGAGTCCAGGACTGAAGTTGGCGGTCACCCTGAGACACTTGGCCAGTGGAGACAGTTACCCAACCCTTCAATATGCTTTTAGGGTGGCATGGTCGACCATCAATTTGTGCCGGAGGTCTGCGAAGCTATCATCAGGGCCTATCGAGATGAGGTGATGACATGCCCCACAAGTCCAGAAGACTGGTTGGAGGTTGAGTCCTTTTTCCGTTGGAGGTGGAACATCCCACATGCCCTGGGTGCCCTGGATGGAAAGCACATTCCAATCAGATGTCTGAGATGGGGTGGCAGCCTCTACCATATCTACAAGGGCTTCCATTCAAGTGTTCTCCTGGCCTTGGTGGAGGGAGATTATAAGTTCCTGGCGATGGGCTTGGGTGCAGCAGGGTCAAGCTCTGATGCTCAGATTTTTAAACACTCAGGTTTGATGCACAAAACAGAGGATGGCACCATCGGCTTCCCATAGAGTGAATCACTTGTTGATGATGGGCCGAAGGTGAACTATTTCATCCTCGGGGATGATGCTTTCCCCCTCAAGCTTTGGCTCATGAAGCCCTACTTAAGGTGTGGCATGGACTTGAACCAGAGAGTGGTACAGGCTCAGCTGGGGAAGAAGGGTCACGCTTCCATATATTCCAGAGGCCGATGCAGCAGGAGCCTCCCCTGGTGGCCAGGGTGGTCATGGCCTGCCTAGTACTCCACAACCTGATGTGTGAATGTTTGTTGGAAGTGCTACTGTGAATGTTGTAAATGCTGCTACCGTGGATGTCCTTGTGGTACTTGTGTAAATCTTTGTGGTATCTGCTGCGGTAGGGCCTGCATCTGGGTGTGTGACACTGGGTACTGGTTTGAGGCCTGGCTGTACATGGCAGTACTCGTGCCCATTCGATGGTGGTACCTTTGCTGCTTGTCAGTCTGTTTAAGTCTCATCAACAAGTTAAACGTTTCTTGTTGAAACTCATCATATGAGTTGCTGGTTAGCTGTACCACCTCCACCTCTTGGGGTTTTATTACCTCTTATAATTAATGTCAGTTGCCGAAAAATAACCTCACACCTCAGCCCCCAAGCCAGAAAAAAGCATCATGGGTATTTAAAATTTATTAAAACATCAACAATATGAAGAAAATGTGACTACTGATAGCTTTTCAATCATTTAACATAAATCAAATATTCATAAAGTGCCCATGCAAACATAGCAATACAGAACATAGCTCAGTCCCACAGGTGACCCCGATTTTTAAGTTATCAACAGTGTCCCCCCACCTTATGATCAACTTTCGGGGTTTCATTGTTAACAAAGAAGAGGCATATGTTAACTCAAATTGCTCTTATCATTTACTGGATTTTAGTTTGTGATTTTTGGACTTTGTACAGTCTTAAATTTGTTTTGAATGGTTGGTGATATTTAGTGGAAGGCAGTATGTTAGGAGCTGGTTTTTGTTCTCAGTGCAGGACTTCACATGAAAGGACGATTGGGAAGAAATGCAAAAAAAAAAAAAAAAAAAAAAAAAAAAAAAAGAAATGCCTACTTATACATCAAGGGGACATGGGGGACATCAGGATTACCAAGCACGGATTCTCAACAGGCTAGTATCAGTTTAGTGACTGTTATGTGAAGGAAGAGCAGGCACATACCACAGCAGAACAACTATTGTCCACTACTAGAGTGACCACCAGTACAGGGGTCAGTTTTTCTTCTCAAAATCTGATTTTAGAAGAACTAAAACGGATGTCAGAAAGATTTGGTAAACTGGAGGAACAAGTGGTTGAGGATCATCCAATACTCTCAGGTTTGGTAGTGGCATTAAATAAACAAGGGCAGGTAATAATAATAATAACAATAACAATAATAATCTTTATTCGTACTTTAGTGGTACAGTTACAATTAAATGGTTCACTTTTTTCAATATATACATGGGAAATGAAATTTAAATATATAAAGTTGATTGTAACATTTTAAGGAAAAAAAAAGAACAGTGAGAGCAAAATATCTATACACAAAGATTATTTTATGTACAAAATAATTCCAACATTATGTTACATTTTGCAACACTCAGGAAATCATTGTTTTCCCTAATAAATAACAATTCTTTCATGCTATGAATATACAATTGATCATTAATGTAATAACTTTCATATTTTTCTTTCTCATAAGTGTGTAGCATAGTGGTCACGGTGTTATATGAATCTTTATCAGATTTACATACAATCAGATTATATTTACTCCAGACGTGATTAAGATTTTTACAAACCATTGACCTACTTCTACAAGCTGGCCACAGAGTTTAACTGGATTACTACTTTTTAATACAGATTGGAATTCGTAAACCTTTTGTATACCTCGGCATTATCATAAACCAATATGTGGAGGTACTTACAATGGACAAGTTTCTTTCTGCAGCTGATGCCTCTCAGTCCACACAGTACAGAATTATATTTTGTCATTTGACAGTGTAGTCAATAATTTGTATGTCAACATTTATATTAACATTATTAACATTTAATTTAAAATTTAATAAAATGTACAAAGAACATAATAATATGCAATGAAAACTAGCAAAAAGTGAAACCTGTTACCTTTTCACATAACTGTGCATGGTCCATTTCGGTAATGTTTATTTTTCCCAAATCCTTTCAACCTATAATCGCTGATATTTCTGTATGTATTTTGAATAATAAATAGGCTTTGTCACCTACTTGCACTGAATGTGGTTGCAAAGATGCAAATTTGATACCATAAATACAAAGGACAAATGCACCAGCAGAATACAAAAGATTTAATTAAATCAGTTGAACAGTTTCAGAATCACCATTTTTATTCAATGTTCAGGTCACTACATTCAATATAATTAGAAATTTAGGTCAAGTATATGTAAACATTGGTTCTCACATGGCCTTTTTGTGTTTTAAGCCAGAGAAACCACTCGAAAGTGTGAGTTCATATGACTTGGCCACTGGCCTCGTATTTTCTGATTCACAAACCCACACTTTCTCCTAATTTCTCCTACACGAAACCACGTCTTAGGGGCCAGTTACACTTTCATGGATTCCCAACGGATATAGGCCACGGTGTCATATATGGAAAGTGCCAAGGACCCCATGTGGATCTTGGGGTTTAGGGGGGAAACGTTGAAAAAGTGAGTGATTTATGAATGTGGCATTTCTATCCGGATGATAGGGCTCCCACAAGGACGCCAGGGATGACTTCCGATGCTTGTGGATAACCTCTGCAGAAAAACCCCAAGATACACCAGAACAACATAGGGATGCATCAGGACATCGCAAGAATGGATTTGGATGCCTGGATGCCAATGGCTATAAAAGGGGGTGAGGTCCAGCTCACTAGCCAGATACAATGTAGATGACAATATGGACAGACTCTTGCACAACTTCAACTCTTACTGTTAGAAATGGAGAGACAGTTACTCATCATTTCAGCTATGATATACCGTTTGAGAAGTAGATGGGGTCTGCCAGGTGGTCTGCCAGTTATTAGACAGAGAAGATATAGGTTCAGGCCTTGGGCAACCTGGGCAGAGCTTCAAGAAGAGGGTCAGTACAGCAGACCGATGCCAATGCACCACTTAGACCCTATGGCATATAGAAACTTTATCCAGATGCCGTGTGAGCTCTGTGAAGAGCTGGCACAGAGAATCACTGCTGAGTTTCAGATGGACAGGACCTTGATGAGAGATCCTGTGAGTCCAGGAGCCAAGTTTGCAGGAACCCTCACATATCTCGCCACTGGTGACAGCTACACCACTCTGCAGTATGCTTTCACAGTGGCCAGTCAGACCATCGGGAAGTATGTGCCTGAGGTCTGTGACACTATCACAAGGTCCTATTGAGATCAGGTGATGCGGTGCCCCACACTCCCAGAGGATTGGTTGCTAGTCGAGTCCGTCTTCCGCTGGAGTTGGAATTTCCACATGCCCTGGGTGCCCTGGATGGAAGGCATATTCCAATCAGATGTCCACAAGAGGGAGGAAGCCTCTTCAGCAACTGCAAGGGCTTTCACTCAATTGTACTCTTGGCCCTGGTGGATGAAGATTACAAGTTTCTGTGGGTGGACATGGGGGCAGCCAGGTCAACTTCAGATACTCAGATTTCCAAGCACACCGATTTGAGGCACAACATAGAGGACAGCAGCATCCCATCCCTGACAGTGAATCTCTTGGTATTGGTGGACCAAAGGTGAACTTTTCAATCCACAGGGACAACGCCTTCCCCCTCAAGCTTTGGCTAATGAGGCCCTACTCCAGCCACAGTATGGACTTGAAGGAGATGGTGTTCAATTATAGGATCAGGTCAAGAATTGTGGTCGAGAATGCCTTCGGGATGTTGACATCTCTCTTTAGGATTTTCCAGAGCGCGCTGCAACAGGAGCCCCGGGTAGTCAACAGGGTTATCATAGCCTGCCTAGTACTGCACAACCTACTGAGGATCAGATACCCCACAGCTGAACAGGAAGAGGGCCAGCATACGGTAGTGCTCGAGGGCAATGACATTCCATATCATGGCTGCAACACAATTGGGGCAGCTAAAAGGCAGAGGGATATTCTCAGGGACTATTTCATGAATGAGGGGCAGGTCCCCAGTCAAATGAACAGCAGTTAAAATTGGAAAGATGGTTATACTGTGGCTCTCTAAATGTAAATAGAACATTTAAGCACTTTAATAGTCAACAGAATTGTTATGCAATGTCAAGAGTGCTACATGGACTGTGAACTTTTGTACTGTGAACTTTTTATGACTGCTATATTTTAAAGATAATTCCTGTCTTCTGCTATCTGCATCTATTTGGACCTAAATCACATCTTTTGGCTGAATAATGTAGCATAACCTTTGGTTTTTAAAAGGTTGAGACACAATGTTTTCAAAAAAATGGAAAAAAGATTTCAGAAAAAGACGACCCACACCACTACACTATTAATGTTCGTTTTATTATTATTTTTTTTGCAGGGGGTCTGAGTAATATAAGTCTACTGGAAAATGTATTGCTGTATGTATTTGTGGGGAGGGACCTGTGTTTTGGTTGTAATTTTAATTTGTGGATGGACAACTACTTCTATTTAACAACATAGCTCAAATAATTGTTTTTGGAAGATTGGCGGCCCTGAGAAGGGCCTACAAAATTATTAGCTATTGCTGATCTGCTGTCTGGCTGGCTACTGGTCCCCTGACGCTGGTTGGTCTGGTGAAGGGGTTGATATGTCTTCTACTGGCTGGAACTGAGGCTTGTTGGTGGTACCAAAGCTGACATCCTGTGACATGTTTGGAATGTTGCTGAAGTAATGGCTGTCAACTGAGAGTGGCTTTGTTGTTGGCGAGAGGGAGAATCCTGTTGGTATGCTGGTTAGTGGTGGGGTGCTTTGGCATCTAGTTTCTGGCGTAGTAGCGGGTGGTGACGTAAGATGCAGCTGTGAGGTTGAAGCTGTGCTCTGTGATGTTTGTTGCTGTGGCGTTTGCTGCTGTAATGTTTGCTGCTGTGACTTTGCTGCTGTGACAATTGCTGCTGTGACGTTTGCTGCTATGATGGTTGCTGCTGTGACAGTTGCTGCTGTGATGTTTGCTGCGGTGATGTTTGCTGACTGTGTTGCTGTGTGGGCTGCTGCTGATGATGATGATACTGTTGTATTGGCTGATGTGTTAGTATTGTTTGTTGTGGCTGCTGCTGTTGCTGTGCTGGCTGCTGTGACTGTATGGAATGATGTGCTTGAATTGCCTGCTGCTGCTGCATCACCTTCAAGTGTTGCTGTGGCTGCATAGTTTGCTGTGGAGCATGTCCGTGGATCTGCCGCTGATGCTGAGCGAGTCCATGTGGCTGAGTGAATGTCTGTTGATAGTGCTGTTGTGTATGCTGTAGCTGCTGCTGTGAATAATGTGTATGCTGTAGCTGCTGCTGTAAATGCTGTGGTTGCTGCTGTGACAGCCCTTGCATTACATGTGTAAAAATCTGTTGCATCTGCTGATGTTGTGCCTGCATCTGTGTGTGAGACACTGGGTAATGGTGTGATGTTGAGGCTTGGCTGTAGGTGATGGTCTGCGCCATGCTCGTGCCCATCCTGTGTTGGTACTTTGCTGCTGCTTATCCCTACGTTTCAGTCTCATCAATAAGTTGAATGTCTCTTGTTGAAATTCTTCATATGAGTCACTTGTTAGTTGTATCACCTCCACTTTCAGAAAGTCACAAAAGCCCAGTCTTGGATCATCAGGCTTCTCATCACCAAACTTTTTTACCACAATGTCTTTAACTCTGTTTTTCTCCTCTGTAATTTGGCAAGAGTTGCTTGGAGGTCGGAAACAGCCAAACTTGACGTCACACTGACAGCATTTGAGCGGGTAGTAGGCATATGTATCTCCAGGTGTGAGATGTCTGCAGGGTCACAAGTTGACTCTGGACGAGAAGTATCCTGGAAGGGTTCCGAGTGCACAGTCTCCCATCTGGATGATGAGCCCGCTGCTGCACTGGCTTGAGAAACAGACCCCTTAGTAGCCCTGAATTCACTTTTTGCTGTAAGATGGCACACAATGTGATCCCTGAGGAAGTCAAAATTGTCTCTGGTCCATTTCTGCCAACAACTCCTCCACCCCAGCTGCCTGCTGGCTCTGCTGAGTCTCTGGTACACAGCTCAATTCATCCACCTCTGGACTCCTGGCCCTCGTGGACATCCTCTCCTTCTCCTGGCTGCCTCTCCTCTTAGTCCTCCTCTTTGGTGGCATTTTACAAAAGTATTAAATACCAAATTTGCTTTCGTTAAAAAAACACCTCCAAATTTCTGACTCACTATATATGCCAATAAAATATATCCTCAAACATTTACAGTGGAACTGTAAAGTTCCCCAAATATTGCAACTGAATCACCTGAAATTGCCATCGGAGAAATCCAAGCTTGCTGCCCCTTATATAGGGTTTTGTCCATGAGAAAGCATCTTTCCGTAAATAAGTGTCGTGAGAAACTACCATGACATCCATAAAATGCGTCCTTATTGCCCTTCAGGCGTCCTTATCATCTGTAAACCCCATCCCTATTGGTTCTTGTGGTTTCCGGGCATTTTCATTAACTTCCGGAGGCATCCTTACAGCCTCCGAACACCCTCCAGGAATATCCATTGAAATTTTCCGAGCCCTCATGGGATCTATGTGTGCTGTAAGGACAATACAGATGATGGATTAGATATGGATTAGATACGGATCAGTTGCGGATATTAATTTCACCTGGCATCCGCTAACCTTTTAAGTAGTTTGATTTTTCTGTAAAAGGTTTGTGGACACAACACATCTGTGACAGATGCCACAAGGACATTAGGGATGCTATGGACGTGTTCACAGATGAAAAATATGATCCATATATCACTCACAATTTCCCATATTTGATAACTTGCCGCGATCTGGCGGTACATCCAGCAATATGTAACTGGGGTCTTAACCGTTTTAGTGCAAGGGAATGTAGCCAGGCCACAGCATTCACTGGACAAAGAATTACAAATGTATATGATAAAATAACAAATCATGAATCAATTGTCACACGGCACCATATGCACAGACTGCAGATTACCTGTCTTTTCAGTGATTGCCACCACCATGCAGCAGGGCAATGGTATGATGCAAAGCACAAGACGCAATGAGCAGGGCAGATGAAGAACTCTGCAACAAGATGTCAGGCTGGGTTTAAGAGACACAAGAGAAGGGCCTTTGATACCGTTGATGCAAGCATTGAAGAACTCAGAGGGTGAATCAGAGATATGCAAAATTGAAAGATGCAGTCGCATAAGGGCAACATGTTTATCTAACTATTTTACTGGAATCGCTACATAGGCAGTCTCAAAAATCAACAAAAGATTAAAGCTAAGTTACCCCAAGACTTGGCCTTACATTGGAACTCAACGGAAAATTCCCACTTATGATCAATTGGTTTCAATGCCGTGGTTGTTCGATTTCCTTTGAATCCAACAAGAAGAGCAAGATCCGATCATTAGAGAACACATGATCGACTCTCTTGCAGAGTGAATCCAAGATGCATGTGATATCTCTTGGGATGCTGCCATGGAGTACATGCAGTACTGGGTGACAATGTCATCACATGGTCACATGTAACGAGCCCGGACAGCATGATTGGAAAAGGTTATTACTCAGGTATACATATCAATTTTTTTTCAATACCAGTGACAAAGTTGAAAGTCACTCAAAGAGGGGTTGTTGGAAAGCTAACAAGGCACAATAAAAAACTAGGTTCTGCGGTAAATATATATTCAAAACCAGGGTGATTTATAACCAGGAGGTATCTAAATTTGTCAGATCTAATTTGGAGAGAAAGTACGCTCAGTGAAAGGCTAGATTTGATCATAAAAGTAAATTTAACAATTCCAGAAGAATGTTTACAAGAGTAACAACATGTAATACAAAAGATGTATTTTAAAAACCAAGGAAAAACCGAGGTAAATATAAATTTTAAAAAACATAAAACAGACAAATTGTAAGGTGGTGGACAATGTAGAATGTACTCGGCGTAATAGTACTACATACAGTTTGACATCATACTAACATACATTTTTACAATTGGTCATGATTATGCAGCAGTGTGGCTCAACGAAGAAGAAAAGTTAAACGTTGAAATTATATGTTGAGCCACACTCTTATATTGTTATTTAGTTATAGTAAATAGTAGAGATAGTAGTATACTAAAATTACTAATGCACTAAAAAGTTATTTTCTAAATAAACTTTTTTATCCACAACAGCGAGTGTTTTTATCAAGTGTCAACTGAAGTCTGACAAGTATATTTTTGGAGCTCACCTGTGGGACTGTTAGGACCACTCATAGGACCATAACCTGTCCATTATCACTATTTACAGAATGAACTATTAAAATAATATCCAGTCCCGAGGAGTAAGCCCTGAGAGGAGCAATTTAATATTAAATTAAGATTTATAATGCATTAGTAACATATAAAGTTTGGACTAGAATACTTATGGGTGTGTAAGTTGAATGTTAAAACAATGATAAGGACATTATCATATAATTAATGTCTACTATCGCAAAATAACACTAGTCCACATTTTTGTCCGATACTTGCTGTTCATCAAATTCAGTCAGCAGCATATAATAGCTTAATTATGTATATCTGATATTTATAGGAAAGGAACAATTGAACTGCAGTAATCCATTTTGTTGTAATGATATTAACAATCATATTGTACATGAATCATCATAGATATTATTTTATAATATATGAAACTTGTTATACCTTAGAGAAGGTGTATTTCATAGATTTGAAAAAGCTATAATTATACAATTAATAAATTATGTACTGAGTTTGGAGAACACGTGACAAACAGTGTTAGGTGTATACATTTTGTTATCTGTTAATTTATAGCATATTTTACATCACAAAGTTACTTTGAAATAGTTCGTAAAATTACTGCCCAAGTTACAGGTGTTTTTTCCAGTAGTTACAGACTACAGCTAAAAGAGAGGCATAATGCTGTACCTCTTGTGAAACCCTGGTACACATCTCCAGCAACAATTTTGATCCAGACTAATACATAAAGTTAAGACTTCTGTTTTAGACTTAGTGGATTTCACAAAGCAGCCAAGCCTAATTTTGGCTGCACCTTGGGCTAAAAGCTAAGTCTATATGGCTGACAGATACATATTCTCCACTTTAAAATTGGAATTAGCTGAAAATAAATTTACTAATATGAAGCACACCTGTCAAAAGTAGTTTTCCTATGCTTATAAATATGCCATTGCAAAAGAACATTTTCCTTGAGACAAAATATGCAAAACATAATTATATATATATATATATATCACCAGTAGTACATTTTAAGTTTTACAGGGGGTAAAAATAAGTCACATGACACAGAAAACCACTATGGTTATATCATAAATCAGTCTAAGCTTAGCCTGAGCCTAGCCACTGTGAATTCCATTTAAACCCAAGCCTTATCAAAGACAAACGCAATTTTAAGTCCATAACTTAACCTAAGATTGGCTCTGTGTAATTAGCCCCTGACATTTGTAATATCCAGAATAACACTATCTTCAAAGATATTACAGTATAACTGTAATAATGTCTCCTCACCTGGAATGCTTTGCCATCATGTTGTATTTTTTAACGTTGTTCTTGGAATCATTATGCCCTCTTGTGGTATTTACTGTTTCCGAAATATTTTTAGCACTTTTATTCATCACTTTGTTAATGCAAATCAGCTAACAGTACAACATAATTTAGTGTTGAATACATTTATGTGAAACCTACTATATTTGACTGGATTATTGCAGAGGTCTTACCTTATCAGTCAGAAAGAGGATGGAACTCAATAATCAACGACTATATATATGTATTTAACACATTTGGCTTCATTTTGTTAAAACATTTATCAATCTTTTATACTTAATATCTGTACCAGTGTGTTCTGAGGCATATAAAACAAAATTATTATTCCAAAATCATTCAGCCCTTTAATTTACAATTCTATATCTAATTCCTTTGTATGAAACTTCTGAGGTGTCAATAATTGTGGAACGTTAACTTTAGAAAAGTGCTGAAACTATTCCCTAGCTGGAATAAAAGCTTTGCTCAGTATGTAATGATCTCATCTGACTTCTGGGCGAATTAAGTACATAAGTACATTAAGTACGTTTTTCGATTTTTAAGTACTTTTAATGCATTAGATGCCTTTTTAGTTCCTGGATTGAATTCTGTGCCTAATCCAAAGCAGGACTGTTGAAAATTACGTACCAGTGCAACACAGTTTTCTGGACAGAATTCCGGATTTTCAAAGTGCCCATTTTCAATGTATTTACTTTGGCTTTCTGGTTGATATTACTCCAAAGTTAAGGAATGGATCTTCATGATTATTTTTGAAGGGCCTGGCCAAAACAAAGAGTAATTGCATTTTCAGAAAGATTCGGAACATTTTCTGGATACAAAAATATCCCGAATTTTCAGAAATGCCCTTTGTTGGAGGTCTGCACTGTACTAGTACTTTCCAGTTGATTTATTTCTTTTAGGTTTTAACATCACTTTCAACACTGTAAAGGTGATATCACAGCACTTAGAGACATTAAGTTATATAAGCGCTATATAAAAAACATGTGCTATGTTATCACAATGTGTAGTTTTATGTGCAGAGGAAACCAGTACATACAGTTGGTCATGGTTCGACGGTGATGTGTCGACCTTTGGTAAGCGACTATCAACTTTCCCCACATAGGATCCAGGGTTTGAACCATAGACCTCAGAGATGGGAGGCGAGTGTACTACCACTGTGTCCGCACCCCTTCTTTCTAGTTTAAGATGATGACTGAGGGAAGTTTTAGTTTTAGACAGGTATGTGGAAGCAGGATTATTGACAGTGGCCTAGTGATCTCTGCTAATTTATTTAAGGTTCTGGAAAAGATATAATTATACAGGAACAAAGATGGTCATGTGTTTATACTTACAACACCAGAATGGTGAAGATTACTATAAATGCAGTGGAAAACTGGTGCAACTACCAGGAAACGGCCAAAAGTCAGATATAAGACCTGAAGACAACACCTAAAAGACAGATGAATGAAGTAAGGGCGTATTGGTAGCCATACTAAATACTTGAGAATTATGACAAATGCGATTGAAAACATGTTCAGAAGCTATCCAAATCGAGCTTATAAATAAGTAAAAAAAACTAAAAGAGTTGTCTAAACTTAAAAGTTCTGATATGCACTGTTAATCAGTAAACAACAAGATCAAACCACCGCTGGACACAATATATGACCTGATTTCTTACCATTCTCGGAACAAACAGAATGGTCTGAAAATATCAGCCGAGTATATACAATAATCAGAGAACCTTATACACATAAAATATTTTGAAACAAAATTTAGACAAAGAACCTTATTGGCATAAATATAGAATCCAAAAAAGATAAAGAGTATTGCTATGTAGCCATCCATTGTAAATAGTATAGCAAAAAAAATCTTTTAATGTCTGTGAAGACTGTGAAATCATGCAATCACAAGAAATGTGTCAAAAAGGAAATGTAATATTCCCAATATATTTCTGAATATAGATATTTTTCAGTGATTCTTCATATTTGGCACACGGATAGTTAATGATTTACCATGTCCATTGGAGTTCATTCCAAATACATTCTCAAATCACAGTTATAAATTCTTATTACAATTACCGACTCACCATGGCTACTATTTGGCTAACTACTGCATAACTTGAACAAAAGCCCCTCCTTAAGGTTCAAATATGTATATTAGCATTTAGCTATTCCTTAAATAGAGGTTACATTTTTACACCGGTCATCCTGTAGCTTAGTCCTACTCAAAGTTCATTGAAAGTCCAGACTGTTTTTGTCTTTACTACCCAAAGGTTGACAGTACTGACCAGTAAGGGGGCTGATGTGGCAGATGGTCCTACCTTAACATAAGTTTAGGCATCATCATTGCCTCAGCTGTGGTGTTTAAATGTAGAACAGTTAGAATGAAAAATTCCAATTTAGAATGAAAAATTCCAATATATATATGTATTTTATTTACATACAAACATCTAAGTTTTATATACAGTAACAAAACAACATTAATGGCTAGTTAAGAATCAATTACATGAGAACTTAAGGCCACCTTAAAGTGAGATTTGCTATAACAATTTATCAAGTGGTGAACTCTGGGTCACCTAAAGTTTAAAAATAAGTTTAGTTAAGATAAATAAAGGTTAACTTAAGATTAGAGTAAATTTAAGTTTAAGGTGGCCTTAAATTGAGGTGAATGGGTATACTGAGAATGTATATGATGATTTGTGATTAAATGATCAAATTTAAGCAGGTTATTAACATAATTTAGAAAGATAAAGATTTAAAAATATTTAAAATGTTGAACAAAAAGTTTCCAAACCCCAGATAGGAGGTAGATGGAAGGTGTAGTTGTTGAAATGTAAGGGCCACTTGATCAGTAGCATCTTGATCAGTGATACTGTACTTCCAAATGCATTCCGACATGAAGGTTCCATGGCTCTGGATATGCTGTAATTGCATATTTGAATAAAAGGCGTAGGTGGCACCTACATTGGAAGGCATGAAAAGTGATGTTGGAGTTTTGTAAATTGAGTTTTTTTTTTAAGAATGGTAGCAAAATGGCGCCTTAAAAATGAGAAAAAGGAATGTATACAGAGCGTTGAAGATCTGTCCCATGTATGTAAAGTCGCAGGCCCAAACTATGAGCTGCAAGGTATCTATATCAATAACCTTCTTTAAGGAGGCTTTAAAAGGTCTGTGTAGTGTAACTGACTTCTGAAAGTACTTAATTCTTTGGTCCTGGAAGCACGCAGTGGAAAGGCCAAACAGGGCCATTTCTGCTTTAATGGCTGACAAAGGATTTGCCATGGCACTAGCTGAGATATGAATAGAATCTAGAAACTGCAGATAAGCTATGATTGTAAGAGGAGTTGTTATTGTGAGGTCAGAGTTCATAAAAATAGCAAAGGCTACAAAAAGTCTGAACATACTATTGTACTGGTTTTCTGTAGCAGGTCTAAAGGCCATACCTGTCTTCTGAAGGCCTAGTTGTAATAGTGCTGACATGGATGGATGGAGGCCTAGGAATACAATAATATATTTTAGATTGCCCAGTCTATGTATATGTGATCATTTGATATTGGAACCCATGTATGTTGAGGAAACAATTGGGTCAAATTTTTTATGCATCTGGTGTACTCTGCCATCTAGACAACAGATAAGCCACAACATTGACTTTTCCAGGTATGTGGATAACTTTCAGGGAAATATTCATTAAAGATGCTTGAAATTGTATATTCCTGGCAATGGCAGCTAAGGTTAAGTCTCTAGTTTTACCTAAAGCGAGTACTTGTACCACAGCCTGATTGTCGTATGCTATCTCAACTTTCTTATCTGACCATTGAGTTTGGCATAATCTAAGTGCCGCCAAGATATTAAGCATCTCCAGGTGGACTATTTGAAAGTTCATCTAACCTAGAGGGATGGTAAGGGCATAAACCTGTGTTCCCCATCTAGCCCAAAAACCTTGGAGACTGGCATCCAACTCATTGCAACATTTATTGGTCTATGGTATATCTCTGAGGGCCTCATTGTGAGTGGAACTTGATGCCTATCCTCCATAGAGCGCAAAACATCTAAAAGCCTATTCAGGAAAAACCTTGAAGTGCGAACACATTTGCTTACATAAAATAGACTTCCAAGGAGGATGCCATGTGATGCCATGCTTCTCATACATCAAGTTTTTGTTGCATTTTCTGAGGAGGTATGGAGAGTAAATGATTCAGTGTCTACTAAGATACCTAGACAATTAAGGCGAGTGGAAGGTTTTTCTAGCTTTATCAAAGAAATGTCAGAGCCAAGAACGTGTAAGAGATGAAGCAGGATGTCAAATGATGCATCAATTTTGCTGGGTACGTCAATCCCAAGTATATCATCCATATATTTTATGTCATTAAATTGATGTTGATGAATCATATGACGTGCTGTGTTGCTTATACATTGAACGTAAACATAATGACACTCGAGATGCAACCCTAAGAGGTCATACCCATAGTTTGACATGCCTAAAGGCATGGCTAATGTCAACCTTATACAGCATGCAACCCCTACCTAGAGCTCTGATTTGTTCTGTAATATTATCAGTTGTAGGGAGCTTCAGCAAAAAGGGGCGTCTAAGTACATATCTTTACTTATTCTAGAATTTACAGATGTACCATGGGGGAAGCTCAAATCAATGATGACCCTACGATGGGCTGCATTGGGCTTATCTCTGGTCATCATTAGAGACATGTGGAAGTCAGTTATTGGAGGCTAGTGAAAAGGACCTAAGATGGCTTTATGTCTATCTCTTCTGCCAGATAAGCATGTACATCCTCTGGAAATAGTTTTGCAGATGTATGATTTTCATTGTGACTTATTAGGATGCCTTTCCTATCAAAATCTAATGGAAAGCCAAACCGTATGAGTAAAGGAAGCTGCTTATCCCAGTAATCTACCAATTGCTGGTCCCATACATCTGGATTAAGGTGGGATGAAATGTTAATTTGCTTATTCATAAAGTTATACTGTCCTGAAGAGGTGATGGTTGTATGCAGGGCAATAAGGTCTTCCCCTGAATTTATAGGTTAGATAGGCTAGTGGTATAAGTCCAAACTTAAACTTGTTTTGGGAATCCCATAGTTTAAGTGTAGGGCAAGTTGGTATCAGTTGCTTATAACTGGCTGTTTTCTCTTTAATTTGTAGTGGTAAGTCATACTTAGTGGTTTCCTCTAATGCCAGAGGGTCATTGTTCCCAGTAGTTTCATTGTCAGGAGTAGCATCATTTGTTGATGCATAGACTTTGATCTTATTTTGACTGGTGTGCACCCTAGACATGTTGGCTTTAGGGGAAGTTTTGTCATTGCCTGTACATTCAGCAACAGTACTGATGGTATGTGACGGTTGAAAGACATTGTCGACGCATTGAATGATTTGAAACCTGTTTTGAGATTTTATGTCTCTGTGCTGATCACTTACCTTTTTGGTTGTGAAATTTTTTTATGTCATTTTTCTGAGCTACAGACAATCTTCTGTTTGGTGATGGTATGTAAGAATAACCCATTTGAGCATTGTCTGTATTAACTGGGATGCTATTGGTACCTTGAGGGGAACTACCATGGGTAGTACTTTGCCTAATCCTGTTGTTTTTATAGCCTGTTTTAGTACTTTTGCACAAGATAATTTCTTGAACTTATAAAAATCAAGCCTCTTATCTGAACTTTCAGTTTGAGCTAGGTTGGAGTTGTACACAATTTTGGGTCTAAAAGAAGGACCTACTTGTGTATTTCTGTGACGTGTGGCTATTTGATCATTTTTGACTACTAGATTTGATCTACTTTTAGGCACTCTTTCTCGTTTTTTGACTGGTTTTCTTTCTTGTTGCGACAATCCTTAAGTGCATGAGGAAAACATTTACCTAAGGTGACACAATGAGAACAAAATGTGATTGTAGAGTTGACCACTAGTTGTGTGGTCACTCTTATGTGGACATTTGCCAGTTTGGAAGTACTTGCATATCATATCTTGACTGTCCTTCTTGCCTCGAGATGCCTGTGAATTTGAAGGGTTGGTCATAACTCAATGGGCATGGCCCTCCTTAACCTGTCTAACTTTTCTGACATTAGCCAGTTGACCTTACTTCTTCCATGAGGCACAGTATCAATGCATGTGCTCCTTTGCCAGATGGCCAGCCAAAGTATTGTACATCTTCCATGATGTCTGTCATGTAGTCTAACATAGCATTTTTACCTTAACATCAGTTTCCATTCTAATTATAGAACAGAATCCTGACATCCACTGAAAGGTGGACAAGCTATCATAGGTAACCCTACACTTAGATGTACCTACCAATACATAATTCTGTGTTAAAGGTACCTGATTTTTTACCATTACTTGTTCTTTAGCACCACGCTGGGACTTGAACATACCTTGATCATATATATGTGTCAGCTTTTGAAGTCTTTGATCCACAGCATTTTAAGCTCTTCAAGAACTTTACAGTTGGTATAACAGTGTCATGCTCTGTGTCACTGTCCTCATCCATCTCACCGTGAGTGAAAGCCCCTGATCCAGCTAAGTTGACGCCACCACATCCAGACTTAGTAAAGTTCTGAAGCTGTTCCTCATTCCTCTCAATTTGCTGCTTGATTGCTGTCAATCTGGAACTCACAGCATTGAGAGCACTTATTGTTTGTGTATTAGTGTCATCACGGTTACTGAACCGAGTGACATTACTATCAGTACTTTCTAAACTTTGCATTTGACATTTTGCACCCACTGGTCTCTTGTGTTGTTCTCCACACAAGGAATACTTAAATACTTTAGGCATGTTGTGGGATTTAGTTAATATAGTATGAATACTGTCAAATGATTCCCCGAAGTCGATAAAGCTTTTTTAACAATGTTACATGTAAATAAACATTTAATGTGGGAATCAATCAATATACTATCAATACTGTCAAATGGCTCCCCAAAGTCGATAAAAATTTACTTCGATAAAGTTACAAGCAAAGAGACATTAAAACAAACTGAAAATACGACAACAATAAATGTGGTTGCACCTGGCCCGATGGTATCAAAAAAAATTATAAAAGAATTAAAATAAGTTTACATAATCAACACATAAAATAACCTGCTGACTAACAAACCTTACAGATACCAGATGCCAATATCATTATAAACAATATAAAACAAGTTACCATACACTAAACATCAATAAGAATCTACAACTTGTGAAATGGCGTCCGAACAGCTCGACTTTCCTTTTAGAAGTGAGGTTTAAATGCTTTCTAGCAGGCAAAAAAATGACCTAAGGTCAAAGATCAACCAATAGCTTCAAAGGACAAAGGGTTAAACAAGAATTAACTTTTATAAAAGAACTGGGGCCATGAGTTGTGTACAACTTTTGGTTGGACACCTCCAGTGTTTTTCCCGAGCAATACACCACCAAGTATCTATTAATCACTGAAAAAACACAACCCCATGTTTGATTGATTTCAAATTTTCAACCAGAAGCCACACATATGAAGAGATTTTACGATCACTATTTTTAGTTATTTTAGTCATTTTATACCTTTAGTAGTTAGAATTTAATACTTTATGTCAATTGTATGTTATTTTATCATGATGTCAAATAACAAGGAGACATCAGTTATTACTGTCAAAAGCTGGAATCAGCAAGACTGCACTAAATAAAAAAGACAATTCTTGCGTATCTCAAACAGATTGTAGAGTCTAATCGAGCAATATCTAGGCATGTTGACAGTTAAAGAACATACATCACTTGCATCAAAGCCTCAGACCCCCAAAGCTTGTAAAGAGATTGCTAATGAAGAAACGACTTTGAACAGCTCCCCTCCAATTCAAAGTAGGACACCTGGACACTCCACATGGCTTTAAGATATTGAGCAACATCAGCACATAGGTTAAACAGTCACCAGAAGAGCAGCATCAGGGACCCCACACATCCTGTATCTCATTTGTCACAGTTTTATTTACAATTTCCAATGCATTGGGCCACGCTAATGATAGAAATAAGGACTCAGTGAGCCCACATTTAGACTGTAAACAGCATTCGACGTTTGTCTCATGTGTCCTGGTGTTGTATGAAGAACTGGTGTGACAGGACATTCATGAAGGTAAGTCATACTTCAATCTTGGTGTTTTATATCCTATTCAACAGGTGGGTCATATTGGGACAGGTCCTCAGCCTTGCCACTTATGGGAATCAAACCCACACCAAGGTGAAAGCCTGTGATTAAATACCAATCTTGCTAAGCACTAGGTCAATAAGAACCTATTCATGATGGTAAGAACAAAAGTTCAAGAAAGTGTGCCTTTTATGACGATGTTACCGGTGGTGGGACAACTAACAAATTACAAGACTGTATAATTATGATAAGAAATGGTGGCAATTATTGTGATTTATTACTTGCCATATAATTTATCACAACCTACCAAGGTATTATCAGAAGAAGACACTTCTATTTCTAAATATGATAACCAACTACAGAAGTTGTCCATTGACAAGTTTCAACACAAATTGATTAAGGAATATTGCCACGCACTTTACAAAACTGGGCTAATTCATTAATTTCAGGTTTATGTGTTTAAATACTGTACATAGATTTTCCAATGAATAGAATACAAGTATACCAACAACGAAATCATTAATATCTCTAACCATACAGAGCGAAAAACCTGACATCCTCTTGATCTAGAGAGCCAATGTCAAGTTGGTGCTTTACGTCTTGTTCAACAGCCAAAGTCATATTGGAACAGGTCCTAAGCATTATCACTTCTTGGAGTCAAACCAACACAGAGGTGACTGTGTAGCGATGACCAGTGCTGGACATGGCCCTCAGTTCTGGTACCAGTCTAGAATGTTGCATTGTGGTTCTTCATGGTTCATTGGTTCCTAGTATAAAAGTGAACCGTTGTTTGAATTTGGCGCCACACTCTTAGGAATTAGAAGGAATAATACATGTTTTGAACTGAGCTTGATTTTACATTGTTATATTTTATCTACTTTATTTTACTTATTTTAATCATTGTTGCTCAGTTCTTCAAAATGCCTAAAGTGTTCTTTTGCTCAAATTGTTCCTTGCAGCATGCCCGTCCGGTGGGGAAGAGGTGCCAGCAGATGCCGGGTGAGTCTTTTTCCGGTGATGTTGATGTCCCTGCACCCTCCTCACCCAGTTCCCTACCCCCCTCAGTTTCTGCCCAGATTCTTACACAGTTACAACAGTTAGGTGATAAGATGGATCAGATGGACAGGAGGGTGCAGAGGACGGAGGCAGCACTGGAACAGGGCTCTACACAGGCAAGTACTTCTGCTTCCTCTGCTGCTTCTCATTCAAACAACCTTGTAGGCGGTAGCACTACGGAATCGGCTACGGTTGAGAGTGTGGTCGAACGAATGATTCACTTCAAAGTGAGGTGGAACGGCGCTTGGCAGAGCTAAGGAATATCAATGAATTTGCTACTAGAGGTAGAGTTAAATCCCAGAGGGGGGGTCCTGGGGAGATTTCAATTAAACGAATTGTGGACTGGCCACAGAATTTCATATTAACCGGCAACCACAAAACCAGACCCACCTATGACGACCTTACTATCACCCAATGGGTATACGGATTCGTCAGATGCATCCAGGAGGAAAAATTGGAAGTCAATAAGGCTTGTATGCTCGATTATCTGGGTAACATCATGGAGGATGCATCTGATTTTTCTTGGGACTCGGCCAAAGCAGCCCATGCTATTCTCTTGACCAGCATGGAGGCGGACAGACTCACTTGGTCTGAAACGGACAAGATAGACCGTATCCGGAGGGCTCATGCCCAAAGACATATAGCAGGTGTCCAAAACTCTGCCACACGCCCAGTACCTAAAAAAGTAAAAAATAATGGGGCAAAAAATGGTGTTATATGCAGATATTTCCAGGAGGGTTCCTGCAAATTCACCTCTCATCACAGGTCTGCTGGCCAGTATTATAGACACGCTTGTGAGAATAGTGATGGTTTCCATACCACCAAGAATTGTCCTCAAAAAAGTAACTCAAAAAACTAAGTAGCCACTGCAGCAATGCAGTGGCTAGTAGTGCAGATAGTAATGTAAAACGTCATGCTAGGATTGTCTACAATTCAAACTTTGCTAACACAAACTTGTTTGATAGATTGTACATTCAGAAATTGAAATCCTTGTGTAGAAATGTTAAAAAGAATGTCTTGTTTTCTGACATTGTAAAAAGCAGTGTAAAATTGAACTGTATAAATGCTTCTGGGCAAACAAGTACCTCACCAGGTTGTGGTACAAGTATCAGACCGGTTAACAGAAGTCACCAAACTGTGAATAAAGAACAGGGCAGAAATTCATATCAAAGTGGTAATGAATCGTGCAATACTATTCACCAGAGAATTAATGTCAATTCTGTCGTAAATCAAGATGTGTGTAATATGGTTGGCCATACTGATACAAACAAGGAAAGTAGTATTATTCAGTATCAAAGCAGATTTGCACATGTAAATAGATTCTCTCCACTGGAAGTGGACGACACTTTGCTAGTTGATAAAAATTCTTCTGTTAGTAGATTACATGATGTCGAAACACAGGCTCGGGTACAAAGTACTGGTCACACAGAAGGTAAGAAAACTTCTTTAACTTGTGGTAGTGTCGATGGTGGACTAGTGAGGGACTATGGGGCTAGTACCTTAAGTTCAAACTCTAGCAATAGTAAAAAAAATTCACCCACTACATCTGCCGTCCCTACTGAAGTCCCTCCCTTGCCTATGTATAGTTGTGACAGTTACGCACAAAACAGTGCTATTGAAGGTATAATGGATGAAAAATACTGCCTGGAAACAAATATCACTCAGAAGAGTGAGAAAATGAACTTGGCAAAAAAAGCCAGTAAAAATAAATTATTTTTGGAGCAGAATAAACCACTGTTCGGCTTTATACCCATTTATGGGCTTCCAAGCCGAGTATATGACAGTAACAAAGGCTCCATATGTACTGATATACTGCAGTTACACAGGCAGTTGAGAAATGATGGTAGACACAACTTTAAAGGTTTACAAATTGGGGTTCCCTCAAAATTGAATGCAGAAGCCTGGGCACAGTACCTAGGTAGGTACTGGGATTGGCAGTTACCTTTACTTATCAAATATGGGTTCCCCCTTGATTTTGATAGAAATTCTGACTTGAAATGCGAGAACATAAGTCACAAAAGTGCACTTGAATATCCAGAACATGTCTCAAATTATCTCAAGGAAGAACTTCAAAACAATGCCATGTTAGGTCCTTTCACTGAACCACCAATCGACAATCTACATACTAGTCCATTCATGACCAGAGACAAGTCGAGTTCGGTTAATAGAAGGGTCATCATTGACCTTAGTTGGCCCATTGGCAATTCTGTAAATTCAGGTGTAGCTTCAGATAGATATCTAGACACTGAATTTGTATTGACATACCCATCTATCGACAATATAACAGATCAGGTACTTCAATTAGGCAAAAGTTGTCAAATTTTTAAAGTTGATATCAGTAGGGCCTTTCGCCATGTCCCTATTGATCCAGGTGACTTGGATTTGTTAGGTTTACATTGGGGGAACTACTTTCTTGATTGTTCGGTCCCCTTCGGATTTAAACACGGGTCTTCCATCTTCCAGCGATTATCCGACTCAATTCGCTTTATTATGGCCCAAGAGGGCCATAAGATATGGAATTATATAGACGATTTTTTTGTGTATCTCCCTTCCCTCTCAAATTCACCATACATATGATAGACTCCAGCAATTGCTTGAGGAGCTCGGTCTCACTGTCAGCAGTAAAAAGCTGGTCCCACCCAGCACTCAGGTTACCTGCCTCGGGATTGTGGTCAATACTGTTGATTTCTCCATAGCAATTCCTGTTGAAAAGTTGGCTGTTATCAAAAATATGTGTTGAGACTGGTCCTGTAAGAACACATGCAGTAAGAAAGAACTCCAATCACTGTTAGGTTCTCTATTGTATGTGGCCAAGTGTATTAAATATGCCAGGTTTTTCCTCAATAGGATGCTTAATTTGTTGCGTCAGAATTTTGACAATAAGCATATTACACTAACTAGGGAATTTCACCAAGACCTTCAATGGTTTAACAGGTTTTTGCCTGTATATAATGGCGTTTCCTTCTTTAACTATACTCCTAGCAAAGTTATCCATTTAGACGCCTGTCCCACTGGCTTGGGGGCCATCTTTGATAGCCGAGTGTATGCCTTGCCCTTGCCTGCTGCCTGGCACACTGAAAACATAGCTTATCTTGAAATGATCAATATTTTGGTGGCCCTCAAGGTTTGGCATGCCCAGTGGGCAGGCCTGAGAGTTCTCATAAAATGTGATAACCAGGCGGTTGTAGCTGTATTGAACAGTGGCAAAGCACGTGACCTGACTTTGGCCAAGTATGCTAGGAACATATTTTTGTGGTTGAGTGCTCGCAATATAGATATGAAAGTTGTTCATGTAGCAGGGAAGCTGAACCCAATAGCAGACCTGTTATCTAGATGGCAGAACACTGAACATAATTTTCAGAAACTGCAGCAGATGGTTCATCCAGTGATTTGGATTAATGTATCTGAACAGTTGTTACATGTTGATGAAACCATTTAGTTAATCTCTTGTGTATTGTGTTTTGTGTTGTAGCTCAGTCACTGGAGACCCATCTGACACAGCAGGCAACCTCCAGACTGTCACATGCTTTCGCTGAATCCACGAGAAAGGCTTATGCAACCCTATTCAGAACCTTCCTGGCCTTTGTGGCCTTCATGTGTTGGGACTTACAGCAGGTGAATGTGTTTAACCTGTTGTGTTTTTAGAGTGCCTTCACTATAATGGGGTCAAACATTCGCAAATGGCAAATTATTTGTCAGCCATCAAAACTACCTTTCTCTTGTATGGTCTGGATGTTGCTTGTTTTGCTGATGCTAGGATTAAATATTACCAAAAATCTATACAACTTCATGCCCCCCTGTCTGTAAAGCTTAAAAAAGTCATAGATGTAGCACTCCTTAAGAGTATTGTTGAGCAGTGCGACTATACCTACATGGGGCAAATTTTTAAGTGTGTTTATCTGCTAAGTTTCTATTCCTTTCTCCGCATGTCAAATTTAGTACCTCACTCTATCTCAGATTTTTCACCCCTCAAGCATCTGGCCAGGGGTGATGTTATTTTCAAATCAAATAAAGTTATTTTGCTGCTTAAGTGGTCTAAAACCATGCAATCTAATAATGAAATTAAACATGTTCTATAGAATAATGAAATTAAACATGTTCCAAGAATACCTCGTTCTTCCATCTGTCCAGTGGCAGCCTTGTCCAATCTCCTTGCTTTAACCCCCTCAGGTTGTAATCTCCCACTGTTTCAGTATAAACTAGTTCATCAGTGGGTTCCTCTAACAGATACCAAAGTCAGAAGGCATTTTCATTTGATTCTCTCTAGATTGGGCCTGGCTGCCTCTGGCTTCACATTTCACAGCTTCCGGCGTTCAGGTGCCACCTTTGCTTTTAACAATAATGTGGCTCTCCAGAATATACAGAGACACGGCACCTGGACGTCGGATTGTGTCTGGAGGTACATCACTGATTCCTCAGATGCTGGGGACCAAGTTGCCAACATGTTTAGATCCAAATTGTCTACAATGTAGCTACTATACGTTGGGGCTTGGGTGATTCAGTAACCCCTTGCATAAAATTTTAAGTAGTATTTACACATGTAAACCATTTTACAAAGTAAATTTTGTCTATTTTGGGGTCATCTACATAGTATGTCCTCTTGTAGGACTGTTACAGTAATTTCTTGTTCGTAAACTCACATTAAGTAACCTTAATCTCTTCAACTTGAGGTGACCCTTAATAATAAGTAAATTTATTCACTTTTGGGTCACCTTATTATAATGTCCTCTTGTAGGACTTGTCACAGTAGTTCAATAATGTAACTTGTGTTAAGTAAACTTAATTTGCTTCAAGCTAAGGTGACCCTTAATTTTGTTGTTATTGTCTGTATCATGCTCTGTAAATATAAGTAGTTCCCATTGAATGTTAATAAACATCATGAACCGCATTGTGTGTTTGACCTTTACCCCTTGTCAAGGTCACTCATATCTTCATCTGACTGGTACTTGAGGAACTGTGTAGTGATGACCAGTGCTGGACATGGCCCTCAGTTCTGGTACCAGTCTAGAATGTTGCATTGTGGTTCTTCATGGTTCATTGGTTCCTAGTATAAAAGTGAACCGTTGTTTGAATTTGGCGCCACACTCTTAGGAATTAGAAGGAATAATACACGTTTTGAACCCACCCATTTAACGTTTACAACTTCAGTATCCCTCCCTATGTAATGGAACATGATACTTAAAAGTATTGTATTTTCAGAATGTATCAGTTAGTGCAGAACAGTATGGTTGGAGCAAGGCCATTCTGCTGCTACCTGGAGCAAAGCTTGCTGCATGGATTGTTCACCATCTGTGTGCTTAAATGCTATATCAGTGTTTAAATGAATGGACAGTGCTTGGCTCTTGACGTATAGATATATTATGTAATGCTTTAGCTGGGGCCTCAACGTTACTGACCCACAGTCTTAAGTTTGAGTGACATTTGGAGCTGTATTGCTCAGCTCCCAGGGGCGACTGTAGGGTCCTTGAGATGGGGCTGTTCTCGTATCTCCTTGGTAGCAGATGTAGATGGGCCATTTGGCCCTAGTTGTTTGAATGAGTATCTGGGCTTGCTCAACCATAATGTTATGAATATTATATCTTAAATAGTGTGGCTCCTTGTTCTGTATATACAAGTTTTCTTTTAAAACGAAATGTCTTTTACTAATTTTTAGTGTATCCAATCATGTTGAAAAATAGTAACTCTATATCTAGTCATTATTAATATTGTTATTCACCATTCAGGTGACCATTGTACATGTTGAACAGTAACAGTTACTATTCTTTGTAATCCTGTGTCTTACGTGTAACGTTCCATGTTGTGTATAATTTTGTATAACATTGCTGGGCAACAGTGCATATGTAACTAATAGTAATTTGATTTTATACCATGTGTCACAACATTAATGTTTTAACAGTTACAGACTACCAGTAACAGTCACTTTTAGTACATTTCTTTTAACAGTTACCTGTATATTGTACACCTTGGTGGTCAAGTGTAACTGGTATTGTGGCCAGTTTATATCCGGCAGTCTTTCATATTAAGACATGCTTGGCATGGGTGATTCAGTAACCCCTTGCATAAAATTTTAAGTAGTATTTACACATGTAAACCATTTTACAAAGTAAATTTTGTCTATTTTGGGGTCACCTACATAGTATGTCCTCTTGTAGGACTGTTACAGTAATTTCTTGTTCGTAAACTCACATTAAGTAACCTTAATCTCTTCAACTTGAGGTGACCCTTAATATTAAGTAAATTTATTCACTTTTGGGTCACCTTATTATAATGTCCTCTTGTAGGACTTGTCACAGTAGTTCAATAATGTAACTTGTGTTAAGTAAACTTAATTTGCTTCAAGCTAAGGTGACCCTTAATTTTGTTGTTATTGTCTGTATCATGCTCTGTAAATATAAGTAGTTCCCATTGAATGTTAATAAATATCATGAACCGCATTGTGTGTTTGACCTTTACCCCTTGTCGAGGTCACTCATATCTTCATCTGACTGGTACTTGAGGAACTGATACATAAACATTATAAACATTTATGCTTAAACATTTATAAACGTTTATAGACAAATGTTTACGGACCCATCATTTTAAACCTAATCTAAACAATTAATAGTTAGGTTTATAAACGTTTATAATGTTTACTGGGCTGGACTAGTAACGTGAGGAATAAGTAACAGTATGAGAAACCAAACTTCTAAGGTGGGACCACATCCAAGCAGCAAGCAATGATGAATGTAGCAGTAGTGTGGCCTTTCTCTACCACATACAATTAATGCGCCAGTCCAACGTCCTGTACCTCAAACACATAACATGTACTGAATACGCAAAATCAGAGTACATGTTGGGAGGGTGTTTTGTAAGTATAGTGGTGATGGACCAGTTCACGCCCGGGTACCAATTCACGCCCACCCTCAATTTTCTTGAAGATTTATAATTTTTCATAGAGGAGATGTTTACTACATCATAGATAATCATCTAATGGATCATATACATTTGTAATTTATTGTTTAACTGTGATTGTTTTGGATAAATTTAGGGGTGGGCGTGAATTGGTACCCGGTCGTGAACTGGTCCACCACCACTACAGAAGAAAAACACTATGCATTACGCTCAGACACAAACCGTCCACAGTTTTCACTATTGTTTTCAGTAAGTTTTCCAACCTTTCTGGTCGCCCTGCTTACCACTGTCAATCTTGATAATATCTCACGACTGACACTCAGTATCACTGGAATATAACAGGACTAGTACATTCATTACTATCAATAACATTACTGTCAAGAGTGCAAAACGATTTGCATGACACATGTCAGTAATACTTTTACAATACTGTTCACTACTACATGTATTAATATGGCCTACATTATGCTGTATCACCAATATGCATTTACTTTTGTCAACACAAAGTCCACAATACTGCCAATACCACTTCTGCTCTGGTTATATTTGGCCTTCACAGTGGTAGTGCTTGGAACATTTTTAGCAGTTTTGGATACAGGTTTCCGTTTAATCTAATCTAATTTAATCTTACTGCTTTGCAGGCACCATTTCTTCCTCACCACGGTGAACTCAGTGTGCTAGTTAACAAATGCATTTACCATAAGGAGAGTTGGGGGAGGTTAAGGTCAGTGATCTGGAGTTATGAGTGTGGACAAAAGGGAAGGAGACTTCTTTGGGAAACTGGAGTTGAAGAGGTGGCTTTTGAGGTGTTTCCTGAATGATGTGACACAGGGACTGTTTCTTGTTTGAAAGGGGAAAGAGTTCCAAAGAATTGGAGCATAATTGATCTTTGAAGTCGTTGGTCAAGAGTGGGGGTATGAACGAACTTAAGTTTGGGGGTGCTTCTCCTTGTATTTTGGAAGAGGTGTAGGGGTGAATTAATTTTCTTAGGTATGCTGGTTGACCTTGGGTTAGAATTTTGTATGTATTGAGACCTATTTTAAGTTGTACCCTGTACCTGTTAGCCAATGGAGTTTTCTCAATTGAGAAGTAATGTGGTAGAATTTAGAAGAACGGATGTCAACTCTGAGTGAGGTTTGGAAGAGCTGCAATCTCCTAAGCTCAAAATCAGTGAGTGATATAAACAGGGAACTGCAACATGCCAATCTAAAGCATTTGCTAAAAAACTGATGTTTTAAGATCTAAAATGGGAAGAATTCTGTAGAGGTCTCTAGCATGAACTCTGATAGACTTTATGACCTGTGACACATGTTCTGAATGAGTGAAGTTAGAATCAAACATCATTCAAAGGTTCTTGACACTTTGGGCTGGTGAGACCTGATTACCAAGAATATTGATTGGAAAGTGAGGCAGGAGCTGTTTACGATTGTTTTTGGAGCCTATGCAAATAAACTCAGGGTTCTGTTTTAATTTATTCATTCAATGAAATATTGAACGTAACTGAGGTAGTTCTTTAGTGTTTGTATAGAGTGAGAGAAATTTGCTGGTGAGAGTGTTGCATATAAGTGGGAGTCATTAGCGCAGAAGTGGTAATTAATACTACTGTGAGAGTGAATGATTGAGTTTGTATAGGGAGAAAAAAGAATTGGACCAAGGGCAGTTCCTTGGGGCACCCCAGACTTAAGCACAGCAGGATGTCAGAAAATGCTACCTGCCTTGACTGAGTATGTTCTTCCTGACCGGTATGATTTGAACCAGCCGAGTGCTAGTTCACTGATTCCATAGTAGACATTCAGTCTGTCAAGGAGAATGGTGTGGTCAATATTATCAAAGGTGGTGGAGAGATCTCTGTGACAGACCATTTGTCCATGTTGAGAAGAAGAACGTTCTGAATATAAACGAGGGCACTTTTAGTAGAATAATGTTGTCCTTAGGCTAATTGAACAGTGGTCATAAGGCAAGCTTGATCAAGGTGAGTTTATAACTGAACTGCTACTACCCTTTCAAGTATTTTTGAAATAAAATTTAGATTTGAGCAGGCCAGTAAGTTTTGAAAACTTTTTCATTTAAGGATTATTTTTTGAGGATTGGGATATCATGGGCCCTACCTTGTTCAAGCGAGATATTGATTATTGAGGTGATAAGGGTGATTAGGATCTCCAGATAACCAAGGACAAGAAACATGAATGGGAACATGAAGGGAACATGAATTGCTTGAAGAGTTCATAATGATTTGCCAACTTGATCCTCAGTTACTTATTTATTTATTTGGGGGTTTTACGTCGCTTTCAACACTGTACAGGTCATATCACGACGGGTAGTTGGAAGGGCAGAGGAAACCAGTACATAGAGTTCGCTAGGGTTGTGTACTGTAAACTGCTGACCAACGGCAAGCAACTACCAGCTTTCCCATTTGAGCCCGTACAGGGATCGATCCCCGGCCTCAGAGGTGGAAGGCGAGAGTGTTACCACTCTACCACCGTGGCCCCTTCCCTCAGTTACAGTAGAGGAAATGGCAAATATGGGGGCGGGAGAGTAACTTTAAAAGTAACTGTTTCAGTGACCCCAAATGATCAATAAAATAACTTGAGTACCGGGATAGTGGAACCTTTGCTAAGGTCCAACACCATCAACATCATTTTGCTTGTTGATGCTTGACACAACTGTTCAGTCTAGCAGGGGATTATGTTTACTAATTAAAGTGTCAATAATTATTCTTAAGAAAACATTATGCATACTGGGGCTAATGACTCATGTCACAAGTGTCCGACTTTTTTCAAGGTGGTGGCTTACTTTGCTTATGAATTTGATTGTGTGGAAAGCTTACCTTACCTTATAGGGTTTTCTTATTATAAGCTCCCACTTTGTATAATGTTTACTGTTGTGTAATTTCTTAAATAACATGTCCTGTACTACCTGGGGGTTGTATCCATTTACCACCGCATGGCTTGTTGCCTACCAGCTCGAATGCTGCATGGTTATACAGCGCATATTATTATTGAAACTATTAACTGGTGTAAAGTGTGAGTAAAAGTGGCTCAATGAATTGTTCCCTCTGCATAAGTTTGGTCTACTTATGTCTGAGTTTGACCTTTGACTTCCTTTAGCTCTGACCCCTTGCCCTGGTCCCAGGGTGAAGGAAGTCTCCCTCTGGATTGATGTAGGCTAAAGTGATTTAGGGGATAGGCTGGCCAAGCACTACCTGGTGTACCTGACTCTATTTTGACTTTCGATTTCAATACTTACAGTACTTATCTCTGTCATAGTGTGGTCCCCTATGTGAGCTTCTGTTGGACCCCCTGTGGCTGTTACCCCTTCCTCTGGTCCCGGGGGAAGGGAGGTTTCCTCTTGGATTGATGTAGGCCATAGTGTATATCGGGACAGACTGACCCTGGTGTCCCCCTCTTTATTTTGACCTTTCAACCTGATTGTGACCTTTCAAATTCAACCCTTTCTCTAAGCACTCAGCTTATGCTTACTTAATCAAGTTCTTACGCTGCGTAGTTATATTGTCTTATCAAACTTTCTTATTATATATTTTAGTATCTTTTATTATTTTCTATTTGTGTATCTATGTATTAGGCCTTTTACGTCTAATTATGCTGTAATTAGCTTACTAACTGTATGTGATATTGTAAAGTAAAAGGCTTCTCCCAACCCTTGTGGTCATTTTAACACCATCGTATAATATTGGTATTCAAATGCTGGACTGCTGAGTGTAATGATGAAAAGAATCCTTTAAAAAGTCCTGGATCTAGACTGTGATTCAGGGCCGAATTTCGATAAAGGTCTCAGGCTCAAACTTGAAACTTTTGTCTCAAATTACTACAACATTTTTCTCGAGCCAATGCAACCTTTATGTGGATATCATAAGATATGTCAGTCTCAACTTTGGCTGAGCCACTGGCTCAAATGCTTAGACTGGTAGGTAGTGGGCTTAAGTTTCATGAACAGATGCTCAAATATGGCTGCCATAATTCATACTCCACTTCAAAATTTGAAATGCCTGAAAATAAGGTACAGGTATATAAAACAACCTCCTGAAGTAGTCTTTGGAGGTTTATATATGTTTACAAGATTGTCCATTGCAACAAAGCAACAGAGATATTATGTGTCAAACAAAGAACACATACGTCAACAGTGGAATATTTGGACTACAAAAAGGGTCACATGACACAGAAAAACCACTGTGGTTATTTGATAAGCTTGGTCTCAATGGAAACCCCTTCTGTGAAAACCTTTTGAGACAAAGACTTACCTGAGCCATAAGGCTCAGGTGTGAGCCAGTGGCTCAGCCTGAGACTGGTCTAAGTCTGGGACCTTTCATGAAATCCACCGCAGATGTCAGAACATTTATTCCTTGTGCCGCTGTTCAAATTGGCTTTGCTTGTATTGCAGATGGTTAGAATTGAAAACCTGGAGATAGTTGTAAAACTACTATAAACTCCTTTAGCCATTTTAGGTTAGCTGATATTAAAGTTTGTGATTTGACTGTTACATGGATAATGACTCTTCATTGGAAATAGTAAATTAACACATCATTACTTATTTATTATACTTTAGTGAATGTATTTACTTGATTCACTTTTACTATACTTTCAATATAATAATTGTAATGTTTAAAATTGTTATGCACCATAAAATAGTTGTCTTACACGTTTACAATCTAGCGATTGGCCAGCAAGTCCACATATCAATAAAAATGAATAGTAGAGATATAAATGTATGAAGGGCATGTTACCCTGTTTACTGCATTTGGTTGTGTATGGGGGATAACCTGAGAAATATACCTACATTTCCTAAAAAAAAAAATCATCAAAATCGTCCATATCTTTCTGAGTTATTTCGCAAAGCAACAAACAGACAAGCAAAAGCTACCAATCATATAACAATCTTGGCTGATCTAATAAATAAGACAACTGTATTAAATCTGTTGAAAAGGTTTCATGAAGAGCTTTACATTTAGCCAAGACTAAAATATTACATCTAAGTTTTTGAGAGACTACACATTGGGGACTGCGTTTTTTTGGTTTTTCATAAAGTGTCTGTAGAATTCCCAACAATGCAGCAATCAAATCAATCAACACAGATGTTCACAGTTTTACACAATAACCGCAAATGTGTTTTGAGTAAAAGACATAAACTTGCAATGTGCCAGTAAAAGGCCAATTTTCATTTCAACCTAGAATGTTTCTCAATTGCCTTTCTTTTGAAAATAATACATCACTGAAACTGAGTGTTTGGGAAACATACTTAACCTTATTCATACCAATATATTTTACAACCTATTTATATATACGTGTGGGGTCATAAGAAATGACCCAATGTATATTTTTGAGGATTTGCCAATATAAGTTAAAATTTTTAGTAATACATCTTTTGTTAACCATATTACAGTTAGTCAATGTAAAATATGCCTTTTTAAATATATTAATCTGGTATTTATAATCAATCATTAGAAGAATAATGTATATGTAAATGGGAAATTCATAGTTTTTGGCAGTAATGTTGGATGTAATGTTTGCATATACTTATTAGGTAATTTATATGTTCTTGGGCTTACACACAAGTGACAAAGGTTTCTTTACATTAATCACATATTTTTATATATCTTCTGGTAGTTGAAAATAACTGTGTCAAGAGTAATCATCAGCTTTGCTGCCATATAGTAGACACCAAAACATAACCAAGACCAGCTGTTATCTTAATGATACATCGAGTTGTGAATTTACTTTAGAAAACCCATTTGTTGAATGATAAAAAGAAAAAGCATGGATTTGCTATCATGTATCATGTTGGATATTACAGGGCACTCATGTATCAATTTACACAATATGAAGAACTACACATATAATATTCTTTTCAGGGCATAGTGGATTGCTGCAGTTGAACATCTACAGCTGGCTACCCTGTTAGATTCACAATAGATTAAAAGATAGCTCTTTTAAGAATATCTGCCCTGACATTTCTCTTGACTGCCTCCACAGGCTGCCTCCCTAATTTGACATAGAATGTCTTTTCTGCGCCATCTTTATTGCCTGTTTTACTTGTACCTTTGGCTCAGGATTTCTTGATATGTGTATCATTTGAGGAACAGCTAAAGCTGTGGAGGGTAATGTCAATATGACTGTTTTCACTTCCCCTCCATTATATAGCATTAAAAATCCAAATAATAAAGCTTAAATTTGATTAAATTTCTATGGCACTCACCAAATACGTTTTCCCTATTCACGTCCATTTCCCTCCACATACCCCCAGCCCACCTTTATTCTAAATCTTTGCTACATTCTACAATGCTAGCTATTATTTATATTTCAGCCACACTTCAATTTGGCAAGCAAAAATGAATTTCTTCTATAATGTATTATATAATAATTTGTACAAAATAGTCTATTTCAGCAGGGTCATTTATGACCCCAGGAGTAATCACTGTATTCATCATGCGCATCTCATACATGAATTTGTTTGTCTTGGTTTGTGAAATATTGGCAAAAGAGTAACAAATTCATGAAATACGATAAAGAAAATTGAATCCATTGAAAATTTATCAAGCATTTTTTAAAGTACGGGGTCACAAAAGACCCTGCACGGTATGAAAAGGGTTAAATATCAGGTAATTTAACCATTTCTACTTTCACAATCTAATAAAAAAAGATGATCAGACTCAATCATAATTCCTAACTAGAATCAGAATCAGAAGAGTATGTCTTGCTGGTATATCTTTTTTGGAATTTTTAGTTAAGTGAATGCATAAAACAGCGGAATGGGATCAAGTGTGATAGTTACAGAACAAGGCCTAAAACTCTTTTGATCTATAGATTGGAGCTAAAAAGCCATTGGTAGGCCACAGAGTAGTATGCAATTGATTAACGTCCAGAGATAATTAAAATTAAAAAGTTCATTTCTAGAGGAGCAAGCCTGATGTATTATGATTTGTGAAGTCTGAGAACAACCAATATTAATATCACTTACAAAAGTGTTGTAACAGTCCTTTGTTTATTGTTCTCCTTTTCTCCAATTTTCAAACATCACCCTATATTAAAATAAACAGTTTAACAGATACTGAATGTAAACAATACTATGTCATAGAAAATCTGCTACAAACATCAACTAACCAACTGTCAAAATAGATATTTTAAGCAAAGTATTGTTTGTAGACCAATCTGACTGGAAAGAGTGAGCCCTAGTGAGGCACGTGCTAATTTGTCTCCAGACTTTTATGAATTGTGGCGTAGCATGCCAAGTACCTGTCTCATCAATGAAGCTTCAATGGGCTATGTTAGCACTTGGATGGTGACTGCCTCAGTGCACTTCTCATGTCTCTGATGGCTTTTGCAACTGGTACTAGTAGACCGAAAACCTTTTCAGCCTTGTTTTCTGTGGGATTGAACCAGTCTTCATCCCGACAAGCCTATAAGTTAAATCGACAACCCCCAAACTCAAACCAATAACACCAAATACAAGCAGACAAGGCAGGTAATATCTCATTAACCTTGTCTGATACTGTGTAACCGTCTCTCTTGTTGCTGGCTTTTGTGATTCAATTTCGCATCTCTCGGATAAAAACCCATTCTAAAGTTTGGATGTAAGGGTACGTCATAGCTATTTATTGTGCTCACATGATAATAAATACTAACAGTTGGCATTTTTTCTGCAAATGGCTTTTGTTGAAGAAGTTTAACAAATAAAATATTTGAGTTATATCAGCCATATCTGAAAATTGTCTTGGCTTTACATTGTTTTGGCTTTACAAATTACTCTAAGAAATGTTTCATAGCAAGATTGTTTTGCGGGGCTTTGAGTTTTTGTGTTCTTTCCAACATGGGTATTTGTTCCAAAAGGCGTAATGCGGATTTTTAATTTTTTTTTTTTTTTGGGGGGGGGGATCTGAAATTAAATCTAATTAAATGTTCTTGAATGATTTGGTGACACTGAAAAGAACCATGCCAATCAGGACTAGACACAATTAGAGAAGATTTGTGAAAATTCAAATGCATCCCGAACAATGGGATCAGTCTGGCAGCTACAAGATTCTCCCTGGGAACAAATCCCTACCATTCCAGACCTTACTTGGTGTCTCCAGATTTTTGGCCCTGACTTTGCAAATCCGACTAGACAGAACAGAGATACAACATTACTTGCTCATACCCCAGACCCTACCATTTATATCAATAAAATTGCCAGTCAGGCTTATATCCACTCCATGCATATCATAGGAAGACAAAGTTATGTCCAAAACTCCCTGTTTTATACAGGTTTAATACAATTGGGGTATTGACAATATGATCTTTCTGGAGTGCCTCAGAACCTCTACGATTTGACTTTATAGTATAAACATAGGCTTGGCTGAAGATCTGTGTGGTCGGAAAGCAAATTTATTGACTTTTCAAAAAGTATTAAACATATTGAATATTTTTCCTAAACTTGTTGGTCTTCCCAATTTTGCCCCCCCCCCCCCCCCCCCTCCCCACCACACAAGTATGGAACTTGCCGAGAAAAGTGTATTGGTTCATTCACGAAATGAGGTAACATAATCTAAGTGATATAAACATTTATGAAACAGTTATGGAATAGATTTAAGTGAAAATCATAGGCTAAGTTTTTCGAGTTACAGACATTTAGCTGAGAGAAACATTTCATTTTGTGCCATTGTGAATGAAAAGAAACTCACTTATTGTTCAGTACATCTTTTTTATTAGTTGCTACTATAAAACAGTCTGCAGATCTAGACTGATATATGCCTAATACATTTTTAATTACAGGATGAAAAAAATGAAATATGGGAATTTATTGAAATTATGTTTTTAATTTCACGACTTAAGTCATTGATAAGATCTTCTAACCAAAGGTTAAGGGCTGACTTTTTCTGAAAGATATTCTTCATGCATTGAATGTAGTATTGTAACAGAGCATTGAGCATGTATTGTAAAGACTTTAGAGAGTATTAAATCATCCAAATAAAATATCTGAACAGTTCAAGCTGTTCACGCCAAATTTGATACACTTTGTATATCAGGGACATGCTGGGCCTGCTATGGCCGTTTGCTCTAAAATTTTAATCATAGCCTTTAGTTTTATTTGACGTTTCCGAACCTGGGGCAGGTTTCATGCAGCCTCCTTTGGAAAGGACCTCCTTTAGTATGGAAGGTCATTTTTATTCCTTTGGGAAAGCAGCCTTAAAATTCCGTTTCTCAAAGCCTTCTTCAACTGTCCTGGCAAAAGGTTTTCCTTTGGGGGGGGGGGGGGAGCAAATGTTCTTTAAAGTTATTAAACATTCTTTGAAAGACATTCCTTAAATTTAAGGTTGGTCCTCAGATTCCTTGAAATTTAAGGGAGTTTTCAAGGTCTCCTTTCAAGGAAGGGGGCTTGGCAAAACTGAGATTTTTCAAAGGAGGGAGAAATTCAAGGAAATCCTTGAAGTTAAAGTGACCTTTATCTTATCCCGCCCCTGGCATTTCACTTGCAGTCATCCACTGGTGCATATGGGTTCATTCTTTTTGGGGACCTTAATATTGGGATTTATACTTTAGCATGTCGTCCATGCTGTTTTGTTTACTTTAATTTTATTGACTCCCTTCATATTAAAGCCAAATAAATTGAACTACTCTTTCATTTACATTCAAGACTTGGAAGGGGTAACATCACAGACTTCTTATATTCACAGATTATACATTTGTTTCCAAGTTAATAGTACAATATCATGATTTTTTGTTTTGTGTTCACATGGTACTGATAATTCTCACCTATGCAATAACAATTTCCCATAAGTTTTAGATAAATACTGCCATTGTTTACTAATTATTCAAGATCAAAGCTCAAATGTTGGCTTTCGTTCCTTTCACCAGCCAGTATCATATCAGGGAAGGTTCTAAGTATACAGGCAACACTGTAACAAACTGGTTTGAAAATCCATGCACACAAAGATGAGTGTCAACCAAATGAATTCCAAACTGTTGTAGAGAGATATTATTGATTGTTTCTCCTGGGAGTGGATCCCACGGACTTTGGATAACACCAATAAATAAACACAAGTCTTGCTCTTAAACCAGCTAAGCTAAAGGGGAATTCCAGGTGTTAACAGAACTGATATTTACGTGAGGATATTACAAACTAGCAACTTATTATTCAACGAATGTGATGGACAATAATGTTAAAGTAAGCTATGTATGTGATGCATATTTTACTTTTGCCACAAAACATGAAACTGTGTTTAGTCAGTGTTTTTTCTCAATCTTAACTGGTAGCGTAGATTTGCAGTCTTCTGGAGATTCCTGATATTATAAATGTCTAAAAATTACCAACTGCAAGCTATTGAACTGAGGGTTTGAATGTAAAACATGTCATCGAAACATATGTTGGGTTCAGCTTACTGCTTTGTTTAAATGGTAAAAACAGAACTTCTTTTTTCAATGAAAACAATAGTTTAAAGGTAGTATATGTTACCCTTTTGTTCATCCTGCAACTGAAGAAAAATGACACTTCAGAAGAATACATGTTTCTCATATCTCTTTGAATGTGAAATAATCTGATTCACTGTAATCAGTTTCAAAGACTTATATGGTGAACAATAACAGAGTCGATAAACAGGACCTATATAGCCAATTCATCTGATTCATTGTTTCATTTTTCAAAAAAATATAAAACTGAACCAAAATTACAAAGAACAGACATAATTCATGAATCTACTAGAACAACTGCACAGAAGTTGTTACAAAACACATTCACAAATGCAAAATTATTCTCAGAAATGTTCAATGACTGCATTGAAAATTGAGAAATAGAAGTGTCATTCTTAGCACCACTTCTATTCATCCCTTCGTTTATCAGCGCAATTCTAAATGTCAGTAAACTGTCTATAAAGCAGGAAGCTGGAAGCACTATCAGCACATTGGGAAGGAAACTGAGAAGACATCAGGTCAGAGAAAGACTTTTTCTCTCTTCTGTTCATATTTATATATCAACTACTTTTTAAATAATAGTGTACTGTGATGTTCTTAATGACACAAAATTATTAAGCATGTTTGAAGTTTTAAAATGATTTAGGTTGTAATTGTTCAATGTTTCCAGAAATCTCGAGAGATGATGATCGTTAACTGACTATAGGCAGTAGTTTCTGCAGTGCAGTCACTGAAAGATAATTGCAAGAAACAATAGTGTTTAGCATGTTTAAATTAAGGCATTTCATATCCAATCATGTTAATTTGTTCAAAATAAGTGTACATGTATCGTGGTAGCTAGTCTAAGCTCACAATGATACACTTTTTCTGGAGCCGAATATGTTGTTTTTTTTGTTAGTTCAAATAACTTATAATATGCTTTTCCTCTGCACTCACTTCAGCTAAAATATTTGCATATCAGGCAAAGTGATAGGAAGAAAATACAGTATATGTTACAGTGAATATGTGTAATCAGGGAATACACATATTCCCTGAAAGTTTTGTGAATATGCATATGTGTATTCCCTGACTAGAAATTGTTGAGAATACATCTTTGTATTTGTATGAAATAGCTTAACTGTGTTTTAATCTACCAGAAACATTATAATCTCCCGAAATGATTTTATAATGCAGCTTTTACTGTACCATAATGAAAAACGTAAAAATATCACTTTGCCTAAAGATAGTGTTCACGTCTGTTAGCCTTGAGCTCTTAAACTAACTTATAATACTTATCCTTTGGATGAAAATTCTTGCTAGTTTCTTGTATCTATGAATAGTTCTCTTTTAAATATGTTTTCATTTTATGCATCCATTATATTAAAGTAAACTACTAAAATGATTATTAAAAACCAAATTGGAAATGACTGAGACAGTAAATTTTTAACCCCAGTCTATAAAGGCTGTGACGGGTTTACTATTATATATATTATTATCGGTAGCACTGAATGATTATTTTCGTCTGTGAAATCAGACAACATTTGCAAGTATTTTATGGTATTTATGTTGTATGGTCGTCTTATTCAATACATTAATAATTGGGATATCATCGTGTTTCCCTCTTAAATGTGTGCAAATTATGCCGTTTTGTGCCAATGAAGTTAGACAACTGGCTTGGCTACTGTTTACCCAATATAAGCAACTGCATGAAATTTATTTTAAATTTAAATATATTTTTTGGTAAAAATAGCATAAGAATCTGACTATTTACAATATATACATATTTATATATTAAGCAATGTGTATGCATATAACCTCTTTAGATATCTGCTTGTCATAGCAATTTTCACTCAAGGCTTAAAGTATTAATTGGACATTCTCAGTTAATCCAATCATCTTCATAGTCCTGTGATTTTTCTTTGGCTCTTTGATCTTTAATACTTTCAATTAGAAGGAAACCAACCATCCTTCAGCGATCAAACAGGTGATTAAGATTAAAGAAATATTTCCTTTGTCATTATACATTTTATTTTAAAGGAAACCATTCAGTTTGTAACAAAGTATGTCTTTTATGTCAAAATATTGGTCAGGGATGAATAACTAAACATTCTATTGATTCAAAACAACTGCCCATTTAAATATTATAAAATAGACAACTGTGTGAATCTAAAAGTGAGCACTTTTTATTGGCAGGATATAAATATGAAATTAAAGTCGTAATAACATTTACTATAATCTCTACAATACTAAAAGCAAAATTTATATAATCTCTAGAAAAAAGTTCAATATTCAAAAGCATCCAACACTTGAGCATACTGCTTAAGTAAAGAACTAAACTAACTTAACAGTTGAATATATTCTTTGCAAAAAATATTTTACTTATTAAGCAACATACACATTAGTAATTAGTTTATCAGATTTATTCTATAGAATACAACTTTATATTCTTTGCAAAAAAATATTTTACTTATTAAACAACATACACATTAGTTATTAGGTTGTCATATTTATTCTATAAAATTTTTACCTCATAAAGTTATGTAACCCTGAAAGTATAACTTGTCCTATCAAACTTTAAAGATGTCTACAAAGTCCCCCTTTTAGTAAATTTAGAAAAAGTTACTTATAGAGAGATGGGAGACACTAAATTGTTAGATTTGTAAGTGAATTGTGTAGCTTATTTATGCATGGAGTATTATACTGTAGTGATGGGTCATTACACAGATTCACTGTTTTCAATTCAGTGAATATCTGACACAATTGCTTGACAAAACAAGAAAATACATGTATTCCCTAAAATTTTCAGGGAATACGCATATTCCCTGACCATTTTAGGGAATATGTGTATTAACTGAAAATTCCAGGGAATATGCATATTCTACACATATTCACTATAACATATATATGTTATGGCCCATCTGCAAAATTGTTCGTTTCGTGAAGTGGACAAACCCATAACTTTTATGCCATCCATTTTAAGAAATAGACAAAGTCATGTATTAAAAGTTAAATTTCATTCATGGCTATTCTTTTAGTTAAGGCTGGTCATTGTATTTCTATATAACAATAGTATACAATATCCAGCTGTAAAAGTCTAGTTCAATTAACTTACTAGTTATAAAAATTAGAAAGAAATTTGTTGGTAAGCGTCGGTAAAAAAATGGATACCTTCTTATTAAAAATTTATATTTAAAATTAAATTTAATGAAGCTTTTCAGAGTTAAATCAAGTAAAGTTCAAGATCATGTTTTATCATTCTCTCCTTTTCGAAAGCCATATATTTTGAAGCTTCACTTGATGAGTGAGTAAAGAATACTGGTCCAACAATTTCACTTGGTAAATGTACTGAAAAGTTGTTACACTTGTACAGTAATCTTGTTTGGAGAAAGTCTCTTACAGAGCCCCTTAAAGTAACAAAGGTCATTTAATGCAACAAAGATGCTTGAAATTAGCAGTGGTGAGGCTTTCTTTTAATGATTTGATCTGAGGATTGCAATAAACACCTGTGCATAACAGGTAGAAACCATTCCTTTTAAGTATTATATCTTAGGATAATTGCAAATAAATCTGCATTTGAGAGGGCCAAGCCATTTCTTTAATGATTAGATTTGATGATGATTGTAAACAACTATATGCAAAAATTTCCAGCCCTTTCACTGTAAATATAAACCCAAACACCTGACCTTATTATCACTTTTTCATAAACTTTTAGCAGGGACGTTACTAGATTTTCAATATTTCAACATATTCAAGAGTTACAGACTATGACTGTAACTCATAGTTGATAATTTTTTTTTTTAATTTAGCCTTACAAACATTGGAAATATAGGTAAATAAAGAAAGTTATGTGAAAAAGCAATGTACATAATATTAATAAACTAATGTTGTGTCTAAGTCTTAGATATCAATGTTAATAAACTAATATTGTATCTTAGTCTTACTTAGATGTTGTCTTAATAATATTTAAAATTAATACTTACATCCCACCAGTAGATTTTAAGCTAAAGTTGCACCCATAAAGTATTCTGGTATAATGTTTCAGTCAAAATGTAAAAGAAAGTTTTTTTTTTAAAGTTAAAGTTTTTACTTATGAAAGTTAAAATTTCGAACATTTGGTTGTCCTTTAAACAACTAAAACATATAACATAAATAAAACAACTTTAACATAAGTATATATAAATATATAAAATAATAGTTGACTAATTCTGATGCAGAAACTTAATAATCTCAAATTTTTCCCTCGTTCAGTTTTATAAATGGCCAGCAATTTTAATGAAATGTTCAATGAGTTAACATGTATGTTAACTGTCACGTATATATACGTGTGGAGGTGTTACAAGATCATTTTATGAGTTCTACAAGTTTAGCAGAACCTTAATTGCCCGGCATGTTTTGAATAGTTCTGATACTAAATTAGTTTGACAATGAATTAGTGCTTTTCTCTTGCGTTAGAATGCAGATTCTACCAGTATGTCTAATGAAATGTACTGCATGTGTTTTAAACAGTCATGAAGCTGTGCTTATTTGTTGCTGTGTTGTCCACATACTTCACCCTCAGTTTGGCAGGTGATTGCGGTAAGTGATATACTCAAGTTTTATGTGTATATTTCTTACAAAATTATCTTATGCATAATGCACAGAATATCTACTGCTATCGAGAAAAGACACAAGTGTTACAATGTATGTATGCATTGTATGATCGGAAATATATATATGTTTTCTTCTCAGGAAATACACTCAGAAATGAAACTACCAAAGAATCTTTGCATGGCTAAAATTGACTAAAATTTACCAGTTTATCAAGCAGTGACTTAGTGTTGACTTCAATATATGCTCAACATACATGTTAGCTTTCAACTAAACATATTCAACATGGCCTTCAGTCTACTATTGGCGGGTACTTGTCCCCAGTAGTTTTCTGTTGGAAATATGAAACTTCCAAGCACTTTTCTATTTTACCACTACATTTATTTGCTGTCATATCACACATATATTTTAAAGTGACGCAACTATCTATAAAAGCATCTATTTTCCATCTCAATGTTACATGAAAGTTGAAATCCTTCCTCAGAATTTTACAAATAAAAATAAATGTCGTGTGTCTGTAGGGCTTGAAAATAATTTTTCAAAATTTTCTAGTGCATGTGAAATCATTGCTGACCTGTGACAAAAAATGTTATATGAATGTGGTGTATCATATGTAGTGTAGTAAATAACGGACGCAAACCTCTTACTGTGGTAATCCAATCCCAGTAAACATTAGAAACGTTTTTAAATGATTTAAACGTTTACAAAACGTTTTACAAACCTAATTAAACCCTATCTTTGGTTTTCTAAACGTTTCTAAGTAAACATTTATGCTGTAATCTTTAAAAAACAGTCTCTATACAAACGTTTTTACTGAAAACATTTAGAAAATAACTCAAGAAGCTTAGTTTGACTGGAAATGTTTTAAAAACATTTATAAAATAGCTGTAGAAATTAAGGTTTTGCTGGAAACATTTTTCAAACATTCATCATGAAATGTTTGAAAAACATTCTATGAAAAACGTTTTTCAAACCTATAATTTTAAACCTTCACCTTCAAACATGTCCAAACAAAGATGGCGGTGAGCAATAATAGGGGATTTTAGAGGACTTTGTCAAAAATTGCCCCACATGCAATCCCTAAAAGTAAGAATTGAAGGGGGGCACAGTTTCTAAGCCACTATCTTACAATTTTAGACATAAAAATAATATTTTCAATAGTGAGCAACCATACAAAGATAGTGAATTTGACCTCTGACCCCATTATTATTCAGGCATTATTATGTTCATTTAAAACATTTTACTAACATTAATCATTAAACGTTTAATAAACGGTTTTCAAAAAATGTTTAAAAAACATTGTATTACAAATGGTTTTCGTACCCATCATTTTTTAACCATTGCCAAACATTTCCTTTCAAACATTTGAAAAACCAAAAAATGTTTACTGGGTATGAAATAGGATACTACCAAAACATAAGTAGTATTGAACATATGTTTATTTGTCAGAATGGGGCGACTGGGGTAGATGGTCAGACTGTGAATGCCCTGAAGGTAAAAAGTATAGAGAACGTGATTGTATACCAACCTACAAATGTAAAGATTCTGATTGTCCAGGTGACAGCAAAGAATACATGGATTGCTGCTGCCGTAAGTGTTCCGATTTGATTCTTAGTAGGACATGCATAAGTATTCTAAAACCAAAGAAATATATATATTTTGTGTTAGAATAAATGATTTGCCTATTACCAATATCAGTTCAATAATGTGTGAAATTTGAAAACAGTGTTCCGATATTGAATTCCATTACATATCACCCCACTAGGAATTGCATCAGCCAAGTTTTTTTTAAAAAAAGTATTGTGGTTAATTTATTTCAAGCAATGTGGAAAGAATGGGGCGAGTGGAGTAAATGCAAGAAATGCAAGCGAAAAAGAAAGAGGGGTTGCAAGTGGAATTACGATTACTGTGAAGGTAAATGCTTACTACTCATTAACATAATTGTAGAATATATATATGCTCTACACCTATATAGGAACTGCTACCATATAAAGCTATAATAAAATATGATTTCATTGTGGCTTTATAGGCAAACCTGATTTATAATGCTGCTATGTAGTTTCTATGTTTTTAAAGAATGTTATTTGAAAAAGTTCTGTCCAAATTTACAATGTTCCAATATGTGTCAGAGACCAGTTTGGCACCTCTCAAAGCAAAAGTAAGAAATATATCTAGAGTTATCATACATAGTGGCTCGGATGACCACTTAAAATGGCGGTCCCCTGTCATTGGGTCCTATCCCACGTGGTGTGCTCAAGAACATCACATTGATAAACGGTCATCCTTGAGCCTCTATCTTCCAGTTAGGGGAATGTCAGTTACTTGTGAGCTGGAACTGTACCTGTGCAGTCAATTGGTTAAATAGCACTTTGAGGCCTGTAGTATATGGAGATATCGCGTTGAGTATAAATACACAATACAATACAAAAAAATACAAAATCGTGAAACGAATTGTAGAACAAAGCTATTTCAAGTGAGCTGTGCTTTACTGTTTTCAGATTTAAAGCATATTTTATCCTCATTAAAAAGAATTGCTTTCCAACTGAGGCTCACCATTTTTCTTGATAATTTTTACCACTTAAGATATCTACTATTGCTCCAATACTGGATGTCATATATATCTGATATGTTTAAACACCAAAGAATTTATCACCAGCCTGGTAGATTTTCCATATTATGTACCAACACATACATTAATATTCTTTGTCTCACCGAAACACATGTCCGCCCCTATGATTCAGACAGTTTCTTACGATCCATTACTGCTGCTGATTACATATTTCCTTAAAGGCCTTGCCCCTCAGGTAAAGGTGGTGGTGTTGGGTTTTTCATTAGATCATCGTACAGCCTACATAAAATTGAATCTCCTTTCTACCAGTCATTTCAAAATATGGTGGTGTTTCTGGGACTTCATGACCGTTCACTGTTGCTTGCCTGTGTCTATCGCCCCCCAGGATCATGTACCTGCAAATTTCAAGAAGAATTTATGTCCTTTGTTGGTTTCTTGTCATCCATCAACTCCTCATATCATATTTTTGGTGATTTCAACATTCATGTTGATGTTCCCGGTGGTGGTGGTTATAAATTTATGACCTTTCTTGACTCATGTGATCTCAAACAGTTCGTTAATCAACCTACCCACCTGCTTGGTCACACACTTGATCTCATTCTTTCTCCCAGCGATCAGGATACTATTATCAATGTCAAAATTGGTGACTTTGTATCTGACCATGCACTAGTCAAATGCCCAATTATCCTACCTCATCAAGCTACTCATACTCAAAATAAGATTAAATACAGAAGGTACCACCGTATCAACATGTCCGATTTCTGTTCTGATCTTAAAAATACCTCCTTTGTGAAATCACCCACTGATTCTGTTATGGACCTTTACGAACAATATGTACATGACTTGGCGGATGTTCTCGACAAGCACGCACCACTGATATCTAGATTGAAAAAGAAAGATTCTACTGATTGGGTGTCTGATTCTTATTGACGTGCTAAATCCCTCAGACGTCAGTTTGAAAGAACTTGGCGTAGGAACAAGAATCCACTGAATAGAAGTCGGCTTCATCGCCAAATTGCACGATGTAATTCACTGGTTACCAAGGATAAGTCAAACTTCTATAGTAAACTTATCTCTGATAATAGTCAAGACCCTAGAAAACTGTGGCATGTATTGCGGAAAACTCTGGGTAGGGTCTCTGATATGACACTTCCACCTCACGATTCTGACAAGACATTGGCGAACCAGTTTGCCTCCTATTTCCATAATAAAATCAAAACAATCAGAGATACTTTCATCCCCTCTGGCATCGAAATGGATGTTCATCCTTCTTCTGACCCCCCAAAATTACTACCTTTACTGAAGTTACTCCAGATACTGTTGATAAAATCATCAGAAACTCGCCTACGAAATCCTGCCTGTTGGACCCCTGGCCTACTTTTCTCATCAAAGAGTGTAGTGACATACTATTACCATCTATAATGAAGCTGGTTAACTGCTCGCTCATAGAGGGTTGCGTCCCATACGGTTTCAAAGCTGCTGTAGCTAGTCCACTTATTAAAAAGGCTACTCTTCCTGCTGACGAAAATTATCGTCCTGTATCTGGCCTTAGTTTCATGTCAAAATTAGTTGAACGTGTGGTTGCTAAGCAACTGTTGGAACATATTCATGTCCATAGCCTAGACAATCCATATCAATCAGCATACAAAACTGGCCACTCGACTGAGACTGCTCTTCTTTCTATAAAAAATGAAGTTCATCTATCTCTGTCACGAGGCGAACCAACTGCTCTTGTACTGCTTGATCTCTCAGCAGCATTTGATACGATTGATCATTCCACCCTTCTTCATTGTCTTCAGACCTGGTTTGGTATTGGCGGTTCTGTCCTTAAATGGTTCACCTCCTACCTATCTGAGCGCTATCAGTAAGTAAAAATTGGTTCTACTCTCTCCGATCTTTGTAAACTCCTGTTTGGTGTGCCCCAAGGCTGTCTTGGGTCCTTTGTTATTTTCTTTGTATACAACCCCACTTAGTTTGGTTATTAGTAAACACAAAGGAGTAAAGTTTCATTGTTATGCAGATGACACACAAGTCTATATCCATCTATCCCAGAAGAATTCATCTGCAGCCTTTGAAATGTTGAACAGGTGCCTGGACGATATAAAGGAGTGGATGTCAGCCAGCAAACTCAAACTTAATCCTGACAAAACTGAGTTTATTGTATTTGGTTCAAAAAGGCAGAGGGACAAATTGCAAGCACATTTTCCATCTTCCATCTTGGGTAGTCCTCTCTATCCTGCCGAGCGGGTCAAGAATCTGGGTGTGTGGTTCGATTCCGATTTTTCCATGTCCAAACATGTTCAGAATATCTGTAAAAGTTGTTTTGCGCAACTCCGTGATTTTAGACATGTCAGGCGGTTTCTCACTCATGATGCTTCTGTACTTGTGGCTAATGCTCTTATAAGCAGTCGGTTGGACTACTGTAACTCACTTTTCAGGAGTCTTTCTAAGTTCAATCAAATTACAGTGCATCCAAAACAGTTCAATCAAATTACAGTGCATCCAAAACAGTCCTGCCAGAATTGTATCAAATACCAGTAGATACACTTGTATAACCCCTGTTCTTAAGAATCTGCATTGGCTTCCTGTTGAACATCGCTCAGTCTTTAAAACTGCTACCCTTGTCTATAAGTTTCTTCACACTGGTTTCCCCAGGTATTTTGCTCCATACATCTCCTCCTATAGCAGCTCCCACAGTACTCGGCGCAGTCAGAGTGGTGGTAATTTCCTTGTCATTCCCAAGTTTCAACCCTCAATCCATAAATCTGTCAAACAGTTTGATCATAGTTTTGCCTTCGATGCTCCCACTGTTTGGAATGCTCTTCCTGAGGAGATTCGTGCGTCCCCCTCTCTTGCCTCCTTCAGAAAACGGCTCAAAACCCACCTTTACACCAAGGCATACCCACCTTAGTTTCACTCACCCTGGTGTTCTCCGTGGTGCTGAACTTTTTTCCGTCCCTGGACAATGACATTGGTAGACTGTTCTTGTTTTGTTGCGCCTTAGAGTCCCCTTCCTATTGAGGAGATTAAGCGCTATAAAAGTCCAATTAGAATTAGATATCTCAGCTGGATCTCATCCGTTTTGGGAATAGCACATGCTTTGTTGTGCAATTATATGCATTTGTTCCAGCCAGCAACAAAAATCTCCTATCTGATAAACCTAGACATTCATTGTTTTGTAAGAATATCCATATTGGTTTTGTAGTATATAGTTATTGAAATCAATTGTTAAAGGTTTCATTCTTTTGATGCCTGTAATTTGAATCCATGACCAACAGTAGTATAATTATCATCAACTCAGACACATAACTATAGAATCTGCAGTGATTATTTGCACAAACATAGACAATATGCTTATTGTGTTTATAATATTTCCGTAGAGGGGTGCAAGAGTCAGTAAAAGCTGCCTTCTAGATGATCTATACATTTGATTTAAATCTGTGTCATATAATATTTCAACTTTCTTACAGGCAAGCCAAAGTGCAAAGGCAAGAAAAAGGAAAAAGACAAGAACTGCAGTATGTTTTCATGATTGTTGTCTCTTTGCTTTATTTATTAACATTTTGCAAATGCAAGAATTAAACTGTGGAGTCAGGCAAATGAAACACATTTATTTGAAATGTGATATTGTAATATATATGAACATGCTTCAATGATATTTACATTCAACAGTTGTATCTCATTTCTCATCTTAGTCGCAGTAAATACTCACATTATTTTGCTTAAAAACTATACATAGCAACCAGTTTTATCCACAAAGTTTCTCATTTCATCACATTTTTTTTTTTTTTTTTTTTGCAATTATATGACAAATTACAATTTTTATGTCAATTTATAGCATCTACCTGGGGAGAATGGGGAGATTGCAGTGTTACATGTGGCAAGGGAATAGAAACACGCGAATGCAACAATGAATGCAAAAAACCCTGTGAAGGTGGTCAAACACAGACAAGATATTGCATTCTAAAGAACTGCCCCTGTTACTGTAAGTCTTAATAGGATTTTTTTTTCAATTGATACATTTTAAGATATTTTTAAATGTGTATTAACCCCACTCTCATTCTTTGATAATCCGCCAATTGCAGCTAAATCAAATGTAAAGATCACGATCAATTTTAATTTGCAAGCATCTTGCATGTAAATAATACACTACTATAATATACTAGTATTGATGCTGTGAGAAATTGTGTAAGGAAATTATAAGTAAATATATGTAAATTACATGTTCATACTGTAATGTCTCACTTCTTTTATTCTACTGCTGAAGAAGAAAGAGTCCAATCGTCTAATAAAACCATGTGCATTTGACAAAAAACGCAAATGATACAATAAGTATATTTACTCAAAATTTGCCTGACAATTTTCCCTTGTAATGGAAAATATCGTTATATTTACTAATTATCAAGTAAACCTCAAAAACTTTAGTACATGTGACATTAGAAGAAATTTTAAAATGTATTCTGACATATGATATATCAATTCTGTAGATGGATTATGGTTGAGCAAATAAATAAAACAAACAAAAAAAAATAAACAAAAGACTGAAGATCTAAGCACATACATGCCTGTATTTTATGTCACAGTGAAGATTTTATAGGAACCGTTAAATACCAAGCTATGGTGTCATTAGAATAATGAACAGACTGTCTAGTTTTGTTAATACTTTAAGGCTATTGGGGTGATTGGGGTGACTGCAAGTGGTATACAGAAAAAAAGAAGAGAGTATGTGAAAAACGCAGAGAGTGTATTTGTCCATATGATTATTGTATTTACTGTGTTGGTCCGAAGAGTGAAAGTTGTCCGGATTACTCATGCAGGGTAAGTCTATTTTTTTTTCTTTCTCAGTAATGATTAATGATGAAGGATGTTTTTAGAAACATTAACACAAATATTGGTTAGTTGTTGTTAATCGGATAAATATTAAGTTAGCTATTATTCGAGAAGTTTAGTGTGACGTTTTGGCTATTAAAATGTTAATGCAAACTTATTTACGTCAGCACTAGATGTGCATCAGGTGATTTCTTTTAGCATTTTTTGGAGTTTATTACGTTACATTTGATACGTAAAGGGTGACTGCCTTAAGTTCACTATATTATAGAAAGAAATATATAACAGCCCCATATGCAGATAAATATGATAAATATATAAATACCAAAGGTATATTTACAAAGCATGCATTTTTAGCATTCTTCTTTAGTACATCAAAGAAACAACATGGACCTGTACTGCTTTATATGGACCTATTACTAAACCCTATTATAACAAACGCATCCACTTGAAATCTATCTCTTACAAAGTCAAAGTTGGGGTTTTATGTCCTGTTCAACAGACAGGGTCATATTGGGACAGGTCCCCAGCATTGCCACTTGTGGGACTCGAACCCTCAGAGGTGACAGCCTATAATTAGATGCCAAACTTGCTAACCACTAGGCCACTGAGGACCTTAACGCATCTCTTACAGGCATTATTTAACCTCACGTGCCTTTTAAATAGTGTAGATAAAAGGCATAGACAATGTACAATATCTCTGGATACATTTTCTAGATTTTATAACTGAAAATGTGCAAACATGTAATAATGAATAAGGAAGTTTGTAAGTCAGTACAAAATCTTCAGAACATATTCCATTTGATTGTAAAGAAACCACATGTACACTAAATTATATCTCTGGTTAAAATAAATGCAATTTATGATCTCATCATATGCTATAATATTCTAACAAGAATAGATTTCAAGCGCCAGGTACTTATATCTCTTGTTTCACAATCTTTATGACTATTTTATAACAATAAAAAACAATTGGCGAATTGCTGTCCACTTTTCCACAGGTCAAATTCTGTTGCCATAGAACATATTTCTGTTGATAAATTTGTCTTTATTATGAAGTATATTTGGCTATTCTGATATAATCTTAAACTTGAAGGAATCTCTTTTAATTTTGATCAATTTTATGAAACCATATTGTATATTTGTTGTGAATATAGTGCATTTTAATCATTTTATGGGCGAAATGCTGACCCGGAGGGCCATAGTCAATGGTTCATCTTATATAGTATGACAGCTTTGCTGCTAAAATATCGGACTTGGCCCAGAGTATTACAATTATCGTAGTTAACTTTCAAGATAATATAGAGAGGTTGCTCAGTTTTGTTATTTTCCCATGACGTAAATATAAAGAGAATTAGGTTTACGTTTACATTAAGGGAGATATTTGATGTTGCACACTACAACATCAGTGCCGAAGAGTTTGTAAAGATTTGGGTATTTAAATCTATCTTTGAAGTGTATTCAAAACCTATTTTTAACCTGTCAACGCAAATATATATTGTGCAGATAAAGTATGTTTTTGTCCAAAAAAGACTTGTAGACACATTCTTTCATTTTTCAAACACAAAAATTGTATTACAAAAACAATCATATAAAGAGTATTGTATAACAGTGTTTTCAATGAGCTTGGCCTTAATGTCATGTTGGCGGTAAAAAATTTCTGCAGGAAATGGTTGGTTTATAAATTTGTTCTTTTACTGGTCATTCGACATTGGATGGATATTTTTAGCGTTATACATAATTGTACACATATTTATTTGGGCATACATTCATTTGTTTGCAAAATATGATATTTACAAATGTACTAAAAAAATCAAGGATAACCAAGTATGCAAGTCAGACCTCACGTGCTTATAAAATGCTAACTTCTACGTAGTTCTATCTAGACATGACGTTTTAGTGTATGTACACAAGTATGCGACTTACGACATACAACAATGTAAGCCATGTATTAGAGCCATGCTCTATTGAAAAAAAGTGCATTTAAAGTAAGATCTGTCTTTTGATGGAGATTAAGCGCTATAGAAGTCATATAAGGATTACAATGTTAAAAAATTAAATCACCCACATAACCATTCAGCTCCCTCATCATTTAATTTTTCATCTTTATTCACTCGTGTGCAAATTGGTTCCAATCCTTGTGTATTATATTCAATATATTCGTACATTTAAATGTAAACTTATAAGTGTTACATTGTTTGTTTAATGACACTGTGTCTTATTTCTATTTTTTGTACAGTAAAGAGACGATTCTGAAGTGATGGAGACATTTGTTTTTTTGGAAAAGTTTCTGTTTTAATGTCATGCAAATAAAATTACTGGCCAGTCACTTGTATTTTCTTATACTGTTTTTAAACCTTGTTGGATCTTAGTGTCTGATGACAATTAGAAGAAAGACAATTACCATCAAAACATTTGGAACAGCATATGTTAAAAGACCTATGAGCTACCTGTATAATGGTTCCACTTGGATTAGACTAAAACTGATTGGACTTTTATGACACTTAATCCCCCCTTTACAAGGGGACTCTAAGGCACAGCATAACCAAAACAGTAACTTATTTCAGTATCCATGGACTGAAAAGGGAAAAACACCATGAAGGACAATCAGAGTGGTTTATTAAGAATAACTACGGTATGTCTTGGTGTAAATGTAGGATTTAAGCTCCTTTCTGAAAGAGGCAAAAAAGGGGTACGCACAAATCTCATCAGGGAAAGCATCAGATACAGAAGTAGCATCAAATCCAAAACTATAACCAAACTGTTTCACAGACTTTTGAGTAGATACATGAAACTTTAGTACAATAAGAAATTACCAACACTTTGACTGCACCTGGTATTATAAGAATTACTGCAACAAGAGAGATATGGAGCAAAATTCTTGGGAAAACCAGTGTAAAGAAACTTGTAAACTAGTGATGCTGTTAATGACTTCCCATGTGTTTGAAATTGTCATTTGATGTGGCAAATGCTGCCATATCCACCAGTAGTTCATATTGAAATCTTTACAAGGCACCAGCTACACACAAGATTTTGTGTACAATACCAATTCATTGATTCCAGTAATAAAAAAAACTTGTGCTGATGAAGCCCATGCCATCTCAGACTTAAACAGCACTAAATCTTGCTTGAACATAAGGTCCTCAGTAGCCTTTTTGGTCAGCCAGTTTGGGATCTTATCACAGGCTGTCACTTCTGTGTGGATTTAACTCCCACAAGTAAGAGTACTGAAGATTTGTCCCAGTATGACTCTTGCTGTTGCACGGGATGTAAAACCCAACACTGTTTGTGACTCTTATAGGTACTTTAAACTGTCATTTGATGCAACAAGTACTTCTGTGTTCAACCAATCTAAACATATTGAAATGTACATTGGACATCAGCAAAAGAATAATAATTGTGTACAACACAAATTCATTGATTCCAGTAGTGAAAAAAGACTAGTACAGATGGAGTGTATACAATCTCAAACTTAAATAGGACCAACTAGTACCTACACATGGCATGACATTGCCTCAGGAACAAAAGAAGGATAGTAAAAGACCCAATTAGGGAAATATACATTTTATTCAACAACAACCATCTAGCTTATTTGCCATTGTAAAATCAGTAAGGATTAGTTTATCAATGACTTTGAGTCCACCTTAAATTATTTACAAATTCAGAGAAACCACAGCAGAAAATGTTAAGGTGGCCATATCTTGTGGTTAGCAAGTAAGATTACCCTAAAGTGATTTGATATATAAATTAGTAAGATTTAGTTAAGATGGCCTCAAAATGAGATGATTTACAAGTTTAACATAAAATGGGAGTAATGAAGCATATTGTTGAGAATTTTATAGATTATCTCTCTTTTTAGCCGTGAGCACTAGCGAAGCTCAACTTCTAGGGATTATTTTCTTTGTCTCCAGACTTCCATGAATTGTAGCTTTGTGGCATAGTGTGATGAGTGCCTGCCTCTTCACTGAAGTTAAGTGCCAATCGGCACCGTTATTACTGGGATGGGTGGCCGCTTTAGTGCACCACTTGTGTCTCTGATGGCTTTGCGACTCATGCTAGTGGACCGAAACCCCTTTTGGCCTTGTTTATAACTGGAAAACCTTTTATAGGCAAGTCTTAAATCACAGAAAGATGAAAGTATTACATTAACGTTGATGAAAAGAAGCCTCATGCAGGGAAACTGAACTCGAATTCACAAGCAGAGATACAGTCACAATAAAGTCAGTATAGTATGAAGTAGCAAACACAGGAGGCCAGTTTAAAAAAAAGAGCATAGGTAAAAGGGCAAAAAGCGGTTACTGAAGAAAAGGACTAAATTAAGACTACAATTGTAACCAAAGAACAAGAATGACATTTGAAATACTGATTACGTAAGAACAGTTACTATGAGTACCATTTTAAACGCAGTTCTTTCAATATAGATGATACATGAATTTGATACATGAAACTCTATAAAAATCGACATATGCTCCCAGAACTGAATGTCTTGCTATGCACAACATAAAATTCTTTATATTAGCACATAGTTATTTTTGCCCTAGAATACTGAGCTAAGTGAGTAACAATAATGACACAATACAGTGAACTGTAAAATTAGTACATGTTCAAGTAGTGAGATCTTTCATAAATATCTTTTACACTATGGCCATCAGCATGGCTTCAAGAAGTTGTATAGCAAGATGTAATACATTCTACTAGGTATTATACTTAGTATTATGTTTTATGAATACTTAAAATGAAGAACACAAGAAAATATATGAGACTGGGTAGGCGGATAACCTGATGTCAATATTCTACAATGTTCTTCTCTGAAGAATTGTTTTACGTCTAAAAGTATTAAACAATGTTCTTCTCTGAAGAATTGTTTTACATCTAAAAGTATTAAACAATGTTCTTCTCTGAAGAATTTTTTTGTTTTATATCTAAAAGTATTTAACATACAACTATAAACACAAGATGCAATGACTAGATGGGTGACTATTCTTATGTCAGAACTCTATATACAATGTCAATGTAGATGCAGCAGTTATATACCTATACAAATGATGGATTAGGTAACTCCTGCAGGTTTCCAGCTTCACCATGTCCCACGTAGGAACAAGAATTGAGGAGTTGCTGTCTTTGTCAGGAATGACATTGAAAGCAAGCTTTGTCAAACTGATCAGCAGGACACTTTTGAACATATCACTGTCATACTATCAGAGCATCAGTCAAGCCAGATCTTAATACATATCATCTACCAACCTCCAAGCACTAGCAAAAGTAAATTCACAGAGAAAGTTAATAGTTTTGTGGAAGCGGCTGCTTTGTCACCACATGAAAACATCATCCTGGGAGATGTAAATATCCATCTAGACAGTCAAAACTGCTGGACAGATAATTTTAAAACAGTTCTGTTAGATTTTGATTTTATCCAACATGTGTCGACACCTACACACATACAAGGACATATCCTTGATGTACTCTGCACTAGTAAATCCATCACTTCCTCAGTTTGTTATTATGTAAAGGATGGCATATCAGACCACCTGGCTGTCGTTTTCACCACAACATTTCCAGTCAAAACCTCTTGCAGAGTAAAACGCTCAAAATCAGAAAATAAATAAATGTGAATTCATATCTGATATTGCAAATTCTGAACTTATCCAGGCTCCTTACAAAACAGCTAGTTTATTATCACACCAATATTTTCACACCCTTGGGAACTTACTTGAGAAGCACACACCGATACATGAACCCAAAACTCCACAACATGTCAACAAAGGGTTCATAAGAGATTTTGGCAGCAAAGAGATGCCAACACAAACTCGAAAGGGAGTGGCAAAGGGACAACTCTGCCATAAATCGCAGTAGGTATAGAGCCACAGTGAACCATTTCAGCCTTTTAGAATGTGCAAAAACTAAATACTATAGTAACATGGTTAGGAAAAATGAGGATAACTCCAAATCCATAATTCCATAAAGAAAGCCCTCCCTAGATAACCAAAAATTTTACTTCCAGATCATACTACTATCAATAGTTTAACCATCACTTTTGGCAAGTATGTTGCAGACAAAAATACTAAACTAAGATCTGCTGATGCCAATCCCCCTGTCCCAGGTTCCTACAAAAATAAGTTTATTTCTTTCCGGGCGATGTCAGAGGATGAAGTTCTCAAAATCATTAAGTCCACACCAAATAAATCATGTGACTTGGGGTTGTGCTTAAGTGGGTTTAGTCATACCCAAAGTCAAGGAAACAGCAGATCAAAATATATGGCCATCTTTTAGATGCTTTTCAGCTCTCTTATGGCGTTAGTCAGGGCTCAGATCTGGGGCCACTCCTTTTTACCCTATATACAACCCCTCTTAGTTCTGTCATATCTAAATTCAATGTTACCCATCACTTATATGCAGATGACACGCAAATTTACTTGGAACTTGACTCTAGGAACCTTGATTCCAGTACCACTGAACTGGCCAATTGCCTTGAGGCCGTCCAGGTGTGGATGGGAAATAATAAACTTAAATTAAATCCTGACAAGACAGAATTTGTAGTGATTGGTGATGATCAAATCAGAAGCTCCCTGAAGTCATCTTTGCCAGTAAGTTTTCTTGGCATTATCATGGAACCAGCTGAATTGGTCAAAAACCTTGGTGTCATCCTGGATGCTGAAAATTCAATGCAAAGACACATGGCTAATCCATGTCGCATATGTTACTACCATCTCTGGAAACTACGAAGGGTCCAAATGTATTTAAATCATGAAACAGCTGTAAAGGGGGCAAATGCCTTGGTTAACAGTCGTCTGGATTATTATAACTCACTGCCTTATCACAAAAAGGCATATACTGTCAGACTACAAAGAGTTCAAAATGCCTTATGACTTACTGTGTGCAAACTAAATAAATTTAGTCATGTCACTCACTTCCTGCACAAACTACACTGGCTCCCCATTCATTTCTGTATATTGTTTAAATATAATCTCCTTACTTATAAAGCAATACATTTTAGCCAACCTCCATATCTGCCCTCTCTGATTGGGTGGAGTGATCTCACACCGTGGCAATCGCCTATCAATTTCCTCATCTAAACCGAATAAACGCTCTTGGTTGCGTAGCTTCACAGTAGCTGCTCCCACAGAGTGGAACAAGCTTCTGCAAACCATTAGAACTATCTGTATCTCTGGATTCAGAAAACAGTTGAAAACATACCTCTTCAGATTAACCTATCATCTGGCATAGCCTATTTCGGCTATCGGATGCTAATATGGATGCTGACCTGTTTTTTGGAACTAGGCTATCTCTTTCTGAACATCAGAGGATGTTTACATCAATTTTGAGGCTTTACAAGTGTTTCTTACTTACTTTACTTACTTCTTACTTACCAAACCAATTAATTTTAAGTTTAGTTAAGGTCTCCCTAACCTAAGGTAAAAATGAATTCAAACTGATATTAAATTAAGCTACGAATTTAGAAGATTTGACTGTAAGGGCGCATTGTAAGTAGAACTAAGTAGAACTAAGATAATCCAGTGTTCCAGATTTAAAGAGAATGAATGGTGGGAATCTAGTGTATTTAACACAGAAACTGGACTGATGCTCTATTGAATTGCTACTCGAAATAGATTTATACATACAATAGTACTAATATGTATGTCACAAAAATAAATTTAATGTAATGCAAAAAGTTCAAAGTTTTTATCAACTAGATTGTTACAGAAAGGGCACACAAACCTTGCATTCTGCTAGCCTGATTTTCATTATCACACGTTCAAATTTTCAACTATTTATACGAAAAGAATTTTGTTCAATATTTATATGTTTTCCTGGCATCAATTTCCCTAATATTAATACGAATTTCACAAAGCTTTCAGACATCTTAATACTCAAAAATGTATAATTACATAACCATTTAACATGTATTACTAAATTCCAATTTCTACTTAAAACTATTGTAAAGTGACGGTCTGATAAAAACTAAAAACGTGTCAAGCTAAAAATTGCTAATCATCCCACAAAAAGACTATACTGTTATGTTTATTTATTTGTGGTTTTACATCGCTTTCAACGCTGTAGAGGTCATATTATAATGGGTAGTTTTATTGGTAGAGGAAACCAGGTACATACAGTTGGTCAAGGTTCTGTACTGTAAACTGCCAACCATCGGTAAGCAACCATCAAGTTTCCCCACATATTGTTATGTTGTTTGGACCCCCGACTTCAGAAGTGGGAGGACAGTATGTTACCACTGCACCACCCAGGCTCCTATCATGTTATGAGACTGTAAACCTATTTAACTAAACCGATACCACCAAAGGCGTGGGTCATATTAAGCACCTAAAAAATATAAAGAAAGAAAATTGACTGTGGGAAAAAAACAAGCATGCCTCTACAACTTGTAAAAAAACATAGCTGTTTATATCACCAACAACATCTCAAGAATGAACAAACATACGAACACTGACACAAACTTTAAGCATTTCGATATTCTCTGCAGAAATCATGGAGCACCATGCAAGACATGGAAAATGTAAGCTCAGACTGGGATAAAATGTTGGTTTTGGCATAGTCCCCGAAGCACCATTCACACTATGGACAGTATCTCCCATAGTTAGAAGTTTTACTCTGTGGCAGAACTGCCTCCCAGGAAACCTCATATCTTCAGAAATTTGGTGTACCCACAAGGTATCATGTGGATGGTCACTGATGGGACACGGTGTGTAACCGTGAAATAACAGCAAGATGACAGTTGTACGAAAGTCATAGAAACGTTCGTCAATGAGAGGCAGCCTTCATTAACCGCAACTCAACTTGTGTAGCTCTGTAATTTGGCAGCACAAAATAGAAGTAATACCCTTTTCACACTACAGGCAGTATACCCCACGGTTAGAAGATTCGGTAGCAGAACTGATTCCCAGGACACCTCATCTATTCTGAGCTTTGGGGTATCTATCAGGTATGACACGCGCGGCCACTGACAGGACATTATTTGTAACTATCAGTAACAGTAGGATGACAGTACTGCTACCCTGCATAACTTGGCCGCAGGCATAAGTTGGCCGCGGCTCATCTACATAAATCATGTGTAGTAGGCCAGGGTGGTGAGGGAGGCCAACTTATACCTGCGGCCAACTTATGCAGGGTAGTAGTACAAACGTTAGTCACGCAGGGGCAACCTCCATTAACCTCAACTTGGCCACCTGTCGGACGAATGTGTTCTTCCAAACACAACCAAGTCACAATCTTATATTAACCATGGATGTCACCTTTAATTACCATATGAGAAATTTATCTGTGGAATGTCACAGTGAGAAATTCAGAGTCAGAAATTTTAAACATTTTAAAACTTCTGTAGAACACTCAGGGAATGGGATGGCCTGCCACTACATCATAAGTTTGCGTAAGGACACCAAACTCTAGTTGAAAGACAGGGCATTATGTTTAACGCCTATAACCGGATAACGCCTACAGTGTGAAAGTGGTAAAGCTAAACCAAGCTGCTTAGCTAAAAAGATTTTTGGGAAAACACACACATAAACCCTCACTGGGGATTTAACCATGGCCTGCAATAATGAACCTAAAATAGACCTAAGACAGCAAATTCTGAAAAAAAATCTGCATGAAACATTTGGCTTAGTATCCCCATACATGGCAATTGTTTTTGTTAATAATACTATCACCCATTAGCTACAAATCAAGGTGGTTTATAGTAATTGATTTTATCCACATAGCAATAAAAGTATGCATATATGTCTCATGAACAATGTCTATTTGTTAACAGGATCACATAAATACTACTTGTTTGAACTTCATGAAAAAAATCAATATGTCCTTTGCTCCAACATAGATCTCATTAAAGTTTGAGACTGATCTAGATTACCTTATGGATACAAAAAATAATAATGAGGATTTTCCCATTAACTTGTTATTATGTGCCTTGTCGGAGGACTATTCTATCTGAATGCTCTTGTTTATCTTTGAAATTCAAAGTAAATTTCCTGTATATAAATAGCTAAATATTAACGCTAATAAAACATATTGATAGGATTGATGTAGTTACATTTCTTTTTAAAATTTTAACTCAGAAAAAGATTGTTGACTATACATAAAATACAGTAGACTCAGTGTAAGCCGAATGTCAAAAATCCACGTAGTGGGAGACTAACTAGTTTCTGATGTCGGTGTATTAATTTAGAACACTTACTGTTAAACCAATCACAGCCAAGTCATATATCCAATACCATGTAGTAGTGATAATGGAATGGACTCTATGCTCATGATCTCATGCTCAGAAGGCATTGGGACCTAAGCTTTGCTTTCAAGGAGGTCTCCCAGTTCTGAAATCACAGACCCGAGGACCCACAATTTTGGCATATTTAAATAATAATAACACGAAATGTCCCTGAAAGGTGAAAAATTGAACCTTTCAAAGCCCTTTGTCATTTACCTCTACAATTTCAACATCCCAATCCATGGAAATGGAGTTACATGACCCGGACGAAGAAGTTAAAACATTGCACAAATGTAGATGTGTACACATTTCCCCCGACCCCCCAAGACAATAAACAATGATATGGGTTTAAAATTCTTTTTATTAATACTATATATAACCAGTATTTTGCAACATGTACATATGTAAAGCATGATAATTCATGTGATAAACCGTGTCACCTGACACAATAACTAACAATGTAGTATTATAAGTAAGAAATTTCTGTCAACCCTACCCCCCACTTCAGGGCAGTAAAGTACTTTACTGCCCTGAAGGAAAAATGATAAATAAATTTTTTATAAATCAATATCTAATAAGCATTACAAGGTGACATGGCAAGCCATCAAAGAGGTTTGGATCTAGATTCATAATGTACAAATACAGAATTTATTGGAAAAAGAAGTAAAATCTCTAGATATGAAGTAATATTACATCATGATGGCTAGAATCAGTAAATGTGTGCCAGTAAATCTGTGACAATATCTGCCAATTATTTAAAGTGATCCCACAGTAAAACCCCAACTGTCCGACGTTTCCAATGGAAAGTTCGGACAGAACCCATGAATGAGCTTATAAAAAGTAATGGCAGAATCATGTTGCATAAAAGATAAGATACAGTAAAATATTTAAAATAATTTCAATAAAACGTAAGCAACAGCATATTGTGAGCATACAGTCAACCAGTTCAATACCAGCACAATCCTTGCAACAGACATCAATAGGAAGGCCATGTTTGCATATGTATAGAAAAACATAGTATTACAGCCAAATAGTTATGTTACTAATGAAAGGCATACTAGTAAAATACTAATACAGTCTCTGCACAGAATATCAGTAGAAAGAGCATATGCATAATATATAGTAAGGAAGCCAGCACACAGAAGTGAGCACTACTGATGAGGAGGTTAACTGTTCATGACACTGGACCCGAAGGCAGCACTTCCAAAACAAGATGGCACACCACACGAAGCCAATGGCTTCCACGTTCGTTAACACTCAAGGCTGGGGCACCATCCATGGAGCCATCTATGTACATGGCCAACCATGTGGCATAATAAGATGCAGTGGCAAGTGAAAAGTCCAACCATTGACCACTGACATCACAACCTGAAAATAAACTCAGAGCAGTAATCTGTACATAATATTTCAGGGGGGGATCCCATGAGACAAAAGGGGTGGGTAAAAATTCAGATGTGTGTCCTTGTGTGTTGTACATGTAAATGAAAGGTTGCAGACTGTATTTCAGAGAGGTCCCACGCTTGACCGCTTGACCATTGGCCGAGTGCAAATGAAAAGCAGTACTGGTTGCAAAAATTTAGGGTCGTCAGAAATGATCTAGATGGCACCCAAATGCCATCCCGCACAATTCCCCCGACCCCCCAAGACAATAAACAATGATATGGGTTTAAAATTCTTTTTATTAATACTATATATAACCAGTATTTTGCAACATGTACATATGTAAAGCATGATAATTCATGTGATAAACCGTGTCACCTGACACAATAACTAACAATGTAGTATTATAAGTAAGAAATTTCTGTCAACCCTACCCCCCACTTCAGGGCAGTAAAGAACTTTACTGCCCTGAAGGAAAAATGATAAATAAATTTTTTATAAATCAATATCTAATAAGCATTACAAGGTGACATGGCAAGCCATCAAAGAGGTTTGGATCTAGATTCATAATGTACAAATACAGAATTTATTGGAAAAAGAAGTAAAATCTCTAGATATGAAGTAATATTACATCATGATGGCTAGAATCAGTAAATGTGTGCCAGTAAATCTGTGACAATATCTGCCAAACACCAAACTAAAGATAAAGCAATTGTCGAAAAGTACAAGAAACTTGGGAGTCAGGTGAAGGCAATGAATGGATATACCTCCAGACGGCATCACTACTCCAAGTACCATGCTGCATAATCTGGTGCATTGGCACACCATTGTGAAAAGCCCATGTAGTGGCAGATTTCCGAAATAAATGGAAGGTCAAGGGAGGTTCAATATTAAGCAAGGAAGAAACTTGTTTCAAGTGTTTTCTAGCAATAGAATCTGTTAAAGGAACCAAAATGCCTTGTTTATCTTGTAAAAATAAGGGACAATTTTTGTGAGCTGGAAATTTTTGGCACATGAGTTGCAAGGCTTTGATTGGGCATAACATGGAAGCACCCAGGTCTGGAATGGAAATAGTACGACTCTGCTGTCGGTCTTGCAATGTTTTGGTCCATTTAATGATAACAGTGCAGTAATTTTGTGAAAAAAATTAAATCTCCTCTCAACAAGTGCCTAGTACCATCAAATTGCTTAACCGAATGTGGAAGTATATTTGACATTCGTAAGAAGGAAAAAAAGGTGAATAAATACAAGGCTTTAAACAGCACAGGGTCTCTAAGTGAGTCACAAATCTGCAAAATTTGTTGAAGCATGTGAATTGTTATGATTTTTTGTGATTTAAGGGAGAGAGGAGCATTGATGCGAAGTGCCTTTACAAACAAGGGAATACGTTCGTCTCTGAAGGCCTCAGTGTTAAGGCCATAAATGATAAAGGAAGACCTAATGCCGGTCAGCCGATTGGAGATATTGGCGTGTGATTGTCCTTTTTGGTGTAAGTATTCCATGTATGACAAAAGAATAAGCGTATTCACCTGATTTGTGGGAACTTGGACCAATTCGAGAAATTGTAAGAAATCTCGAAAAAATCTGTTGTACTGGAGCGCTGTCGCCGGTCTGAAGCCAGAATGCAACCTTTTCAAGGCAGACGACACCAGTGGGTCTGACAATCCATATGTTTCTACAACAAAAAACAAGTATTAGATATTTGTATTTAGTATGGTATGATTTATATGCACTGGCAACCACTGATGATTTGGGACCAAGCTATTCAATTTAGTGATATCATGGTCAGTATGGTGCCATCTGGATAGCAGGTCAGCCACAACATTCTTGGCTCCTGGAATATGGGTAACCACCAGATCTATATTATACATGGAGGTTAGCAACCAAATATTTCGTGCACTTGTGGCCAGCATCAGGTCTCTGGCTCTGCCAGTATTTAAGACCTCCACTACTGCCATATTGTCACATTTGACTTCAATAGCATGGTTCTTCCAGAACGGCCCCCATACCTTCAAAGCGACGACAATATTTAATATCTCTAAGTGTACTATTGTATAGTTATTAAAACCTTTCGGAATTTGTAAACTGTAAACCATATTTTTGAAGACCCCACCTAGGCCTTGTAGAGAAGCATCCAAGAAGACCTTATCTTGGGGCAGAACTTTGTCATAGAAAGTAATTCCATTATATTGGCACAGGAAAGTATTGAACCAATTGAGATCTTTTTGAAATTCCTGGTCAAGTATGACATAGTTTGTAGATGTATGTTGCCTAAGCAACGACAGCATACGGTTTAAGAAGAAACGAGCCGGTTTCACACATTTAGTTATATAAAGAAGTGAACCCAGAAGAGACTGAAATTGTGACTTTGTAACCTTATTTTTGGAAACATAAGCGAGGCATATCTCTGTTATTTCCTTCAACTTATCTTTAGGGATGCTGAGAGTTCTAGTAATAGTATTGATTTGTATGCCTAGACAAACTGCCACTGTAGTGGGCTGTATGAGCTTTGCAACACTAATTTCTAGGCCTAATTCCTGCAATAAAGCTTTTAAAGTATCGAAAGACTGATATATATCAGCAGGAAGGCCGGTATAGATGAGATCGTCTATATAATTGTATAAGTTGGGAAAATTGAACCTATCTTTCATGATATACCGTACTGCGTCCGTACAGCGTTGAAAGAAAACCGAACCATGCCGAAAACCGAACGGCAAAGTTCCGTCGATGAAATAGTCATCATGCCTAAGGCCTAATAAGTCTAAGTCCCCAGGATCTATTCTGATATGTCTAAACGCTCGGCTTATATCAATTTTATAAAGCAAAGCTGTGGGGCCTAACTGCTTTAGGCTCTCAACAATATGATCTACTGAAGGGTACTTAAGTTCGAAATATGATCCCAAGTATTTATCTTTAGAGACCCCTGCATTAACAGAATTGCCTGGGGGAAAACTCAGATCTAGTATCACCCTTCTATTAGTAGAATTCGGCTTGTCCCTAGTAAGAAATGGAGAGACATGGCAGTGGAAGGGAAACTGCTTAAAAGGTCCCAATACTGCTCCATACTGAAGCTCTTCCTGTATATAATTTGAGACATGATCCGGATATTTCAATGCAGAGGAATGATTCACCTCAGTGGACTGTAGAACAACCTGTCTATCAAAGTCAAGAGGAAAGCCGAATTGTATGAGGTCAACTAGCTGTTGGTCCCAGTATTTGTGTAAGTATTTTTTCCAACAATGAACCTTAAGTTGTGTTTTAAGTGGGATGCGTACATTCATAAAGTTAGGTAGCCCTGATTTTCTAACTTTCGCATGAGCTTCAATGATATCAGGGACTGTACCCCAAATGATATCTGGTCCTGTATACACCATAAGGTCATTGAATGGAATAAAGCCAAAGTTTTTGTCATTCTGATATAGACAATTCTTATGATCAATCGATTGAAAGCGAGATTGATATACTTCTGAGGGTATTTGTCTTGCATGTTTACAAGGTAACTGTTGTGCCTCAGTAACTGTCGGATCCGAGAAGTATGTAACCTCAGTCTGCATCAACCTTGGAATGTAAGTTTCACCAGTTATATGTTGGTCTGCCTGTGAACCCAATTTAGTCCCATTTCCGTTTTTATTACCCAAGAAATGAATGGAGGCAGGATTAACTGTAAGTTGGTAATCAGAAATGTGATTATCAGACCACAAATTCTGTGGGGTGTCCTCTATTGTTTTGTCCATGTGACCCAATTTGGACCCAATTCCGTTTTTATTGCCCTTGTAAGAAAAGGAAGTTGAACAGGACATATAGTTGGTGTAGTAGAGGAGACATTGTGAGGTGAAATTTGTTTCTCATGACTGGTGGACTGGTTCACTGATATTATAGTTTTATTTATATTTTCTATTGAATTGGCGGTAATTTGATGCTCAGACTTATGACTGTCAGACGTTAGATCATATGGAATGTCCTCTGTTGTTGTGTGCAGGTGACCCAATTTTGACCCATTTCCGTTTTTATTGCCCTTGAAATTGAAAGTATGTTGCACAGGACATTTAGGTAATGTAGAGGAACCAGCATTTTCAGAACAATCATGTTGTTTAACACGAGTAGGGGACTGTTGCAATAATTTTGCACTTTTATTTTTGTCCACCGACTGAGATGCAACTTGGTAGTCATGACTTTGCTTATCCGACATCAGTTCCTGTGTAATGGCCTTTGTTTTGTGGAATTGCCCCAATTTGGAGTAATTTCCATTTGTGCTGGCCTTAAAATTAAGGGGAATTTGCACAGGACATTCAGGTAGTGTCGTGAATGCAGTATTTTGACAACCATCTTGTTGTTTTACACGAGTATGGGACTGTCCCAATGATTTCCCAGTTTTGTTTTTATTGCCCACCAAATCTTTGTCGAAATAGTCCCAGTGCATAGTCACAGTAAGGCCTGCATTGTTAAGTGACATCTCATTTTCAAGTTGGTCATTATGGAAATCAGATTGCAATGGCTGAAACCGGTTGAAAGTAGAAGGAAACTGTTTTTGTGACATCCTCTGTGGAGAGTGTGTATGGTGTGAAACCTTCTTACTCTTATGAGAAATTTTCTGAGTATTTTTTCTGGCTTTTTTATTGCAGAAAAGTTCAGTCAATTGTTTTTCAATTGGTTGAACGTTTGCCCTAACTTGGTTATCTTTTACTACAGCTTTCCCTTGCTTGAGAACTTGTGCATAGGAACGACTGTCACGTGTACTATGCAAAGCGTTAGCTCTAGCCAACCACTCAATCCAAGTAGGACATGAACAAGAAATTTGCATATCAGTTTGTTGAGAAGTAACATTGGAATTATATATCAGCCTTGTTTTGTGGATAGGACCAGTCCTATCCATCACTATACGTTTTTTGAATTTTGTCTATTTTTGTTTTTGCAATCTATTTCTGAATGTGGAAACGTTTTCCACTGCTAGCAAAACATGCAGAACAAATATGTTTGTATAACACCCCCTTTGTCTCATGGGATTTTCCCTGCATACAAGAACCCTGATTAAAGTATGTACAAGGCATTGACTTTGTCACTTTGGTAGATTTTTTGAAGGAATTTGAAGCAACTGAAGACGTAATTTGGAAACCTGGTACATGTTTCTGAGCATTAGCTCGCCGGATCCGGTCGATAGCGAATGTATCAGAAAAATCTTTGACTTCCCCCTGTTCCATACGACATAATAGAACAGCATGACTTGCCTTGGCCGAAGTCCAGGAAAAGTCATTTGCATCATCCATGAGGGCTATGAGGTATTCTAACATGTGTTTTCTAAGATTCGGATCCGATTCGTCCCTCATGGTCCGACCAAAACCAGCAACCCATTGGGTTACGTTTAGCTGGTCATAAGACACTCGTTCTTTGTTCAATCCAGATAAAACGTATTCATGTGGCCACTTGACTCGATTTTTGATCAAAACATCCACGGGGCCACCACGTTGGGATTTAATTTTTTGAAAAGTACCTGATTTCGCCAGATCCGACAATTCCTGTAATCTTTGGTCAACTTTCAGTTGCAATAACGTTTCATCTGCCACTGAAGAATGCTGAACCGGTGTCTCGAATTGTAATTTTTGGGAAGGTTGCTGAACTTTTACAGAAGTTTTCTTGTGTTTCACAGCTTTACTAGCAGAATTTTTGATTTTTGCTTTATTAGCCGTCTTCTTGCACTCTTTATTTTCAATTTTGTCTAACCTTTGCCCGATTTTATCCAACTGTTCAAGAATTCTGGCATTGATTAACTGTTGCATATCCGGATCAGAATTTGCAAACTGGGAATTTGCAGCAGAGTATGAAGTACCAGCCGAATTGTTTACAGTTACAGGGCTAGATGCTTCATCCGAATCATTAATCAGACCACTGCAGTCCAAATCACTCACAGAAACGTCAGAGTCCGACATTATATTTTCAGTATCCGACACAGTTGAATTGTTTTTCAATACTGTTTCAATAAAGGTTTTATCTTCCGCGAGTTGTATTTCAACAGGCAATTCAATAGTATTGTTCTTGGCAGAACGCAGGTTGTACATAGTTTGAACAAGTAAGCTGCAGCGCACAGAGTATTACCATTTACAAACACACAAGTATAATACTAATAACAAGTAAAATAGTTACATAAAATACTAAAATACTAATATATAATAAAAAGAAAACCATACAGTAAGTTCCCCGTGCTGTCCATATACAGTGCAGTAAAAATTCAGATGTGTGTCCTTGTGTGTTGTACATGTAAATGAAAGGTTGCAGACTGTATTTCAGAGAGGTCCCACGCTTGACCGCTTGACCATTGGCCGAGTGCAAATGAAAAGCAGTACTGGTTGCAAAAATTTAGGGTCGTCAGAAATGATCTAGATGGCACCCAAATGCCATCCCGCAGACAAACAACCAAGTAAACATTTTGGGGTTTTTCATAGGAAATCTTTGGCAAAGGTTAAAAATGATGTGTACGAAAACTATTTATAATAGAATGTTTTTAAAATGTTTTATGTGTAACGTTTATTAAACATTTCACGATAAATATTAGAAAAACATTACAAACAAACATATTAATGGTTGAATAATAAAGGGGCCAGAGGACAAATTCAATATCTTTTTAAGGTTGCTCACCAATGAAAATATTATTTTTATGTCTAAAATTGTAAGATAGTGGCTTAAAAATTATGCCCCCATTCAATTCTCACTTTTAGGGATTGCATGTGGAGTAATTTTTGACAAAATCCTCTAAAATCCCCTATTATTGTTCACTGCCATCTTTGTTTGGACATGTTTGAAGGTGAAGGTTTAATAAGCATTCTGAAAATATGTGTACTGTTTATATACCATTTCATGATGAATGGTTTGAAAAACATTTAGAGCATAACCTTCATTTCTTTAGGTATTTCATAAACGTTTCATGAACATTTTTAGTAAAAACATTTGTATATGCGATGTTGATGAAAGGATTTTTTTAACATTACAGTGTAAATGTTTACTTGGAGTCATTTAATGTCGCTTTCAAAACTGTACAGGTCATATGACGATGGGTAGTTGGAAGGGCAGAGTAAACCGGTACATACAGTTCATCAAGGTTCTGTACTGTAAACTGCTGACCAACAGCAAGCAACTACCAGCTTTTCCACTTGAGACCATGCCAGGAACTGAACCCTGGCCTCAGAGGTGGGAGGCAAGAGTGTTACCACTCTGCCACTGTGGCCAATTGGAGTCGTTTAGAAAACCGTAAGATACCATAAGAGTTAAAATAGGTTTTAAAAACGTTTTGTAAACGTTTGAACCATTGTAAAATATTTCAAATGTTTACTGGGAAAAGAGTATAAATAAAAAATTGTATACATTTACAGCAAATTTTCAGAAGAATACAACCATAATTTCCCCCCATATTATCAAGCAATTTTTCCAAAGGACTTCTATCCAGACAGTAATAACTGCAAATAGTGCCCCAGGTTGTGACAACCAGCATGGGGAATTGATCATTGATATTACTTCTGTGAATGCAAACGTGTCTGTGAAAAATATCTTATAATTCCGTTCCACTGTTACAACTTTGCCTTCCATCCCATCTGAGTTTGCATTTGAGAGTCATCTTGTAAAAATCCCATGATTTATTTTTCATGGATGGAGACTCGTGGCAATCAGGATGACCCCTTCTACATTTTAAACAAGTACATAATCCTTTGCAACTGCTTATTTGACGTCCCAAGTGACTATGCACCATATTTCCAGTTGTAAGCCACATACAACTTATCTTTAATCTACTATGACATATTTTTAGGGTGCTACAACTTATTTTTTTGGTGTTACCTCTAATCTTGACACCTTGTCTTAAGAAAGATATCTTGATGGAGAGGTGCAAGAGATTTATCTCGGAATATTCCCATGAGTTATACTAGACATAGTTTTGTGCCTTCCCCAACAGCTTCAACAGTTAAATTAGATTAAGCCCTGAATCACACATTACCATGTGATACAAGCTGCACTGAAAGCCATGACGAGGCCCTTCATGACCTAATCACAAGCTGTCACTTCTGTGCGGATTGGATTGGCCTCTCACAAATGACACTGCTGTGGACCTGTCCCAATATTACCCTTGTTGTTGAACGGGACATAAAACCCTAACTTTAACCTTTGACCTTTAGAAGACAGGGCCAAAGTCCCAAGTGATTCAATGTCAAACTAGCAAATATAAGGTCAAAGTTAATATTGGGGTTAGGTGTTCCTTTCAACCTGTATACAATGTGCATGTTCTTCATTTTACACTATTTCCATGCCCATTTTCAAAAATTACTTGGTCAAGTCAAAAATAGGGGTTAATGTCCCATTTAGTAGGAAGGATCATATTTGTGCTAGCCATACAGTGTTGCCAAGCAGAGGTGAGAACATGGACAGATGCCACACTTGTCAGCACTACTGCTCAGTTGGCTGCTTCACCCAAGTGAAGTTCATCACCAGCATTTTATGACAAAATTTAAGAGTTTTGTCGTGAACTATTGACACACATGTGTACTTTGCTCCTGAAAGTAGCTATTCCATTTATTTAAATACGAATATTTCCTATCCTTGAGCATTTTTACAGCAGGCGACGGATTTCACTGGGGCGACAAAATTAACTGGCTGCCCAGTAGGCCACTGAGAGCCACTCTCGCTGGTACAGAATGGGTTCACAGAATTTTAAAAGTAAATAAAAGAGCAATCAGACAGGAAATCAGATTATTTACGTAGAATGCTACTCACCCTATGAACTGAACAAAGAAACAGGACACAGGTTACAGTAACTCTCCCATCCAAATATCCGTACATTATATGGTATCCTTGTTCAGTGTATGTTTGTTCCAAAATCAAACCACTGACAAATTTCAATGCAGTAAATGGGAAGAGGACATTCATAATAGATCCATATATTCGTGTCAGATGCATACAGTATTGGAAACTGATTAGGCTTGTAATTTTTCAGACTTCAACGTGTGGCTTCAACAGATATAGATCACGTATAATAGACTGGGGAAGAGAGAATAGTTTTATTGAAATTAAAAGATGTAGAATCTATTATAATTAATGTATTCATAGACCACTTACTATTAAGTGATACATGCCATATTTAGACATTTGTATTATCCTGAACATCGCATAAAAATCGGTTTTATGTGAAAACAAACCAAAAGCTATATATAGTTTGGTTTCCATTTTATGATCTTGTGTGGCCTGGTGGGTAACAAATTCGTTTAGGAATATAGAGAACCTGGGTTCAATCCGAGGCACAGATATTTGCATAGTGGCTCGGATAATCCCTTAAAATGGCAGTCCTATGCAAATGGTCATTCCTAAGACTTCCTGTCTTTCAGTTGAATGTCAGTCACTAGTCTTTTGACTGTACTTCTGCAGTTAGGATGACTCAAATGGCATTATGAAGGGGTCACAATGGTGCAGTGGTAGCACACTTGTCTAACACCTCTGAGGTCGGTGGTTCAAACCGCAGGCATTATATGGGAAAAGTTGGTAGTTGCTTACCGAGAGTCGGCAGTTTACAGTACAGAACCTTGACAAACTTTATGTACTGGTTTCCCCTGCCCACAAAAGTACCCATCATTTGGTAAAATGTTGAAAGCAACGTAGAACCATAAAAAATATATATATATATAAATAAATGGGTAAATAAATAAATAAGACATGGCATTGTGGGTCCTGTGGTAAAGGAGATACTGCACTGAGTATAAACATATAGTACTGTGGTGATCCGGGGTTGAGATCCGGGGTTAAGCAGTCACCGAAGATCGGGGACCAGCTTAAAGAGACGAGAACCGGAAGTAGGCACTCTTTGGTTTGAATTCGTGAAGAAAACAACTACTACAGATAATTCAACTGGAGAGACGTCTGGACTGTGTTTATAAAGCACAGTCCAGGTATTTGGTGATAATCAACTCAAGTACTGCTTGTGAAGAGTTTAGAACCTGTATAAAGCAGGGTAAGTGGCAGTTTCACTTTAGTACAATAAAATTCCAATATCGACACTAGACTCATAACATGCTTACGTACTGTTATGTGAATCTTCACTGTGTTCTATACATTCAATTTATTTTTCAATAAGAAAATTGTTGATTGCTTTGTTGTGGTTCACAGTGCAGAATTGTGACCTGATATTAAGCCTACAATCTATAATCAAAAATATTTAAATCCATTTGATATAGTTTTGCAAAGGGAATAAACATTTTAGTTGACTAAGAATTGTTTTGTCCCAGTTTTTAAACTTGCCATAAGCCAATACATTATGTGTAACTTCTAAAAATACCTTTATTCATAAAGTTTCTATAGTTTGGGTTAAACAATGCGGCGGACACATTAATCAACACAGATATATACAATTTTACAAAGAAGGCCTGAATCTGATTTAAGCATAAGATATACAAATGAAATTGGATGGATAAAAAGTTAGTTCTTAGAGACAGAGACTGCAACATAAATAATAATAAAAAGTTTATTGTTGTCAAAATGCATAAATACGTTCAATATACTGCTGTTAAAACTGTGTGCCAGGTATTTACATTTGAATTTCAAGCGATCAAAGAATTTGAACAATTTCTACTATTAAAAAAAGACAAAATATGTGTCACACTTAATCATGGTTCATTGTTTCCTGCATCAAACCAATATTAACGACAATTCCAACTTCTATTATTTTGGCCATTTTTTTAAAATTAAGGTGATCCTGATAGCTCTAACACAATTCAATCTGGCTCTTCTCTATGTGTAATTTCTAAACAAGTATCTTACTTATTCATTTTATATTTTCAAAAAATGGCAATCAGGGTGTCAGAAGATAAAGATGAGATAGGAATTGCAGTCAGGAGAGGGATGAAACTCAATGGTCAACGACTATATATACTTAACACATTTGGCTTTACTTTTTGTTAAAAACATTCAGTGTTAACATGTTACTTGAATATTAACCACATGAAAAATTGCTGCTATCAACCGGTTAAAAATTAGTGTTATCAACAAGATTAATGTCCATATTGTGTCTACAAACAAATATGTTACTTTTTACACGTTCCCAGTTTAAGCAAAGTTTTCTAAAGTACTTGAAACTACTTTTACTGTGAGGGAACATTATAATGTTTTGAGAATAACTTTTAATTATGTTGCATTATACACTCTAACTTAAAGTGCCACTGTGGCCTTGAGGGTAACACACTCACCTAGAAACACAGGTGGGTTCGTGGGTTCAATCCCAGGTACAGGCAGACACATAGTGTCTCGGATCACCACATAAAATGGCGGTCCTCTGTCATTGGGTCCTATCCCCAGTGGCAGGTTAAAGAACCTCAATGACGTTGATAAATGGTCATCCTTGAGCCTCTGTCTTTCAGTTAGGGGAATGTCAGAAATTTGAGAGTTAGATTGTACTTGTAGAGTGAGATGGGTGATTTAGCGCTTTGAGTCCTGTAGTACTGGAGTTATTGCACTGAGTATAAATACAAATATAAAATAAATACTCAAATTTCCAATTTAGATAATTAGCGCAACCTTTTTAAACCCAATAGTGAGATAAGAATTTAATGGATCAACACCACAATTGCTGTTGGCAATATTTCAGTTTTGTGAGTCAAATAACATACTTTCTGTTCAAGCATTTCTCTTTAAGTCCTGATTTTGAAGTTATTGATTATTCTGTATTGAGCAAAAATATTATATTCTGAATATAAATAGGTTTAATAGAATGTCTTTTTGAATACTGAGGTATATTTTTCCTTGCAAATGGATGATGATTTGTAATGTTTACAGACAGCTGTCGACTAAAAGCCAAAATTTAAAATGTCACAAATGCAAATTTGTTCATTAGAATGTGACCTTACTGTGAACGATAATATAATATCTTGAACATTATAGCCAAGATTTATTAAATAATTATAATTTGCAGTAAGTATTTTCTTTTACTTGCTGCTTCCCCAATATATGCAAGAGTTTTAACAATAAGTGGTTCTTCAGAAATATTCACCTGTACATAAGGCGAGGTCCTTGGTGGCTCAATGAGTTTGCAAATTTGGCATCGAATCAGAGTTTGTCACCTCTGTGTGGGTTCAAGTACCACAAATAGCAAAAGCTGAATTTTGTCCCAAAATGACCCTGGCAGTTGAACTGTGCTTAAAATGTCAACATTGATCCCTTGTACAAAAGGTTTGTCAGCTAGGTAGTGTAGATTGGCAATTTTCAAAGCACTTCTGTTTCTTTCACTAACTGTGCCTGTTTTAAGACTTTGCATTAATTATTATTGTAAGTTATTCAGCTTTTGGCTAAAAATAAACTTTGTATGGCTGTAAAAGAGTTGTGCTCGTTGTTGCTGTGGTTCAACTTTACAAAATAAATAATATTTCTCGTTCAAAGAATACAATAGGCTATTTTAAAAGTCCCTTTTCTTTCTCTATTTCTCTCATTTGTCTCTTCTTTGAGGTATAACAAGGGTTATGGGCTTATCATCGTGAGTTCAGACTGATGATTTTCCTGTTGGCAAATTAAAAACCCAGCAAAATAGTCTCCGTAGTTCTGTCCTGCAACATATATGGGTGTTTGGTTAACTGGGAGTGAGGAATAACATGGGAACTCCCAATAATATTTGCAGTAAAATGTTTTAGCCACTGAATCCACCCTTTATTCATGGAAAATGTGAAACATATTATTTAACTGATGCTATAAGCGATCCGCAGTGGCCTTATAATTGTCCCATTATACCTTGTCAAGTGTAGGAAGCTATATTGTTGAATTGTAGAATTCCTCAGCACGCCACAAGGCCTTTCAGTTGTACACTTTATCTATGCAGTAATTGTTTGTTGCTGACCCACCTGCAATCAAAATCACACAGGAATCAAATTAACAGTTGGTGACTTAGGCATAATGACATAATTACAGCAAATGAGAAGGTGTTCAGTGGCTGACTGGGTTAGCAGGTTTGGCATCCAATCACAGGCTGTCGCCTATGTGTGGGCTCGACCCACATGTGACAATGCTGAGGACCTGTCCCAATGTGATCCTTCCTTTTCTGATAAAATGCGTTAAATATGATACATGCATATATATTCAATGTTTATTTGTTTCCGAGTCTTTATTACCTGGACAGCCATTATTGTAAATGTTTGTCTGATGATAAGGTTTATTAAGTGACTCCAATCTAATTTGAGACTATTCCGATAGTCTCAAATTTTGAAAAAATTTGGCACTGACATATAGAAGAATCTATTTTGCATTTTCTTGCAAGAATCAGTCGGGTAATGTAACATTTGAAGTGAGAAAAATTCTCCCAGGGATATAATTTTTATGTTTTCACAAATGTTTGAGACATTTAGTCAACCTTTGTCATCATAGATCTAGGATTCCCAATTACAATACTAAGCTGCATATTTCACCCTCTTTTGAAAAAATTTATTCAGTGCAGCAGCGAGAATGAATTTTCATTACTTATTGTTTGACTGAATAAATTTATTCATTGCAAACCCAAAAATCCCAGTTACAACACCCAGTTACAGATTTTTAACCCTCGATCTCCTGAAACAAATTCCTTTAGCACATTGCGTGAAAAAGTTTATTCAGCACTACAGTGAGACTCTATACATCTCTGCTGAATAAATTAATTCAGCAATTAGATGAGTTGGTTTGTCTGATCTTACCTCTGAGGTTACTAGTTAAAAGCGAAAGTGTGAATAAATTTATTCAGTCAAAATATCACAGATTTCTTACTGTGCACACCTGGTTGCAAACTGAAAAAAACAGTGAAAAAATTTATTCAACACTGGTATAAGTTTGCTGTTCTCAGAACTCTGACTGGTCTTGAATAAATTTATTCATGGATACCCCAGAGTTCCTACATCACACACCATGTTGCAAACTGGAGAAACCAGTGAAAAAATTTATTCAACACTGGTATAAGCTTGATTAGTGTTCCCAGAACTGGAGAAACCACTGAACAAAAAAATGAGAGTAGAAATTGGATGGCACAATTTATTGAACAGTATCATCAAGTTGGTGTTCCACCTTTATTTTATCCTTTGCCTTTAATATTTTTGTCTTGTCACCTGCCAGAGGTTATGTGATCAGCAGGGTTTGTCTGTCTGTCTGTTAGCAAGGTTACTCGAAAACTAATATATGGATTTCATTCAAATTTTCACAGAATGTCAGCATATTGGTAAGGAACAAGTCATTGAATGTTGGAGCTGGCTCTGTAACCGATGCCGATTTTAAGGCCACCTTAAAGTGAACAAAATGGCAAAAAAATGGCAAAAGTTACTCAAAAATGGATTAGTGCATGGATTTCATTCAAATGTTAACAGAAATGTCCACATATGAGTAAGGAAGAACTCATTAAATGTTGGAATTTGTGTTGCCACCCATGTCGATTTTCAGGTCACCTTAAAGTGAAAATTGCCTTTTTTGCAACGTTGTGCATGGATTTTATTTCAAATTTTCACAGAATGCCTTCATTTGGTGAGGAACAGTTCGTTCAAGTTTTGGCCGCCACCCATGTCAATTTGAAGGCTACCTTAAAGTCCAAAAATGCCTTTTTTGCAACATTACTCGAAAAATATGCAATTTCATTTTTAGGTGGGTTGCATGTAACCAACCCGCCTATTAGATTAATGTGCCTGACATCCGTTGACATTTTTTGTTTCCGAACTCTAACTCGAAAACGGTTTGTCCAATCGAATTCAAACTTGTCAGGGAGATAGATCACCATCATAGCTAGGTTCCTTTCGAAATTGGTGTAATTCCATCTGTTTGTCTGTTTGTCCATCTGTCTGTCCATCCACATTTTCGTTTCCGGACTCTAACTCGAAAACATTTGTCCAATCGAATTCATACTTGACAGGGACATAGATCATCATCATAGCTAGGTTCCTTTCGAAATTGGTGTAATTCCATCTGTTCGTTTGTCCATATTTTGTCCATTTGTCCATCTGTCTGTCCATCCATATTTTCGTTTCTGGACTCTAACTCAAAAACATTTAGTCCAATCAAATTCAAACTTTACAGGGACATAGATCATCACAGCTAGGTTGCTTTCGAAATTGGTGTAATTCTGTTTGTTCATTTGTCTGTGTGTCTGTCCATCAAAATTTCCGTTTCCCGACTCTAACTCGAAAACGATTTGTCCAATCGAATTCAAACTTGACAGAAACATAGATCACCATCATAGCTAGGTTCCTTTCGAAAATGGTGTAATTCCGCCCTCTTCGTTTGTCCGTGTTTTGTCTGTTTGTCCGTCTGTTGGTCCATATTTTTTTTATGCACTCTAACTCGAAAACGGTTTGTCCAATCGAATTTAAACTTGACAGGGACATAGATCACCATCATAGCTAGGTTCCTTTCGAAATTGGTGTAATTCTGTTATTTCGTTTGTCTGTTTGTTCGTCAACATTTCACGTTTTCAGACTCTAACTCAAAAACACTTTGTCCAATCGGATTCAAACTTGACAGGGCGATACATCACCATCATAGCTTAGTTGTTTTCCAAATTGGTGTAACTCCGTTCTTTCGTTTGTCCGTTTATAGCATAGACACAATTATCTAACCTAGATTACAAGTTTTACACTTCTTAGCACGTCTAGCACATTCACCTTAACTGGGTAACCTAACATTTCTCTCCTTGTTTCTAAATGTAATTACAGCAGTTGCTAACCTTATTGCTGCCTGCACAACTCACCTTTTGGCATCTTTGACCCTCTTGTTTTTACATTGAATTTAGATGTTACCTTGCTATAGTAGACTTGACCCTTCAAATTTTCTCTAGGCTATATTACAGAGCCTATGTGGTGTTGGACATTAAGACTTGGTTAGTACTTTAATCAGTCTGACCTTGCTGTAGTAAACTTATAAACTTACTTTAAATCTAGTCTTGGCTATGTCTCATCCCTTATTAGAAACTGGAACCTTATTGTGGCTAGTAAATGATAAAACATATGGCCTACCAATATTATTTTCTGCACATTTATATTATTTCCATCAGATTGAAAAGATGTTTCAACTTTCAAGTGCACGGTTTCAAGTCTGGTCTGTGACATAGCCACATCCAATTCAATTTATCAAGTGGTTTTCATTATAAAATATTTACCGCAAAATTATTCTCCATCTTTTTATCCTTTCAATTTTACTACTTTACTTTCCATTTCTTTACTTCCGTGTCTTTATTCTAAATTTTCATATATATCCTGTGGAATTATTGCCGATTTAAAAGCAACAAGTCATGGAAACAACAAATGGCAACTGTGCTACACTACATATTCTTAAAATTAATATTCATTATAGAAACTGAATCACACTTACTTGATTGATTCAATAGTCCACCAAACAGTATCTAATCCAGTATATACTTTCAAATACATGGTTAATGGTTCTAAAATTGTCTAAATGTGAATCTGTGCTAGATTTTAATCTTGACTTTATATTGCTATTTGCCTATTTCTAGTTGACCAATAACAAAAAAGGTATACTTCTCCTCTTAACTAACTATGACTTACTAACATGAAGATTCACTTGTAAGAAAAAAAGCTAGTAAATTATATTTTCACAAACAATATATTTTCATTAGCTGAGCTGGCAACATTTGCAGTGTACACAGAAATTATGGAGATTAAATGTTTGACATCCACTAACCACAAGAACATCTGGAAAGTATAAATGTTGAGCACTGGTTACACATTGGAATCCAGATGTGACCCGGAGTTTATGGCATCTGATAAGTGTAGGGAGAAGCTACATGCAGCTTGATGTAGTGTGAGAAATAAAGGAGGGTTTAATTAGAAGCTTTAGGACTCTCTCATGTCCAGAAATGATTAATGTAATTGAGCACTATCTGAACACTTTCAAAGTTGCATGAAATGTTACAGTGTAAATAACCCATAGAGAGCTTAATGACTAAAAGTGCTAGTTGAATGAAATACAAGCCAAAATATTTTTATGATACTAAAAGATTGATATAATTCCTTTCTGTATTTACATATTTTGAAAAGTTTTAACTCCAATTTATAACTTTTGATTAAATTGAAGTTTACAATTTCGTGTATGACCGGAAAATAGAAATATTTTCTTATGTCACCCTTTCATAAGTATGCTAATTGGCAAACTTACAAATGGATGAGAATAAAAGGAAATTTCTATTGAGGCAGAATGATTAAGTTAATCTGAGTAGTAAAAAAATATTATAGGCTAGCTGTGCATCAAATAATTTTATCATGATATTCTATTTGCAAATTCGTTTCATTTATAATACATTCATTTGTAAAAGTAAAACATGTATACCAACACCATGGGCTTATCAGCCAAAAAAGAGATTTGCATCTCTTACCATGAATTAATCCAACAGCAGTATTTCCATTGTACTATTCTTGTTAGTGTTGCTTCTTGATATCCCTCCAGAAAATATTATCCATTATTGACCCTTAATTGATACACTGTTGACACTAACATGCTCAATTTTTTGAAAGATTAGGCAAAACATGACAAACTTAATAAACTAACAAAAAGTTACTGTGCTCAGTTTCTTCACAATCTGTCAGAATTTACATCAAGTGAAGAATCTTGTAACACATTAAAGATAGCCTTTCTCTAAGAGAATGTTGGTTAATTTAATAGGACATGTCAGACCTCTTAAATTCACAACAGAACAGAATAATATCAGAGAAGCTAACTTTGCAGGAATATTAGTTTACTGGTGGGTTTTTCTGTGCCAAAAAAAACTAACATTAAGGTAAACAATGCAACAAAATTAGTCAGTCCATGCTCTAATGATCATAATTTTGGTTCTAAAATACATTGAATTTAAGATTTGAACTTCAAGAATTCTGCTATAAACAGGATTTCAACATAATGGTACAATAAATATTGTAGTAGAAAACCTGTTTCTGATTCTATTCATTTTTACCCCACAGCCTTAAAAGACTTTGGGTATTGTTTTCACCCATGGTGTCCAGTTGGGCGGGCAGTCGGGCGGCAGGAAAAATCTTGTCCAGGCCATATCTTAAAAAGTATAAGGTATAGGTTGTTCATATTTGGTATGGACATTGGATAGGTGTGGGTGTGCAATGTCATAGTGTGACCTTGATTTGACCTTTGACCTTGCTGTGGCGACCTCAACCTTTAAAATCTTGTACCTGCCATATCTCTGAAACTGTAAGGTGTAGAAAGTTCATACCTGGTATGGACATTGTTTAGGGGCTGTAGGTGTACAATGTCACAGAGTGACTTTGATTTGACCTTTGACCTTGCTGTAGTGATCTTGACCTTTAAAATCTTGTCTGGGCCATATCTCAGAAACTGCAAGGTGTAGGATGTTCATATTTGGTAGGGACACTGGTTAGGGGGCGTAGATGTACATCATAGTGTGACCTTGATTTGACCTTTGACCTTGCTGTAGTGACCTTGACCTTTAAAATCTTGTCCAGGCCTTTTTATATTTGGTATGGACATTGGTTAGGGGTTGTATGTGTGTAACATCAGCAGCATCCTAATAAGACTTTGGTTAGACCTTTGACCAAGTAGTAACCTTGACCTTAAAAAGCTTGTCCGGGCCATATCTCAGATCCTGTAAAGTGCAGGATGTTGATGTTCCTTAGGGACACTGGTTAGAGGGTATAGGTGTGCAACATCATATGACCTTGGTTTGACCTTTGACCTTGTCTACTGATGTTCACTTTTAAAATTTTGTACCAGCAATATCCCAGAAACCGTAAGGTGTAGGATATTTGTATTTGGCAGGGACACTGGTTAGGGACCTTGACCTTTAAAAGTCTTGTCTATACCATATTTCAGAATCTGCAAGGTGGGGGATGTTGATATTTAGTAAGGGCATTAATTCGGGTGTGTAGGTGCACAAGGTCATTGTGTGACATTTATTTGACCTTTGTTCTTTCTGTAGTGACAGCTTTGTAATGTACGGTGTCACATGGGCGTGACTTTTGACAATGTAATAGCAATATTGCCCTTTAAAATCTTGATAACAAATTACTTCATATGGATATTGGTTTTGGGACAGGTATATTGTGTTATATGATTCTGTGACATCAATGTGCCCTATAGCCTTCACCCTGTGATATTAAAATTATCATATCTAAATTTCTTGAGATAGTGAATTGTATAATCTCACATTTGATGTCAAGGTGCTTATTTATGTTTCCCAAGGCTGTGGGCTCTGGGCATCTCTGATGCTATTTTTAAGAGATTGTTCAAAATACCACATACATACATACATAAACAAAACAATGAAAGAAGGCACCCAGTGGACATAAAGTTTTTTGTAATCAGCTCCAACACAGAAGTGATGTTTAGTACGCATTCATGATAAATTTTCCCGTATTTTCTTAATGTTACTCATGTTGAGTAAAATTCTGAATTAACAAATAAGTGAGAATTATTTTGTAAAGTTTTGATTCTGTAAGAAGCAATATTGCAACAATAGAAGCTAAATTAAACTGAACAAGGATATACATTAACTTCATTAAGTAAAATAGGATATAACAAGAGCACTCAGAGAGCGCAGACCTCCACCAAGCGTGGATCCAGATGATCCAGACAGTGATCGAGATCACTCCCAAAATATAATCACTTGTTCCTTGTCCTATTTAGGACATTTCCTGAAAATTTCATCAAAATCCATCAGTAACTTTTTGAGTTATCTTTAAAAATTACATTTCATGGATCCAGAAGATCCAGATAATGATCCGGATCACTTCCAAACTTTAATCATTTCTGCCTTTTACCTTTTCAGACATATCCTGAAATTTCATCAAAATCCATTCATAGGTTTTTGAGTTATCTTGTTGACAAACAAATGGACAGACAGATGGACAAACTCAGGCAAAAACATAACCTCCTTGGCAGAGCTCCTTGGTGAAGGTACTAAAAATGTGGTCTGCGGTGTTGTAAAATAATAATTGGGATGCCAGCATCAACTTGACAAGTTAACTGATAAATTTGATAAACATGCTATCAGCCTTGTGCCAGGCCAGATAGTTAGTTATCAGTTTAATAAGGTGTTACATGGCGTATTCATGTTGATTTTACCCATCACTTTTATACACTAGGGGTGAACTAACAGTTTGATCTTCAAGTATGCATACAGTTTATTTATAGATAGATACTAATTTATAATGATTACAGTATCACGTGTCAGAAAAATAAAGCAAGATAAAACATTGAAGGCACTCTTTCATCTAAAATTATCTAGGGACATTATCATATAGGGTATACCACACACCTCATTAGAGTAACATCACACCAGAATTTTTAGACATCAAGTGTGAATACTGGATTAAAAAAAAAAATTGTGGAATACAAGCCAACCCAACCAAAGACCAGAAAAAAAGTTTTCACTCCAGTCACACTGGTTAGGCGGGTTGCGTGTAACCATCCGGCCTTTTTGATTGATGTGTTCGACGTCCGTCCACATTTTTGTTTCTGGACTCTAACTCGAAAACAGTTTGTCCAATCGAATTCAAACTTGACAGGGTGATAGATCACCATCATAGCTAGATTCCTTTCAAAATTGGTGTATTTCCATTTGTTCGTTTGTCCGTTTTTTGTCCGTCTGTCTGTCCGTCAAAATTTCTGTTTCCGGACTCTAATTCAACAACGGTTTGTCCAATCAAATTCAAACTTGACAGGGAGATAGATCATCATCATAGGGAGGTTCCATTCAAAATTGGTGTAATTTTGTCCATTCGTTTGTCCGTTTTTTGTTTGTTTCGAAATTGGTGTAATTTTGTCCGTTCATTTGTCCGTTTTGTTTGTCCGTTTGTCTGTCCGTCCACATTTTTGTTTCCGGACTCTAACTCAAAACCACTTAGTCCAATCAAATTCAAACTTTACAGGGACATAGATCATCATCACAGCTAGGTTGCTTTCGAAATTGGTGTAATTCTGTTTGTTCATTTGTCTGTTTTTTGTTTGTTTCGAAATTGGTGTAATTTTGTCCGTTCATTTGTCCGTTTTGTTTGTCCGTTTGTCTGTCCGTCCACATTTTTATTTCCAGACTCTAACTCAAAAACACTTAGTCCAATCAAATTCAAACTTTACAGGGACAAAGATCATCATCACAGCTAGGTTGCTTTCAAAATAGGTGTAATTCTGTTAGTTCATTTGTCTGTTTTTTGTCTGTGTGTCTGTCCGTCAAAATTTCCGTTTCCTGACTCTAACTCGAAAACAGTTTGTCCTATCGAATTCCAACTTGACAGGGAGATAGATTCACCATCATAGCTAGGTTCCTTTTGAAATTGGTGTAATTCCATGTTTTTGTTTGTCCGTTCTGTTTGTCCATCAAAATTTCCGTTTCCATACTCTAACTCGAAAACGTTTTGTCCAATCGAATTCAACTTGACAGGGAGATAGAACACCATCATAGCTAGGTTCCTTTCAAAATTGGTGTAATTCCATCCATTCGTTTGTCCGTTTGTTTGTCAACATTTCTGTTACCGGACTCTAACTCGAAAACGGTTTGTCCAATCGAATTCAAACTAGACAGGGAGATACATCACAATCATAGCTAAGTTGCTTTCGAAATTGGTGTAATTCCATGCTTTCGTTTGTCCATTTATAGCATAGATACAGTTATGTAACCTAGATTACAAGTTTTACATTTCTTAGTATGTCTAACACATTCACCTTAACTGGGTGACTTAACATTTCTTTCCTTGTTTCTAAATGTAATTACAGCAGTCGCTAACCTTATTGCTGCCTGCGCAACCCGCCTTTTGGGGCATCTTTGACCTTCTTTTATTTTTGAGCATATTTTCATAGAACAGCATAATATAATGATAAAATAGCATCAGAGATGCCCAGACCCCACAGCCTTGGGAAACATCAATAAGCACCTAGACATCAGATGTGAGAATCTATACTTCGCACACTCAAAAAATATTTACGTAGATATCATATTCACAGGGTGAAGGCTATAGGGTTAATTGATGTCAGACTATAACATCATACAACAACACATGTAACCCCCAACCAATGTCCACATGAAGCATAAACTTTCTCATAATTTTAAATGTCAATATTGCTATGACAATATCAAAAGTCAAACCAGAGCCAATTGTATTCCCTACCTTCGTTCACACAAAGATTTTATGACCCAATTTTATTCTTCGTTAAAATTTTGGAAGTAAATAATTTATTGAAGTACAATTTAATATCTTCCTGATAAGTATAGGACCATTAGGATAGGAATACGACCTTTAAGATAAGCTTAGGAATAAAATAAAAAAGAGTTTAACAATGGGTTTTCGATAGAAATACACACTGGTTACAATTATCTTGAACGGATAATAATTTCAAACCATTTCAAATTTTTGGGAGAAAGGCGATTGCCCCCGGATTGTCCCCAAAGGGTTAAAGAGCATCCTGGACATCACAATTGTGATTTACGAATGTTAGGACTGAAAAGATTCAATTCAGGAAGTTTCTAGGAGCACTATATTTGGTAATCTCTAAACCTTCAGAATTTCACTTGTGGATAAATAACAGGCCTATGAAGGAGGATAGATCTCTTTGTTCAGTTAGGGTCTTGTATTATCTGGCCAAGACTATGGACACAAGGAAAATCAAATATCTGGTTTTTGTTTCCTTCAAGAAGAGCTTTAACAAGGACATCTTTCATGCTACAATCTCTTCCTAGAATAAATTAAACAGTATTTTGATTTTTTACTACTTGATACCTTACCCAATAGACAAGCGTCTATTCCAATTTGGAAGAATGAAAAAGATGCTATAATGTGACATCCCTCTAGCAAGTATAAGGAACCTATAGCCACTCTTAAAGTAGGGAGACTTCAGCAAGTATAAGTATACTTTTCTTTTTCATTGATTGGACACAGTGTTTTCAAGTTAGAGTCCAGAAACAGAAATGTTGACAAACAGACAAATGGACAAAAAACAGACAACGAATGGACGGAATTACACCAATTTCAAAAAGAACCTAGTTATGATGGTGATCTATCTCCCTGTCAAGTTTAAATTCGATTGGACAAATTGTTTTCGAGTTAGAGTCCGGAAACAAATTTTGACCGACAGACAAAAAACAGACAAACGAACAGACACAATTAAACCAATTTCAAAAGAAATCTTGCGGTGATGGTGATCTATCTCCCTGTCAAGTTTGAATTCGATTGGACAAACTGTTTTTGAGTTGGAGTCCGGAAACGGAAATTTTGATGGACAGACAAATGGACAAAAACCAGACAAACAAACAAACGGAATTACACCAATTTGGAAAGGAACCTAGCTGTGATGGTGATCTATCTCCCTATCAAGTTTGAATTCAATTGGACAAACCATTTTTGAGTTGGAGTTCGGAAACGAAAATGTGGACGGACAGATAGATGATCAAATGGACAAAAAATGGACAAATGAATGGAATTTCGAAAGGAACCTAGTTGAATTTGAGTTAGAGTCCGGAAACAAAAATGTGGACGGACAGACAGACGTCGGACACATCAATCTAATAGGTGGGTTTGTTACATGCAACCCGCCTAAAAATAGCCAGCTTTGGCAGCAAGAATCCCCAGGCAAGACGGTACTAGTAAACAGGCAACAAAACGATGCCCCAAAAGGTGGGTTTCGCAGGCAGCAATAAGGTTAGCGATTGGACAAAGCGTTTTCAAGTTAGAGTCCGGAAACGGAAACTTTAATAGACAAACAAACGGACAGAATTACACCAATTTTGAAAGGAACCTAGCTATGATGGTGATCTATCTGCCTGTCAAGTTTGAATTCGACTCGACGAACCGTTTTCGAGTTAGAGTCCAGAAACAGAAATTTGGTGGACAGACAAATGGACAAAAAACAGACAAACAAACGGACAGAATTACACCAAAATGTAAACAAGAGGGTCAAAGATGCCCCAAAAGGTGGATTGCGCAGGCAGCAATAAGGTTAGCAACTGCTGTTATTACATTTAGAAACTAGGAAAGAAATGTAAGGTTACCCAGTTAAGGTGAATGTATTAGATGTGCTAAGAAACATAAAACTTGTAATCTAGATTACATAATTGTATCTATACTATAAGCGGACAAATGAAAGGATGGAATTACACCAATTTCGAAAGAAACTTAGCTATGATGGTGATGTATCTCCCTGTCAAGTTTGAACTCGATTGGACAAAGCATTTTCGAGTTAGAGTCCAGAAACGGAAATGTTGATGAACAAACGGACAAACACACCGACAGAATTACACCAATTTCACAAGGAACCTAGCTATGATGGTGATCTGTGTGCCTGTCAAGATTGAATTCGATTGGACAAATTGTTTTCGAGTTACAGTCCGGAAACGAAAATGTGGATGGACAGACAGATGGGCAAATGGGCAAAAAACGGACAAACGAACAGACGGAATTACACCAATTTCGAAAGGAACCTAGCTATGATGGTGATATATGTCCCTGGCAAGTTTGAATTCTATTGGACAAACTTTTTTCGAGTTACAGTCCGGAAACGAAAATGTGGACGGATGGACAAATCGGCAAAAAAATGGACAAACACCTAAACGGACAAACGAACAGAATTACACCAATTTCAAAAGGAACCTAGCTATGATGGTAATCTATGTCCCTGTCAAGTATGAATTCGATTGGACAAAGTGTTTTCGAGTTAGAGTCTGGAAATGAAAATGTGGACAGACGGATGGACAGACAAATGGAGAAAAAACAGACAGACAAATGGACAGAATTACACCGTTTTTGAGTTAGAGTCCGGAAACAAAAATGTGGACAAACAGTCGGATGGACAAACGAACAGATGGAATTTCACCAATTTTGAAAGGAACCTAGCTATGATGGTGATCTATCTCCCTGTCAAGTTTGAATTTGATTGGACAAACCGTTTTGGAGTTAGAGTCCGGAAACGAAAAATGTGGACAGACAGACAGATGGATGTCGGACACATCAATCTAATAGGCGGGTTGGTTACATGCAATCCGCCTAAAAAGAATTAAAAATTTTTCCCTAATGTTTTTCAGATATGAGATTTTTACTAATGTACAAGTAATTCAGATATCTAAAACAGTAAATCTTATTTTAATTGTCCTTATTCTGACCAATATCTTATATTTTTCCCCCTTTGTGGTTGTCTAAAAGGTAAATTTAAGTCTTATTGTATACTTAGTGTTCAGTTATATACATGTACATATGTGTATTCTTATGTGAGTAGCATCTAGCAACTTTAGACAATATGTCATTTGCAATGGTTATTTGCATTTTGATCTTTATCTTTCTAAAATTAATATAGAAATGAATAATAAGCCCTCAAGGGCTGTGATGAACCTGCATACACTCTTTTAAATATTCTCATCAAATCACAGAAATAAAGTTTCTATCTATATATGTTATACACGTATATCAAAAATAAAAACTCTAGAATATTTGCTTTTGACTATATGAAGAGTCAGTAGCTTCATTACTGTGATTATACCAAGGTAAATTAAGCAGTTTTATCATCATAATAGAACCAGAAGCTATCAATTGCACTCTCTGAACACACTCTTGTAACTATTAAAAATAGCCAGGGCCAGTGCAGGGATGAGGTGGGAAAAGCACCCAGGTGAGAAACCCCATAGACTTAATCATGATAATAAACTTCACCCTCTGTACATAAAAACTAGTGCTAGCATTCCTGTGGCATTTATTGCTGTAACATCTGGAGGCATGCCACACTGATAAGGGCAACATAGATAATTGTGTAATGGGACTTAAATCCAGCAAGAGGGTTTTTTTTCTAGACAGTAAACTGAAGGTGAATGCATGACAGTAGGATTATATACATTACTGTATAGGGGAATGATTGGAATATAATGCTGAGTGGTATGTATTTATATGCAATTATGTTATTACAGTAGATATATTTCAGTAGGTACTTCGAATCACATGTGCGCAATACCCTATATTAAAGATATTCAATTTGAATAACTGTTGCCAGTACAGAATACTTGTTTTGAAAAAAGCATTTTAGTTTCATTTTGTTATTAGCTTGACATAAAAAAGGTTGTTTATTGGTTCAAAAGTTCTTGCAGTTTTGCTATTAAGGAGGGGAAATACAATTTTTTTCAAATATAGGATTCATCTCAGTGATTGTATGTGGAATACATTTACATGTATAAGGAAGGTAAATTTGCTGAAGCCTTTAAGCTTTGAAAATTTGTGGATTAAATTCATTTTAATTTATATTCATACTCAGTATTTGGCAGAACAGTACTGTAGAATTTCTAGTTGACAAAGACTGGAAACACATTGCTGTAGGTAAAATGTATAAAGTATATTTGAAACAGTTTTGTTTTATTTGCAGAGATAATATCTTTACATTGATCAAACTGATTTAGCACCTCTTTGAAAAGGGAGGCTTATTGTATCCACCGGATAGCATATGGTGGATACTATGGATTACGCATGACTATGCCGCCGCCGCCACCGCAGTGTGTAGAGATTTTCTCGCTACCCCTCTAGAGACCAGGGTATTATATTTAGACTTCTCAAATTTGCAGGATATAGTCACATCCATAAAATCTTGCCTGGGAATATTTTGGGCCTCATTTTGAAAAACAAGATGGCCGCTGTGGGCATTTTTCAACTTTTAGCAAGGAGTTTTGTTGGCCCTCTAGAACAAAGGGCATTATAGATAAAGACCTCAAATCTGCAGGATATGTTCATCATTACAAAATCTTGACTGAAAATATTTTTGGCCTCATTTTGAAAAAGAAGATGGCTGCCACAGGCGTTTCTTTTCAGTCACCGAAAGTGCTTATATCTCCCTTATTATTGGTCCTAGAGGTTTGCAATGTGAAACTAACCTATAGGAAATCATGGACTGCGAAGCTTTTGATGTGGTTGGATTTGACCTTTGGCCCCTCTTCAAGGTCAAACAAGGGTAGCCAAACTTAAAAGTGCTTATAACTTGCTTATTGTTGGTCCTAGAGGTTTGGGATGATAAACAAACCTATAGGAAATCATTTGCTGTGAATCTTCCGGTGTGGTCAGACTTGACCTTGGGTCCCTCCTTCAAGGTCAAACGAGCATAGCCAAACTTAAAAGTGGTTATAACTCGCTTATTATTGGTCCTAGAGGTTTGCAATGTCAAACCAACCTACAGGAAATCAGGGGCTGCAAATCTTTTGATGTGGTTGGATTTGACCTTGGGCCCCTCCTTCAAGGTCAAATGAGGGTAGCCAAATTTGAAAGTGCTGATAAGTCACATATTATTGGTCCTAGAGGTTTGGGATGGTAGACCAACCTACAGGACATCATTTGCTGGGAATCTTCTGGTGTGGTCCGATTTGACCTTGGGTCCATCCTTCAAGGTCAAGCGAGGATAGCCAAACTTAAAAGTGGTTATAACTCACTTATTATTAATCCTAGAGGTTTGGGATGGTAAACCAACCTACAGGAAACCATGGCCTGGGAATCTTCTGGTGTGGTCAGACTTGACCTTTTTTCCCTCCTTCAAGGTCAAACGAGGATAGGGAAACTTAAAAGTGGTTATAACTTAATTATTATTGGTCCTAGAGGTTTGGGATAGTAAACCAACCTATAGGAAATCATGGGCCGTGAATCTTCTGATGTGATTGGATTTGACCTTGGGCCCCTCCTTCAAGGTCAAATGAGAATAGCTAGACTTAAAAGTGGTTATTGCTGATGTATTATTGGTCCTAGAAGTTTGCAATGTGAAACCACTTGTAGAAAATCACGGGCTGTGAATCTTTTGATGTGGTTGGATTTGACCTTGGGCCCCTTCTTCAAGGTTAAATGAGGATAGCCAAACTTTAAAGTGGTTATAACTCACTTATTATTGGTCCTAGAGGTTTGCAATGTGAAACCAACCTATAGGAAATCATGGGCTGCGAATCTTTTGATGTGGTCAGATTTTACCTTGGGCCTCTCCTTCAAGGTCAAACAAGCATAGCCAAATTTAAAATGCTTATAACTCTCTTATTTTTGGTCTTAGATGTTTGCAATGTGAAACCAACCTATAGGAAATCATGGGCTGTGAATCTTTTGATGTGGTCAGATTTGACCTTTGGCCCCTCCTTCAAGGGTAAATGAGGAAAGCCATACTTAAAAGTGCTTATAACTTACTTATTATTGATCCTAGTGGTTTGTAATGTGAAACCAACATTTAGGAAAACATGGACTGTGAATCTTTTGATGTGGTCAGATTTGACCTTGGGCCCCTGCTTCAAGGTCAAATGAGGGTAGCCAAACTTAAAAGTGCTTACAACTTGCTTATTATTGAAAAAATGCTGTTCATCTTCAAAACTATATTAGTTGGCCTATTCTGGTGGATACATCTTGCATCTGGCCACAGATGCGTCCTTGATTTAGTTTGATTAGGATTGAATGTTTGTATTAAGTTTTCTTAGCCATTTAAAACTAGAGGATCGCTCGCAAAAAAAAAGATAATGTTTTTGCATAGCAAAAACAAAGCGTCCCGAAAATGTTAAAATTATGTAAAAAATATGTGGATATTAAAGAAAATTGAGAAAGGTGAGATTTAAGCTGAATAATCGGTCATTATTACCCTTTTGTAACCAACCGCGATTGTACACTGTCACTGTCTAATCGTCCACCCACTAGAAGTTGTCCAGTATATTGCTTTGAAAAGAGATAGGGTGCGGTTACAAGGGCGGATGCGCTAAATAGGTCATTTACGGTAAGCATTTTATGTTTTGCAATTTTGCGAAAAATTCGAAAATTCAAAATGGCCGCCATTTTTTGTGAGAACATTTTTTTTTTGAAAATTGGCATGGCTACTCTGCAGAGATACCCTGCGGGTCCAAAATTTCGTCGAAATCGCTCTATCTAGCAGGGTTTTCGAGATATAAGCATTTTTATGCTTTGCAATTTTTGCGAAAATTCGAAAATTCAAAACGGCCACCATATTTGGCAAGACAAAATTTTTTTGAAAATTGGCATGGCTACTCTTTAGAGATACCCTGTGGGTCAAAAATTTCGTCGAAATGGCTCTATCTAGCAGGGTTTTCGAGATATAAGCATTTTTATGTTTTGCAATTTTTGCGAAAAATTCGAAAATTCAAAATGGCCGCCATTTTTGGCGTGACAAATTTTTTTTTAAAATTGGGATAACTACTCTGCAGAGATACCCTGTGGGTCAAAAATTCCGTCGAAATCGCTCTATCTAGCACGGTTTTCGATATATAAGCATTTTTGTGTTTTGCAATTTTTGCCAAAAATTCAAAATGGCTGCCATTTTTGGTGAAACAATATTTTTTTCAAAATTGGGATAATTACTCTGCAGAGATACCCTGTGGGTCAAAAATTTCGTCGAAATCGCTCTATCTAGCACGGTTTTCGAGGTATAAGCATTTTTGTGTTTTGCAATTTTTGCGAAAAATTCGGAGCCGGCGGAGCCTGAAGGTCTCACATACACAAACAACCGTCCCTTGCGGGACGCTTAATCAATTGAGCAACAAACATAAACTTCATCTTTTTACATATGGGGGTACTTTATGAAGGTTGTTATGGTACAAAAATTAAAAAAATATATGGTATATATTTGAGATTGAAGTATGAGCTGTATTAATATCATGAAAGTATATCTGTTTCAAATTTGGTAATTGAATATTTTCAAGGTTATTACTATGAGACAATTGGTAGCTCAGTTGGTAGATCATTCACCCACTAATCTGTTGGCCCTAATGCCAGCGTGGCTTTTACTCCCTAGTGGTAGAAGCCACTCTGTTTCTTTAGGCATGAAACTAAACTCAGAGTGCTTATGATGGGCTGAAGAGTTCCACTAATGTATCTTAGCTGATAAATGTGGGTTGGTACCTGACCAACTCTTTGGCATGGGTTTACTCAGAATACTCCAATTTCCTCCTACAGCTATCAGGGAAATGGACAATGGAGTGTGAGATTGAACATGGCAAGCAATAAGTATTGCTTTTACCAGTTTTATCAATGGTCTCTCCAGTTTTAACCTGGTGTGTGAGGTAGGAACTTTGAGTTACCAATGGAAAACTGTATTCAAAAACAGCCAATTCTTAAACCACTGATCAAACTTCTACAAGCCGTGTTGAATAATTTTTTTTCAGTTGTCTCTTCAGTTTGTAACCTGGTGTATAATGTAGGATCTCTGAGCTACCAATGAAAAAATTATTCAAAACCAGCCAGCTCTGAAAACTCTGATCAAACTTCTTACCAGCCGTGTTGAATAAATTTTTTCAGTAGTTTCTCCAGTTTGTAACATGGTGTGTGATGTAGGATCTCTGAGCTACCAATGAAAAAATTTATTCAAAACCAACCTGTTCTGAAAACACTAATTAAAGCTCTACCAGCAGTGTTGAATAAATTTTTTCAGTGGTCTCTCCAGTTTGTAAGCTGATGTGTGATGCACGATCTCTGGTTAACCAGTGAAAAAATTTATTCAAAACCAGCTTGTTCTGAAAACACTGATCAAACTTCTACCAGCCGTGTTGAATAAATTATGTCAGTGGTTTCTCCAGTTTGTAACCTGGTGTGTGATGTAGGATCTCTGGTTAACCAATGAAAAAATTTATTCAAAAACCAGCTTGTTCTGAACACACTGAACACATTTTTTCAGTGGTCTCTCCAGTTTGTAACTTGGTGTGTGATGTAGGATCTCTGGTTATGTGTGGTTAACCAATGAAAAAATTTGTGCAAAACTAGCTTGTTCTGAACACACTGATCAAACTTCTACCAGCCATGTTGAATAAATTTTTTCGGTGGTCTCTCCAGTTTTTTAGCGTGGTGTGTGGTGTAGAATCTCTGAGCTACACTAATTAAACTTCTACCAGCCGTGTTGAATAAATTTTTTCGGTGGTCTCTCCAGTTTTTTAGCGTGGTGTGTGGTGTAGAATCTCTGAGCTACACTAATTAAACTTCTACCAGCCATGTTGAATAAATTTTTTCAGTGGTCTTTCCAGTTTGTAAGCTGATGTGTGATGCATGATCTCTGGTTAACCAGTGAAAAAATTTATTCAAAACCAGCTTGTTCTGAAAACACTGATCAAAATTCTACCAGCTGTGTTGAAAAATTTTTTTCAGTGGTCTCTCCAGTTTGTAACGTGGTGTGTGTTCTCAAAATAATGATGATATTTCTACCAGCCAAAGTTATTAAGTTAAGCTATCAAAGTTTGACTTAATAACTATCTCAGATATTAAAAATGTTGCATCCACTTAATATTTGAACAATTTTGTCACATCATTGTTACAACACAGTTAGAGAATGCAAGTGTTTTCATTCTATGAGTGGGAATGGAACAGTGCGAAAATTCTTCAAAATTTGAGACTATCGGAATAGTCTCAAATTAGATTGGAGTCACTTTATTACTGTTGAAATATGTTTATTTGTTTATGTTTTAACATCGTTTTCACCACTGTATAGATCATATCATAATGGGTAGTTTATGGGCGGAGAAAACTAGTAACTAGTAGTTAAATGTCCTTTACCAATAAGACAATACAACTTCCACATGTAATCAGCACCCCAACTGTCAACCAAACTTGGAGTTTCCTCCAGAATTCCTGAACCCTGTTAATTTTTATGCTAATAATCCCCTTTGCTATTATATTCACCTTATAAGGTATTTTAAATACCTAGTGTTGCTGATAACAGCAACTGTAGATTAGTAAGTATTCTAAATTCTTTCTTATGCCAAGTTAAGGATTGTGCCAAGTAATGGCGAGAAGTACATTTACACTCTGCTCAGTACTCCTATTTTCTGTTCATTTTATTGTTTTAAAATGATTTTAATATTTTAATTTCTATAAATAATGGTTGGGTGACATCTTGGGTGCCACCCATTTCAGTGGCGTTTTGTAAAATCCTTTCTTGTGCATTATATAATTCACCTTTGACCTAATTAATTTATTTATTTCCCGCCTTTTGCTGGGGTTTCTCACTTTTATTTTGTTATTTGAATCTCTAGGACGCCATGTTAAAACATAAAAACATTTATTTTAAAAACTTCAAGTTATTTTACAAACTTATGTTATTTTACACTGTTTTAGTATTTTAATCTATGAAGCAACAGAACGTGATCGACATTATGGATACGTTCTATGGATGTGGATCTGTTTAAGTCTACGGAGACAACTTCATGCTTGTTAACCATGACTAACAGGGACAGTCTAACCTAATGTTCTTGTGCAATTAGCCTGTTACAGGTCGAGTTTTTGGTTTTCAAGCATCAAGCTGCCTCGGTAGGATCTTAAGGAAGTGGTTCCTTATTTATATTTTCAGAGATATAAACATTGACATTTAAGACCATAAAATGGTGAAGTCGTTTGACTGTATAAAATGTGGAGGGTTTCACCCTCGCCCCATCAACAGAAATTGCAAGGAGCAGAAAGTGGACGAAGTACAGATGGACACTAATGTGCAGATTTTACATGAACTTAAAAACCTTAGTTCCAGAATGACCAAGATGGAAGATAAAGTGCAGAGAATGGACGACATAAGATCCCCTGCAAGAAGTACGACGATCAACAGTTCTACGACAAGGGCTGACGATGTGGAAGAAGATCTGGTGCTGCCTTCTATTTCAAACTTGCAAACATCAACAAGAATACAGGCAGAGGTCGACTCCAGGATCCGAGAGCTACAAAAGATCTCAGATCAAGGCAAGTACAAGTCACAAAGAGGTGGCAGTCAAACTGTTTTTGTAAAGCATGAGGTTGCTTGGCCTCAGAATGCTATACTAGGTGGTAGTAGCAAATCTCGAGTAAGCTACGACAGCTTGTCTATTAGTCAGTGGGTTTCTGGCTTTGCTACAATAATTCGAGATGAAAATAATTTACAAACCAAACAAAATATGTTAGAATATCTAGCAGAGTTGATGGAAGATAGTCACGATTTCGGGTGGAATGCTGCTAAAGGGGCGCATGCTGTCTTACTGTGTAAGATGGAAGAAGGTCGGGTGCATTGGGAAGATCCCCATAAAATCGATAGAATTAGACGTGCGCACGCGCACAGAGTTCAAACTGGTAATTCGCAGAAAAGAATCCACCCAAAAGATTCTCCAACTCCATGTAAATTCTATCAGCAAGCCACCTGTTCCCAGAAAACGGATCATGAAGTCAATGGCCACACATACTTACATGTGTGCAGTAACTGCTTTGCTAATGGCAAAAAATACCCACACGCCTCAAAAGATTGCAGAAAAGCTGCAAAAAACGAGTAGGGCACTGCTCTGCAGTGCCAAAATGTACGGTTAATAGTAATGTTTTCAAACAAGAATTATTGTAAATAGTGAAATAAAAATGGTGAAAGTGTTAACTGGTCTCAGGACTGGAAGTTTGTGTCGGGAGTTTCTTTTGCTAGTATTGTTAGAATACCTGTAACTAGCAGTGATAGCAGGGAACCCAAAATATCAAGGTCTGCCAGTTTGAAAGGTAAAATCAAGTGCAGTCCCAAATTAGTGACAAACAAAGATCAAGGTGATACCAAACGTCCTTATATGGACGAAAACCTTGTACACAAACCCAAAAATAGTAGAATCTGTAAAGTTAGGGTCAAGTCAAAGCGTCAACCAAATATGGCTCAATATGTACCCACTTTAAATAGATTTGCTATGCTGGCCAATAATACAATGACCGAACGCGACAATGACATTAATGTGGATTTTCATAGTAAAGTTCACTCGAATTCGCCACGGGCTGAAATACCAGTCAATATATGCACCAATGAATCCAATGTTTCCACGTGTAAATCAACAGCGAAAAAACGCTTGGATAAAGTAAACAAGGAAACTTGCAAAACTACAGGTAAACAGGCGAGAAAAGAATGGGTGTTATCAGAAAATGCCGACAAATATGACCTAGAATTGCGTTTTAAACCTCGTCACAGGGAAAAAATTGAAAATGCAAAAAACAATGGCACGTTTCAAAGATGGAATAAACAACCGAGTGATAAATATGGATTTATACCATTGGGGGATTTGATCAAACCTCAGTCGGATATTAGAAACCCTGCGATGGCTGATATCAAACTACTTCATAGTACTGTCAAAAACGGAAACACACACAATTTCTTGGGTGCGCAAGTCCAAGTAAAGGGACAATTAGATCCCGATAAGTGGGAGATGCGTTTGCATGATTACTGGGATGTACAGTTGTGCAGTTTAATTCGGTACGGGTTTCCCTTGGACTTTAATTCGGATTCTCATCTTTTGTACGAACTCACTAATCATAGTTCGGCTACACATCATCACAAAGATGTGAAGGCATATTTGGAAGAAGAAAAGCAGTTTAATGCTATTTATGGCCCTTATTCCGAACCACCATTAGAAAATATGCACTTTTCACTCTTTTTGACGCGAGAGAAACCATGTGCAAAACACAGACGAGTCATTGTGGATTTAAGTTTCCCTCATGGGAGCTCAGTGAACGCAGGGGTACAACCAGAGTCGTACTTAGGTACTCCCTTCTTGTTAACTCTACCAACTATCGACACCATCACTCAAAAAGTCAAAGAAAATGGCAAAGGATCACTCCTGTACAAAATAGATCTCAGTAGAGCCTTTAGGCATGTAAAGCTTGATCCTAAGGAGTATAACCTTTTAGGACTTCACCTTCAGGGCTACTATTTTGACTCTTGTTTACCTTTTGGATTCAAACATGGTTCAGCAATCTTTCAGAGAATAAGCGATGCCATTAGGTATATTATGGCCCAATCAAATTTCCAAGTTACAAATTATATAGATGATATCATTGGTCATGCTGTTTGTAGTCAAGCATATGATTCTTTCGACTATTTGTACAAGCTTCTTATAGATTTAGGTTTTGACATAAGTGAGAAAAAAGTAGTTACTCCTGCTACCAAAGTAACATGTCTTGGAGTCGAAATCAATTCTGAAAATTTCACAGTTTCTATTACTGAAGAAAAATTGCAAGATATAACAAATCTTTGCGAATTATGGTCTGAAAAAACACACTGTACCAAAAAAGAACTCCAGTCTCTCCTGGGAAAATTATTATATATCACAAAATGTGTGAAATCATCACGTTTTTTCCTAAATAGAATGCTGGAACTATTAAGAAGTGCAAATAAGCAAGAAAAGATCATTCTGTCCAAAGAATTCAAACAGGACCTTAACTGGTTTCAGGAATTTATTCCTAAGTTCAATGGTACAGCCTTTTTTGTCCACAACCACATCCATCATGAAATTGAACTTGATGCATGTCTTCAAGGTATGGGAGCAAGATGGGGTGATCAAGTTTATGCTATAAAAACTCCCACTGAATACGACAACATGACCATTGTCCACTATGAAATGTTTAATATCATGGTGGCAGTAAGGACATGGGGTTTCTTCTGGTCAGGTAAAACAATCCGTATACATTGTGACAATGAGGCAGTGGTCACAGTCTTAAGTACTGGGAAAACTAAAGATCTCACCCTGGCTGCAATAGCAAGAAACATATGGTTAACCACTGCCGAATTTGACATATGCCTTAAAACGGTTCATATTAGGGGTAAGGATAACGCCATAGCAGACAGTTTGTCAAGATGGTTTACTAGTCAAGTCCACAAAAAATAGAGTTCAAACTTTATTACCTCATGCTATCTGGAATCATATTCCCAGTAATGCCACTGTCATCAATTGGAATATATAAATTTCAGGTCTCCCTTCCCAAGTGGCAGCCCTTACAGCCAAGGCAAAAATAAGAATGAACTCAGCATATGCTTCATCTACCTGCAAGTCATATAAGGCAAAATTTAGGATTTTTATGGTTTTTTGTGTATATGCATCCCGTAGTGTCAATGCCATTTCTATTGAATTCTTGTTGGCTTTTTTAGAATTTCTAACCTTTAACAAAGTCTCAACTTCAAATATTTCAAATTACATATCTGCCATAAAAACTGTTCTAGGAAATCATGGGGTTAACTGTGCTGCTTTTCTGGATCCCAGAGTAAAGGTTTTCACCCGAGCCCTGATGCGTTCCCGTCCTCTCAACCCTCACATTAAGGCAGTCATAGACGTTGAAATGCTCACTCAAATTGTCAAGCAATGCAAAAGAATGTATCTGGGCATGGTTTATAAGGCAGCGTTCCTACTATCCTTCTTCAGTTTCCTCAGAATTTCCAATCTGGTTCCTCATTCAATCAACTCATTTGATCCTTTAAAACAGCTATCAAAAGGTGATATAATTTTTGCCCCACCAGGTGCCCATATCATTGTTAAATGGTCAAAAACACTTCAGTTCAGAGATAAAATTAAAGTCTTAAAAATCCCTATTCTTTAACAGTCTTGCTTGTGTCCTGTTGCTGCTTTAAAGCATCTGATTAAAAACACTCCTGGGTCCAAAAACTCCCCATTGTTTCAGGTTAAATGTTATGGTTCCTGGGTCCCTCTGTCGGATACAAGGCTCAGAAAAACATTGTCAAAAATTCTAATTTTTCTTAATTTACATCTTAAAAACATAACATTTCATTCCTTTCGCAGATCTGGAGCCACTCTGGCTTTTAATTCAAACATCCCCCTCCAACACATTCAGTCCCACGGTACATGGACTTCTGACGCAGTATGGCACTACATAGCACAGGACCATAATGCCTCGGATATGGTTGCTACTGCCTTTCAACGCCAACTCTCCCCTAAGTAACTACCTCTACTTGGGGTTTGGGGCTCTGAAATCGTGTAAAAAATACATAGTTTTCATAGTAGGCCAGTAGTATGGTCATATCTTATCTAATACATATGTACAAAGTAATATTTAGTAATCAACAAATATAATTAGTATGGTGTAATCACTCACCAGAATAGTAAAAATTATTCACAGTGGTAATGTCATTAATCTGTAATCACTTTATTATAGAGTACTTTATAGTAATCAGGTACTCTTATCATCACATAAAGTAATTAGTAACTTTAACCTGTATAGCAATTCATTTTACTGGGTTCAATAAGAACCTGTGATGTTCAGGGTTCATTACTTACTTTGTATGTAAAATAGTAAGTAAATCCCTTATAGTAACTTTTACTCAGAAGTATCAATTTAATTACTCAGTTACTTGGGTACTTCTGTACAATGATGCTTTTTAACATACAGTGTCAAATTTAACCTAAGGCCACCTCAAGTGTATATTGTAAAGTCATAAGTTAAGGTGGCCTTAGAGGTCAGATTGTAAATAAACTTTAGTGTTTTATAGTAAATAAAATGTATTTCCCCAAGATGAAGTTTTTCACTCAACCTTGGCAATATAGGCCACTGCACCTTCAAGCAGCTACGCAGTTGATAATATAAAGGATTCTTTTTACAGACACATATGTTTTCTTCTTGCAGATTTATTTCAGTATGCAATGCAAAAGATAGTTCTTTTTCATTTTAGAAATACTTTGAAAGTTAGGTTTTGATCATTCTCTACACATTCTAATTTATTTCACAGTGAAACATAAGTTCTGATATTCCCTTGAATGTATTTTAATTCATATCTAAGAAATAAAGGAAGCTCAATGGACTTTCTTTTCTGATTTAATAAATCACTTCTACAAGCTATAATACTGAATAACAACACACAGAATGGACAGAATATGTAAAGCTGCTTCCTCTGATTTAATGTGCAATATTCCAAGAACATCACCATGAAAACAACTATCTACAAACACAATGAAACTATATAAAGCATTAACAATACACTAACTCAGAATCCCAAACTGATTCTCAGAAATGGCCAATAAAATAATTGAAAACCTCAAAGAAGAAACAATGTTCTTCAGGCCAGTGCCATCGGTTACTGTGATCATCATGTGAACTCCAAATGTCAGAAAACTTAATATAAAGCAGGAATCTCAAAGCATATTCAACACCTCATGATCAGATTCGGAAGATATCAGGTAAGACCGCTTGGTCTGTCGTGTATGTTCAGTTTCATATCAGACACTTTGAAAACAACTGTGTGTAATGTACCAGTTAGTACTCCATTACTTAACACATATGTGGCCTAGTGCTTAGATAGTTGGGCATCTATTTATTTATTTATTTGGGGTTTTACATCGCTTTCAACACTGTACAGGTCATATCACAACGGGTAGTTGGAAGGGCAGAGGAAACCAGTACATACAGTTCGTTAGGGTTCTGTACTGTAAACTGCGGACCAATGGCAAGCAACTACCAGCTTTCCCACTTGAGGCTGTGCTGGGGATCGAACCCCAGCCTCAGAGGTGGGAGGCGAGAGTGTTACCACTCTGCCACCGTGGAGTTGGGCATCTAATGATAGCTTCTCAGCTCTGTGTGAAACGCTAAGGGCATGTCTCAATATGATCCGGTCTCTTGAAGAGGATGTAAAACACCAGTTTTAACTTTGAAATTAAGTGTTTTTCCAGGATTTTATGTTCTTTGTTTAAATATTAGTGCACGTAGCCAGAAATCTGCATAGGTGATAATTGGTACAAACTGACCATGGCCACCAGTATTTTAAAGCAGAATGTTAATAGCAAGTTAAAGTCATGTATTGATGCAAAAGCAGTATATATATCATGTTTGAAGTTAAGTATTTCATAAGTTGTCATGGTAATCCTTCCAATTTATCAAGTTAAGTGTTTAGATATCAGAAATTGGTACAGTTATACCTTTAATAAGAACATCCACCATATTTACAGTGCTTTATTTGAAAATAGTGTTTTGTCATACTGTTCTCCTGTAAAACTATGTTTCTGCCAATATGTTCACTTTTTAAAAAATGCATGTGTTTTAAACAGTCATGAAGCTGTACTTGTTTGCTGCTGTGTTGTCCATGTGCTACTGTCTCAGCTTGGCAACAAAATGTTGTAAGTAATTGACTGTTCTTTGGTGTTATTGCTTAGTTGTATGTTGGTGGACATAATAAACCTAATCAAGAGTTTAATTTCACACCATGATGCTTTCATCTATGGCATAAACAAAATAAATGTGAACTACTATTAATTGGTCAGGACGTGTATTTATAATTGTTCTACCTGACTGTTGAACAGGATGTGAAATCTTAACTTTGACCTTGTTACTGTTACGTGTTTCTGTGCCAGTCATATCAGAGTGAGTCTATGAAAGATGGTTATGTCTATTGCTTATGCTGCACAGCAAGTACAATTTATTATATATTTGGTAAAAGTAAAACAGGTTAACAGATAATATCGACAGACAAGTTTAGAATTGTTTTGGATATCTACATGATATAAGCAATGCATTGAAATAAAATAAATGAGAGCTGTATGTTATCTGTTTATGTTTTACGAAAATTTTACTGCTTGGACAATCCATAATATCTGTGTTCATGAAGATTATAGACACTCCAGCTGTATTAGGGATATGACTACTTTTGTAATGCAATGGTCCTCAGTGGCCTAGTGGTTAGCAAATGTGGCATTTAATCTCAAGCTTTCAACTTTGTGTGGGTTTGACTCCTACTATGTTCATTACAATATTACCTTGGTTGAATGGGACATAGGCTCTAAAATCTAAAGCACAAAGTGCATGTAGTGGTATTGCTAACACAAAAAAATGGCTGATTTGCAAACTGTAGAAAATTAGAATAACTCAACATATAATTGCAGATATTTTGCTACTTATTACAAATGAAATTACCCATTTTTTATTATTAGAGTCTCATTCCATCGTCCTTATGGCTGTGAAAACTTTATTTGTTTTTAAAGTCAGAGTTGGGGTATCCCGTTCAACAGCCAGGGTCCCATTGGGACAGGGGCGGTATTCACTAACAAAGATTAAGATCAGATCAAGATCAGATGAAATTTGAGAAAAAAGTTTCAAGTGAGTCATGGGATCAAATAGCTATTCAGACACCATGGATCACTTGAACTGAAAAGATGAAATATTTGATCTGATTTTGTATGAATTTCACACAATTTTAAAGGTTTATTCAGTTGTGAAATACTGTCTGCCTCTGTAATAACTGATTAAAACATTCGGCTTCCCTAAGAAATAAATCTTCTATCAGTTATTTTTGATCTGTCTTGATCCAAAAGTTAATCCATCAAAGAGCATAGATCATAGTTAATCCAAAATTTGATCAAAATGTCAGATCAAATGTTTCATGAATACCAATCTGAGCTGATCCAAAAATCTGATCAAAAAGTGATCATTTTTGTTCAAATTTGATCTGATCTTTACTGATCCATGTTAGTGAATACCACCCCAGGTCTTCAGCACTGCCACTTGTAGGGGTCATACCTCCCAGGAATCATAGACAAATCGGCCCTTTGCCAAATCCGCCCCCGTCAAATCGGGGAGAATATGTTAAAAATGAAAAAAAAGATCACAATCTAATAAGAATATGATTTAATAGAAACTCTTACAGCACTTAATATCTTTAAGTCGATTGCACTTTCAATAAAACAAACACAAATAAGTGAAAAAAGGCAAAAATCTTTGAGATATGTTAATTGCACTTTTGCTAAATATCACTCTGGAGTTTCACTCTTGAAGCGATTATATAATTGCACTTATAATTATTCTAAACAAGTGTCTATAGGACATAAGTTAAAAGAACTCGATAAAGCATCCAAATATCTTTGATATATGTTAATTGCAGTAATCCAATAACATTTTAGAGGTTGTCACCCTTATGAAAAAAATATAACATCATCACAATTAAAGAATTATCTGCCATTGCTTGTTATTAATCTGATGTATTGTGCATACTAAATATCTGTCAGTCTTACAAACTGTTATATGATGGAGATTAAGTGCTATAAAAGTACTCTTGTTGCATTACATTTTGTTTTTTAACCTGGGGGCCGACTTGTCCAGGGCCAAGTTTTTAGGGGGCCGATTTGCCGAGGGCCGATTTGGCAAAGGGCCGAATTGTCCAGTTCCCCCTCCCACACAGGTGACTGCCTGTGATCAGATGCCAAACTTGCCAACCACAAGGCCACTGGGGAACTTTTATTTGTTTTGGACAAAATATTGGGATTATCATGCTTATCAATCACTAAAACGCAAAATACCGGTCAATCATTGTTCCCGTTTAAGACCCTGTTAAGACCCTATTAATTGACACTATATTAGTATAATTTTATATAATGTTTACACACAACAAATTACAGAATTTTAATTAAGTTTCTGACTTTACACACATTCTTTTGTTTGTCTAATTCATTGTGTTATAATCAACCAAATGTTTGTTTGACAGCCTGGGGAGATTGGGGATACTGGTCAAGATGTGATTGTGGGCGTGGCTTGAGGGTGAGAACTAGGGAGTGTGAACCATCATCATATTGTTCAGAAAAACATTGTAAAGGCTCATCAAAAGAATATGGGAAATGCTGTTGCTGCTGCTGTAAGTGGTCCGGCTAAATTCTAATGAGGAGACACACAACCCCTAGAAATCATTGAAAAATATATATTTATAACTGCAAAGGTGCATCAAAAGAATATGGGAAATGCTGCTGTTGTTGTCGTAAGTGGTCTGGCTAAATCCTAGTTAGGCTACACACAACCCTATAAATCCTTAAAATATATATATTTTAAGGATGAAGCATTTATTGAATATTTTTGTTTGGGTTAAAAAAAAACCCAAAACGAGACTCTTTATAAAACTCTCTATACATTGTACAACATAAATAAAATACAATTGATCTGAAATAACTTTGTATATTTAAAATTCTGATTAAAAAAATTTAAAAATTATCTACAGCAGAACTATTAAAATAAAACTCACTATACATTGTACAACATAACTTAAGTACAATTGATCTGGATTAACTTTGTATATTTAAAATTCTGAAAAAAAAAATTTTAAATTATCTACAACAGAACTATTAAATGCAACTGCAAAATTTTCTTATATAGTATACACTATCTTCAAGATTTTTATGTACTTCATTTTTTTCGGAATACGATCTGAAACATCTTTGGCTGTCCCAAAGTTGACCATATGTGTATATATGGGATGATAAGTTGACCATATGTGTATATATGGGATGATATTAATTGTACTAGTTATTGTTCATTATATTAGCATTTACGTTTGTATCTCTTACTTTACAAATGGTCACCTCTCAATTTGAATTTTCCTATTATAGGTATCCATTATTCATACTAATGCAGCAACATTGAAACAATAGTATTCTATCCTTATCAGTTTATAACACACATAATTAATCACTTGTATGCTACAAAAGTCATTTCATCAAGGTTATATGTAGAAATGCTGCCCTGTAGCTTGGTAATATGGAACAACAACTTAAAATTAAACACAAAATGCTTATTTTTATTACGTAAATATAGATATGGTCAGGGGCCAGTTTCACAAAAGGACTTAGCCCGGACTTAGACTTAAAGTTAAGACTTTTATCTTAAAATGAGGCTATGCTTGTGGTCTTAGACTGAGAGGATTCACAAAGCTGCTAAATCTAGGCTTTGCCTAAGTCTACCCGGTAGTGAAATTAACTTTTTTAAACAAAGACTTAAATATGCCACCATATATTTTTCTCACTTCAAAATTTGATATTTTAGATAACAAAGAATAGATATGTAGAACACCTCCGTAAATTAGTCTTTCGACATATTTATGTAGTTTACGAGGCTTTTCATTGAAAAAACAACATTTCTTCACAGATCAAAGGAGTTGAACAAAGGATATTAGACGCCATTATACATCTTGACTAGTTATATAGGGTCGCATGGTGCATGGCCACTGTGGTTATATGATAAACTTGAATTTAGCTAAGTCACCCTTTGTAAATTGCATTTAAGTGCAAGACTTTGCAAAGACAAAAGGCTCAGATTTAAGTCCCCGACTTAGCCTAAGTCCAGGCCCTTTGAGAAACCGGCCCCAGGTTTGCTTTGATAAAAATTATGCACTGCGTTTAGATATACACTGTTTCTTTATTACTTTGTTCATTAAGCTTAACTTCAATTTTTTTTTCCTGACAGTGAGATGGTCAAGTTGGAGCAAATGGAGTAATTGCAAAAACTGCAAACGCACGAGAAAAAGGAAATGTACCTACCCCAAACCATACTGTGAGTATATCAGTTCATTATTGATCTATTATCCACTCAAGGCCGTATTTTTCCCACTAGGCATATGCAATATATACCACACATTTAATATTGTCATTTTCATTTGTGATATGTGTTATATCTGCAAGTATCTAGTTTTCATATTTGTTTCAGTGTTTCTATATGGAACTTTTGACTTAATGATAATACTTTGTCTTGCGATAATATTATTTTAATATAAACATGTTGACCATTCATTGACCTTTATTTAATATAAACATGTTGACCATCCATATATATCTTGATCTCTCAGAATTCAGCAATTTTTGAAACTCATAAACATTCATGCATAACCATCTGTACATCTGACATAGAAATGACAAATTTTGTTGTCCAAAAGTTCCTTCAAGTTTCCTCTATAGAATATAAAATACACACATCCTGTAAATGGCATTTTTATCAGTAGGTGACCCATTAAACCATTGGTCCTTAAACTATATATATATATATAAGTGTGTGTAGTAGCTTATTGGGTCACTTTCCTGATCATTCTTTGCGTGATGTTATGTGATGCTAGTTCCTTCATTTTAAAAGGTAGTATCAAAGTTTTGCTCAAAGAAATATGTAAAATGTGTCATCATAAAGGACAACAAGAGCACTACTTTGGCATGATATTCTGAAGGGAGTATATGCTAAATGATCACTAAATCACTAAAAGTTTCAGGGCACTTAATTTGCTACCAGTAACAAAGGGGATACTTGGCATTAAAATGTCCAGGTCAATAATCGATCTGGTGGGAGAGGGGCGGGGGTTCCAAAGTAAAATTATACCAAAATAAAAGATTCATGGATCATTGTATGTTACAGATTGTCTTCATATTTCAAACTTGTGGAGTCACTAATACAGGAGATACGTGGCAATAACAATATCAATTTATTAACTCAACAAAAATTCAGGGCACATGATTTTCTACAGGTTTTTTTTGCAAACCTCCAAATCTCTATGCCCAACCTCTCAATCAATAAAACGAGATATGAAAATATATTTGATCAATATTGAGGGTGGGTACATAGTCAAACAGATATCAAAATAGCTTTCATACAGTTACTTATGGACTTCACAAAACACTCTTAATTCAATAGTGATATGTGACAAATATAATTGTGAAATGCAATTACTCAATCAAACAGCAAATCAAGAGGAAGTGCAGCAGAATATTCAGCAAAAATCCTTTGTCTTTAAAAATATTGGAATTATTTGTACAATGGTGAGATGTGAATTTATGCAATGGAGAAATGTGAAAGTATCTACCACTTAGCTATGGAGCAACAGCTTTGAAACTTTACTATGATGCAGTTTATGAAATGTAAAAATCGAAAATATTTGTAACTGTAACAGTAATAAGAACAAAAGCTATTCACCCATTTTAATTTGGAGATGGCTTTTGGTCACTTAGGGGTCTATCGAGATAGACCTCTGGAAAAGTTACTTGTGGGCAAGGGAAAAGAAGGTGAACAATAATATATGTTTTCTTAAACATGTCTAATGAGGAACAATTGTCTTTGATATTTAATAATTTTGAAAAACCTCTTATTGTTTATCTTTATGATTCATGGAATATTCATAAAAAAAATTATCAATAAATAAAGAGCTCAACAAAAATAAGGATAAGAGTGATAATCAGCTAATGATTTATGTCAAGTTGTTATTGCTCTTATAACTATATTTCCATTTTTCAAAGAAGTGTTATTCCTATAAATAATATCAGTTTGGTCTGTTCTTATTCAGTGAATTTTGTATGTAATACTTCATTGTTATAATAGTATTAAATGTTTATAAACATGTACATATTTAATGACTATGTGTGATTATATTATTTTTGTTTTGGAAAAACAACCGCATGTGAAACTATATCTTTGTACTAAAAGTGACATTTTAGGCTCATGTCACTATAATAGATGAATAAATAAATAAAAAACAAATTTTGAATAATACAATTAGAATATTCTGTCTATAAAAATCTGTGCATGTGCTTTTTGCCATGTTTACATGCCTTATGTTACTGTTCTATTTTAACAGGCAAACCGAAGTGCAAAAAGGAAAAGGAGACGGAAAAATGTCGTATGTTATTGTCTGTTTTTAGCCATTTAAGTTTTCCTTACTTTAAAAAAAGGCCAAAGATGGATTTATACTGAAAATTTATTAGATGACAATTTTATTAGATGAAAATTTATGTAACATTTATAAATGTAACTATTTCATAACCCCTTTTTTCTGTTTTCATCTTTAACATCATCTATAGTTTACCTCAGTGGTACTTTTAACTCACAGTTTTATTGACAAACTATTTTTTTTTATTGACCAACAATATTTTTTTCCTTTTTATCATAATGGTTTTAGTTATATTTTGCTAATCATTTTTTTCGTCATTTCACAGCCTCATATTGGGGATCCTGGGGTCCATGCAGTGTGACATGTGGCAAGGGAACACAATCACGCACAAAATATTGTGACACTGGTTATAAAGAGACTAGATATTGCTACAACAAGGCCTGCCCCTGTTATTGTAAGTATTTTTAATTGTTTACAAAATTAGCTTTTGATCCATTTTCCTAAGTAAGATCAAAGGAAGATATTATAGATAATGACAACACAAGCACCGGAGCAAAAGTTGGTTGCACTTAGAATGTCACCTTTAAGGTAGATGCAAAATTTTTTTATTTTGCAATAACCTCAACCAATCTAGACCCAAAAACATATGACATCTTTATACTTAATTACACATAAATTTGTTTAATGTCCCCATCAATAAATGTCGCTTTTCTCCTGTGTCTTATGTCTCAAAACTTCTGTATGTCTTATTAACGTAACAGTATAATTTTTGTGTCATTTTCCAGCCTAATAAAACTGCACCCTTTTTTCTCATTAGCATTGAAATAATTTTCAGCCCTTACTTTAATTACCCTCTATTACAAAGTTGGCGTTTTTAACAAACAACTTCTCCATTTTAGTGAAAAAAACATATGTGAATATTTTCAACAGGCTGATACAATAATAAAACATTTGAAACTTAAAAAGTCTGGGTTTTTTCAGGCGATTTTTTTCAGTAATAACTTGATTTTTTTAGGCTATGGTCTGTCTAACATATTAAACAAACTAACTTTTCACTTATCTTTTACTTCCTCCTCAAGTGAATATGAACTTTGAACTATATCTTTTACTTGGTATTTGGCCTTGATCTGTAAACAAAAATCCATATCTGCGCCTGCTTTATTCAGTTATGGGTGGTTTCTTTTGATAGAACCATGCATTAACTGGGTCATAATGCAGTGTGTACATGAAGTGGACATTTTAAATTGGCATTTTTTGTTGCAATTTTTCACTGTTCCAGCCACGTCACTGATTCTGGTACAAGTAACAATTTGAAAGCATTTAACAATGCACTGTATTGGCTGCGCCGCTTGTTATAGCTTTCATTTAGATGCTTCAATAGACATGGGATAAGATTTGTCAATAGAAAATACCCACCTTTGTAGGTCAAAGCATGAGTTGATATTTCTCTGTTGTTTTAGGCTATTGGAAAGACTGGGGTGATTGCAAGTGGTATGGCAAATTGTGCGAAAAGCGCAGGATATGTTATTGCCCACACAAAAACTGTATTTACTGTGTTGGTCCAAGTTCCATGAGCTGTAGCCCCCGGGAGTGTTATTATGGAGGAGTAAGCATATTTTCTACCTCAAATTATATCCCAAGTATTGCTGATAGTACAGAGACACATACTTTTATATCTATACAAGAGGTATTAGGTGTAGTTATTTTTGAGTAAAGACAAAGTTACAATAGAATAACTTTATTTTATTATTTATAATTGTATTAATGCAAAAGTCAGCCCAGCCTTCTGATGCCACTAGCAAATCAATTCATATCTATGCATTTAGGATAAAACCCTTCTGTTGATTGAATATCAAACACTTTTAACTTAGGCTACTAGGGACATGTTACACACCTTTTAAAATATCTAATTCGACACTCTTGGAAGAACAAGATTAAAATCTAAAAAACTGCTTACAGGCAGTGTAGCTGCTTGTAGTTTTTAGTAAATGTCACTCCCAAATTCATTTCATTTGTTATGTCAGTTTTATAAGGTATATTTATCCTCACGATGACACATAGCAAGTATAAGCTCAGTAGTGATATCCTTTCTGTGAAACTCTTTTTAACCCTTATGTTAAAGATAATAGCCAGTAGAAATAACACACCTCAACTATATATCATATAAATAAAGTTGCCTACATCCATATTAAGTGGGCATCTTTAAATAATGAATGCTTCACTAAAAGCAAGGAAAATGGGCTATACATACTCACCAATAATAAACAATATGCTGATGATATAATAGTGCCTTTACACTGCCATATTTATGAGAATAAGTCAACATATACAGTTTAAAAGCACACACATATCCACACATTGAAGTGGCATCTTATTGATTCAAATAAGAACACCCTTTATAGAGTCAAATTGCCAACAGGTATAGAACCCCTTCAAAACCTCTAAAACCGGGGGGTTTACACCAGGACCCCAAAAAGTACCTCAGGGGTCCTAGACACAGGTAATTCATAGCCTCTGATGAGACTTCCTAAAAAATGAAAAAAGAGTTGAAATACAATTAATCCAAAGTTAATTATATCAGGCAGACATTTTATTAGCATATTCTGAACTAAACAGGAAGCAGATTAGTCAGTATAAATAAACAACAAAGTGTACAAATATCTTACCAAGGCTTCAGTGTGCACAAAGCAATATTATACCAGCCATGTGATTACTTTAGGAAAAAATGGAGTTGATTCAGGAAATGGCCTGAGTTTTGGAATCAAATCTTTGGATCAAATATTGTACACTATTTATGACAAAGACTCAAATAATACGGAGAGTAATCTTAAGAATTGGCTTAGTCATTGGTTTCAGGAGTCAATAAGGTGACTTTAAGTTTGAACTCAGACTTTCTAGGCTTAGAGTATTAAAGTTTGGCTAAAGCCAGGCGCAGTAAAGTTAGCTATTGTGAAAAAAGATTTGAACTCAAAACTCATCTAAGGCTAAAGGCTCAGTTTTGAGCCATCGGCTTACCCTGAGAAGGGGCTATGACTGATATAACTTATGTAATTACCTCTGTTATATAAATAGTCAAATTAAGTTATCAGCAACCTCTACATGCTTAAAACACCACGGAGCTATTCATATATTCCCCGTGGTTAGTGATGTTCTTAAAAATAAAGAGTTTTAACCTTTTTTTATGAAACGTCAATATGCTTTAAATGAATCTTTTTAATATATTGTTATATGTAACTTATAGCCCAACAGGAACAAGAAAAATATAGATGCATTTGATATATTGATATAACATGTCTCAGATGTCTACAAAGTATCACATTATATAAAGCAGCTATGTATTTGATGCAACATTAGCATATCACTTTGCAGAATGTAAATTAATCGACATATATTCTATACTGACAATTGGATAATGATATGTCTTTATTTTTGCTTTATACAGTAACCAGATGATTCGGGGGTGATGCAACATCTTCTTCTTGGAGTAATTTTTTCTTTGAAAGGCAAAAATAAAATTACTGAGCAATACTTCCTGTTTTTCTTATATCTCAGTTTCCAACCTTTGAAATTAAAAAAAACCCTACTTTTCATGAAAATTAAATGCTTTCTCTCTTACCAAAAAAAACATATCATTGTTAACAGAGAAAATAAATGTCTGGTTCCCAAAACATGTAGAATCTTCCAGAGAAAAAGTATTAACATTGATGATATTGAAATAAGCAACTTAAACATTTTACTCAATACTTATGTATTTATTTGGGATTTTACATCGCTTTCAACACTGTACATATCCAGAGGACAGTTTTGTGGGCATAGGAACCTGTACATACAGTTGGTCAAGGCTCTGAACTGTCAACTGCCAACCATCGGTAAGGAACTACCAACTTTTTGACAAAAGGTCGGGGGTTTGAACCACTGACCTCCGAGGTGTGAGGCCAATGTTTTACCACTGCGCTACCGTGGCCCCTCATTTTAGACAATAAGATATAAAGAACAAAGGAACACACAATGTATGAACAATGCATGTGTGTCATGTAGTTAAATGTCATAAATAAAAGTTATATTTACAAATTGTGAAGTACATTAATAAAACTGGCACAAGATAAGCCGAAATAATTAAATCTCCAGTGAGGTATAAATTTCCATAATCAAGAAAATGAGAATCAGAAATTGTCGAATTGCTACAAGCCACACCAAAATGCACACTAAAACTGCTGGTTGCTCTAGAAGTATAAAATCATTGCTGAAAGCATACAGTCTGGGAGTATAATCTTTTCAGATTATATGCTTTTTCACACTTTCTTAGGTTAGGAGGACAACCCAGCCAATCATGGGCCTCCATATGTTGAAAAACTCCTATATGTAAGCCTTTCTCTCATGACTACTGGTGGTTTCATCTCCTCAATTGTAACTGCCTTAAAAGCTCTTTATCAATAATACAAAATGTCATGTTTATAATGTACCTTATCTTGTTGATTCTTGGTATGGCATGGTGGGTTTTACGAGCCACCTTTTTGTCTTTCCACCTTGTCCATGGGTTTTGTAACAAGTGTAACACATTCTGTGTTTGAACTGTAGAGGTCTGGAGAAGGCCACAAGTCCTTCCAGTTGTACAAGTTATCCTTTTGGTTACTATATGATGAGTTTAATTACTAACCCACATGTTTTTTCTTTTCTTTCTTTCTTTTTTTTTTTTTTTTTTTTTTTGGAGAGAGAAGCCCTTCAAGAAGGGCCAAGATTTTATGACTTCGACTCAAACAAGTGGCAATACTAATCTGTTCAAATATTACACTGGCTGTTCAACCAGTCATTTGTTTGTTTGTTTATTTGGGGTTTTAAGTCGCTTTCAACACTGTACAGGTCATATTACGACAGGTAGTTGGAAGGGCAGAGGAAACCAGTACATCCAGTTGGTCAAGGTTCTGTACTGTAAACTGCTTACCAACAGCAAGCAACTACCTGCTTTCCCACTTGAGGCAGAGCAGTAAACTGAACCCTGGCCTCAGAGGTGGGAGGTTAGAGTGTTACCAGTCTGCCATCGTGGCCCCTTGAACTGGACATAAAACCCGAACTCTGACTTTGTCTCAAATGTATTATACTGTGTGCAGCAGAAACTGGTAAGCTGGTGTCATACCAACCACTTACTTTGCATCTATAGGCTTTATTCTTGGGAATGAAGTATGTTTAAATTGAATGAAATTAATATTGTGTATATCCATAATACCTTGTCATTACTGTCAATTATTTGGCATGTAAATTCGGCAATTATAATAACTCCTAATGACTCTCTCCTGGGGAGACTAGTAGAATTATAGAAGCCATACACAGTCATGTACCACCAGCCAATAAAATAACAACAGAACAATGTTTATAAGAACCATGCATGAACCAACATTCAAATGTTTTGCTCTGAGGATAGTCTACTCCCCTTTGTTGGATATGTACATGAGTTTATACCCATATAAATTAACAGTTCTACATAACTTTGAAAATGAGTTAAAATTCACAACAGATAGTTCTGACGTCTTGTAAAAGGGATGGAGTATAAAAGGCGAGGTACCTTGTTCAATGACAGACCAAAATACACATGACATATTACATTACACTGGGTTTAATCAGAAAACCAGATAGAATACACATCAAACTTTGAGAAGTTCTAGAACAATACAGCCCAATTCCCATACATTCAATAGGAGGGAGTTTGGCTTGAACGTAGATGGATTTATTTCTTGTTTTATGTCACGTTCAACAGCCAGGGTCATATTGCGATGGGTAGTTTACAGGTGGAGGAAACCAGTGCATACTGCACTGTAAACCACGGGGCATCGGAAAGTAACTACCAACTTTCCAACATGAAGCGCCCGGCCCGAGATCCGAACCAGTGGCCTCAGAGGTTGGAGGTGAGAACTCTAACCACTACACCACCAAACCCCCTTGAACGTCGATGGTTTCGGCGCATGGAGAAGGGAAGCCAAATTAGTTGGAATTCTTCAACAGAACATGAAATGTATCTGTGTCGAGTAATCTCCACTACCATTGGGTGCATACGGAATTTCAATATGGCAGTGTAAACAAATCGGGGTCTAGCACCAGTAAATATCTTGTTATATAGTCATGTTTATGCATTTTTGCATCACCAAAAACAAAGAATAGACATAATTATTTTCCCTTATTTTATTGTAATTATAACAGAATAATTATTACACACTCTGAAACTGAGTATTTCCCCCATTGCCATTTGTTTACTTAAATTGGAGAAGATATTCCAAGCTGTGTGCCGTCTCACGTGATCTGCGCATGTGCAAGATTTTTCTTCAGTGTAGTCAACATGTGTTACCAAGATTTCTAACCACACAGTAACCACAGCAAATCTCGTCCTTATTCACGGTGGCAGAGTGGTAACACTCTCACCTCCCACTTCTGAGGCTGGGGTTCGGTTCCTGGCATGGCCTCAAGTGGGAAAGCTGGTAGTTGCTTGCTGTTGATTGGCAATTTACAGTACAGAACCCTGACCAACTGTATATACTGGTTTCCTCTGCCCTACCTGTTGTGATATGTCCTGTACAGTGTTGAAAGTGACGTAACCCCAAATAAATAAATGGTTGAACAAAAAGTATTAAGGGTAGAATTATCTTTATAAATGTACAAAAAGGCTTCCATTTATGGTCACAATCACTGAATGAAACAACGGACAAATAATGAAAGATATTGGCGCTTTCAACTAAAGAAAACCTCACAGGTGTACTTTAATAAAGATGTTGGACACCTTTTATAAAACAAGCTCTTGTGTTATTTATTTGGTAGTATAAGGTTGACCATTTCTGCATTGCCAGTCATAGAATGTCAGTGCTGATATATGACACTTGTATTGTTTATGGTTATTTTAACTGCATATTCGCAGTGCCAAGTTAGGCACTGAGATAAAAACTGGCATGGACAAGTGACATAAAATGTATATGTATCAGAAAATTAATCACATGGCCACTGTGGCCTAGTGGTTTGCACTCTCACCTTAGACAACAGAGGAAATGGATTCCAACCTGGGTACAGACAGATACATAGTGATACAGACGGTCACTTACTGTGGCAGCCCTCTGTCATTGGATTCTATTCACAGTAGCAGGCTGAAGAATATCAACGACAATGATAAATCGTCATCCTTGAGGCTTTGTTCTTCAGTTAGGGAAATGTAAGTCACCTGAGAGCTAAGGCTGTACAGTTAAGATGGGTCAAGTAACGAAGTACAAGAAGATATTGGACTCATTATAAATAAAAATGTGATTCCTGGTATGATTACTATGAATGTAACATGTTAATAGATGTTATGATTTCAGCGATATGACTTAAAGTTGATGTGACACATTTTGGCAATTTTGGTGACTCTTTTCAACTGACTTTATCTTAATAAGTCTTAGTATATGTAAATACTTGTCCTTTTCACCTAGGACTAATTTTGTGTTTTGTCATTTTCCTATCCTCCCTCAACAGGACCAATCATTACTACTACCTGAGTTATGAAGTCAAAGAAGTCTTATGAATCATAGGTTATGATATATCATGAAAGTTTAATTTATTTAGGTTTTTACATCAGGCCTATATTGTGATGGGCAGTTAGAAGGGCAGAGAAAACCAGTACATACAGTTGGTCAAAGTTCTGTACTGTTACTTTCTGATGTAGCAAGCAACTAATAGCTTTCTCACATGAGGTCAGGCTGTAATTCTGACATTATTCTTAGTTTTCTGGCTTTCAACTTTGACCTTTGTTCATTATTTTGGAGCTTCTCGAAGCACCTAAATGTTATCATGTTTTTTTTCCTCTTTTACAACAACCTGCATGTCACCTCTGTTTGGATTCATCACAATGTTGGTGGCCTGTTCTAATGTAACTCTGGCCCTTTAGTGGGATATAACAAGAATTTCAACTTTGTTTTGGGAAACCAACACCAATTACATGTGTATGTATCAAATCAGTTACCAACTGATAATACAATATTTGTCACTTTGCATGCATATTGTATTGACCCATATAACCATGTGACAGCTTGTACAACTAACAATGAATACCTAAGTAATGGATACTAAATGGCCAAGCATGTGTCCAATCTTAGAACATAATGCATTATTTCTTCCCTAATTTGTAATTCTTAAGATGTTATTTAACATTGTTTTTCTTCATTATTTTCTGGTATGCATTCTGGGTTCTTTCTGATAATTTTAGTTGAACAAAGAGTGTAAGGGTTTCTTTAGAAAGGTGCGAAAAGTGCTTCCATTTATGGTTATAATTACTGAGTAAAACAACTGGCCTATAATGATCAGTTTTGCATGACATTAAGGTTTCCAACTTCAACATCAATGTTGTGCACAAACATTATTTTAAAAACAGAAACCGTAAAGTTTTGCCATTATCTATATTATATCACTCATTCATCTGTGAAAAAAATGAGGTAGGTTATCTGATGTCAATATCTAGAAAAAAAGATCTGGAAAAAAACCTAGGATTAATGCTGCAAATGTTAACATAAACAAGTATCAACGATCAGAAATATAACATTAGCCTGTAGTAGTGGAACCAGTCAAAGAATTGCATGGGCTGTAAGTAAAACACAACATCTATATAAAATACATAGCAATATGTACAATAAGTTAGCATAACTTATAAAAAATAATAGGTATTTCATGTGAGAAACGTACAAATAACAGAGGGCATATTTAAGCACTGTTACACTCCAGCAAGTAAGATAATAGTTTAAACGGAAGTAAGTTAAGCAATCTGACAAGAGCCTTTATCTTTAGGTTCATAGTTAGTTATACACCAGTTCGCCATAGCACCAACACCAGCAGTAGCTTGCCACTAAGCTGGAGTCTGCTGCCTCCCCAGCAGGTCCAAACAGCCAGACTACTCACATCAGAAGATCAAGATGCAGAACAATGTGGAATGAAATAACAGAAGCAGAAGAGCAGAGGACCTGAAACTTAAACTAGCAGGAAGTACTCTGTCCAAAATACTAAAAAAATAAAAACATACACGATTCAGCAGCAAAGTCCAGTGTAAAGCTGCCATAACCTGAAAAGTACAATTGCAAGAGAAATACTGCTGTGGGTCCCAGGGTGGGAGCTTGGAAAAGAGTTACCCGTCTGCTGCCAGTCATACAAATGGCAGAGTGAAGGGGACTTCTAAAGGTTAACCACCTGCAAACCAGTCAGAAACAATTTAACATACAGCATGGTGATTCATGCTAAATTTGATCTGATCTGATCCAAACTTGATACTTTATGGGGCTCCCAGGATCGAACTGGGTGACACCCAAATGCCATCTTGTAAAATCTTAGATTTTTGATAAAAAATAAGGTAGACATTTTAAGACTTAATACCTAAGATGGACCTAGACCCCCAAAGAAAAAAGTTGAATAAGAGAGTTTACGCATATTTTAACATCTAAGGTCAAACCAAAGGAATCATTGAATCAGTCCAACCTTTTAGTTTTACCTGTTTACTAACTTGCATCTTATATCCTCCATACTATTAGGATGCAATCATATTTCGAAGTTTAGGGTTTGATAGACCTAATTCAACCTTAGATGAATTTCTTGGGTTTAGGGCTTTGAACTGTGCACCACGTACTTTGACCTTTTACATCCATGGTCAAAGCAAATTGCATGACTTTGAACTAATTCCTCTTTGACCTTATTTTCATGTTCTTTTAATTTTACTATGCCGTTCAAAACCTTGAAATTCAGTTATCATCAGAATAAATGTAAATCAATCACCTTGAAATAATAATAGTATGTGCATATTGCAAGAAAAAAGTAGTGTAGAACAGAAATTTTTATAAACCCATTTTGCTTTTTTTCATTTATTTTTTTTGACTCCCTGAGGGCTGAATGCTAAAGTTATTGACAACCAGGCTGCTATGGCTAATGCTATCCATAAGTTCATACGTCATAAAATACACATAGCTTCTTTATTCAGAAACCAAAATTTCTTGCACTGGCAAAGTCAATGTCAATGCAAGGGTTTTTCCACACCGCATTCTATGGTCAAGGTTAAATTGAGGCAGGTCCTCTGGTTTGCCACTTGTAGAGCTTTACTCCAGGCAACAGTCTGAGTTTAGATGCCAAAAGTTCAAATAACACAGCCTCAGAGCATTACATGGAACAGCAACAGTGGGATCAATAGATCATTTGAAGCCAATAATGAGACAAGTCAATCAGAGGTGAATGTAAAATACGTATATATGAACTTTTTAAAATTTGAAACTGAGGGGAGGTATCAGCAATTAATCATTATTCATCTTAACTTTATATTATTTTGAGATTTGGAGGGCAATGGCATTATAATGAGCTGTTTTAGATTTACGTCCTTGACCAATTCAATGTAAACATTGCATAATTAACTTCAGTAAAATGGAAAGATTAATTTTGAAAGCATGTATATTATTCATAAACCATTTTTTCCAAAAATGTAATCAACCCACAAGGGCAGTGATTACACCCTCCCCCCGATCTGGTTTTAATAATTAGGTATACATAATAACATAAGTGTATGCATAACTACTTGAATTGTGTTACATCTAGTAAAATTGGAGAGGCCAGACTTGGAGATAACATCCCATTTAACTTTACTTAGAAATGATAAAACATAATCCAGGTTTAGTGCACGATTGCAAATTCAGAACATCTTTGAGGAAGATCAAGCTATGGTTATCCCATCAAAATAGGGGCGGTGGTAAAAGTTGTATGCAGATTGATTTCAGTACTAGAATCACAATGGGCTTAGTACTGTAGTGTGCAACACCCCTTGTCTATTATGGGTTAAAGTTTTCCTTCATTCAGAAAATAAATTATTTATTTCTTTGCAGGAGTTTCAGTACAAAATAGTAAACAACTTGTCAGACTCTAATAAAAAATAATTATGGCTAATGAATCAGTTTTATAATGACAATAAAACTTCACTTACAAAGATACATAATTGTCCCAATTCTAGAAAACCCATCAGTTAATACATCATTCGTTTGTTGTAATACTAAACATAATTATAAAGTTTATTTAGGTTTGATAACAATAGAGATATGCTGTGGTGCATTGATCAACACAGATATCTACAATTGTACACAAGAATCCCATCGGCCCTTCACTGGAAAATTGAAGGGTGAAGTTGGGAATTGGCACTTATGTGAGCAAGGGTGTATGACTGCAGTTTCTGAATTTTTAATGCCAGATAAGCTGAGGTATAATCCGCCATTTTATATGAGCAACAAAGTATGCATGCAAGACAAGGATCTGTACTGCCGAGGTCATTAAATGCAAAGGTCACATTGAGGGTCAGACTGAATGTCATAGCTAAAGTATCCACTAGTAGTTTCCAAAGACAGTGAAACACATTTGCAGCACTTTTATTACATGTTAGTATTATTTATCATTTCAAATTTGTGACTAGGAGACATTTTAAAACACCATAAAATAAGCCCAAAAGGGGCACAATCATAAGAATATAATACCCAAATGTGAAGTATGCACAATTAAATGAACCACACAAGATTATTCAGAAATGTCAGCATAATTACTATCAGAATAATACCTTGCGAGGTCATATGTCATCTAAGGTCAGTGTCAGTATATCATCAGTAAGGTCAAAGCTGTAAGGTTGCTGCCACTGCAGCAGCAAGTCATGATCGATGCAAAAGTGACAGCTACAGAGGGGGAACCAGGATCAACCTGGCCCTACCTATCCCATAAAACAGTCTAGGCCCAAGGAGGAGACCTGCCTTCCCACCGGAAACAAAGAAACGGGTCACTCATAGAGGGGTCAAAATAAAAACTGAGAAATGTCCAGCAGGTGACCAGTATACCAGAAACTCTATTCAGAGGGAAACACCAGGGTGAGTCTGAACTTTACGAGGAAAGGTAAGCCATGTACTAGAGGTGGGATGTCGGAAGAAAAATCTTGTTGATGTTACTTGATCAAATATTGGCCTTCAAACATTGCCAGGAAGAGGTGCCACTGAAGTATGAATTGTGCCGATAGGTATCAATAGCGAGACACTCTATAGAACTAAAAAAATATTTTAAGGTAGATCCAAACTGTGCTACCAGGCTCCTTACAGGCCATGCTACTCAAATTAATGGAAATTAAATGATCAAAAACCTCAACACATAAATATATCAAAGAGCATACCTAATAATTGAAATAATGGGTATAGTTCAACAACCCACATAAATGCCAACATTTGTCTTTAGAACATGGACAACCAATAAAATGCATAGTACCTGCGACATTCATGCTGAGCAATCAAACCCCTTGAAACTTCTTAGTATGGGAAATCCCCACTTGTCTGCCAGCCTTTCAGCCTTACTAATGCATGACAGATTAATGCTGCATTCTTTCATCTAATCATGACTGGAGTTTACAGGCTGTAGGAACGCACAGAACTTTCATCTCATGTGGCAAGTCTGGTATATCACCTCACGACATTCTATAGAATGTAATATTAATCATAGGTGAAGGTCATTGTAGGTGATACCAGTCCGTTTATTCTTAAAAGTTACTGGTTTCCAGTCTAAATTCCTACATTTATTAAATTTACATTTTCTATATTTCTTGATTAAACATACACTGTATCTGCTGGTTTTTCTGGCCCCAGACAGGTAGATGTGAAAATTATTTTGACTTTTCTTGAGTATCTTTTAGATAATTCGTTATCTGTAGCCAATATTTGCAACTATCTGGTAGCTCTCAGGGCCATGTTCATAATACATAATCTCACTGCTCTACCTTTTAGAGTTGAATGTTATCAAGTCAAAATCTGTATTTACTGAAAAGATGCTGTTTGATATTGTCTCTATGGCTGAGACATTAGAATTTCCCCAAATATTTGTCTCAGTTTACCTCTTGACTTTCTTCTCATTCTGGAGATTGTCAAACATGGTTCCTCATTCAAAATTTGGCCTTGACCCTTCGAAGCATCTGGCTCGAGGCGCCATAATCTTTTCTGATAAAGAGGTTATTGTTCTTGTTAAATGACCTAAAGCATTCAATCTCGAGACTGCCGGGTCTCAATCTCCAGAGAGTGTCCAGTTACTCAATTAACTTATATACTGCAAGTGGTCACAAATGACCAATTGTTTGTCATTTTAAAGGTAGCCATTTGCTTCCTCTCACAGATAGTATGGTTAGGAAGCACTTCAAGAGGGTCTTGCTGTTATTACACTTGCAGGACCATAAGTTTACTTTTCATACATTCAGGAGGTCTGGGGCTTCTTGCGCCTATGAACATGTAGTTCCTATTTAGATAATCAAGCAGCAAGGTACTTGCTCTTCTGATTGCATTTGGCGTTATATACAGAAACCAAATACTTCTGCTTCTCTTACCCAAGCTTTTCAACTACATCTACTTCCCTGATGGGTGGTTTGGGTGATTTTTAGTCCATTATTTGGAAATAACCCAATCTTTGGGCTCTGTAATGATGGTAAACTCAGAGTTCTTATATTAATACATTTACGGTAATCTGCTAGTGCAGGTTATTATTGCATAATAAGTTCTTTCTTAGTATTTTATGAATTATATTTTATAATAATTTAAGGCTAGGATCAGCCCAGCCTGCTGCTAGACTGCATGGGTACATTGTTGATTATAACTTATATTCACTATACCGTATTTAATCATTGAAATGTCATTATCATTATTTATTTCATGATCTTGCAAAAACGCAAAAAGCAAATTTAGTTTGTAGATGCATAATAATGATAATGTTAATACAAATATAAAACCCATTGCTGGGTTTCTTTGCCTTCTGATTCACACCTTCCTCGTGTGCAGGGTGTGATCTATGCTCTCTGACATTGACCTTGCTTTGACCTTTGGTTGGAGTGAAGTTTGGTCACATTGGGTTCCTTGAACTTTGGTCATATAGGGATACTGTGACCATGGGATTGAATCGGCTTCAGTTGCTTGCTGAAACTGACACTGAGGCTGTGTTAAATTAAATTCTTAATCTTCCGGGGTGGGGGATTGTACCCTAAATTCCACCCGACCCCCCAGACCTACCTTTGAAAATAACTGTAAAATAAGCACAGGTTTATAAGATACTCTTTGGGACCATGGTGGCACAGTGGTAAAACACTCAACTCCCACCTCCGAGGTCTGCGGTTCAAACCCCAGTTCCTTTGTGGGGAAGTTGGTAGTTGCTTACTGATGGTTGGCAGTTTACAGTACAGAACCTTGACCTGCAGTATGGTTTCCTCTGTCCACACAACTACCAGTGATGATATGACCTATACAGTGTTGAAAGCGATGTTAAAACCCAAACAAATATATTTATTAAGTAATGGGCTAGTTTGCCCACTCTTATTTAATTGGCAATGTAGACTTGCAACTTTTAAACAGCTATCTCTTTCTTTTCTACGCAGTTTCAACACGATCTATGAATTATTATTGCAAGCTATTAAGCGTCTGGCTAAAATAAAGCATAAAAGCATACATGCGTTCTTCTTTTAGCTCTGATTCAAGTTTTACAAAAGAAATAATCTTTCTTGTTCAGTAAATACAATAAACTACAGTGAATAGCCCTTCTTTTTCTCATCTATCCCACTCTTTTGCTTCTTCTACGTAATATGGAAAAGGGATATGGGGATAATAACAGAGGTTGAAACTGATGATTCCCCATTTTGTTTTGCAAATTAAAATGTAGTCTTGCCTGTACTCATGATAGTGGAAATAATATTATCAACGAGTTACCCTATGATTAACTGGTATTGGACCAAAGAGTATAAGCCAAGCTATTTTATTCTCTGTTCATGGAATGTTGAAAAAAACACACCTCCATCAGAGCTATAAAGAATGTTTCCTAAGTAGTGTGAATTTTTTTCCCAACTAAATTCACTGATGAACTTAAATTGTCCATCCGGAACAGCTTTCGTTTGGAAGCTGAAGTTATAAAGTTATCATAATATTACCTCGACTACTGCATATAAGAAGATGAAGTAGGGTCAGGAATAATCAAACATCATTCTACAGCACAACGATATTGTTAAAGGCCCAAGTACACTTTTTTGTGACACTTTTAAACAGCAACATTAAATATTTGACACGATTTTCCATATATAACATCTGCAAACTATGCAGTTGGTGAGCATAAAGATTCCATAGCAACCCATTGTGCTCTCAGCTTGCAAATTACTTCTTTTTCGTTCAAAACAATCCTTTAAAAGTCAACTCTTGGTTATTTTGCACCTAAAGCCACCTATGTTTTACGTTCTATTCATTAGAACAATCACAAGTTTCTGCTATTTTTGAACATATTGTACCTTGTAAGAAATAAAAGAATCTCCTTTCAATTCATCTGATTTGTTAAAACACTTTCAAATAATGTAATATTATGAACAATATCATAACGAATGATCAGACTGTGTAAAGTTACTTCATCTGATTTATTGTACTAAATTCTAAGAATGTTATCATGAACAAAACTACAAAGAACAGACACATAAAACTTAAAGCTGCATTAGCACTAAAATGTATACCGAAAATAGCAAAATACTGATTCAGAATGCAAATTGTTTCTGAGAAATGCTCAATGAATGGAATTGAAACAAAAGATGGAGGGTTTAACTAGGCCAGTCCATTTCCATTTCTATGACCATCGCTTGAATTCTAAATATCACAAAACTGAACAGGAGCAGGAATATAAAATAATCTTTACCATTTCAAGATAAAATTTAAAGGATATCAAGGTAAGAAAACATTCCACTTTCATCGCAACAACTTTGAAAAATATGGTTTACCATGTAGAAAATGTCACTGCACAGATTCATAGATTTTTAAAAAATTTTATCCTGCTTTCTTGTATTCCACACCAAGGTTTTTAAATTTTGACTTGAGTGTAGATCTGTCTGGCATACTCTTTTTGAACATCTTCTGTAGAAAAGATATTATTCACCAATTAGTGTTATTTATTTTATTTACAAATTATCCACTTGTGTACAGGAAAAATATTCAACTGAAAATATATGAAGAATCTAATTATTCAATTTATTGAGTAAGAAATCTAGAAATGAGCTAATTAAAATTTTAGATCAGTTAGAACATTTTGCTGCTAAAAAATTAAGTTATTTTGAGTGATATTTGGAAAAAAAATATCAATTAAATTTTTATAAGTGGTATTTGTACGTAAGATCTAAAATTGTTAAAATCATGGTTGTAATGTGATAAACACAGTATTTTAGGAAACATCATTTGTTTCATTGGCACAAAAGTTTCTTTCCAGCTATCAAACGTGACAACAAAGACATAAAAAACAGCAATTGATCTTCACAGAATTTGTACACAAGAATTAAAGAAATTGGACATTTCACTGAGTTAAAGTTTGAATGTAATAGTAATTTTTAAATATAAAGTTTTAAAATATTGACATATCCAAAAGTGGATGCTTTTACTTATACATTGATATGACAAATTAATATGGCCATTTATTTAGTGACAGAAGAGTTAAATTAATCGCTTGTATGGCAGTTCCAAGGGGTTTAAGCTTCTGTTTCAGTATGAAATTATATTACAATTCACCTGAGGTATAGAGGTGTCACAAGAGTAACAGATCCGACTGGCTACCGATATATTGCATGTCACCAGTGTGAAAGTGAATTCCTAAAAATTGATATGTATACACATATACATACATATGAAATTAAATTTTATATATATATATATATATATATATAGGTTAATCTCATCTAATGTGGACTTTTATAGCGCTTAATCTCCATCACTGATGGACTCTAAGGCGTAACTGAACATAAAGCAAGGCAGTTAACATTAATCCGAGGACATAGCCAGGTCATACCAAGGCGAGACAGGGTGACAGGAGAGGCTATGGGGGATATGCTTTTGCAAACAGGTAAGTTTTAAGCTTCTTTCTGAAGGAGGCAACTGATGCTGCACTGCGCACATCATGAGGGAGTTCATTCCAGATCTTGGGAGCATCAAAGGCAAAGCTGTGATCAAAATGTTTGACTGACTTGAAGACTAATGAGCAGAAAGGAGGAACAGTTAGGTATTGACAATCTGGGTGACTATGCCTGGTACTATAGGAACAACTGTTGAGAGACAAGAATGGTTGAAAATAGGAAGGAGAACCACTATGTTAAAATTTATAAACTAGTGTTTCAGTTTTGAAAACACATCTATTCTTAACGGGCAGCCAGTGGAGTTACTTTAGAGTGGGTGTAACATGAGCATACTGATTTGTAACAAGACGAGCAAGGGTATTCTGAATACTTTGCAATTTGTGCTGATTGAAACATGACAAACCCCTAAACAGAGAGTTACAGTAGTCTAGACGACTACTAACAAAGGCATTTGCAGCAAGGACTACCACGTCTGGAGTAAGATACTGTCTTATTCTGCGGAGGTCGCGGTTCATAGGTTAGTAATGTAGGTAAATGTAGGTAATGTAGGTTAATAATGTAATAATTCCAAAAAATATATGTTTGCTTTAATGTGTCATATGTGACAGGAAAGAATGTTTCTTGGTCACCATTATTGATCTCTCAGTTTTGCGTTTCAGGTATATACATGCCTTTTTTGTGAAACACCTCATTGATATTAACCCTTTGCTCATTGATCTTTTCCCTATGCTAAACACCACAGACACCAAGACTTTAACAATGGATTTCATGCATAGTATTTGAAATGTGTTTATATCAGATGTAATGATACACATTGTCAGCTATATGTCAGTGGGCTTCCCTCTAGAGGATTTGGTAAAGTTATAGAATTCTCAAATCTATTTGACAATGCATGAAACTGCTCTGCTGAAACAATGTGTTTATTTTTAAATGTTTTTGTATGTATTTTAAGAGTCATGAAGCTGTACTTGTTTGCTGCTGTGTTGTCCATGTGCTACTGCCTCAGCTTGGCCCAAACATGTTGTAAGTAATGTCTCTATTCTCAATAGCAAATGTTGATGGTTTAGTGGGTAACACACTTGCCTCCCACCTTTGAGATTGGCGGTTCAAACCCTGGACTCAACTCTATGTGGGAAAGCTGGTAGTTGCTTACCACTGCTCAGAAGTGACCACCTAGTATGGACTGGTCTCCTCTGCCCTTAAAACTACCCATTATGACATAACCTATTCCACTTTTTGAAAGAAACGAATACTGAATTAATCTGCTGCAATCAGTTTATGAAAGGTTGGGTTTAACATCAGACTACGGTGGTTCTACATCATCCATATTTAAGCTGATACACTAAGTAATTGGTAACTACCACTTTTGTCTCAGGAAGTGATTTGGTAATTGCAAATTTCTATGTGTATCGGTTATAACAATATTTATGTGAAAGATGGGCTTTGTGATGTTTATCCTATACAGCAAGTAAAAGTAGTATTTATGCATTTGGCTAAAAAGCATAACAAGTTGATATAAAAAATTACAGATAACTTAAGATATCTTTTCACATGATATTTAACAATATATTAAAAATATCAAAACACTTCAAAAGAGTTAACTGAGAGCAGTATCTTCTTAATCTTAATATTAATATACAGTTTAATATGTACTGCAAGAAAAATCCAAAATATTTGTGCTAATGAAATTCATAGACACTAAAGGTGAATTTTGAATGAGACTTTTCCTGTAATGCTGTGACTATATCATATTACTCTTGCAGAAAATCATCATTGGTAAGCAAGTTTTGCGTCTTATCACAGGCTGTTACCTCTCTCTGGGTTCAACTCCACGAGTGACAATACTGAGGCTATGGCCTAATTTTATCCTTGCTGTTGAATATGACATTAAACCCTAACGTGGCTTGTTACACTTGTAAAGGTATGTGTCTACCAAAAGAATCAGATCTCAACCTTAAAACTAAGTTAAATTCTTTACCTTTTAAGGGAAGGTATCTGTTATGGAAGTCATCATCAGTATGTAAGAATTTCCTTATCTATGGACTGATATGTACAAAAACAACTTCAGCGTACAGAGGGGCTATATGTGAGATTGTCATATTAGGTTTGATCGGTATTAGGTGTTCCATTCTCAAGTTTCGGCATCGAGGATAAATAATGGACTTGTATTCATATTTGTTTAAAAAGGAATCTCTTACATACATTTCTGGTTTAAAATATTGTGAATGTTTCCTTTGAGATAAAATATAAAGCGATTCTTCACATCAAAGAGTGGGCAAAATAAACCAAGTCCAGAAAGGGGAACCTTGTCGTGAAAAATTTGGATATTCCATAATTTTAAAACTTGACAGTGTAACAAGTCACCATTTAGAAGGCAGTAATATTGATTCCCTTTTCTAGTAAATGCGCAAACATTGCTGAGCTACGCATAAAAAACTGTACATCAGTTTAAACTAGACTTCCTTAACCATACAATTACTTTATGAAACAAGTCAATTAGAAATAGGAGGTTTTTTTCCCTTTATTTCATTCTGGTGTGATGAAATAAAATTCCTATTTGACAGATTGGGGCAGATGGGGAAGCTGGTCAAACTGTGATTGTGAACGTGGCCTGAGGGTACGACATCGGACTTGTTATCCACCACTCTGTCCAAAGCCATATTATTGTCCAGGTGCATCAAGGCAATATGAGAAGTGCTGTTGCTGTTGCTGTAAGTGGTCTAACTCAATTCTAGGTGGGAGGCACACAATTTGACAATACCTTCAAAATGTGTGTATTCAAGTGATTTTTCATTTGCTGAGTGTATTACAGTTTCAAGTCTACATAACACCCACAGTGACACTCTTTTACGAAATTTATTTTAGTTGTACATTATAAACTTGATATTTTAAAGTGATTTGTTAACAGCTTATTTGTTGAATTCGACTGTGAGGTTTAAAAATGAAATTTCACATGGCCTTTTAGCATTATTTTAAGTATTTACTATATAACATAGTTTATCATTTTTACAAACAACAAAACAATAAATAATCTCCAAAAGAGTATTTCTATCCAGTTTCTGTGTTGAGATACTACTTTTCAGGTTGTTTATTTGGAACACCTTAAGGAAAATGTACTGATTATTGCTACTTATTTTTCAGGGTAGGTTTCCTTTGAAAAAAGCCAGTGCATCAATGCAAGCTATATGTACATATAACATAAAAACACAGCTAAGTAAATTGGTTTTTGGAAAACTTTCTGTAAGAGCCTATGGTAATATGTCTACATTCATTTGACAGAATATATGCGAATGTGGCCAATTAACATATAGTTCATTGATGATTTTTTTATATTATGCTACTGACTAACTAAAAGTTTGAACTGGTTTGATAAATGTTGCCAAATTACAAAAGTCATGCACCATTTTGTTCCATTGTTACCTCTTCATAAAGCCTAACTTTGAACTTTATGTTCTTTCAGTATCATGGTCAAATTGGAGCTCATGGAGTAAATGCAAAAATTGCAAGCGTACCAGAAAGAGGAGGTGTAGGAAACACAAACCATACTGTGAGTATATGAATTTATCATTCATTCAGTCGCCCAAGGGAAATTCCCCACAAAACAAAAACCGCACAGGCATTGGATATAAAATAAATTTATTAATAGACTACACTATGTTAGACAATAACCTACATAACCATGCCCAGAGCCAGGAAAAATTCAGAATAACATACACATACCAACTACTGGCCTAGGACCAAATGTCATCCATGGTGTCATAACACACCCTTACATATATCAAAGGCATACACAATGGACTAAGCTTTAATTTATTTATTTATTTGGGGTTTTACGCTGCTTTCAACACTGTACAGGTCATATCACGACAGGTAGTTGGAAGGCCAGAGGAAACCAGTACATACAGTTCGCTAGGGATCAGTACTGTAAACTGCCGACCAACGGCAAGCAACTACCAGCTTTCCCACTTGAGGCCTTGACGGGAATCGAACCCCGACCTCAGAGGTAGGAGGCAAGCTTTAAAAACCATGACGTTAACATAATCTGACACCAAATACACATAACAGCCCTTTAGAGATACTTGGGATTTTAAAATATCAAGGACCACATTTGACATTGAAACATGGTTCCAAGGTCAAATTTGACATCAAAATACCTTTTAAAACACTTACTTGTGGATTTTAGCTATAAAAATGGACCATAACAGAAAGCATCAAAAAGTAAATACACAACATATTTTGCAAAATTCTATAACTTCAGTAGTGTTGCTTTATAACTGAGGATGATCTGTCAAAGTAGAAATTACTCTGTCAGTTATGATGCTACAATCCTATAAAATGGTATATGTTAAAACTGTTATTTATTTGGGGCTTTACGTCACTTTCAACACTATACAGGTCATATCACAAGGGCTAGTTAGAAGGGCAGAGGAAACCAGTTCACACACTTGGTCAAGGTTCTGTCCTGTAAACTGCTGACCAATGGCAAGCAACCACCAGCTTTCCCAGCTGAGGTTGGGCCGGGAACTGAACTCTGATTTCAGAGGTGGGAGGCGAGAGTGTTACCCCTCGGCCACCGTGGCCCCTGTTTCAAGACTGTTGGAGTTACTTACGCAATGCAGAAATGTGAAATTAAGTATATTTCAGTCAGCTATAGAGCAACAGCTTTGAAACTTCTTGATGATACAGTTCATGAGAAGCAGCAGAAAATTTTATTTGACAAAGACATTGTAACCTTAAATGTAAAGCCATTTTGCCATTCTGATCACTGCCAAAAATGTAGATAGGTATTACTCACATGGTTATCCAGAGAGACCTCACCTCAGGAAAGGTACCGACTTATTTACAGAGAGAATGCCTCAACTATACAAAAGCAGTGTAAACAATGAAGATATAAGAAACCTAACAGAATTTTTAAAGGTGCAACTGCACATTATTTTAGAATTTCATATATATATTATATATATATAATATCACACACATATGAAATCAAACACAAGTAGATTTTTATATATCATCTCATGTGTTGCAAAACTTTGTCATGTTTCCACTTGGAATAACAATCTTTGAATCCTCTAGTTAGAATATTTGGTCTACAGACAAACTGTACCGATGCTTTATGTTATTTTCTATATTTAAATTACTCTTCTATTTTCACAGGCAAACCAAAGTGCAAGAAACAAACGCAGACACAGAGCTGTCGTATGTTTTCATCCATTTGATCCCTTTATGTTTTCTAAGTTGAGATAAAGACCAAAGTTAAGTTATTAAATGATATGTAATTTTGTCCCATAGAGGGGGGGGGGGTGTCTTGTGTTTTCAGCCATTGTTATCTCTTTAAGTTTTCTTAGTTTAGACAAAGGCAAAAGTTAGATTATTCAATTACATATAATTATGTCATTTTCCCTCTATTTTATGTACAAAAAGCTTACATAGGTTTATTTTACTGGTACTTCATACTCGAATTTTTAGTGATAAATTGTGCACAACAGCCAATATATCCATAACTTATCTCTTTTCTGCGACAATAATTTTCTGTTGTATTTGCTCATGAACTTTTATCAATTCACAGCCTCATATTGGGGACCGTGGGAAAAATGCAGTAAAACATGTGGCAAAGGATCACAATCACGCAAAAGATATTGCCCGAGTGGTTCTACAGAGAGTAAATTTTGCTTAGTGAAGGCTTGCCCGTGCTGGTGTAGGTGTTTGTCTTTTCAATTGGTATTTTTGTAAATATTACAAGCTATGCTTTTACCATGTCCATCAATATGTTAGACCACAGAATGGTACCATGGATGATGATAGGGCAAGTACAAGAGCAATAAATTGTTGCATTTAGAACAATTCAGGACAAGGCAGAACAAGGCAGGCATTAAATTATTTTATTTTACAACAACTAAACCTGCCAGAGTCCTTTTGTACAATAGTGTTGCAGTTAACTTTGTTCACTCTGTTCCACCAACAACTGAGCTGTCAGTTTTCTCCAGTGTCCAATATCTCCCAACTTTTGCTCGTCTCATTAAAGTAGAGATATTCATATCTTGTGCTTATAAGAAATAACAATTCGAGTTTAATGATACAAAGCTACAAAGCACTCATCAAGTGCTGACCTCCACACCAAAGCAAACTGAATATTCCCAAAATTCACCCAAACTGGGTTTTTTTGTTGTTTTCAAAGAATGATAAGGGCCTTTCCCGACATTTAATCAGGTCTTGATGAGGTTGAGTCTGACCCACATAATTTGTTTTACAAAGATGTATTTATTAGTTTTCTAGTTACCATGTACACACGCAAACTCACAGGTACATAGACAGGCAAATAAGTAAACACACCCCAAAGCACATCATTATTGGCAGAGGTAATAAGTCATAACTTTTTTCTGCACTATGAAAAAAACATCGTACTTATGGGCATTCTTGACAAACTTGTTTGTGACAAAACGATAGAACAATCCCATTTAAGTTGAAAATTTCCCTTTTCATAAAATGTGTAATTATATCCAACAGTTACCAATGTTAACCCTCTCAATGATACTATGATGTATCATTGGATCTACCAGTCTTGTTTAAATTTTGAAAATACATGCTTTGACAAATATCTTCTTTTTGTATTCTCAAGTCACAAAAATAACTGCACTTTAACCTATGCAGTTACAAGTTACTCTAATTGCCCCTGTATTTGTAACACCTAATACCATTAGCCTGTAAACAAACAGATTTCTGTTAAAAGTCAGATACAAAAATTTGAGTAAAAAAACACACAACACAGGAAAATACTCTGGCTCCCAGTCATGGTGTACACAAGCAAAGAATTCTACCTTGAATACACCACAGTGGTGTACACTGTACCCTGGTGTACGCAAAGAGTGAAGTCTACCTTGGGTACACCACTGTGATGTACACCACTGTGTTGAAAGGTGTATGTAAGGAATAATTGCTCCCTTAAGCATCTCTTACATCCCATTGTACGTGCACATACGTCCTGGTTACAGAGAAAAATCGGCTGATTTGCAAGGGACACTTAAGGTACATTTGAGATTTTTTAACAAACTATCAAGCTTGTACAGTCCCTGCAATGAAAATTTGCATGCACATTGCATGCACGCAGGATATCTACATCCATGCCTCAAGGGGAACTTAAGGGAGACTTAGGCACTTGCATTCTCCTTGCAAGTCTTTTAGGTTCTCCCCAATTACTTGCATTGTTTGGACATACTGTAAGATACTCTCATGTGTACCTTGTATGTACATAAACCCACTGTACGACCTGTAGCTAGTCGCAATCTGTTCTTTGATCTTCAAGTTGTGACACTTTTGTGTATGCAGAATACACCTCATTTGCACTGCAAATCTCTGCTACCCCACTACCAAGTTAGGTTCATATTTTTCAACAATATTTACAGCACACTTACGTGTCTATAAAAGTATGACGGGATGTAAGAGAGGCTTTAGTTACAACGCCGTGGTGTTTGCAGGCAATACATTCCTCCTTGGTTACACCACTATGGTGAATGCAAGCAGTGAATTCTACCCGGGGTACACCACCATGGTGTACGCAAGCACTGCATTCTACCTTGGGTACACCACTATGGTGTACGGAAGCACTGTATTCTACCTTGGGTACACCACCGTGGTGTACGCAAGCACTGCATTCTACCTTGGGTACACCACCGTGGTGTATGTAGGCATTAAATTCTACCTTGGGCTACACCACCATGGTGTACACAAGCACTCAATTCTACCTTGGGTACACCACAAGGGTGTAAATATCCTCTGCCAAAAAATATGTATGTTTCATCACTCCTTTTTGTCTATTTATTTAAACTTTCAGGCACTTGGGGGAGTTGGGGCAACTGCAAGTACTATCCACCTATTCCACTGAAATGTGAAAGACGCAGGAGCTGTTCTTGCCCAGAGCCACGTTGTATTTACTGTGTTGGTTCAAATAAGCAAAGCTGTAAGCCTCCGCTATGTGTAAGTTTACTTTATGCAAGTCATCCATACAAATTCACTTGTAAATTAACAACATTTCAGAAGCATTAACACAATTATTGGTCAGCCATTATGAATGAAGTGTATTTTTTTGCTTTGTTTCTGGGGGGCACGGTGGTATAGTGGTAACACTCTCGCCTCCCACCTCTGAGGCCGGGGTTCGATCCCCGTCACAGTCTCAAGTGGGAAAACTGGTAGTTGCTTGCTGTTGGTCGACAGTTTACAGTACAGAAACCTAACAAACTGTATGTACTGGTTTCCTCTGTCCTTCCAAATACCCATCGTGATATGATCTGTACAGTGTTGAAAGCGACGTAAAACCTCAAATAAATGAATAAATATACTTTGTTAAGGGTTAGGCTTAAATGTGGTCTTAAAGTTGAGACTTTTGTATCAGCTAAGTTTTGTCTTAATTCTGTAATGGGGCTCGGTGGTGTAGTGGTTAGAGTGCTTGCCTCCAACCTCTGAGGCCGCCAGTTCGAATCTCCGGCTGGGCACTTCATGTTGGAAAGTTAGTAATTACTTGCCGATGCCCAGTGGTATATAGTGCAGAATCTTCACCAATTTTTTATGCACTGGTTCCTCCACCGGTAAACTACCCATTGCAATATGACCCTGGTTGTTGACCGTGATGCAAAACAACAAATAAATCAAATCAAAATCTTAAATCCATATTCACAAAAGGGTACTTAACTGAGACTTTTGTCTTAACTCCGTAACACCACCAATATTAAAGTCACGCCTGCCATCGAATCAAATCTTTGCTAACGCTGCAGTGCGTGATTTTGTGTAAGGTCAAGGCTATGTAAACAAACACACATCATGTTAAGATTTAAGCCTCCCACTTGCCAGTCTTAACGTTGAACCCTTGGCTAAGCCTAAGACCAGTCTTACATTGTTTGTGAATACCACTAAGTCTAAGACAAAAGTCTTAGCAGTTTTGGGGCAGAAACTTAAGACCAAAGTCTCAACTTTAAGCCTAAGCCCTGGCTAAGACCCTTCGTGAATACCAGTCCACAATTTTGAAGACCTTTAGTTCTAAAAGAAATTATTTAGTATATATATATTATTTCCCAAATATAAACATAAACATGTTACACTGGTCTTTGTTTGAAGACACTGTCTTGTTTACAGTGGTGAATGTGAGCTAGCATGCCCGTCTATGGTTCCGATGTGATGTGACTGCATTCTTTTTTTGGAACAAATTTCTGTTAAGATATCATGCAAATAAAATTTCTGATCAGTAAGTGGTGCTTCGCTTACTTGCTTTAACTTTATTGGATATTTGATGATATCTGGAAAACAAGTATCTGACATCTCACTTACAGACTGGATAATATTTGTCCATATTCCCCAGCAATATTTACCGTCGACCTTAAGGCTATGCAATGCAAAAATGAGAGCTGATTTTTCGTACAATTTTCAGTAATTTAAGCTGGCTGCAAATATGGTATTCACATAATTAGAAAAAACACACTGTTGCAAAGCTTTTGTTCCATTTCACTGCATTAAAATCTATGCAGAAATGGCATATATCTCAAGTTTTGATCTACTACCACGAGCTGCAAAGCTATCAGAGACGAGAGTAGTGCACCGAAGCGGTCACCCATCCCAGTACTAATGTAGCCCATTACTGCTTAACTTCAGTGAAGAGAGAGGCACTCATCATGCTGCGCCACAATTCATGAAAGTTCATAGACAAAATAAAAGTGATCTCTAGAAGTGTGAGCCTCACTAGAGCTGTAGCAATTCAAGATTCTGCTGCTGCCCAGTGTAGCTTGGCACAACTAGGTCACAAAACCCCTAGTTTTGGTTGTTTTAAGTGCATGTACAAGGATTTCTTTTGGTTGAAAGATGAACTGACACAAGCACAAGTGACAGATGTAACTTACTGACATTACAATAAATAAACATTTTAGGATCATTTTTAATGGGCGAAAACACAATTTTCTCATGAAATCAGCACCTCAACTTTAATTGTACTTTCCGCCTTAGAGCTCCAACTAACTGTTACTTCAGGACATGTAGGGTTATTTCTTGTATTTCCTGGACGTTCATATTTGTGTTACATTGAATGTGTAATTATATAACTGCCACCTTGCATAAGTAATTATATAACTGCCACCTTGCATTGTTAAGTTTTGATGGTGGCGTTTTAGGTGGCCTTAATTTTACAATATGTTTTGTTCATGTATAAGTGTAAATAAAATGTAGTGAAGACAAAAATGTATAAAACATAATATCCAATCTGCATTTATTGACTTGGACTTGAGGTAATGAGCTGTGACATTTGTCCGAAAAATTCTAGATATACACTTTTAAGACAATGAGATCCACCAAGTTTATTTAGTTTCCTTATTGAAACACTAGCTATGGCAATAAAACAATAACAGTATCTAAAGTGTGAAAATAAGAAGCAATCAGTTGAACATTTGTCAGGATGCAGACAATACATTTTAAAATTTTAGCTGGAACATAAACTTCTCTTTATGATAGCATAAACAATTTTTTCACTGTTTTTTCATTATCCTGATATGCAAATGAATATATACAGGACATAAAGGGTTTGATAGGTTCTTCTGAAACTGGAAATAATAATATATGCCCCGATTAAAACTTGAATTAAACGTGAATGAATGTTTGAAAAACTGTCTGCCAAATATCAAGTTTAGGACATGTACTGCTCTTTGTTGAGGTATGTGGCCAAACGAATGGTAAATTTATTAAATTTATGTTGGAAAATGTTTCCAGGGTTTGATGATTGTATAAATTCAGTTGTGAAATGAAATGGATATCCCAGTTTACCCACTTTTACTAATACTCACTCATCCACTATATTGCAAGACCATGGCCAGTAAACCTTGTAAAATCAATCTTGAACAGAAATAGAGTTTCTGTCTAACCGATCGACAAATTCAAATCTGTACAATCATGTCATGTTGCTAGTCTTTACATACTATAAATGATCTCAGATTTAGTGTTTTTACATTTGTAACTTGTTTTAACAATCGATAAATATTTGAAGATCTGCAAGATCCAGGATGACACTAAATTCAGTGTTTGTGACATGGAATGTGAAATTACAGAACACATTTTTAATCCAATTGGGAGGGAACTCGCTGATGCAAGCATACTTTTTTGGGTTTTTTTGGTTTTTATTCTGCATTATTAAAATATTTTATAAATCAATGTTATTAAAAACATAAGGTATTTTAAACACCACAGCACACTATCATGTTAGCAACTGTTTAGGCGTTTAACTATTGTGGAAATTGCAATGATCTATGACAATATTTGAATACAACATTTACCCACAGATCTCATACTCAGTTTTGTCAGGAAAGCAATGCTTTGCTTTAACTTACTGTTATTTGGCTTTATTGCCTATCACAGGAAACCAACTGCTATGTCCTTGACAGAGGTCCTCAGTGGCCTAGTGGTTAGCAGGTTTGGCATCTAATCACAGACTGTCACCTCTGTGCAGCTTCGAGTACCACAAGTGACCGAGCCGAAGACCTGTCCCAATATGACCCTGGCTGTTTAACAGGACATAAAACCCTAATGTACAATCACAATCACCAGTGGTGATAATACAATAATCCATGATATGGAACCCAGAACATCTGAGAGGAAAGCTTTTTAATTTTTTTAACCAAACTAACTGTCAGAACACTGACCCAGAAGACTTGGAATTGAGAATCTCTGAAAAGATATCACATGTTAGGCCACACTACCAGCTCCTGTACATTCAAGAATCTAACGATCTATTCACTATTATTCATCAGATTTCAACCTAAATATTTGACATGTGTACTGCCAATTACCTGTTTTTATAAGTCATTATGGTACACTTTGACTTTTTGTTAACATTCCCTGATCACCAACAAATGAAAGATTGGGATTATATTTTGATTACATCAATATTTGCAAAATATATAAATGTGACTATTAAAAGAAATGTTATGGTTATATTAGAATGTATACATATAGATAAAACCATTGTTAACGTAGACCCCACCCTTAAAAAAAGAAAAAAAATATGTAAACAAAATAAAATATATCTTCTACTGAAGAGTCTAGTTACGACTAACATTTAATATCACTGGCTCAAAAATGCAATTCTTCCCACAAGGCCAGGGGCAACAAACTAACCAGGTCACCATGGTCCAGAATTCAAAGAGGGCAAATGTCAAAAGGCATCCAAAGTAATCCAAGCATCAGAAAGAAATCCGTCTTCTGATCTGGGCATTCCCTTAGTTGGTACTAGGTGATACTAGATAACCACGCCATCCTGACTAGAAATGAGAGATAAGGCCAAGAGGTCTAATGTAAAAAATCACAATGCAGTATAATCCAAAAATTTGCAAGAGGTCCCCCTACTGATCGGGTCAGCCTCTTATTGTGGGCCCAGTTTCAAATTAATCAAAATAAGGTGAAAGTAGTCAGTGGCAGAGACATATAACATGAGTTCGGGCACAAATACCTAAAGAGCATGATAAGGCTATAAAAAAATATAAGTCCCCAGGCACCCAGTAGAGGTAGCTAAGAAGACAGGTGAGTAAGGAAGGAATGAGTAGCAGAAGAGGATGTAGATGAATGGAACTGTATATATCTCCAGACACTGGAAGAGCTCCACGTCCCCTGGGCCTGTATGTCCTGCAAAGGAACCCCATGTCTAAAGTCAAGATGGCACCACCCCTTCTGAAATCTTGAAAAGTAATGGACCTGGAAAATCCCAAGTACTTTGAAATATCTTTGAGATGTTTCATGGTCCCCGAATCTGTAGGTGGAACGGCACGTTTCAAGTGTGGAGGCTGAAACAAAAGGGGCATCAGGATAAAAAAAGCAAAGAGCAACATATTTTCGATGGCTGTCCAAGGACAGAGCAGTGAAAGACCCAAGGCTGGTGAAGATACCGTGGCTACCTTGGCCCTATCTTGCAAAGCTTTGGACCATTTAATGACCACCATCACAGCATCGGATGAAAAGATAATATTCCCAACACAGTCTACTAGAAGCATCAAAAGAGGCAACCGAGTGATGAAGAACGTAGGAAAGACTACGAAAAGAATGTAAAGGAATACAGAGCCCTGAAAATGACAGGACTATGAAAATAATCGCATGCTAACAGTAATATTTTAACCCTAATAACAGTGATATTTTCATCAATAAAAGTTTAAAAGCTGGCTGCAGAGGTCTATTAAGTTTAACAGATTTAATAAACAGGGGAATCATCTGATTTATAATAGGGTTAAATCACAACATAGCTCAATTACAAATGCTTAATATTTTCGTAGAACTTAAGATTTGACCACACTGTTGGCATGATAAAACATTACATTTAATTTTGACAATTTGGCATCAGTAGAAGTGTTGAAATGTAGCAGAGGCAGGAATCTTGTAATGGCGCAATGTGCTCACCACATATTACTGAGAAATTTAATATTCATCTTTCAATGAAAAACATTTCAGGAAAGGATAATAACGTTGTTGATCTCGTATATAAGGGAACAAATTCTGAACAGGATATTAAGAAACTGACTTTTTATCGTCACCTTTTTGAATTTTTCTTAATAGGGGTGTTTCACTAGGGCCATCTTGTCAGTAACTATTGATTTTTTGCAGGTCAAATCAGTTGTAGTTTCCAGGCTTCTCGCGGTGGATCAGTAAAATATTAAACATTAAACTTTATATTTAGGGGGTGGAGCATTGGGCGCCACCTTATTCAGTGCAACCCCAGTGAATTTTCTTGTTTTCAATACCTTCGATTGGGTATTGATGTATTGCTAACTCCTTGCCGCCAAAAATATTCCTTTCTTCATTCAACACTTCAATGTCAAAGGGGCAAGACCTGTTAATAATTTGAATTTTTAGCCAGAACTTTAAGTTTGTATGCCCTAAGTGTTGGATATGTGTGCTCTGGCTGGAAAATTTTTATGTGTTACATAACAAACATTCATCTCATCAGTTACCTTATCTGCAGACGTGAAGGACTTTGATCAGCACAGAATCTGGATTTAGTGCTTTGTATAATGCGAAACGTGCTCTGGGTTGCTGGAGCCACAGATAAGGAATGAGTTTTATTTAGTTATTTTACAATTTTATACATAATTTTACAAACTATTTTAAGTCATTCGTTTTACAAATTTTAGTTTATTTACATGTTGACGGTAGATTTGTAAAATCTCATGCTCCTGTAGAAACGTCATATATATTTCTGATTCTATTGTATCATTTATCTGACCTATGGTCAGGGCAGGGGTTATGCAATTGACTGATAAACAACTTGCGCTCATCCTGTGAAACTCATTCGAACATTCTTGGTTTTCCCATTATACAAAGCACGGGTCATTGTATTGAAAGTTTCAGATCACAAACATTGACAATTATCTCAAAATAATTATATAAAAAAAGTGAAAAAATGCCTCAGAAACAATTCCTGTGTAACAAATGTGGAGACGTTCACAAAAGACCGATCAACAGCAAGTGCACATTTGCCAGTACTATCGACAGTGACTCAGAAAGTCAAGTTGAACTTTCACCATCACATAGTGGCCTGACTAGTCAGGCAGTGGGAAATGACTTAAACTTACAAATCTTGGCTGAACTCAAGAGTTTGGGTGGCAGGATGACTGCCATGGAGAAAAAAATGTGTGACACCAGCCCAGCAGAGGTCAACCAGAGGTCACGGGCCAGCCATGTAACAGGTGATGTGGTAGCTTCTCCCGATTCTGCACAACTGGACGAGGTAGTGGTACCTTCAGTAGCAGCCCTCCAAGGAACCCCTCATATACAAGCAGAAGTGGACAGAAGGCTCAAGCATCTGGCTGAACTAAATGAAGCAGGTAAATTGAAGTCACAAAGGGGTGGTAGTGATACAGTCTGGGTAAAAAAGCAGGTACCGTGGCCTCAGAATTTCGTGTTAGGTGGAAATAATAAGTCCAGAATGTCATATGACAACCTAAGTTGGTGCCAATGGGTATCCGGTTTTGCCATGATTGCCAGAGAAGAAACTAATATTCAAACGAAAAATGCCATGTTGGATTATCTCAGTGAGATAATGGAAGATGCAAACGATTTCAGTTGGCAATCTGCTAAGGCTTCGCATGCGGTTTTATTATGTAGGATGGAGGAGGGGAAAGTTGATTGGTCTGAGACCAGTAAAATAGATAGGATTAGGCGTGCACATGCACAGAGAGCCCCTCCTCAAAATCTCGCAAGTACCAATAAACCAAAATCAGAGTTAAAAACCATGGTTTGTCGATTTTATCAAAGAGGAACCTGTCAAAAAGACAAAGATCACGAAACTGGGCAAATTTTTTACAAACATGTGTGTGCCACCTGCTTTGCCATGGGTAAAGAATATAGACATATGGCAAAAGATTGTAGAGTACCCCCTAAACCTGCAAAAAACGATTAGGGCACTGCCCAATGGCAGTGCAGAGTCATGTAGTAAATGTAAATAAATGTGTAAAAAAGTATAACTCAAAAATTGTGCATGCCACTGTAGTTAACAATGGTACTAGCATCAACTGGAAGGCTGACTGGGCTAGGTTTCGAGGCAAAACATATGCACAGGTTTTAAAATCTAATATCGACAATTGTCGCAGGTCTAGGGTTCAAGCTAAATACAAAGTGGATATTCCTAGGTCAAGGGAAAGACATTTCAAATGTGTCAACACTGACACAGTTGCTTCTGTCGGTCTTCCAGTGCATGCAAAGTATCAAAAATCGATGTCTGGGAATATGAATACAAAGATAACTAAAAATTTCCAAAATCCATCATCCAATGAGGGTTTTGTTTGTCCCACTGCAAACAGGTTTGCATTATTAGACCTCAATGCAGCAGAACAGAACAATGACTGTGATTCCAGTGTTGGAATTAACAAAAACCCCGACACAAATGAACTGAAACCTATTAACCAGGTCAAGGTTTCTAAACAGTCCAAAAATATTGGAAAACCCAGTTAATACATATTGCTTGCAATGTTAACCATAGTGGTCAAAAAGAGGGAAAAAATTGTCAAAAACCGTCAAAATTGTGCCCGGAAACGCCTGAAGACAAATATGATCTAGGCCTTCAGGTTAAATCACACAACAAAGACAGATTAAATCAAGCAAGGTCGGATCCGACTTATAAAAAGTGGAGTGAACAAACGGATGACAAGTTTGGTTTCATACCCTTAGGTCCCCTGGTAATACCGACCTCAGACAAAAGAACACACCTAGGTTCGGACCCCATAAAATTGTATGATTTAACAAGAAAGGAAACTACATTTAATTTTCTGTCCACACAAATTCAGATTCCTTCCCAGCTGAATGCAGACGCGTGGGAAAAATTATTAGAAAATTATTGGGATCAACAATTGCCATTTCTTATTAGGTACGGCTTTCCACTTGATTTTGACAGAAATTCTAAATTGGGACAAAATGATAAAAATCACACTTCGGCATTAGCCTTCCCTCAGGATATAGATGCCTACTTAAAAGAAGAAATTAGTTATGGCGCCATTTTTGGCCCATATAAGCATCCACCCTTTGACGACTTTCACACTTCTCCTTTCATGACCAGGCCAAAGTCTGGAGCTGCACATAGGCGAGTCATTATTGACTTGAGTTTTCCTCATGGTCAGGCAGTCAATTCCAATATCAGTAAAAATCAGTACCTGGGCACAGAATTTGTATTGACTTTGCCATCCATTGACACCATTACAAACAAGGTTAAATGATTTGGCAAAGGTTCACTATTATACAAGATTGATATTAGTCGGGCCTTTAGGCATGTAAAAATTGACCCCAGGGACTATTTCTTGTTGGGTTTAAAGCATCAGGACTATTATCTGGACACCTGTTTGCCGTTCGGATACAGGAACGGATCCGGAATTTTTCAACGACTCAGCGACGCCATACGCTTCATAATGAAGTCACAAGGCCATGACGTCATCAATTATATTGATGACGTCATTGGTTTTGGCACTATTTCCAATGCCAAACCATCTTTTGAAGCACTGACCAACTTACTTCAAAAATTGGGACTTGATATCAGCATCAAAAAATTGGTTCAACCGTCAACTAAAGTAACCTGTTTAGGGGTTGAAGTAGACACAAAAACTTTCACAGTAGCAATTCCCAGTGAAAAAGTATCCGAAATCCTGAAAAAATGTCACCAATGGTCACACAAAACATATGCCACAAAAAATGAATTACAATCTCTTCTAGGTTCCCTTTTATACATATCAAAGTGTGTAAAATCTTCCAGAGCTTTCCTCAATAGAATGCTGGACACTTTAAGGAGACACTTTGGCACTGATAATATTGTCCTGGATATTGAGTTCCACAGAGATTTAAACTGGTTTAAAAAATTTCTCAAAAAATTTAATGGCACAGCATTTTTTGATCACCGCCCTGTAAAGGCTACTATTGAGCTTGACGCATGTTTACAAGGTCTTGGGGCTATATATAGAAATCAAGTGTATGCCATTCCCATTCCGCATTATTGTGATTCATTTTCCATAGTTCACCTGGAAATGTTGAATATTTTAGTCGCCATCAGAGTTTGGGGGAATGATTGGAAACATCAACGTGTATTAATCAAATGTGACAATCAGGCAGTTGTCTCGGTCTTAAATTCAGGGAAAACTCAGGATTTAACACTGGCAGCAATAGCCAGAAATATTATGATGGAAATTTCAGATCAGGATATTGACTTGCAGGTTATTCACATTCTGGGAGTTGAAAATAAAGTAGCTGACTTACTGTCCAGATGGTTTATTACTGACAACCCAGGTAACATTTTGAATAATTATGTTGCTAGCCCCATGTGGATGCATCTTAGTACAGATATTGCTTTCATAGATTGGTCTATATAACAGGTTTACACAAAACAGCTGCGCACTTGGCTTCCAGAGCTGTAGACAGAGTACAACAGGCACTCAGACCAGCCACCATGGCTTCCTATGGCCGAAAATTTCGTCTATTTTTGGCTTATTGTTGCTTCATACAGGTTCAGGTACACCAAGTAACACCCTTAGTTCTCTTGTCGTTTATGGAATTTTTAATTCATAATGGAAGTTCATATTCTGCCGTTGCAAACTATCTTTCAGCTATAAAGACAAGCCTTGCAATGCATGGTCTTTCAGTGTTCTCGTTCTTGGACCCCAGAATAAAGTACTTCCAAAAATCTTTGATCCTCAATAAAAAATTTACCGCAAAAATCAAAAAAATTATAGATATCAAGACCCTCACTGAAATTGTTTTTGTTTGTGACACTATGTGGATGGGACAAATTTTTAAAGCATTATATCTAGTGGCTTTCTTTTCCTTTTTACGCATATCCAATTTGGTCCCACACAAAATTTCTGCTTTTTCACCATTAGAACAGTTAAGTCGAGGGGATATATTTTTCTCACCCCCTGGCCTCCATATCCTCATTAAGTGGAGCAAAACCATGCAAACAAGAGACACGGTAAAAATCATTAAACTACCTGCATTGCATTCATCACCCTTGTGCCCTGTCCAAGCTGTCAAAAATTTGTTAATGCTTACACCTGGCGGTCAGGACACACCCTTATTTCAGATAAAAAATAATAAAGCTCAGTGGGTTCCCTTAACTGATACGAAGACTAGACGAAATTTCTCCCAAGTTCTTCAGAGGCTTGGTCTCAGTGATTCATCCATGTCCCTCCACACCTTCAGGCGTTCAGGTGCAACATTGGCCTTTAACTCCAATGTAGCCCTTCAAAACATTCAGAGTCATGGCACCTGGACGTCTGATTGTGTGTGGAGGTACATTGTTCAAGATCATGATGCATCACAGGAGGTAGCAAATGCCTTCCAGTCTCTGCTCACTACCCCTACCACTACTTCCTAGCTGGGCATTGGTGGAGGTTGGCATCTACCTCATGCATATATATATATATATATATATTGTTTCTTTTACTGCATAAACTTAATTCTTAATTTAGGGTCACCTTCGTTTGGTTCTAAGTAGGTTTATCTGTGAAGTAAAATCTTTAAGGCCACCTTATCTTATCGCATATTGCATTCAGTAATTCTTCTTATGTAAAGTGTTGTACAAGGACTGTAACTTCATCATCCTTAATTTATGGTGGCATTAAACTGAGTTTAGTCCAAATTATTGAGGTGACCCTAAACTTAAAAAGATGCCTTGTAGTATTGTACATAAACATTAGATGAACAGATTATTAAAAGATTATATCCCATGTAGTTGTGTTCTTGCATACATAGTCATGGTTTACATACTGTCATGGTCACAAGGGTAGGGGCACTGTAGGGGGTGGAGCATTGGGCGCCACCTTATTCAGTGCAACCCCAGTGAATTTTCTTGTTTTCAATACCTTCGATTGGGTATTGATGTATTGCTAACCCCTTGCCGCCAAAAATATTCCTTTCTTCATTCAACACTTCAATGTCAAAGGGGCAAGACCTGTTTTTATAATTTGAATTTTTACCCTCCCCCCACCCTGGTTCAATTTTCATTTCACCTGGAGCAAGTTTCAGGAGGTCGTCCTTCTGTGAACCTAACTTAACACCCTCTGTGGCACAGGGGAGGGGGTGAGTTCCATGTATGTGCCCCTAGCTTGTTACCAATGGGGTTCACAGCATTGGCGCTTGTTAGCTAACAGAGGGACTTCCTCCTTGTCTCCTCATCAAAAATTTCCTGAATAGGACCTTTTTTTTCACTCATCTCATTACTTCCAGGGTATAGTTGTCAATTATATAGCTTCATTCAGCACTGGGTTTCACTGGAGGGGTGTTCAGTTGTTAGTATATATGGTTATTTTCAGATCAATGATGATAGTCAACGATTTTCAGTCTTAAATTTGTTACAATTGCACAAATGATCTTGTATATTCTTCAATGTGCTAACAGTGTTTGTAGTTTCAGATTGGAGGGGTTGACTGTGGAATTTGACACCTCACTGACAGTCAGGATTCCAACAGCCTCTGCGAATAAATTTTAATGTCTCGATTTTATTCACATTTTGTACCTAGGGGCTAGTCAAAACATAGGCATGTTCACACTGTCAATTGTTAGTGTAAGGGCTGAATTATTCAGCCACATAAGGCCTAAGGCAGGAATGGACTGACCTCATGGACTCCTGTTTTTATTTTGAGTTTTAGCTAGGAACATGTCTACTCTTTTATTCAATGGGTGGAGGTTGGCATCTACCTCATGCATATATATATATATATATATATATTGTTTCTTTTACTGCATAAACTTAATTCTTAATTTAGGGTCACCTTCGTTTGGTTCTAAGTAGGTTTATCTGTGAAGTAAAATCTTTAAGGCCACCTTATCTTATCGCATATTGCATTCAGTAATTCTTCTTATGTAAAGTGTTGTACAAGGACTGTAACTTCATCATCCTTAATTTATGGTGGCATTAAACTGAGTTTAGTCCAAATTATTGAGGTGACCCTAAACTTAAAAAGATGCCTTGTAGTATTGTACATAAACATTAGATGAACAGATTATTAAAAGATTATATCCCATGTAGTTGTGTTCTTGCATACATAGTCATGGTTTACATACTGTCATGGTCACAAGGGTAGGGGCACTGTCACTGACTCTCCCCAACACTGCATCCGGACCTTGGCTCCACCCACCTAGTAGTTGTGGGTCTCTGCAGCTTGTCGTACATACTTCCCATCTTGTCCTATACTGTAACCATTTTGTCTGAAAGCACTGTACAGACTGTCTTCAGTGCCAGAAAACCACCTCATGACAGGCCACAGACATGAACCAACCACACTTAAAAGGAAATCAGCCTGTCATAAACATTACAGACCCGACTTGGTCACTTCCCATCAAGACAGGGGGTCTCCAAATCTTTGAATGTAGAGTCAGTAACATCCCAGCAGGACAAGCCGAGGACAAGACAGTAACAGAAACTGACAAGGTGGCTACAGCAAAAGACATGCTGGGAAGTGTTCAGGACAAGGCAGCCTCATTTTACAGATCCACGGCTTGTTAGCTATGAAATATATTTCTATATAAGGCGAGTTGGTTTGAGCAATGCCTCATTTAGAATCTGGCATATGTCAGATTACATCTGGCACATTTTAAGATAAGACTTTTGGTTTTTACAAAATTAACTAGGATTTAGTGTTGCGATACAAGATGGGCTGACTTGTTGAAAGGCTTTCTTTTTCACAAATGCTGCTTTTAAAAAGAAAATTGGGTCCTAAAAACAACAAAAGAGTGAGGAAGATATAAAGCCCCACAGACACACCTAGAGAGTTTGAGTTTGGAGATACAGCTGCTGACATAAATAGGAGTAGGAAGTAGAGGGAACAGAGAATGAGGAGGAGGCATAGAAGCAACAAAGGGAGGAGAGGGAGTGAGAGAAAGCTAGGAAGGAGGAAACTACATACTCAGCAGAGGAGGGAGTGCTTGAAAAGCATGCAAGGACAGAGAGATAGTCCTGAAGGGACTTATAGATACCAAGTGTCCCTAGTGTAGCTCACATCTTCGATCCTGTTCTTCTGTCCAGCCAATGGACCAAAATGATTGAAGTAATCTTTCAGTAGGTCTCACTGATGTTTGGCCTCCCACGAAGGATCCCTGTAGTTGTCATCTGGCAATCCTGTTAGTTATTTTACTTCAAATCTTACTCTGTATGAGTGCAGTGTTACTGTTATCGGAATTATTAATTATAATTTGGGGAGACCACACCTCTATCATGCACTCGTGTATAAACTTTAAAGCATACAGCCAGTGTAATGTTGAGCCACACTTACTGTCATATTTCTTAGGTTACTAAATTAACAGACTACCTACATTTTTATAGTACTTTGGTATAAATATGTTCACATTCATCAACCACTGCATTTGGCACTGTATTCGTCCACCCAGGTCTGCCAAGCAATCCTTGATGACTTCCAGGAAGAGTACTTGGCATGACATACGGACCCTGAAGGCCAGAAAGAGGTATGGGATGTCATAACTAGATGGAATGTCTTCGATACTGTAGGGGCACTAGACGAAAAACATATCGCCATAAAGAAGCCTAAAGTTGAAACCCTACAGCAGAAAACAATTAACACGGGAAGAGAGAATAGCATACTGCAGGATCTCCAGAGGCAGCAGGGTGGTGCGAGAATGCGTTTAAAATACTAATAAGCAGATTAAGGGTACTGCTGGGCACCATGGAGCAAAAAGCAAAAGCCAAATGTCAGAGACATTGTTTTACATGTGTGGTGTTGCATGCAGAGCTGACCTAGAAATAACATTACAGGACGGGGCACCACTCACACAGACGTCCATCATGCGGGCCAGGCATCCAGCTAAAACCACAGGTTACTCGAGGATGCAAAGGGGCCTAACATACCACCACATCCACGCAATCTCTGAAAAGACAAAACCAGAAGCGCAAGCAAAGTGTATATGTAACGGGAGATTTTAGTTGAGGGAGAATTTTTCCTGATGCATGCCTTTCGATAATTAAATCAACAATGACAGCATAGTCATTCCCAGGCAGTGGTCAGTCCTTTATCGTCCAGTCAAGGACCAAACATAAATGACCACAACTGCCCATATTCAATAAAGCAGAAAGCGGCTGACTAATTAATAGAAAAGTACTGACTATATAAATCAGCATTTAAGGTGACCTCGCAGGAATGAGGACCACCCACCTAGATGTGTGAGCACAACTTGCAATGCTGTAACAATGGTTAAGCCATAAATTACAGTGACTAAGTCCTTAGAGTTCATCATCCATCTCCATATGACAAAAAGACTAGTTGTGCATTGCAGTGAAGGTACGTGATTATTCATTAGTTAACCATGGCCCCTAAGCAACCTTGAACATTAGCAGAAGGGTCAGTTAAGGTAAGGCTAAAATCTGAAATAACCCTTTTGAATTGGACTAAGGAGCCCTAACCCTCAAAGCCACTAAAGAGGAAGGACCCCACGGGTTTCGCAATAAAAAGGAATCTTTTAAAAGGCCATGATAAAAATAGACAGTTGTTTTTAAAAGAAAACAGCATTTTGTAAATTACATCAGTTCCACTGGAACTGACCCAGTAACCAACTCTAAATTAACAAAATTTGCAAAACTTCTGGAATCGGGGATAAAAACCAAAAAAACACGTGAAAATGCTTGGTTGATTACATCTTTCCAACAGGAAGTACAGCAAACCAGCTTGTCTGGATCCAGACAACCATAAACCCTAACAGACAAACCATAGCAACCACCGACAAGCTGTCCTGACAAACAGACAGGACTGGAACATTTTCCAGACTCACCCTGACTGGACTTATTTAATCTTAGGGTCAGGATCCAGAGTCGGGATTGATCCAGTACTATATAAACCCCCTCTGGCTCACCAAAAACATCATTTTTCAGTGCAAAGATGCCAGCTACACATCACAGAGACTTCATATATCAGCTTAGGGTGCTTTTGGTTTATACCAACTTTTAGTTATACCGAGTTTAATATTTTGATTTGCCTCTTCATGGGAAGACAGAAATGGACACATTTGAACCCAGCACCATCACCTATCCTACAACCGCCACCACCACAGCCTCAGTCCCATCTAGCCCCCCGGGAAGAAGAAAGCTACCAAACCCCTAGGTCATGTCCTGGACCCTCAAAAGAGAAGAAAAGGGATGCTACAGCAACCTCCTGCTGGCAGACGTCATACACACAGACATCCCAGGATACCAGAATTTTGTTAGGATGCTAACTGTATTTTTTACCTCATTGAGGAATACATACACCACAGCATCAAGAAGTCAGTCACCAATTTCAGTAAGCCACTGGAAGCTGGACTGAAACTGGCAATAACCCTGAGACATCTGGCCACTGGAGAGACCTTCACCTTACTACAGTATCACTTGCTGGTTGGCCTCACCAACAGCCGCAAATTCATCCCCCAGGTCTGGAAGAATACTTGCACTAACCTGATATGGCAGAAGAATGAAGAAGGGTGGAGGAGAAGTTCAGAACCAGATGGAATGTCCCTCAAGCTGTAGGTGTCCTAGCCAGGAAGCATATCGTCATGAAGAAGCCCAAAAACAGGCAGTGACTGTTACAACTACAAGGGCTTCTTTTCCATAGTTCTCCTGGCCCTGTCGGGTGCTGAATACAGATTCCTGCGGACAGACTGTGGGTCTAGTAGTTCTTGCTCTGATGCATAGTGTAGTGGGAAGGGAGAAACTATTGATTGTTTCTGCTGTGTTTCGAACTTACAGCCTTCTGATTACACACAGATATAAACACAAGTCCAGCTCTTTAACCAGCTGAGCTAAAGGGGAATCACCGGAAGCCCAGGTATTAATATAACTGATATACGTAAGGATATTACAATAGATTTCCAACAGAAGGAATTTGAGGGAGAAGATCAAGAATGGTTGCTTAGGGTTGCTTAGGGCTTTCAACACCTAAACTACTGGGGGAGGGAGGGCCAGACTTCTTGCTGGGTGATGACGCCTTTGCCATTATGCCATGGATCCTGAAACACTACAGCAGAAGGCAACTGACAAGGGAAGAAAGAATAACCAACTACAGGATCTCCAGAGGCAGGAGAGTGGTAGTAAATGCCTTTTGAATCTCAGTGAGCCGCTCCAGGGTCCTACTGGGCACCATGGAGCAAAGGCCAAGGGTTGTCAGAGACCTTGTGTTTATGTGTGTGGTGTTGCAGAAGATGCTGAGAACACACAAGCAAAGGACAGAAATGGTACCAACAAAATGGATAGGTGGTGTTTGTGCCAAATGAGAACTACAGGAATCCTTTGAGGGAGGCCAAACGTCAACCAGAACTACTGAAAGACTAATTTAATCACGTGGGGGCACTGGCTGGGGAGGAGGATAGGATCTGAGACGTGTCACCCAACAACCATGGGTGTTGAAGCTGGTCTCTATCTGTCCTTTTCAGGACTACTATCAGTCCTTTTCAGGACTAACCAATTTTTCCAAGAACCTTTGTTTAAGCTGGTGTTACAAAAACTTCCGAGAAATTTCCAAACCAAATGAAATTCATTTCCAACAAGTTTCAAAACTATTTCAAACTAAATAACAAGTCCCCTTTTTAAAACACCTAACCCAAGTTATGTCCAACTGAACCTCCCTAAATGCAAAAAAAAAACCCCAAAAACATAAACCTTTTCATTTCTTTGTTTTCAAATTATTTCCATCCAAAATTGCAAGATAATTTTAGAGTTCCAACCTGCCAAAGGTCTTAGGGGAAACCAAAAGTTAATGAAGGGGTCAAAGGTCACAAGGTCTAATCCAAAGGTTTTTATATATTTTTAAACTTTGGGGCAGGCAAAAATGTCGCTGTATTCGCCCCAACTTTTGTTTCTTTGCCAAAGTCTTTTAAAGTTTTTGTTTTTGTGTTTGGAGCCAAAGTGTTTTCTGTGTGGGGTAATGTAAATTGTCAACTACTAGGAAGGAAGTTGGCTGCCCTCTGGATTGCTGCAGCTGTCCTTTGCTGGCCACTTTGTTCTGCTGACCTGCTTGAAGGTATCTATGTCTCTGGGATGGTTAAGATGTATTCCCTTGCAGTTTGAGCTAGCTGATATGGCTGTAGAAATGTCTGTGACACAAATGTTGAAGTTGCACTTGAGCTTTGTGAAAGCATCTGTTTTGTGGCTACTGGGACTGATAAGCACATTCTTCTGCCTTACTTTGAATGTTGCTTCACAGCCTCATTTCTAAATGTATGAAAATCTTGTTCTTCTAATCCCTAAACCTCTGACGTCAAGGTAGTTGCAGAAGGCTGTATGTGTTGTTGCCTCCTGCTTTTGTCCAAGGAATGGATGCAGCTTGTGATTGTTGAAGAACTTGAAATGTACAGCTCCTTGTGCTCCTTCACAAAGTCCACAATAGCCTCCTCATCTGAGTTGGCGAGATAGATGTTGGTCATGTGCCCCTTCTTGTATCATGGCTGTGATGGTCCCGCCTTTCCTCTAGCCTCTGTTTTAGCATCACTTTTCTCTGTTCTTGCTCTTTTAACTGCAATTCCCTCCTCTTGTGAGTGTATTTCCTCCACTCTTACCTCTTGGCCCCCTCCTCCTTCGGTTGCTGTGCCTCTTCCTCACTCTCTAGCTTTATCTGCTGGATATATGCTGCTGTGTCCCCACAGCTCAAATTCAGGAACACTGTCAGTGGAAACTTCTATCTTCCTCACTCTTCTGCCTTTGTTAGGACACATTGTCAATTAATAATCAGCATTGGTTTTGTACAAAAACAAACTCCTATTCTTAAAACACTGCCAGATATAATCTGTCAGATGCCAGATACCAAATAATGCACTGCAAAAGCTGACTCACCTTATATAAACAGAGATTGCATCAGAGACTAGCCGTGGGTCTTAAAAATGAAGCTGGCTTGGCCTACATAGTTCCCGGCTGTCTGTTGTGTCACTGCCTTGTCAGTTTTGTGCATATGGCTTATCTGTATGTGTTCCCGGCTTTTCCTTCTGAGATGTTACCGACTCAATAGCTGAAGACTGGGAGATTTCCTTCTTGATGGGAAGTAACCAAGACAGATCAGTTATTTTTACGACAGGCTTGTTTACGTTCAAGTACAGTTGGTTCACAGTGTTCACAGACTGTCTGGAGGTGGAGTCGTAGGACTGAAGCAGGACAGGAAGAAATGTTTTTAAGACAAGACAGTAACAGTATAGGCAAGAAAGGGAAGTATAACTGATAAGGTGTAGAACTCCACGACAGGACATTTACCAGGTGGGCTGAGCCACAGTCCGGATACTGAGTTGTGGAGGGTTGGTGAAATATCAAACTTGTTTGATATTTTACCAATCCACCATGACAAGCCGGGAAACTCCAATTGTTACAAACCGACTCTGTAAACATTGGTACGGACCCTCGTAAAATAACTAGTTGGAACAGCCCCATCAATGACCCTAAATTCAACTTAACAGGCCTGGATATGACCTATACAACAAGGGAGGGAGAGAAGGGCAATTTTTCATGTTTCTCCTTGGAGAATTTAAATTCAAGTGACACAGGCTTCTGGGAATATTGCACAAGTGAGACAGGAAACCAATGAATTCTAAATTGTGTTTTGGTGGCTGGGGGAACTGAAAACGGAAGTCAGGAATTCTTTGAATGATGCATATGTAAGGTCATACCTAATAACAAATTGGACTGGTAACCTGACCAGCCAAAGTACCTACACCACTAAAGTCTGATCTGGGAGGAGGACTGACACCTGGGTCGCCCAAACAACCCAAGTTTTCACAGTTTGCCTTAAGCAAAAGCAGCCCATTAATTTCACAATCTGAAACAACAACTCTTTGTTTTACTGGCTGCTGTACTTGTACTGCCTCCAACTGGAGTAGATTTTTATTTGATGATTATGCCACACAAGGGACCCTTTTCATAACTGCATCTTAAGCGCAAACAAGACACAACTGAAATAGAGAGAAAAATATTCAAGGGCGTAAGATGAATCTCTGTTAGATAATGTGAAGAATAAAGTTACGACTGTTCTCTTGTTATTGGCCAAAGACAATGGTGACAAGTCTTTACCAAATCAAGGTGTCCAACGTCAAAGTTTGGGTTTACATAAAATACCAGGGTCATATTGGAACAGGTGCTCAGTTCAAGATGTCTAATGATCTAGTTTTCATTGGTGGCCTATCAAGCACTGATATCGAAAATACTTTCAACCTTTCCTTATACCCAGACATAATGTGTATAGAACTCGTAGAAGTCAATCTGATGGCTTGCTGCTTGAAGTCCCACACTTTACATCAATATGCAAGTCTAAAAGGCACTTTGACCTCTGCTTTGCATAAGATTCTACTCGAATTAGGAATGATCCATCTCCTTATTCAGGACGAAGTTGAAAACCTATCTCTTTGAAAAAGCTAACCCACTTTTATATTTACGGTCTTATTTTGGTCTTTCTCCTCATTGCTGACACCTGCAATGTTTATGATTTAATTTTTGATCCCTAATACCTGGTATTATGTGCCTTAGAGTCTGTAGGTAGAGGTAGAGATTAAGCGCTATAAAAGTACTATTAGAATTAGAATTCTAATTTAAAACATTAAACTAGCTGAACCATGTTGCCTAAGTATTCATGGCCACGGTCTTATAATGAATCTAGGTAAATATTTTGCATGTTTAAAACAACTGTTTTCAAGATGGGAGCAAATTTTAACATAATGATGTTGAATTTCATAGGTACTGAGTTGATTCAATCTCAGAAGGTACCTACCCCAACAATTGACAGCATCATCTACCAGTACACTTGCATCTGAAAAGGCCTGGTTTCTATATCATTGGATTGATATTGGTGAATCTATTGGTTAAATATACAACTCCTAATGTTTCACTTTTGGTGTCAAACCATTCCATTCATTTATGTCCCACAGATGATTAAGTTGTCTTTCTGAGTAAAATCATTTGAATCAAATCTAAAATAAATATCACTAATGGGCCATAACAGCATATCTTGATGGGGCTGAAACTTGTCCAGTATTGCACCTGGTTCATGTATATGTAGAAGTGTTGCCATTTCAGGATTTGGCAGAGATATGTAGCTTTTGTTTCAAGCACATATTTTTACAAAATGGATTGCATATACCTCTACCTGAATTGGGCCACATCTAAAGCACCAAAATGTATTGTAATTTATAAGAGGCACATGGCATACCTGATTAACAAACACTCCCCGTTTTCAAAAATACAGCCTGGCCAATTTTCTAATATCACAATATATATTATGTCAGTAAATGTCACACATGCCCATATATCAAACATGATGTTGTGATCGTTATACCCAACAAACATTGCCTCCCACAAACTTCAGATGTTGTAAAATTTTACATCAAATGTTCCCACAACTTCATAAGGATCTGGAACCAAGCCCATCTCCAATATACACATATTCTCAATTGTCAAAAATGGGTACCATGTACCATTTAGGGCAATATTTATGATAAATCTGTCTTGCTTTACTTTGCTCGCATAAGATGTTTTAGGAATCAGGTAGTAGTAATATGTATCACTTATTGTTAATGTGTAGATTTTAACAAACATTTAATCCCACATTGTTTTATCATTCTTTGGGGGCTTAGGGAGCGTACATACCGATGAATGCTATAGGACTAAATAGGGTTATTCCTATTCTAAAATGACAAATTATTTTAAGATGAATAATTATTGCAAATTTTACTGTAAAACGTTCATTATTACGACAGCCATAATGACCAATAATAGGGAGTGACAGGGTTATGCTGTATTTTACCTTTGAAGTATTTCATCGCTTAGCCAATCAGAATCGAGGACACATCCGTGTCAAGTTAGAATATCCATTAGGTGTGTGTTGAAATACATGACATGGTACAAGTCCATAAAATTATAGACAAATTAATTTGTATTAATATAGAAATAAAACATAATTGGAATGCTCAAATATATTTATTTCAAATCATAACTTTAGAGACAGTTTTCTTGTATGTTAGGCATGCAACAGAAAAAAATATAATTAAATATGCTAATCAAAAACATTAAACTTTTTCTTTCATTCTTTCCTTGCTTTTCTTGGTCTCGTTAATTCTAATATCTGAAATGTAAAAACAAGTAAATGTAAGAACAACAAGTTTTATTTATCATTCATATAAATGTAAAAGTAAATCAATATATAATATATACATATAAACCGGAAGACAGAATATTTATTGACAATTAAATGTTATCGACAACACTCGTGCATTTCTGCTGATCTATCAATACCAAATAAGGAAGTCAAAGTGGCAACAGAAATAAAATTTACTGCATTTGGGAACTTCAACATACTAATTGTTCCAAATTGGAGGTGCTGATTTCTAAAAAAAAATTATATTATTACCTTTTGATAAGCACTGGAAAATAAGAAAATAACCAATGACAAGAGTGTTTCTAAGACATTTTACAACGATTAATTCTAATTCTAATTGGACTTTTATAGCGCTTAATCTCCCCAATAGGAAGGGGACTCTAAGACACAACAAAACAAAAACAGTATACCAATGTCATTGTCCAGGGACGGAAGAAAGTTCAGCACCATGGAGAACACCAGGGTGAGTGAAACTGAGGAGGGTATGCCTTGGAGTAAAGGTGGGTTTTGAGCCGTTTTCCGAAGGAAGCAAGAGAGGGGGACACACAAATCTCCTCAGGAAGAGCATTCCAAACAGTGGGAGCATTGAAGGCAAAACTATGACCAAACTGTTTGACAGATTTATGGATTGAGGGATGAAACTTGGGAAGGACAAGGAAATTACCACCACTCTGACTGCGCCTAGTACTGTAGGAGCTGCTGTAGGAGGAGATGTAAGGAGCAAAATACTTGGGGATTAGGGATATTAGGATTACGATGGGAAAGCATGAGTGATTGTACTGAACTAATCAAAGTAAAATGTCTTATAAAATATAAAAACAAAAAAAATAGCTTATAACCCTGAGATCGGGGGCGGTTTCATAAAGCCTCCTTAAGATAAAAGTCACCTTAAATTTAAGGATTTTCTTAAATTTCACCCTCCTTTAAAAATCGCTGTTTCACAAAGCTTCCTTCTTTAAAGGTGAATGTTAAAGATTAACTAGCTTGAATTTAAAGGAAGCTAAGGGCCTACCTTAAATTAAAGGAAGTGTCCATCAAAGAATGTTTAATAAATTCAAAGAAAACTTGCTCCCTCCTTAAGTTTTAAGGAAGACCTTTGGTAAGGAGAGTTAAAGGAGGCTTTGTGAAACTGAAATTTAAGGTGGCCTTACCAAAGGAAAATTACCTTCCTTTACTAAAGGAGGTCCTTTCCAAAGGAGGCTTCATGAAACCGGCCCCAGAATTAGTTATTTTTATTCTAACATTACACTTTTTTATAAGAAATAATCAATGTGTCATTAAGGTTAAAAGTCAACCGATAACAGATATTAGACCCACAGACTGATAAATACTTTTAACTCAAGGGGGCCTCTTAAAATGTTCCTGTACACAGACAAAAGGACTGCATGTCACATGATTTATTAAACTACTGGAGGTTGGCATGGAAACTCCCTTAAAATCTACTGTACGAGATTCAGCACACTGAGTGTGAAGTATGCATGTAATTTGTATTGACATGGTGAAGAGAAAAAAAATAGATATTCTTCATAACAAGGGAGATTATTAGTCAACTGGAGGACAACTATTCAACTTAGACCTCCGCCAGGGGGCGGGGGGTCCAAAAATTCGGATTTTTTGGTATCCAGAATATAATCCAGATCTTTCCCAAAATTTAGTCATTTCTTCCTCTGGCCCTCAGACCCTATCCACAAAGAAATTCTTAGAAACCCATTCATGATCCTGGCTTCAAAATTATGATCCAGAATACCCTAACAAACAAACAAATACACAAACCGACTGACAGGGGCGGATCCAGCTTTTAAGTAAGGTGGGGGTTCACATCAGACATACCATAACTATGAACCACCCCCCCCCCCCCCGGAAAAAATATCATTTTGATAAAAAATATAGTGCATTTCCTGTGAATGTTACACCACTCTCAAGAAATAATTTTGTACTTTGGGTTGATCACCTTTATATTATTTTTCAAGGGGGGGGGGGGGCGGTTGAACCCACTGAACCCCCCCCCCCCTGGTCTACTAGTGGACTGACGTATATGCTTCAAAAGATGCAAAATAAACAGAGAAAAATAAACAGAAAGAAACGAATGCACCCAGAAACATAACCTCATGGATGAGGTGAAAAAGGGTGATATTATCACTCCAATTCCTGTAATAACTGTAACAATATAATATTCTTAACAAGTATAAAAACTAATAATATTTTACATTAAAAACACAATAACTTACGGGCAGTCCTTGTAGTCAGGACAAGGGACCTCTTTTATGTGACCTTCCACGCAGTCTCCACCTTTGCAATATTTGGGCTTACACTCACACTTCATCTTGATCACGCATTTTCTCGGGTAAGTCTTTGTATAGTAACAATCCCCATAGTATACATATTTACCTTAAATAAAAAAATAGGATGAAAAAATGTATTATTCAAAATGTACCTTGTTCATTTGATATATGTGAAAAAAAATATATGATTAAATATAGTATGGCAATTGATAGGACATCGATAGCAAAGTGAAACATTCATATGTCTGCATGATTGTCGCACACAGGTAAATATATATTTTGATTGCATATTATTACGACAAAATTAAGCCTACGAAACTGAATTTTATTGTTTATTTTTATATATTGCATTGTTATATTTATTCATAGTTTTGTAGCTCACAACATGTTTGTTCTGTTTGTTGTTTATCATCTGTTAAAAGTGACTGGGTACTACTTTCATTATTTTGTATAATCTTTGTCAACATTATACCTGCCACTATGATAAAGTAATAAAATAAATACTAATAAAATAATATAATGGTATGAGAATAGCATTGAAAGGTGTCCAGTGTAAATAAAATCCAAATATAATACAAAAATTTGAAATTCGTATGTATGGTTGTATTGGTTCATTATAACAAATAGTATTATAGACAAGCAAAATGTGACATAACGATTTGATAGTTGAGATATTAATACTACTGTATCACCTTTTTGTCCATCCAATTGTCAAACATTGGTCATTGAACAATAATTGGAAACAAATTTTATGTTCTCCTTACTGTGACCTGATCTAAAGGGTAATCTTGAGTTATGAAGCATTGAAGTTATTACTAGATTGTGATATAATAATATGATTATAGACCACTAACTTACATTCACATTCGTCCTCACAATGGTATTTATATTTATCTGGGCACGGAACTTTTCTGTATTCGGTTTGATGACAACTGTATGGGCAGTAGTCTGGACATCTGCAAGTGCGTTTCTGTTTCTGCACGCAAGGTGGATAGCCATCTTGTTTATAGCAATCACCTTCATTCTCCCAGGATGACCATGGACCTACAGAAAAGAAAACAGAAAAAAAAATGTATGATATATCAAATATAACCACTGTTATGCTTCATGCTTTGTTTAAAACTTGGATAACTTGTGCAGAGGCAATCAATAAACAATCATTTTTTCCTTGGATCTGGATTCTGCACTTCATTCAGTTATTTTGGTGCATGCATAAATTCAATATAAGCAGTGTTCAGAATGTAGATGGCAAAGAACAAACTCTTAACAATCTTTTTTTTGTCAAAAGTTTTCAACCTTTGGAGAGAAGAAACTTTGATAGATGTTAACAGTCACACAGAGAAAAATAGAATAGTTTCTCTTTTTTAATCTCTCTCTCTCTCTCTCCCTCTCCTCTTAATTGTGAAACAAAGAAAACATGCAATGTTAAACATGTTCAGCTTTTGTCACTTACCACATTCACAGCAAGGCTTCTCACTGCATGTCATCGTTTCATAAGCAGATCCTGGACATTTCTGGTTTGGACAATACTTTTTACATATCCTTACTCTCTTTTTCGTCCCAACACCACATGTAACATCACATTTACTCCAGGGTCCCCATGATAACCAGTAAGCATCGGGACAGTCAACAATTCTGTATTCGATCTTAGAACAGCTTGGTGGGCAGTAGCTTGGACAATTGCAATAGCGTTTCTGTTTCTTGACACATCGTCGGGGATAGTCTTTGGTCTCATAGCAGTCGCCGTAATCTGCCCATTGTGACCATGGGCCTAAAAGAACAAAAGAGTGGTTTTTCTTCATTTGTTTGTAGAAGTACACATAGACCAATGTATCAATTTGAATGTTCACAAGGGGTCCCTGTGTAAGAGCACATTGTACTTAATTGACTAAAGCAAGTGCAGACCTTTTGGTTTCCATTGGTAAAACAAAAATAATCTCTAAAAGCACAAGCCTCAGATAGAGGTATCTCAGTTTAAAACAGTAGATAGGTAGACACTACATGTAAAATTAGAAAGGTATGTTATAGAGCTTACAATAATTTTTTGGCATGAACGTTAATCAATCAAAAAGGTTTAATAAAATCAAGTGATGCTTTTAATTGTATATTTACTTGCACTTTATATATTTGTTAATGCCTTTTTTCATTCATTCATTCATTCAAAATAGCCCATATTGTTAAGCATATGACAGTGTATATTGTGTTTGGACACTGATTTGCATTGCTTATTATTCAAAAAAATTTCAAATCGAAAGTGATGATTTTCTTCCTTTTTTTCCACTCAGTCTAAATTATATATTAATGTATTTGAATAACCCAAAACATTCTGCCATTCATATACTGGAATAGCCCAAAACGTTAAGCCACGAAAGTGTACATTCTAGTAGGGCGTTGATTTTTATCACCTATTCAGGGGGTGGGGGACAGTAGCAGAGTGGTAACACTCTCACCTCCCACCTCTGAGGCCGGGGTTTGGTTCCCGGCTCTCAAGTGGGAAAGCTGGTAGTTGCTTGCTGTTGGTCGGTATTTTACAGTACAGAACCCTGACGAACTGTATGTACTGGTTTCCTCTGCCCTTCCAACTACCCGTCGTGATTTGACCTGTACAGTCTTGAAAGCGAGGTAATATCCCAAATAAATAAATATATTACCAATTCAAACCAATTTCAGAACAAACAGTTCAAACCTACCACATTCACAGCAAGGCCCAGCATGACATGTCATTGTTTCATAGTCATGTCCATAACAGTCTCCATAATCATCGTAGTCGCATTCTCTATGGCATTTCCTTGTTCTTTTTTTCTTCCCAGCTCCACAAGTAACATCACACTTACTCCAAGGTCCCCACGGTCCCCAATAAGGCTTTTCTGTAAAGACATTGTAGTATATTCTGGGAGACGTTTCGGTAGTTCTTCAGTAGAGATTTTTTAAGCGCCTATGCACGGGAGTTGTACAGGAACTGGGGTTTAAAGTGATACTCAGACACTAAGACTTGGAACTGTATACACGTGTTTAACAGAAACGTGCATGCGATATTACTGAATGTAACAGAGAGTTATATAGACAGAAGTAGTAGCTGGACTGATATATGTAAATGTGTAGTCACTGATAGTAATAGGAGTAGTAGCTGGACTGATATATGTAACAGTGTAGTCACTGATAGTAATAGTAGTAGTAGCTGGACTGATATATGTAACAGTGTAGCCACTGATAGTAATAGTGTAGAGTGGTAGTAGTTCAGCAGTTATAGAAGAATTACCCAGATTACTGGTGTTGGAAGAGGCTGTACAGTACAGTAGTTAGACAACTCATCTAGGACCTGGCAACAGTACCATCAGCACTAGTGCAAGGTGGGTGAAATTACTTCAACATTTTATACTGATTTAGGATTTTAATTTCTAAACACATTTTTTTTCCACATCTTTATGACTGAATTTGTAATTATCGTATTTCTGTAGGCATAGTGATCGTTGCATGGTATTTTATTACTTAATTCTACACTCTTTTACTTACATTTTAATATCCAAGTATAATACACTTTATTATTTATATGATATGCCATGGTCCTTGAGAACCTTTTCTAATTGTTGCAGTCCAAATTTCCTCTCTCCAAATTAATGTGAAAAATGTTGTAAGTATAAATATCAAGATACACTCATTGAAGACTATTCGTGTCAGAGTGCAAAACTATTTACTAATATTATACCCCTTGGGTGTTTACTAAATTAGCAGCTGTCTTGTTTCATTGGGAAAAAAAAATTTTTTCTGAGTGAATTTTTGGAAAGTTTTACTATTTTATACTACTTACTGCTGTAACATTTTTCTACTTTGGTCTCCTTACACTTAGGCTTCTTCTTCTCTGCAATGAAATGAAGAAAACACAATTTGAAACAGAATAAATAGATTATATCTGTACGATGACTTCAATCAAACTATTTTTAGCTTTCAAAGAATATTTTGTTGAACAATTGTTTAGTAAAAAAGAAACAAATAAGAAGTACAGATATACATTCAGAAGTGATAAAAAGAGAAAATCACTTAAAAACCATTTACCTAAAATAAAATATAATAATAATTTCTTTCCATGGTCTAGTTTCAATTTTGAGAAACCTTGTTTAAAGGAACCTATTCCACACGACAATGGTAATTACTTTTTAATGCCTCATGGCTATTGTACTGTGAAATGCTGACCACCTGCTATGCACAGTTTTACAGTTTGTTTTTGTTTTTTTTTTTGGGGGGGGGGGATGAAAATATGCATTGACAAAGTTATGCTTAGGAAAGCAATTGAAAAGTACATACGTCTACACAGCGTTTATGAAAAGTATATAAACTACATACTTCTACACAGCTTTCATAAAAAGTACATAATGTACATACTTTTACACAGCTTTTTAGGAACATAGTAGCATTTCTTCTTGTACAGCTGTTTGCAGTCTCTGCAGGGGCCAACTTTCTTCCATTTATACTTCACTGTGGAAAAAAATATAAAACACAATTGTATTGGTTTGCACTTAAAATTGTATGCTGACCTTTCCATATAATTGAACATTCTAAATATTTAGATCAATGTCTACATGAACTTCAGATCAAGACAACTTTATACATCAAACAAATTAAACAAAGGAATACTAAATGATCAATGCTGTCTTATATTTCTGTTTTCATAATCATACACAGTTGTCAAGGTGTCATTATATTCTAAACGGATTGATCAACAAAGAAATCTGTCCTCCAGCAAACTAACTAAAAAGACTATTAGCCTCATATATTTCTTCCAAAAACTGTGGAAAAAGTGGGTACCCAAGTTTTGAAGACAAACATATTAAGGCTAGTTAGCCAATTTATTATTTCACATTTAATTTCAAGACAAAGTCAGTGTCAAAGATGGGGTTTTACGTCCTGTTCAACAACCAGGGTCATATAGGGACAGGTCCTCATCTTTGTCACTTATGGGAGTCGAACCTCAATTTTAAGAATTTATTTTAAAAATCCTCTTCTTGTTTTGTCCAAGAACTGTGAGAAATCTGAAATGTTAAGTGGATTTACAAAAAAAAATCCTAGATATGACTTTGCTAAGAAGTTGAAAACAAAAAAAACACATATCTTGTGCTTGTTTTAAGTGCAGTTAGGCAATCTACATTAACCCAAGTGTAAGCTAGAAATCTACTTTAGCAACAACGCCTTAAACCAGCTAACCTTGTACAGTTAATTTTTCTGCACTGGGGTATTCAGCTTTTATGTATTAATGTTGGCTTTTACCTTTTTGTGCTTTCAGAAGCCGCCAACCAGTTTGATAGAGGTATTTGCCAATTTGGCTAACTCAGGAGTTATGCAGAAATGCATGCATGCTGCTGAAGACAGCTGACAACAACTTGTATTCTATATTCTGGTTAATGAGGCAATTGATGATAGCAGACAGTATCTAACAGAAAAACGGGTAGTTTGCATAAACTACTACAGGAAACAAATATTGTGGGTATTTTGTCTAACAGTTCATGTGTTTTGTCCAACTTCAAAGTATAAACTTAGCAGCTATGAAAAAAATGAGTGTTATCTCTTGTTTCATTCTTTGTCCAGAAAACAGAGATTTACCAGAGAAAATCTAATCTCAAAAGACCTGGAAAACCTGAACCAAGGTATTACTGTTTCGGACAATCAATTTCTTATGACCTTTGACTTTGAATCCATCACGATTGATGGTCTGTTAGTGCATTTATGCTAACCTCACTTTTTCCTGTTTGTTGAACTTTGACCTACTTATGACTGTAAATCAACTTGACCACCCTCCCCTCTTTTATCTGCAACTTTTTTTTCCCGATTTTAACTCATATTTCAGTATTATTATATTTGTCTTCATTGTGTCACCTTCTAGATTATTTTCAATTGTTTTATATAATTGGCTCTAGTGTGCCCGCACATGTATATACAATTGTCTCACCATAATGCTCTTGCAAGAATTTTAGTAGTTGTATTTCATCTTATATAATAATAATAAGGGTCACGGTGGCAGAGTGGTAACACTCTCTCCTCCCACCTCTGAGGCCAGGGTTCGATCCCCGTCACGGCCTCAAGTGGGAAAACTGGTAGTTGCTTGCCGTTGGTCAGCAGTTTACAGTACAGAACCCTGACGAACTGAATGTACTGGTTTCCTCTGCCCTTCCAACTACCCGGCGTGATATTACCTGTACAGTGTTGAAAGCGACGTAAAAACCCAAATAAATAAATATATAATAATAATAAGTAAATTATCCCATAGGTTATTCTGTTGATGGGAGCGGGGGAGGGGGGGGGGGGGGCTGGGAGAATGTGAGTGAAATATTTTACTGTCTTCCTAATGATCAACATCAACCAGTTACCTGTTTACAGGTAACAACAACAGATAACAATATGACAACAAATAAGGCTTCTAAACCATGTTTTAGCTGAAAAGAATACTTACATGTACAACAACCATAGCCATATCCATAACAGGTCATGGTTTGTTTTTCTACTTTAGTTCCCTTATAATCACATTTACAATATTCAGGACAGTAACGGGTTCTCATTTTCATGCCTTTGCCACACGTGTTGCTACAATCGCTCCAATCACTCCACTGGCCCCAAGCTGTAAATGCAACAACGTTGATGAATAATACAGTTAAACTCTGAAAAAAGTGGCCAATACCAGAAAGTATTGGAGAGTGAGGCCCAATGGGCCCGAGATTTTCAATATTTTCTGGTATTGGCCACTTTTGAGGAGTTTGGCTGTTGCAAACCCCCACTCTATATATCCTATCTGGTGCCTGGTCCGAAGATATTTTATAAAATGTCCCCAAATTCTGTAATGTTTCTTTTTATAAGAATAAATTAATCCTCCAAAATGGTCACTGAGAGAAAGTGTCTAATACTGATTAGTATTGGACATATCAGTCAATAGTGAAACCCCGCAAGTGGGTTTTACAACAATGCATAAATTATTAAAATTGTGTCTGACCAAGACAAAATTTTATGTGCATTTTTGAAATCATAGGAACAGGAACTTGTGTGTGATAAGTAATTCCAATAAAAAATCGGATATAATGTGTCACTTGCAAACCGCCAATTTCCTTACATGTTATCTATTTAATTATCATCTATTATCATTTATGCATTGTTTTATTATTGTATGTAATCTTTCAAAATACCATTTCTTTCCCATGTTTGCGCCAATGTTGAACCTATACAGACATGTAGAATGGTAATGATTATAAATTTATGTCAAGTTACAAGTCACATTTTTTATTGGAAACCACTGTTATTAACACGTTATTTCACAAAAAAGCGACATATCAGGTCCTATATGTATTTGATAAACTTATCTTTTCTATAATATGACTACTGTGTTTTACAAATAACTTGGATAGCTGTGTCATAAATGCAGATTCTATGCAACTAAATTTACTTGCAGAAACTTAAGATAAACTTTGATGATAAATTAGTTAAGGTTTATACTCACAGCAGCCGCCTGCTGAAGCGGCCCAGAAGGCTGCACACAGCACACCAATTGCAAGATACAATTTCATGTTGATCTGCAACAAAGGTGAAATAGCAATGTTGTCCCATTGTTGTCTCAATTACAATGTCGGTGGGTGCAGTAAATAATATAGATACAAACACAGGAGTGTCCCAGTTCTGGTACCTTTTAAGATCTCACCAATCTTAACATGGCACTAGCAAAACTTAGGATCCTCTTGTTTTGATGTGTCAATCTTCAGTGAGTCCCACCTATGCATCCTCACATTGCCCTGCCCATTTTATGGATCTAGTTTAACCAGTTATAATGTTTGTACATAACATTTTATTTATAAATAGATTACAGAAGAAACATTGGGTATTAGAGATCGTGTAGCTTAGGTCACTATTTTGTGTTTTTCAAATGAATTATTTAAGAAATAAAGTCAAAGTCTGTTGCTTTCAAGAATTTTTTCTTATTTCAGACAGGTCCTCAAAGTCATTGTTGGAGTTTTATGTCCTATTTCACAGCCAGGCAGATAGGCCCCCAAGCATTGTCTTTTACGGAGGCCAAGCCCATTCACAAGTGTTATGCCTAACTTGCTAACCATTAAGGCAACGGAGGATCCGATAAAGGTCACGGTTAAGATTTTATGCCCCCGTCAACAACCAGGTTGGTGTTTGGACTGACCCTCAGCATTGTCTCTTGTGGGAGTTTGACCCACACAGAAGGGGGACATACTGTGAATAGATGCCAAACTTGCCAGCCACTAGGCCACCAAGAATCTGGCAAATTTGATCTTTCCCTTTGCCAGAATACTTGGTTGGCATTCAATTCAATACATTTCAGATCATTTCACAGTTATTGAATATAACATTATTACCTTTCAACTATAACAACAGACTAAAAACTGTGCAAAGAACTCTAACATTACATGGCCAAATCTTATATGCTGTTATAAAATTTAATTGTTGTGTACCACCTTAACAGTAGGTAAATGTATTACTTTTCAGATGTTGTTTTAAACAGTTGAAATAGTTATACATACAACTTTGCATGACAACACTTTTGATATAAACCTGAACACAACTACCTTTACTCGTTCAACTATAAAAATTTCTTATTTAAATCTAAGTTGCACATATGAAACTTCATACTAAAGACTTGTAAACTTTGAAAACAAAGTCACATCTAAAGTGGTGAAACTTCAGATATAAAATAAAGATTTGTAGTTACCTTTCTTCCTCAAGTTGGTTGAGACTTCCTTGAGAAATGATGAAGATCTAGATGTCTGATGGGGTCTTTTATAGACCCAAAGCTGATTCAAAATACATTTGTCACCTATATGTTTAATGCTTTTGAAATGAGTGTTTTGACAATAGACTTTTGTCCACTGTGACAAAAATGTTTCACTATTATTGTAAAAATTTGAGAAATTGCAGCAAGTTCATTGTAAACAAATTGAATACAAAATTCCAGATGACGACAAAGGGTTTTTAATATGTCTGCTCTTTTGAAAGCAATGTTACAATTTATTACCATGTTTATGTTCTCATTGAAGTGTACTCTAACTGCAATGGTTGTAATTTTGGACAACAATTTTTACTGAACTTACGATCAGGACGAGTATCAAAAAGACACTTATTTTATAATAATTTGATACCTTTATAAGTTGAAATGTATCTGGCAAATTGCATTTTATCATTGGGAACACATTGAGTGTATATGGAACATTATTGAGTATTCACAGAAATGCACATATTTTATTTAACTTCATATTTTTATGGAAGACTTATAGTTAAGTAAGATTGTGCTATATCAGTATATGTTCTCTTTGATTTAATGTAATGAGTTAGCAAGAATTTGCAACAGTATGGCTTTTCTCTCTTTTGCATAAAAAATATTACAAGATTCCTTTGTTCTTTACTGACCAAAGAATGTCCTAAATGAAACAATGAAATCACAGTGTAAAAGATCATGTAAAATTTAAAGGTCAACTGAAAAGCAAGGCAGTTTTGATTAACCGAATCAGGTCTAAAGGTAAAAATATTAAAACAATATCAGTGAATATCTATACTCATCACTGCCTGACTTGCTTCTGTTTCTTTTATACACACTAGTTTTTGGTTTTTAGAAATTAACTAAAAATATATAGGATAGTCAGTATGAAGAAACCCATAGACCCATTTTAATGTTTTAAAACCATTATTGTAGGAATAACACTTGACAAACCATGGTATGTGCAGAATTTTGCCATGGCTTGAGATTATAAACCTCGAAGGTGAAGGCTGAGAGGTTTATTGCCTAAAACCTTGGAAAATTCTGTGTATGCCATGGTTTGGAGGGTGTTATTCCTATTCTAACATGACAAAATATTTTCATGCTATTAATAGTTGCAAATTTTCTGATATTATCCGATTTTATAAAGGCTGTTTCATCAATTATTCATGCAGAGGGTTATTATCAGAACAGCCAACATGTATATAGGGGTTTTACCATGGCTTTCGACCAATCAGATTGGCGTGACATCCGTGTCATCTTAGAATATATGGTACAACTGTATTTGGGATGGCTACATGTGTAACACTTCACATGTGGTTTATAGTGAATATCAAAGAAATTGTGTCCAGGGTTGGTAGTCTCGGGGTTTTTCTTTTTGCCTTTGGTGATGGAATTCCGAGTTAAGGTATGGGGTTTAGTCCATAGACAGGTCAGGTAGATTATGCCATCGGATAAGGTACTGGACATATGTCTCCCTCTATACCTCTGTACCAAGCAGTTTAATTTGGTACCAACCCAAGTTTGGGAGGTAAAGCTGGAAAATACCGGTACCCTTTTCAGGGCAGTAGACATGCTCGTGGTAGCTTTATGATTCATGCTTCCCCCTTTCAGTTAGAGGGGAGTGGTAATGTCAGTGTCTGGAGAACTTGGACTGTCCTTGTGAAATGGGTCAATAGCACTGCTGTAGTAAAACCCCACTTGCAGATTTTCACTGTTGACTGATATGTCCAATACTAATCCCTACTGGACATTTTGTTTCTCTCAATAAACATCTTTTGGGGGGAAAATTAATGCATTTCCATAACAAAAGAGAAAAAGACAGAATTTGGTCACAAAGTATCATATATATTGGGACCAGGCCTCAAATAGGATATAGAATGGGGTTTGCAAACTCCTCAAAAAGTAGCCAATATCAGATAATATTCTGTAATTTCTCTTTTAGCCACATTTGCCACAAGGCCTAAAAGGAGCAGTTTTAAGGTTAGATCTGCTTTAAGGCCATAAATAAAATCTGTGAATGAAAGTCTGCAAACAAGGAATATTATGGCTGAAAAGTTGTTTGCATCTTTCTACTTTTATCGCAACTGGAAGTTATAGATATTAACACACTTAGACTACGGTCAATGGTAACACTTGAAAAGCTGTAAAATGTCTACAATGGAAACAGGATCACGTAAGTGTTAGAAAAGTTTCCCTTTAACTTTTTCTTTCCCATAAACCTGAGTCTCCTTGAAAGCAGACACGTCACTCATTTGGGGTGACTTTTTTTACCAAACCAGGCAAAAACAACGTGGCATTGTCTTCAGGACATGGATACATTGAGGTATCCAACAGGCAATTGTAAATAGGGATGTAACATGAAGTTTGTAGATCAGAATTATTCTGAATTATCTGAATAATTTTATTTCTGTTATTAATTAACTCTGCTAAGGAGGTATTTATTTCATGACTGTTGATTGGTCTGCTTCTTCGTTAGCAGAATTAATAGCATATACTACTGATGAGATCTTCTTGAAAAGAAAATAACAAGATGGGTCTTGGTCAAACTTATATCCCATTAAATTGGGATAACAATCCGGATCATTGTCTGGACACAACACAAAATATCAAAAATCCAGATTATATCTCTTTCAACAATTATACTTTCCCTGATGGAGGCGTGCACCCTCCAAGCGCTCTTGTTGTCTTGTATTTTCTCCATTCAAATAACACGTTTGCCACAACACGTTGGCATTTTGCTTTATATTAGTGACCCCTGTTCCACTTACACACATGAGCATGCCTATGTTTTAGAAAGAAACCATCCCAAGTGAGCATCTCTGACTCAAGTACTCATGGCTGATATTTTTGGTTATAATTCATGTACAAGCAACCTTCAGGGGGGGCCACAAGTCATCATAAAGTGAATAAGAATGAATTCATTTATTTGTCTGGTTATCTCTGTCTTTAGCAGGAGTACACAAATGCTACTGGTTGGATCTTCATGCAAAGAGAAAATGAGTAGATGGGTCTTTGTTCATCCGGATTTTTCCCATTTATTTTTACTGAGCTGTCTTTTTAAGGTTCTACATGCCTTGGGGAAGGAAGATGATCTCTGAATGTTGTTGTCCATGACTGCTATGAGCTACCTTGCACACACTTCTGTAAAATGCAATTAAGTGATCTTGTCCCAACAGGAAATGACCATAGCATTTCCCCATTTACTGTTCAAAAGAAGACAGACTTCTATGTAATGAATAATCTATAAAAGTTGCAGATCAAGACCGTAGTAGGTCGTATGGCCTACCTCTTCATTCATGCAACTTTTCTGTTGGGATGACTTACATTTTTTTCTGTTTTCCTCCCTTTGCCTGTTTTTCTAGCAGCCAGAAAAAGACTATCAAAGCTGGGGTTGGTGTCCTGTTCAAGAGCCACAGTCATATTGGGACAGACTCCCAGGATTCTAATCTACTCTAGACTTTTAGAGAACTTAATTTCTGGCCAAAGGAGACTGTGGGGCACAGCACAAGAAACCATTTCAATTCTCATAATTCCATAGATGTAGCCAGGTCCATATCACAGAGATGTCAGGTACTTTATGGCCAATGTGGGAAAGCCTATTTAAAGAGATAGGATTTTATCTTTTTGCTGAAGCAGGCATGAGTGGAGGCAAAGCGAACATCATCAGCTAAATCAGTCTAAACTGTGGATACATCTAAACAAAAACTGGGACCAAAACTTCTTTATGAATGTATGTACAGATGGGTAGAATTGGGAAACCTCCAAGAACCTTTTATCTGGTCGGATACATCTTGTGCCATATCTATAATGATGTACAAGACAGAACAAATCCAAAGTAGCTGAGAGCATCACTGTGAAGAAACTTACACCCCAAATTGGCTAACTCGAAGATGCAGCAGTATTCAACAGGGCAACCAATGGAGACTTTTGAAGATACCCTTGTTTGTCAATTATAGAATCTCTTACATCTCATTTAATGTGCAGAAAATGTGCATGCTAATTTTCATTGCGGGACCTGTGCAACCTTGATCTCTTATGTGAGTCAAACCCATACAGGGGTGACATTTTTGACAGCGTCCTAAGTTTGAAATCAGCCAGAGGTTTGGATAACTGTACAAGAGTGGAACAGCAGCTTTTTTGAATATTCATTTAAAAAAGGGGTCACAGTTGTCATATTAAGCAAGTGATCTGTTTTAAGAGTCCTTTGTAATATTCGCAGAATAGTGTCAAAAGGTCTTTTAAGCAAAAGGAAGAACAACAACAGGATGAAGAAAAAGCATTCACAAAGAGGTGTGATTTACTTTTTTGATCTAAGCTAGTCGTAGTGACAGGATTCTTTGCAATTTCCCCTGTGATAAAGACAATAGCCTTTTATATTATGTGTCAGGTTTCATGCAACACCTGTTTAATTACGTGTTTGCTATTGCCCTGCATCTCATGACCAGAAGTGACTTATTGGCTGCTTTTGTCTCTCTTACAAACAAAGCAAATCAATATTTCTAATTCTTTGCCATAGAACTGCAACCAATGTCTTTTGCTGAGCTGTTGTCTCTTCTCTGAAGATAGGAGAGGTTTTGTGTATTCTTTGTTCAAATTGAATGCATTCGATTTTCAATGAAAACTTTAGAAGCATTTTAGTACAAAATTTTAAATTATACTTAGACAGTGCTTGCCGATGATGGAATCCAGATTAGCTGTTGGGCTTGTGTTACAGTATTACTGCGTATCTGAGAAGGGCTTTGTGAAACACAGGTAAATCAGACAGGGACACTTAAGACAACTTTCCGAATGACATATTATTATCTATTTTTATTAAAATGACAGAGCATACAATAATTGATAAGAAATAACATAAACTATAAGTGTTACCCAAGCCCTAAAGGGCTTACTAGTCACTTTTAATCAAGTTAAAGTAAACAGTTATATTTTTATATTAATTACCAACAAAATTTTCTTCTTGATATAACACTACAGTTTTATACAAAAAGATGACGTCTGTACTTCCATCAGTCATACAGAAAATGTAATAAAGTTTACAGTTTCTTAAGACATGTCACAAATAAAAAAGACAATATTGTAAGAGTGTATAGCACTAAAATTATGTTGTTCACTTACATGGGTGATATACTTTTCGTATTTGTCTAATAACGGATGGTTTACTTTTATAGAGGTTATTATTAAGTATTTCTTAATAAGTATTTAAATAAATGACACAGAAAGACATATATACGTGCACAAGTGAATATAAACTCAAACTGTTCACTTGAAATGTCTCCACCATTACTGCATAGATTTTTAATCCAAGAAAAATGAGAAGGTCCTTACCGATGATTGATAAAAATATATTTTAGCTGAAACAGTTAAATGAATTATTAACGGAAAATCGGCACTCATGATAATTACCCATAGTAAGTGGGACAAGAGAAAATACAAAAAAATAGGTCCAAGTCTGCTCCTGTTATTTGACTCAAATTTGGCTCATGAAGGCTAATAAACAGCCTCAATTTTCTCTGTCTTTATGGAATAGATTTTGATGTGGGTTTACATTAGGTTTTTACGTCATATTCAACAGCAAGGGTCATATTGGGATAGGTCCTCAGAACTGTCTCTTGTGGAAGTTGAACACCACACAGAGGTGACAGCCTATTACAAAAACTATGGGAAACTTTGCAAAGATTTCCTCTGTTGTAGGTAACATATTTGTTGGTGAGGCAGTTCTTTCTAATTTTTTTTTTTTTTGAAACTTACCCAATGTACTGGTGGTATTAAAAATATACACATGCTAGATGAAAACTTTTATGCTAAAGATGTGCTTGTCAGTTAGACACCTTTCTGTGCTTGAGTCATGATGGAGACTCAGTATTGTAGCAGTGAGAACTAGACAATTCCTTTGCCTTATCGGCCCTCAGCAAATCGACCTCTATAAAGTGGGCCCTGGCAAAATCGGCGCCCAGGTTAATAAAAAATATGTGATGCAATAAGAGTACTTTTATAGCACTTAATCTCCATCATATTACAGACTCTAAGACTGACAGATATATAGTAATTTCAGTACATCAGGTGATCATGTTTTTATGTTATTAAGAACGAGTAATGGCAGATAATTCTTTATGATAATGTTAGATTTGTTTCATAAGGGTAGTTTTATTGGAAGTTCAATTGCCTTAAAAGAGACTAAGTGCTATAAGAGTTTTTATTAAATCAGGTTCTTGTTAGATCATGATTTTTATCATTTGTTTAATATATTTTCTTTTAGAGTACAGTAATTTCTAGGGTGCCTATTTGACTAAGGTATTTTTTCTTTGGGGCCCATTTGACTAGGCTATTTTATTTTAAGGGCTGATTTAATGGGAGCCGATTTGGCAAAGGGCCGATTTGTCTAAGATTCATAGCAGTTAGAGTGCTCGACTTCAACTCTAAACTTTAATGCTGATTCAAATCTCGGTCCAGGTGCTTCATGTTGGAAAGTTGGTAGTTACCTGCTGATATCCGGTGGTTTACAATGCAGAATCTTGACCAACTAGTATGCACTGGTTCCTCTAAATAGCGCTTTGAGTCCTGTACAATACAATACCAGTGAACTACCCGTCACATTGTGAACTACAATATGACCCTGACTGTTTAAAGTGAATTAAAACACAAAAAGTAAATCTAAATCTAATCTAGGATCATTGTAACAACTGAACGGGCTTGTCTACTTTTGTTTCTCGTTTGATCTACCTTGTATTTTCGTAGGTTGTATTTGGCTGGGTTGAACAGGCTTCATATTTGGGCAGGACGCCTTTCTTTACTATTTGACACAATTTGGAATGTGTCTTGCATTTAAGACCCCCTTTTTAGAAACTTTCAAACAGTCTCGCATGACCTCTCATGAGCTGTAGTTCAATATACATACTGGAGAGATGGAGGGGGGCATGATGGCTATTGTATGGGCGGCACATTCTTCTATATGTACTGAAAAAAATACAAGGTCTCCTTTAGCTTTGAAGGTATTCTTTAGTGGTCATATAAGGAACATGATCTGGAAAATTTAATTGGTAAATTGATTTTTTTATAAGTTAGTACCTTACCTAGTAGATACATGTATCTGTCTGGTACCCTGCCAGTCCAGCGAAATGTTAGAACAAAAACTCTGAGCTGAGCCTTGGGCGGACTAGTAGTGTGCAGTTCAAGAAGAGGATATTGTGGCCACATTATGGCAGCATTTGGCTCTCTTCACAAATATCCCCAGTAAACATTTTTGGGTTTTGCAAACATTTGAAAGGTAACTTTTGGACAAAGATTGAAATATGATGAGTATGGAAACCATTTATAATAGAATGTTTTTAAAATGTTTTATATATATCATTAATTAAGGTACCTTATATAACTCAGAGCTCCGGAGGTGCGGTCAGAGGGGTGCGGTAGGGTGCGGTAAAAATATTTGTCCAATAAACTATTGCTGTATCATTTCTTATATTTGTAAAATATTCCTGGAAACCCCATCGTAGCCTCACATTTCCTTCGCTCTGTTAGTGAACTACCAGCATATATGGATCATATTTGTAAAGTATTGTTAGAAAACCCCAACGTGGCCTCATATTTCCTTCTCTCTGTTAGTGTACAACTACCAGCAATTGATATTTTATTTGTTTTAAGCATTGCGAGAAGACAGTATGAAGTGCAGTGACAGTAAAGTATTGCTGGATCATATATTTGTAAAATATTGTTAGAAAACCCTATCATGGCCTCATATTTCCTCCACCACGGTGATGTACAACTACCAGCATTTGATATTTTATTTGTTTTTAAATATTGCGAGAAGACAGTGTTAGGTGCGGTGACAATAAAATATTGCTGGATCATATATTTGTTGAAAAGTATTGTTAGAAAACCCTATCGTGGCCTCATATATAATGGGGTGCGGTAGAGGTGCGGCTCCAAGTAACAGCTCCAGAGTTTTTTACCGAACTGTTAATTAAACATTTTTTGATAATGCTCTTTCTCAATTCTTACTTTTATGTGGGTGTTCCACCACACGACTAAGGCTCCCGATTAAGGGTTTTTGAGGGTCAGTTTCAAAAATTTGCTTAGTCCCAGGCTTCCTGTAAGGGTCGGTTGTGGTCGGTTGGGGCCGTGAGAAATATCAAACATGTTTGATATTTCTCCTGACCCCAACCGATTATTTTTTCCCGCCATAAACAAAATGTCCAGTCCCAGGCTTCCTCAGGCCTCCTCAGACCAAATTTACACAGTCCTATGCTGTCACAGGCCGCCTGTGACCCTTAGTCGCCGACCCTTAGTCCCAGACCCTCTATTCTTAGTCCCAGGCTTCCTGCGACCCTTAGTCCCATTGCAAAACAAAAATCGGCTATCTCGGTCTGGGGACGCCTCAGGACACCTTGTGGGGTCGGGACTTAATCCTGGGTTAGTCGGTTTGTGTACGACAGGATCGTGGTTCAAACCGACCAGACAAATGGCTTAGTCTGTTCTTAGTCCCAGACCAGTTAGGGACTGTCTGGGGCCGCCTGAGGCGTCCTGAGGCTTCCTGAGGACGATCTGTACTTAATCCCAGACCTTCATATCGATTCTGTTTTGCAGTCCATTGGTCAATTTTTTTCCATTTTTTTCCAAGACTGTCCACGATTAAGGGTCCCAGACCCAATCGGGGCTTAATCCTTTGGTGGAACAGGGGCATAAGGGATTGCATGTGGGGAATTTTGACAAAGTCCTCTCAATCCCCTATTTTTGCTCACTGCCATCTTTGTTTGGAAATGTTTGAAGGTGAAGGTTTAATAAGCATTCTAAAAATATGGGTTTAAAACGTTTTTGATAAAAACATAAAACATTTTCAGAGCAAACATTTACAAAACATTGTCAATAAACGTTGTTTTAACATGTTATGCGTACTGTTTATGAAACGTTTCATGATGAATGTTTGAAAGACATTTCATAGCATAACCTTCACTTCTTTATCTATTTTATAAATGTTTAAAAAACGTTTCCAGTCAAACCTAGACTCTAGAATTAATTTATAAACGTTTAATAAATGTTTTCAGTAAAACGTTTTTAAACATTGTTTACTGGGTGCTTCTTGCCGTGACAAAGGTATAGGAAATAATCTAAGTGTTATTGGAAGGGGCAGTTCCCTTCATCTATGACACTGACAGAATCCCAGAAAGATGTACACGATGCTCATTCTCCAAAATGTACTACAAAGATGCGAGATCTATTTTAGGCTCAAAGATTTATGGAGGAGGCATATAAAGAACATAATATGCTTTTGCATTGCTTCATTGTCAGAAAATGCCTTTGAAAACTTTGGCCCAATATTCTGAATGAAGTTGCTTCAAATGTCAAACGGAATATCAAGCTGTTCAAAAAGTCATTTAAACGCATTTCATTTTAAAAAGGGCATATGATTTATACCCTGTTGCAGGACTGTTTCGCAAAACTTTAATTTTACTTTCATTGTTAAGCTACCTCACTTAATGAAGTGTTCCCTCTGTCAACTGTAAATTGTGGAAGTGATGTCTTAAATTGTGGAGTGAGGCCAAAATGGGGGTTTCATCCTGGTCAAAAGCCAAAATTGTGAAACCAATGTAAACTTTGCATGTACTGTTATGTTTTATAACTGTGTTGTTCATTCCTTTTTCACACAGTTTCTTACTAAAGTCACAAGCTACAACAGAATTAGAATCTTCTACTTTTGCTTTTCCCATTGTGTGTTTACTTATCTATTTAGTGTTTTTGTCAGGCCTCGTATTTACTGGTTGTATTTGTGAAAGGTAGTTGTTAGGGCAGAGGTAACCAGTACATACAGTCGGTTATGCACTGGAAACTGCCAACTAATGGGCAGCATAAACCAGCTGTCCATTACAAGGTCAGGCTTGAATTCAAACTTTGATCTCAGAGTTGGGAGGAGAGTGTGATACCACTGTGTCACTTTGTCCCCTTCTTATTGTGTGAGGATTTATTTCATTTATTTGTCAGTTGTATAATAAAGACAAATGTCCAGTCGTCACAAAATAAATTCAAAGCCCGAAACTTCAAATGGAAGAGGAATGGGGGATTACTTTTATTGGTATTGGTGTTGTTTGTTTCAATCATTTGATCCTAAATATTAATAGAAAGATAAATGGATAAATCCAGCACAGAAACGTAGCCTCCGCCCAACACCACTTATTCTTATAACACATATTTATTCATTCTTCATTTTTAAAGCACATATTCATTGATTCTTGGTGTTTGTTTCCAAAATTGCCACAAAAGTTGTACTGGAATATCCAAATGCTTAAGGCAGTCTGTTTTAAGTGACTACTATAGAAATAAATAAGCTAGAATGAATGTTTCTCCAGGTAAACTCACTTCATCCAAAGTAATCTACATCCGATAAAATAGTTTTAAGTAATAACCCAGTCAATTGTTTGATTCTGTGCTAATTCATCATGTTAGTAACAGAGCAGCCGATTTTGAAATGATCCAAACTTTTAAAAATAGGTTTTCTTCCCTCTAATAAAGCTTTTCAGTCACCCTATGCAGATGGGAGAGATTGCGACCATCTAACAGGTTTTTTTTCACAATTTGCTGTACATAACAATAACAAAAATGTAATGTTACACATAATACAATATAACTCATGGGAAAAGTAACATTTCATTTGATGATTGAACAAAAAAATTGTATTTTTGATGGGGAAAAAATAAATATTAATTTACAGACAGACAGGTAAGAGATGAAAAAGAACTCCATAAATATCTAATAAATGAATTGATAGAAGTCAAAGTCTGTCGCATTCAATAGGCAGGATCATACTGGGACAGGTTCCCTGTATTGTCACGTATTTGAGTCTAACCCACACAGAGGTGACAGTCTGTGATTAGATATCACACCTGTTAATCCACTAAGCTCTGAGGACCAGCGTACAGAAATATGACCTGAACAAGAAACACCACCCAAACACCACACTTGTACGTATTCATACAATATTATAACCATATCATTAAAACTTGTTGTGCATACACCTGGAACTAACATATTTCACACGATTGTAGGACAAAAAGTACCTGGACAAAAAGAGCGACACACAGACAAAAAGTATTTGGACAAAAAGTACCAGGCATAGGACAAAAAGTACTTCATTTTATAAAAAAAGTTTTTAATCATATATAATTTATCTGTGTATTTTACATATATATATAACTTTATATTTATATTTTAATGTGTTTCATTTTGTACGTTGATACATAAATAATTGGTTCTACAAATAAGCTTTTGTTATACTTTGACATTAACTTAAGTCCTTGGGGTGGGGCTTCCCTGTTTTAGGTATCATTGAAAAACTAACAGTTTATTTAAGCTTTGTCTAACATAAAGCCTTGAATGCATAAAGGGGGTAAATAGGGTGATTTCAATTAAGCCCACTAAGCCCAGGTACAATAGTTATTGTTAAATGCAATCAAGGATCTCCAAGAAAGGCTGAAATACCTGTGTACTTCATTGCAGAATGGTGAAAAACTGTGGAGGACTTTCTCAAGGGAATAGGGCATACCATTAGACTGTGTTAAGTGTGAGAGCTAATGTATGTGTAAAAACGTTAAAAATGTGTTAAAAGTAATACAAATAACATTTACGTGTGTTATACTAATAAATGTTACTATTTGTTTCAAATAAAGATATGAAGTACTTTTTGTCCTATGGTGCAGTTCTTTTTGTCCAGGTACTTTTTGTCCTTCATATCTTTATTTGAAACAAAGAGTAACATTTATTAGTATAACACATGTAAATGTTATTTGTAACACACACATATATAAAAAATACTGAAATGGACAGACATACATAGACAGTGGTAGGGCAGACAAGAGATGCCCATTAAGGGTGACTAACAGCAAGGCCTTCAGAGGCAGAAATTTAGAACACTTCAAAACTGTTTTTTAATGGGATCAACTCCCATAAGTGGCAATACTGAGGGACTGTCCCAATGTAAGCCAGTCATAAAGAGCTTATATCTATGAAATACCATAGATAGATAGATAGATATTTTATTTGTGTGTCACATGTGATAATACTCAATCCGCAAATACAAAGAAAATTTGTGCTGTAATATTCACATCCAGCCTATATAGGCTTACGACACACATTGAAACTTTCAGATATTACATTTTACTATGAATTTGGCTGTTAAATTAACAATAGTTGGATCACTGAGCAACTTTTCCATTTTGTCTTTTGGACAGAGAGAAGTAAAAGTATTATCATGTTTACCAACCTTAGAAACCAGTTGCTCTCTTTCTTGAGAAAATTTGCTACAGTACAATAACATATGTATTTCATTATCAATACTGGATGAATCACATTGTTTACATATTCTCAAACTTTTTTCAATATTTGGGTATATTATTAGATTTTAAAGCTAATGTCAGTGTGAATTGACTTATGAAGTCATAGCCAGTACCTTATTTCATTAGAGCTGACTAAAATAGGTATAGATCCAACCAAAAAGAATGAACTTAGATATAGGTATTGCTTCAATTTAGAAATAAAAAAAACACTTAAATCATCAACAATAATAACATAATAATTCATATTTTACTCTCAGTGATAACTGATGTAAAATCAATAGCTATTTCTTGATACACAAAATAAAGAAAGCACTAGGGAAATAACTCCTGAATTACTCATACTGTCAAAGCTATATTAATTATTTTTGCTCTCCATAACAGTGAATAACTTGTCTTCAATTGATATTTCTAACAGTCGTTTTTGGGACAAATTCCAACGGGCATTTAGATTGTGAGCTTTAAGGCTACTTGTTATTAAACTGAAATTCCATAGTTAAGCTCAATGATTGTCTGATTGTTAATCCTGTCTGTACAAATCTCACATAAGTCCTTGTCTTTTCCACCAGGAAATGATATTCCATTTCCATTTGGATCTGATATATCTTTTCCATTGAATATATCCTTTCCTTAAGAATGTGATACATCTTTTCCATGTTGATGTGACATGCTTTTTCAATTTGGATGTGATATCCGTTTTCCGTGTGGAGATGGTTTACCTTTTCCTTGTGTATGTAATATGTCTTGCACTTTGTTAGAGGGTTTACAGCATTTGACTCCCAAACGTCTGCAGCACCTTTTCCAGTGACCCAAATCACACAAAATAATCATTGTCACTTCAATCACCACAAACAAGAAGGTGAATGAACCTATGACTACAGCTCTTGGAGCTTCAACTGGCTCTGCAAACAAGGCTGCAGCATCAGCATCAAGTTGTTCTGAAGACCAAAAAGAGAAGCAAAATCAATCTTATGATTTTTTAATAATGAATCTGTCATCAATCATTCATTTATGACTCAATCAGTCTTTCTTTACAGTGATTATTTTGGTTGAATTTTGGTTGAACTACGAATACAATCTATATTGCAGAAAATGCTAAGAGAAGCATTATTATTATCATGATGTGAACAAAATGGGCAAAAGCTCACATCCAAGTATTACAAGAACAAGATTTCCCACTGTCACTTGAGATGACTACCAAAGATAATTTGGTGATTTTTTATAATAGACCTAAATCTGGCAGCAAAGATTGCAAGGAAACTGATATCAAAAGCCAAGCAAAAGTCCCCACCCATTTTTAAATTAAATGGTGATTTTCGTGGCTAGTTGATCGTTGTGATTTTCTGAGTGGTTAGGGCTTAATGTCTGTTTGACCCACTTTCTTGTGATATGCATGTTATAGCAAGGCTGCTATCACAAGATTGAAGAACCCCATGGCTAATACCTTATGATGACTTTTTGACATTTAAAAAATGCAAGCTTTAGAGTGTTGGATGCTCTGCATTCAAAACCAAACCAGTGATTATCCCAACTTTGCGTAAACTGACCTTAGGCAGGAGATTTTAAGAAGCTAAAATCATTATTATTAGCCATGACTCAAAGATAATCTCACAAAAAGTGAAAAAGCTGAAGAAAATCTGATAATTAGTATTAGCCATGACTCAAAGATAATCTCACAAAAAGGAAAACCCGATGAAAAACTGATAATTATTATTTACTATGACTCAAAGATAATCTCACAAAAAGAGAAAACCCTCTTATCCCAAAAGACGTCCTCACTGTTGATTGCCAACAAAAAGAATTAATACAACAATGTGGTCATATGACCTTACTGGCAGGGGAAACGACTATATTAACTCAATGGTCTACTTAAGATTGTTACATAACTTTAAATTCATATCTCTGATGTTGTCATTGAGTTGCAAGACTCCAATAAGTAGCTATTGTTTGGAATTGATAAGGGTACTTTGCTTTAAATTTGAAATTGCAAAATGCAAGTTGTGTAGTGTTGATACCCTGGCACTGTTTGAACTCGGGGTTCCAGACTCCATTGTCGGGAGAACAGGTAGTCTCAATGTTTCCTTCTGAGCCATCTTCAAACTCAAAGCCTTCTTTGCAAGTGTACTGCAGCGTTTGCCCCACACTAGAACAAAAGTTACACCATAGACTTAACTCTTAACTCATAATATTGAAAGGCCAGATGTCTGTTATTGTTGTCTTGGATTTAATGTTTGATAATATCTGTAAATTCAAAAAATCATTTTATCAAGCTTTCATGTTAATTTGCAGTCACTAAATTCATAGAAATTTCTGGGAGATTACACTATAAGTTAAAATGTCAAGTGTGTTTTGTTTCCGAATGAATTTAGTTAGAATTTGTCAATAAAAGATATGGTATTGTATAAGAAACCAAATTGAGTTAATAGCCTTCAATAGCCTTAATAGGATCTCAACCAGTGACCTTAGTTTTGTCCTTTTTGTATTACTGCATTACAAGCAGAGTTTATAATTAAATTTACTTCAAACTTCATCTCAGGAGGTTACTTTTTGCCATTTTTTCTATGTTTTCTCCAGTTCTTCAGCAAACTATAAGAAATGGTTAAAATACTACTATTGTCCCTTCCTAAATTTACCACTTTACTCTGCCCTACTTATAACTGCCTAACTCACATTATTAATATATAAATAACTCTATTCATCTCACCACAAATAGTTAACATACCTTGGGTCAGTGCTTCCAGACACCACAGATATATCTAACCAAACAGGTATGGGTTGGCAGGAGATGTTACTCTGTTGGGGTGTGACAGTTGAACTCACCATAGGCGTTGAGGTAGATGTTACATCATATGAGGTAGAAGGTATAGTTGATGTTGTTGGTAGTGGTGTTGTGGTTGTAGTAGTTCCTTCAAAACAATATAAAAAGAGTACTCGAAGAGTACAGACCTCCCCCAAGGCATGGAATAATAAGTAGATGGGAAAATCTGGATTTTTTATATCCAGATGGCGATCTAGATAACCCCCAAAATTGAATGTGATCTAAGTTGGACCGAGACCCATCTGCAGATTTTTTTTTCATACAACATTCCAACTAATAGTATATGTGTAATCCTGTTACCAAATAAACAGAGAAACTTATAAACAGACAAACTGGCAAAAAAATAGACATGAAAATAATGCTTCCTCAGTGGAGGTAATAAGAAATTGCCTTAAAAGGTGTATAAGGATCAGTGGAAATCCTAACTATACTACTAGGGTATGTTCCAGTTGGAGTAATCAGTAGGGAATATCAAATGACAGGTTTAGTGTCTGTAATTCGAGATTTTACTAGGAATGGGTCAAGATTTCAATCTAAAGTATTTATTTATTTGGGGTTTTACGTTGCTTTCAACACTGTACAGGTCATATCACGACGGGTAGTTGGGAGGGCAGAGGAAACCAGTACATATAGTTCGACAGGGTTCTGTACTGTAAACTGCTGACCAACGGCAAGCAACTACCAGCTTTCCCACTTGAGGCCATGCCAGGAACCGAACCCTGGCCTCAGATGTGGGAGGCGAAAGTGTTACCACTATACCACCGCGGCCCCTCAATCTAAAGTAGGGCAGTTGCAAATTACACCGTTTTTTTCGTAAAAGATTATTTCATCATTATGGGTTGTTCAAACATGTGAGATAGCATTGTCCACATATTAAAAACTTTGACAAAAAGCCACATGCTCTGTTAAATCAAACCTACCGTAGCAAATATGTGCAAGTGTCAAGGCAGACATGCTGACAGAAGTGAGAGCATCTGGAGAAGCACATGGCAGACTGTCGACGTTAAAGTCAACATATGCCAAGGAATTCACTCCCTGTAAAATATCAAGTGTTTATCACACATTTGCATAGATCACATGGATACATATCAACAAACATATAGTAAGGAGTGTACTCCCGGCAAAACATTAAGTTTCTATCACTTATCACATACCGTTGCCCCAGTTTTACGTTACATATGTTTATAAATTCCATGAATACATTTTGATTGATTATTTTGGGTTAAATATCACTTCTATTATATATGATATTATATATATTATTATATCAAATATTAATATATTACATATGTCATTATATTATATATATTATTTTATATCATATCTAAATGGGTGGTTGGGGGAGGAGAGTAGTGCATACCAATTGGACAAGAGTTTGCACTGTGTAATATTACCATGTATATCAGTTCTCTGAACACATTGTTTTCCAGGGATCCTCTTTAGCTCATTTAGTTAAAGGGGTAGAATTGTGTTCATTTCTGTGATCCAAAAGCACTGGCCTCATGTCCCAGCAGAAGCAAACAATAATTTTTCTTAACAGTACATGGTGGGGTTCCATAAAGGTTCCCCACCTCACACCAATCTAGTTGAAGTGTAATAATGTATTCCTTTAAGACCTAGAGACAGGTCTTTCTTTGAGAGGTGGTAAACACCATCCTCATGTTTTCTAGTTCTGTTAACACCTGGGCTTGTGTTTTCCCGTTAACTCAGCTGGTTAAAGAGCTAGACTTGTGTTTATTTCTGTTTTTGCAAAGTCCCTGGGATCAACTTCCAGCACTGGCAATCAATAAATGCTTTAAAAGACAACTGAAAACTGTCCTGTCCTAGCAATGAACTACCAACTTTCTGACTTCAGGTGGGGCTGGGAATTAAACTCCAGGAATCAGTGCAATTCGCATGTCATATAATACTGGACAGCTCAATCCCATTACAAATTGCATGCTATTAATGGATAGCCAACATGTTTATCTCCACCATATAATATTTTTATGTTCTCAATGAAAAATCATAATCATTATCTTCTTTTTTGCTCATAAAATACTTCTGTATGGTGTGCACAAATACTTACATGGTAGATAAACACAAATGAGCAATTGCATGCCAAAGAAGCACCTCTAATATCAACAGTAAGGGGAACTGAAGGCAGAAGCATTTCAGCCAGAGGTAGACTCAGGTCTTCTACAACCACCACTGGGTTAGATGAGATGTAGAGGTTCTTAAGAAGTGTGAGGTTAAAGAAGGGTGCAGCGGGAATGTAGGTGATGAGGTTGTCTTCCAGGGAAAGGCCTGTTAGCGATAAGCTAGGGAAATTTGGGAAAGTTACAAGGAGATTGCTGTCTAGAGAAAGGTAATACAGCTGTGTCATTCCTGTAATAGAAAAAAAAGCTGAGATTTTACTTTTTTTTTTTTTTTTTTAATTATTTATTGATTTACCTATTTACTTATTTATGTTTTGTAGCAATTTTCTATGTGTACATATGCATAGTAAAGGGGAAAATCCATATTATTTTTTGCATTCAGACTGTGATCCAAACTCTCAAAATTTAATGGGATCTCAGCTGGACCAATACCCATCATCTGATTTTTTTTCAAGAAGATCCAGTCAGTAGTACTTGAGTAATCCTGCTAAGAGACAAAAAGGAAAACAGTTATGAAAATAATACCTTCTTGGCAGAGGTAATGAAAGATCTTTCTCAGGTTTAACGAAATCAGATCCCACAGTTTTCCACAAAAGCAATACTTAGTACTGGGCCAAGTTTCTGCACTCTCAGGCAGCCACAATCACTACCAACTTGTCCACTTCAACATGAACCTGGAATTGAAACCCAGGGCCTGACAGATGGGAGGCAAGTGTGTAGTCTACAGTGGTCCCATACAACTACTTTGTTGTTCTGTACTATTTATTTGTGCTGAAATCAACAACATGCACCAGGTTTTTGATTTTGCAATATTGGCTTTATAATTAATAAGTGAGTTGAGTCAACTTGATTGATATCTGCTACTGTGACCTAGTGGGTAACTCACTGGTATAGGACCAGAGAGGAAATGAAGTTTTCATCATAGATACAGGAAGATACATAGTGACCGGGATGAGCACTTAAAATGGCAATCCTCTGACATTGGTTCCTGCTATCCTCAGTGGCCAGGTAAAGTACCTCAATGATATTCATAAACAGTCCTCCTTGAGCCCCTGTCTTTCAGTTGGCGAAAAATGTCAGTAACTTGAGCCTTAGGCTGTACTTGTACAGTCAGTTGGATCATATAGCAATTCCATTAGTACATAGAGATATTGTGCTGAGTATAAATATATAATACAACTTCAAGAAAGACGTTTTTCAATACAGACCTTCCAATCTGTCTGGTCCAAGGCTTGTCAGAGAATTGCTTCTCAGGCTTATGGTTTGAAAGTGTGGTCTCACTATATTAGAAAAATCTGAAAAAAATAACATTTAAATTAGGTAACTGCAATATCGCCTGTTCATTAGTGGTTACTGATCGATCGATTGATTGATTGAACACCTTTCATTACAGAAACATGGGAATTATAACTTTGCCACAAACTATGACGTCTGTCCTAGTATTTGACCAGATATAAATAAACATATACTATAATAATAAGATGAAGTTTAGATGATGACAAAAAGCAGTACATGTGAATTGTTCAATGGCTTGCACTTTAAAACATCAATGTGAGAAACAGCTTCTTAAGCTTTGGATTTGAACCTACAATCTCAGATACAGAAGGTGTGTCAATTACTTTTCCAAAGTTAGGGTTTTGCATTCCAATCAATATCCTGGGTCATGTTAAGACAAGTCCAAAACAATTGACCCTTTTGGGTGTCAAACCCACGCAGAAGGAACAACCTGAGATTGGATGCGAAACGTGCTAAGCACTAGGCCAATGAGGACCTCGACAGAAAAAGGCAGTATGCGTAAATGTGAAATTATGGTTTAAATTTGATCACTAGCAGCTAGGGGCATATTGACACAAAGAACATATTTATTAACCTCATATCTGCATGATAACAGTACAAAACCGTGAACATAGAGATACATATAAGTTTTGTTTATCATTTGATAAGCCTAATATCCACCAAGAAACCATAAATATGCAGAGTAAGTGATAACAAACCATAAATATGTAGATTTAGTGATAAGAAACAAAAAAAAAATATGTAGAACATATTTATTAACCTCATATCTGCATGATAACAGTACAAAACCGTGAACATAGAGATACATATAAGTTTTGTTTATCATTTGATAAGCCTAATATCCACCAAGAAACCATAAATATGCAGAGTAAGTGATAACAAACCATAAATATGCAGATTAAGTGAAAAGACACCATAAATATGCTGAGTAAGTGAAAAGACCCCATAAATAGGCCGAGTCAGTATGGAATTCAGTGCCCCCCAGGCAACCCCCGCATCCCCTAAGGAAAAAAAAATATTGGAGATAAGACACACTATGTTACTGAAACATAAAAAACAGCATCCGTTGATCCTGGAGTATGACATTACAAAGAAGAGCACTTGAAGAGCGCATATATCCGCCAAGACCCAAAACGTCCAATATTACTTGTGAGTCTAATAATAAAATCACTTTCAAAAATTCCTGAATCCAAATGGTGAACTTGATCAACATCGAAATAAAAATATTCTTTGTGTCTGTTTTTTCCACATCACATCATCAAAATCTCTCATAACTTTATGAGTTGTTTTTTAAACAAATGAACAGAAACACTCCGCCATAAAACATAACCACCTTCGCTCAGGTAATTAATCATTAATAACTGGCCAAGGAGGCATTAGTACCACAGTTGGATGTAAAACTTATGAAAACCTTCTACCAGGTCAATGAAGCCTATCAAATGTGACAACATTGACAACACGTGGGTAACAGCCCACTTGGGCATTAAATTAATTTACAGCACAGTTATGATTAAAATGCCTTTGATTGTAAAGGAAATGGGGCATATTTGGGTGTGCAGTTGCTGCTCTTGTCTATGAGCTAAGAGCCATTGAAGGTAAGCTTGGAATTAAAACCAACAGGATCATCTAGGATGATATCACAGTGGTATTTTATGCCATTGCAACCCACCTGGAAATACTGTTAGATTATTTATTGCCAAATCCAGCTGCTTTACTATAAAGTCGGTCTGGGTCATCCCTTGAACCACTGAATCAGACAATGAAATTTCTTCTAACTCGAGTTTTTCTAGCTTCTCTATCCAATCTGCAAAGGGGGGCAACTCAGGGACACTCACTATTCTATTCATGTGCAGCTCATTCAAACTGGTAAACTTGTGAGATGGGAAGTCATCTGGATTGTAGGAACTGTAAATCATTGATCACAAAGACAGCTTTTTTTAAGACAGAAAAGTTCTGAGGAGTAAAAAATTATTTTCTGTTAAGTGGTTAAGTATATTTATTACTTATGATTGTGTCAGTTCATATATCAATAAAAAACTATATTGCTGGTAAAAAACAATTACTACTAAGGATTTAGTGGGCTAGATGTTGTAGTTAGTAACAAGCTCACCTTCCACCGCTGAGATCCGTGGTTGCAATCCTGGAGCCAACCCTAAATAGGAAAGTTGGTAGTTGCTTACAGAGGCCTGGCAGTTTATAGTACAGAATCTTGACCAGCTAGTATATACTGGTTTCCTTTACCCTGAAAACTACCTGTCTTGAATATGCCCTGCACATGTGGTGAAAGCAAAGTTAAACCCAAATATATCAAATCACAGATAAGTTTTTTTCTGAAGGTATGCAAAGTTATGCCACCAAGCATTAAATGTGAACGTTATTATTTACTTTATTTTTGTGCCAAGTTTAATCATAAGCCAAATTACTAAGCAATATAAGTTTTATCCAGCAAACCTTTTTCATTAGTTTTCATTTGAGTCCTCAGATATCAAGTGGGTATAACAGATTTACCATCACTTGCCTCACAACTCTGTTGTCGTTGGTTTGAAGCCAGCTTATGATAACCTATAAGATGCATTCTGTATGGACCTGTCATGATATGACCTTGACCGACTATTCGTGAGTAACTTTGTGGTTAGTATGTTTGCCATCTAACCACAGGCTGTCACATCTGTGTGGATTGACTCCCGGAATTATCAAATCCATCATAGTGAGGGTCTGATTTTCACTGAAAACAAACCCTAACAGAAACTACAAGAAATTCTTAGAAATTCCAAAACCTACAAATATATTTAATGTGTATTGTCTATTTCTGTAAGCATGTTACAAAATATGTACAAGTTTTAGTACAAAGTAAATATGTACAAAGATAGAAAATGGGTAGAAAATAGGCAATAAGCTGCAGTTTTTGAGAGAGATAGGTTTTCCAGAGATAAAAAGTCTCACGACAGAACAGTGACAATGCTTTGGACCAGTCCCAGTGTTGGCCTGGCTGTTACACAACATGTATTTATTTATTTTATTTATTTATTTGGGTTTTAACGTTGCTTTCAACACATTGTGCATGTCACATCAGGACGGGTAGTTTTATGGGCAGAGGAAACCAGTACATACAGTTGGTCAAGGTTCTGTACTGTAAACTGCCGACCAGTGGCACGCAACTACCAGCTTCCCCCACCTGAGGTCAGGCCAGGATTCAAACTCCCATCTCAGAGGTGGGAGGTGAGAGTGTTACCACTCTGCCTCCATGGCCCCTTACACGACGTGTATAACAAAAAGTTTTGGCTTTAACTTTTCACATTTTTGCCTCCACTTACTTTGTCATGCCATAAATAGAGGTGATATCCAATACTCTCAATGTGCTGGTCACATCCCACAGTCCACTAAAACTGGCCCCATAGATTTGTAGAGGGTTTAATGTTAAATCCAGTACTTCCAGCTTCTTGTATCCAGTCAAAGTAGCACTAAGATAACTGATAGCATTGCCAGAAACATCCAATTGCACCAAATCTGGTACATCAAGATTGGGTAAGTTGGACAAACTGTTGCCATCTAAATGCAATACCGTGAGGTTTGTGCCAACGAATGCAGAGAAATCAACATTGGAAATTTTATTGTCACTGAGATCTATAACTCTGAGTTGAGCATTCGCAGAAAAAACATTGGCAGGAAGTGATGTAAGCGCGGCATTGTTGGTAATGATGGCTTCCTGCACAGCCACCGGAATATCCCGCGGGATTTCAGATATGGCTGGGACAACATTGTCAGCTGTATATGTCACTGCATGGGTTGTGTACAATTTCAATACAACAACAAACAAGTGTATTAGGTAACTGCCAAATTTCACCATTTTGATAAGGGGTTGGCGTTATGTTGTTTCTTTCTCTTGATTAATCATTAGCATTGTAAGGTAATAAATATATATGCTTGATTGTAACATCATTATGAGTAATGGTTTTGAAAGCAGCTATTTATCCATTTAGCATGGCCTGCTCTGGGGTGTTTTTTTCAACTCAGAAATATAATAATGGTCACTCATTTACTGAAAGGATGGCAAATTAGAATAAATTCATACTTTCTTATGCGGGATCTATATCTTTCTCACAAGCTATCCATTCTAATACAACACACCTGTGTTTGCAATTTTGACTTGTTGCAAGACAAAAATCTTCAGATTAAAACTCTGTATAATGTGTGTCTTACCGTCCATATAAAAATATGTCATTTAAGAGCATATTAAGACATATTTTGACATCTATAGCTTCACCTTTCTAGTATTTAACTGCCAAGCGGACTATAACTCGGCATAATATCCACCTAGTGATGTATTAGTATCATTATATAATTCACACGCTCAGTCAAAAGCAAGAAAGTCACAGTGTACGCACATCAACGTTTTACTGGTTGAGCAGTATAATTAAATATAATATATATGTTGAACATATATAATTAATACAGATCTGATTTACACAATACATATCCTATAGATATAAGCCATGTTAAGTGATAAAGTTATTTGAAAACACAATCAGTCAATGACTTGCATGATGACACTGTCTGTACTGAAATCACAAATATTTTAACTATAACTCATATCATTACACGTTTGTCAAATAAATGAAGTGGATATTCACTTAAGCTATTTTTACGTGGGTTACATATGGTTATATATTCTGTGCCTTGCCTTTCTTTTGGCAATGGTATAACTGAATGCCCTACTTTATGTATGTATAATTCCAATGTAAAAGTTATAGATGTCATATTCACTTATGTTTGGTGTTTAGATTATAGAAAACCCTGAGAAATACAATAAAATACTAATCTCCTGGACTGGAACAAGTTCAAGCCATGCTGATTATTGTTGATACAAGTCATAAACTTTGCTTTATTTATTGAGAACTGTACTGTAATGTCAAGCCATGTATTTCTAATGTGCCTCCATTTAACCATAGATTTATATCCTGGAATATTAGTTTAGTCTTTAGCTATTTAAGCTTATCAAATATAAATCTTCCCAATCCAGGACACAGTAATATTACAGAATTGGGAGTGATATTTATTCATTAGTAATAGTATATGTATACATGCAAATGCTAGTTATATACATAGCAATTGATCATGAAAAAGTAACACTTTTAAATTTTTTTAAATACAGACTGTTATGATTACACAACTTACTTAAAAGTTAAGGAAATCAGCTCATCGACACCTTACAATAACGTGACCTTAAATTAATATGCACAGGTCTTATTTTAAAACCTGTGGCAGAAAGTGATCTGACTAAAGTTAGGATATTGAAAGTTCACCTTACATTGAGGAGACCTTAAATTAAGTTTTTACCATTTGAAATGTGATTTTCTAAAAATATACATACAAAATTATATATTTAAAATTATATAGTGCATTAAAAATAATCAGATTATTAAGAGCCTGTAAAACTTTGACATCTTTGCAGTTCTATGACAATGTCAAGTTTAAGATTAACCTGTTCAGGGCCAGGATTGATTCATTAACATGGATTAACATGAGATCAAGATATTTTATCTGTTTTTGATAATCTGTAACAACTCCTAAAAGAGTTCATCATCACTAAGGAAATGTAATACTTAGACTGCATGTTTCTGTACCAGCCTCTCCAGTTGCGTATGAGTACAAATTGTTGAACTCATCAGTACTCGTTTGTAGCTTGACACGTTTCATTATTTTAGAAGTGTTGGTAAGATTTTACTTGCTGAGATTCGTCTTTGTATTTTTAGCCGTCTATTGTATTGTATTATTGTGTTTGTATTTATACTCAGCACAATATCATATTTGTCTTTATATACATCTGCCTTTAAGACAAGATGTAGTAATCCAGAAAAGATCTTCCTTAAAGTCCCCCATCTATAGTTCCTCAGTTCATAAATCTAAAATTCATTTCAACAAGTCCTGTTCATATGATGCTCCAAAACTCTGGAATGATTTGCCACTGGAAATTCAAACTGCTCCTACATTATCATGTTTCAAAACGCGACTGAAAACCTATCTGTTTCAAAATTATTTTCCTCCTTAGTTGTTCTTGCTACCAAACACCAGGGATTCACAAATATTCTTAAGTAAGAATTCTTAGTTCAGAATCTTTGTGAATCCCGGCCCAGGTGACGACCCTGTTATGGTTTATGACTTCTGATTTATGCATTATGATTTGGATAGTGTGCCTTAGAATCCACGAGATCGGAGATTAAGCACATGGATACCTGATACCTGAATATCCCCATGTACTACAGGACTCAAAGTGTTACGTGGCCCATCTGACTGTACAAGGACAGTCCAACTCTCAAATTACTGACAATCCCCAAACTGAAAGACAGAGGTTTAAGGATGACCATTTATCAACGTCCTTGACAAACAGGCAATGTTTTAGGTCTGTTTTTCTGTTTGTCTGTCTGTGTTTATAATTACTTCACATCTTTATGAAATTTGTGATATGGATAGGGCCTGTCCACAGGAAGTAGTGGTTAAGTTTGGGGAATGATCATGCTGTGCTGTAAAGAGAAATTATTGATTGGTTCTGCCGGGAGTGGATCCTACAGACATTGGGATTACACACAGAAATAAACACAAGTCTGGCTCTTTAAACTAACTGAGCTAAAGGGGAATTCCCAGAAGCCCATGTATTTATAGAACTGATATACACGAGGTTTATTGCATACCGACCCCCAGAAAACCTGTTCTTAGGTCTTACATGACGACATTATTACACTTTAACTCACTTGGCTGTGAGAGGTTAGGCTCTTTAGGCATCCACATGTGCAGTAAAGAGTAATTATTGATTGGTTCTGCTGAGAATTCATCCAACAGCCTTTTGATGACACACAGAAATAAACACAAATCTAGCTTTTTAACCAGCTGAGCTAAAGGGCAACCCTGAGAAGCCTAGGTATTAATAGACCTGATATATGTGAGGATATCACAATATTATATGGATACAATCAGCTGCCTTGGCAGATGTCTGTGTTCTAGGAGTGCTGTCTAGTGTATGAATTCTTTGCTTTAAATTAAAAAATAATTAATATTTTAAAGAAGTTTATTGCAAAACATATTTCTTCGTTTTACACCTCCTATAAACCAATTTAGAAACAGTTTGTATCCATAGTGAGGGAAAAATTAAGAAGCACAGAAAGAAGATCTTTTTACAAGGATAACACACTTGTGTATGCTGTAAAAATCATGGAAATTTTGACTTAAAATATGTCAATATGACATATCGTAAAAAAGTAAGGCTGCCAAGTCTTTTGGTCTACATGTTAAAGTGCAAAAAAGTGCAAAGCCAACAGAGTAGTGTACTAGAATTTATGAAAGTTTGGCAATAAAAACAAATTACGAGTCAGATAGATCCCATACCTGGCCTAGAACTCAGATGGTCACCCAGCCAAAAATACTAACGTAGCCCATTGCTGCTTAACTTTTATGATGTACCTAGCACGGCCTGTAAGGGGCCTGCTAGATCAGTTTATTTCACACCTTAATTTTATTGGTCATCGGTTATTGCTAACCTTATTTACATAACAACTAATCAGAGATTGATAGGGTTCAATTTTGGAACCCTTATGCAATGGGGTGCCATACTGAATTCAGATCTGAAGACTGAACAAGTGTGTTCGCGATTATTATTTACCTCCTCCCACCCTGGTACACTAGAGTTGTGGTCAGAGATTCATTGGTCAAAATTACCTTAGGCAGCTCTGGGCTGACCCCCTCTCGATTTGACAGTATAACAATACATAGACATTGTAGTTCAAGACAGGGCCAGGCAGTTCTCTAGTACCTCCCCTCTCAATTTTCTTCACTTGTCCTAATTAATAGGCAGAACATGTTAGCGTATACAAAAGATAAAAGTTTTAGGAGAGTTTTAAAAACACCAAGCCCAATGCTTGAAAACTTTTAAAACTATTATCTTTTGTATACACTAACATGTAAATAAATCCCTCAAACAAGAATCTAACCTTCTCTTAACATTTCTCCAATTCCACCTTGGACCTTTGAACTAAGGAAACTTAGACGGGCACTCATCATGCTACATCACAATTTATGAAAGTCTGTTGAAAAAAAAACAAGACTGAAAAATCGTTTGGTTTACATGCGTGAGCTGCAAAGCCATCAGAGACATGAGTAGTGTACCAAAATTTATGAAAGTCTGAAGACAAAATAAATTCCGAGTCAGATATACATCCCATACCTGGCCAAGCCTCGCTAGAATTCACACTTTAAAATCTATAGGCTGTCAGCTAGACCAAGATCAAGGTAATTTTTTGTGGACTGTTGTATCATATTATTCTCCAGAACATTTACCTCCAGAAGGTATTGTAAATCCATTGAGATTGTAAAATCCAGACTGTCATAAACTACACTCATTTATTGTTTTAAAGAATCCCAACAAAGTAAAGATTTATGATCAAGTCTAGTCGTCACCAAAATAGCATCCCAGTGTATCAGTGACTGGGGGACTAGATGTTGTAGTGGGTAACACACTCGCCTCCCCCCTCCGAGGTCAGTGGCTTGAAGACCTCACCCGACCCCATGTGGGAAAGTTGGTAGTTGCTTAGTGATACCTAGCTGTTTACAGCGCAGAATCTTGACCAACTAGTATGTACTGGTTTACTCTTCCCTTTAAACTATTCATCATGATATTAACCTATGCAGTGTGATGAAAACAACGTTAAACCCAAACAAATCAAAATCAAATGGGACTATCTAGGAAGGATGAGAAACATCTATGTAGATATTGGCCTAAACATCATTTCTGATATTATTATTATGCTAGTAAGAAGTGAAACAATACTGACCCACACTTATGGCAATAATCTTTCATTTTAAAATGCCATTTATTCGTCTGGTGTATAACAAAACAACCATCAACCAAACACCTTTTTAGCTTTAAATATTTATAGCAATAGCAATGTATCCAGGATAGCATTTTTTTGTGTAGTTATAATAACAATTTCACTTTAATGCCCTTACACTGGGACCCCCTGTTTGATAACAATAAATTCTTTCACTGATTCACATTAGCCATTTTCTTTTTTTTACAGTTCATCTTCCCCCTGTGACAGGATCTTTTGAGTGTAGGCAGGTCAATAAGAACTAGCAATGTCACCTCTGCTGTGACAAACAGGAGCAACATCGAACCTATGATAACACCTTCTTCTGCTTCAGTGGGTGTGTCATTGTCACTATCCCCAGATGCACTTTCTGGAAATGTACAAATAATTGGTTATATTATTCATTAAAAAGAAGTTAAACATTTTCTCATTGAAAAGATTACGCACCCAAACTTCTTTTTTCTTGGTATCTTTCTCTGTGGTGCTGACCCCTACTATGTTTCCGGTCAATTGATTATGGATCTGTATGACACGCCTAAAAATCTGTCATTAGATGGAGATTAAGCACTATAACTGTACAAGTAGAATTAGAATTATTATGCAGGTAACAATCAGTCAGACAGAAGAATGAACATATTGGTGAAAAAGGCTCGGCTACCGTCACTGACGGTTTTTTAATGTATAACTGGGTAATACCGGTAACCAGTCCTAATCATTGACAGCAATTCCTGGGAAATCATTCATAGATTAAAATATCCAAACAAAAGGAAACCCCTTATACATATGTATGTTTGCTTTTATTTTTTTCTGATATTCCATTTAAAATATTTGACTCTCTCAACATATTTCTCTGTGAAGAACAAAATTGAAATCACTTGTGACTTTTTTCAATTGTAAGGAGTATCATCAAATAACTTAAAATTTTATCATAATTTTAACTTTCTCAGAACCAGATTGACAAAGTTATCAAATAATATGATCTAGATTTTTCCAGAAATATAATAATTTTTTCCTTCGGTCAGACCATATGCACATAAATAACTTTCAGACGGATCTGTATTTAATTTTTGGAGTCAGATGTACCGGCTGCAAATGTAAACATTGCAAACTACAAATTAAAACAGTTTTCTTGTATCCAAAGTATGGCCTGCCTAATTCTCAAAATTTAACCGCCCCTTCCTTCGCTGAGGTCCTGGTCAAATAATAACTATGGAAGTATTGTTCTGTATCTTAGCTGTGCCATCCATGACCATTGTCCTCTGTACTGTGTAGCAATTATTGATTGTCTCTGCTGGGAGTCGATCCCAGTACCTTTGGATTACACATAAGTAATAAATAAACACAAGTCGAGCTCTTTAACCAGCTGGGCTAAAGGGAAGCTCAGGTGTTAACGTGAACTGATATACATGAGGATTTTACCTACTACCCTTCAAATAAAGACATGCCCCCAAGTCTTACATGAATGCATTATTACATTTCAACTCACTTAGCTGTGAGAGGGGGACTTTGTGGCATCCCCAACATGTACTGCAAGAGAGAAATTATTGATTGTTTCTGCTGGGACTTTTACCTGCTGAGCTAAAGGGCAACCCCTGGAAGTCCAGGTATTAACTGTATTGATATACACGGGGATATTACGATACACACTTTCTGGGACATGGTTGTTCAGTGGTAACACATTCGCCTCCCGTCAGAGTTTGAATCCCAGCCTGACCTAATGTAGGAAAGCTGGAAGTTGCTTGCCATTGGTCAGGAGTTTACAGTACAGAACCTTGACCAACTGGATGTTGTACTGGTTTCCTTCTCATTTCCAATTACCCATTACAATATAACCGATAAGGAAGTAGTTAGTTAAACACTAAATAATCTAAACCACATATATACTTTCAGGAAAATAATAAGGCAGTTGAAAATAACTTACCTTCACACCATTTAAAATCATTGGCCCATGCACCGGTCTCACCATCACAGGTATTAGTTATTGTTTCACTTGATTCTCCACTGGTAAAGACATAGCCATCTATACATCTGTATTCAATGCTTTCACCAGGGCTGACTTCAGAGGTGTCCGTCTCAATATTTCCCCACACTGGGATTGGTTGGCAGGTCACATTGGTAGCTATGTAAGCATTTATTGATATAATGTCATTGTCACAGTAGAAGCTACAACTGTAAATGTAAGAACTGATAATTTTATTTGCTGTATATGTGTATGTGAACTTTCGCATGCTACTCCTTTGCATTAGGATTAACATTGTGATATCTTTATATGTCAGCTATCAAGAATGTGTACATTGGGAGACCACCATTGCTAAAGTGTTCCGATTCTGGGATCCGGGGAAAAAATGCGTTTTAGTACACCACAAATGAAATAGGTCACTGACAGGAAGTGTAACTCCTGACACCAAAACATGGCAGCTTCCTGTCAACAAAATCACAAAAAGTCACCAAATATATAAAAATATAGGCTACAAATGTGAAAAATATTCAGCTGCCAGGTTTGTTTGTAATATTTTATGTGTTGACAAATGACATTGCAAAATATCATCACAGTATTTGAGCAAAATGCTCTCAATACCAAGATACAGGAGCCACTGACCCATTCCAGTAACTCTATTGACACACTGTTACTTAGGGAAAACAGTTCTGTAATCTTATCGCTGAGCTAATGGGAAATAATTCAGGAAGAATTACATCCCACATTTAAGCAATAATTAAAATGTAAACACATCAATCACAACGTACTTAAATGACCCTCCTACATTGCTCCTTCCATTACTCCTATATATATTATACGTCAGGTTTTGGAAAGCCAACTACAGTATGGGAATCCTGAATAGCACAAACATCTTTTGGTGAGCCACTCTGACAGTATGTTTGACAAAGTATCTTTTACTCTCTTAAACATGAGTTAGAAGCTAACTGATTTATTTCGCTGTAGAAATAGCTACAGGCCACTGTCAAGAACAGATTAAAAATTCCTTTGAGGATCTTCACTTAAAGTTAAGGCAAGTCCTTTATTGCCTACCTCCTTTATGACAGAAGTATCTGTGAATCAGACCATTATGGCAGAAGAAACAAATTTAAAGGGAACAGCTTAAATGTTTTCTCTATGTTGATGAGGCCTTGACAAACCTGACTCAGATCCCCTCTCGAAAATGATACATAGACAAACACAAGGTCCAGGAGTCATAGACCAGTGTGATGTATTTTACCTGGACATATATCTTCTTCAGTGATTGTATCAACTGCTCTTGAAACAAGTTCTGCGGGAGAAGCACATGGATTTGTGTCAGCCACAACCGTTAAACTAGGATGACCAAGGATAGCCTAGCAAAAAAATTAGATGTGGTCATCATCAAACATTCAGCACTGCAAGGAGACTTTAATGATATGCGGCATATGGTCCTGGGAAAAACAGTAATTTTATGGGAATTTGAATGTGCTTTGTTGAAGTTGGGAGTCCTTGTGAAAACAAGTGAATTGAAGAACTTGCATATCATAGACTCCTGTTGTTGTTGCTTTCTTAATTTAGTGTTAAATGGGAATGATAAAGTTATATCAAACTGGTGAAAGGAGTCTGTATCATTATCATAACCATTACCACTATTAACAGCAGTAGATTTACTGTACGTGTTTTAGTAGTAGTGGAAGTAGCAGCAGTAGTAATACTAGCAGTAGACTTAGTAGCAATAATAGCATGAGCAGCAGTAGTAGAGATTCACTTGTATCAGAAATACGTCATAAATACTTACATTTAGCATAAACCGGAAAGAACAAGAGCAGTTAAACAATGCTCCTGTTATATCCAAAAGTAGAGTTGATGTCAGGTGTGGTAATACGTGAGACAGATCTGCCACCAGTGTAATAGGGTTGTCCTTGACATCAAGCACTTGCAGTGACGTCAGATTGACAAATGGACCTTCAGGGATGGATGTGATCAAGTTGTTATCAAGTGTCAAGTTTATGAGGGCAGGCAGAAGAGGGAAGTTAAGAAATTCCTCAATCCTGTTGTCAGATAGGATTAATTGCTCCAGAGAATTCATATCTGAAAAAGTTTGCAGATATCTTTTTATAAAACTTATTACCTCAACCGGGGGTGGTTATATTTTTAGATGCATTTTGGGGGGGATTCTTTTCATGTCTGTGTATCAGTGTTCATGATAACTAAAAAAAAAGAATTTTTTATGTCGGTCGAAGGAAGTAAGGGATTACATATTGAGAAGGGTCCAGATCATATTTTGGATAGGAAAAAAATCCCTAATTCTCTTAAACGCCACACCCCACCCTCCGGTATATTTTGTGTATTAAAGATACTGCAATACAATTCTCGGTCACTGTCTTTTGTCTTTGCATTTCTATTTTTTGTACAAAAGTTACAAGTAATATTTTATGACCATGATGTCAGCAGAATGTTTTGTCAACGTCTTTAGTCTTCTTAGGTAGATATATACTTACCTTCCAGTCTGCTTTTATTTATTACCACTACATCATTGTATGCAAGATGCAGAACTTCAATGAAAGATTTCTTTGCCGGTGAAAAGGCTGCAACAAAATCATTAAAATATGTCTGAGAAGCATATTTGAAGTATCCATAGATAACCCACTGTTTATATAATATAGTTTTTTATGTCATGTATCTGCTATCTAGCTTGGTTATTATGACTTTCATCCATCAAAATTTACACCAAAAAGTGACATTTTTGTATCATTTGATTGATTACAGAAATAACTACTTTATTATCACTTACGTGTCACCAGTTACTTCAAGGAATCAAATATAACCACAAGTTTATCTGTAATAAATTCGCTATATTTAACCATTATAGCACTAATTGGTTCTGTTAGTGTGGGTGTCCATGTACGTGTGTGTTGTATGTGGCTTGCTGGTGCGAGTTTAGGTAAAAAAAAATTGGTACAGTTAGAGTGTGAGTGTTTTCTTGTACACGGCTTATGGTTTTTGGGCTGCAGTTTGCATGTATTTTTCAGAAAGGGATCAAATTTGGCCGCAAGCCGCAAGCTACCGCAAGAAACATAGGAACTATATATTTTGTAAATATTTAAGGTTATTTGGTATCAAAAATTGCGTCTCATTGAACACAATGGTCAGAGAATTTTTGAGCTCAGATAAGACGTAATGGCATCTTTGAGGCTCTGTCTTTCAGTTAGGGGAACGTCAGTAATTTGAGAGTTGGACTGTACTTGTGCAGTCAGATGGGTCGTATAGCGCTCTGAGTCCTGTAGGATATAGAGATATTACGCTGAGTATAAATACAAAATACAAATACAATACAATAGTAGTTTGGTAGCAGAGAGTTGCATATACAAGCAAGGTGGATTTTCCAAATAAGAGTGACATCAAAGAACAGACTTCAACTAGCTACAGGCCCCACAGTGGGTTAATATATGGATGCAATGTACATGTGAGTGTATTATACAACACATGCAAACCCTGCAAGTGAATGGGGAGATCTTGCAACACTAGCAAGGGGAATGCACGTGCGCAAGTCTCTCGTAAAGTACCCTTGAGACATGGATGTGTTTATAGGAATACTCTGCACACAGAGAAAATGTGCATGCCAATTTCCATTGCGGTGAAAGGGTTAGCATGCCATGGAAATGTGGATGCAAATAAAGACACCAAAGTACAAGAAATAGAATGAAGCATAACTTATGCAATAAAAGATGCTCCTTCAATTTTTAATATGTTTAAAATGTCTGACTGATTAACTGATTGATTGATTTAGCGTCCTGCCTAGTACGTTGGGAAATCACCACCGTTTCAGTGATGATCGCAGTCACCATTTATCTGCCCAGAACTAAGGCATCTAAGTACTACTGGTCATGCTACACAACATTGGCAGATGACATGGTTAAAACCCTTACGAATAACCACTTCTGTTATGCAAACAACACCAAAGTGTGAGTCGAGTTTTGTGGTGTCGCAGATAATCTTGTATCTGCTTTTATTCACCTGAAATAGAGTGATTTTGTCCCATTAGAAGGTTAGCTGTACATGTTCAAAGATTAAGCAGGGCTTTGTGTTTGAGTTTATGTAGTTAGTTAGTTTCCCTTCTCTTTTTCAACACAACCTGTCCTAGTAGCCTCACAAATTATACGTCAGTCAGATCTTAAAATAAGTCACATATATGCAATAGATGAATTACCTGGAATGTCAGTGAGGCTGTTGTTGTTCAGATTTAGTTGACAAACTATCAATGTACTGCTTTCAAAATACTGCTCCACTGCACTGTTATTCAGATCTATATGTAAAAATAATAAATCAATATTATACATTCTCACACATACTATTCCATTCTAAACTTTTATATGGCTTAGTCTATGAAAAGAGGCAAAGTTAAGGCCCTGTCTCAATATGAGTGGGACTCAAAACCCAAACTTTGGGCAGATTCTAGGGCATGATATCCAAAAAACAATTTTACAGTTTTTTGTTCCATGGACATAGCCATAGTCATTTCCACAAAGACAGAGACTAGGTAAAAAAACTTTTTGAAGGCCTCAAAAGAGGTTTTTCTTGTGCCAAACAAAAGATATATGATTAATACTAAACTTACATATCAGGCCAATGTAGGTTTTTGCTGTGCATAAAACAACAAGAAACAAGAAGCAAGGTTATCTTTAACACACAACAGTATTTAACTGGCAAGCAATATGTAAGGCTTTGGGGTTGAATTTTATCCAAACACAAAACCTTTAATGACTGATTAACTCTGAGAGCATTGATGCTCTTGATTTTCTAATCTACAGTAAATTTACCAAGTCAAAATTGATTGTAGTTTTATGTCCTGTTCAATAAGAAGAGTCATATTGGGACATGTCCTCAGCTTTGTCACTTGTGGGAGTCAAACCCACACAGAGAGGACGGCTTGTGATCAGATGCCCAAACCTGCTAACCCACTGGGCTACTGATGACCTCAAAGGGGATTACAGAGTTTCATTCTAGCATCAAAAAGAAGGGAAAACTTACTGTTGCCTTCCAAGTCCAGAATGTTCAACTGGGTAACAACTGAGTGAAGTGTCGGTATATTTGGTAAATACTTCACATACGAGATGTACAGCTCTTCTAGATGAGGCAGATTAAGCATACTCAAGTTAGCTGGATCAGGGCTAAATAATGGTGCAAGAAACAAAATCAGTTTATAAAATATACTATTAAATTAGGCATTCTTTATGATCATTTTTGTCTGTTTGTTTGCCAGCAGGATCAAGCAAATAATACTAGATCCAACTTCGTAATGAAAAAGCAGACGATGAGTCTTGGCTCAACATATATATACCATTAAATAGTCAGAGTGATCTGGATCACCGTCTGGATACAAAAATATCCAGCTCATATCATTTACTAATAATTATTCTTATCACCTGCATTTGCAGAGGTCTGTGCTGTCCGAGCACTCTTGTAATATATTGATATATTTTTTTCTAATTTCATATAGCCACTGCTCGAATATTTTAGGAATTTTGTCAAATTACTAAAAATTCTAGGCAGTTTGCAAAATTGCCGACAAAATTAGGAATTTAATGATATCTCCAAAATATTCAGGAATTCCATGAAATTTTCTGATTACCTAACTAAACTGTAACATACATGGTGTAATTTTTTTGCATTGTGTATTTATACTCAGCGCAATATCTCCATATACTACAGGACTCAAAGCGCTATTTAACCAATCCGACTGCACAAGTACAGCCCAACTCACAATTAACTGACATTCCTCTAATTGGAAGATAGAGGCTCAAGGATGACCATTTATCAACGTCCTTGAGGTTTTTCAGCCTGCCACTGGGGATAAGCCCCAATGACAGAGGACCGCAATTTTAAGTGGTTATCCGAGCCAGTATGTATCTGCCTGTACCTGGGTTTAACCCACGTCCTCTGAGTTCCTAGACAAGACAATCTTAACAAGAAGGTGTGTGCAACTGGGTACTACATGCTTTCCTCTTAAAATACAATTTGAAACATAAAAATATCAATTTTATTGTATAGTGTAACCATTAAGTTTGTCAGACGTAGTTTGTCATTAGTAATATAATAAATTGATATTTGAAAGGTTTAATATGCACATCAGACTACTATTATGCTTGTGACGAAAATGAAGTTTTACTTACAAAATTGGGCCATCTGTTCTAGATAGATCCAATGTCAGTAAGGTATTAGCTGCCTCATTTATCCCTGCTAGGGCTGAATGAGTCCAAGCAACAGTATTTCTTGAGACATGCAATTCTGTAAGGTTTCCATAGAGCATCAACTCAGCCATATATAAACCAGATATTCTGTTCAATCCAATATCAAGAATTGACAATGTCGGTACTGCGATTAATGATGGGACATAAGCGAGTGCATTATTATAGAGATATAGTTCTTCTAGGCTAGTTCCTGAAAATGTTAAGGGACTGATGAAGCTGATTTTGTTGTTGTTTAGGTTGGCCACGATTAGTTCTGTGTTATTGAAAAATGAGTAATCGTTGATCACTTCCAGAAGTGAGTTGAAATTGATGATTACCTTTGTGACATTATTTGGGATGTCGCTGGGTATTTCGGTAATAGCGGGATCCAGATTTATGGCATAATATGTAGTTTGAGTACCTGGGCATATTAGCATACTAAGGTAGAACAGGTGATGAAGCTTCATGTTCATAGGTGTAAAGATACAGATAACCCAATTAATCTGTAAGAGTATGTACTTTAATCCAGAAATAACTTTCGATGGAGGATCCAATTTAAGTCACAAGCAAAATACCATCTTGTAAAATCCAATTATCGTTATCCTTTCCCTGAAAATTTGATTGGGTTTTCGTTCACATTTGAACCGCTTTGCAAAGGAAAATCAACATACATTATTAATAATAAATGTTTTTATCCTAATGCACCACATCTACTATATGGTGTCTAGTATTATAAGATTACTAAATTATTCTATATCCATTTCACGTTTTAATTTTGGAATACATTATCAGCACAACCAATGTTAAATAATGTCATTAAATACTCCTCATAGTCTCAGATGATATTTTTGTGTTCAACACTTGTGATATCAATGTGACAATTTAATGCAACACAACATGCACTCGGTATGTGTTTCTAGATATTTATAATATCTAACCCCTTTAACAGACCAAATGCAGAACTACTACTGCCAGGATCTAATTGAAAAACCATGTTCTTCCATGTCAGTGGACTTTTCAACATTGTCACTGGCCTAGCACAAACCTTGGATAAGAGTAAACATTATGAATACAATTGAAGAAGGGGAGTATGTGTTTGTATTATAAACAAAAATTCATTATCAATCCGGTATACAAACCCTGAGGTATTATACCATTGAGCAAAAGTTAAAGAGCCTCATAAATCTGATCTTGTTTTGTGACACAAGACTCCTGATAACATCACAAGTCCAGGATATTGTAGCATATATCATAAGTTTGGAAATAAAGTATTTATTACTAAAGTACCAATGATTGAAATTTAAACCTTAAGCACGTGTTACTTTTACTATTGCTTTCATTATTATTTTTTAATTATTATGTTTCATACAATTACTATTATTATTATTATTATTAGATATTACTTTGCATCTGGTTACACTCTTACTAATATGCATAGAAGGAAGGTTTTCTGATATTCCGAAGTGATAGAGCACTAAGAAGTATACAAAACAACATAATTTTAATCCCATGTCACATTGCTTCGCTGTAATGTTGTGATATGTAAATGCAGCACAAAGTTACTACGCATATTGTACTCTAATCTCATTTGAAAGCAAATACAATTGTAATATCTATAGAACCTACAGAAAATCCGTTGTACAAAACCATAGTATGGCAACACCGAAAATGTAAAATTTGGTGTTTAATGTCCTTATAACTGGCCAGGTTATGATGAGGAGGGTGTGTAGGTGAGTTTCACACGTTGTCATACATTGGATATTAACTGACAACGAGAAATATGAGAAGAAAAGTGATTTAAGGCCAGAATTATTCCCCGCTGCAGCTTCACACTGATTTGTTTTGTATGTTTATACTCAGCTTGATATCTGCTTAACTAGAGGATTCAATTATTTATTTATTTGGGGTTTTACGTCGCTTTCAACACTGTACAGGTCATATCACGACGGGTAGTTGGAAGGGCAGAGGAAACCAGTACATACAGTTCGTCAGGGTTCTGTACTGTAAACTGCCGACCAATGGCAAGCAACTACCAGCTTTCCCACTTGAGCCCGTGCCGGGAACCGAACCCTGGCCTCAGAGGTGGGAGCCGAGAGTGTTACCACTATTCCACCGTGGCCCCAAATAGAAGATTCAAAGCTCTATCAGACCCATCCTGACTACACAAGTACAGCCCAACCTTCCTACTGACAGACACTCTCCTAACTAGGAGACAGAGTCTCAGAGATGATCATTTGTCAATAACCCTGGTGATACTTTTGCCTGATAATGGGGATAGAACCCAATGACAGAGGACTGCCATTTTAAGTGGACATATATATCTGTCTGTACCTGAGATTGAGCCCACATCCTTACTCGGCGAGAGTGTTACCCACTGGTCCACAGTGGCAGATAACTTGAACATTAATCTTTAATTATCATTGATTTATGTGTCATGACGTGAGTTTCTCATCAGTTAGATGAATGGATATGGAAACTATGCACAGTACATACATAATGCGCATATATATCTTGATTACGAGATCATAAGTGGCTAAAATGAGCAGTTAATTACAGAAATAGTATATTCACTGTCATATAATTATAATATAATACTATATTGTAATTATTGTCATATAAATTGTGAAATGGAAATAAAAATCAAATTAGTGTGTCAATATACATCCGTGGTATTGAAAGGTTTGACAGACTATGTCAAAAATGTCAAATTTTAGTAAATAAAAACTTCCTTTTTGGTCTATGTATTATGTATTTGATATATTCAGTCAGAATACACACTACAATGGTTGTCAAACTAAGCAGTCTGGGAAATATATATATATAACCTTGGAAGAGGATTAATATCTATAAACCATTGACGTAAATCAAACATTTTGCAGATTTATTTCTATTTAAATGAGCAGTTACAAATATCCAGTTTGTGGTTGGGAGGGAGGGGTGGGCGATAACAAAGTGCATAGCACATTTACCATATATATGCAAGGTTCTGGGTTTGATTTCCAGCCCGAATTTAAATGAGAGGGATGATAGTTGCTAGTGGGTAATGTCACTTATGATTTCCAGTGCAGAATTTTGATCACTGATTTCCTCCATCTACCTAGACATGGTTACCTCGGCTCTACTTTACTTGCATGTAGAGCCATGGCACGACCCCACATAAAACTGTAGATTTGCACCAAAGACCTTCTTGTTTAATTAAGCTTGATAAATGGCTAAATTTGACTTTATACATCTTACATCAATTGATTTTGATGTAAGGAAATAGAAATTGTGATACTTAATTATGCCCCTGTTCTATCACACGACTAAGGCTCCTGATTAAGGTGTCTTGGGAATTAGTTTCCTAAAAATGTACAGACCTAGACAGTCGGCTTGAGTCTAGGTCTATTGATATTTTCCAGGATTGTAACCGATCCACTTTCACGTCTACCCAGACATTTCCCAGTCTCAGGCTTCCTAAGGCCTCCTCAGACCCAAATTTACACAATTCTATGTTGTTTGAGGCATCCTGCGACACTTAATCCTAAAAAAACTAAAACTAGAAATGCCCTAACTTGCCTCTAAAAATCTCTACCATTGAAATGTGGCTTCTGCTGTCTGTGTAGAAAAAAAATAATTAATAAAAAAAATAGTAAGATCCATGGCCCTATATATGCCCCCTGAATCCAGGGATTGACCAAAAGGAAAAATTGACCATTGCTGTCTGAGGAAATCGGTTATTAGTCCCAGGACGGCTGAGGTGGCCTCGGGTATATTCCCAACAGCATAGGGGTCGAAACCAATCACAAATGTGGCTCAATTGCTTCTTAGTCGGGGAACAATCATAACTTGTCTGAGGACGTCTGAGGCTTCCCTAGGCTTCCTGAGGACGATCTTGGCTTAATCGCACACCTGGATCCAGATTCCATTTTCCCACCCATTTTTCAGGGTTTTTTTCACCAACGCTAAACGATTAAGGGTCATGGGATGAATTGGGGATTAATTCTTTGGTTGAACAGGGGTGTAAACTATTTAAGACAATTTTAACAGCAAAAGAAAAAATCTTCACAAAATGTTGAAAACGGAGGAATATCATTTATTTGCACTCAGTTATGTTTGCATCTTGAAGGGGAATATAACAAAACAATTGTGGAAACACATATGGGTGAATACATATATAGGTATTTGCATTTGAAGCAAATCTCTATAGTTTTATGTGGGGTCATGCCAAGGCTCTACAGGCAAGTAAAGTAGAGCATAGAGGCAAGGTAACCGCGTCTGCTATCTAACCTTCATGACAGGGTCTATATAACTTGTTGGAACTGAGATTAAATCCAAATCAGTAAACACACAATAGTTTTTTTTTCTGAAAGGCAGCAAAAACTTAGTTTATGTGTGAATTGTGTACCTGATATTCAAACAAAATTAAGAGTAAGAAGAACTTAACATGCGGCTTTGCAAATATATTCTTTTCATCTGGGCTTGCACGTCATCAGTTGTACTACTGTGCAAGCTTTTAGAAATTATTTCAAGTACAGTTCCTATGGTCAAAGGTAAAATTTAGGGTTTTACATCCCGTTCAACAGCCAGGGTCATATGACTCGATGCCAAACTTGTAAAACCACAAGGCCACCCAAGCCATTGTACATTTAAGTTGCAGTCATATATGTATGTTGTCTTTTTTACATGTAATCATTTAAGAGTGAGAACAATTTAACAGACTGCTTAATACATTTTCTCTGAATTGTTCCCCATTTACCTTGTTCAGCCAGATTGAAAGAACATGCAAACGAAAGTGGTTTGAGTACAGTTTACAAGGATATAGTACATGTGGACATAGTGGCACTATGTCTATCTATTCCATAACACAAAAAGCATGTAATGTTAAATACTAATCTTACAAGAACTTTTATAGGCTTAACTTAGGCGCAACTACACATAAACATATTTAATTAGAGTTAGTCTATTAACCTAACTAGGTCATACCAGAGCAGAGAGGAGGGATGGCTAAGGCAATTAGACTTTTACAACAGGTAAGTTTTGAGACTTTTCCTGAAAGAGTGAAATAGTGGTTGCATTGAATATGTTTTCAATTTGGTCAGACCAGAATTTACTTGCATAGAATGCAAAACTATAGTCAAAATGTTTGATTTGTGAACTGAAGAATTGAAAGTTGGAACTAAAGCTGTAGTTTTTGAACATTTCAAACCTTCTGTGGGGCTCAAAGACTGGAATGGTGGGCCACTGTCTCACTATTTCACATACAGATGTCTGGCCCTACTTGAAGGACATGGGCGTTTTACCCAATGAATAATACCAGAGGGTATACTCTTTATAGTGTCAAAGCGGTATAAGTACTGCTGATCAGGGTGACCATATCTGGTGTTGTAGGAGCAGCTTAGAGACAAAAAAATCCAAACTAGTTGGAACTATATGATGAAAGGTGATAATTAAAGTTCTGCAACCTGATAATGATACTGGTGATGTCATTTCTCACAGATTCAAGTTTTACTAATGCCATTTTCTTCTTCAGCTTTATTTTATATATTTTTAGAATTTCCATATGAAATTTATAACAACAACCAAAGCTAAAATGATTAAAACCAATGTGCATTGATCTAAGAGCAATGAAAATTTTAACTTATTTTGTATTTGTATTCATACAAATAAATTTTCAGAACTCTGTGGCTTACACAGGTGTGTGAAAACATCAATTGTATGCTCTTTATAAATAAAACCTTTGGTGAGATGTCATAGAACCAGTAGCTCTGAGAGGTTGATTTTAAATGTATGTTCAAGGTATGTTAGTCAAATTGTTGATGATCAATAAATAATGAAGACAAAACTAGCAACATGAAAGTTTAGACTGCCATTGTATTGTTTTTCTCTGTTGAAACAGACTTTTATCAAAATTTACCTCCCGGTCACATGTGCTCAGATGGGCAATGAAATGTAAGTTACCAGTGGAAACCTGATTCAAAACACACATTGGAAATTTTTGTTATTTACCCATATGGAAGCATCCCAGGACAAATAAAATCCATTTCCATATGTTACATTGGTAACTATATTTCATTTCATTGCTTACATCACTCAGAATTATTACAAATAATGCAGAATTAAATAAATATTATAGATTGTTATATATTTTAAAATACTAAATAAATAGGATGTATAACCCAGTATTGCTTTTCATAGGGTTTCTGGTTTCTTCGGTCCAGGGACTATAGGAGGTACTCTGGCTACTGGTTTTTTTCGTAGATGCAATATATATGACCAATAAACATTCATATTACCTCAGCTAAAGAGCTTATGTTTTAGGTGTATTTGTATTTTATATTGACAATTATTCCAACATTAATTAACACATTTTGAGATTCTTTTATAAGAGTAATTATGTGGAGAAGACAAATCCACCATTTTCAACAGTCCCATTTCAACATGGGGATTATGGACTAACATGGCAGAGGTCTGCCACTCTAGGATCACTTTCTAGCTATTAAATGAATATTCATATATTGTTGTAAAAGTCATCTTCAGTATATTGGATCCATTGTTTAAAGTGATCAGTCACACTGTGTCAGCACTGCTACTTCAGGTCCTTTTCCATCATGGTCGATGTAGTAGTTACCCGGTGGATAGCCCATCGTCCTCAAGGTAGAACACTTTACCGGCTCGTCACAGGCAAATGGATCTTGGGGCTAAAAGACACAAGCATGCAATAATCTACTTTGGAAGCTCTGAGCTGTTGATCCTTTTTCATTGCTGACTGCTATATACAGTGGCAATACTCTCAAAAGGGATTAGCAAAAGATAAGGGTAAACTTAGCTATAGTTTAGCACAACAATCTGTGTTATTAAGCTTATTTTTAGACATCTGTTTGTTAGTAGGATTACAGAATATACTACCAGTATTCACTCTCGAGCATGATTTCATGAGTTTGTACAGGCTCTGGGGCAAGTTTTCATAAAACGAATTCACCAACGTGTCTGCGCTCTTGCTACCAGGTGAACCAGTCAAAACAACTACTCACCGAAGAAATTCTTCTATTATTGGAAACGACCATGTACATATTTCTTCATAGAAATGAATGAAAAAGGAACTAAAGTGAGTGTATTTGATCTATCACTCTAACAGTAACCCTCATGAGAATTAGGGTGTTCTTCTAAGATACCAATGCTTTTTGTCGATTTTTTTACTCCTCTTCTGCATATAGTTTTGCAGGTGAAACAATCAAAACAAATTTGTCTGTTATCTGAAGCGCCAACTTACATATTTCCTCATGAAATATAGATGAAAAAGACACAAAATTGAGTTTATTTTATTTGGTGCATCCAGCTAACAGTAACTACGATATTCTCGCGAGATCTCTGTTTTTTGTCTGTTTTTTCTCTTCTTCTGCATACATTTTCGCAGGCAGTAGAAGTACCATATGCAGAAAAAAATACTCAGTAAATCCAAAAGGATGAAATGCAGTGTATTTTATTTGATGAATCCAGCTAACAGTGGCAAAAACCTAGCAGCACCCAGCCATTAAGGCTTATAGAGGTGATTCTGAAGTGGTATAACAAATTAAAGAATGTAATTTAAGCAGGATTGAACATGGCCAAAAAGGGTTACAGTCTACTAGTGTGAGCGGCAAAGCCATCAGAGACACGAGTAGTGCCTCGAGACCGTCACCCATGAAAGTACTAATGTAGCCAATTGCTGCTTAACTTCAGGGACGAGACAGGTACTTATCATGCTATGCCACAATTCATGAAAATCGGGAGACAAAAAAAAAGGAAGTGATCCCAAGAAGTGCAAGTCTTGTTAGAGCTCTTGCTTAAAAATGAGATGCCTTGTTATGTTGTGCAAGTTATATGTATAGCCCCAAAAACTGACTAAAGGTTGCACAAATTTTAGAAATTCACCAACTTTAGAACCATTGCCATTGACAATAATTGGTCAGCTTGGTGAGTGTAGTTTTATCGAAACTCCATTCCAAAATATCTACATGTTAAGCATATGTCTCACATTTCTTCACAGTTGTCTAACCGTTTCAAGTTAATTGAGACAGACTGTCACATATTGAGTTTTGACGAGGGCGAGCACTGTACTACTGTGTGGACCTTCATGAAAAAATAGAAGATGGGCCTTTGTTCAACTTACGTCCCATTGAATTTTGAATGATCTAAATCATGGTCTGGACATTAAAAAAAATAAAAAATCCAGATTTTATTTTTTATTCATTTAGTGTTTTACGTCACACCTAGTGGTCATGATTCTGTACTGTAAGCCAACCGACAAACGGCAAGAACTACCAGCTTTCCCACTATAGTTGAGGCCAGGATTCAAACTCTGATCTCAGAGGTGGGAGATGAGTCTGTGACCCTGCTGAGCAAAGAGCCAGGATCAATTAAACATACATACAGCGAGGGGTGAAACCCATTAAGAAACACCTGGTGAAACAAAAAACTAGGACGGGTAAGCTTTTGCTAAAAGGAGAAGTTTTCAACATCTTTCTGAATGAGGAGAGAGAAGTGGCTGAATATAAATCATCAGGCAGATCATTCCAAGTCATTGGGGCATTATATGCAAAGCTGAGACCAAAATGGTAAGTAGTCTTATATACTGACATGACAAAGGGTGGGACCTCAAGCATCATCTCGTATATATTTTACTTCTATGAGTATTATACACAGTCTTGGCCTAAGAAAAGTGTTAGGATAACCAATTGTAGGAACTTGTACACTTTTAAGTCAGTCTTGAACATAGAGTTATGTTCAATAGGCAATTAATGGAGAATCTTGAGGGAGTGATGTCAGTATTTTGTGATATTGTTAACAATTCTAGGAAGACTGTTCTGGACACATTGTAACTTATAAATATCAATAGCAGAGATACTCCTAAAGAAGGAATTACAGTAGTCAAATCGGCAGCCAACCGAAGCATTAGCAGCCAAAACAGCAGCATCGTGTCAGACAACATAGAAACAACCAAAGAGTTAAAAGGGTCTTGGAGGTTCAATTCTATCCATCTGTACATAAATAAAAAAAACACTCTGGCATCATCTTTGGTTTTGACGCTCCCACAGTTTGAAATGATTTATCTGATGAGATTCCTTTTTGCCTCAACTCTCTCCATTTTCAGAAAAAGCTAAAATCTTATATCTTCAAAAAGGCTTTCGCACCTTAGCACATAATCCACCCAGTATCTCTGTGGTATTGGACATGACAATGGCTATGGTGTGACGTTTAAGAATTGGATTCTGGTGTTGTATTGCCATGGTATGATGATTTATGAATTGGATTCTGGTGTTGTGCTTTAGAGTCTGCCTCAGCAGAGATTAAGCGCCATAAAAGTACAGAATAGAATAGAATAGCATACTGAGTCGCTCAAGATATTTGATTTGAACAAAGCAAGCCTAAACGATGCCCTAAATATATAAGTTCTCTGACTGTACAAATAGAAATTATATGGTAATAGTATGAAACATAGAACTACAATAAGGATTTTGTTGTGCCAAATTATGGTGAAAAACAGATAGATATTTAGAAATTTACATACTAAGATCAGCTTTGAGATGTACTTACAACAATTGGTTCCATTTCAGCATCAAATCCACAAAACACCAAACACTGGGTTGGTGTAACCAGAAAAGCAGCAAATAGAAACATAGATAACAGTGTATTTTTGAAGGTCCCAGCCATCCTGTTTAATGACACTAATAAGACTAAAGGTTCATAGATCAATTTCCTGTTATAACAATGCTAAGTGGTGGATCTATTGATGCCTGTAATAATCAATTCCTAAAGAGAAGAAAGACGCAGTTCAGTAATTATGAAGAAGTATGCTTGAAAGATGCTATATACCAGTTAGAAATCAATTCTCTGTTAAGATATGGTAAACTTGGTGCCGCAGTTATCTTTACTGATAGAACAGCAAAAAATATTACAGCTATCGAGGTATTAAAAAATTTGATTCAAACATATTAAAACAATGATGGCAAGTCATTTAATTTGTAATTATACATATTAAGTTAAATATCTATTCACATGACATTGGTCTATCTGCAAAATAACTCGAAAAGGTATGGACAGACTTTATTATATCTCTCAATGTTGACAATGGTACAAGAAACAGATGATGCATATTTTGGTGAAGATCTGGATTGCCGTCTGGATCAAGGGTTTTTCTGAAGAATGTTTTTTTTTCATTGTGAGATAGGATCATTATCAGTTTATGTGTACATATCTCCATTATTTATTATATTTATTTTGGGGCCACGGTGGTAGAGTGGTAACATCTCGCCTCCCACCTCTGAGACTGGAGTTCGATTCCCGACCTAACCTCAAGAGGGAAAGCTGGTAGTTGTTTGCCGTTAGTCGGCAGTTTACAGTACAGAACCTTGACCAACTATATGTACTGGTTTCTGCTCATCTACCCATCTTGATATGACCTATACATTGTGTTTAAAGCGATGTTAAAGCTCAAATAAATATATAAATTTTAAATTTCTTAGTAAAAATACTGGACACTCCCACAGTCAAAAATAGCAAACAACAGAGGTTTAAACTGTTGACTATTTACCAGGTAAGCATATATGCACTTGTATGTACACAATAATAGCTCTATTGACTGCTTTTAATAAAATAAATTGAGTAATTTATTGTAACTTGTGCATAACTAACTTCCTTAAAGGGGAAAGTTTTCGTCCTGGGACGAATATCTCCTCAAATTATAAAGATCATACATTTGGAGTCTTAATATACAAATATCAACAAACACCACAGCTTATTGGGATATAACATATCCCCTTTTGACAGCACTGCTAAAAACTCGCCCTTCCAGACTAAAAACGTTTTCGTATTCAAGGAATTTTATAACTTGATACAGTTTTTTTACTGTTTTAAAGTACACAAATTTTATTTAAGTTTTCAACAGCAGATTCCTACATAAGCCCCTCTGTACACAGCAGGTGTTAATTATCTGAGGTAAGTGTACATTTCAAGGCACTAATTGCCATGTAGCATTAGTTTGTTTACGTTAGCTTCACACTTGACAGTGGAATGAAGGTTCTTAAATGCTCTTTAACCCCTCGACTTTGGGCTTTAAACAGGTTTGTAAATGGCAGAGATGTACAGAATGAAAAATGAATGTATTTAAAAATATAAAAAAACAATTTAATGCATATTGTACTCCATGACATAGACAATCAAGGGGAATTTAGTTATTGTTTGATATTTTAAAAACCTTGACCTTGTAAACATTTTAAACTTCTTATACCTGTATGGATTCTATTTTGTAAATAATATTCCCAAATGTCATGATCATCTGTATCTACAACCAATCACCTTCACGTGACCTATGACATCCCTAACTTCACCTCGAAACTTCTCAACTCCAACTCCTCCATGGGCTTATTGCGTCACATCATGCAGACTGTTGTTACTTATGGTGTCAAAAGTGAATCAACAGTGAATCAAAGCAAGAGCAACAGTGGATCACTTTTTGACATGCAGTTGTGAAGTCATTTTGATTAACCTAATTTAAGGGGCCGCTTTGACTGAATGACCAGTTTCGCAGGCAAACAGCCATTCCAAAACCCTAAAAAGAAGTAAAATGTTTCATATTGATTAGCAAACTATTCATTCAACAGGTTCAGATGTGAATAATAATAATCCAAGTCGCGCAATTTTAACATTACTTTTGGGCAATTAAAGTTTATTGAGAAGTGAAGCAACACTGCTTTGTGAATTATTTAAAATATACTTGTAATTGAGATAGACTCCTTCCGTAATATATGAGGGAGGATACCAATAATTCCTTGGCCAGAAAAGTGGGACAAGGGTTTAACATGCAAGATTTGGTCAGGGAAATGGTGCCCCTTCCCCAAATGAGGAATTTTACACTCATTTCACATTTCCTACATCAAGATTAACGTGAAAAGAAAATGCCTCACATGGACCTGCTATTAATTTCCACTTTTTACAAAACTATACTAAAACAGACACAAATGCACAATGAACTAATGTCATAGCTAAAGTTTATTTGGTTATTTATAGAACTGATGAATATTGAACCTTAGTCTCAGTTAGTTGGGTTTGTTATTGAATCAGCTGTCCTGTTCCCTCAGAAATCAATTGCTTATTTGGAAGCAAATATACATAAGAAAAAAATATACCTTAGTAAAAGAAAATCTTGCAACAATCTCAAATATTGCCAGTGCTTCAATCTTTATCTGTCTTATGCTTTCTGTAATATATGTCTATACAATATGAAAACATATCTGTAATTATTATTGTTATTATTTATTACATAAAGGTTTGCTTTAAATTAATGTCTGGTTTATGAGACTTGGAAAATACATAATGCATTTGCGGAGAAATAGTCAGGGAGTTATTTATGCATGGATTTATTTATCACATAAATTTGGGATTTAGTGTCGTTTTCATCACATTGTATAGGTCATATCACAATGGGTAGTTTTATGGGCAGAGGAAACCAGTACATACAATTGGTCAAGGCTCTTGTTAACTACTGACCAATGGCAAGCAACTACCAGGTTTTCCACTTGAGGTTGGGGCGGGAATCTAACTCCAACCTCAGAGGTGGGAGGTGCGAGTGTTACCAATCTGCCACCATGGCCCCTATCTATGCATGCAGTTATGTAGATTTTTTATTATTTGTACCTAACTATTAAATAACCACTGCTGAATGATGAAATAAGTGATAATAAGCAGGCCAGAAGATTTACTTTAATATTCATGGTATTCGCTAGCTAGGACAGACTGCAAGAGGCCTGGTGTTGAAACTGTTGAATATATTTGGTTTTAAACACAATGTGTAGGCTACATCATCACAGATAGGTTTTCAGGGAAGAGGAAACCACATCTTAGTGGGCCAAGATTTTGCACTGTAAACTGTCCGGCATCAGTAAGCAGCAACCAACTGTCCAACATACTGCTTTTGTCTGTTGTTGAAAGTTTACCTGACTGCTGGCATGGATAACACTAATCAATGTGGCACTAAAGATCAAATATAATATGGAATGTTATTGTTAAGTTTTTGTAAAGATTCCTTGAATGTAATTTTTTTCAATTAAATTATGCTAAAATTTATATCTTTCAATGTAAATTGATTTGTTTATTTCGGGGCTTTACATCGCTTTCAACACTGTACTGGTCATATCAAGACAGTTGGTTGGAAGGGCAGAGTAATCCAGTACAGAGTAAACCTGAAGCCAACTGTTCATAGCCAAAAAGGCAGTCAATGGGCCAAAGTTACTTGTGACCCATTCTCTCTATAACTAAGGGAAGGGTCCAAACATGAATGTCACTACTTTACCTGAAGCCAAGACCAAAGACTGTCTTGAAAGGTAATAACTTCAAGAAAGCCTTCCTCACAAGATCAAAGGTTGTCTGATAAGAGCATGTAGGACCAATGACAAAATCCAAACATTGGTTTGTCTCTTACTAAAAGTTGTTCATGTCTTATTTATCTCAACTTTTAGATACTTCTTGACCCTTTTGGCCCAAAACCATCCGCAATTGCTGTTCTATAGCCCACAATAATGGATGGTGTTAGGATGTTTCCTTAAACTAGTATTTCAGGAAATTTGCTCCATGTGGAATGGTACCTGGCTCTCTTCACACCACTTCCCAAAAAAGAACAATTGATTCTCAGATTCTCCTTGAGGAGTGCTCCTTCATTGTTTCACCACTTCCTCTGGGAATCTTCCATAATATTATGCCTGACTTCCAGATGCCAAACATGAAGATTCAAGTAAACTAGATTGTTGTGAAGTCTGTTGCTGAATGGTTGAGTCAACAGATTTATCCCCAAGGGAAGTCTTAGAAGAAGTTTTGTGGACAGATTCATCAGATCCCAAAACTACAAAATCCCTGGCCACCCAATCATGATGATTCTGCACCTGTAGGTGGTCATCTGTTGAATCACCTGAGGGATGAGGACCACTGGACATAACTGACCAGACCCTCCCCAGAGATGTTCAATGCATCTGTTTCCCAAGACTGACTGTCTGGGACATGAGACATATACATGTTACAACACCTGCAGGACCAAGACCCTGGGCAAAAACACATGTCTGTCCAGACCTTCACAAGAGATGTTGAAGCACCTGTTTTCAGAGCCTGACAGCAGAGCTACATAGGAAGCTTGTGATTCATCTTGTTGCAAACACATCAACCACTGATTGATGGCAGCCATGTCTAAGTTGATTGAAAAACTTGACGATTCATAGCCCCTTTGGTCTGAAATAACTTATCTTCCTAGACCAGGAATCTGCCAGAACATGTAGATTCCCTGGGGTGTACTTCCCTGAATCTGAATCATTCTGGCATTGGACTGAACCATGATTCTACAGATCAAGGTACATATTCCCTGATTGGAAGCCTCCCTGGCTGTTCACGTAGGCAACCACTAAAGAACTGTCTGTGAAAATCAACTGATTTCAACTCAGAAGCTGATTTCTGAATCATTTTAAGGTAACAACATAACTTCCAGCTGTATAATGTTATGTTATGAGGAGTCTTGACTCTTCCTGATTCCACAGACCAATGGCTGTGGATGCTTCAAGAGAGCACCCCTCCCTTTAGGGAAGCTTCTGTGAAAGGAGAGAGACTGAGTTCCTTCCAAAGGAGTGGTGAGTTCTCCTTCCAAATTGAATGATTGGTCGACCACTGAAGATGACCCCTGTGAACCAGATAAACAAGAAGTGAGATAATCAGAAACTAAGGATATCTGCAGTGTTTCCAGATACCATTGGAGTGACTTCATGTGCAGACCTCCCAATGGTGTAGTCTTCTCCATTGAAGCCATGCTTTCAAAGTGACATGAGCTTTCCTGGAAATGAGGGAGAAGCTTTCAATATAATAACTGTCTTTCCAAGAAGACAATCGATTTCCTTTGAGTTGAGAAGACTAGCCCTACCCTGAGGTCGAATTGTAACCAAAAATTCTAAATTATATACTGGCGAATACTGATGCCTTCTGCACAAGCCATCAGCTTCACCTCTTTTGCTACCGTGGTGAACTGGAGAGGAACTGTAGCCATATTGCAGGGTAAGGCAGTGAACTGGTAGAATCTGTAGCCTCCACTGAGGCGAAGATACTCGTTAGCTGAGTCTACCGGTGACGAGTGTGTACCCATAAGAGTCGAGTGACGTCATCCACTCTCGTTATATAGACGAATTCCAAATATTAAACAATTCATATTGAGTAAGGTACATGCAAAGCTTGTTTACCTGACCTTAAGTATACTGACAGTCATTTCTTCTTCACTAACCCCAAGAAATAGACTGTAACTGTAAACTTCCAGCGATGTGACTGGTGATATCGCCCTTTTGTCGATCAATTCATAAACAGCTTTTATCAAAATTGCTGTTTCTCCCGTTTTTTTTCTTTCTTTTTTTTAACTTCTGCCAACCTCACTTCTAAAAAGTCTGGCTGAATATTCTTCTTTCCCAGGACTTGTATAGTACCAAACTGGAGAAAGGTTCCTTGAAACCACAGGAAGCCAGCTATCATCCCTGCTTCCATAGGCCTGTATAAGTAAGATCCACTCCCCTTTTAACTAGCTGAGGAGTAGGAGGCACTTGTAACTCTAATTCATGGTTTATTAGACCAGAACTAGAAGCATGCTCACTTCTAGAGTTACTAATCCTTGTTAATTACTTCCATGAAAACACTAGATGAAAGTCCTCTGAACATCTAATATGCCCAGCAAGAGAACATCATTAGGAGTGAAAAATGCATTGTAGGTTTGCTAGAGGCATTCTAATTTACATCCCTCCTGTTGAGTCACATGTTCTTAGACATGGGCAAACTGCAACAAGAAGATTTGGACACCAACTGGTTGACTGGACTAGAAATGCAATCATTGCACCCAGTCCAAAGCATATTGAAGTCTATAACATATCATAGTGATCCCTAGGATACTCTAAATATGACCTGAACTGAAGGAGTGAGAATATACACGCTTCTTCTCTCTTACAGTCCCCTACCAGGGACCTTGTTTGCAAAGTGTCTGAAAGGTCATGTTCCTCCTGCAGACCTGCTGTAAATAAGGAGCTGTCCAGGAAAGTAATGTATGTAAGGAAGTCCAAGCAAAACTTCTTCCTGTATAGCTGCTCTTTAAAACATCAGAGGCTTCAAACTCCTTGAAACCCAACATAAAAGCCACATTTCAATGCTGGCTCTTCACCCAAGGAATGTAAATGTGACCAAATAAGGGATCATTCACAGAAACTGTGCCTGTTAAATCAATCCCTAGGCACTCAATAACAGTCAAGCAAAAGTAAAATAAGGAATAGATTCCTTGTAATGAGATTAATCATAATCACCATCTCCTGACAACCTGAATTCTAAACCTTTTGTGAGGTATAGACACCTGATTGTACTAAAATCTTGTGCAAAACCATTGAATCAAAAGCCTCTCCTTGTAGATATGAATGACACTCCCGGACATCTGACAACCCGAATTCTGACCTTCTGAGAGGTATAGAATACTCGATTGTACATGGATGACTTCACACAGGTATTTCCTCTGGTGAATGTTTTGACTGGACCTAGACAAAGTGTTTTCCGAAGAAGTAGTAATTCCTGCATTCAAAACTCCTCCACGATGCCGTGTCCATGGCAACGTAAATGGCTGCCCCCAAGGGAGATTCCTTCTACTGACTCGTCGACAATCAATTCGACTGGGATGTATATTGTGATCAAAAAAATTGCTTTCAACGCCTGGGTATTAGAACCCGACGTGAACAGCAATAACGGCCACTCGAATTGTCATTTTCATCCAAGATGGCGTCTTCCAGATCGCTTCTGTTAATTGAAGAGTACATTCTTTCTAAACATGTATGCTGCAAAATTATAGCTTCCAACGTCCAGCAAACTGAACCGAACGACTGGCAAGCTATATAAAGATATTATTGTCGCATAATGACCCTCTTTATGTTGATCTATTTCCTCGAGGTTGAAGACGATGAAACCTCGAAGTCGCCATCCAAAAGTCCTTTATTTGCATAATATAATGTTGTTAAGATTTAACAAAGGTATAAGTTCTGTATGATATACATGTAAAAAATAAGTGAGATTGACTGTAAAATCTCAAGAAATAAATAAAACCTTGACAAAACTTCTCCTAATTTCCCAAGACGTCCTTACTGATGATGGCCAACAAAAATAATGAAGTAAACAATGTGGTCATGTGACCTAATTGGCGGGAGGACGGACTACTGTAACCCAATGGCTTGGTTAAGGTTGTTACATAACCTTAAAATCGCATCTCTGCGTTGGCCATTGGGTTGGATGGCTCCAACAAATAGCTACTGTTAGGAAATGGTAAGGGTATTTCGCTATAAAACATTATGTTTTCAATCCTTCCAACAGCTAATTTCATATCAGATAGGCCCTTTACGCACCAGCACATGTTGTCACCTGGGTTCAAACTCATGACCATACACATAAAAGTCAAGTATATAGTTACCACTCAGCCACAGAGGCATGATCTGCCCTTAATAAAAGTATTAAAAAAGACTGCATTTCTTGTAACTTCATTTTATTTAACAAACATTGAAACTGAACTGGTGTAAACTGGCTAAATAGAACAAGAGAAAGCGTAGAGAGTAATTTATATTTTTTGCTACAAATAAAACAAAGCAAAAATAGTACCCTTTACAATTTGATGAAAGAAAAGATTTGAAAAAAATGAGTATTTCTGGGATAACTCTTCAGAAAACAGCTAAAAGTAATATTAGCAACAATCTAGAAGTGGCCATATAAACTAGTTACAATTCTTGGCATTTCTATTTGTTTGACCACAGTAGATAGACAGCAGACACTTCTAAAGTCTTCTATTATCACTCATCAAAGTCAACTTATAAATTTAGTAAAACAGGAGAATATAAGACCATCAAGGTTAGCCATATGATATACTGAACATATTGTATTGATATAAAGACATGGCACTGCCTGTATATTAAATATTTTCATGAAATATATTAAAACTAACAAACTATTTGAAAACGGCTACAGAAGGGGTTCATGTATCTAGTAAATATCTAAATTTCATTTTAAGCACGGATATGGAAAAAGTACCTCTTCTAATATATTGATGCAGCATGAGAAAATGTTGATCCGACTGCTTCCTGCCCTTTAACTGTCTAAACTTCTGCATAGATGCAAGCATTTAAATACCATATTCCTAATCTAGCATGACATAACACGTTCATTTTTTTTATTAAACGACATAGTTTCTGACAATAAATTACAGCAAGTATGTTTGTAAACAGATTGGTGAAAATAATTTGTTTGGTGTATGATGGAACATGATGAAGTGTGTGTAAAATTTTATACAGTTTCTTAACCAATCAGAATTGTGGAGACAACTGTGTCATGTCAGAAAGAGGGAGTATAAATGGCTACAATAATTGATAAGCTGGCAAAACACACACAGACAAATTACCTTTGAATATTGTTCTTTTGGATCAAAACACAGTTAAGGCAACAAAATAAGGGAAAAAAACAAAGCTCGTTTAATATTAGAGTTAAAATACTCTCCTTGATTAAAGACAATCCAGACATATTATAATATAAATGAGCCATATTGAGGCTAGAAAATAAACAACTAAAGGTCACCAAACATGTTGTTTGAACTACAGAAAGATAATCTGTTGTCTTTTAAGTAAAAATAAAAATACATTTAAATAGTGCATTCATATGTAGTGTAAAAAGCTCTTTTTTGTTCAGTCTTGTTTGTCTTAATGTATCACAACAACATGTTCTGTTTAACATGATGTATTGTTACTTATTATTGAAATAGTAAAATAACAGTAAACAACAGCAAAACAACAGTATTGAATGAACTGTCTCTGATTGGAAGTAATGCGAAATATTATATTACATACAGTAAAGTGTAGACATTAAAATTTTATGATTTGTCAAAAAAAAATTGTTGTCTTTAGCAGAAAAATTCCAAAAATCAACCGTACCATCACATCACAAATGGACAAGACAATGCGGAAAATGCTTGATTTAATTTATACTTCACAATCCACTTGTCTTATATTTTTGTCACAAAAATGCACCAAAATAAACCGGTTGAAGCATATAAACAAAATTGTATCTTTATTGTTCAACTTTATTTTAACTGTCATATCAATTGTAGTTTGGGCTTCAACTACTCCCCAAAGATTTTAAAAAAATGTAATTTTAATTACCTACAGTCTCAAATATTACTTTTCCAGCATCCCATAGAGAAATGTGTGGAATGACTGAATAGACGACTTTTCTCGAAAATAGCAGCTTCAGGTATTTTCAAGTCACCAGCTGTGACAGATACATGGTAAGGAAATGCCCAATGATAACCATCACAATTCGTGAGGTCTTAACACAGATTTATTGTAACATACTCTCAGCCATCCATCGTAGTTTGTCCACAGAAAAAAATAGTGGTTAATGTCACTTAATATGTAAAATTCACCATCTTCTGAATGACTGATACCTCTGTTTCACTGTCTCTATTATTCTGGTGTTGAGTCACCAGTAGTCTTATATTCCATAATCTGAGTACAGAGACCTCATGATAACTTAATTACAAACACAATAAGACTGAAATCTACTCCAACATAAACCCTACTCAATTGGTAAACCTGTCCTGTCTCAAAAAATGCATTCTAAAATTTGTGGATGATAAAAATTAAATACAAGGTATGTTTGCTCATTATTTTGGCACAAATATGAAGCAAGACATTGCAGACACAGCATCCACGCTGCCACTGAATTAATGGTAATTGTACTCAAATTTTAATTTCACTTGTTCAACAAGTGACTACAGAATCTGTATTTGAAAACTTTACTTTTCCATCATACTGGACATTTAACAATAGTGCAACTAATGTTTCACCGTGCACTATTGGGATGTAGATAACTCATCACAGCCAATGGGGTAAAGCTATTCATACTATAAGGTGAATCTATAACTGTAGATGGACTCGGACATTTCGATGGCAATGTTGCTGAAGTCACCTTAATATTTGGAATAGTTGGTGGTGTAAACTTACCATTGTGCACCTTATAGCATTTAGGACTGCCAGTGTACTCGGGATGTATTTGCAAACTCACAAATTTTGAATGCTTTTGAGAACTTGTTCCAGCCTGGGCATTTACTTTATCCTTAGTGGATGAAGAACCCCTGCGATTTTGACTAGCTGGATCAAGGGATTCAGCTTCAGCCAAGGTAGTCCTTGTTTTAGGGGTACTACAGATATGGGTAGTTGTTGTTCTCTCAGATCCGGATGCCTTGACTAGAGACAAGAGATTTTCAGATTTCCTGCCCAAGATGTACATCACAAGAAATATGGCTACATTGACTAGAACTCCAGTCAAAGGCACAATCTGAAAGGCAGCTAGTCTGAAGGATGCCATCAGAGCCCCTGTTATCCCAGGCAACACCATCATTCCAAGTGATGCAATAAAGAGAAGGATACCTGGAAAAGACAATCTCCAGTGTAAACTCTGTCACATGGTTATGTTGGCAGAGAATAATTGGATTGGAATAAGTTGAGACATATGAATCACTGTACCTGCCAATTACTGCACTGTTTTATGCAATTTCTCTTCATCAAAGTGTTTCATGAACAGTGAATGTCTATAATGTTACACATTTGGTTCATTAAGATATATTGATGCAATAGTGTGGCCTCCTGAATCACTTATATTTGAGTTCAAAGTTTGTAAAATAGACGAGGTATTTTAATTTTAATATAGAAATATAAATTAGGGAGAGCTGAACCCGGTTCACAAAATTGGATATTTAGATAATAGAAAGTTGTATAACATAGTTTGTACATAGTATAGTTCATTATTGATAGTTAATAAAGTAGCAAATGCTACTTGGCCCATATGCTACATTCTATGCTATGGATCATGAAAACTAAATCAACTACCAACTCTCTTACTTAAGGTCAGGAGCAAGAACCACACTAACCATGTTAGAGGTTGGATTTAGGTTAGTTTACAACAGTGCCAAGCCCTTGGGCAACATTCACAGTAAAAGCTCTGTAGGTTTAGATGACACAGATTATATACATTAACAAGATGATCCTAGTTACAGCATGCGAGAAGCAGGCCAAAATATAAAACAAAGGGCTCACAGAACTGATGTCTTTCACTGAAGGTCACAAAACAACTATCATCGTGCCTTTGTGCATATATTCTAATAATGCACAAAACTGGAAAATTAGAGCTGGAGTTATTGATTCCTAGAGGAAATTTCTAAAGGTGTGACATAATCATTATTTCATCATAGTGTCACTGACTTTCATGCAGGGACACAACTGAAAAAGCAGTCAGGATTTTGAATTGTGATTAGCTAAGGTTTGAACAGATTTCTGAAAAACAGTGGTCATATGCAAATGGAATAAAGAACCAATTTACCTGGTCATGTGACCTTCAGAAAGTTTAACAGTTAAGCTAGAGTTAAATAAAACATTTTGAACACCCAAATAAGATATATAACAAACTTATCTCTATCCTGATTAACTTCTTGAATATATTACCAGGAGGCCACAATGTAAAAGCATTGGCAACAAAACTCCACCCAAACCCACGAACACTGTATAATACACATAAAGCAGACAATAAATATAAAAGACTATTTTTCTCTTTATTAATGGACTTTTAACTGGCCATTTTCCTGTGTAAATGTTAGCTCTAAAAAGCAAAACAGTGAGGGTTAAAATACTGTAAAGAATTAAGCATTATTCCTTCAGTTTCTTCTGCCATACCTGCCGTTATTCCTTGTACTTGTAGTTTATTCGAAGCCCACAGAAAGCATGAGGGCAGCACTGTAGATTGTCCCAGTCCCTGCACACTGGTGGTAATCCACATTACAGATGGGTAATGGTCAACCTACAAAAGAGATCCAATACTTTTGTCTTTGATAATTTGATTGCCACATCAAGGCCTTTGTATTTCAGGTTTGGAGTAGTTATAAAATTACCCTCCATGACAATTTGAAGAAACTAATAAAAAAATTAAGTAAGCAAGTAATAAGTGAAATAAAAACTTTAGTTAATACCTCACATAATTTATTTTGTGTCATTATTACAATGCTTTCTGAAGTTTATGATAAACCTCTCAAAGGTTCTTTCACATCCCAAACCTCTTGGACCAATAATAAGTGTTACAAGCATTTTTAAGTTTGTTTACCCTTACTTGATCTTGAAAGCTGAAAGTCAAAGTTGGAGTTTAACATCATGTTCAACAGCTAGGGTCACATTTCGACAGCATTGTCACTTGTGGGAGTTGACAAGTGGTGGGCTCTAAACCTCTTAGACCAAATATAAGCGAGAGAATGGCAGCATAAAATTGGGTGACAATTTTCTACATAGGGTACTTAAGCAATCTGCAGATGACCTTGAATGACGAGCTTCAATGTCAAATAAATGCATGCATATACAGGTCATATATATCTGTTGTACCTAACACCCGTCATAAGAAGCCTTCTTCTTATGAGAACCAGCAAGTAGAATAGGGGTGATAAATTTTAAAGAAAAGCCTGAGACGACCTTCTTGTTTTTCAGAATGAAACTATATATAAGTCACCACCAAGAAAGATATCCTGAATATTTGATAAATCTAGTTGGTTTAGTTTAACCCTGAAGGCATTAAAAGTGAAAATGTCACTAATGGAAACAATTGACCTAGTCTTTTCGAAGCACTTGTCAATGAGTATTTTCACAGTCTATTTCAATGTGCACTTACCAGTAACAATTCCACCAGAAGTGCCAGAAAAATGAGGATGAGGTTAAACCAGAGCAGTACACCTGAATCCAGGCACTTGCTGAAGCCAAATCCGAGGCCTCTGCCAAGTGTGTAGGTCGAGAAAGTGACTGAAGTAATCCAGGCACCTACAGAACGGGACCAGCCCAGAGACTGCACCACATAGGTAGCCAGCAGTCCCCTGTATGAGAACTGTAAAAGCAAGGCAATGATACCATTTCTGTATAGAAAATAACAAGGTAGTACTTCCCACCACAACCTCAAGATTCACTTGAAATTAGCAATAATATAGGATGTAAAAACAAAAAAAAAACTGATCAAGCAGTGACCTAATGGGAGTACTAATATAAACATCTGTTATTGTAAGGTGTATATCAATAGGTTCCAGACTGAAGAGGGCTGCCCATTTAATCTTGCTGTGTAAAAAGCATTTTGAAATTGTGAAAGCCATCAGGCCACAGATCATTTCAGCCTGTCAAATGAAATCTGGATTTAGTTTTAATTTACTGCTTCTCTTGAAAAACCCCATTGGCTGCCTACTCAAAAGTGCATCGTTTAAGGCTCTAAATTTCAGTCAAGCTTCTTATCTGGCTATAGTGGTAAACTCCAGCAAAATTCAGTCACAGTACCAGAATGGCTGTTTCTTCTGGGTTTTTTTGCCAATTTTTAGCAGTTACAGCCTTTTCCAAGCAGATCAGGCTCAAACAACCATGGCTCTGCCACAATTGAACTAATGATTTCTCTTTTCAGACCTGCCCTTCCACCAGGATAGCTATCTCTCTCCTTTTGGATGCCGTTACCGGTGCTGCGCTCTGTAGCACCCATGGGTAACGTGACCAAATATTTGCAAAAGTTGGGGATGGGCGTTTACAGCAACAAAAACCAGCCGGGTATTTCAAGAAAAATAACCAGAATTTGGGGAAACTGCATTTTAGCGCACACCACCTGGAAGTGATATATGTGGTTGGTAAACAAATCTCCGCATAACAAATTTGACCGATTATTGGGTTTTTATGGAGAAAATTTACACCAGAACGACATATTAGCAATTTATTGGCAATAACGTAAGATTGTGGATGGGCGCTTACAAAAGCATGAGCAATACAGAGAGCGGCACCGGTATTTTCAGCTGTTAATTGACTTCTTGCCGTCTGACTAACCCCTCTTATACAATGAGTACATTAATTTGGGCACTGTATTAAATTAAATATTAAAAGATTAAATTAAATTATTCAAATAAAATAAAATCGACATTTAAATAGTTTTTACCGCTCTGATTAATCTATGACATGAATTACATGGGAGATGAGAGACTGGATAATTAGGAATCATTATCATTAAAGAGTATTGACCAAAAAGGTTTGAACTGGACAGAGATGAACTGACCTCAACTCCCACATGTACAAACATGAAGAGAGCAGTAAGCACAAGCATTGTGGGCTGAGTGTCAGTGAAGTCAGTGTACAGCGTACTGATCTCCTCCAGCTGTCCTGTCTTGTACTTACAGCTGCACTCCCCACTCCAAAACCAGATGAACATCTGCATGCATTCATAAATTAAACATACACATAATCCTGCAAAACTGATGAATTGATATCAAATGAATTATAACAGAGGGAACATGCTCTTGTCAAATATTTGCTCCAATAATGTAAAGTATATTAGGTCATACTAGGTCTTATCTGTTCAATGTATTTTATGTGACACTGTACGCAATGCAACCTGTATTGCCTCCTTTTGGAAAAAACTCAAAACTTATTTGTTTGCATAGGTCTATCTGCCTTAGCCATCTGTGTATTTACAATATTGTCCCTAAACTGGAGAATTCGCTAAAACTAACAAAAAGACTGAGTAGAGCAATAATCATATTTTATTTTGCATAGTAATCTACAGTGTATCTTACTGAGGTAATATATATAGACTATATTTTACACAGGTGTGATATGTAAAGTGTATATTTATTTTGGCGCTATATGTAAAGTATATCTTAGTTGTTTTCTGTACAGCATATTTTTATTAATATATATTTTCTATTAAGTATATTTGATTCAAGTGATACAGCTGTACACTGTGTCTTATTTAGGGGTTCATGTAAGTTATATTTTTTTTCCATGTTTACTGACAGTATCTTTCATTTTGGCATTATTATAATAATGTTAAGAATATTTCATTTAAGTGATGCCTTTGTAAAATGTATTATTGAGGTAGTATCTGTATGTAGCCTAGGTTCATACAGACAGTATCAAAGCATTCACCTGACACATGGCACATGACAGGAACAGCCCACCCACAATGAAGTATGCATACTGGAAATAATGCTCTGGCCGCTGGCTGGTAGACGGGGTGGTAAAGTTGTCAGAAAATTTCAAGTCTGGTACAAGGCCAATGGCTGTATCTGACAGAAAGATGGTCACATTGTCTTGACTGTCATCATTAATCCTGGAATGTGAATAGTAAAATAAACCATATTTCTGATCTGTAGAGTACAAATATAATAAAACTCTGTGGTAGGGCACTTACTCATGAACATAATATAATGGAAGTGTGAAAACAAATGTTTTTAGAATTCTGTTGAGTGGGAATACAGTTTCCTCAGAAATTTGTTGTTTTGTTCTCTATTTTTCATGTTTTAATTCCATCAAGGAGGTTATGTTTTAGGGAGTGCGTGTTTGTCTTATTTTCTCACTGAATAACTGCAAAAATTATGCATGGGATCTTGATGAAATTAGATCAATGTTGACATTGGCACAAGGAATATTTAATTTAATTAGGTGATGTTCCAAATAATCATCTGAATCCAGGAATTCTGTAAAAGATTTGTTATCATTACACTTACATGTAATACTCGCATTGCTTGGCCTTGGCAGACATATGCACTCTCTGAGTGTCCCTTTATATGTTCCATGAACTTATCAATAAAGATTCTGAGGTAAAATTAAGTAGTCTGTTAACCACAGGGTTTATTAATGAATGAATTACAAAGTTTATCTTAAACTTGAACATGTTGATTGTTAATTTCTTAACTTTATAATCAAACCCTTTGCTTCTATACATTAATCCCATTCCATTGTATATTTCTATTATCTTATTTTGATTACAATTCATTATAATCAGGGTGTTGTTGGTTTGAATAAGTATAGTTTGTATTTATCTTCTGCAATTAAAATTCAATCAAATTTTTTTTTATAGTCTGTATAAACACATATTCATTCCATGTTTTCTGTTGAGTCTCAGACTTGTAATGACATAAATTGGGAATCCAATCAATTTAAGGAACTGTGTCCAAACAATGGAGATCCGATCAATTAACTTGAACCAGTTTCACAGATTTTTTGTTAACACATGAAATAAAGATATTTGTTAAAAACCTCTTACCCCAGAAAAGTACCTGTGTCTAAAAAATTGGGATCTGATCAATTAACTTGAACCAGTTTTACAGATTTTTTGTTGACACATGAAATAAAGACATTTGTTACAAAACCCTTACCCCAGAAAAGGCTGTGCTATCAATGGTCCGATTATGGTGCCAAGTCCATAGACAAAATGTACAGCTAACATGTACAGTCCATTCTTCTCCTGCCAAATCTCTATACAGACAATCTGAACACCTGTGGAAAACAGTGAAAAGATGGTAAAAATGATTATTTACCTCCACCAAGAAGGCATTAAATTCATAACCATTTGTCTGTCTGTTTGTTTATTAGAAGGATTAGGCAAAATACTACTGGTTAGATCTTCTTGAAAAAATGAGAAAATGGGTCTCAGTCCAACTTACAGCCCATTAAATTTTTGAGAGTGATCCGGATCACTGCCAGCCCTGGATACAAAAAAATATCAAAGATCCTGATTTAAATGTCTAATTATTACTGACCCATTCTGTTTTTAAAAAAGGGCAATGAGATTCTGATGTAAATTATACATCCCTTGGCAGAGGCCTGTGTTCTCCCGAGTACTCTTGTGTCATTTCACTTGATATCAGGCTATACTGCAGACTCATAGAGTAACACAAGTCTTCTCACTAATAGGTATGGTTGTATTTGTTATCAAATGCTAGCTGTATATTAAGACTGGCAATAGTTTATTTTCATTTCTCATGCCACATACCAAGATACTACATACTAGATACTAAGCCTGACAAATATATAAGCAACAGCAAATTTTTCATTAAAGTTTTGTTAGACTTAAGTAGACGCATAAATGGAGGCAAAATCAAGAGTTAAAATAGAATTTTTATATGCACCGAGGACCCTTTCTATGAATTATGTATTGATGACTTTTTGGACATTCTTCAAGTAAATATGGAATTATTTCACTTAATATTCATACTAAACAGTGGTACAACAATATACAAGTTATCTTACACTATGGCCTAGTGGGTAACACACTCGCATATGAACACAGAGGACGTGGGTTCAATCCCAGGTACAGGCAGATACATAGTGGCTCGGATGACCATGTAAAATGGCAGTCCTCTGTCATTGGGTCCTATCCCCAGTGGCAGGTTAAAGAACCTCAAGGACGTTGATAAATGGTCATCCTTGAGCCTCTGTCTTTCAGTTAGGGGAATGTCAGTAATTTGAGAGTTGGACTGTACTTGTACAGTCAAATGGATGTTTAGGTCCTATAGTACATGAAGATATTCCGCCGAGTATAAATACAAAGATAAAATACAAAATACAAACTTGTACCACACAGCCATTTTCTTGAGTAAGATTGTTGCAACAAAAATTGTACATGACCTCACCAGCTTCAAGGAAGCCAAGGCATAAACCAATCAACATGACCTCACCAGCTTCAAGGAAGCCAAGGCATAAACCAATCAACATCTCCACCAGTACCATGCCGACATAGGAGTTGAGTGCTGGGAAGGAGAAGTTGGCCACTCCGCATGCCGTCAGGATGACGGCAAATGTCATGTAGTGGTCAAACCGCCGGATTAGTGCACCTAGCAGGACACAGCCTACAGCTACACCTGCTCCTCGAATAGTCAGAAACTGGTAAGCATTGTCAGCAGTATGGCGAGCAATTTCGCTGATGTCCAACAAGGCTGGACCAATCATAGAGACGCACATACCCTGTGGGAAAAATCATAAAGAGACGAGGTTAGAAGTGCCTCAAAGCACTGCCAAATCCTTATATGACATAATGTGAGCATTTTCACTGATGTGAATAAACAGCAGGTTTTAATTTTAAGGTACAAATATGGAAAACTAGTAAACCTAGTCTTGCATGTAAGCCTTGCCTGTAAACTTCACAGATGTTCACAATTAATGCAAATGTCAAAATGAATCTTGTTTTCAGCAATTATACTGATGTCCAACAGAAGAGGACCAAACAGAGAAATACGAAAGCTGTAATATTGAAACAGTGTTAAACTGTTGTAAAAATTTATTTTGCTTTCCTTTCATTATCATACAAAACTGCACATTAGCTTATTTATGTTTCTGTGAAAGATTTTAAAGAAACATATTCTTTTTCATTGCGTACCATAACTAAGACAACAGATATTCCAGGTTAAGATACATTTTTGACAACATATAAAACTAAAAGAAATTTAATTATTGGCAAATGGAATGTCAAAAATAGCAACAGATAAAAACCAAAGGTACAGAATAATCAGAAAGTGAAACAAAATTAATGGTAAACAAAAGCATTCAGAAAAGTTACAATAGAAACATTCTAAGATACTCTTATGGCAACAATTCAAAGTTCTTATTCTCAGAAATTTTGCTTTTTGTCAAGAATTTGTTTCACTTGGTCTGTATCAGGTATCAATGTGCTTAATCTCCGTACTCGCGTATTCTAAGGCACACCATCCAAATCGTAATACATAAATCAAAAGACATAAAACATAGCAGGGTTGCACCGGGGGATCATTCAGTGTTCTGTAATAAGAAAACCTAGGGAGGGAAAGACTTCTGAAACAGTTTTAAGTCGCCTTTTGAAACATGATAGTGTCTGTACCCCCACTGTTGATTTGAATTAAATTTATGGCAATTTGTTTGGAGGGTCTGTCCTTGTATAACAACAAGCTATATGTAAACAACCTCAGCTTTATGACTAAACATTGGCTGTACCAAAATGATATTAGAAAAACTAATTGAAAATCTTTGCTGTACTTGTGTCAGTCACACTAAAAAAGGTATACGTACCCTACTTACCAAATATTGGTCCTAACATGTAATCAGTGAGTGTTCCAAGCAAACAGCAGAAAAATAGAGCTCCTGCAGCTTTCTCAATCTTTGTTTTGTTCACATCTTTTAAATTTTATTTATTTGTTTGGTGTTTTACATCACGCCTAGTACCTTTTAATTGGTTATATTGTGAGGAGCAGCTGGGAAGGGCAGAGGAAACCAGAACATACAGTTAGGCAAGGTCTGTACAGTAAACTGCTGACCAATGGAAAGCAAATAAGAGCTTTCCCACATGAGGTCAGGTTGTGATTCCAGCTATGATCTCAGAGAGGGGGAAATAGAGTGACATTGTAAATTCCATAACACACTCCTTTACTCTTTAAGTTCCTTATATTTCAACACTTAACAAGTATGGTATAGATCCACTTACCAAGATGAAATAAGCATACGCCAGACAGAGGGTCCTGATCACTTTAGAGGTGGTGGAAACTGACTGACCATAGAATACATTGTAAGTAGGGGTGATGGGTGGAAACCTCTCACCTGTTAATACCGATCTGAAAAATATTAAAAACAGTAAGAAATGTAACTCATCCTTATGTTGCTATTTCACTTTCTTTCTGCACTATGGGAATAAAACTATTGGTAAATTTAACTATGTTGTTCACAAATTTATGTATGAGAATATTATTGATGATGATTAACATCTGTAGCATGTGTTTTAACAAGCGAAACTGTCTGCAAACTCTTCAGCCCGGAAATTCCTTTGGTAGAGTTGAATCTTGCTCTGTTAATGATGCAGGGGTTAAGACACAACATCAATGAAAGACATATGATTTTGCTCAGAAAGTTTACACAAGTTTGTTATTATAATACAGGTGTTCATTTATTGATACAATTTGCGCTCAAAATGCATATTAAATGATACATTAGCAATTTTAAATAATAAGCTATTAGACAAAACCATCAGCATCTCTGTGGCTACTGTGGTTTCAGAAGAGAAGTTGATGACGCATAAAAGGATACCTTACGTCCTATTAGTAAGTCATAACACCTCAACAATATGTCATCATCTTTGTCAGCTGATATGAAATCACATTATTATACACATTACTCAGAATCTGCACTTGGACTACCATTGGGTTTAGTTTTATATAGTCCATTCTCACAATATATCAGGGTTACTGATGACAACTACCTGGGAATTGGTATTCTGTGTGACGTTTTCATGCCAAGTTAAGGAATGTGCCAAATTTTGATGGAGGCAGGAAATGCAAAACATGGAGTAGCTAGCTTAGGATACTTAGAAGGGTTTAATTTCTAGCCCTAAAAATGTGTTTACAAGCACAAAAATGGTTTACGTATACCTATATTCAGTATCTGGTCCCCAAGATACTTCAGCGACTGACCTCTTTTTCTCTGGTACATTTGTCCTTGACCTGCGTTTTTCAGTTCGTTTTGATTTTGGAGTTTTGAATAATGATCTCAATGCCTGTAAACATTTGGCAAACAGAGATCTGTAAATATTTGGCAAACAGTCAGTCTGATATAAATTTGGTAACTACAAGACTACCACCATCCTGTGACAGAGTATTATAAGCTGGGCAAATTTTAGTTACACAATGGTGAAAACGTTGATTTTTCATAGAGATTTACAATCTAAAAAGAATGAATTATTCATTAAAAAGCAGACAGAAAATAAGATACACATTTCTTCGTCGATACAATATAAAATTTGAATGTGACAATAACTACAATCACAATTTATGGTAAAAAACAACTCCACTAGGCATATTTCACTTTGCTGTATCACCATACTGTACCATTCCTGACCATTCTACAGCAAAATAATGCAATGCTTGTACAGATGGAGTAAAAAATCCTCCCTGTCTGTGAATGGTATCTAACATATCTTCTGACAAGTCACCACTTCTATTTCAATTTTACATGTACCATGTTTGATAACAAGTGTATTGTTAGAATTTTTTTCCTTCATTCTATTCATAGTGTGCCAAGTATATGACAGTTGCACCACCTTTTACCACTTTGTTTGTCATTTAATTGCTCTTGTTCCTATTGTGCATCCATTTTATCATTGTGTTGTACAGTGCATGTAACAGGAAAGTCAAAGTTAGTGTTTTACATCCTGTTCAACAACCAGGGTCATATTGAGACAATTTGCCATCAGCTCTACTCTAACACTCATTGGTATCAAAACCATACAGAGGTGATAACCTGTGTGATTGAATGCCAAACTTGCTAAACATTTTTGGGATGGAACTGAGATTAGAACCACAGACTCAGTGGTGGGAGATCAGTGCATCACCCAATATACCAGAGTAGCGCCCTCTAACCCTTCTGCAAGGTTTTCCAAAATTAAATATTTGTTGCTTACACATTATCAGGAGTAGTTCCTGAGCATTGCTCTTTGTCAATTGAGAATTTTTGTGACATATGTGAAGTTGATCATTTTCCATGTTCGTTATCTTAAATTTCATATTTTTAAATGTAAAATGCATTTTTATGAATAAAAATGTATATACTTACCATATGAAAACACTTGGGTAGGCGTGGCTTGGCGTTCGGTGACCGCCACGTACACCGTACATAGAATTTAAATATATGAGGGGAGACCCTCTTTAAACCTATATACTTGCTACCTTTGACCCCTGGTGACCTAATTCACTCTGCCATGCGCAGTAATACAGAAATAGTTCATTCTTTTTGTGAATAAACATAAATGCTGGAAAAAGGTCTTTAAAAGCGGGGCAGGCGGGAGGGTGATTTGCTGTTTTCATATGGTAAGTATATACATTTTTATTCATAAAAATGCATTTTACATTTAAAAATATGAAATTTTATTTCATAAAAATGTAAATATACTATACCATATGAAAACACTTGGGTTGAATGCCCACATGGAAGGATGGTGGGAAAAAGACAGACTGAGGAAAACCACCCTAAGGTTAAATTGCTACAAAAGGATACTTCCTAGTGCAATGCAATTGAACCCAAAACCTCTGTGCTGAAGCAATAACTCGAGTGAGCTAAGTGAGTAGCATTAACCACTGCACTAACTTCAGCACTGCTGTCTACACCCTATTAGGTCAGCTCAAAGGAGAAGGCATAAGTATGCCCTGTGCTCAGAATAGGAACATGCCCAGAGGCACTAAGAAGCACGGTTCTGAAAATAAAGATGAAGAATAGATTCCCTAAAAGGGAAATGCCACCCCCCTTTTTCTGAAACTAAAAGTTTCAGATGGACTTAAATTGAGGAATTTAAGTAGAAGAGAGAGAAATGGCTGAGTGGAAAAGGATGTCCACTCCACTTAAGAAATCATAAGAGATTCTTAAGAACAACATCTCTGAAGGAAATACATTCCTAAAATAGAAGGATGTAAAAGAGGAATGGCTCTTCCACGTGCAGGATCTCATGTTGACTAGGAGTGGGATTCCACCCCTAAAGGACCAGGAAGCCCCCTGTGCCCTGCCATGATGAGCCCTGACACCATGAAGAGATGCATTCTCTGTGGAACAGAGATTGAGGGAATAAAGGATAAAGTGCTATCCAAAAAGATATTGTCTGAGCAGCAATATCACCCTCTTGGACTTCAGAAGAAAGACCAAGAAGAAATCCTTTTAAGTCAGAATAGCTAGATAGAAAGTATCTTAGGAATCTGACTGTAAAAAAGGAGAGGTCTTCTAAGTCATCCTGACCAAAGACAAAAAGTCAAAGCAGGAAGAGCCTTCTGAAGATAACTGGCTTAAGCCAGGAAAGTAAGATCTGACTTAAGGATGACTTAGGCCATCCCTAAAGAGTGAGAGAAAACCTTTAAATAAAGGAATCAAAATCACTCCTTCTCCTTTCCAAAGAAAGGGAGTAAGAAAGACTGTCTAAAATGTGAAAAACTTGGCTCAGCAAATGAAAAGGGTTCAGGAGGAGCCTTGGTAAAAGCCTGCAGAACCAAGGATTAAGTACCAAACAGGTAGGTGACGACTACCCTAATTCTGGACTTAAAGAAGCTCTAAATGAGACTTCCTAGCTCCTATAAGAACCCAACTCCAAGTAGTACCTGGAGAGAGCTGACCTGTATCCCTATTGTCTGAAAAATAATTCCTTAAAAGGAACAAACAGCAATAAATGGGACAGTTGAAGCATAGCAGAGTGGCCATGTTTCTCACAAGTTTTTGAAGCAGTTCCACATTGCTTCATAGACAGTTATGGAGGATAAAAATCCTCCAAGACCCCTCCTGTGAAAATTCTTCTTAAAGGAGACTTCAGCCAGAAAGCTTGAAGAAAGGAACTCCATAAAAATAAATAACAAAACTCTAGATGAGATTGTTATAGAAGAATAAGAGGAAGAGCCAATGGCTTTCTTAAAGGAGATCTTGAGGCCAAACCTGGCAATTACCAGGAAAGGCTACAAGAAGCATGATACAGCTCTGAACGTTGATTAACTTCATGGCCATAGAGGACAAGGAGCTGAAGGAGGGAAGGAGTAAAATAAGTACTCCGGACCAAAACACTCCAGGGCATCTGTTGCCAGAGCCTAAGGATCTAGCACAGGAGGCACATGTAAGAGCAGCTTGTGATTGAATCACATGGCAAAAGAGATCTAAATAAGATGAGAAGTCTGAGACTACCATCTGAAGATCCAAGAATTGAAGGGCCACCTTATATGAAAGGTGAGAAAAGACCTCCAGAGATAATCTGCCAAAGATTCATGCCCCTGGAACATGAGGTGGAAGAACAGACTTGTTCTTGTAAAAATAATGGCAAAGGATGCCAAAATACACATGTCCCAAGAGTGGAAGCTGTCTTGATAAAAAGAAAGCCCAGACAACAGTGTTACCTGGACTATCTGAAGAATCCCTTACAAATGAGGAACAAATGTCTTGAGAACAAGACATCTGAGTTGTTTGAGGCTGAAAGGATGATCCTTTGATGAAAGGATAAAAGAGGAACAAATGTCTGAGCAAAAAGGACAGCTATGAGCTCTAGAACTGATGCACAGACTGGACTGCTACATCAAAAATAGACCTTAGGTGGTCCACAGAGCACAAAGAACTCCCAAACCCTGCAGTGAAACATCCATGAAAGTAGATGTAAAAACTAGGGAATTAAAGGGAGGTATGCAAAGACATAGTTCCCAGGATAGTACCATCTTGAATGAACCTTCATAGAAGGATCAAGGAATGGAAAATCCAGAGCACCTTTGAGAAGGAAAATCAAGTGTCCTGAGATGACACAGAAGAAGTGTCATGTGTAGGGACCTTGAAGAAGCGGCTTCCAAGTGGAAGCCAAAAGAAATAAGGAGCCCAGTTAGAGAGGTAATTAAGAAACAGGTTAAGAACCTGACCCAGGAAGGAGACCTGTTAAAGAAACAGATGTAAATACTTCCTGCTAAGAACCACTCCCAGATGAAAGTCAACTCTAATAGAGTTGAAACAAGAGCCTCTGACAACTATTGGCTCTAATGAGCCAATTTGTAGTCACATGTGCACTGAGATGCCCAACCTCAAAGCCAACTTTCCTTACTTCCTTGACTAAGGAAGTAAATCCTGAAAGGCTAGTGGCTAGACCATAAGGCATTGCCACAAAGTGGTACACCTTGCCCAAAAGCAAAACTATGAGCAAGAGTGAACCAAAGGAGCCAAAGGAGAGAAAGGAGACAAATTGAGGAAGAGAAGTGGTCCACTGGCCAATTGAGAAAATAATCAACTGATAAGTTGCATCCTGATAGTCTGGAAAACCAGGAAAAGATATAAATCTAATTGTGGTTTCCAGTATATCTTTGTCAAGGATAATGCCCTGAAAAATCAGGAAAACAGGAGCTCAAGATACGTGAACTGCTCATGTGAACAGACAGTGTGAGACTGAAAGACAAAGAACAGCATTCTTCTGTGGAGAAGAGCTGAAAGAATCAGGAAAGTGGAATATGAGAGACCACTGGAATCAGTTGACCTCCCACTGGCAAGTGGAGGGATCTGGAAGTAAGAGTGAAAATTTGAGTAAAACAACACTCTTATCTCCTGAAGGACACCATAATAGAGGTTGAGGCTGAGCCTCTACCTCTGGAAGGCATTCCACCATCAGAATGTTGGAACCTGGAAAGGAACCACATCCTAAAAGCACTAAGTTAGAGAGAAAACTCCCTGGGTGGGAGGAAAAAAGGTCCTAATTGGTGTGCCTCAAGAGGCTAATGCAGATAGCTTAAAAGAGGCACCTTGAGTAAGGGCCACATGAAAACCTTCTGCTTATACTGTTATATGTGAGAAGAAATGGTCTCCCAAGAGAGACATCACAAGAAACAGCATAAGACCAAAAAAGGACCAATTAACCCTACCAAGTGACTAAGCACAAGTGAGGGAAATGGATAAAGAAATCTCTCAAAATAAAGTGCAAAGATGGCTGAAAAAAGGCCATAGATCAACCAGCTAAAATGTAGCTAGAAGACCCATTGAAACAGATGTCCAAAGAATGGTGGATGAAAAAGACCACTGAGAAAGTATTGCCTTGTCAATCAACTTGAATAAGTGATCAACAAAACAGGACTGAAGGAAAAAATCCCACAGAAATAAGGACCCTAAGGTCCATCTCAGATCTCCCCTAATAGCAGAGGAACTCTACCTAGGGAAGAGAAGGTCTTAAGAACCCCTTCAGGCTAGATCCCAGGTCCGGAAACCTGAAGAAGTCAACCCAAAAAACCCTCTGAAGAGGATTTTGTACTTGGCAAAACTAAGTTTTAGAAGGAAAATTGGGTAATTACCCAACCTACAAAACTTAGAATAAGAAAATCCCAAAATGAATGAGTGACAGAAAGTAAGTATCTGGCCTCATGAAGGAACTTCTAAGCCTGGAAAAGTGGTTGACTTAGAGAAAAATAAGACTGATCAAAAGAAAAGAGCAGTCAAATTTATTCCCTAATTCTGTTAGACAGGAAGCTTGAAAATCTTCTGAGGAGAAGATTAAAGGATGAAGTCCTAAGCACACATATAGTCCAACAGACTGGCACAAAAAAAAATTGGAATAGGGTTCCTGAAGTCTGCCTAAAGGTTAACTTTAGACAGAGGAACCCCCAACATACCCAAAAGGGAGATGTGCCCATTGATCGTCAGATCTAAAAAATGGTGAAAACACAATAGAAAGCTGTTGAGTAACAGAAGATTTCCACCAAACCCCAAACAAAAATTTTCTAGATTTAGAAAATGAATGGAGTAGAGTTTAGGAAGTAGCAAAATCAGTTGGATTCAACTGATAAACTCTTCTAATTAAGGGACCCTGAACATGAATGGTCTTGAGAAGGTAATCCCAGTCCAAAAAGCAGTCTGATTAGACTGAAGCCTAGGCACAAAAGAGGCCAAAGGACTAAAAATGGACTGAGAAACCAAATGACCAATTGACATAAAATTGGAATGTAGGAAACCAGCAACAGTGAAATGGATCTCCAAAAGGTGGAAGACAAAGTCCTCCCCAGAAGCCGTAAACCCCCAACCTCCAAAATTGAAGGTGGAGAAAGGCTAAAATGGAGACCCTAGGCTCAGAATTGAACCCCAAAACACTGAAACCAGGATCCGAATTCCAGAAATGTCAAATGAAAGGGCCTGAACAAGTAAAGAACCGTGAATGGTAGGCAGTAGATACCGTAATGTTACGCTATGAAAAATGCGTTAACAATTGAAAATATTACACATTATGCTCTGACATAATAATATTCAAAGAAATATGTAGAAGGAATGTATAAACAAACCTGGAAATGCTGTAATCACTATGAAAATGAATATTTTCTGACAACCGATCGGTTGACCTCCATTTTGGATGTGACGTCATCGTCACATGACCTGGTGAATGATTCGTAAAAAGCTCAAAAATATGGTCAAAATACACGGTGAAACGAAGAATTTCGTAAAAAGAATGAAGGAAAACCGTAAAAGGTGAATTATAATGCCTGTATAAGTGCATAAATGAATTAATTCACCGCAGAAATGATTATTTCCAAAGGAAGTCCAACATTCTGACACCACGTGACCCGATGAGCGAAAATACCAAATAGGTAACTACGTGAAAAACAATGCACAGTCAATACGGTCAAAATACGTGGAGAAACGAAGAATTTCGTTGAAAGAATGAAGGAATACCGTAAATTAAAATAAAAATGCCTGTAGAAGTGCATAAAAAGAATTAATTTACAAAGGAAATGAATATCTCCAAAGGTAATCCGACATTCTAACACCACGTGACCAGATGAGCGATAATACGAATTATGAAGAAATACGTAAATAATGCCCAAAGTATACAATAAATTCACCAGAAATTGAAGTAAAAGGTAAATAAAATGGAGGAAAAGTGAATAAAACAGCAAAGAAGTACTCACAGAGCTTCAAAAACGTGTAAATGCAGGTCTTTTAAAAGGTAGCAAAACGCCTGTTGATAGTTCAACCGCCACAAAAAGAATGAACTATTTCTGTATTACTGCGCATGGCAGAGTGAATTAGGTCACCAGGGGTCAAAGGTAGCAAGTATATAGGTTTAAAGAGGGTCTCCCCTCATATATTTAAATTCTATGTACGGTGTACGTGGCGGTCACCGAACGCCAAGCCACGCCTACCCAAGTGTTTTCATATGGTATAGTATATTTACATTTTTATGAAATAAAAGCATTCTTTAGTATTCCTTCATGATTGATATGTGGATTTGATACTTGAATTAAATGTCAGACCTCTCAAGATTGCTAAAATTCATGAACAATTGAAACAAGATCACTTTAGTGTCACTCTAATAACAGTTCATATTTCATTCTTTACCATGATAGATTGATAAAGAACTCTTGTAGTTCACTTGAAAATAATCTCCAGTGTTCAATAAGGTGATAACAATAGGGTTAAGGAGGCCAGGCAGTATAACAGGTGATGCTTCACCTTACACCTCCTGTGTTTGTAGAGTCTCTGGTCCCTAGCCCCACACTCAAAGTGGGATGGCTTGTGTAGTTCCTTACCAGAGTTTGATGGGTTTTGATGAAGAATTTTGACCACTCGGTATGCACTACCAAGAAGTATGCGAGGATGCACCCTCCATCCGAACAACTATCCAAATCCAAATCTATCAGTTGATCCATTAATAACAAGACACGACTTTCAGTACATAATTTTGGTGATAAGTGTATGTATTGTTTCTTCAGAACACATACAGTACACAAACGCTACCACATACATAATTGCACAGTTGTTCTGCCTGTCTGTAGTGATGAAGCATAATAAAAGTTCAGAATAAAATATCGGGTTTTACAACTGAGTTTTGTAATGTATATGATTAGTGAAAATGAATAAAGAAATTTTAATACAAAACACACAGAGGGGGGTACTTCCATGGTCATTCGTGGACTTGGCTTTGCCTTTTGATCACTCTGTAAATTGGTCTTCAGATGAACGGGGGGAACATTGTAGTCTGCAAAAACAGTTAAATTTATTTCTTTTATAAAATTATGCTGTAACTTCAAAAACACATCTCCAGATGTTATCTCAGTACAGAGCTATTAAATTATTAAAAGCTAGTGAAGGTGTTTCATATAATTGCTTCCAATTGTCACACAAACAAGACAACTACATGGTATTACAGTTTTGACTAGTAGATATTGGATAAATGTGATAACTGAACATTGTTATTGTACTTTAAGAGTTACTTTGATCTTTGATCTGTGTGATTATTTAATTTATGCAAGTCAAGTAATAATAATTAAAATCACAGAAAATCAAAACATTGGAACAGAAGACCTTGTATAATGAATCTGTTTCTACACTTTTAACCACTTGATTTGAGCAAAAGAGGCTGATAATTTGATTAGAGGACTGTTCCACTTCTGCAATAATCTGTAAACTTTGCTCCCGATTGTCAATTTTCAGGAAAAATGGAACTGAATCTTATACATCTTAATGATCCATCGTACATAGATCCAGTACGGAAAATATGAAACTACCTGATAGGTTTACGAGTACAGCACTTGGGGCTCCATCAGGAACAGTTAATGATTAATTCAAACTGTTTGAAATTGTAACAAACTTTTTTCCCAATTCTTATCAGATTTATGACATCATAAAAACCCATTGTACTGCCATCAACTTACAGAGATCTTAAACCTATCTTGTGCTCGTACAGCAATCTTTTCCTTCTTACAGTGATTGTAAACCTATCTCTTTTATTTTAAGTCTATCAAACATCAACTGGATACCAATTGGATGGATCAGGGAAACAAATGAAAACCTATCAGAAAATTTTCTGAGGTAATGACATTGCAATCAGGAAGCTACCAGGAAAATATCTTGGGCATCGAGAACACATCCTAAAGCCATCGTAAATCTATCATAAACTATACCCTGAATCATGCATTTTCACATTTAGGAGCAAGGCCTATGATATATTGGAGAAATGAAACAGCCCCATAATTTACTGGCAATTTACAATATAGACCATTTTGCCTTTTTTTTCAAAATAGACCAATAAACTGATTGCAGCATTTTCACCAATTAGAGACAGAGAAATTTCATATTTTTAATGTTTTTATAAACCCTAGGGGAACAATATCTGGCACAATCATAAAGGGACGGCATACCTATTGTTTTGGCTGTAACCAACTATACAAACTATACAACTGTGTTATTGAGCTTCAAAGTAAAAAAAAATCACCAAACTCAGATCCATGAAATGAATGATGCTTCTATGTGAACACAATAATTTGCATAAGTACTTATACCAACAGGTTTTACTACACTTCAACTCCTTATGTAGTGACTGCTGTGCCTTTTAAGTGCACAAACTTCATAATATGTTTGGATTGTTGATGAACTCCCTCCACTCCAAATTCTTTATCACATGGTCTCAAACATATCTTCTGTTCTATTCCCATAATGTATTTATTTATTTGGGTTTAACATCGCTTTCAACAATGTATAGGTCATATCACGATGGTCAAGGTTCTGGACTGTAAACTTCTGACCATCGGTAGGCACCTACCAACTTTCCCACATATAGTCCGGAGTTTGAACCGCCTACCTCAGAGATGAGAGGCAAGTGTGCTTCCACTGTGCCACTACATTCCCATAATCTTAGACAGATCTTTATAAAAAGGGAGAAAGTCGATAACATCTCTGCTGTTAGATTTGTAAGACTTCCCCAGAAAGCTCAACCCGATAAAGAGTCAAACTGAGGTAAGTTTGTACACTGAATACCTGAGAAACTTTCAATTTCATTGAGTATATTCTCCAGACTTTCGTAGATCTGTTCCCTGCGTAGGTACTTCTCTCTGTAGCTTTTGTCCATGCTTGGCTCCTCTGTATCATCCATTTCCACCTCAACCTGAGCTGATGATCTGGAGCTCTGTTCTATCCAGGGATTTATCCCCAGACTCTCAGCCCTATAGATATTGTTGTCATCTGCTTAAAGACAAATTTATACAAATTTAGACAAATTTTATATTTTATATTTAAGAGGGTCAAAAGAGATGCCCCAAAAGGCGGGTTGCGCAGGCAGCAATAAGGTTAGCGATTGCTGTAATTAAATTTAGAAACAAGGAAAGAAATATTAGGTTACCCAGTTAAGATAAATATGTTAGACGTGCTAAGAAATGTAAAACTTCTAATCTAGGTTACATAATTGTATCTATGCTATAAACGGACAAATGAACAGACGGAATTACACCAATTTCGAAAGCAACTTAGCTATGATGGTGATCCATCTCCCTGTCAAGTTTGAATTCGACTGGACAAGTGTTTTTGAGTTAGAGTCCGGAAACAAAAATATTGATGGACAAATGGACAAAAACAGAAAAACTAACTGATGGAATTACACCAATTTCGAAAGGAACCTAGCTATGATGATCGTCTATCTCCCTGTCAAGTTTGAATTGGATTGGACAAAGCGTTTTTGAGTTAGAGTCCGGAAATGGAAATGTTGACGGACACACAAACGGACAAAAAAGGGACAAAATGAATACATGGAATTACACCAATTTTGAAAGAAACCTAGCTATGATGGTGATCTATCTCCTGCCAAGTTTGAATTTGATTGGACAAAGCGTTTTTGAGTTAGAGTCCGGAAATCAAAATGTTGACGGACAAGCAGACAGACGTCGGACACATCAATCTAATAGGCGGGTTGGTTTCATGCAACCCGCCTAAAATTGAATATTGCCAAGATGAATGTCTCTGTATTATAAAATATATACTTTTACCAATCAGAAATTTCCCTTTCAACTTTACTGGAATAAGCCATAAAACTACTCCATATTAATGTCTAATTAAAAAGTAATACTAAAAGAATTTTTTCAACCATTATAATGCTGTCTAATGTTACTGACAGGATAATCTCATCTAAGCCCTGTTTACTGCATTTAATACTAATGCTGACCGACTGTCCTTTAGCCAGTGAAAATTTCTTATGACCTGTATCTTTAAAATATACCTATCAATTTGGCCAACAGTTTTTGTCAAAATAACAATACTAGTTAATTTTAGATTCTAATGTTTATTAAAGATGGTGTCTAAATCTGTCAATACTGGTATGAAGTTGCTTTGGTGACTTTCCACCAGACAGAATTTGTGCTTATAGAATTAAGGATATCTGTATTTATAAATATTGCACAGGTTTTGTCTGGACAAGAAAACACCATAGCCGGTGATGAGGCACTATAAAAGTTAATTTAAACAATGCCAATTCAAATGGCAATACCAACAGAGTAAATAATATGAGGGAGTCAATTAAGTGGATTATATTATAGGTCCTTCCAAAAGATGAAAAGGCAATGATTCCAAAACACAGGAGTCTAAATTTAGTTTTATGCTGAGAAATATAATTAAATTAGACAATGTCTGCAATCCACAAAATGCAATCAACAATCAGTGAACATGTTTTTATTAGCTCCAATAACATAAAAGGGAATATGCAGATTTGAAAAATTTTGTTGTAATTTTAATTTTTGTTAGATAAATACTTACCATTTCCTGACCATTGCTATATGTTGGTGCCATCCAACTCACTGGCCAACGTTGAGAAACGTTTTAAGAAACCTTAAGAGGCCAGTGAGTGAGTGTGAACTAGCATGTCCCCCTAGTGGTCATGTGACCACGCTAGTAAACAACCTTCATTATTTTTGTTGCAGAAAATACTCCCCTAGTACTGAATCTGCGGGGAGGTAGGGGGGGACTATCCTGGTCAGGAAATGGTAAGTATTTATCTAACAAAAATTAAAATTACAACAAAATTTTTCAATTTTATTGCGAAAAATACACTTACCATTTCCTGACCATTGCTGAATGCAGCCTTCATGGAAGGAGGGCAGTACTAGAATATAAAGACCCAGTACACCACTCTGCACAGCTATCATACACAGAACAATCCTATAGGCATTCAGATCCAAACTCACCTCCCAGATGAGGCAGTGGAACTGTTGAGCACTACAAAACAACACAGCCTTGTTGTTGTTGTTGTTGTTGTTGTAGGAAGGAAGTAATCATTACAGAAACTCACTACCTAGCCTACAACTAAAACATTATGAGAAGTTTACATTGAAATTTACATGCATACAACAACATATAAACTTCCAACAGTCACCACATACCATACAGATCCCCTAAATCATAGTATGTAGTTGAAGTTCTCACAAATTGACAGTTATTGCCACAGTTGAATGCTGTATCTAGACAAACATCCAACACCCACACAGGTGACACAAATATTAGAAGTGTCATCAGCATATTGTGTAATTCCAAGTCTGAATGAAGTCAACAAATCTGCCTAATATAAAAACAGATAGTATGACAGACATACAGCTGCAAATGCATACTAAAGTATCAATATAAGTATCACGCATATACTTATAAGATAACAAACTGTAGGACACAATAGCAAAGTCTGACCACAAGCAAACCAAGCAGGTGGGACTGAAAATTGGTAAAAAAGTTATGGTTTCCAGTAACATGCATCTAAAAATTCATATACAGAAACACTATCCTAAAACCTAAAGATTCTTGCTTTGACTCGCTGCTGTTGAGAGTCAGAATTTGACTTCTCCTCAGTCAAAAAGATAGTCTGCCTACAGCAAGATAAGATAGTTGACCTGAAAATATCTGCTGTAAAGCCTTCCCAACTAGGCACAGACAAGACATAAAAATTCCTCATTGAATCCTTTCTCCCAAGTAAAAGTATTTCAAAACCTCACAAGACAAAGAGGTCTATCTTGAGTAAAACTGCTGTCCCATTGATTGAGAGCTGTCATATCGACCGGCTTGGCTGAAGTAGGCCCATCCGAAGCTAACTGATTCTTGGCTAACAAATGGTCAGAGCCACTTGTGAGCAATACTCATTTAAAGTAAGGGAAGACAATGCTAACGAGAATTACCCTTCTTCCTTTGCCTGATGCCAAAGTCAAAAGAAAAACCGTCTTGAAAGTTAATAACCTCCAAGAAATCTTCCCCAAAGGCTCAAAAGACTGTCTGGTGAGACCAAACAAGACCAGAGACAAGAGGTAAAGAAGGCTTAACCTACTTGCCACTGGATTGTCTCTATAGAAAGTTAGAAACATGTCAACAATCTATACAACTGAAGAATTCTGGAACTTATTACCCTTCAAGTAAAGCAATCTACAATTGTTATTCTGTAACCAGCAATAGTAGATAGCTTTAGATTCTTTTCCTTAAAGAAATAGTTAAGGAAATTTGCTACTTGTAGAAAAGTATTATCTGAGATGTTCACAACAAGAAGGCTCAGATGGAGGTTTGTGGATAGATCTACCAGGCCCCACAACCAAGAACATCCACCATGACCATCATGATTCAATCATCATGAATCTGCACCTGAAGGTGATCATCTTCTAAATCACCTGAAGAATCCTTGGCTATCCTGGTGCAATCATGATGATTCTGCACCTGTAGGTGATCATCTTGAGTCACCTGTGGAATGAGAGCCACTGGAACAAACACAAAGCTGTCCAGCTCCTCCCAAGAAATGAGTAATTCATCTGTTCCCCAAGCCCCACAGTCTAAGGTAAGGAAACACATACCCTGGATTCAGGTTGTTGGATACCAATGGCATAATGATTGAACTTACCTGCAAAGGAAGCCTTAAAAGGAACCTTTGTGGAACAGATCCACCAGATTCCAAAAATAAGACATCCCTAGCCACTCTGATGCAATCAAGATACTTCTGCACCAAAATCTTGAATTAGTACCTCTCAATAGCTACAAAAGAATTCTTGCCTTTCCTGAGATCTTTTGTCTTATCAAGATAACCTCTCAAGGCTCTCACTGGACAAAGAAACCTATCTTGCACCAAAGCATGATCTAAAGAAGGTTCCAAAGCAGGAATGACTACAGGTTGAAAAACCAAAGGAGCCTAAGAAGCCAAATGATTCACCTGCATCACCTACAGAATCAAGGTCACAGGACCAAACAAACTGTCCAGTCCATCCCAAGAAAAGTTGAAAAGACAAGCTTGTGGTTCAAACTAGTTGCAAAACAAATCCATCATTGGTGATTGTAATCAAAGACAGATTTGATTGAACACCTGAATCAGAATAGAAGATTCAAAAGTCATCCAAAAACACATTCAATTTGAATCATCTTGACTCTCATGAAACAAAGAATTTGTTAGAATATTGTATACCCTGGGAAGTGATATGCCTGAATCTGAACCCAGGGCATTCGTCCAAGGAATGATTCTTCAGATAAGAAAAACACATTCCTGAAAGTGGGTACCTCCCTACCTGTTCAGATAGGAAACCACTGAAGAAAATATCTGGGGAAATCAACAGATTCAGAATCCGAATCAGACCTCCAAATGATTCTAAAGGTAGTAGCCCTGTTAATGTGGAGTCTTGACCCCTCATGATACAACAGACCACTGGCTGTTTGATGCCATAATTGTGCATCCCAACCCTTAAAGAAAGCATCTAATAACAGAAGGAGATTGTGCTCCTTCAGATGAAGTAAAGGGAGCTCCTGCAAAATTGAAAAGTCGTTCCACCACTGAAGATCCCTAAGAACCTGAGAACAGAACAACTGGTACATTATCTGTGTATAATGTGTGGTATCTGTGGTACATTAGCAGATAGCCTTGGGGTTATCTGATAAACAAATGACCCAATGGGACTGTTTCCTCCTATGAAGCCATACCACCACCAAAGAAATGGCTTCCTTAGAAACCATTAGCCGGAGAAGATGCTTTGCTATGAGTGAAGAAGTACCCTAAGGTGGAATCTGCAATCCAAACTAAAAATCCTGGTGCATTAGCCAAGAAGTTTTTTTTTTTTTTTTTTTTTTTTTTTTAAGCTGGTGACACCCAATGCCTTCTACTGCAGCCATCAGGTTCAGTATCCGTTGATGTCATAGTAAAGTCGAAAATAAACCATCTTCAAGAGCAAGCAATGAAATGGTCTATACTGGTAAAGAATGATGCGTTCTTATAGATCCCACATTCTCACCATGGACTAGCAAACAGGCAGTGAACCGGTGTGAATTGTCATCAACAGGGAAGTGAAGATAAGAATTGCGTGAATCCGGCTACGAAAGAATGCAACTGTAAGGAAACGAGTGGACACACCCATTCAGTTACTAGTAACAATTAATTGCGAAAATCCCAACAATGTGAAATTAAGGTACATGTAAAGACTTGTTTAACTGACCTCAACTCTTAGTGGTAGCCATGTCTTTCCAGCTTATCACAACCGATAAACTGCAAAATTGCAGCGATATCACCATCTCACTGGTGTTATCGCCCTTTTGTCGATCAATTCATAAACAGCTTTTATGAAAACTGTTGTCTCTCGCATTTTATTTACCCGGTAATTATTAATTTATTTAAAAAGACATGTCCACAACTGCTTTAGAAACATGGCAAAGTACTCATTCCTGTTACTGTAACCTCTGTGAAAAGTAATGTATGGTTGCAAATAATAATCCCCTTACTATCTTAAGATGTAAGGTGTAGAATATCTGTCAATACTGAACAAACATTCCTCCTAACAGATTACTCCCAATTCCTCTAAATCCTACTGAGGAGGAGATTTTTGTAACAGTAAAAAAGGATTAAATGTCAGAATAGGGACAAAAATAACTGTCCTGAGGCACTTTATCCCATTTCTAGCAATGTGTAGGAGTTTGCTCCTTCCCAGACAGAAGAAACACTAAACACCCGAGATCACAAAATGAAGTTTTCCTGGACATCTGACCAAATGCACTTTTAATTCTACCAAAATCATCTAAGAGATAAGATAGAGAAAAGTAAGACTTGTAACACTTCTGATGAGTAACAAGTTGAAGAACTGGTCAATGCACTGCCCAAAAAACATCCAGGATCACTGAAGACTGTAATAGAAATACTGCACACAGTCCAAGAAAATACTGGATATTCTATGAGATTCCTGTTAATCCTTAAATGAACAAAATCTGACCATGGGTACATATAGATCTTATGCACCGGTGCCAGTGTCCAGCAGAAAAAACCTGCATAACCCACAGAAAGAAAAGCTAATCTGTGAGATGAAACACAGCTCCGGGAGTCTGAAACCCGATTCCGGACCTTTGGGGAGGTATGGAAACTCGATTGTGTTAGAATGACGTCATGCAGGTATTTTCCTCCGTGAAAGGTTCCGACTGAACCTGACGGAAGAATTAGAAGCTGTGGATGATCGCTTTTGCATCCGGAACTTGTCCACGATGCAGCAACCAATGAAAAACTAAGATGTCTGCTCTCACCGGGGAATCCCACCGGACACCCATTCGAGTGAGATTGTCGCGGTGAGATGTTGACTACCACAAACGCCTGGCTTTTAGAACCCGACGTGAGAATAGCTTTATGACAATCGAATTGTCTCCTCTCTTCAGGTTGCCTCCATTCGTCGCCTAGCAACATGTAAACTGTCCCTGTCGGAGTTAGAATGACTGCCAACAGTTTCAGTGTTAAAAATTGTAAATCTTCAATCAAGTGAAAAATAAAATAACTTGTCTCATCTGAAGAAACACAAGCCTTTTGAAGAATTCTGAGAAGAAGAAAGTCTTCATCCAAAGACGAAACATCCATGCCGCCATCTTAAAATAGTGGACATACATCCACCAAAAAATGGCCACAAAAGTCTTTTCCTCTGTCCTTTTCTCTTAAATTCGTCCTGAGAAGACATTGTCAACACAGATGCCTTACCACAGAACTAAAATTCCCACAAAAACTCCAAAAACTTTATAAAAAACCAAATTAAAATAACACATCCACACTCTAGGATGGCCAACAAAAATAATGAAGGTTGTTTACTAGCGTGGTCACATGACCACTAGGGGGACATGCTAGTTCACACTCACTCACTGGCCTCTTAAGGTTTCTTAAAACGTTTCTCAACGTTGGCCAGTGAGTTGGATGGCACCAACATATAGCAATGGTCAGGAAATGGTAAGTGTATTTTTCGCAATAAAAATCAACAGTTTGTAACTGTCATTCTGTGATAACAATTTTCTCTAGCAATTATTTAGTCTTAACTGATATTATGCTTTACAGACGATACTTTATCAAAACTCAAATACTTCTTAGTTTTGACTCTTACCTACAAAGACCTGAGGGATGAGACTATGATAGACACTTCTCTTGTCAGCCATTGACTTGGACCTCAGACTTCTCCTTCTCTGACTGGCCAGACCCTTGATGGCCACTCGCTCCATGGGAGTCAGTGTGCTCATCTTGATGGGAGCTGGGATGTCCTGAAATATACAAAACAAGACCACTGCCGTGGTATGATCTCCCGCCGCACTACATCAAAAAGTAGGTGAACAACATATTTGACAAAACTCCTTTAAATTGAATAGTTTTGCTGTTATAAATTATTTAAATCAAAAAAGTCAAAGTAGCTATTACTGAGTTAGCTATGGACCTACAGCTTTCAAAATTTGCAATGAGTTATTTGAGAAAAATTGGCTAAGTACAATACTTTTAAGAGATAATTCGCATTTACTCATTTTGAGTAGGTGAGTAATTATCTACGGGTCTGAAACTTCACCATGTGAAAGCTCTCCCAAAAGTAGATGAATGAGTTATTTGAGAAAAATTGGCCATCTGCAATACTTTTAGAGATAATTCGCATTTACTCATTTTGAGTAGGTGAGTAATTAGCTATGGGTCTGAAACTTCACCAAGTGAAAGCTCTCCCAAAAGTAGGTGAATGAGTTATTTGAGAGAAATTGGCTATCTGCAATACTTTTAGCGATAATTCGCATTTACTCATTTTGAGTAGGTGAGTAATTAGCTATGGGTGTGAAACTTCACAAAGTGAAAGTTCTCCCAAAAGTAGGTGAATGAGTTATTTGAGAAAAATTAGCCATCTGCAATACTTTTAGAGATAATTCGCATTTACTCATTTTGAGTAGGTGAGTAATTAGCTATGGGTCTGAAACTTCACCATGTGAAAGCTCTTCCAAAAGTAGGTGAACGAGTTATTTGAGAAAAATTGGCTGTCTGCAATACTTTTAGCGATAATTCGCATTTACTCATTTTCAGTAGGTGAGTAATTATCTATGGGTCTGAAACTTCACCATGTGAAAGCTCTCCCAAAAGTAGATGAAGGAGTTAGTTGAGAAAAATTGGCTATCTGCAATACTTTTACAGATAATTCGCATTTACCCATTTTGAGTAGGTGAGTAATTAGCTATGGGTCTGAAACTTCATCAAGTGAAAGCTCTCCCAAAAGTAGGTGAATGAGTTATTTGAGAAAAATTGGCTATCTGCAATAGTTTTAGCGATACTTCGCATTTACTCATTTTCAATAGGTGAGTAATTAGCTATGGGTCTGAAACTTCACCAAGTGAAAGCTCTCCCAAAAGTAGGTGAATGAGTTATTTGAGAAAAATTGGCTATCTGCAATACTTTTAGCGAAAATTCGCATTTACTCATTTTCAGTAGGTGAGTAATTAGGTATGGGTCTGAAACTTCACCAAGTGAAAGCTCTCCCAAAAGTAGGTGAATGAGTTATTTGAGAAAAATTGGCTATCTGCAATACTTTTAGAGATAATTCGCATTTACTCATTTTCAGTAGGTGAGTAATTAGCTACAAGTCTGAAACTTCACCATGCGAAAGCTCTCCCAAAAGTAGATGAATGACTTAAAAAGTAGATGAACAACTTATTTGAGAGAAATTGTGTAGCTGCAATACTTTCGAAGATATAAGGCATTTACTCATTATGGTTATCATTAAAAATTGACAAAGTAGCTATTACGGTTTGCGAGATATTTGTCATTTTTCACATTTTCACCAAAACTAGCAATAAAGTAGCCATTACTCACTAGTACATTGGGCAACAGTTGTGAAACTTAAATATGTTACAGTTCACAAAAAAGTAGATGAACAACTTATTTGAGAGAAATTGTGTAGCTGCAATACTTTTGAAGATATAAGGCATTTACTCATTATGGTTATCATTAAAAAATTGACAAAGTAGCTATTACTCACTTAGCTATGGAGATACACTTCCAAACTAGTGACCATGTTGTAGCTGTGGAGATAGTAGCTGAACAACATATTGGAACAAAATTGTGTAGCTGCAATACTTTTGAAGATATAAGCCATTTACTCATTATGGTTATCATCAAAGTAGCTATTACTCAGTTAGCTATGGAGTTACAGCTGTGAAAATTCACAATACAGTATATCCAAAAGATAGGTGAACAACATATTCGACAAAAATCCTCTATATTCAATAGTTTTTGAGTTATAAGTGACTTGCTCAATGGTCAAATGTTAAACTTAGTATAGCTATTACTCAGTTAGCTATGGTGCTACACCTTGGACACCTCACCATGATATAGTACATGAAGGAGTTGTTGAACAACATATTTCAGGCCAATATTGTAAGTAACAGTTACAAAGACAAAATCAATTTACTCATTTTGCTCATTGTTAATAACAGAAAATAGCTATTACTCACTTAGCTATGAAGATAGAACCCTAAAAATGGTACCATCTTGTAGGCATGGAGAAAGTAGCTGAACAACGTATTTTACAGAAACACTGTAAATGCAGTTGTTTTGGAGTTATGAGCACTTTACTCAAAGTAGCCACCATTGCTATTACTCACTTAGCTATGGTCCTAGGTGTGAAATAACAGCATCAAATGAAAGGACATCAGCAATAAGGTCATTAAAAACATTGAAAAGGCCAAGGAGAAACAATCAGTGTGATGTACAGCCCTTTATAAAAGCGTGACACACACTCAATAACACACGCACACACGCACGGAATGCGTTTTATAATCTCCCGGCCGGCGGGAGATAAAAATGTATCTGAGTGGACATGGCATAGAAAATATACGGATCAAAATAATAACAGCCACATTGCTTAATTGATATTCGTATTTATCAAAATGACACCTGGAAAATATAACAGATGTTCTATATACGACCTTGAGTGCACATTTTAATGGGAGCTGGATATTCCTGAAAAATAAATTTTAGAAATGAACAAGTCACAAACTAGTCTGTATGAGTGTGCTGACCTACAAGGGACCTCAGAGAAGGGTAAGTGTAAAATTTTACACCAATAACTCCAGCCCTTTTAGGGAATATTGACCTTTCAGAAGGTAAATTCAATAAAACTTAATAATTTGTTTTTATGATATGAATATTCCACAAACAAAAACATATTTGAAGTAATTTGAATTATTCTTGCAACACTGTCATAGAGTGAATTCTCCTTTTGGTCCTACTGTAATTACATGTTTGTCTCAGTTATTACATACCAGTAAACAGTTTCCTGTAAGCTTTGATAAACAACATTTGAATGTATGAAATTCCCATTTGGAATTTTATATTTTATGTAATACATATAGGAATGTCAGAAACATCCACTAATATGGATGTTTTCCTACTTTCTTTGCTGTTGGACTATTATTGGTAAATCTAAGTTCCCACATGCTGACATACATATTTCTCAAAAATTTCAAAATCAAAACTGAGATGCATTATAATATATATAATCTACATCCTTCAATATTTCCCTTGCAATTTTAAAGATGGTTTGAATTCATTAAGTAACCATGACATTTCCATAATCCTCCATGACCTTTGACTGCCATTGTTCTGCCTAAAGTTCTTGTATATTTGTATACACACCATTCAAAGTTTTGACCATTGATATATGGATGCATTAAATGTTTCCCTCAAAATACTCACAGGAATGATAGAATCATCCAATGACCTCGACCTTTCCAAGATCTGTCTTGACCTCGGGCTGTCATTGGCCTGTCTGAGTTCCTGCATACTAGCATACAGTTCTCTCAGGGCCCTGTCCATCAGTCTTCTCTGTGCAGTCAGCACTTCAAGGGAGGAGTTCCTTCTTAGACCTAGTTTTGCTGATGACATCTTCCTGTTCTGAATGTACTGGCGACTTGGTTTTCTGGCAGTAGTAAACTGTTCCTCATCCTGCAGGTCATCTTTTGATGCTGAAGTAATGGGAATGCTGGATTTTACCTTATACTTACGGTTATAGGCATTGGGTGAAATGCACTTGTCCCTCAACTACCGTCTGAGATTTGTATGCGAAGTTGTGACACAATGACAAAACATCTAATACCTCAACTCACCTTATATCGCTGTATTACACAGAAAGACGACCAAGTCACAACCTTACATACACCATGGACCATAGCAAGAAATTCATATGCCCATGCTCGTTTTCATCTGTGCATGGTCACTGTTCCGAATTCAGGGGTGGAAATGTTAAACATTTGAAAACTTTTGAGAAACACTCATGGATTGGGAGGTAGGCCACTGACTCGCAAGACTGCAAATGGACCACAGGCAATTATCGAAGGTCAGGGATATTTCACCAATTGCATACTACCATAGGTCGTTCCACCTTAAGTGTGACTGGGGTTTTAAGTTCTTTTCATGCCAGGCCATTAATATTTGCCAAATGATTTTAATATCTTGATTAATAGCCCCTAGAATCCAAAACTAGTTCATAGATTATAACCAAACAATCATTTGCCAAATTTGAGCTTTTATAATTAACTTTAATATGCCCATTAACTGAACTTAGCTGTACAGATGCATGCCCCTAACTTTCACTAGGGCCAAGTTTATTTGAAGCACATATTTTGCCTTTAAACAAAAAAGACCCAATTACCAACACTCAAATATACTTTACATTGCCATATTTTAAAAACCAAGTGTAAAAGTGATCTCCTATTTGCATTCATTAGTAGAGAATGAGAACCTTACAAGATACAAGGTGAATGCTGTTATTTTGAGCTCATTTAACATATTTTTGACATATTTTAATGAACCTGAAATATTTTCTGTGTTTCTCAAAAAATTGTTAGCTATACCTTTTGTTTAAATTACTATAATTTTCTTCATTAACATTTCCAGCTTTACTTCTACATGAAACTAATACCAATGCAATGCTGTATACGGATTCTTACTTGGAGCATTGGTCTGTTCTAGTCTGCTGGTATGTGGAGCCTGTGCTCTGAAGGAGTATCTGTTTCTGCTTTGGTTGAATTTCTTGGACAGAGAACATCTCCTGACCGGTGGTTGAGCACTTAAAAACCACAGATAAAGAAAAACAAACTGTTATTTTAGTCAATAAAATCAACTTTCAAAATTCTAAGTTGAGTGCTTAAATACCACAGATGAAAAACAAATTTGTTATTTTGGACAAGAAAATCATCCTTCAAAATTCTGAGACAACAAGTATTCCCATGGGAATAAGTGTTGTTGCTATGAAACAAAATGACTGCAACAAATCTGATGGCCACTTGCAAGAGATACCATCCTTTCTAGTTGAGCAAGTCAAAAATGCTTTAGCTGTCATTCCTGGCCAGATAATTGACAACTGTTTTGAGATTTAGAAACCACCAGGAGTTGTTTAGCACAATGATTGGATATACTCTTGGGACAAGATAGGTATACAAAATCACAAATATTGAACTCCTGTAACTGTTAAACAATGATCTTGTTAATACTGACATGAAAAATAACATCAGTCAGCTGTTTTGTTACACCTGTTACAGACATTTTGCTGTGTAGTTTTCTTTTTATAATATAATAAATAAAGTAACCACAAAATAAGGAAAATTAAACCATGTTTTTGTGTCATCTGATGCAAATTCAATGAGTATTACAGATTTTTCTAAATTAATATTTAGCACAACTTTTTAAGGGTAACCACTCCACAACCATTTTGTTTTGACCAAGAAAAAATTTTTTTCAACTAAAAAAGGCCAATCCTACGGCTCTCAGACTAATTAATATGCCAGATATAGTCCAGCTATAAATCAACCATAATATATAAGGTAACAAACTGAATCTTTTTAAGCTTTGTATTATATGTTTTTCAAAGGCACCCAAGATATCTAATCTATCACAGAAGTGTAGATTAACATTCATAGTGACGTCACAGTGATGTATTACAGAATATGTCATGTTTCAGATCATTAGCTAATAGCTATATTCACCTTTCAGATTCCTCAACTAAGACCCAACAACATATTTATGAGGACAAGCAGTTTTGAAGTAGCAGCTCCTACTAAATGGAACAAGCTCCCAAAAGCCAACAAAACCCAGGACAGTGTCACTAGATTTAAAGAAGAGTTATGAAGACTTAACCTATTAAGTTGAACCTCTCCACAACAGGCTTTTCTCCCCCACTGGACACTAACATAGATATGGGCGTTTTCTGGCAATTGAACTATCGCTTTTTGGATATCAATACTTTTGACAGAGTCTACTTCAATTTGAAACTTTAATAATACTTGATTCATTCACCCTGTTCTTATTCTCTGTGCAGTATCTTAAGCTTATCTCTTAGTGAGAGATGACCTGACATTACAAAAAACGTTTGAACCAGTACAACATTGAATCATTTATTAATGCACAAAGATGTCATACTTAAGCTACAGAATACCAGAGTTACAGATTACCACAGTTGAACAAATTGATGAAATTTATATTTGTACGAGATTAAGGTCACTGCAATTCCGCAGTATTATATATGATTATTTCTCCGAGACAATTATTTTGATTTGGATAAATCGTATACATTTGAAAAAAGTAGTGTCAAACCTTTTTTTAATAGTATATAGCATGCCCATGGTGTACACAGGAATTATATTTTACTTAAGAATTTAATTCAGTTATTTCAAATGACTTCACCCGTGTTAGTCTAAATACAATGGACAGACTTTGCATTTTTAAATAAAGATGTTTTTAATATCTTAAATGTAAGAAAAAATATCACTGAGATGAGTGAATGAAAAAAAAAACAAGAAATAATAATTTCAATAATCAATAAAAAAATAAAGACACAAAAGGAAATAAGAAATCATGAGAAAAACATTAATGAAAAAATCATAATAACAACATAAACTCTAAGAAACTGAATGGTTTCCAATACCTGAAATTAATTTTCTTTTGATAGTTAATCTATACCTACAATAAAACAGAAATTAATTCAAGAAAGAAAAGATGAAAGGCCAGCCAATTAAGGCGATAGCATCTCCTGTGATTTGATATCCCAGTATGATGTTGTAGTAACACACATGTGCTGTATTTTCTTTAATGAAAGCCATAACTCACAAAATGGCCTATTTTCTGTAATTTTATATAATTAAAAATATGAAAAATAACAAGTTTTTTCATAAATATTACATCCAGTCCTGACTTTTTTATATTTCCAGACTAACTAAAACTGAGATTATAAATCTACATTATTAGTAATTTCACAGATTCATATTACATAAATATCATATTTTTCTGCACTGAACACCCGTGGTCAATCTATTTTGTTCAAAAGGGGGGTATTTATAACAAAGAAAAAAATACAGATGAAATGTCAAAGTTAAACAATTACATTGCAACCTTAAAACGTTAAAATTAGTTTTCACTCTAGTATTTCTGCATTTACATCCTGCAACATGGGCCAAAAAAAATTAACACTGAAAGGCTCGTTCACTGTATACGCTTAGATGTGTACAGCTATTATAAAAATATTATAATATATACCACCCACGAGCACTACATAGTTTTGAAAAAGGTGGCATTTATAATTATCTACAAACTCAACCTCATTGTGTTCAGGGCATTAAAGGGTGATGCCTCCGACTATATTCAATCCTTGCTTTCCATAAACATGCAACTACCTAGACCACTAGTACCTTCTGGTGACAAAATGTATAAACTAAAAGCGCATGGATGGAAACTGAAAAGTAAGGGATACTGATCTCTCTATATTGCAGCACCTTGCTATTGGAATAGCCTACCTGGTGATGTCTACAATATCAAACTGGATTTAAATGACTTCAAGAAAAGACTAAAAACCTTTCTATAGTAGCACGGTGATTACAGACCTTTCCATGATGCGGTCATGTGTTAAAACTGGACGGGCTCTTCCCCCTTTGGTCATATTTTGGTTTGGCTTGTACTTGGGAAGAATGCATTCGAAGAAATTTGGTCAGTTTTGGATTTGGGTAGAACACAATTAGGATGATTTGACACAACTCCAAAAGCAATTTGTGTTCTGGATCACTTTTTTAACAAAAAAGTTTGAAAATAAGACCACAACACAATTAACAGTCTTTGACTTATGGAGCAGATATAGTCGGAAAGTCTCTAAGAAATTCTGAATTCTCAATCCTGATCATTTTTGAAAAGGACATTACCACAATATGACCTCAATCCCATTAAGAGATTTCAAGTTGTGTGTGGAAAAATTGACAAACAAATGTTGGTGAATACAATACTCTCATATGCAGAAGAACGTAAGGACACACTGGAAAAAATTGCCACCCTTAATTTTCCAATTAATGTCAATCTCTCAGACTGTATTTGAAGATTATTCACTGTTCAAATGTTCTTTTATTACATTTTTATCACAAAAAAACATGGTATGGTTCAAACTGTGTTTTCATTTAAGATATCTATGATATCTGCAATCACAATTTTTACATGTTTCTATGACATGAATCACCAACAGGAATCAGTGTACATTTTGCAACATTTCTGCACATCTTTCTTGTAATTGTACGAAAAATTGGCAAGGCTTGGATATACATACATCGCCAATCACTTTGGCAACAGTAAGTCATGTACATGGAGACTATAAAGCCTTACAGAAACCAACCATAAACAAAGTCCAAAAGAATTGGGCACTTTTCTAATAGTGCCAAGTTTGATCCATTTTTCAATCACTATGATGATTTTGTCACAAATTAGCCATATTGTGCATTTTATAAATTAATATACATACACTTATGTAGGAAGTTTGGGCATTACTAAGTTGATCATTTAAAATATTATTCACAACGGACTGAATCCAGTCTTGTGTTACAGTAGGATCTTCAACCATGTCTTTCAGTAATGTTTGTGATCCTCTATCCAGTGGGAATTGGACTAGCCTGCACAACTTGTAGCAGAGGATTATGATAAACACTCAGATATAACAGGAATACGACAGGATTGAATTCAACCATTTATTTCATGAACCTTTGTGATCTTTTATCCAGTGTGAATTGGACAAGCCTGCACAATTTGTTGCACAGAATTATGAAAAATACTCTGATATAACAGGAAAAAAAAACTTTATCCAGTGAGAACTGGACTAGCCTGCACAACTTGTAGCAGAGAATTATGAAAAATACTCAGATATAACAGGAAAAAAACCAGATTGAATTCAACCATGTCTTTCATAAGCCTTTGTGATCCTTTTTTTTCTGTGAGAACTGCACCAGCCTGAATAAATAGTAGCACTGCATTATGAACAGTACTCAGATACAACAGAAATAAGACATGATTGAATTCAGCTGTATCTTTCAGTAACATCTGTAATCCTTTATTCAAAAAGGATTGGACTAGAAATTTCACAAATAGTATAACGGCATTTTGACAAATATTCAGATATAACAGGAATACGACATGATTGAATTCAACCATTTCTTTTATTCAGGGAGAATTGTACTAGGCTATTGATCTCAGTGCTACACCTGTGTCAAACACAAACAAGTTCATTCAGTATAAGATTTTTGCACTGTAGGGTAACTAGATATTTAAGAGAAAGGATTCAACTATTAACATATTACCAGTACTTCTCTGTGTGAACAATATCTAGAATCATGTGGTTGTTAAACAGGACTCCAGTGGCTTTTGTCTTTTGGATTCTTACATGTCAGTTCTTATTTTGCACTATTTCTAAGGCCAATGATGATGACAACAATGATGATGATAGTGATGCAAGAAAAAGTGAAGGTAACAAACACCTTATCAATGAATATCATTTGACCATTTAAAATGGCATTCCTCTGTCATTGCATGGTCTTATCCACAATGCCAGGCTAAAGAACTTCCAATGATGTTGATAAATGCTATCAGCGAGTCTCGGTTTTTCAGCCAGGGGAACATCTGAGTCACTGGAGAGCCTAGACTGTACTTGTGCTATAAGGCTGAATTAAAGAGTGATTTGAGATCTGTAGTACAAGGAGATATTGCACTGAATACAATACAGAAATAGTTTGGCTATATGGTTTATATCATTGTCTGTTCCTAGTTTACGGTACTACCATCTGTGGCCTAGTGCTTAACTAGTCTGTTGGACTTAAAGAGCAAAAGGTTCTAGTTTTAATCCTTGGCAAGTTCAATCCTTGGAAATTGAACTCTTGCAAGAAAGTACCTCTTCACCAACTAACATAAAAGTGAGTACCAACACTAGGGAGGCCAGTCTGTGAAATGCGGACAACTTATTGAGGGCAGTAGAAATATTCTGAATTGTTTCATACCATAGAAACCAGACATAAGACTGATCTATATGATAAGACATGAAATGCGATTTCTATTGCCTCCTTCAGGAAAAAGCTCAAAATTTCATGGTTTGCAAAAGCCTACCCATCTAAGTCATCCACCTTGATGTTTCTTCTCTTATATGACCTGGCTACATTAAGGGACTTAACACTTACAGAATATGTTTATGTGCAGTTGCACCTCAGCGTATTTCTGATGATGCAGATCAAGCACTATAAAATTCCTTATTTGATTAGATATTTATCTCTACACCAGTTTTATTATAACAGATGTTGTCCTCTGTTACAGATGACGATGGAAAGCCAAAAGGACAAAAAATATCAGGCAAGTTGTTTAGATCTTACATATTTTGTCTAAAAGATAGTTATCTTGTTCATAGAGAGGCGAGGCAAATTTTTGTTATAAATGACACACTGTATTTGTTCTATATATGGGGACATACAGATGGTCATATACATGTATTACCAGAAGCACTTAATGCATAATTCACACTACACATTAATTTGTTAACAATTTTGATTTCTAGGTAATATTTTTGGGGAAATTATGTGAGCTACAATGTTATATACGAAATTATAAGAGTTTTTCCAGAGCTAATAACAGTTTTTATTGCTTTAAAATACATTTAGAAAAGCAAGAAAAATCACAGATTAAAAAAGTGATGTTCTTATATTCACTTGTGTCTCCTTTGCACTAATAAAACTATCTGAATAATAAAGTTTCCAAGAATAAGCACTTTTCAAAATTTTGTGACATGAGATTTTTTTCTAATACATATATTTCTTTCTGCAAACAATACCTTCTCAATGAGGAACAACTAAAATACTAATGGTACTTATTTTCTACACGGCTACTGTCATTATCGCCTTCAGATATGTAAAAACAAAATATCATGAACCTAAAATGTCTTCAATTTCAGAAGAGGCTGGTACTTCTTCTAGGTATCACTTTTTGGTTTTTACATTTTTTTTCGCAATTGTTGCTGTTGTTGTCACTGGACTTTCATAAATAGTGGCATAGAATGATGAGTGCCCATCTCATCACTGAAGTTAAGCAGCAATGGGCTACGTCAGTACTTGGATGAGTGACCATCTGGGTTCTAGACCACATACATGATGTATCTGACTCCGCATTTGTTTTTGTTGCCAGACATTCATAAATTCTAGTGCACTTACTCGTGTCTCTGATGGTTTTCTTATTGCAGACAGAAAGACTTTTTGGCCTTATTATTTATAATGGAATTTATCTCAGAAAATTAATGTTTTCTTGGACTATTCCTAAAGAATAAAACTTCGAAGTTAGTGAAAAAAAAGAGCCCTGGTTTTTATCTGTGGAGCCTCTGATGGGATATATAACACCAATAGTTTTGCCTGGATTTTCCTAAAATAAAATTACTCAGTTAAAGAATGCAATCTTGCACAAATATTGCTTCAACATTTGGAAAGAACTTCGAAAAGTGTTGTACCTGTTGCAACCACATGAAACATCTGGTTGTGGAATGTCTAAAAGCTCAAAGGGGATTTAAAAATGTTGCCCTTCAATATATACTTAGCTCCAATGTTGATATTTAACAACAGTTTTTATTCTTCAATTTTTTTAATTCCTTTAAATTTTTAGAATTAAAAAGAAATCAATATCAACTTGGATACATTGACTGTGCTGAAAACAGTTGCATTAGGTACATATTTCAACTGTTGGTCAGAATTTAGGTAGATTGTTTCACAGAGTTTGTTAAAGATACACTTTTATGACAATGTAAAAAATTCTTGCTAGAAAATACTCTCAACTTTTTCTCAGAAAACCCTATTTTCCAAGAAAATTCTTAAACTAGTGTGAAGTGGCTGGCCTTCTGCCAACCACGGAGTCGAATCTTAGGACAGCAGTGGGTGTTGAAATCTGTAAACTTGGTATTATCGCCCGCTAAACAGAGTGAGGTGCGGTGACAGTAAAATATTGTTAGAAACCCCATCGTAGCCTCACGTTTTCATCACTCTGTGGGTGTACAACTACCAGCATTTGATATTTTATATGTTTTATATATTGCGAGAAGACAGAGTGAGGTGCGGTGACAGTAAAATATTGTTAGAAACCCCATCGTAGCCTCACGTTTTCATCACTCTGTGGGTGTACAACTACCAGCATTTGATATTTTATTTGTTTTATATATTGCGAGAAGACAGAGTGAGGTGCGGCGACAGTAAAATATTGTTAGAAACCCCATTGTAGCCTCACGTTTTCATCACTCTGTGGGTGTACAACTACCAGCATTTGATATTTTATTTGTTTTAAATATTGCGAGAAGACAGAAATATTGCTGGATTATATATTTGTAAAATGTTGTTAGAAACCCCATCGTAGCCTCACGTTCAGAAACCCCATCGTGAAAACTTCTAGGACATACAAAAGCGCCTTCTAGTGGTTGAATGTAGAACTACGGAGTTTGAATTTTCATTGTCTCTGCCAGAGGTGTCCTCGATTTTGATTGGCTGAATGACAAATGTGTAGTACTACAGTGACGTCACTTCATTCATTAATTTCTTTGCGGTTTATTTGTTTGACAAATAATGGAGTACACGTTGATGGGCAGACAGCAATTTTACATTAACAGTGACTGCGTGATAAATCCTGCAGACGAATAAATTAATTGGGGTTTAAGGTCTAGAAACCAGCAGACAAAACCGTTAAAAAAGACTCGTTCGAGTAGAAAATCACAATAGAAATACAATAGGTTCTAGGACATACGGGTCCTTGGAGAAAGCCAGACGAAGTGCTAGACAAGCTTTTTACTTTATAAAATATAACTGAATAAAAGCATTAAAAATCTTCAAAATGGCAGAGTGTATAGTATAGACCTTAATGTACCGATATGTGAACAAATATTATGAAGAATTTGATATTTAAGGGCTTAAACGGCCCTTTTAAAATCGCGACCGCAACTCAGTACATAACTCGAATCTAAGATTCGACTAAAAAGGTTTTCCAGAAGAAAAATGTTTGTCAATATGGATACGATTTGAGGCAAAACAGTCTGATATGTATCTTCTTTAAACTGAACAAACTGGTGAGAATTTTTTTTAAAATGTCTCATCCTCCCATATTTCATTGTAGTTTTATTATGTGAATAATTGTGATATTTTTGCTTTTGTTTCCAGGAATCGGAAACGGAAATGGCAACAACTTCTTGCCATATATGCCTGGGGGCTGATAGTGTCAAATTTGTCATGGTGTCATCATGATCAGAGGGCAACAACTAAAGAAGCACAAACTCTCGAGAAGCCAGCCAGAATTATAAATTTAATATTGTCAGAGTTCAGTCTCGAGTATAACTGCCAGATTGTATTATTTTGTGGAATAAAAAAATTGGATGAAAAAAACTTTTTCTTTAAAATTTATACAAATGGCCAATTAAAACAAGAAAACTGTTCAAGTGAGTCTAAGTAAGATGACAGTGAAGCTGAATGTGGTTATGAGTGAGACATATTATAGGGTATTCAATACCACCACACTGTTTGATGTTGAAAGATGGGTAAATGGTCATATCTCATTTCAGGAACAGAATTACAATCCATAATTTATCACATTAGATGGTTTCATATCCCAAACCTCTGGTAGTAATAATATGTAAAGATTTAATTGAACAGGCACTGTGTCAGCTGACTGAGTGTTTTTGATTTGTGAAGGTAATAATGAGAGGAAAACATAATTATCAGGGAAAGTGCTGTACAGAAGTACAGTAAATGGTAATTGAACAGCCTGTTCAAAAGAAGTTCTGAAGCTGACAGAAGAAAAGGACAAAAAAGTTGTGCCCTGCAAATGGTATTATGAAGGAAAGTAACAAGGTAACTGTTTAAGTGTAAAAAGTAGGTTAAAACATATTTAAAGAAATACCGCAAATGCAGTATCCTCGTACAACCTTGAAGAAGGCGTCCAAGGTCAAATCCAACCACACAAAAACATTCCCAGCCCATGATTTCCTGTAGGTTGGTTTACCATCCCAAACCTCTAGGACCAATAATAAGTGAGTTATAAGCACTTTTAAGTTTGGCTGTCCTTGTTTGACCTTGAAGGAGGGGACCAAAGGTCAAATCTGACCACACCAAAAGATTCCCAGCCCATGATTTCCTATAGGATGGTTTACCATCCCAAACCTCTAGAACCAATAATAAGTGAGTTATAGGCACTTTTAAGTTTTGCTATCTTTGTTTGACCTTAAAGGAGGGGTCCAAAGTCAAATCCGACCACACCAAATGATTCCCAGCTCATGATTTCCTGTAGGTTGGTTTACCATCCCAAACCTGTAGGACCAATAATAAGCGAGTTATAAGCAATTTTAAGTTTGGCTATCCTCGTCTGACCTTGAAGGAGGGGTCCAAGGTTAAATCTGACCTCACCAAAAGAATCCCAGCCCATGATTTCCTATATGTTGGTTTACCGTACCAAACCTCTAAGACCAATAATAAGCGAGTTATAAGCACTTTTAAGTTTGGCTATCCTCATTTGACCTTGAAGAAGGGGTCCAAGGTCAAATCGGACCACATCAACAGATTCCCAGCCCATGATTTCCTATATGTCTGTTTACCATCCCAAACCTCTAGGACCAATAATAAGTGAGTTATAAGCACTTTTATGTTTGGCTATCCTCATTTGACCTTGAAGGAGGGGTCAAAGGTCAAATCTGACCACACCAAAAGATTCCCAGCCCATGATTTCCTACAGGTTGGTTTACCATCCCAAACCTCTTGGACCAATAATAAGGGAGATATAAGCACTTTTCATGACTGACAAAGAAACGCCTGTGGCGGCATCTTGGTTTTCAAAATGAGGCCAAAAATATTCCCAGTCAAGATTTTATAATGAGGAACATACCCTGCGAATTTGAGATCTCTACCTATAATACCCTTTGCTCCAGAGGGCCAACAAAGTCCTTGTTTAAAGTCGAATAAACGTCCCTGGCGGCCATCTTGTTTTTCAAAATGAGGCCAAAAATATTCCCAGGCAACATTTCATGGTTATTAATATATTCTGCAAACTTGAGAGGGCTAACTATAATATTTTTTTCATTAGAGCGGTAATGGTGAAATCTCTCTACACACTGCGGCTATCCAGTGGATACAATGATTTACTCAATAGTGAGAACCTGAAAGTAGCTATTGCTCAGCTATGCCATGACATAGTGGTCTGCAATTTCACTATGTTATAACTGACCAAAAACTATGTGAATAACATATTTAAACAAAATACTCTAAATGTAATAGTTTTCAAGTTACAACTGATTTACTCAACAGTGATAACCTCAAAGTAGCTATTACTCAGCTATGCCATGAGCTACAAGTCTGAATTTTAAAGTAGGTGAACAACATATTTAAGCAAAATACTGTAAATGCAATAGTTTTCAAGTTACAACTGATTTACTCAATAGTGAGAACCTGAAAATAGCTATTGCTCAGCTATGCCATGAGCTATAGGTCTGTAATTTCACTATATAATAGCTGACCCAAAAGTAGGTGAACAACATATTTTAACAAAATACTCCAAATGCAATTATAATTTTTCAAGTTACAACTGATTTACTCAGCATACAGTACCTGAAAATAGCTATTGCTCAGTTGTGCCATGAGCTACAGGTCTGTAATTTCACTATGTTATAGCTGACCCAAAAGTAGCTGAATAACATATTTACACAAATTTCTGTAAACACAATAGTTTTCAAGTTATAAGTGATTTACTCAACAGTGATAACCTAAAAGTAGCTATTACTCAGCTATGCCATGGGCTACAGGTCTGAAATTTTACTATGTTATAGCTGACCCCAAAATAGGTGAATAACATATTAAAACAAAATACTCTAAATGCAATAGTTTTCAAGTTACAACTGATTTACTCAATAGTGAGAACCTGAAAATAGCTATTGCTTAGCTATACCATGAGCTATAGGTCTGTAATTTCATTATGTTTTAGCTGACCCAAAAGTAGGCGAACAACATATTTTAACAATATACTCCAAATGCAATATTTTTCAAGTGACAACTGATTTACTCAACATACAGTACCTGAAAATAGCTATTGCTCAGTTGTGCCATGAGCTACAGGTCTGTAATTTCACTATGTTATAGCTGACCCAAAAGTAGCTGAATAACATATTTACACAAATTTCTGTAAACACAATATAGTTTTCAAGTTATAAGTGATTTACTTAACAGTGATAACCTAAAAGTAGCTATTACTCGGCTATGCCATGAGCTACAGGTCTGAAATTTTACTTGTTATAGCTGACCAAAAGTAGCTGAATAACATATTTATACAAACTTCTCTAAATGCAATAGTTTTCAAGTTACAAGTGATTTTACTCATGATGGAAGTTACTGAAAAGCCCAAAAGTAGCTATTACTCACTTAGCTATTGAGACAGACACCCAAGTTACTCACCATATTGTAGCTATGAGAAAAGTAGCTGAATAACATATTTTAACAAAATGCTCTAAATGCAACACTTTTCAAGTTATAAGTGATTTAGTGCATGATTTCATGAATTTTAATGCATTAAAAATTATTTTAAAAAATTTATTAAAAAAAAATTAAGACAGATCCAGGTCTCATACTCACACATGAGAATCTACCTCTGGCCTAGTACATATATGCAAGATATGAGAGAAATCCCTGCAACAGTCACTGAGAAAATTGTGATAAAGTGTTGAAATTTTCACACTTTTGGTGGGGGTACCTCCCTTGTAATGTCTCTAGCAAACAGATGAACAGACAGATTTGCATGCCTTGAACAATTTTTCATCCTCGATAGATAAGGTATCATTTGAAAAAAACAGCATGTCTCTAGGCCTTGTAGTTTTGGAGGAGAAGATGTTCACGCGGACGCATACGCCCATGCCACAGAGTGACGACATAATGTCAGCTGACATAAAAAACATTGTTTGACCTTGAACAATGTGTGAAAGATTAAAATTGGACCCTGGTCAAAGAATTACAGCCATGATGTTCCAATTCCTACAATTCTAATTCTAATTTGACTTTTATAGCGCTTAATCTCCACTGAGTAGTAGGTGCAACAACACAATAGCAATATCAAGGTTCAAAAATCCAGGGACAGAAATAGGTCAGCACCACAGAGAAGCCATAAAAGAAAATGAGCTAAGGAGCATATGCCTTTGCGTAGAGATAGGTTTTGAGCTTCTTTCTAAATGAGCCAATAGTGGGTGATGCACGAATGTCTTCAGGAAGTGAATTCTAAACAGTGGGAGCATCAAAGGCAAAACTGAAGCCAAACTGCTTAGTAGACTTGTGAATTTTAGATTGAAATTTTGGTACATTGGTACAAGCTGTTTGCATATACCAAACTTTGGAATCACTCCTAAAACTACCAGGCTAGCTGAGGCATATGACGTTCATGTTGGAAAACTGGCTGCTAATGTTTACTTATTAGCTGCAGTTACAAACAGTTTTCCTCATAAACGTACGACAAACAACTTTTTAAAATTTCAGTAACTAAGATCCTCTTTTGGAAGAGTAATGGTAAAGTACTGGACAATTTTAACATGACCCACTCTATGTACATGCAAACTATGAATAAAATCTGAAAACTAATTAATTAACATACCAACTTCTGGACCCAAGGAGGTGGATACACACACATACATGGAAAATCTTTGTTATACAAACAAGCAATATAACCCTAATCTTTCAGCATAGAATTATAATAACCATGAAAATAGCGTCAGAGATACCTGTACCCTACAGCCTGGGGAATATTTTTCAACACCATGAGATATAGAAGTAGTGAAACAGTACACAGATTGGGATACTTTCAGAGCACTGCATGTAAAGATTAAGTATTAAAACAAGACAATTCAGTACACTAAAAGTTATGAAGCTGTAAAATTTCTTAACTGGAGAATAGCTGTCAATGAAAATATCACAATTATGTATGGTCGAATTATGGTTTGAATGTTTTGAATATTACCCATTTATACAGATGTGGCAATACATGCTTGTATGTGGAGTTAGGGCAAAACCTGTGACTCACTTGATACAATACCATCTATTACAATGGGAAGTTGCAAAAGTAAAACCCTTAAAGAATTCTAATATGACTTTAACATTGCTTAATCTACATCAAAAGACACCAAAAGGTACAACAACCAAGATTCAAGTAAAAGATATGAGAGATATAAGAGAGATAAAATAGTATCACATATCCCTGTAGAGAGATAAAATAGCATCAGATATGCAAGATCAAAGTTCAAATCCAGGTCACACCATGACGTTGCACACCTATAACCCACTAACCAATGTGCCTACCAAGTATCAACTTCCTACACCTTACAGTTTCTGAGATATAGCCCAGACAAGATTTTAAAGGTCAAGGTGCTACGGTAAGGTCAAAGATCAAATCAAGGTCACACCATGACGTTGCACACCTAGTCCCCCTAACCAATGTCCCTACCAAGTATCAACTTCCTACATATGGTTACACACCGTGTCCAATCAATGGCCATGTGCATCATACCCTATGCATACACCTAACCCAGGAAAATATGAAATGTCATGGGAGGCAGTTCCACTACCCAGGAAAACTTCTAACCGCAGGTTATACCGCCTGTAGTGGAAAATGACCATAAGGAAATGTTGAAGAATGGTTTCTTCCCCAGTGTAAGCAACATGCCATGCACAAAATATAGACTTCAATATATAGGAGAAAATGAGAGACCATTTGATCTGAGAATGTATGAACATATTCGAAGTGTAAAAGTAGACACAAAAAAGTAAGTTAACCACCCTCAAGTCAAGTCTCAAGGCATTTTTCTATGAAAATAAGTCTCCAATTTACAATGTACAGAGAATGATACTTACCCAGATTCCACAACAAGTGCCAGAGACAAGGAATTATTTTACATTTGGGCATTTCTAAACCTCAAGCCTTAAGGTATCAACACGTTTGTGTGAGCTTTATGGTCCCAGGTGCACTTGTTTGACTTGATCTTAATAATAAACAGGAATCAATCAAATAGATAGCATTCTATCATGCATCTTGAACAAGAAAAACAAATATTTTGAATTCCATAACCTAGTATCTGTCCAGTCATAAACTAAAGTTAATGCCACTTGGCTTGTGAAGATCAAAGCATCAACTTAGGAAACTCAATAACATCTACAAATCCATACACAAAGCTATTGAAAATAAGCTATTAAATAAGTTTTATGTATCAAAACGTAAAAACTGTACCAGATATGCTTCACCTGCAGAAATAACAGCAGATATTATTCTGCACTTAAACCAAGATGTATTAAGTAAATTAACTTTGTTATAAAAATCCTTATTAAGTTTTCTTATACTTTTGGAAAAGATATAAGTCAAGTTATAGTGTCACTGACTGTACTTTTTATTCAGCTCTGTTACTCTGCAGTTCCAAATAATTGCTGTAACTTTTCAAAGCATGTTCTGTACATTTTTACTGTAAACTAAACTCTGGATTTCACTTTGTACTTTTTCTGAACTCAATATAATGGTTTACAGAAATAATGACACGATTGCTAATTATGGCATTATGATATCAGTGCCCCAGGTAGATAGGTAGATGTACCAGATGTAAATTAAGTAATAGCCCAGAATGGGATAAAATTATTTATTCTTTAATCTAATAAATACAATAACTAATATTTATTTACATACTAAAACCAAGGCCACATAACGTGAATATATGTATCATTAACCAGTCTATGATTACACTTAATCTGGAGACTTAGTGAGTTTACGTATACCATAAATTACAATGAGGTGGCCATGACTGAAGGTCAACTTAATCTAAGCATTAAAACATAATTATCACAAACGCTTAATTGTAAACTTCAAGCAGTTTAAGCATACAATATTTTACATTAAGGTGGCCATGAGTTAAGGTTGGCGTACATTAACACTAAGGAAAATACTGGTGATTATTAACAGATAAATATTTCAAAACACAGAACCAGTATAATCAGCTGACCACATGTTTGAGGTCAGTTATGAAGGTCAGGGTGATTAAGATATATGTTTATGTCATGCACTGGAGATTTAGGTTCAAACCCCATATTCTAACATTTAAAAGACTTTTTAAAGTTTTATCATTTACAGAGCAGCCCCAAACCCCAGTTAGTAATTAGCAATATGATATCATCAGAAAGAACTTTAACTTGAAACCTTACAATTGTAATTTCAAATTTGTTATTATCATGCATTTTCATATTATTGTATATTTACGGTAAAATAACTTTGTATGTTGATACTTAAACTTGAGCAAAATATTCCAGATCTATTTTGAAATCTGTTGTACATATCATTAAAATGTTTTAAAAATGATTTATTCTCTGGTCAAAATGGAAGTGAATGAACATTTTTACCCAGAAATACTTCTTAACATTGAAATTACATTAATTTGTGAAAGCAATATTATGATTTCAGTGTAACATTCGGTGACCTTGTAACTACACAATAACATACAAATACCCAAGCTTAGCAATTCTAATGTAAAGTGTTAGGTGGAGCCATTTAACCAAAACTGTATGAAGCAGGTTCTGAAGGCATGCCCGCACTGAAAGCAAGCAATACATCAGGCTGATCTGACAAAAAGCTTAAACCTGGGTCCTACCCTTTCATGGTGGGGTCACCAGTAGAACTCCACCAGGGAAGTGTTGGAGAAAATTCTGGCTTGTTTTGTATCAGAATGTGATCTAGATCACTAAAATGATGACTTTGCTCGGTTTAGTATGTTTTTCTATTTATGCAAAAATTCAAAATGTCTGCAAAAATAGCAGGAAAAAGGTGACACACGACTCTGTGTACACCCTGTGGATCAAAAATCTGTCAAAATTGCCCTATCTTGCACCATTTTCAAGATAAATGCATTTTTGCATTTAACGCAGAAATTCAAGATGGCCGCAAATGGTGGGAAAACAATTGTTGACAAAGAGTGCCAGATGACTTAATATATATACTGGGAGACAAAATTTTTGCTCAAATCTCTCTATCTGAACCAAAATTGTTCTACCTCACACTTTTTTTTCATGGTTAAGAAAAAATATGGTGTTTAGTTAATCATTAATAACTTGGCCATTTTGTATTAGATCACTTTCAAAAGCTAATGATTTCCAGACATCTATATAACAAACATACTTGCCAAGTTCATGTGAATAGGTGAAGCACCTTTTAAGTTATGATCCAGACAAGCACATCCCTTTTGAAAACATGTTTTTGGTCATGTGACTTCTTTTATTGGTCAACATGTCATGACACCATATCAGAAAATTTTCCCAGGAATACTGCATACATGTGCCAGATTTGAAGAGAATCCACCCAGTGGTTGCTGAGCTATCAGCAATAGAATATGCAGGAGCCGGCCCCTTCCACCTGAATTTCTCCTTTAAACAAACAAGCATCCCGCAAGGTACATTTAATAACTTTATCCTTTGGCCAGACCCCTACTCACATAAAAAAATTCATTAAGATCTGCAAACCTGTCATTGAAAATACATTGAATATTGGAAAATTCTGGATGGGAAATATGATCCGGATCTTTCCCAAAGTTTAATTCTTTCTTCCTTTGGTCTGCCCCTAGTCACACATAAAAATTTCATAAAGATATGTTCACTACTTTTGGAGTTGACATGAATACAGACAAACAAAAAAAAACAAACACACAAAAGAATACACCCAAAAACATAATCTGCTTGTGGAGGTACAAATTAAAACATGCTTTAAAAGATGTTTTAAAAGTTTACTGAGAATTTCCAATTTTGTGGCTCTGTTGTGAAAGCTATTATAAAAACAAACTGATGTCTTGTTTTATGAACCCATAACAAATCAATGTGTGAACAAGAAATGGTTCATTGATAAAAAATATTAATGATTTATTAGCATGAAAGCAGAAAAAAATGATAGAAATCAATTAAACATAACTGACAGAATTGTGTGGGCTTCATACATCAATTCCATAAAAAATTATCAAACAGCAATTAAACTGCCAGCAAAGAAGCAACATGAAAAAGAAATAAGTCAAATAGAGAACATTTTGTGTGACTTGATATATTGGCATGGACTAGAACTACCAATAAGCCATAGTATATTTTGTTAAAGTCCCACTTTTTTCAAAAAAAAGTAGTGTTTTCTTGGAGTGGTTATACCCAAGTCACCCTACATGCAGTATTACCAATGTTTATAGGCATTTTGTTAACACTCCTCATTGCTGTTACTGACACACTTCGATCTGTGAACTTGACAAACTCGCACTGTCCCCGCTTCACCCGTCAATACACGAAAATTTTGAAATGTTCAAAACATCCACTCCCGATTTTCAGGATTTTTAGATTCCTATAAACATAGGTGCAAGTAGGTAACTTATGTGTGATGGGGGTATAAGGGAAGAGTTCATGGCCACCCGTAAGCTTAAGTTTTACATTTCATTACATTACGATTTGGTTATAACCCTGTGCCAAAGTTACAAGTTTGCATTTGTTGACTGAAAACAATGATCAGACAAGATAATACTTTAGCATGACTCTGCACTGATGGGCTTCATAATCTGAATTGGTTAGCGCCCTAATAACAGTAACAAATCATGTTAGGAGATATGTCAAACTGTCAAAAATTCTGGTCTGAATAGAAAAGCTAGATCCAACTCATGCTTGGACGTCGGGTGACATTATAAATCCCTCCACTATTATATTACGAAACCTCTCAACAAATACCAATACTACTCCACTTAAAAACTATTTATTTAGCAGCTAAGCTGTATATTTTTAGAACTTTAAAATCTAATGGAATTTTTAAACTGTGTGAATTTTTGCATTTCTTCTGGGGATATGGGGAAATTTAAACAGATTTTTGCTGGCTAGTTCTTATATGTTATGCAGCAATCTGGCATAATAAAGTAATGGAATTCTTTGAAATTGACAAAACCTGTTATTTAATCTTTTGTGTGTAATTTCTCTCTAATTATGTACCGTCTTACGTTTTGTAACAGTTGTAACATGTTGTATCGTCTATTTTTGTATCACAAAAGAAATAGATATGTTTCGGACTCTGCAATGGTGATCTTAACATCTAATGGTCAGTGAACCAGATAGTCAAATAGTCCATTGACTTATAGTCCCTTTATCATCTCAGCAAACTGCACAAGTCAAAGTTGGAGTTTTACGTCCTATTCAACAGCTAGGGTCATATTGGGATAGGTCCTCAGCATTGCTACTTGTGGGACTCAAACCCACAGAGGTGAGAGCATATTAGATGCCAAACTTGCTAACCACTAGGCCACTGAGGACCTTGCAACTGTACAATAGTCACAAAAGTGTAGGAATTCAAAACTTTCAGGTGTGCCTGTATTACCTGAAATACGGTAACACGTTGCTTTTCATTCATACCCCTCCCTATTACAGTTACAAAAGACGCAGATGCTTGAAATAAGAGAACACTGAAAGCTCTAGTTCTTTACACTTGTATTCTTGAGGTCTCAAGAGTTGGAATTAACTTACTACATTATTATTCAACAGAAAACATGTGGTTCTTAACTCGGTCTCCAGTGATTCTTCTGTGGATTTTTGTTTGTCACATGTTGTTCATGCAGTTTGTCCATGCAGAGGACGATAATGATGATGAGGATCAGAACAAAGAGGACGATGGTAATAGAACTGATTATACATTATTTATTTTTATTTTTTACATTCAAAAGTTTGTTCTATAAACTACTGCCATAATCTCCAGAAAGGAGTTTGTGTTTTGGGGTGCATTTATTTGTGTTTCTTTTATTTATTATTTATTCATGATATCTTACGACTGGTACAAAAAGATTGATTAAAAATTTATGTATGAAGAAAAAAATAATATATTCCTTCATTTTATGTACTTTGTATGAGCACAAGTTGGAACTCACTTAATATTATGATATTTCCTCAATTCATGAAATAATTTTCAGTCCAAGATATGTGCATTTGACCATAATAGGTGAAATGTTCCAGTGTCAAAGGTCAAAGTTAGGGTTTTATATCCCATTCGATAGCTAGTTTTCAATGTCAGGAAAGCCACTTAAATTCACTTCCTGGACTTATGGGAGATTCTTTATACATTTCTGATTTTTGGGACAATATTGGATTTCTTATCTTGTTTAATGCAACTGTGGCAAACATTTTGATCTTTATTTAATTTTCAAAATGCTATTTCTTGAAAAGACAATAAAAACATATACAGTGAGTATTACTTGGCGTTAATTTATCCTTTCAGAGACAAAATTTGAAATGTTTGTCAACTGAATAATTGTCCTGTTGTATTTCAGCACACACTGGTCACAAAGACAGAGTTAATACTGAGGGTCAGATATGACTGTAATTGTTTTTTTCCAGATTCAGATGGCAATGGCTGGATAGTAAAAGCACCGAAAAGTATTGGTATTGGTAAGGAACAGACCTCTTGACTTTCCACAAGAATTTCTATCTCTAGTGATGATTCATCATACAAATGTCCAAGATTCCTCCTTAATCCCCTATGACACTTTTTCATAAACAATATTTTATTGAAGCAATCTGGCAAAATCAACAAAGATTATAATAAGCCTTCTCACACGAAGAACTATTACAAAAGAATATGAATCGATGATAATGAAGATGAAGGTGTGGACATGTGGCTAACTATGAAAACTGCCCTGATTCCTTTAAAATTCTTGTACTGCTTCAAAAACTACCTTGTTTAGTTCAAAAGTCAAGTTATAGTCTCACACATAAAAAAATCAGTGGTTATTGTCGGTAAAACTTGTAACTTGTTTAGCAAAGAGAGAATTGTTATGACACTTTTCCTATAAGATGTCATGAAGATGTCATCATGTATAAATAATAAAATAATGCAATATCATCTCCATCAAATACATCACAAATGTTATTTAACTCGGTTCAAATACCTTTTTGAAATTTTGAAGGCTTTATTGTATTGTTACAATGGAGACAAAAATTGTGTGGTCAGAAATATATTTCATGACACCAAAATAATACAAGTGTTTTAAACCCTTAAAGACCTTGTCTGTATTTATTTATTTATTTTGGCTTTAACATCGCTTTCAACACTGTATAGGTCATATCACAACGGGTAGTTTTATGGGCAGAGAAAACCAGTACGATACAGTTGGTCAAGGTCCTGTAAACTGCCAACCACTGGTATGAAAATACCATCTTTCACACATATGGAGTTCAGGGTTTGAACCGTCAACCTCAGAGGTGGACGTTGAGTGTGTTACCACTGTGCCCTGTGCCCCCCCCCCCCTTTGCCTCTAAGTGGGCTTTTAATAGTAACATGTATTCATCAGCAATAATCGTCTTTCAACTGGTAGTCCATGACCTTGTCTAATTATTTTACTTTCCTTCAGTAACATAGAAATTAAAGCTTGACATACTTTAGAATGTATCATTTAATATATTAGAGATGGGGACATTGTGGAGGACAATGAACACTTGTGTGTTGTTTGGGCAATTTAAAATGTTTGCAAACTACTTTAACCCAGAATTTCTTTGGTACAGGTGAAAATACTGCTCCATTTGTGGAAAAGGGATTAGCCGTGATGGTATTGTAATATTGTTGTGAAAGTATGGTGATACTGTGATGACACATTTGTATAAGGATGAATTCTCTTGTTTGTCGTGTTTAGAAATGGGTCATTACAGTCCGCCTTTATATTACACTATCTGCAATCATTACTTCTGGCTTCATGCAAAAAGTCATTCCAGATTATTTGAAATCAATATAATGCTGCATTGAAAATATGAAAAAGTGGACTCTTTTCAGTCATGGAATGCTCATGTTTACAGTCTCTTATGACACACAAGGGATCCCTGGGTTACGACTTTGCTGGGTTCAAGGACTGTCAGTTTGGGATTTCAGCACACTAGAGGAAGTTCCTCTGTATAAATGTTTCTATTATTATTATTATTATTGAGCCTACATTGATGATATGTTTTGACATGGTATATATAATTTCATTTTCTGTTCTAACATAATCAGTAATTTGTTTGCAAACTGCTGCTTCTGATGAGAACTGTTTGCACAAAGGTATGAACAGAATCAGCATTGTGACTGATATTGACCAATAGAAATGTGGACACCTTAACCCCTTGAAGACCCTGTATGTTGGCCAGCAGTTGACAAAAAATGTATTCAGTGCCATGTCTGTTGGCAAGCAGTCAACTCCCTGTATGGCTGTTATTTTACTTTCCTTCAGCCCATTAGGGTCCTCAGTGGCCTAGTGGTTAGCAAGTTTGGCATCTAATCATAGGCTGTCACCTCTGTGGGTTCGAGTCCCACAAGTGGCAATTCTGAAGACCTGTCCCAATATGACCCTGGCTGTTGAACGGGACGTAAAACCCCAACTTTGACCTTTGTCCTTCAGCCCATTTGAATTACAACTCTTGGTATATTTAAAGTACTAGTTTAAAATATTATGTAAGTGGACATTGTTAACTGTAAGATGAAACATAAGAGTAAAGTATAACTTTATAATTTATTTCTGTAATAATCAGTACTTCTGATAACAATTTTGAATGAAATACAGTCAGAAATTTAAGCAAACAGTTGTGAGTAGACCAGTTCAAGATTGGTACATTTAACAGATTTTAAATCTGGATCTTGTTTGTCATTAAAATGTGGCAAAATCGTCCATCAAACATAAACCAACATTGCAAGTAGCATTATTTACAGTAACTACACACAATTAAGTTTAAGGAAGTCTAAAAATACAAGAGAGAGAATTATTTTAAGGTAGCTGTTTAACATGGTACAGTGTCTTATACTTGGTGTAATGTAATTGTAAAATGATCCCCCTTTAGCAAAAATAAATTGGCACAGGGTGAAAATTACTGGAATTGTGGTATTCAAATCAGAGAGGAATTAGAAGGGAACACATATTATTTGACATCTCACAGTTCACAACCAATTAATTATGTAAAAGATTTCTGTCAATCTAGGTTCTATCAATGGACTTAAATTTCTTCAAAATGATGCAACATTGCAAGATTTATGTGTACATAAAAAGAAACCAGAGATAAATTTACACTGGACAAAATTTTGAATAGCTTTACAAATCTCTTTCTTCTTTTTCACTACAGGAAATCAAAATGAAGGTATGCCATTTATGCCAGGTGGTCGGTGAGAATTTCCTTGACTGCAAATACTGAAAATAATCAAGAATATATTGCAGAGAAACTGGATACATCACAAGATCCAAATGCCAAGAAACAATAGCCTTAGAAAGATAATACTTTATAAAGTTACTGGGGATTTCATATTTATATATCTTAGGTGGCAAACCACAAAGTGAAACTTGAAAATAAAAATCACATAAAAACCTCAGTTTTTGTTATCTCCCTGACTGTAATACACATACAAATAATCCAATGTAAGTAAAGCTATAAATGGAATTTCCCTTTTTAATGGAAGTAAAATGTGATAATTGGGTTTTAGTATAGGAATAAATGACAAATTTTAAAATTTTAATTACTTAAATGTAGCTTTTATAAGCTACAAGCTTACCATGTGGAATTGAATGCTATCTTGGGAGGCTGCAGGTATCCGGCCAACATCCAAGAAAAAAAAGACATTTAGTACTGGCCAGTGCCTCACAGGAAGGTGAACCCTGTAGTGAAATACCGCTTTACCCTCCTTCTTCGAGTTGTAAATTTTTGCCCATACCCCCTCAATTGTAATACAGCGGGGAGGCAGGGTGGGACTCTCTTCAGCTCCACATGGTAAGCTTGTAGCTTATAAAAGCTACATTTAAGTAATTAAAATTTCCAATTTTATTGCGCTACAATAGCTTACCATGTGGAACTGAATGCTGAATCCAACTGCTATGCGGAGGGAGTACAGCTGACACAGGAGGTATTTGTCAAATTTTCTTGGATTTTGAATTAATTAGATTAGAATCAATGATTTAAAAATGCCAGTCTGAGTCCCACTTACAGTGCCCCGGTTACTGGGCCAGTAAGAAGCTAAAAACCAGAATACTTAAATGAATGACAGTACTGATACTGTCTGGATGTCTGGATTTTGAAGGAGTAAGTGCAGCAGTGCTAACTCATATGGTATATAGCCCCAGGGCTTCACCACAAAGAAAACAAGCCCTGGGCTTGAAAATCTCTTGCCACCCTTATGATGAGATTATGGGATCACCTGAATAAGTACTTAATACATTATACATGTTAATTACTGTTAAATCAAAAAGACCTTACCAAAAATCCTGAGGAGGTAACCGCATACCTAGACCCTGGGATTTAGACTCCTGAAGACTTGGCTGTAGCGTATGTCCCCCCTTCTTTTCTTTCCGAGGATGACTAGTCTGAGGGGAAGGGTCTAGGACTTGAGCCGCTACTACTGGACCCAGATACATAATTGTTGTTATCTGACCAAGTAAGGTATTTTAGGTAAAAACAAATTGTAAATGTGTTGTGAGCTTCCCAGTGACAAGTTTGCATGATTTGGTCCACCAATACCCCACCGTAAAATGCCTTAGAGGCCACAAAGGCCCTCATATCATGCGCTTTAACTTGGACCAAGTCCAAGGACTGTTGATCTGCTTGTTTGTAACAAAAAAGGACCGTTGTTTTAACCAAGAAGAGAGTGTAGCGGGTCTAATGTCTGAGGTATGTCCTTTCTTGAAGGAAATAAAAAGTAGGGATCGAGACCCTTTCAGGTCTTTGGTTCGATCCAAGTAGTACCTCAGGGCCTGTACCAGACAAAGGGCCCTTTCTTCTTTGAATTGTCTATCCACGATGTTAGTCAAAGCAGGAATATTCACCGGAGACACACTTTGAGAACCTTCCCTTGAAATCTGAAGAGGGGAATAAAGGTACCTTTTCCCATTGGCCTACATTTGATACTCTGTTTGCAACCCAGGCATGAATTTTGCTACGGCACTTGCTGGAGGCCAAAGTTAGCAAGAAAGCAGATTTAAATGTAAGATGTTTGAGGTCTGTGTTTTTTCATAGGCTCAAAGGGTGCTTTTGTGAGCTCATTAAGAACAACAGAAAGGTTACACCTTGGAAGGTTCCTGGAACTTTTTGTGGCAATTCCTGTAAAAACTAGAAAAAAACCTGTTAAGGTCAGAGCTTTGAGAAATATGAGCCCGGCTGGGCCCAAGGTGTCAACAATGGCTGTCCTGTATCCATCAATGGTCGAAGGGCACCAGTTTAGATCTTGGTTCAGGTACATGAAAATGTCTGAGACCTGTTTTACAGAGAGTGGAGAAATGCATCTAATTTTCTCTGCACCATTTCTCAAATTGGGCCCACTTGACTTGTAGATGGTCCTTGTTGAAGGCCCACTTGACTTGTAGATGGTCCTTGTTGATCACCTTTGAGGGGGCAGCTATTCTCTCTGCCACTTTCACAGCGAAGCCTTATTCTTGGAGCTGTCTACTCCTAGACACCATGTGTGGAGGTTAGAATGTTGAGGACTGCTGTGAAACACATAATTGTGGGACTGTTTGAGAAGTGTTGTTGACACTGGTAACTCAATTGAGATCTCTGTTGAGAGCTGCACTTAGTCTAGCTCCCAAACCAAGGCATTCCTGGCCAGCCTGGAGCTATTACAATGTTACAATGATGAGGCAATTGCATTTTTTTCTTGGATCACCCTGTGAAGGAGAGCCGTGGGAGGGTAGGCATAAGCAGTGAGACCCGACCAGTTCATATTCAGAGCATCTATGTCCCAAGCATGTTAGTCTGGGACCCGAGATACATACAAAGGAAACTTAGTGTTTCAGACAAGTGGCAAATAGATTTACATGAGGGAGTGAACCACTTTTGACAGATCTCTTTGAACACCTGAGGATGCAGTGACCATTCTGTTGATTGGACTTGGTTCAACAGAACGTCAGCCATCACATTCAGGCAACCTGGAATGTGCCTGGCTCTTAGAGTTATCTGGCAATGATGGCACCAGGTCATGATTTTCCACAGGAGAGCACACATCTCTGCCAAGTGCTTTCCTCCTTTTTTGTTTATGGAGGCTACTACTGTTGAGTTGTCTGTAGCAACCAACACTGTTTGGTTTTGGCACTAGTCTTTGAATCTTTTCAGGGCCAGAGATACTGCCTTCAACTCTAGAACACTTATGTGTAGCCTTTTTTCCCTGTCTGACCACAGGCCTTTTGTTAGAGACTTGCTCTAAGTGAGCACCCCAACCTTCGTTTGAGTCTGTAAAGATTTGGATACTATGGTCTTTGGGGTGAAGGTCTGCGCCTTCATCATGTTTGAGGGATTTTGCCACCACTCTAGCTGAGCTGAAATGGTCTCTGACCAAGGAAGGAGGCTGTCCAATGGCTGAGGAAATCTCCAGTGCTGCTTGAGGTAAAACTGAAAGGGCCTCATGTGAAAGCGTCCCTCCGGGACCATTTTCTCTGTTGAGGAAAGCAAACCAATTAATGACATCAAACATCTTGCAGTCAAAACATGTTTTGACTTGAAGCGTATTATCAAATCCTCAAGTTTGAGCCATCTCTTGAGTGGGTTTTACAGGGGCTGAATCTAGGTGGTATTCGTGGCCCACAAACGAAAAACACCTGTGTAGGTTTGAGTTTGGACTCTTGATTTCTTATCCACCCTAAGGACTATGTCAGGTCTACCATGGTCTGAGTGTTCACTTGTGCTTCTTTCTGAGACGGAGCCAGACATCCAGGTATTTGTGAAGTCTGACTCCCCTTGTGACGGCCATTAGCTTCACTTCCTTTACAATCATAGTAAAGACCTGTGGGGCCGTGGCTAGGACAGTTTTCAAGTTTCGAAAGCATTTTGGACTCAGTTTTGCGTATGACGCACCTATGATTTTGAATGACCTTCCTGACGAGGTCCGTTTGGTAAACTCACTTGCCTCCTTCAGCTCAAAGCTGATGTCATACCTCTTTGGAAAAGCATATCCACCCTAAATTTCCAATCTCTTCCTGCTTTCTCCGCGGTGCTGATCCCTGCAATGTCTCTGGTTTAGGAATATTGAACAATGTTTTTGTATGATGCACCTTAGAGTCTGTCTTTTTGACAGAGATTAAGCGCTATAAAAGTGCTATTAGAATTAGAATTAGGACGAAAGGGAGGGAGGTGAACTGGAACACTTGTGAATTGTGGCAAAACAGTAGGTACTTCCGTGAGTTTTGGTGGATGGGGATGCAAAGATAGGCGTCTGACAGGTCTACCAATGACACACCTTCCCCTGGAATCAGAGAGGCCCCAATGGACTCTGGTGTTTCCATTTTGAACCTTTCTACAAGTAGGAAGGTGTTGAGCAGTGTGAGAAATTCGTTGCAAAGCAGTGGTAGCCCCATAGGGCCACCAGGTTCTGAAGTTCAGTGGCCCCTATTAAAACTTGATGGCCCAAACTTTTTAAAAACTTTTTTCTAACAAATAGTCTTTTTAATTTATTAAAAGTGACAAGTCAAAAAGATAAAAAAGTGATTTATGTTAAAAATTTAACTTCAAGTTTGAATACAAATAATACAAGATGCACTCCGAGAGAGCAAAACACTGGACTCCATGTGACCAGTCTCTCAAGTGATATAAAGTATTGTAAGGAAGACAATAAAATTAAACCAAACATGTAAATTAATTTTTGAAGAAATATCAAGCAGAAAACTAAAATAATTAAAAATGCATTTAAATGGGACCCCTGAAAACTCATGATTATTTTGTATCCAAAAAAAGATCTAGATTTTTCTTTTTTAGTAACTTCTTCCTTTGGCCAGGTCCTACCCACAAAAATTTTTAATAAACATCTGTTCATTAGTTCTGGAGTAATCTAAACACACACAAACACAAAAAAAACACAAAAAAAAACAACCCAGAGACAGACAAATACACAATTAGCACACAAGAACATAAACTGCTGGGTGAGGTAAAAAATATTGCTTAAAAGTCACTTCTTGGTAAAAATCACTCATGGTAATTCTTTTTTTTTTTTTGATGGCCTGTCAAGGAATTGAAAGAAAAAAGAGTGAAAAAAGATGAATACTCCACCCCCTCTTTATTATCTTTATGTCAATTTCAAGACAAAAAAAACGGGAAGAAATATTTTTCCTTAAAGACAACAAGTATCACACCCTAGGCTTGTGACCTCACAATAACAATTGCATTGTGACATCATTAAGTAATGACATCACTAGAAAGCAAAATATTGATTTTTACATATGTGAGAAGAGAAGCAGATTTCACTGTAAAAGCCCTATTAAAATAAGAAAAACTCTCTCCTGGCTTTAATTTTCAAACAAAATACACCAAATTTAGAAGAATTCATCTGTACCCCATGAAATATCTACCCACCAAATTTAAGCTTGATCGGTGTTACAGTTTTCGAGTTTTAAGGGCGAAACGGTGCACAGACAGACAGACGGACAGAAACAAGCTGATCACAATAACCCTCTCCTAACAATGCTAATGTCAAGCGTTAAAAATGAAACTAAAGTCTTTTTATGATCATCCCAATGAATTTTACACAAAACATTTTGCAAGTTTTATGATTACTTTAAACTTCAAAGAAATAATGTTTTTCTTTTCATACAATTTAGACAGAGCATCTGCAGCTAAACAACCCTTTTTAACATTGACTTGTGGATAAGTGGAACAACTATACTTCTGTGAAGGGAGGGGGGTGTGTCACATATACTAGTACCTGTATTCAGTCCACTTTCCCAGCATGTTCAAGCTAGGCAGTGAGTGTGTGTATGTGTGTATGTGTGGCTGTCTGGCTGAATGAACTAATCCACTGGCAGTTTTGTGTGAGTGAGGGGGGGGGGACTTGTCTGGTTATAAAGCATATGCATTGATGGTTTTTCTGCAGTCTTCCCAGTGAAGGGGAGAGGGGGAGAACCACTTGGTGTACTAACTTTTGGAAGAGTGAGAGACACAGTATCAGAGTTTAACTCCTAATTAAGAGTGAACTCAATCTGGAATATGCAAAACACAATGCATATTTAAGGACTTAGCCATGGGGAAAGAAAACCAATTTTAAAAAATGAGAGCTGTGCTGGATTGTATTACCACACGAGACATGCTGTAGTCAATGTGGTGGCCCATTGGGGCCCATGAAAGTCAAGTCAACTTAAAAAGGGGGGGCCCCGGGCCACAGGGCCACCCTGAATTTCGCACACTGGTGTTGAGCCTGCTTAGGTCTATCACTGACCTCTGGTCTCTTCTGAAAGAACAGAAGCGACCTCCGACTGGTAGACTGAGGGAGGCTTTTAAGGAGTCATTGGGAGGAGGGGTTTCCATGCCCTCATCCCCTTGAGTGAGGTTGAAAACGACCTCTGGAGTCCTAAGTTCCTAAGTTCCTGACATATAAAATCCCCCAAATGAGGTTGAAGATGAGTCATTTTAGCCTCACATCTGAGCAGGTTGAATTACCCATGGTGTACAGCTCCCTCTGGAGAATATGGGCTAAGGCTCTCTGCTGAATAAGTATCCTCTTATTCAGGACATCTAGATAGTCACAGGTTGTTTCCTAACCACGTCTGGCTACTTTTTTTCAGGATTGGCACCCTTTTGAATTTGCTTTTTGACTTTTTTGGCAGTAGATTTGATACTGTTTTGGTACTTTCCCATGATAGAATTACAAACAGAAGCAGTCTTAGCAAAGGTAGCTGCAAAAGTAACAGTGCAGAGATTTTGCCTTGCCTGATACTCAAACTCTTTGAGAACCTGTAGGGGAACATTGCAAATAGGGGCCCCAGAGGGTTTAGGGGATATCTTATAATCTGTCCTCAAAACAAGGTTGTCCCACTTTGTACCACTTTGAAGTGGAAGTTGGGGGTTAATAAATTTACCCTCAGGTAAATTAGAGGCCTGAAAATCCGCTTCAAATTTTACAAAGGCATCTTTTAAGTAAGGACTGAGTGGGGGCATAGCTGAAGGGCCCCATGGGCTAGGCTCCTGTTGGCTTGCTACCTTATTCAATGCCCAGACTGTGGTAGAGGACCTAGGCATACTGTCACTGGGGTTAGGGAGGTTCAAAATTTGCCTAAAAGTTTCAATGTCCTTGGAATATGGTGAGAGAAAGTCAGACATATCTACTTCCTGATAAAGTACAGGATCTTGTTTAGAAGAAGCCCCTTTGGGCTTAGAAAACTTTTTGACTTGCACAGAACACTCAGATTTGTCTGAAGAAGAAGATGATGTAACATATTTGGCCCGAGACTTGCTCACAAAATGCTCAGATTGTTAGGATTTTGGATCCGATTTGATCTCGGACTCAAACCTCTGGACAAACTGTGGTGGTAAGGGAGGGCCAACAAACTCAGTCTATGTGAGTTCATACGATGGTTTGTTGCTTGGAGAATCAGTTCTCGGGAATTTTGGAAAGTCAGGTTGTTTGCTCGGACCAGGCTTCAGATCCGAAGTGGAGATCTGATCCAACCCACTGCTTCAGAATTGGTTTTTTGACAGATTTAATCTTGTCTCTCAGAGAGTGCAGAGATTCCATAATAATTTACACCCCCATTTGTTCCTGAAGCTGAATGTTCAACTGTGAACCCACACTTTTTTCAATTTTATGTTGAAGGGCTATGCCTGGAGTGGGAAGGACATTTTGAGGCATTTTGATGGATAATGCTTCTAAATTTAAGTGCTGGAGGTGGGGAGGAGATGAGTACAACTTCTGAGCAATATTTTCAAGGTCCTCAAGTGACCCTGAGAAGACTTTCTCCAAGTTTGGATCCCCCAAGCATATTGTTTTCGAATTTAGTGATTTGTTCTTCAATAAAAGAACTACATAACTGGCATTGCTTTTCATTATTGACACAAGGGTTGTCTCCCTTCCCTGCCTCTCTGCAGGTGGGACAATAGTAGTTATGTACATCAAAAGAAATACAAAAATAGCATCAAAGATGCCCATACCCCACAGGCTAGGGAAATATTTTTAACACCATGAGATATAGAACTACTGTATAAGTACAAAGTTCAAGATACTTTCAGAGCACCGCAGTTATGTAAAGGTCCAAACAATGTTTAAATAGAGAAAATAATGGCTAAGAGAAAGATAATGCATGTACTCTTTATCTACATCTGGCATGGCTGAATTATGGTTTAGATGTTTTGAATATTACCATGAATACAGAAGTGGCAATACATTCAATGAATGCTTATGTGTGGTGTTGGAGCAAATCTGTGGCTCACTTGATAAAATTCCATCTGTTACAATGGGAAAATTCTTAATGAACTAGAAATAGGGCGCCCTGTTGATAATTCTAATTCTAACAGTACTTTTATAGCGCTTAATCTCTATCTATTGACAGACTCTAAGACGCATAAAGCCAAAAATCAGAGATTGTAATTGTTAAATCAGAGACATTGCAGGGGTCGGCACCAGAGAGAAAGATGAATGCTATGATAGTAGATAGGACATATGAATAGAAACAGGATAGCATAGAAGAACACACATTATCATGTGTAATGTCCACCCCATGAACCTTTTGCAAAAATTGTACAGTAGTCTTACAAGACCCTGTTTCATTTGTAAAACATATCAATGATGCTGAAATATTTATTAGTATACATGTAAATTATTTCAGCTTCATGCCTTTTTGCATTGGTTGGGTCGAAAATTTCGACGAAATCGCTCTATCTTGCATGGTTAAGGAGACAGAAGCAAATTTCTGTTTTTCAATTTTTGGCAAAAATTCTAAAATTCAAAATGGCCGCCATTTTTGGGAAGAGGAAAATTTTTTGAAAATTGCCAAGAGTACATTGCTTAGATACTCTGTGGGTTGAAAATTTCAACGAAATCACTCTATCTCGCACGGTTAAGGAGATAGAAGTAAATGTCTTTTCCTTTTGGGCAAAAATTCAAAAATACAAAATGGCCGCCATTTTTGGGGAGAGGAAAATGTTTTTGAAAATTGCCAAGAGTACATTTCTCAGATACCCTGTGGGTCGAAAATTTTCGACGAAATCGCTCTATCTCGCACAGTTAAGGAGATAGAAGCAAATTTGTGTTTTTCCATTTTTTGGCAAAAGTTCGAAAATACAAAATGGCCTCCATTTTTGGGGAGGGGAAAATTTATTGAAAATTACCAAGAGTACATTACTCAGATACCCTGTGGGTCGAAAATTTCAACGAAATCGCTCTATCTCGCACGGTTAAGGAAAACACATGAGACATGCTTCACATCAAAACGTTTTGGAATGAAGTTTAAAGGGAATTCTAACATGAATATGTGCCCAGAAATGACTTTTAGTTCTATGCGCACACGTTTACCGGACAACAATCACACTGCCCTTCCATCCTGCGTACATATTTTGGGTTTTAGTAGTAATGTTGCTATGTTATTTTTATTTATATTTTATTGAATATTAAATATTCATTGAATATTAAATAATATATATTATATTTATATTAAATATTCCTGTATGAGAAAATTTTAAATATGCCGTTGTAAGGTACAATGGATGGAACAGCTGGTTGCCAAGGTCACCACAATGTAAACAAAACTATTCAACTAAAATTTGGAAGGCGGCCAAAGGTTAGACATGGCCATATTTTATATATCACATAGCTAATACTGTGTCAGATAACAGTATGAACCCTTTTAACTCACATGTACACAACTGGTAGTTGAAGATGTAGGAAAGAAGAATTGATGACATCACTGGTTAATGTGTTTGCTATCTGTGGATGAAAATTCAACAAAAGCACTGAAATCTGTAAGAATACCTAATTCTTGCAAGAGTTACTATTTGCTGGATTTTCAATATAAAATACACTACATTTCCCCCTGTGGATTTATTTCTATGAAGAAATATATATTTCATTGCTTCCGATATTAGATTAATTTCTTTATTATTAGTAGCTGTTTTAAATGTTTTCGCCTGCAAAAATATGCAGAAGACGCAAGACAGAAAATTCGACCAAAAGCACTAAAATCTCATGAGAATACACTAATTCTCATAAGAGTTACTGTTAGGTGGATTCATCATATAAAATAAACTTTCTCATCTATTTCAATGGGGTAATGTATATTTCGTCACTTCCGATAACAGACAAATTTCTTCGGTCAGCAGGTGTTTCAAGTGTTTCACCTGTGAAACTATGCAAACTGAAGACGATTTCCAAAATATCAACAAAAACACTGAAATCTCACGAAAATACCCTAATTCTCAAAAGAGTTACTGTTAACTGGATTCATCTAATAAAATAATTCACTTTTGTCTCTTTTTCATCTATTTCTATGAGGAAATATACATTCATCATCGCTTCCGATAATAGATGAATTTCTTTGTTTAGTAGTTGTTTTGACTGTTCTGCTTCATAGCAACAGTGCCAAAGTGTCAAAAGTCCAAAGCATCTCTTTGAGGCCTCCTGTCAAATACAATGACAGTCATGGAACTGCAAGCTAAGCTATGTTGAAGAGATAATCCACCATAAGCTTTTGTACTCATACCACCTCCACTAGGGTAGCATGCTGGTTTAATTGGTATACCCCGTTTACACTACAGGTGGTACAGCCCGCGGTTACAGATTTTCCGAGGTGGCGGAACTGCTAGCATTCACATTACAGGCAGTATCCCCCACGGTTGTCCGTGTTTGGTAAAACGTCCCTGTCCTTCAACTACCAGTCAATGATTGTATGCGATCTTGTGACACAGTGGCAAAATGTTCATTTACCTCCTCTCGCCTTATGTTACAACAAAAGACGACCGAGTCACAACCTTAAATACACCACAGACTACACCTTCAGTTACTGTAGCAAGAAATTCATCTGCGCTCGCTCGCATTTAACTGCAGATGCTCACAGTACTAAATTTAGAGGCAGAAATTTTAAACATTTCAAAACTGCTGTGGGACACGCAATGTAATGGACGTACTGCCACTGTGTCACAAGGTGGCAAACCTCAGACGCTAGTCGAAGGGCTGGGATGTTTTTCCAAAAGCGGACTACCACAGGGGATACCGACTGTAGAGTGAATGTGGTACAACAAACTCACCTGCCACCTCCCAGATCATGGGTTTGAATCAAGTTCTAAGCTTAAAACTTGATTTTGAAAGTTAATGGCTTTCAGTTCAAAATCCTGGACAAATAAGTAAGCATTTGCTCTCCTCCATCCGGTAAACTATCTGCTATTATATGACCTATACAATGTGTTGAAAGTCATATCAATCAATCAATCAAAATGGATTACTTTTTTTTTCCAACATTTCAGGCTGACCAAAATGTTATGGCTGGGAAGCAACAAAGGGAAAAAACAACTGCTGAGAATTATTTAAATTATATTTACCTTGCAACTTGCCATAACCTCAATTCATTGACCAGAAGCCATCAGTTGCAAAACAACTCCTGAGAATTATTTAAATTATATTTACCTTGTTGACTTGACATATCCTCAATTAATTGACCAGTAGCCATCATTACTCAGTATAGAATGGATATTTCTGTTGTTCAAAATGTCACAGCAAGTGAACATACGGGGGCAGGGGAACAAATGGCAAGAATTGTTTGAATAATTTCAATTATCGTGTCAATATCTTTCTATCTCCAGTTTATCAATATTGTTTCTTACTCCATTAAGACAGCAACAGACCAACCTGTAACTGCATTACTGAGAGTTGTAAGAAAATTGTTCAAGTCAAATTTGGGTTTTACGTCCATTAAACAACCAGGCTTGTATTTGAACAGGTCCTCAGCATTGCCTCTTGTGGGATTCAGACATACACAGATGACAGCCTGTCATTAGATGCCAAACTTGCAATCTAGGCATCTGAGGGGTTGTAACCTATGAAACATATCACTGGGGAGCTCCGTCTTAGAATGACCTTTGGTGTTGGAAGGGATGTAAAACCAAAAATATGATCTTTATGTGAAAGAAAGTCACTTATTTTTAGAGATAACACTCTCAACAATATTTTAACACAATGAAATAGTATAGGTGAGGTTCAATTCAACATTAAAACCACTTTACAGGAACGCAGCTACTTGATTTTACAACCGGAAATAAACAGACTCAATTCTGTTTTGAGACATTGTCGATTTCATCTTGAGGAAAAAGCACCATCTGATACAGGTAGCTACATTCCTTATTTCCCTATATATAAGCTTGAGAATATGGTCTACATTTAATACTTTTAGATCTGATTGGAATGGAAGGAATTTGTTTTCAATGAGCTGAATTCAGTAAAATGATACAATAACTATTCATGCAGTACTATAGACTCCTCAAAATAAATCACAATTTATTGATGAGACTATTCCATTGAAACCTTCAAGTTGAAAATGTTAAAGACACGACTTGACTTTGTGGATGAATAATATGGCTTTAGCATTAAAACTCTTTTCAAATATAATGACTACAAAATTTAAATTTAAATAAATAGTTTTGTACAATTTTTGCATCAATTCACATGTGCATTAAGTGTCATGTAGAACTCATGATACAAGTACATCCTGCAGCAGCCAATTATGGTACTTCAAACAAACAAAATATATATTTATTTTATTATCCACCATGTTTACTAGCTGACATCCACTCTTTTGTATCATCCAGAAACCTGTTCAACTGTTCCAAGGTAGCAGACGAGTTCTTCTGGGATAGATGGATATAAACTTGAGTTTTGTCTGCATAAAAATGAAACTTTATTGCTTTATGTTTACCAATAACCAAGCTGAGGGTAATAGTGTACAATGAAAACAATGAAGGACCTAGGGGTACACCCAATAGGAGTTTACAAAGGTCTGAGCGAGTAGAACCAATTTTCATTGACTGATAGCGCTCAGATAGGTAGGAAGTGAACCATTTCAGAACAGAACCCCCCCCCCCCCCCTCCAAACCTGGGGGCTGTAAATGAAAGCATTCATTCTGCTTCTGAATTGATTAACTCTAAGTTAACCCTAAGTTAGCAAACTCTTGTATACATCAAAACCTTAGTTAGTTTACTCTTTGTTAATTTTTCGTAAAAAACCCTCAAATTTAACAATAACTCAGACCCTGTTGTTAACTGTTAGTTGCATTAACCCTTTGTTCTTAACTTCCAAATAAATATAGTTACCATTGTTGTATAAAATGAAGTTACTGAATATTGTGCATAAAGGTAATGTGCAATTACAAATTATAATTTACATTGGGTTTGGAGCGAGTGATATATTTCAATGAACATTTAATTTCTTGGGAGGAGATCTCTACTGACATATCCTTGATTTCCCAAATCAATTCTAGATAAATATTGTATTTTCTTAAGATATTCTGATATCAAGACTTTTTGTAATGATTATCTAGTTCTTTTTCTAAGTTTTCACTATCTTTGTTTTAACTGCAGATCTTACAGTTTTACTCATCTTTTATATTTACACCTTTTACTATATCAAGTACGATTATACATATTTATAAATACTCATTATTTTTTTTTACTCATCACTTTTAATCTTTAAACTTTTAATAACATGGCAATCGGGGTACTTATTAGATCTTTCTCCACTGCCTTTATACCTAAGTGAACTCTAATGGTAAATAGTATTTTACACTAATATCAATATTTTTGAATAAAATATTTAAACCCCACTCTTGTGTATCTACCTAATAACGTAATATGGCAAATCACTGTTACACATAAGCATGCAAGTTAACCAAACACAGCCATGCAAACACTCTATAGTTACAAAACGAAACCATAATGTAACAAAAATAGCATCAGAGATACCCGTACCCCACAGCCTGGGAAAATAGTTTTCAACACCATGAAATATAGAAGTAGTGAAACAGTACAAAGATCTGGATACTTTCAGAGCAGTGTCAGTTATATAAAGCTCCAAATAATGTTTAAGTAGAGAAAATAACATCTAAAAGAAAGAAAATGTATGTAAAGATAAAGTATTAAATCAAGACATTTCAATAGCAAGATGAAAGCATTAATTAGTAAACTACAAATTACAAAGTTGTAAATTTTATTAATTGGAGTGTATATAGCTGTTGATGGAAATAGCACAATTATATAAAAGTACATAAACTAATCAGTTGCAGCAATCTATGTATCTTGGTCATAAGAGAAACATGTCCCAAATCTTGCAGGTGAGCTTTGGCAGAGCCAGATTAAAGGTCACACCATGATGCACACCTACGCCCCCTAACCAATGTCCCTACCAAGTGTCAACCTTCTACACCTTACCAAATCCAATAAATAGCCCAGACAAGATTTTCAAATAAAGACTAGGCCATGATGATGCATACCTACAACCCCCAACCAATGTCCCTACCAAGTATCAACAACCAACACCTTACAGTTCCCGAGACATAACCTGGATAAGACTTTATAGGTGAAGGTCACTACAGCAAGGTCAAATTTCAAATCAAGGTCACACCATGATGTTGCACACCTACCAATCCCAACCAATGTCCCTACCAATTATCAACTTCCTACACCTTACAGTTTCCGGGATATAGCCTGGATAAGACTTTATAGGTCAATGTCACTACAGCAAGGTAAAAGGAAAAATAGCATCAGAGATGCCCGTACCCCACAGCCTAGGGAAATATTTTCAACACCATGAGATACAGAAGTACTGTATCAGTATAAACTTTAGGATACTTTCAGAGCACTGTCAGTTATATAAAGGTCCAAATAATGTTTAAAAGAAAGATCATGCATATAAAGATGAAGTATTAAAACAAGATAATTCAATAACAAGATGACAGCATTAATCAGCAAACTAAAATTCAACCCTCTTTATCTACATCTGCATGGCCAAATTATGGTTTAGATGGTTTGAATATTACCATGCATATAGAAGAGGTAATACATTTAATGAATGCTTATGTGTGGTGTTGGAGCAAAATCTGTGGCTCACTTGATGAAATTCTATCTCTTACAATGGGAAGTTATGAAAGTAAAATTCTTAATAAATTCTAATATGACTTTAACAGTGCTTAATCTGCATCAAAAGAGAGACCCAAAGGTGCAACAAGATTTTATAGGTCAAGGTTACTAGGACAAGGTCAAATTAAGGTGACACCATGATAATACACACCTACAGCCCCTAACCAATGTCCCTACCAAGTATCAACTTCCTCAACCCTACGGTTTCCAAGATATAGCCCGGACAAGATTTTATAGGTCAAGGTCACTACGCCAAGGTCAAAGGTCAAATCAAGGTCAGACCATGACGTTGCACAACTATATCCCCTAGCCAATGTCCCTACCAAGTATCAACTTCCTACACCTTACGGTTTCCGCGATATAGCCCAGACAAGATTTTTAAACTCAAGGTCACTATGGCAAAGTCAAAGGTCAAATCCTGGTCAGACCATGACGTTGCACACCTACACACCCTAACCAATGTCCCTACCAAGTACCAACTTCCTACACCTTACGGTTTCTGAGATATAGCCCGGACAACATTTTATAGGTCAAGGTCACTATGGCAAGGTCAAAGGTCAAATCAAGGTCAGACCATGACATTGCACACCTACACCCCCTAACCAATATCCCTACCAAGTATCAACTTCCTACACCTTACGATTTCTGAGATATAGCCCGGACAACATTTTATAGGTCAAGGCCACTACGGCAAGGTCAAATCAAGGTCAGACCATGACGTTGCACAACTACACCCCCTAACCAATGTCCCTACCAAGTATCAAATTCCTACACCTTACGGTTTCCGAGATACAGCCCGGACAAGATTTTATAGGTCAAGGTCACTACGGCAAGGTCAAATGTCAAATCAAGGTCAGACCATGACGTTGCACAACTACACCCCCTAACCAATGTCCCTACCAAGTATCAACTTCCTACACCTTACGGTTTCCGAGATACAGCCCGGACAAGATTTTCAAACTCAAGGTCACTATGGCAAGGTCAAAAGTCAAATCAAGGTCAGACCATGACATTGCACACCTACACCCCCTAACCAATATCCCTACCAAGTATCAACTTCCTACACCTTATGGTTTCTGAGATATAGCCCGGACAAGATTTTATAGGTCAAGGCCACTACGGCAAGGTCAAAGGTCAAAGGTCAAATCAAGGTCAGACCATGATACTGCACACCTACACCCCCTAGCAAATGTCCCTACCAAATATCAACTTCCTACACCTTACGGTTTCCGAGATATAGCCTGGACAAGATTTTATAGGTCAAGGCCACTATGGCAAGGTCAAAGGTCAAATCAAGGTCAGACCATGACGTTGCACACCTACACCCCCTAACCAATATCCCTACCAAGTATTAACTTCCTACACCTTACGGTTTCTGAGATATAGCCTGGACAAGATTTTATACGTCAAGGTCACTACGGCAAGGTCAAAGGTCAAATCAAGGTCACACCATGACGTTGCACAACAACACCCCCTAACCAATGTCCCTACCAAATATCAACTTCCTATACCTTACAGTTTCCGAGATATAGCCTGGACAAGAATTTATAGGTCAAGGTCACTACGGCAAGGTCAAAGGTCAAATCAAGGTCAGACCATGACGTTGCACAACTACACCCCCTAACCAATGTCCCTACCAAGTATCAACTTCCTACACCTTACGGTTTCCGAGATATAGCCCGGACAAGATTTTATAGGTCAAGGTCACTACGGCAAGGTCAAATCAAGGTCAGACCATGACGTTGCACACCTACACCCCCTAACCAATGTCCCTACCAAGTATCAACTTCCTACACCTTACGGTTTCCGAGATACAGCCCGGACAAGATTTTCAAACTCAAGGTCACTACGGCAAGGTCAAAGGTCAAATCAAGTTCAGACTATGACGTTGCACACCTACACCCCCTAACCAATGTCCCTACCAAGTATCAACTTCCTACACCTTACGGTTTCTGAGATACAGTCCGGACAAACTATTTCCCGCCGCCCGCCCGCCCATCCAGACACCATGGGTGAAAACAATACCCCGACAGCCCTTAAGGGCTGTGGGGTAAAAATGACGGTCACATCATGACGTTGCCCACCTACAACCCCCAACCAATGTCTCTACCAAATATCAACTTCCTACATCTTACGGTTTCCGAGATATAAAAGATTTCATAGGTCAAGGATACTACAGCAAGGTCAAAGGTCAAATGAGGGTAACAGCATGACATTAAACACCTACAACCCCCAACCAATGTCCCTACCACATAACAAATTCCCACACCTTACACTATCCAAGATGTAGCCCAGAAAAGATTGTGTAGGTCAAGGTGACTATGGCAATGTCAAAGGTCAAATCAAGGTTACACCATGACATTACACACCTACAACCTACAACCAATGTCCCTACCATGTAACAACTTCCCACACCTTACACTATCCAAGATATAGCCCAGAAAAGATTGTGTAGGTCAAGGTCACTTTGGCAAGGTCACATCATGACATTGCACACCTACACCCCCTAACCAATGTCCCTACCAAGTATCAACTTCTTACACCTTACGGTTTCCCAGATATAGCCCGGACAAGATTTTATAGGTCAAGGTCACTGCGGAAAGGTCAAAGGTCAAATCAAGGTTAGACCATGACGTTGCACACCTACAACCCCTAACCAGTAGCCCTACCAAGTATCAACTTCCTGCACATTACGGTTTCTGAGATATAGCTCGGACAAGATTTTCAAGCTCAAGGTCACTACGGCAAGGTCAAACATGACGTTGCACACCTACACCCTCTAACCAATGTCCCTACCAAGTATCAACTTCCTACACCTAACGGTTTCTGAGATACAGGCTGGACAAGCTTCTTCCCGCCGGCCAGCCACCCACCCGCCCGCCCGCCCATCCGGACACCATGGGTGAAAACAATACCCCAACAGCCCATAAGGGCTGTGGGGTAAACATATTTCAAGAATATACTGTAAACACAATAATTATCAAGTTACAACTGATTTACTAAACATTGATAACCTGAAAGTAGCTATTGCTCTGCTATGCCATGAGCCATAAGTATGCAAATGTCACTATGTTATAACTGACTGAATGATACGTGAATAACATATCTAAAGAAAATAATCTAAATGCAATACTTTGCAGTTATAACTGATTTACTCAACAGTGAAAACCTGAAAGTAGCTATTGCTCAGCTATGCCATGAGCTACAGGTCTACAATTTCACAATGTTATAGCTGAACCAAAAGTAGGTGAATCACATATTTAAACAAAATTCTCTAAATGCAGTAGTTTTTGAGTTACAACAGTGAGAACCTCGCACTGGCTATTGCTCCGCTTTGTTATGAGCTACAGGTCTGCAATTTTACTATGTTATAGCTGACCCATAAATAAGTGAACAACATATTTAAATAAAATACTGTAAATGCAATAGTTTTCAAGTTACATCGATTTACTCAACAGCTACCTCAAAGTAGCTCTTGCTCAGCTGTGCCATGAGCTACAGCTCCACAGTTTCACGATGTTATAGCTGACCCATAAGTAGGTGAATATCATAGCAAAACAAAATACTGTAAATGCAATAGTTTTCCAAGTTACAACTGATTTACTCAACAGTAAAAACCTCAAAGTAGCTATTGCTCAGCTATGCAATTAGCTACAGGTCTGCAATTTTACTATGTTATAGCTGACCAAAAAGTAGGTGAATGACATATTTATACAAAATTCTCTAAATGCAATAGTTTTCAAGTTACAACTGATTTATTCAACAGCGATACTCTGAAAATAGCTATAGCTCAGCTATGCAATGAGCTATAGATCTGTAATTTTTCTATGTTATAGCTGACCCAAAAGTAGGTGAACAACATATTTTAACAAAATACTGTAAATGCAATAGTTTTCAAGTTATAACTGATTTACTCAACTGTGATAACATCAAAGTAGCTGTTGCTCAGCTATGCCATGAGGTAAACAAAATAATGTAAATGCAATAGTTTTTGAGTTACAAATGATTTACTCAACAGCTATACTCTGAAAGTAGCTACAGCTCAACTATGTAAATCATAATGTAATGAGCTACAGGTCTGCAATTTCACTATGTTATAGCTCACAGAAAAGTAGGTGAGCAACATATTTTAAGAAAATACTGTAAATGCAACAGTTTTCGAGTTACAACTGATTTACTCAACAGTGAGACCATGAAAATAGCTACTGCTCTGCTATGCCATAAGCTACAGGTCTGCAATTTCACTATATTATAGCTGATTCAAGAGTACATGAATAACATATTTAAACAAAATTCTCTAAATACAACAGTTTTCGAGTTACAAGCAATTTACTCAATAGTGATAACCTAAAAGTAGCTATTACTCAGCTATGTGATGAGCTACAAGTCTGCAATTTTACTATGTTGTATCTGACCCAAGAGTAGCTGAATAACATTTATACAAAATTCTCTAAATGCAATAGTTTTCAAGTTACCAGTGATTTTAGTCATTATGGAAGGTACTGAAAAGTCAGAAAGTAGGTATTACTCACTTAGCTAGTGGGAAAGACACCCAAGTTACGCACCGTGAAAAAGTAGCTGATTAACATATTTTAACAAAATGCTGCAAATGCAATATTTTTCAAGTTATAAGTGATTTAGTGCATGATTTCATGAATTTTAATGCATTAAAAATTATTTAAAAATTTGTTAAAAAATAATGAAGAAAGATCCAGGCCTGATACTCACACAAGGGAATCTACTTGTGACCTAGTACATAATTATATGCAAGATAAGAGAAAAATCTATGCAAAAGTGAATGAGAAAATTGTGATAAAGTTTTGAAATTTTCACACTTTCGGTGGGGGTTCCTCACTTGTAATGTCTCTAGAGACAGACAAACAAACAGATCTGCATGCCCTGAACAATTTATCATCCTCGATAGTTAAGGTATCTTTTAAAAAAACTGCATGTCTCTGGGTCTTGTAGTTTTGGAGGAGAGATGTCGACATGTAAGCGGACGCGGACACGGACACCGCAGAGTGAAGTCATAAAAAGTCAGCTGACATAAAAAAAGAATTAGGAAAGATCCAGGCCTAATACTAACTCAAGGGAATCTACTTATGGCCCAGTACATATATACAAGAAAAGAGAGAAATCCCTTCAATAGTCAATAAGAAAATTGTGATAAAGCATTCAAATTTTCACACTCTGGGTGGGGGTACCTCATTTGCAATGGCGTTGGGGAACAGATCTGCATGACTTGAAAAATTTTTCATGCTTGATAGATATGGTAAATTTTTTTTTTAAAAAAACAGCATGTTTCTGGGTCTTGGAGTTTTGGAGAAGTTTTTTCACACGGACGAGTACGTGTATACATACACCCACGCTGCAGACTAATGCCATAATGTTAGCTTACCGACAAGTCATAAAAATAAGAATGAGAATTCTGGTACCAAAATTGTGACCTAGAAAAAATGAGAATTCTGGCTCCAAAATTGTGACCTAGAACATGCTAACAAACATAATAAAAACATACAAACAAATGTACAAACAAACCAATTGACCAACATACTTCAAAATTGAAAGATTTCATAGTAATAAACAGACAAATGGACAAACAGGCAATTAGTTGGTTATGAATTTAATACCTCCTTGGCAAAAGTAATAAGGAAGTTATGGTCATTTTAAATGGGACCCAGTGTTATACGCTAAGCATACCTACCAACTTGAAAATTTTAATTACTTAAATGTAGCTTTTATAAGCTACAAGCTTACCATGTGGGACTTAATGCTGTTCTCGGGGGCCAACATCTTAGAAAAAAAGATCGTTCTTGTTAGCCACCGGATATACTGGTAGTTGTCGTCACGTGATATCTTCTGACCAATCACCCTACTTTCTCATTGAAATTTTTTAAACCTACCCCTCAGCTGTAAACAGCGGGGAGGCAGGGTGGGACTCTCCTAAGTCCCACATGGTAAGCTTGTAGCTTATAAAAGCTACATTTAAGTAATTAAAATTTTCAATTTTATTACGCTACAATAGCTTACCATGTGGGACTTAATGCTGAATTCAACCGCCCGGTTGCGGGATTACAGCTGAGACTGGAAGATATGTCATTTTTTTCTAAGATTTGAATTAGTATATACAGAATAGTGCTAGAAATACCAGTCTGAGTCCCCTTTACAGTGCCCCGATCCCGAAGATCGGGCCTGTAACAAGCCAAAAACTTAAGTAAAAGAGAGACAGTGCTACAACTGTCTAGATGTTTGGTTGTAGGACGGAAGTGCAGCAGTGCTCACTTCGAGGTCTAAGGGTCCCTAAGAGACCTTCACGTGTGACTGACCAACCCAGTGGTTGGGCATCTCATGAAATTTTTAACCTGAAATATGAGATTAATGACAACTGAATAAGTCCTTAATAGAAATTACTCGATAATTAAAAAATAAAATGACCTTACCCGTAACATCTTGAAGGTAAAGGAATACCTAGATCCTGGGAGAGACTCCTGAAGACTTGGTTGTAGCGGATGTGCCCCCCCCCTTTTTTTCTTTCCGAGGACAACTGGTCTGAGGGGAAGGATCTAGGACTTGTTGTGCCGCCACTACGGGTCCCAGATACATATTGTTGTCGGTGTCCGACCAAGTAAGGTCTTTGAGGTAAAAATTTGTAAATGTGTTGTGAGCTTTCCAGTGACAGGCTTGCATGATTTGGTCCACCGATACCCCACCGTAAAAGGCCTTAGAGGCCGCGAAGGCCCGGATGTCATGCGCTTTAACTTGGACTAAGTCCAAGGCTTGTTGGTCTGCTTGTCTGTAACAAAGTAGGATGGTTTGTTTCAACCAGGAAGAGAGAGTAGCGGGTCTGATGTCGGAGGTATGTCCTTTCTTGAAGGAGATAAAAAGGAGGGAACGAGACCCTCTCAGGTCTTTAGTTCGGTCCAGATAATACCTCAGGGCCCGTACCGAACACAGGGTCCTGTCTTCTTTAAATTGTCTATCTACAATGGTAGTCAAAGCAGGAATAGTCACCGGAGACACACTTTGAGAACCTTCTCTTGCTAGTTGGTTTTTGGCTATGAAATCAGAAGAGGGGAACAAGGCGACCTTTTCCCATTGGCCTAGATTAGATACTTTGTTTGCGACCCAGGCATGGATTTCGCTGCGGCGTTTGCCGGAGGCCAAAGCTAGCAAGAAAGCAGTTTTGAGAGTGAGATGTTTGAGGTCTGTGTCTTTCATGGGCTCAAATGGTCCTTTTGTGAGCTCGTTGAGGACAACAGAAAGGTTCCACTTGGGTAAGTTTCTGGAACTTTTGGGACGATCTCTGTGAAAACTGGAGAGTAACATATGAAGGTCTGCATTGTGTGCAATATGTTGGGCCGTTGGGCCCAAAGTGTCAACGATTGCAGTCCTGTAACCATCAATGGTCGAGGGGCGCCTGTTTAGGTCTTGGTACAGGTACATGAAAAAATCGGAGATTTGTTTCACAGATGGAGTGGAGAAATCCACTGAATTTTCTCTGCACCATTTTTCAAATAGGGCCCACTTTGACTTGTAGATGGTCTTTGTTGATGACCGCTGAGGGGCAGCAATTCTCTCTGCCACCTCCACAGAGAAGCCTTGTTCTTGGAGTTGTCCGCTCCTAGACACCAGGTGTGGAGGTTCAGCTGTTGGGGGTTGTTGTGGAACACATATTTGTGGGACTGTTTTAGTAGGGTCGTTGACACTGGGAGTTGTAGTGGGATCTCTGTTGAGAGCTGCACTAGGTCCCAAAACCAGGGCATCCCTGGCCAGCCTGGGGCTATCACGATGATCAGGCAATGGCATTGCTTGATCTTTTGGATCACCTTGTGAAGGAGAGCCGTAGGAGGGTAAGCATAGGCCGTGAGGTTGGTCCAGTCTATGTTCAGAGCATCTATGTCCCAGGCCCTTGGGTCTGGGATAGGAGACACGTACAGTGGGAGTTTGTGGTTCAGGTGAGTGGCAAATAAGTCTACATGAGGGGTGAACCACTTCTGGCAGATCTGTTTGAAGACCTGTGGGTGCAGAGACCATTCTGTTGACTGCACTTGGTTGGACCTGGACAGTAGGTCGGCCATCACATTCAGACACCCTGGAATGTGCCTGGCTTTCAATGTTATGTGGTAGAGATGGCACCAGGTCATGATTTTCCACAGGAGAGCGCACATCTCTGCTGAGTGAGTTCCCCCCTGTTTGTTGATGTAGGCTACCACTGTTGAGTTGTCCGTCGCAACTAACACTGTTTGATTCTGGCACTGGTCCTTGAAGTCTCGAAGGGCCAGGGAGACCGCCTTCAATTCCAGGACATTTATGTGTAGCCTTTTTTCCCGATCTGACCACAGACCTTTTGTAGACTTTTGATCTAAGTGAGCGCCCCAACCTTCGTTTGAGGGGTCGGTAAAGAGTTGGATACTGTGGTCCTTGGGATGAAGGTCTGAGCCTTTCATCACGTTTGAGGGATTTTGCCACCAATCTAGGTGGGCTATAATGGCTTCTGTCCAAGGAAGGAGGTTGTCCAGCGACTGAGGATATCTCCAGTGCTCCTTGAGATGAAACTGAAAGGGCCTCATGTGAAGGCGTCCCTCCGGGACCATTTTCTCCGTTGAGGCTAGCAACCCTATTAGAGACATCAAACATCTTGCTGTCAAAACACGTCGTAGGATCAAATCCTGAAGTTTGAGCCATCTCTCGTGAGTGGGTCTTACAAGGGCTGAATCTAGGTGGTATTCGTAGCCCACGAACGAAAACACCTGAGTAGGTTTCAGTTCTGATTTTTCTTGGTTGATTATCCAACCCAAGGATTGGGTTAGGTCTACCACTGCCTGTGTGTCCACTTGGGATTCCTCCTGAGACTGGGACCTGATCAGCCAGTCGTCCAGGTATTGGTGAATTCTGAGTCCTCTTGAGAGGGCCATTAGTTTCACTTCCTTTACGATCATCGTAAAGACCTGGGGGGCTGTGGCCAGTCTGAAAGGTAGGGAGGTGAACTGGAACACCTGGGCCTTGTAGCAAAACCTTAGATATTTCCTTGAGTTTGGATGGATGGGGATGTGTAGGTACGCGTCTGACAGGTCTATCGACGATACCCACTCCCCTGGAACCAGGGAAGTCCTGATGGACTCTGGAGTTTCCATTTTGAACTTTTCTACATGTAGAAAAGTGTTGAGCCTGCTTAAGTCTATGCCTGGCCTCCACCTTTGGTGAGACTTGGGTACTAGGAACAGGCGACTGTTAAACCCGAGAGATTTTACGTTTTCCACCCTTTCGATAGCGTTCTTTGACAAGAGAGACTGGATACAAGTGGACAAGGCTTGGTCTTTTTGTTGGGCCTTGTACTCCGACAGGATCAGAGGAAATCTGATCAAGTTTGGCTTTGAACGGAACGGCAGAACATAGCCATTGGTGATAATGTTTAACACATTTTGAGAACATTTGTTTATTAGCCAGTTTCTCTTGAAAGAACGGAGGCGACTTCCTACTGGTGGACTGAGTGAGGCTTTGGAGGAGTCATTGGGAAGGGGGGTTTCCACGCCCCCTTCCCCTATTGTGGGGTCGAAAACGACCCCTGGAGCCTCTGCAGTTGGGTTTTCCTCTTCCCGAGGGAAAGGATTGGTTACTGCTTTGAGAGGTATTGCCCCCATAGGGGCGTTTCCTGTAGGAGCCTCTTTTCTTGTGGGGGCCACGAAAGGGCTTATTCTGGTAGGGTGCGAAACCCTGAGAATCTTTTGAGGTGCCTTTTTTGAGAAGGAAGTCCTCACCTTCCTTTACGAGTTGAGACTCGAACAAGGAAGAGTCCCAGAAAGACGAGTTCCTAAGTTCTTGACGTCTCGTTTCCCCTAGCTGGGGATGTAATAGAGTCATCTCGGCTTCGCGCCTAAGCAAGCCGGTATTAGCCATGGAATATAACTCCATCTAGAGAATATAGGCTAGAGATTTGCTGAGACAGGTGACAGCTCTATGTTGAACAAGAACAGTCTTGTTCCAAAAATCCATGTACTCAGCAACTTCCTCATATCCGCGCTTTGCTGCTTTCTCAGGATTGGTACCTTTCTGGATCTGAGATTTAATCTTCTTGACAGTTGACTTAATGCTATGTTGGCACTTTTCCAAGGAAGCATTGCAAAAAGAAGAGGTTTTGGCAAAGGCAGCGGTGAAGTTGAGGGTTGAAATATTTTGTCTAGCCTGATTTTCCAGCTCCTTAAGAACTGGCAGAGGAACTTTGGCTACTGGTGCCCCAGGAGGTCTAGGAGTAATACAGATCTTAGCAAAGTCTGTATTCAACTCCTGAATTTTGTCTTGAAAAGTGGGCTGTCCAACCTTATACCACTTAGAAGTGGATGGAGGAGGCTTGACATATTTGCCCTCAGCTAAATTGGCAGCTTTAAAATCATGCTGAAATTTATCAAAGGCGTCCTTGATAACTGAGCTAAGTGGTAGAATAGAGGAAGGACCTCTAGGTCTGAGCTCTTGATGGCCTTTTTTGTCATCCAGACCCAACACTGAAGTTGAAGACCTAGGCATAGAGTCCCTGGGGTCAGGGAGAGAGAGAATACGCCTGAAGGTATCTACTTCTTCAGAGTATTGGGAGGGAATGTCAGACAGAGCTACTTCCCTATAATAAGGGGGGTCTGGATCATGTTGTGGGAGGTCTTGATCAGAAGCTGCGCCTGAGGGCTGAGCCCTAGAGGGCTTAGAAGACCTGTGTCTGGCAACAGGGGAGTGATCTTCCTCTGAAGATGACACATATCTGGACCTGGATTTATGCTTGCTCTTGTCAGAGTGCTTCTTAGGTCTAGTTGAATGGATCCGAGGTTCGTTGGAATCCTCATCCAGTTGGTCCGAGGCAGAGCTCGGTGCTGTTTGCCTGTGGCTTTGTTTTTTATGAGAGTACGAGGAATCCTTCGGTATAGCCTCAGAAGGGGCAACGTACTGATCCGAGGTAGTTTGGTTAAGTACTAGTCGAGGAGGGAGTGCTGGACCAATGTCCACATCCATTGCCTCGGACTGAGCATTAGTACTTGATCTCGGAGGGGGTAGGTCCAGATGAGCAGCAAAGTTGCTGGATGGACCAGCTTTTGAAGCATGGGACGAGGGTTCAACCTCGGTTGGCTTTTTAATTGTCAATTCCTCTCGGAGTGATTGAAATGCTTCTAACATGGATGCCTGAAGGAACCCATTTGCTGCTGTAAATGAATGTTTAGTGAATCACCCAGGGATTTCTCAATATTTCTTTGAATTTTATTTTGCAAAACTGTACCTGGGGTGGAAGGAACAGCCTTGGCTGGGGTCTTTAAAGATAAAGAACTGAAGGCGGGAGGTTGAGGACGGGGGGGTGAGGTAAAGAGGTTATCAGCAGCACTCTCTAGGTCTGCATTGGAACCAGTAAAAGAGTCCCCATCGCCTTCACCCAAGAGATCTAGTTCATCTTTGGAACTAGTATCCGCTTTTTGTTTTTTTAAGTACCGCTTCCTGTTTTGAATTTTTTGCAATTGTTCATCAGTGAGAGACGTGCAAATTTGGCAGGGGGTTTCAAAGGTGATACAGGGGTCATCTCCCTTGCCAGCCTCCCTACAGGTAGGGCAGTAGTTATGATTATCAAAACTGAAGCAAAAATGGCGGCATTTCTGAGCTCTCGGTTTGTCTTTGTTTGCTTGATGGAGAGAAATTTTAACGCAATAAAAAGATGTACAATTGGAATTGCCTGAACCGAGAAAACTCAAAACACGCGGAAGCAAAGAATATACTTAACTTGTGAAAATAATAATTTTACAGAATGATCTATGATATATTTTAAATGAAATATTCAAATATATATACTTAATATATATATATTAAGACCAAAGGCTTATATAAATGAAAATGTCTGTATATTTACAAACTGCTACCAGTCCATCGTGGCCAACGAAAAAATAGGGCGATTGGCCAGAAGTTATCACGTGACGACAACTACCAGTATATCTGGTGGCTAACAAGAACGATCTTTTTTTCTAAGACGTTGGCCCCGGGTGTGGCAACCCGAGAACAGCATTAAGTCCCACATGGTAAGCTATTGTAGCGTAATAAAATGTATTTTTGTCAGTGGTCTAATATACAAGGTATGTGATATGAATTCTAACTTAATACTCAGATCATCTAGTTTTGTTAACAATATGTTCAGGCTTTGTAGGGAGTGGGAAAAGCAGTACATCCAATTTGGACAAGATTCTCCAACTGATCAAAGACCAAGTGCAACATACATTTATCTAGAAATCTTGGATAAGCATAAGTACTTCTTTGTGTTTTTTCCTGGACATTTTATTTATCTCACCTTCTTATACCCCTTTCACACTACAGTATCACCCGCGGTTTGTGAAATATCCCTGAGCTTGTATCACCGCCTGATGTACGTACGGAACCTTGCAAGTCAGTGCTAAACCATCCATTACCTTTGCGCGTATTACGCAAGTTTGAAAAGTTTGAATTTGGGTATGTGCAGACAATTTTGCGTATGCGTATATGAATTTCTTACTACGATAACCGAAGGTGTGGTCCATAACGCACATAAGGGTGTGATTTGGTCATCTTTCAGTGTAATACGGTGACATAAGGTGAGTTAAGGTATTGGTCGTTTTGCCACGTGCTCATCCGACAGCCACTGAAGGTCAGTTGAGGTTAATGGAGGTTACTTCTTGGTGACCAACTTTTATAGTACTGTCATCCTATTTTTATTGAGGGTTAAACCGTGTCCAATCAGTGGCCGTCCGCCTGTAGTGTGAACAACTTGTGTACAAAAAATGGGGCGACCTTGGGACAGTTTCACCGCCCAGTAAAATTTCTAACCGCAAGACATACCACATGTAGTGTGAAAGGGGCATTAGAGCCAATAACAACACATGTTACATGGCTCACCGGAAGAATATATTGACCCAACTTTTGATTCTTTAGTGAAATGCTGCATAAATTGCACAGCATGTCAAACAGTGATTTTTCCTGATTTTTCATTTAATTTCAATTATGTGCTATCCATAAGCAAATAAAGTTATGACACTCAACTCAGTCACTTATGTTCTGGCCACATTAAGTTGGAGAATTTGTATCTGATTAAGACCAAAGGCTTATACGCTCCGAACCAGTTCAATACAATTAGATAAAATAGCATCTGAGATGCCGGCACCCCACAGCCCAGGGAAATAAATTTCATCACCATGAGATACAAAAGAAATGAAACAGTTCAAAGATCAGGAGATTTTTACAGTAAACAGTATCAGCTTTGTAAAGGTCTAATAATGTTTAAGTAGAGAATATAATGTTTATGAGAGACAAAATTTATATATAAAGATGAAGTATTAAAATAACAATCCAATAGCAATTTAATCAGTACACAAAAAAATATAAATTTGTAAAATACCATCAGAGATGCCTGCACCCCACAGCCTGGAGAAATATTTTTTAACACCATGAGATATAGAAGTAGTGAAACAGTACACAGATTGGGATACTTTCAGAGCACTGCACGTAAAGATTAAGTATTAAAACAAAACAATTCAGTAAAATAAAAGTTATGAAGCTGTAAAATTTCTTAACTGGAGAATAGCTGTCAATGAAAATATCACAATTATGTATGGTCAAATTTCTCAACTGGAGAATAGCTGTCAATGAAAATATCACAATTATGTATGATCAAATACAGATGTGGCAATACATGCTTATATGTGGAGTTAGGGCAAAACCTATGACTCACTTGATGCAATACCATCTGTTACAATGGGAAGTTGCAAAAGTAAAACCCTTAATGAATTCTAATATGACTTTAACAGTGGTTAATCTACATTAAAAGATACCCACAGGTGCAACTACCAAGATTCAAGTAAAAAGATACAAGAGATATAGAGTAAGAAATCTAAAATTCGCCAGGAATCTAAAATTTGCCACCTCTAAAACCTTAGTTAATTTTATGAAGAAAATGATGTTTTTGTCCAAAAATTGGTATTTTTCAGTTCAAAAAGCCTTAATTTACTATACAGTCAACAAATCTCACCAAAATTCATTTATTTTATTAGTATTTTCACATGTGGCGAATTTCAGATATGTGGCGAATTTTAGATTTCTTACTCTAAGTGAGATAAAATAGTATCACATATCCCTGTAGAGAGAGAAAATAGCATCAGATATGCAAGATCAAAGGTCAAATCCAGGTCTCACCATGACGTTGCACACATATAACCCCGATCAATGTCCCTACCAAATATCAACTTCCTACACATTATGGTTTTCAAAATATAGCCCAGACAAGGCATTATAGATCAAGGTCACTACAGCAAGGTCAAAGGTCAAATCAAGGTCACACCATGATGTTTTACATCAAAACACCCTAGCTAATGTTCCTACCAAGTATCAACTTCCTACAACTTATGGTTTCCAAGATATAGCCAAGGACAAGATTTTATAGGTCAAGGTCACTACGGCAAAGTCAAAGGTCAAATCAAGGTCACATAATATTTTACATCTACACACCCTTGCCAATGTTCCTATCAAGTATCAATTTCCTACACCTTACGGTTTCCAAGATATAGCCCGGACAAGGTTTTATAGGTCAAGGTCACTACGGCAAGGTCAAAGGTCAAATCAAGGTCACACCATGACGTTGCACACCTACACCCCCTAACCAATGTTCCTAACAAGTATCAATTTCCAATACCTTACGGTTTCTAAGATATAGCCTGGACCAGTTTTTATAGGTCAAGGTCTTTACGGCAAGGTCAATCGAGGTCACATTATGACATTGCACACCTACGCCTCCCAATCAATGTCCCTACCATGTATCAACTTCCTACACCTTATGGTTTCTGAGATATAGACTGGACAAGGTCGCTATGGCAAGGTCAAAGGTCAAATCAAGGTAACACCATGACATTGCACACCTACGCCTCCCAACCAATGTCCCTACCAAGTATCAACTTCCTACACCTTACGGTTTCCGAGATATAGCCCGGACAAGGCATTATAGGTCAAGGTCACTACAGCAAGGTCAAAAGTCAAATCAAGGTCACATCATGACGTTTTACATCTACATACCCTAGCCAATGTTTCTACCACGTATCAATTTCCTACAACTTATGGTTTCCAAGATAAAGCCAAGGACAAGATTTTATAGGTCAAGGTCACTACGGCAAGGTCAAAGGTCAAATCAAGGTCACATAACATTTTACATCTACACACCCTAGCCAATGTTCCTATCAAGTATCAATTTCCTACACCTTACGGTTTCCAAGATATAGCCCGGACAAGGTTTTATAGGTCAAGGTCACTACGGCAAGGTCAAAGGTCAAATCAAGGTCACACCATGACGTTGCACACCTACACCCCCGAACCTATGTTCCTAACAAGTATCAATTTCCTACACCTTACGGTTTCTAAGATATAGCCTGGACCAGTTTTTATAGGTCAAGGTCTTTACGGCAAGGTCAAATCGAGGTCACATTATGACATTGCACACCTACGCCTCCCAATAAATGTCCCTACCATGTATCAACTTCCGACACCTTATGGTTTCTGAGATATAGACTGCACAAGGTCGCTATGGCAAGGTCAAAGGTCAAATCAAGGTCACACCATGACATTGCACACCTACGCCTCCCAACCAATGTCCCTACCAAGTATCAACTTCCTACACCTTACGGTTTCCGAGATATAGCCCGGACAAGGCATTATAGGTCAAGGTCACTACAGCAAGGTCAAAAGTCAAATCAAGGTCACATCATGACGTTTTACATCTACATACCCTAGCCAATGTTTCTACCACATATCAATTTCCTACACCTTACAGTTTCCAAGATAGAGCCTAGACAAGATTTTATAGGTCAAGGTCACTACAGCAAGGTCAAAGGTCAAATCAAGATCACATCATGACGTTGTACACCTGCACTGCCCAACCAATGTCCCTACCAAGTATCAACTTCCTACACCTTACGGTTTCCGAGGTATAGCCCAGACAATGTTTTATAGGTCAAGGTCATTATGGCAAGGCCAAAGTTCAAATGAAGGTCACGCTACGACATTGCACACCTACACCCCCTAACCAATGTCCCTACCATGTATCAACTTCCTGCACCTTATGGTTTCCAAGATATAGCCCAGACAATCTTTTATAGGTCAAGGTCACAACAGCAAGGTCAAAGGTCAAATCAAGGTCACATCAGGATGTTTTATATCTACACACCCTAGCCAATGTTCCTACCAAGTACCAATTTGCTACACCTTACGGTTTCCAAGATATAGCCTGGACAAGGTTTTATAGGTCAAGGTGACAATGGCAAGGTCAAAGGTCAAATCAAAGTCACACCATGACGTTGCACACCTACACCCCCTAACCAATGTTCCTACCAAGTATCAACTTCCTACACCTTATGGTTTCCATGATATAGCCAGATTTTATAAGTCAAGGTCACTACAGCAAGGTCAAAGGTCAATTTGAGGTCACATTATGACGAACACCTACGCCGCCCTACCAATGTCCTTACCAAGTATCAACTTCCTACACCTTATGGTTTCTGAGATATAGCCTGGACAAGATTTTATAGGTCAAGGTCACTATGGCAAGGTCAAAGGTCAAATCCTGATCAGACCATGACGTTGCACACCTACACCCCCTAACCAATGTCCCTGCCAAATATCAACTTCCTACACCTTACAGTTTCCGAGATATAGCCTGGACAAGATTTTATAGGTCAAGGTCACTACGGCAAGGTCAAAGGTCAAATCAAGGTCACACCATGACGTTGCACACCTACACCACCTAACCAATGTCCCTAATAAGTTTCAACTTGCTACACCTTACGGTTTCTGAGATATAGCCTGGACAAGATTTTCAAACTCAAGGTCACTACAGCAAGGTCAAAGGTCAAATCAAGGTCACATCATGACGTTGTACACCTGCACTGCCCAACCAGTGTCCCTACCAAGTATCAACTTCCTACACCTTACAGTTTCTGAGATATAGCCCAGACAAGGTTTTATAGGTCAAGGTCACTATGCCAAGGTCAAAGGTCAAATCAAAGTCACGCCATGACACTGCACACCTACACACCATAAACAATGTCCCTACCAAGTATCCACTTCCTATACCTGACGGTTTCCGAGGTATAGCCCGGACAATGTTTTATAGGTCAAGGTCACTATAGCAAGGTCAAAGGTCAAATCAAGGTAACGCTATGACATTGCACACGTACACCCCCTAACCAATGTCCCTACCATGTATCAACTTCCTACACCTTATGGTTTCCGAGATATAGCCCAGACAATCTTTTATAGGTCAAGGTCACTACGGCAAGGCCATAAGTCAAATCAAGGTCACACCATGACGGTGCACACCTACACCCCCTAACCAATGTCCCTACCAAGTATCAACTCCCTACACCTTACAGTGTCCGAGATATAGCCCATACAAGATTTTAAGGGTCAAGCTCACTACAGCAAGGTCAAAGGTCACACCATGACATTGTACACCTACATCCCCCAACCAATGTCCCCAACCAATTTGAAAAATTTTGTTGTAATTTTAATTTTTATTAGATAAATACTTACCATTTCCTGACCTATGCTATATGTTGGAGCCATCCAACTCACTGGCCAACGTTGAGAAACGTTTTAAGCTACCTTAAGAAGCCAGTGAGTGTGGACTATGAAGCCCCCTAATGGTCATGTGACCACGCCAATAGGCACCATTCATTGTTTTTGTTGCAAAGCTCTCCCCTAGTACCCTAGTACTGAATCCGCGGGGAGGCTGGGGGGGGGGGGGGGGGGGGGGGGGACTATCCTGGTCAGGAAATGGAATTAAAATTACAACAAAATTTTTCAATTTTATTGCACAAAATACACTTACCATTTCCTGACCTATGCTGAATGCAGCCTTCATGGATGGCGGGCAGTACTAGAATAAAAAGACCTAGTAAACAGCCAAATGAACAGTTAATAAACACACCACAAACATACAGGCATTCAGACTCAAACTCAGCTCAATAATGAGGAAGCCGAAATGCTGAGTGATGCTGTGGAAGCCCATACTTCATATCCAGACTGTTCAATACCACCACCTTGAAAACTCATAAACAGCAAACTAACAGGTAACAAACGTCGTATCTACAGCTGTACAATCACATCAGAACACATCTAAAAAACAAGAAGCCAAATATAAGAACACATTCCCAATACAGGTTTCAACAATACAAACAGTCCAAATAAAATGGCATTATAATAATAAATATTAGTAATGACATTACCTATTAACAATTTACAACATGTTGAGTTGCAACCACTGGCCCAATCTTCATCACATCCCCATTATGCCAACACAAATCTTTCAAGTAAAAATTTCTGAAGGTTGAATGGCTTCTCCAAAAACAGGAATCCATAATCTCATCCAAAGCAACTCCTCCCTTAAAAGCCAAAGAGGCAGCCAAAGCTCTGGCCTCATGTGCCTTGACTTGGGAAACATTTTGAACCTCCTGATCAGACTTTTGGTATGCCAAAATGATTGACTGCTTAATCCAAGATGATATAGTAGCCTTTGAAATATCCTTTGAGTAGCCCTCCTTAATAGCCACAAAAACGAGATTCTTGCCTCTCCTGAGATCTTTTGTCTTATCAAGATAATATCTCAAGGCTCTCACTGGACAAAGAGACTTATCTTGCACCAAAGATGGATCTAACGTGGGTTTCAAAGCAGGAATGACCACAGGTCGAATAGCCAAAGGACCCTCAGAAGCCAACTGATTTTTAGCTATGAATGCAGTTGAAGGTGAAAAGGTAACTTCTGACCAATCCTTTTTCCTACTGAAGGAGTCAAAAGTCCAAGCATGTATCTCGCTACGCCTCTTACCAGAAGCCAAAGCCAATAAGAAAACTGTCTTAAAAGTCAAAATTTTAAGATCAGCCTTTGCCAAAGGTTCAAATGGGGGTCGAGTGAGGGCAAGTAACACCAGAGACAGTCCCAATTGGGAATAGATCTATTTGCTGAAGGTCTGTCCCTATGAAAACTAGCAATCAAACAATTCAAATCCAAACTTTGAGAAACCATTTGACCTGCAGAGCCTAGCCCATCTGCTACTGAAGTTCTGTAACCAGCAATAGTTCTGGGTTTCAAGTTCTTATCAGTAAATAGATAATTAAAAAAAATCAGCTATTTGAGGAATAGCTGGTTTGGTAACATCCACCTGATTCTCCTGGGCCCACTTTTGAAATATGGCCCACCTTGAATCATACACACATCTTGAGGATTCTCTCTGAGGTGCCTTAATTCTATCTGCCAACTCAACAGAGAATCCTCCTTGACCTTCCGGTAGGAGTCCATATACCATGCATGGAGTTTCAGATACTCCAGATTCTTGTGGAATCGGAGACTGAAAGTTTGCTTTAGAAGATTGTGCACTTGAGGAAACCTCAGTGGAATCTTGGCTGACAACTCCACCAGATCCCAAAACCAAGGCATCCCTGGCCAACCTGGTGCTATCACAATGACCCTGCACCTGTAGGTGATTATTTTTTAACTAACTGGAGCAGGATGGCCACTGGACAAAAGGCATAGGCGTCCAGAGCCTCCCAAGAGATGTTCAACGCATCTATCTGCCAGGCCTTGTCGTCTGGGACAGGAGATACGTAAGTTGGAAGTTTGGCATTCAAGTTGGTGGCAAACAGATCCACCATTGGCTTGTGCCAAACTTGGCAGATTTCTCGAAAGACCTGAGGATGCAGTGACCACTCTGTCTGAATGGCTCTGTCCCTCCTGGATAGGGAATCTGCTATTACATTGAGATTCCCTGGAATATGTCTGGCTCTGATATGGATCTCCCTGGCATTGGACCATGCCAGAATTCTCCACATCAAAGCACACATTTCGAAGGAGTGAGTGCCTCCTTCCTTGTTGATATAGGAGACCACCGTTGAGTTGTCTGAAGAAACTAACACGATTTTTGCCTCAATTGTTTTTGAAAATGTTTTAGGGCTAGAAAAACAGCTTTCAGCTCTAAAATATTGATATGCAAGTCTTTTTCTGATTGCTGCCAAACCCCACTTACAGTACAATTGCTCAAGTGGGCCCCCAACCCTTCTCTGATGCATCTGTGAACATCAACATATTGTGTTCTCTCTGATGAAGATTTGAACCATTGAGTACATTTTGAGGATCCATCTACCAAGCAAGATGGTCCTTTATCAGTTGAGAAATTGGGACAATTTTGTCCAGGGACTGGAGAAACTACCAGTTGGTCTTCAGAAACCACTGAAAAGGCCTCATATGGATTCGACAAAAAGGAACTGTCTTCTCCATGGAAGCCATGACCCCAATCAGTGACATGAGCTTCCTTGGAGTAGTAGTGTGACCTTGCAAAATGGAAACTGCCAGAATTTTGAGTTTGTCCACTTTCTTTTGATTTGGATAGACTAAACCCTCTCGAAGGTTGAAACGATAACCCAGAAACTCGAGATCCTGAGTTGGGTTGAGTTCTGATTTTTTTCAAATTGACAATCCACCCCAATTTTCGACCAGAGTGATCAATTTTTGAACATCTCGAGCACAAGTGTCCCGACCCTTGGCCCTTACCAGTCAATCGTCCAAATACTGATGGATTCGAACCCCTTGTGAAAGAGCTATGAATTTGACCTCCTTCACCACTCGAGTGAACTCCAATGGAGCAGTCGCTCTGAACTGATAAGCCTGACCCTGTACATGACCCGTAGATATTTTTGAAACTTTGGGTGTATGGGCACATGAAAATAAGCGTCGGTGAGATCTATGGAAGCCACCCACTTGCCTGCCTGAAGAGAAGCTCAAATGACTTCAGCGGTTTCCATTTTGAAGGTGGGAACATGCATGCAGTGTTTACCACACTGAGATCTATTACTGGTCGCCATTTGTTTTCTGGTTTTGGAACCAGAAACAAACGACTGTAGAATCCGAGAGAGTTCTTGTTTTGAACCGGAACCACTGCCCTTTTCTGAACCATTTGTGGAACCGCCTCCAGTAAAGCTGTCTGTTTTACAGGAGATGAATAACTGCTTTTGATTGCCGGATACCGGGTTAGAGGTGGTTTTTGTTTGAATGGAAGACAATAACTTTGCTTTAAAACAAAAACTACCCTCGGATGCAGTTTGAAGTTTTCCCACACTTTCCAATAACCTTCTAAGCTGAAAGAGCCAGACTGTCCTTTGTTTTGATCACCTTGTTTGCCTTGCGAACGAAAATTCTGGAAAGCGGCATTCTGGTACCTGTTTTGTGTAGATTCCTTCTTAGAATCAGTAAAAGAGCGGGAACCATAAGAATTTCCTCTGTGTTTCTTGAAAGCCGGCTCCCAGTTAATTTAGCTCCATTGTATGAAATTCTGCTTAACTTCTGACAAAACCTTTGAATTAAACAACTCCTTTTTAGTGAGAGATGAATTCCTCAGTCTAGCAATATATTTATCTGTTACATCCCTATGACAAAGTTTGAGAAAATTGTCCCCTTCTGTTCAATAGCAAATTTGAAGCAAGGGTCATGGAGGTATCTAACACATCATCTAAAGCTTTGCCTAGACATCCCATTGTAGTAGACTGTAGATGCAAACAATTTTGCATAAAATTCATGCTCTGTTGTATATCTTCCTGACAGACTCTTTCATTTTATCAATCTCTGCAAACATTTAATTTGTAGCCTTCTCCATAGCTGACTTGAACCAAAACACATGATTCAAAATCTGAATATTCTTCCTAGAAACTGTCTCCTAAGCCAAATCTTGTTTTAATGGTGTAGAAACTGAGGTAGGAGCTTGAAAAGGAGAAGTTGCAATGTTCTTAAAAGCGTCCTGAATCCTAGGAGCAGTCAATGAGAAAGACTGTGGAGAGACTCGATAGAACTTCATCTGTGGCTTTGGAAAAGAAAGGAAATGACCCTTAGTCAGAGGTGGATGATTGTCGTCTACATCATAGACGACAGGACAGTATAAGGAGTATACTCCTTATACTTGAACTTCCATAACTCCACTAATGGTTGAGCAGGAGGCAAAGCCATAGACTGTTGTACAGATTTTTTGACTTGATCTCTGCTTGAGAAAACAGGAGGAACGAAACATTCAACATTTTTCACCTCCAAATCCAACCATTTTTTAATAGTTTCCAAAGTGTCAGTGTAACCAGGTGAATCTTACTCTTTAGAATGAATCTCACCCTGTTCCAAATCCGGATCCAACTCCTCTGAAGATTGTGAATAAGATCTTTTCCTTGATACACCGGATTCATCAGAACAAAGACCAGATGCAGACTGTCGGTCGAATTCAGCCCTTGTAATAGTAGATGACCTTCTCTCCAACCGGCCCGGAGACCCAGAAGTTGCAGATGAAGATGCAGGTTTACAACTCGCCACCGGTTGCTTGGCAACCTGACAACTGTCCCTGCCGGAGCTAATACGACTGCCGGCAGTTTCAGAGTCTTTGTGTTCCAAATTCTGAATTCTTTGAGATAAATTTGCAAATTCTGAGAAAAATCTGTCCAACTTATCTTCTAAAGACCTACTTTTATGAGAAGCAGGAGTAATAGAAGAAACTGAAACTGAAGAATCATCTTCATCCAACAAAGAGTCATCAATACCACCTTCTTTACTGACATTATCCACAAAAGCAGCAGAATTTTGATTTTCCTTGCTTTTATATCTGTTTCTATTAGCAAGTTTCCTCTTCTGTTCATCAGAAAATGAGGAACAAATGGTACACTCTGAAGAATTAGCACAGGGATTGTCACCCTTCAAATCATCCCTACACTTCGTGCAATAATGATGATCATCCCATTCCGCCATAAAATGGCCACAAAAAGCACTCTTCCTCTGTCCTTTTTTAACTTTGTCCTGAGAAGACATTGTCACAACATATGCCTTACCACAGAACTAAAAATCCACAATAATTCCACAAAATAACTTCCATAAAAAAACGAAAATATTCCAAACAAATCCACACTCAAGGATGGCCAACAAAAACAATGAATGGCGCCTATTGGCGTGGTCACATGACCATTGGGGGGCGTCCTGGTCCACACTCACTCACTGGCTTCTTAAGGTAGCTTAAAACGTTTCTCAACGTTGGCCAGTGAGTTGGATGGCTCCAACATATAGCATAGGTCAGGAAATGGTAAGTGTATTTTTCGCAATAAATTTCAACTTCATACACCTTACAGATGGCAAGATATAAAAGATGTTAAAGTTCAGGATCACTATGCAAGGTCAAAGGTGAACTCAAGATCCAACTATGATGTTTCATACCCACATCCCCCAACCAATGTCCTTACCAACTATCAACCTTCTACACATTAGATTCCTACATACAGACTAAACAAGAGTTTAAAGGTCAAGGTCACTACAACAAGGTCAAAGGTTAAATCAAGGTCAGAACCTGATGTTGCAACTCTACAAACCCCATCCAATGTCCATACAAATTATCAACTTCCAACACCTTACGGTTCACGATCTAGCCTGGACAAGCTTTCAAAGGTAAAGTTCACTACAGCAAGGTCAAAGGTCAAATCAAGGTCACACCATGACGATGCACACCTACAACCCCAACCACTGTCGCAAACAAGTATTAGCTTTCTATACCTTATGGTTCCCAAGATATAGCCCGGACAAGATTTTAGAGGTCAAGGTCAATACAGCAAGGTCAAAGGTCAAATCAAGATCCCTACATAGTATTGCCTTCCTATGCCTTAGGGTTTATGAGATAGAGCACGTAAATGATTTTCAAACTCAACGTCACTACAGCAAAGTTGAAGGTCAAGTCCACATCACACCATGATAATGCACACCTATACCCCGTTACTAATGTCCCTACCAAGTGTGAATGTCCTACACCTTACAGTTTCTGAGATACAGCCCGGACAAACTTTTACCACCAGAACTTACCATTCAGAACTATTCAGTGTGTGTTGAAGTAATTATCCACAACTCTGTTGTGTTTTCGTCAGTCTTTGACAACGGTAAAAAACATTATTGGTTATGAAGCTTTAAAATTTATTAATCAATCTATTTGTTAAATTGAAGTGTAGGTGTCAATGAAGATAGCACAATTAGGTAAAGTATATGTAATAATCAGTTACAGCAGTCTATATGGCTTTGTGATAGGAGGAAATGCATCTTAATTGTGGCAGTAGAAAACATTCTGACAGAGCCAAGGTCAAAGGTCACACAAAGTTTACATGATGTTGTATATCTTTGCCTCTAAGCAATATACCTACCAAGTAACAATTTCCAAGACTTATAGCTTTGGAGAAAAAGCCAAGACAAAATTTAAAAGTTCAAGGTCACTACGGCATGATCAAAGGCCACCTCAAAATCACACCATAACATTGCACAACTACACCACCAGCCAATGTATCAACTTCCTACACATCACAGTTTCTGAGATACAGCCTTGACCAGATTTTTATGTTCAGAGTGACAATGACAAGATCTGAGGTGAACAATGGTCTCACAAAGTTCCCACAACTTGCAGCTTCCAAGATATAGCCTGGAATTGATTTAAGGTCAGAGGCACTACGGCAAGTTCAAAGATCAAATCAAGCTCACACCATGACACTGTACAGCTACACCCCCTGCCAATGTCTCCACCAAGTATCAATTTCCTACACCTTACAGTTTCCAAGATAGAGCTATGATCTAATTGTTATGATCATGATCACTATGGCGAGGTTAATGTAAAATCAACGTGACACCATGGCACTGCACACCTGCATAAGCCAACCAACATACCCACCATGGAAGAACTTAATATACCACATGGTTTTTAAGATACAGACCAGAGAAGATTTTTTTTCAGCAGCAAGACACCACTAGTCAAAACAGTATGGCACAGCCTTTAAGGGATGTGGAGTAAAATTTATTATCTGGCTGCTGTTTGTGTTTAATGCCTTATTTACAGGAAATGGATATTTGCAACAGAAAATATAGAAATTAACAACAAAGTCATCAATTTAGTGAATAAAATGGTTTAAAAATCGTTTTTATGATAAAATATAAAGACGGAGAAAACCGATTAAATCTGTAAATATATGCCATATCTTACGAGTGCATTCTTACGATATACATTTTATATCTTCATACTTAGAGACCAGCTAAATATACTGGAATTTATGTTAATTTGTTTATCCTATAGTTTTGCACCAACTAATTCAATGCAACATATGAGGTTCACAGCAGCTCTTCAGAAAAATGAAACCAACCTATAAAGATAAAAACTTTAAAAACTTAAAAAGTATTTTAAGTATTTTAAGTTTTTCAAGCAAAAATACTGACAAATGGTAAAACACAAAAAAACACAGTATGTATTTACTGATTATAACAATAACAGCTTTGTTACACAACATGTCAACAGGTTAATTTTGCCAAGAAAATAACTGGATAAAAATTTTATATTTTGAAAAAGTTGGCTTTTTATACCTTCAATTTCAAAGTCAGCTTCTCTTAACACACACAACACTTGGGGACTACATTTGTAAGACCTTGTCCGAGATTAAAAACATAAATCATAAATTTATCCAATATATTGTTAAATGACACACAATTCTATGGCCTATTTTCCTGAAATGGTCTTTTACAATGTCAGAAATATTAGAATGTTTTATCACCTTGTGAAAAGAGTGAAATGAATGTACAATAGAAGGTTCATATTCAGATGTAACTAGATATTCATGGGTTTTAACTAATATTCATAAAGTCATTCCTATAGCTTGCCTAACACTTCTCCATTCAGTTTCCTCAATGTGTAGAGTAAGAAATCAAAAATTCGCCACACATCTGAAATTCGCCACATGTGAAAATACTAATAAAATAAATGAATTGTGGTGAGATTTGTTGACTGTATAGTAAATTAAGGCTTTTTGAACTGAAATATACCAATTTTTAGACAAAAACATCATTTTCTTCATAAAATTAACTAAGGTTTTAGAGGTGGCAAATTTTAGATTCCTGGCAAATTTTAGATTTTTTACTCTACCTGTGTTTACTGGGTCTTATCCATGTGCCACTGGCTTTCTGATTCACAGAAAATGGCTGCCCCGGTTATAAAAATGTCACATGACACACGTCAACTGCATGGGGTTTTACAGTGAATTGGATCATGCATTGATGATTCAAATAAAAAGCATTTTTTTGGCCTTAAAGAGATATACAATATTGATTTATGCATCCAAATGTCAGGCAATATATTTTATGGAAGGCATTGGACCATCATCCTGTCTATTCCAATTGACCACATTAAAACAAAACTGGATCCACTGCAACACAGAATTATGACTTCACCCTCAGGTTGCTACATTTTCACATGTAGCCATTAAACTTTAGACAAAGGTCATTCAAAGCACATGATAGATTTACATAATCTTTTTCACTCTTAAAAGTCATTAAAAGCTTTTATAGTAATTTGCACTGACTATAATTGAAATCTCCATCTTCAATAAATTACCAGTTGTCAAATTTTGTGGTAATGCGTATTAACAACAAAATATCCTTTGAATTGATAATATTTTATCCAGAACATAAAACGTTTTCTGTATTATCTAATTATTAGAAAGAGTCTGTTTCCATGCTAAGGTTTCTGATATAGGGGATAATTATGGAAGGGGATAGACTAGTGAATAGGTTAATTTTCAGTTGCTCCTTGAGTACCAAGCATAGTCACCCTCATTATAGATATCTGACAGTGCCTCCTTTCCACTCCTCATTTTACCGGTCAAACATTTTGGCCATAGTTTGCTTTGATGCTCCCAAGATTTGGAATGATGTATGCATTGCAACGTCTATTGCCTTCTTCAGATAAATGGTCAAAACTTAAGTGTTTACAAAAGCCTATCCGCCATAGCCTCCGTATCACCCCTGTGTCTTCTTGGTATGACCTAGCTATGTTATTGGACTTATGATTATTCACATTGTTTTTGTTCAGTGGTGCCTTGGAGTCTGTCAATTAATGGAGATTAAGTTCTATAAAAGTCCACATTAGATAAGATCAGATCTTTAACTGTCATATAATTCCAGTGGCATTCTTCTGGCCTCTGATGGCTTGAAGGAGTTTGTTTCATTCGGTAGGAGCAGATACTGCACAACTGTGCATCTCCATATGTTTGTTTGGGTCTGTTCCAGGACACAGAAAGACGGGTACCCCATTGTGAGGCTGCTGGGATCAATAAAAAATATAAGATATAGAGGTTGGTTCAAATTAATCACTTTGAATGTGAGAAAGTTGCATTTAAACAGTATGCAGTATTCAAAGGGAAGCCAGAGTAGTTTATTCAAGTACAGTGTCGAATGACTGAAATTGTTTAGCCTAAACAATATGCAACATAAGGCATTCCAAGCTGTCTGGCATTTACTGTTGTTTGCTTTTGTTGTATGAAGTCACAGCAGTCCATACCATAGACCATAGCATTCACCAACATCACAGCCATCTCATGGGTGAGATACTTGCAGATTCTACAATGTTCTCTGGGATGGTAATAGTACGTTGGTCCAACATTTTCAACACCTCTAGGTCTTGAATTATCCAGAGTGACACCAAGGTTATCACTGACACAACACAGAATGCAATTTACATTCAGCTCATCAATTAAGAAATGTGAGTATGGGTTGGCACTTGTAAAACCTTAAAACGGAGTACTACAGTTAACCACTACGCCCTTACTGAGAGGCCAAATGATTTGAAATACAACTAAATAAAATAAGAAGTGTGTGCGAGTGGAGAAGTAGTACTCCTGCCTTATTAATCTAATGTACTGTGAATGATTATTTAATGATTGCCTTTTCACTGAGCAATCTCATCAGACGCTATATGTAGGAAGTGTTAAGGTCAGGACGTGAGGTGCAAAAAGTGACTCTGTTTGCCTCCCACTGCTTTGAGGAGTCTGGACTCCTAAGTGGGAGTAGAATCCTCCAGTGTAAGGAGTAATTGGGATATCACAGCCTAATAATAGTGGCTGATCCTTTGGATGAGGAACTACAATTATTAGTCAACTATTTACTGCAGTAGGTGCACCAATAAGAGTAAATGAGATAACTAGGTTTCCATGGATCTAAAATTGTTTCTATGGAGACCAGGTCTAATTTCTTATTAAGAATGGATCAAGAGCAGAATTAGTCCAGATATAAGTCAGAATGGAGTCCACTGAAAAATCACACACAAAAAATCATTCTGTGAAAACCATGGAATTTTCCATTTTCCATTGCATGGGAATTGATACCAACCCAAATTGCAGAGATCAAAAACCATATAACATTTAGGCATTTCACATCCTCTACCCAGCACTGGCCAGTAGGCATCAATATGTCTGTGTATGCTTTATGGCCCTCTGAACAACCCCTTAAAATACAACCTCTGTAAATTATTAACTGTCATAAATGAGTAAAACAGTTTCTATAGTTGTTATGACACTTATTCTTAAATGATCCATTTTTGAAAACCAAATAAATGAAATAATCTTGCCTCAAATATCTATGCAAGAGTAGCTGTTAATGGCATTTTTCAAACAATAGCAAACTCGGTAATGAAGTATATGTGTATAAAAAATCGACAGCCATTGCAGTAAAATAATTGATTGAGAGCATATATGTGAAAACTGATGTGAAATCTCAGAGGTGCAAGAGTTATCCTTCTTCTAGACAGTATAGAATTTTCCAGAATACTTACAATGAGGGTCAGTTGGATATTTTTACTCGGAGTGTACAGTATAATTGCACTCATTACATTTGTTGACTCAGATGATGATGTTGATGATGATGATGACAATGGTAATGAAAAAGGTACAGAAACCACACAGAAGCCTGAACATCTGTCCTTACTTGGTTAGTATGACTGACTGATTGACTCACTGTCTGATTTACTGAGTGAGTGAGTGAGTGAGTGAGTGAGTGAGTGAGGGGTGGGTGGATGATTGACTGATTGACTGATTGATTGATTGATGTTACCAACACAGTGTATAGAACATATTGTATTAGGTTATTTTGGTTTGTTCTAGTGCATACAGGCCTTATTACTATGCTTTATTGTGTCGCAGTGACCGAAACTGACTACTCATTGAATTCTGCACACTTAAGGCATATTTGCAACTCAAGTCTATATTTTCAAACACAATGTCAGAGTATTTAGTCGTTATCTTGAATGAATGACACATCATGTCCCTATATGCACCAATAATAATGTAATACAAGGCTGAAAAGTCTTTCGGTCTTCATCTGCAAGCTGCAAAGCCAAAAGAGACTGGAGTAGCGCACTAGGATCTATTAAAGTCTGATGACAAAAACAAATTCCAAGTCAGATACATCCCATATCAGGCCAATAACTCAAGACTTCCACCCATCCAAATACTACCGTAGCCACTCATCATGCTACGATACTATTCATCAAAATCTGTGACAAAACAAAATGAAAAAAATGATCTCTAGAAGCACAAGCCTCACTGCAGCTCACTCTTCGAACATTCTGTAATTTCTACCAGATTGAGAGATACAGGTACTCAGGTAGCATTTACCAAAGAGCTCCAGTTATAATATCTTCCTGATTTCTGGTCTATTTTGAAATTTTTCACAACTATATGTTCAGAGGTTCGGTTAAGAATAACTATGATTTGAATATCCGATGGTATCGTAGTGACACAAATTGACTTCTCATAAAATAGCTGTCACTTCATAATTTAAGATCTGATGTTGACAATTGTTTCACCATTGTGTTCAGTACAACGGGTAATCCCAGTTGACCATACTAGCCTTCCAGGCATCGTGACAAAAGTATTAGAAGATTGCACGAGGGTCAGACATTAATTTAAATTCAAAGCATTCTTTCTAAATATGTAGCATATATCACATCACAATAGACTTGCTCCAAGTCTCAGAATTTGTATCCATCATTGACCTGCACAGTTAATTTGAATTGGAAACTTACAAGAGTTCATGATGCCACAAGCACTCTAGAGTAGGAAGGATAGTTAGGAACGGTTCCTCCAAAAGTCATACAGTACCGATACATTACACAAAAGACAAAAGGATTTGGCAAAACTATATACATGATAAATGAATGATGTAAACGAGATCACTAATAGCATATGACAGTTATCTTATGAATCTTTAGGGTTGGCCTCATGAAATCATCCCAGAATACTGCTACAGGAAGTCACTTAGAATAGGCAGGTCTTTCTCTGAACAGGGGTTTAAATGTCTGTAAAATGTGTTTGTCAGGAGAGTAATAATAAATTACCTATAATATTTAGCAATTTGACAGTAACTTTATATATAACACTACGATGCACTTTTTCAGAGAAGTTTTTCAAAGGAATGATGGCTTTGCAAGATGGCTGAAACTGATTGAAAATAATAATGCAAGATGACACAAAGGAATCCATAAACAAAGGAATAATCATACACATTCTACGTCAATTGTGAAAAAATTAATACCGAATACATTATTGCTTTTATTTCATGGATATTTTATTTTTATTTGGCCCAGGGAACACAGATGCACTGAAAATGGTGTCAATAAACAAGGAACAACCATACACATTGTTTGTAACTTGTGGAAAATAAACATCAGACATATTACTGTTATCACTACATGGATACTGTATTCTTCTATACTCAGTGGAACATAAATACACTCACAATTCATTTATATCGAACCACACTGTTTACCCCTTAGCTCGAACCAAAAATTAGGTGCAATTTGTCTTTGGTGGATGTTCCATAATTCACCAATAAACTTATAATATGTTCAATGACAACTTTTATACTGTAAATTTATAATCAAATATTGTTTGTATGTCTAAAATTGTTAAATAGTTAGTTAAAAATTGTGGGCTCACTGAAATCTCATAGACACATACTAATGAATAAATTTTTACTAAGTTTCCCAAAATCCCTTATTATTGCTCACTGCCATCTTTACCAAAAATCGGTGTCCCACCAGTGGCAAATTCTACAGACATATGCAGTCTGAAGATTGGTTGGAAAGCCACCGTTAGCCCAACGGTGGCAAACTGCTGATTATGCAACCAATACCCATCCCGGTGAGCCAACGGTGGCCCAACGGTGGCAAAATCTGCAGACCATATGCCTTTGGGCAACAAGTGGAATGTTATCGGGGTATAGATGTTAATCTCATTACTTTTTGAATATTTATTTATTTATTTGGGGTTTTAAGTCGCTTTCAACACTATACAGGTCATATTATGACGGGTAGTTGGAAGGGCAGAGGAAACCAGTACATAGAGTTTGTCAGGGATGTGTACTGTAAACTGCCGACCAACGGCAAGCAACTACCGGCTTTCCCACTTGAGGCCGTGCCGGGAACCGAACCCCGGCCTCAGAGATGGGAGGCGAGAGTGTTACCATTCTGCCACCATGGCCCCTTACTTTTTAAATAATCCTGCCAATAAACAAACATATATTTGGACAAGTAGAAAGACAGGCTGGATAAGCTTGAGTTTAACATTTTCACACACACACACTGTACACAACAAAGAGTTGATTATGCAAACTACTGGGTCAAGCTTTTTAGCTGTTGGTCAAATGGCATCAACAAGCATTTGTACAGCAGTGGAAACAAACTGGTCAAGATTCTAAATGGTTATTCACAGAGATTCATCCAGCAACTGCCATGCAATCAAAATTAATTGGTTAAGATTCTAAGCTGTCAAAAATCTTCACTGAGCAACTGTACAAGACAGGACTAACTGGATAGGATTCTGAACTTTCAAAGATAACTATCAAGCACCTGTGACGCAAGGCACACTTAGGGATCAAGATTCTGAACGGTCAGGCAAAGAAGATTATCAAGCAGCTGCAATGTAATACAAACTAACTGGAAAAGTTTCTGAACTGTCTGTCAGGGGGCATCATCACATAACTGCAAAGTAATGCAAACTAATTGTTCAAGATTTTAAATTGTGAAAGATGATTATCATGCAGGTGTAAATCAATGCAAACTAATTGGTCAAGATTCTAAACTGTCGGTCAAACGGCATCATAAAGTAACTGAAAGCAACACCAAGATTCTAAAATGTCAAAGACGATTATCAAGCAGCTGCAAAGCAGAGAAAACTAATCAATTGAGATGCTGAATTGTCAATTAAAAGGCATTATGGTGCAACAAACCGTTTCCCCATTTACAGTGACTAAAAGACCCATAAGCCTGACAGTGACATTGAATTTCTCCCTTAAAAGACAATCGGATAAATACCAATACAGTCAATGACAAGATACCAGCAACGTTACCTGCCACATCTCCTGTCACTGGGGTACTCTTTTGGGGTGTAATACACACTGGAGTCAGCATTTGATATAGCAGAGTCGATACTGCAGGGGCTGAAGATTCGCTGCATGATCTGAAACATATGGTACTCTGGTGTACTTGTGTATCTGTTTTTTTTTATTTACAGTTTTAACACCACTTTTAACACATTGTATGGGTTATATCATGATGGTTAGTTTCATGGTCAGAGGAAACCAGTACATACTAGTTGATCAAGATTCTGCACCAAACATATCCATGCACCAGTAAGCAACAGACAACTCTGCCGCATTAGGTCTGTGTACATATAACTACCACAATCTACCAGTGTGTCACATGGAGGTCGGCAATCGAAGAAGGGCCATCTTTGCAAAGGTCAAAGTTGGGGTTTTACATCCCGTTCAACAGCCAGGGTCATATTGGGACAGGTCCTCAGCATTGCCATCTGTGGGACTCGAACCCACAGAGGTGACAGCCTATGATTAGATGCCAAACTTGCTAACCACAGTAGGCCATTGAGGACCTCTCATCTTTGCAAAGAACAACCAAAGTAAAATAGACCATTGTATCAGATTCATTTGAGAGTTGTAAAGATATTTACAAATAACTGTTAAGCTTTTCAGAGATTAAATTGGGAAAATGAAAGACTTGTCCTAAAAAAATTCCTTGTCTCAGCACAAATTTTCCAGTCGGACTTAGGACCTTGTAGAAACAATATACAATTGTTATATTCTCTGTATTACTTTTCTAAGCTTGTCTTAAGACATTTCATGAAATCCGCCCCAGAAGTTTAAATTTAGGATAAACGCACTGACGGATTTGACCATTCAGCACGCACTTTATTTAAATCAGCACAACTAAATCAAAAATCTTACTAGTAAAGTTAGACGCTACAGATATCTAGTAAACCACATGTATACTTACAATTATATTTTATCTCCCTTCACATCATGTAGAAATACCTGTACTGTAGAAATACACATGGTATGAATTTCGCAGGAACTTATAATATCAACCATATGTATTCCATTCATAACGTACTATTACATATTGTGACGCACAGAAAGTAAAAATCAATCCAGTCTTATTTAGGTAGGTGGTGATTTTAATAGCCCCAAATAAGGATTAATTCTCACACATATAAATTAAATAACCTTGTTGGAGGGGGGGGGGGGGGGGGGTGAAGGTCATATTTTGACCAATGGGATTAATTTGCAGCCTCATGTGTACTAACGTGTTACTGTATAAATGTAAATCTGGCCATATTGGATAGCATTTACAACATGGTATCAATATGGAAGAAATATTGTACTATTATTGGAGAAATTGGTTCACATGGTTTAGAGTAGAATCAATCGGAGAGATTCGGTGTGGTTGTTAAAATTGGTGGAACAAACATTCTATATACGCTTCAGTGAACAAGCAATTTTATTGCAAAAGGTGATGCTTAAGGCCAAGGTTATTGCGTATTACAAAAGCTCACTGAGGTAAGATTGGTCTGAGCCAAAAGTGTCAACTGCAAATTTAGACAATTCTGTCAGTTTGCTATGTGTTCGACAAAAATACTTTGATTTATTTATTTATTTGGGGGTTTCACGTCGCTTTCAACACTGTACAGGTCATATCACGACTGGTAGTTTGAATGGCAGAGAAAGCCAGTAGAATACAGTTGGTCAAGGTTCTGTACTGTAAACTGCCGACTAACGGCAAGCAACTACCAGCTTTCCCACTTGACGTAGAGCCATGAACCGAACCCCAGCCTCAGAGGTGGGAGGTGAGAGTGTTGCCACTGTGCCACCGTCGGTGGCCCCTCAAAAATACTTTGAAGCAAACATGGTTTACTACAGAAGCCCATAAGGGTCATATGAGTGAAGTAAAAAAAACAATTTCATACATGGTAATTACGACATACACTAACTCATAATTACAACATAATATTTCGTAATTATGACCTCTGCTATCTCATAAGTACGAGATACCACAAATCGTAATTACGAGATAGTATGTTGTAATTACGAGATAGCATAATTCGCAATTACGACATAGCATATGTCGTAATTATAACATAATGTAAGTTGTAATTACAACTTATGTAATTTAATAGTGGCAGGATACATTGGTAGATAAATCCTTCGAGTGAAACAAAGGTAAATAACTTTTCAAAGGCCCTGTACTGGTCATTTTGTATTTTCTTCAGAATGAGGCTAATTTTAATCACACAAAAGCTATCCTCCCCTCTCCCTAATGAAGATATTGGGCAAATTTGGTTAAGATAGCTAGTTCTCCCACAACCCCCCACCCTACCCCCAGAGGGCTGTTATTGCATTCATACTACTCATGAACAAATGCATTTGTCTGGTGCTTTGCCTGTACTGCAAAACAGTTCTAAAGTTAATAGTTCCTACCCCTGATTTTAGTAACGGCAATGTTCCTAAAGTGCAATCTTCTGAAGGGAAATGTTCTTCAAGGGGAAAGTTCCTGGAGGCCAAAGTTCCGGGATGCATTTCTAGCATACCTCATAAATTTTATCATAATATGCCTAGAAATTTCTTATATTGTTTACAGACAAACCCTCATCAAAAACATAAACCATTTGGCTATGTTGTAATTACAAGATATGCTATGTCATAATTACAAGATATCTCGTAATTACAGCTTATGCTATCTCGTAATTACAAGATAGTAAGTTGTGATTAGATAGTGTATGTCGTAATTATAACTTGTGAAAATTTTTGCTATGTCATAATTTTGACTTAAGCTATGTCGTAATTACGACTTATGCTATGTCATAATTATGAGATAGTATGTCATATTTATGACATAGTATGTCATAATTACGAGATAGTGTGTGTTGTAATTAGACCTATGAAATTTTTTTACTTGACTCGTATGACCCTTATGGGCTTCTGTAGTTACAAATATAATCATGAATAATTGACATAAAAATTATTTCATTCGAAGCTTATAGTAGTTGAAACTGAGTCAGGATTTGAGTATCTTCTTCAGACTTGTCATATGTGAATACTTGGAAAAAAACGCATGTCAACTTTGTAACAAAAATGAACTGCACAAGCTTTGAACATTATAAATAATTTATTGTGTTTGTGTTTAATTGTTTCAAATGCCAAATACAAGACTTGAGACTCTTAGCACAATACATACGTGAGCCATCTCATTGATGGTAAGCTTAAAATGGAGTCTATGACTTAGCCAAATCTTAAGTTGAGTCTGTGTATGGACTCAAGAAAATAGTGGCAAATATGTGAACCAAACGTCTCTAATTTGAGTGTGACACCAGAGCCTCTGATAAAATCGAGCGCCTGGTTCCATATTCAATGACTGTAAGGATATATGCCCTGACTAATTGTGGTAGAAAGGTGCTAAAAAGTGCCACAAAAGGCTTGAAAGTTCAAATGCATCTCGAGTAATCGCAAGGAGCTATCCTCTTTGTCTCAAACTATCCCTTTGGACCAATCCCAACTAATGCCTACTAATCCTCTGGCCTTTTGACCCCCAACTTATAAAAATATAATCAGATGGATTACTGACAGGACATGACAGCTCATATCACCGACCCTCTCAGTCTGTCAGTAATAAAAATGATGGGAGATGGCAAGCATGTAATTACATCAACCAAGTAGGTATAGTATTTTCATGACTGTATGTTAGCAGGATTGCATAAATACTAGTGGTTCGAACTACTGGAAGAAAATCAGAAAATGATTTTTGTTCCAACTTAGACCACATTAAATTTTGAGAGTGCTTGATACCATTTGAAAAAGAGGGACATGGGGGGTAGCATTCACCTAGCAGGGGACACAGTGGCAGAGTGGTAACACTCTCGCCTCCCACCTCTGGGATCGGAGTTCGAATCCCAGCCTGACCTCAAGTGGGAAAGCTGGTAGTTGCTTGCCACTGGTCGGCAGTTTGCAGTAAAGAACCTTGACTAGGCGTATGTACTGGTTTCTTCTGCCGATAAAACTACCAGTTGTGATATGTCCTATACAATGTGTTAAAAGCTATGTTAAAACCCAAATAAATAAACAAATAAATTCACATTTCACCTTTCTGAGTCTGATTGCAGATCTCCACCAGAAATGGGAAAGTAGGTAATCTCTTCCAGGTTCCAAAAAGTTTTCAGTGCATAATTTGATCCACTAGCATTCACCTGCTTCCATCCATTCCCGCAACCAGCTGACGTGATATGAGCAAAACAATATGTTGAAAGCAGCATTAAACACAGATCAGGTCCTCAGTAAGACAGTGGTTAGCCAGTTTGTCATCTAATTACTGGGTGTTACCTCTGTGTGGATTCATCTCCCATTAGAGGCCAAAGTCAAAGCCAAAGTTGGATGTTTAAACGTCCAGTTCAACAGCCAGGGTCATATTGGAACAGCTCCTCAGCTTCATTCCTTGTGGAACTGAAACACACACAAAGCCGACAGCCTGTGATTAGATGCCAAACCTGCTAACCCACTAGGCCACTGAGGACCTCCCACTAGTGGCAATACTGAGGGCCTGTCCAATGTGACAGTCTATAGTGAATGATTTGATTATAAACCCAAATCAGTCGATCATTTATTCCAAATATTTATGAAATTAGAAGCCAAAATTGTAGATCTTATATAAGTTTATAGATGGTTTAGATTTTGTCTCAATGGTTCATTTTATAACGTACACGTACATTGCTTACAGTGCACTATGTGCACACGTACATTGCTTACAGTGCACTATGCTTGACATTTTGTATATTTTTATAATAAAATTTCTACGTATGCTAAAGACTACCTTAATTACTCGGATGGTCACCTCATTGTGTAAAATGGCTATTATCAAGCAAAATATGGTATTTAATTAAAATAGCATAAGTGAATGAATAAATAATTGGTCTCACTGTGTGTTTTTCTTGCATGGACATTTTTAATTGAGGCAATAATGTCTGGATAATTTCTTCAGACATTTTCATGAATAAATATGTTTATTGTCAGCCAGTGGATTTGAGAAAATTTTAACTCAGAGGGTTTATATAAGATTTTGCCTCAAATTTAAGTCTTATTTTTATTTTTTTGGCTATGTCACCCCAACATTAACATTTTGTCGAGGCTATAGCTCATAAACCATTGATGGGGATTGGTTGGGGTGTGTAGGTGTGCAACATCATTGTGAGACTTTGATTTGACCTTTAACCTTGCCGAAATGACCCCAACCGTAATAATCTTGTATTGGATACCATAGAGTGTAGCAAGTTTGTATACGACATCGATATTGATTGGGGTTGTATGTGCACGTACAACACCATGATGTGACCTTGATTTAACTTTGATGTTGCAGTTGCAAGCCCATCCTTTAAGATCTTATCTATGGTAGACATCTTGACCACTGTAATGTGTAAGAAGTTGGTACTTTGCATTAATATAATAGTTGGGGTGTAGGAAACTGATAGTTGGTAGGATATTGGTTAGAGGGTGTAGGTGTGCAACACAGTGACGTGACTTCTGTGTTTGCTCCGACCAGTATCTTCTCTCTTGGCACACTTGAGACGTCTTTCTCTCATCACAAAGTTATATATATATATATATATATATGGATTGCCACGTTTATTGTTTTAAATACTCTTACCTAATTGTGCTATCTCCTCTAATATGCAGGAACAATTTATTTTCCCAGGGCTCCACATGTGTAGACTTAATTTAAAAGTATGGATAAAATCAAAGCTTGGTGATACTGTGAAATTAGACAGTAAAGTGTTAATACTAATGGGGGTGTTCCACTGGAGCCGACCTGTCGGTAACTATGCATTGTTCGAGGGGGGAGCAGCAAGGTTTACACAGTCGGTTAGGGTCTGTTGTAGTTTCCTAGCTGGTTTGTCGCGATGAATCGGTAAAACATGAAACATGTTTGATATTTCAACGACCCCTCACAACTCTGCATTCGGACTGTGGCATCTTGTCCTAAACTGTTACCATCTTGTCTTGAAAAACTTCCCATCCTGTCCTACTTCACTACCAGGACTCCACTTCCAGACAGGCCGGTTACACTACCCGACCGTACTTGAAAGTAAACCTGTCATAAACATATCGACCTGACTTGCACACTTCCCATCAGGCAGCCATAGGGTTAGTAACATCTCAGCAGGAAAAGCCGGGAAAACTTGCAGACAAGCCGGGAACTGTGTAGGACAATCCGGCTTCATTTCTAAGACCTACAGCTTGTCTGCTGATAAAATCTGTGACTATATAAGGAGAGTTGGTTTGCGCAGTGCATCATTTGGAATCTGGCATCTGAAAGAGCATTTCAAGAATAGGAGTTTGTTTTTTTACAATTATCTAGAGCAGTTTTGAGTTGAAGTTGGCTTACTTTATACTTTAGGATTTTGTTTTTACCATTGACAGTAATCCTGAATTTGAGTTGGGGGACACAGTGGCAGATATCCGGCAGAGGAGGGAGGACGGGGAGGTCAGAGAGAGGGAGGAGGCAAGAGCGCAGGAATCACACTCTCAAGAAGAGGCACAACCAGAAAAAAGGACCAGGACAGAAAGAAGTGACACTGAAACACAGGCTGCTGGAGAAGAGGCGGGACCATCACAGTCACGTTACAAGAAGGGGGACATAACCAATGTATATTTCACTGATTCTAATGAGGAGGATGTTGTTGACTATATGAAGGACCATGAGGAGTTGTACAACAAGACTAGTGAACACTTCAAGGACATACAAAGCAAGGAATGAATGTCTCTGGAAGCAGTTCACCAACAGTCGTAAGCTGTGTGTCAAGGTATGCAAGACTTGGTTTGACTCCCAAAGGACATGTAATGGGAAGCTGACCCAGTCAAAGTCTGGACAGGCCCAAAGGAGATGATGGACCGTCAGACTTGGATACAGGACAAGCTACGATTCCTGAGGTCGCACATCACACACAAGGGGCCCAGCAAGTCATCAGCTTTCAAATCGCAAGCTGAGGAGCTAGTGATTCAGCTACTACAGCACATGATATCTCCAGGGCCTCTACTGACACAACCAGTATGGAGATAAGCATGCGGTCAACAGACATCATGTTACAGCCTCAACAAGTCATGAGCCCCACCTCAGCTTCAGGGCATTCTTCGGTCAACCAGCAGGTCATGGACCAGTTCACACAGATAAGAACCATACTGTCATCATTCCTTGGGCAAAAGCAGGAGACAACACCACGTACAGCCTTCTCTAACTACCTGGTGTCAGAGGTGGGGGATTAGAGGAGAGAGACTTTCAAACATTTAGAAAAAAGGCTGTCAAGCTCCTCAGCAACATTCAAAGCAAGGCAGAAGAATGTGGTCATCAGCCCCAGCAGCCACAGCAACAGACACTTTCATGTAGCTCAAGTGCAGCTTCAACATTTGTGCCACAGATATTTCAATAGCAACAGCAGCCAGCTCCAACTGTAAGGAAATGCATTTTAACCATCCCAGAGACACATAAGCCTTCAAGCCAGGTCATCCAACTGCACAGTAGAGTCAGTGGACAGCAAGAGACAGCAGCAGCAGTCCAGAGGGCAGCTGACTTCCTTCATAGTTGTTGACAACCAACAACATGCTATACCTTCAACACCACTTACATTCACCTTTACACCAACGAAGCACTTCAACACTCTATCAGTTGCCTCAGCTACAGGCAAAGAAAGCCAACAGAACATATCGGGACTTTAAAGCTTCTTCGGAAATCTTCAGTCTGTAATGAGCTACCAACACACCACAACCGTTTTAACCTGTGGACACACCAGCACCAGCTGCCTCTCCTCCAACAACCACCGCCTGACAGCAAGAAGATCAGCAGCCCAGCCCCGCCTCCTCCACAGTCAGTCAACGCCAAACAGGAGCTGCAGTAGAAGCCTTCAATCGGTCCTTTTCAGGACCACATCTTTCCAAAAGAATACGCTGCTGTTGAAAAATAAAAACAAATAAGAAGCATTACACCATCCCACTCAAAACCCTTTTTGTGCTAAACACATAAAAACAAATGAATGAGTGTGTGCTTTAAGAAAAGTTAGAAGTTTGAAAAATTAATTTGAAATATTTGGAACTTGAACCCAAAAAGAAGGGAAAAACATGAAAACAAAAAAAAATAAAAAAATAAAAGAAAAATTAATTTGGAATATTTGGAACTTCAACCCAAAAAGAAGGGAAAAACATGAAAACAAAAAAAATTAAAACAAATTTGGAAAAAAATCTTGTAAAAAAATTGCCAAAAACAGTCAAAAAAACCCAAATGACCTTTGACCTTTTGCTAAACATTTCAACTTCCACTAAGAGATTCAGCAGATTTTGAAACTAATTCAAGTGGTTGCTTTATTTGGACATAATTTGGGTTGAGTATTTTAATGACAGGACTTGGTTGGAAGTATTTTTGAAACTTATTGGAAATAAAATGGATTGGGTTTTCAAATTTGTTGAAAGTTTTAGCAACACCAGCTTTTTTCTTGGAATAATTGAAAAGGACTGATAGATGCCAACTTCTCTCCCCAGGGTGGTTGGTTTACACATCTTAGATCCTTTCATCCTGCCCAGCCAATGCCCCCCCACATGACTGAAGTAGTCCTTGAGTAGTTTTCATTGCTTTTCATTCCTGTTTATTCTGTTGGGCCGCAACATCATTTCCTGGGGTTGGTGTTTGCCGCACCCTTGTGTGTCTGCAACCCTTGGTCTTTGCTGCATTGTGTCCAGGTGTGCCCTGAAACAGGTCACTGAGATTCCAAAGGCATTTTCCGTCACCCTACAGCCCCTGGAGATCCTGTAGTTAGCCATTCTTTCTTCCCTGGTCAGCTGTCTTCCGCCGTAGGGTTTGACCATCCAGTGCATCAAGACAAAGATGTCATCACTCAGCAATTGTAGTGTAAATCTGCGCCCCCCTCTCCCCAAGGTTCAGGTGCCATCCTCAAAATTGTCACTTAAATCAGTTCAGTTGAAAATTTGTGCATCTGAGCAGGAATCACTTGACCCACAGTCTATCCACAGGAATCTATATTCTGTGTCCACCAGGGCCAGGAGAACTAGTGAAAAGAAGCCCTTGTAGTTGTAATAGTCACTGTCTGTCTTCTTGGGGTTCTTCATGGTGATATGCTTCTTACCTATGGCACCGGTACCTATGGCATGGGGGACATTCCATCTGGTTCTGAACTTCTCCTTTTCCACTCCTCAGGGCTACCAGGGCAGTTCAAATATTTGTCCAGGAATTCAGCAAGGATGGCTCAGCAGACCTGAGGGACGAATTTCCAGATGGTGGTGTGGCCAACGAACCAGTGGTACTGCAGGGAGGTGTATGTCTCTCCAGTGGCCAGCTGCAGATGTCTCAGGGTTATGGCCAGTTTGAGTCCACCTTCCAATGGCTCACTGAAAATTGGTGATTGACTTCTTCTTGATGCAGTGGTGAATGCGTTCCTCAATGCGGTAAAAATGCAGGGGGCAGCCTGACAAAATTCTGGTACCCTGGAATGTCTGTGTGTAGCATCCTTTTCTTGTATGTGAAGAATCGATGGCATGACCCAGGGGTTGGGTAGCTTTCTTCTTCTCCAGGGGGCTGGCTGGTGATGGTGGCTGTATGCTGGGTTCAAATGTGTCCTTCCTTCAAGATACAAATCAAAATATTAAACACAATAAAACCAAAGTACACTAAGCTGATGTTGGAAGTTTCTGTGATGTGTAGCTGGCATCTTTTCAGTGACAAATGATGTTTTTGGTAGTCAGACAGTTTTTGTATACAATTTTTGTTCGATCTTGACTCTGGATCCCGACTCTAGGATTTAATCAGTCTAGTTGGGGTGATTCGGGAAAATACTCCAGTCCTGTCTGTTTGTGATTATGGCTTGTCGTTTCTACAGTTTGTCTGTAAGGGGTTTACATCTTGTCCAGGCAGTTTCTGATCTGTCATAAAGAAAATGATCCCGACCATAAGTTAGGTCGGGATGTTGATCCAGACAAGTCTATATGGTCTACTTCCTGTCTGGAAGATGCAACTGACCCATATTCTTCACACACTTTTTCTGAGGTTTTCGTCCCCGATTCCACGAATTTTGCAGTTCCAGTGGAACACCCGCATAATAGAAAATCATTTTGATGAATATTTTTTACCTCTAAAGTTTATATTAACATGTTCAGTATATTAAATTTTTCCATGAAAAAAATAACCAATACCTTAATATCTAACCATTTACATTATCCAGAATAAGAGATATGATCTAAAGTAAACAAAAATAACGATGGCAAGTTTTGGAAATTTGGAAGTTGGAAATCAATATTTACCACTATTTAAAGAGTGTTGCAGAATTGGTGTGAAAAAACTTTTATTTAATTTAATTGAGTTTTAATGTCACTTTCAACACATTATGTGGGTTGTATCACGATGGGCAGTGTTCAGGAAAGAGGAAACCAGTACATACTCTTCATCAATCCTGATAAAACTGAGTTCATACTTTTTGGCTCCAAGAAACAGACAGAAAGGTTAAATGCATGTTTCCCAATTGATATCCTGGGCAACCCCTCTTCACCCCACCGAGTCTGTGAGGAACCTGGGTGTGTGGTTTGACTCTGATTTTTCCTTCTCTAAACACGTCCAGAATGTTTGTAAAGGCTGCTTTAGTCAACTGAGGGATTTTAGAAATATTAGGCAGTTCCTGACTCAGGATGCAGCTGTGTCGGTTGCCAATGCTTTTGTTAGTAGTCGTTTGGACTACTGTAACTCACTTTTCAGGAGTCTCTTTAAAGTCAATCTTCATAGATTACAGTCTATCCAAAATAGTGCTGCTAGAGTTGTTACAAATTCATGTAAATACACTCAGGTAACTCCGGTGCTCAGGAAACTCCATTGGCTCCCTATTCAGTTTCGCTCAGAGTGCAAACTGGTTACCCTGGTGTACCAGTTTATTCATACTGGTTTCCTTAAATATTTTGCTCCACATCTATCCACATACCGCACTACTTACAATACTAGACACAGTCACAGTGTTGCCAATTTCCTCAATGTACCAAAATTTCAACCTGCAATTCACAAGTCCACCAAGCAGTTTGGCTTCAGTTTTGCCTTTGATGCTCCCACTGTTTGGAATTCACTTCCTGAAGACATCCGTGCATAACCCACTATTGCCTCTTTTAGAAAGAAGCTCAAAACCTATCTCTACGCAAAGGTATATCATCCTTGGCACATTTTCTCTTATGGTTTCTCCGTGGTGCCAACCTGTTTTTGTCCCAGGACTTTGAATTTGCATATTGCTTTTGTCTTGTTGCGCCTTAGAGTCCACTACTCAGTGGAGATTAAGCGCTATAAAAGTCAAATTAGAATTAGAATTGGTCAAGATACTGCACTGAAAACTGCTGGGCATCGGTAAACAACTACCAACTTTCCCACATAGGGTCTGGTCCCAGGTTCAAACTGACAACATCAGAGGTGGCAGGAGAGTATGTTACTCACTACCCTTTTGTTTTTGGCCTAACTTTCCATATTGTGTTCTTTAAGATACTGTCCCACTGTCTTAAATAATTCAGAAACCTTGCTCGAATAAAAGTTATTCAATATTTGCCTAATCCTTTTGTCGCATTTTGGAACATGATGTTATTGTAATTGGGTCAGTTTATTTGTTTGTCTTTTGGTTATGAACAAGGCTGAAACAACTGTAGATTGGACCTGCCTCATATTGCCACTCAAAGTGTGGTCTAACTGTGGTTTGGCACTTCTAAAAGATGGTCTAGAGATAGACCTGCATCCAGAATTATTTTTGTAATTTAGTGACACTCTCGATAGATAAGATATGCTTGTATGTTCTCTGTCTTGCCATGAGCAAATGGAGAAACAGAACCAGATATTGTTTATAAAAAGTCTCACTACATACCAAGTACGCGAAAGTGTGACTTTACAAGTATTATAACTATTATATTCATGAAATGTGTTGGTTTATCTATTTGCAAGCCACTAGAAGTGTCCCAAATGTTACCTATTTTTCAAAAATGTGACAACTAAAACTAAGAGTGTATTGTTGAAAGAATGTATTTTCTACTTCTATTCAATACAAAAAAAATCAAGATTCTTTTGACCTTGGGTGAAGTGATGCTTGGTACGGAAACTTTTGTGTATTGAAGAAACAGTAACCTTTGTTAATCACAAATATTTCTTTAGTGGGTCTGATTGTTTTACTGAACAAAAAAGGAAGGTTGTATAAACAAAGACCTCCACTTGGATTGTGGGAAAACACATCGGTGGTACTGTACTGTTTGAGTAGTCATGTGGTTTTACAAAAATGTTGATTAACCTCAGTAAAGCTAAAGATTGTATTATTCATTCTTAAAGTAATATTCTTTTAGTAGTTATTTGATAGCATAGATATTTATTTTTGAAGGCCCAAGTTTGTGTATATTCCTGTATCATCCATGAGACTGTAGAAATACCATGCCTTCTAACTGACCTGTGAACCACTCTAGAGTGTGACTATTTTTCTGTGTTTCTTCCCAATGGTTGGGGAAACCAGCTGTGTTTTCCCAGTGAATAACAGCTATGTTCACTGATGAAGTTAGGTCCTCAGTGGCCTAGTGGTTAGCAAGTTTGGCATCTAATCATAGGCTGTCACCTCTGTGGGTTCGAGTCCCACAAGTGGCAATTCTGAGGACCTGTCCCAATATGACCCTGGCTGTTGAACGGGACGTAAAACCCCAACTTTGTCACTGATGAAGTTAGATTTAGTTTCAAAAACATTTGGGTCTCAAACAAGGCTACTATGATTAAGACTTAATTTCTGCAACATTCAAACAAGCCCCTTAAAGGCAATCTTCATAAGTGGGTGCATATTGATTGTGCCTATGAATGGGTGCATTGTGAATTGTTCCTAGTGCTTGTAAGTTGGTCTGACGTCACGTCCCACATTTTTCGATAAATAAAGAAGATTATACATACAATGATAAGCTTGTTGAGTTGTGTCATTAAAGGGAGACTATTCATATAATATATGGATAAATGTTACATCGTCGTCTATTTTTATCTTAAGAGGTGTTCAACTGAAAACTGTCCAATTTAGAATATTAAATATCATGAATTATTAAAAAAATCTAACTTTTGTAAATAACATTCCACTTGAATCCCTCTACACTAAAGTTAATGTACCACTTGTTTTATGAATTACCAGACTACTATTTATTAATTTCTATTCGTGGAATTAATATATTATACTCAGACATTATTAATGAAACAGCAGCTTGAAGAGGTTTTCAGTTTTTATCATCTTGGACAGTGTTCAGATTTTTACGTGACATAACCAAACTAGGCTTTCGGAATACAGTGAATAACCCAAATAATTATTGACTGGTGTAATTAATGATATGAACCCACGAGGACTTCCCATTTCATGCATTGAATACATTGGAGCCAATGGCAAAACATATTGGCCTGTCATAGACAAGTATACATTACCCAGAGAGCATCAATGTAAAGTCTCTTATAACCAAGATACAAAGTTAATATATATGTGACTTTGGTGCCAATAAATTATTTCCCCTGTTTTTTTTTGTCCACAGTTTGTTGTATTGCATATGATACTTTGAAGGATAGTTTATGGAGATAATTTTGACAACTGCTCTAGCCTTCTGTCAGGCGCTGTCCCTCTCTCTTAATTTATTTGTTTTCTTTATTTATTTGGATCATGTCATATCGAGTAGTTTTATGGAGAGAGGAAACCAGTACATATAGTTGGTCAAGGTTCTGTACTGTAAACTGCTGACCAACAGCAAGCAACTACCAGCTTTCCCACTTGAGATCGGGCTGGGAACCGAACCCCTATGTCAGAGGTTGGAGGCTAGAGTGAAAATTTTTCAAAGAATGGCAGTTTCCTTATTCTAATTTTATGATTTTATACGCTATTTGTTTAGTTTAGTATATTTTCAGGGAAAATATACCAAACAAAACTAACAAACGTTCACCGTGATATATAGAGTCAGAATGGAACTTATGCCTTATAAATGAGTTAATCAAAGATATACCAATTGATTGATTGGTTGATTGATTGAATGAGTGATTGATTGATTGGGGTGAATGTCACTTTCAACACATTCTATGGGTCATACCATGATGGCCAGTTAAGCGGATGGTGAGCTGCAGGTCATACTGGTGGGTTATGATTGTTACTTTAAACCCATACAAATTTGCCCTCCTACTCATGAATATCAAAAACATGATCACAACGATGGGGGATAAATCTGCGCGAGTGAGCATTTATGGCACAAGAACTCGTAACTGATCTTCTGCTTTGTAACTGCTGTGCGAGCGATCTGTTGGTTGTTACAAATCATCTTTTCCATTATGACCTAGCCTTAATTTTCATGTAAAATTTCTGGACAGAAATGTGGATTTTTTTTCAGCTGCTACCTTGCCTTTGAAAACATTTCCTGGAAATTTTAACAAAAACGTCCATCCACTACCAAGTTTTTTTGAGGACTAACAAACAACGTAATTTACATATATGTGCTTGTCCAAGGTTAACTCAAATTCTGTATATATACTGGCACAATGCATTTCCACATCAGCCAAGGAAAGGCTATGTCCATTGGAAGAGCACTGACTCAAATGACAGATACATTTGGCATTGGGTTTTTCAGTTTCAAGAGGCTCTCATATTTAGCAATTGACTTAATGGTTAGGTTAACATGAATGGCCGTTTAGAAATTGTTAAAATAGGGCAAGTTTGGGGTATTTTGACAAAAGGGTAGTGAAATGGTATAAACATGTCAAGAAGTTGTAACTTGTACAAAACAAGTATATTTTCATGTTGATGTGTTTGTTTATAAGGTACACCACATAAAATACACAATTTATGATACATTGTAAGCTTTTATAAAAACCTTGTGAATAATATGACATCAAGTGTATATTAAATTTGAAACATTGAACTAAAAAGCTCCAGTTTGTGTTATGTAAAAGGATATATATTACCATAAATACATATTCATACACTATAGAAAAGGTAAGATATATTTTTTCATAAAAAGATAACTATATAATTCAATAGATATACATTATATATATTACAATTAGATTTTACAAATGTAAACTTGTAACAATCAATTTCTTTTCATTATAAATTATGTATGTTGATATATATTAACAGTACAAGTACTGATTAATATTTCCGTAAACTAAATTATGTTTAAAATTATGTTAAAAATAATATAACCCTTTTATGGGTATTTCAAAAAATTTAATTGGAAAATGTGTGTTTTTAAATGTTATCAAAATAAGAAGACAAATGTTTCCAAATTAATAGGACAAGGAATTGTGTATGTTGTGTCACTGATACATTTTAATAGAGGGCTTGGTAGTGTAGCTGGTAACACACTTCCCATCTCTGAGGTGTGAGGTTCAAACCATTTACTTCTTGTTCAGAGGGTATTTTTTTAAAAAGAAATCCTACATGCCTTGGTAGAGATATACATTCCCTTAGTGCTCTTGTTTTGCATTTATTATCTACCATACCAAAATGAATAAGTTCGTATTTACCTGCAAATCTACTTTAATAATAAGCAGTTTTTATTTGGGTTTTAACGTCACTTTCAACACTATAGCTCATATTATGACGGCTAGTATTATAGGCAGAGGAAATCAGTACATACAGTTGTTCAAGGTTCTATACCATAAACTGCCGCCCATCAGTAAGAAACTACCATCTTTCCCACATAGGGTCCAAGGTTTGAACCACCGATCTCAGAGGTGGGTGACCTTGGCCCCTAATAAGCAGTGAAAACAGATCCACAGTAACGGCCACCAGTGAAAGAGAAAGCTTCTGTAGATTTAGATTTATTTTTTTGATTTACGTCACGTTCAACAGCCAGGGTCATATTGCGACAGGAAGTTTATGGGTGGATGCGTGCTAGTTGGTCAAGATTCTGCATTGTAAACCACCGGGCATCGGCAAGTAACTAACAACTTTCCAACATGAAGTGGCCAGGCCTAGATTCGAACTGGTGACCTCAGAGTTTGAAGGTGAACGCTCTGCTACACTACTACACCTTCAAGCTCCCCTAAAAAGCTTCTGAAAATTCAGTCAAAATTGTTATCTAGGTTTTTATCTAGGTTGTTATCTTGTAGGTTACACAGTTATTGATATATTTGCGAAAATAGTCAGTGGTTTTCATATTCATGATGTTAATTTCCATGGACCCCAGCCATTTTCTTATATTATGGTATTAGGGGGCCACAGTGGCAGAGTGGTAACACTCTCACCTCCCACCTCTGAGGCCGGGGTTCTATTCCCGGCATGGCCTCAAGTGGGAAAGCTGGTAGTTGCTTGCCGTTGGTCAGCAGTTTACAGTACAGAACCCTAACGAACTGTATGTACTGGTTTCCTCTGCCCTTCCAACTACCCGTCTTGATATGACCTGTACAGTGTTGAAAGCGACGTAAAACCCCAAACAAATAAAAATAAATATATTATGGTATTTAGGTCAAATACTTTCCATGGATAAGGGGTTTGTATTGGAGGACCATCAACTCAAAGTAATATGTTAGTGTCTGCTTAAAGCAGGCTGGGCAGAGAATAGATATAATACAGTTTCTGGGTCAGTATTCACTAACATGGATTTATATCAGATAAAGATCAAGTCCATTATTCATTAACATGGATCAGTGAAGATGAGATCAAATTTAAGCAAAAAAACGGATCAAGTTTGGATAAGATTTTGGATCGGCTCAAATTGGTATTCACAAAATAGTTGATCTGATTTTCCACTCAAAATTTAGAATGAGCTTTGATCCATGTATTTTGATGGATTAAGTTTTGGGTCAAGATGGATAAATATTATCTGATAGACGATTTCACAGGGAAGTAGATGAATGTTTAATCAGTCATTACAGAGGGCAGCGGATACTTCAGGAGTGAATAAACCCCTAAAATTAAGTGATTGAAAACTTCAAATTCATAGAAGTTGATAAAACAGATCAAATATTAACATGTTTAGCTCATGTGATCCATTGTTTCCAAATAGCTATTTAATCCATTGGCTCACTTGAAATTTTTCCTCAAGCTTGACCTGATCTTGATCTAATCTTCATCCGTGTTAAGGCAATACTGTCCCAGATCAAATTTGAGAAAAAAGGTGAGCTAGTGGATCAAATAGGTGGTCACAATCCAATGATCCAGCTGAAAAGATAAAATATTTGACCTGTTTTTATTATTAAGTGTGAGCTCTGGCAAATCACTTTTTTGTCTCCGAACTTTCATGAATATCTGTCTTTTACAGAAGTCAACCAGCAATGGGCTACATTAGTACTGGGGTGGGTGACCACTTCAGTGCACTACTCGTTTCCTGGTGGCTTTTCGGCTCACTCTAGTAGACCAAAACCCCTTTCGGCCTTGTTTCTCACAAATTTCTTCATTACTCAGGAATTTTAAAGGGTTTATTCAGTTGTGGAGTATCCTCTGCCTCTGTAATGACTGATGGAAACCCTTCATCTTGGTAAAATAACGTTTTCGCATTTTTGTGTGGGATAGAAAACCTTTCACAGATCAGCATATGTATCAGATTAAACCCAGTCACATTGATTCGTTTCAAGGGACGGTATTGCACTAACGGAGAGGGCAGAGAGGGGGGTGAAAATGGGATTTCAGGGGGTTTAACCCCCCCACCCCACCCCCCACCCCCCCCCCCCCCCCAGGGGGTTTAACCCCCCCACCCCACCCCCCACCCCCACCCCCCTTGTAAAGGGGGTTTGACAATAAATCAAAACTAACGGACACAGATTCAAAAGTTGAACATAATGGTTATGAACTAGATTAATCCAAAAGTATAATAAATACACTATTTCACAAACCTTCTACCATGCACTAATGTTGCTCCGAACTTTGTGTACATTTCAACACCTGCTAATTACCTGACAAAATGTATTGCTTGAAATTTTACCCATATCAGAGGCACTGCATCTTCTACGGATTTAGATTTATATGTTGTTTTACGTCGTGTTCAACAGCCAGGGTCATATTGCGATGGGTAGTTTACAGGTGGAGGAAACCAGTGCATACTGCATTGTAAACCACCGGGCATCGGCAAGTAACTATCAACTTTCCAACATGAAGCGCCCGGCCCGAGATTCGAACCGGCGGCCTCAGAGGTTGGAGGCAAGAACTCTAACCGCTTCACCACCGAGCCTCCTGCAGCTTCTACGGAAGTCAGGGTTAATGTATTGGGTCTTTTTAATTACATAATGTTCATTCACAATGCTGCATTTCTAATGGTTAAGCTATGTAGTAATACCTTTGTGTTTGTTAACTGGTGTGTTGTTTGGTTATTTTACTATATTAGGTAATTTATTAAATTGTGTTTTAATTATTATTATTATTATTGTTATTACAACTTCCAGAGAACAGAATGTTGCATCATTGCCTCAGGATTATTCTGCTAGTCGTGACTTTGATAGGTTTGTAGTTCTTAATTTTTTTCTATAAATTAATAAATAAATAACCCTTCCCCGGGGATCCTATTGATGAAACTCCTAAAGAAAATTCTCAAGTACCAACGTGGATCTGCATTGTCTTTTTAAAAGGGCCGAAACACCAGTTTTGGGGTTATGGAGCAGATATGTAAAAAGAACCTTTAAAATCACTGGAGGTGTGTTCCTGGTCTGGAACTGGATCATCTGTCAGGTCAAATCTAATGTATAACTTTTAATTATGTGATTGGAGAAATTAAAACAGACCGACAAACGAAAGCAATTACAATACTCTTGTCAATCTCTTTTGAGGAAGGATAGTAGCATTAAGTGCTTGATTATTGTACAAATGCCAATGAGAATGGAACTTTAGGGATCAAAATCATCTTTGAAGAGAACTGGCATGAATAGAGCTTGTATAAATATATGACCGATTTCCAATGTATCATTTTCACGTTAGGAACATAGAAAAGTGAATGGACAAACAAACGAACAAACTGACACAATTACAATACCCTCACCTCTCCATTGTGGGCTAAAATGTAATAACATCCTTGCTAAAATTATAACATGTAAAGTAGCGTAGGAAGCATATGAAAAGGGGGGGGGGGGGGGAGTTCAATTATCATTGAGTCAAGGGGATGTTAAGCGAAAATGTAAATGCTTTGGTATTTTTTTTTCTTGGGGGGCGGGGGGTGGGGGTGGTTGAGTCATAAAGATATTCTTTTAATACAGTATCACTTTTGCAGAACAGAGGTAAAGTGGGTATAAACTGCAAAATAATTTGAAGAATTTGTCTTTAATGAATCTTCCATGAATATACAACAAGCTTTTAAACTTTTACACTAACAGAAGTTACTGTATCATTGAGAAAATGAACAAATGTTAAATGGTTAATTTTGCTTAAAAACACGAGCATGTTTAAACACAAAATGATCAAATTCCAAATTGCAAGTTAACATTAGTAAAATTCGGGAAGCAGTTGGAGGGTGGGGGCATTCCGAAACTAGAAAATCACCCAAAGAAGACCTTTGTTAGGCCAAAGGGTCCCTAAACTTATAACCATTTTGGATCCACACTAATATGCAAATAGTGAAACCCAAACTATATAAAAAGTTTGTTATAGTTGTATTCAGCATCTAATCACAGGCATCCAGCTCTGGGGTAAGGAAATAGAATCCCACATGTGACGATGCTGAGCGCCTATCCCTGCATGATTCTGGCTATTGAATGGGACGTAAAACCCTATACTTAACCTTTTGTTGTATTACAAACTTACTGTATGTTTATGGGAATAAAAAGCTATAAAAATAAGTTGTGAACATGGGTTTTAAGTCAAGCATTAATAATGTCAATGGGTTATTGGGTTAAAACATATTTGGCCAATGAAATGGAATCAAGGTGATGAGGCTACAGAATGACTGGATTTGCAAACCCATATAACACCCACTCGGGCCAGGCACAACATACCCAAACTCACTGCATTAATGACCACTATTGCCTTGCTAAAACTGGATGCACCATGGATACACCTGAATAACTAGCTATATGGTTTCTGCCCAAAGCCCAAAACTTTGCAAAGAAACAAGAATAAAGGTGTATACAAATGTATTTATATTTTGATGACCTGTATTTTGATCTTTCAATGTTACTTATGTTACCCACAAGCCAAATTTAAAAGTTCTTGTTTCCATCATTATAATACTCAAATATATAATTACAATCATCTCTCAGAAATTGACACTATATGTAGCCAAGGTATACACACCTCAGTTTGGTTATAGATAATCCCCTCACCCATCTATAGCATGCCTTCAACAAACTCTTTCATGTAATTAAAATACCATTAACAACTTTTATTTAATCTATCCCTCTTTGCAAAAGAAAGTGTAGATAGAAAACTGCTCACAATACAAACCAAAACCCTCTAGTTGAAGTACAGTACTGTCTGACAGGCATTTCTATCAAAACTCAGGTTTTTAAAAAAGTTATATGCTACATTTGTGACACTAACACACTTTCAAGACCACATGCTCTTATGGCTCAGTTACCTACTACATACTACGATGACATCATAAAGTCTCTAGCAACAGTCAAATGTTGTGACATCACTCATAAATTAAACAACATATTGAAAACATACAGTGGCTATCACATCAGTATCTCATTGTACTTTGAATTATATAGACATGTTTCTTAATATTATATGTTTAAGGTTATATTTTTCACAACTTTAAGTTGTGTTTGATTCATTTGCTTAAAATAGTTTGAATAGTTAATCTCAAAATATATTTAACCCTAATAGAATGTGAATTTCTCGAAAAAAATTCCAAAACTTATCATATATCATGGATCTACAATGTTAAAAAGGGGGGGCCAAAAGATATAATTCCCCCCGCCCCCCATTTCCTACACTACTGATGTATATCTAAGTAATAACATCCATACTTAATTACTAAGGCTTGAAGCAGAGTTATTAGTATAATGGTATAAACCACTGCTAAGGTTGAAAGACAGTTATTGATACAGTGATAAGCAAAACCCATACACATATTATTCAAAGAAGGCACATTATACCTAAAACAATTATAAAAAGGTGATTTTCATGTCATTTCTTTTCAGGCATTGTGACGTCACAGGACAACAACCTTGCAGGAGATGAGGATAAAGTAAGAAATGTTACATTTCTCATATGTCAACACATCATTTGGTCTGTGTTATTTTTAACCTCCCACAAGGCGGTGTATGTAATTGGCATAATGTATTTATTTTTTCCCAAAGTAACTCAAAAATTTGTGAACAGATCTTGATGACATTTTCAGAAAAGGTCCAAAATAGCCCAGGGACCAGACAAGTTATTTTTGGTGGTGAGCCGGATCACCTCCTGGATCCAGGAAATTTTAAAGGATATTTTCATCATTGCAATCATAAGCCAAAGTGGTATTGCAATCATAAGCCAAAGTGGAGGTATTGGACCTTGGGGGAGGTTAGCTCTCTCTGGGTGCTTGCTAGTTTTAATATATGTCTTTTTATTTGCGTGCTATATACATTCCATATATTTTGTATTTAGTTTGAGACATACTTACTAGAATAATGGTAATTATACAGGTGTGAACCCAATCATAGGTGATTACACAATAGAACAAGTGCAAATCAGAAGTTATCATGCATATTCATTGGCTTAATGAATTATACCTTTTGACCATGTTTCTGTGCCTTATAACTTGTCTGGCAGCCTTGATCGCTTTACTCTGCAATAAAGGCTCGGGTATTGGCCACTATTTTGTACAACTAACGTTCATAGCTACAACTTGCATTAGTAGAGAAAAATAAATAGAATGTTCTTCTGGTCCATTCATTTGGTGCACATTAATCCTGCATTCTTTGACATTATATCCCCCTTTTACTATATAATAATATTGCATAATAGTTAAACAAAATTTGTGTTGCATGTGAATCAGTTTGAGTGCAGTAAATCTCTTATTATCACCCGAAAATACGTTTTGCTATTACGGAATATTGCCATAGCAAGTATTATTATGTGTCGTTTGCAACATTTTGTATTTCAAATGCATACAAAATTGATATACTAAAATTATATTATTTAATCTGAACCAAGGTCAAAACTTTCCGATGCACAACAGATTAATGCTGCATTCTTTCAGCTATTCAAAAGTTGATATCATAGCCTGGAAAAGTACAAATCACTTTGTCTGTTAATAAACCCTAACTCACGACATGCCAAAGAATGCACCATTAATGATATGTGAATTTCAGGGTAGGCCATACCAGTTCCTTCTTATTGTTAAAGGTGAGTGGTGTCCCATTTAGATCACACTATTTTAAAATATTTAACTTGTTCAAACTCATTTCCAGCTCTATGCATTTGGTGTTTTATTAGTATCTATAAGGTGTAAAAAGTTGGGATTTTTTTTGAACAGGACGCATTCAACACAACATGGACATCGGTTTCAACAATTAGTCGGTTTTTTTAAATGCTTGAAGGGAGCCACAGTGGCAGAGTGGTAACACTATCGCTTCCCACCTCTGAGATTGGAGTTTGGTTCCCAGCCCTACCTTAAGTGGGAAAGCTGGTAGTTGCTTGCCGTTGGTTGGCAGTTTACAGTACAGAACCTTGATCAACCGTATGTACTGGTTTTCTCTGCCCTTCCGACTACCTGTACCTGTACAGTGTTGAAAGTGACATAAAATGCAAAATGAATAAAATAAAAATGAAATGCTTGAAAAGTTCACACATACTAAACTAAAATGTACATACCAGTGGAATGAGGGAGAAAAAGAATGCACTTTTTAAATGTGCGCTACCTACATACAACATTCATTTGTGGAACAATAAGGACAAGGCCACAAAGTAAAATTCAATTTATTTATTTATTTGGGTTTTAACTCTGCTTTCAAGACTGTAACGGTCATATCAGGATGGGTAGTTTTATGGGCAGAGGAGACCAGTAGATACAGTTGGTACAAGGTTTTGTACTGTAAACTGCTGATCATTGGTAAGAAACTGCCATCTTTCCCACATAGCGTTCAGGGTTTGAACCATCAACCTTAGAGGTGAGTGTCTTATCACTGCATCACTGTGGCCCTGAAGCAAAATTCAAATACGAGTAGCTTTGACCACACGGAACAGTGTAAATGGGCCATACAAATATATCAGGCCATACAAATATATCAGGACATACAGCTTTGGTGAATAGAAAGACACTAGACAAGGTAAATGGTATAAATATTTTAGTAGAGATTTTATCGTAAGGATCAAATATTTAGTGAGTTGTTTTGAAAATGTCACCAAAAGGAGCCAAGCAATAATACCTATACTCTTTTTTTGGAATATTAAGATCTTTTTAAAAACCCTATAGTATACGATGTTTTTTGTGAATAACGTCATGGAAATAATTATTCATTATAATTAGAAAATTAAATCTTTCATTTATTAGTGTTGGGGAAACTTGAAACTTATACCTATGCTGGTAATGTCCAATAAATGTGTAATTTTTAACACAAGGGACCAACAGTCATTATTTTTCAAAAAAAAAATTAATAATATTTATGTTTCACTCTGTTTATTTTTTGTTCATGTTAACGTTTGCATACCAAACAAGAGTACCACTGGATCCCCAACAAAATGAAATCACCTGTTCTTTGTGCCTCTGTAGATATTTCCTGGAATTTCCATCAACATATATCTCTAGCTGTTTCACTAATTTTGAAAGCAAGCAAACAGAAAAAGGTATGCTCGCCACCAATTACATAACCTCATTGGAAGAGGTAATGAGGTGGACGAGGTGGCAGCTGAAGTTATAAAAGGCATAAATTGGTTGTTTTCAGAAATTTCTGTATTCATTTTTCCAAGTGTTGTGACAAATTGGGATGTTGTTTACCAGCAGGAATTATGTTAAGCCTCTAAGAATCACGGTAAATGACTTATTAATTTGATTTGTACGAGGAAAGTGATTTATAACTTGCAATTGCCTTAATGTGTGTAAAAAGTTTTTAAAAAATCAAGGTAATTGAACACAAAATAACAAGTAAGATTTCTATACTCTAGTTTTGCTAAGCATTAGCTAGGGGCAGTATGCACACTAATGCATCATTATGTTTCAGATTGGACCACTGCAGATGTCAAGGACCCAGCTTGTAGTCGCTGTCACCTTCCCATCAGCTATATTAGTTGGCATTCTCTTCTGCCTTTGCCTGACCAAGTCTCTGGGTATAGATAGCTGGCAAAGTAAGCACAATAAGGTGGAACCCAAGGAAATCCCTCCCAAAGCAACTACACAGCCCAAGAGGACACCAAGATTCTCCCCAACCAACTCCAGGGTGTCTTCAAGCTCTACAGGGACTAGTGCTTCCTATAAGCATTACTCATGTTAAAATAATGTTTTCAACTATGAATGGGATATTGTAAATAAATGTCCTTTCATGTACCTCATCAAATCCTACAGGGGGACAGTAGCAAGGGAACAACACTTTAAATGCCAAAAAATTCCAAAATAAACCAATAACACAGTCAAAGAGAACACCTAGGTTCTCTCCAATCAAGTCCAGGGTATGTCAAAGATCAAAGGGATTATGGTATCCTATAAACACTAATAAAATTTAGCATTGTTATTACATGATGTTTTTAGGCATACCCTCATTCGGATGCTTTAAAGCAGGAAGCAACACTACGTAAGCCAAAAATATTATTTTAATTGCATGCCATATTCTTAAATTAGTCTTGTTCTATATTGACTTCAATAAGTGCCTATGTATGGACAGCTTCCATAACAACATTGTCGAAGAGGAACTGGAAAAAAATTACACCTAAACTAACATTACAGCCTAGAAGATTTTCCCCAGCCAGTCCAAAGGTTCAAAATGAAGAGTGAATATCATTAAAAAGGCATTGCAGTTAGAGAAGTTATATTGATACCACAAAGGAGGAGTAGCATTAATAAAAAATATGGAATAGTCAAGTGTTTCTGACTTTGCTGACCGAATCTCAAGGTATACAGAGCTGACCAAACAACAATGACAGATTGGAACCCTAGAAAATTCTCTGAAAAGCAGCAAAACAGCCCAAGAAGAAACCACAGTTGCCACTGTGTTACTTAATTTCTGATAGTGTTTGCTTATTTTCAAGGAGTATTGCTCAGTTTCAAGGGGTATTACTTAATTTCAAATAGTGTTTACTAATTTTCAATAGTATTACCTAATTTCAGGGGTGCTTGCTTAATTTCAAAAGGTATTGCTTAACTTGAAAGGCTGTTTACTTAAATTCAACAGGTGTAGCTTAATATTAAAGGGAACTTACTTAATTTTATTTGGCATTTACTTAATACTAAAAGATTTGCTTAAATGTAATTGCTTAATTTCAATGGATTATAATTGAATTCAAGTGGCCCACCAGGGCTTATTTTGCATCTGTCTCTACACAGTTTTACTTGTATTATTAATGAGAAGGCTCACTATTTATATGCGTCATTGTATATAGAATTATGTTCTGTGATATATTAATTATTTTAAAATAATTTTACATTGTATAGTTATTGTTGTTGCAGATATGGCTTCTTCCTGACGTACACTTTTATGCGTGTAAATTGATAATTATGCAACATCATATTTATAGTTTTGACTGAAGTTGTCATTCCATATGCCAGACTTTGAATCTGACTCCTGCCAATTCTTTAATATTGTACTAAAATTTATTAAAAACACAGGAACTTCTGTTATTTCTTTGAAATACTAAACATATTTACATTTATTTTGTAAGTGTTTCAGTTAGTGTTATTATCTATATTACAATTATGACATCAATTGTAGTTAATAAGATAAAGTGATATTCAGTGAAGCAATTTATTTAAAATGACAAAATTATTTCATCAGTTACAATGAAGGATTTTAAGTGTTTGCTTAAAGATTTGCTATTTGAAACAAATATCATAAATTTGTTATGCAATAACATTATTCAATAAAAGTAAGACATAGTATTAAAATCTGTATCATATAAGTTGAAGAAAATATACTATGTTAGTGTTTTTTCTGTGTTATTGCTTAATAAAACTACCAATGCTAAATATCCAAATGACAACCGTCGTCATATCCTTTTCCTCAGAGGAGAGCGGTATGGGAACCAGGCTATTCATCTATTGGAAGGTTCGGCTAATATACGTTGAAAATAATTATTTAATATTTTGCTTTCATAAAGTACAAAAAAGGCTTAGTATTATGTTATCCAATATGAACATAAAAGTAAGAAAAATTCTGTAGTTTGAAAATTGAATAACTAGGTTGTTATATATTTGTACATTGGAGTTAAAGTGTGACAAAACTACAATGAGAGTGCATTATGAAAATAAATATTATTTCCAGAAAAGAGTACATCATATTTTATTTAATGGCATCCCTTTTCAGGTTTCACGTGGTCCTGTGCACTATTCAAGATGGCTGTTCTTGGCCCGTATACACAAAAAGGATTTCCCAAACATCAACACAAATGAGCTCAAACATAGATTATTTTATGCTAAAGTTAATAAATATACATCCGATTGGGATTTGGGGACAGACTATAATATATCTTAAGACCAGGCATCAAATAGAATATAGAGTGGGGTTTACAACAGCCAAACTCCTCAAAAGTCGGGCCTCGCTCTCCAATATTTTCTGGTATTGGCCACTTTTTCGGAGTTTAGCTGTATTAGTATTGAGAAGGCACCTATCGTACCAAAAGCACAAGATGTATTTTTGCATGGTGGGTATTGTATGGTTCAAACGCCTGTCACAGCCAAGTGAGTATGACAGTAACAGTGCCGACACCGATATTTACTAAGGGAGTGGGGGTGAGGGGGAGGGGGTGAAGCCCTGGTGGATATCAGCTCCAGTGACACTTCTTGGGATTCCTCTTTTTGGCCAACCAGACTTGTAATTAGAAGTCACCAGGCGTCGGACCCTACTAAAGGTATAGTTAATTATTTGTATAGTGAAGATCCTCCCACCTCTGAGGTTGTTGGTTCAAACCCCTGACCTTATGTGGGAAAGTTGACAGTTGCTTACTGATGGTCGGCAGTTTACAGTACACAAGCTTAACCAACTGTATGTACTGGTTTTCTCTGACTCCAAAACTACCCATCGTGATATGACCTGTACAGTGTTGAAAGCGATGTAAAACCCCATATAAATAAATATACATACTCAAATATCAGAGAGTATCTATAAGAGCACATAATGACTAATAAATATTACTGTAGTGTAAGATACTGGTTCCATTCAGGGAGTATTGGTGCTGAAATCATAATGTGCTAAGATATGATGGCTAGAATGAAATGACATATATCAAAGTCAAATCACCACTATCACTCAGTAAATACTCTCTGAACTGAATTGAATGGCACGTTCGTGATAAGCACTTAATATGGTTAAAAATCGGAGCTAATAAAGCTGTAATGGTAATTTAGTTTAAAATGTAGAACTAGGTTTCTAAATGCGTTGAACATTGAATGCGTTGAATATACTTTCCTGACTTTCATACCTGAAAAGGTAAATCACATGAAATAATAAAAATGACTGTTATATAAATCAAGAACGGATGTATATTATGGAGATAATAAAATTTGAATCTGGTTAAACCGAACACTGGTTAAAAATTACTAAAATTGAGATACACTTGATCCAAATTTTGTATTTATATCCATCAGTTGCCTGAACAGTTAAATTTAAATTGGAAACTTACAGGAGTTCATTATACCACAAGCATTCTGGAGTAAGGGGGGATTATCTCTTCAAAAACAAAGGGCGGGCTGTTTCTCTAAAAGTCATACAGTACACAAAAGACAAAACGACTTGGTAAGAGTCTAGAGGTGAGAGCAAGTAATTACAAAACTTTGTGGTGCACCTTGCGTGTACATTTTGGTGCCAAATAAAATAACATAGATAATAAGATTTCCTTAAATGGCTGTAACAACTTCCTTATTAGTGGTCAGATTTTAATATTGTTTTTTACCCAGTGTACAGTTGAATGAGACTCAAATTTGATAAGAAATAACTTTAGATATCTTTGGAATAAACATCCATTCTTGATTGTGGTAGTATGTGACTCACGGCAAAATTTGATTCATGTTCAAAAATAAACTCAATCTGCACCTTCAAGCCGCACCCGCAACCTCTGCACATAAATGCACTCCTTCTATAACAATACTGTTTGATTTGTTTTACCATAAGTCAAATTAAGAAGCCGCATAATGCATCCATGTACAAAGGCACACTAAAACTTGTTAATCCCTCAGTCACTTAGAACCTTAATCTGTCAGTGTTGCTAAACACTTATAGTTGTGCAGCTGGTGTCAGTGTCTTGGTAAATACTAAATGCCATGGCTCAGTGTCAATGTACATATATAATTTATACAGCTCAGGATCCTTGCTTGGGTGTAATTTTGCAAATACAGAAATCTCATTGTACATTTATGAACTCTGAGTAACATCTGTTATTGTCAATGAAGTAGTTTCAGTAATTCAGAGACCATATGCTAACCTACTTAAAAATGTAGCAAAGAACGGGGTTGGTCTTAAGAGTGTGCATTGGGTCAGGAATGCACAGAAAGTAGATAAATTGAATAATGCCTGTTGGATACATAGCTCCAATATTCCACATCCACCACTGTCCACACACTTTTTTGTGTGAATAAGTTTTTTTAGGGGTGTTGTACCTGGGAGAACAGTATTCAAGGGTGGGGACCTGTATATCATAAACATAGCGGTATCTGCAGACGACACATGAAGGCCATCAGATTGTAGATCAAGTCTGGATTCGGCAGTAACCAGAAAAGAGTGACCTGTACTTTCAGATGCCACACTCATGTTGAAAAACAAAAAAAAGATCAACTGAATTGCACTAAATATTTACACTTATTTGCACTTCACAATATACTTCAGGGAGTTGTTACCTCGAATTCCCCATCCTCTGATGAGAAAGTTGACTCTGATACTTTGGAAACACAATACACCACCTTCTTATTATTGTGTATTTATTTATTTGGGGTTTTACGTCTCTTTCAACACTGTACAGGTCATATCACGACAGGTAGTTGGAAGGGCAGAGGAAACCAGTACATACGGTTTGTCAGGGTTCTGTACTGTAAACTGCCGACCAACGGCAAGCAACTACCAGCTTTACCACTTGAGGCTGTGTCAGGAATCAAACCCCGGCCTCAGAAGAGGGAGGCGAGAGTGTTACCACTCTGCCACCGTGGCCCCCTCTTATTATTGTGTAAGGCATATTATAATATTACCCAGTGTGAACATTATTGGTGACTTAGTGCGCTTAAGTTCATCTATCTTTTTTCATACTAAAATGCAGGCTGTGTAAATAACTTTAAATTTCCACCCCTCTCTATATTCAGATCAAGGCTATTTCATGAGTAAACAAATCTGTAAAAATGTGCCATAACGTTTTAAAAGACATTTTGTTATTAAGCATGACTTTATTATTATGAATGAGGTATACCTATGTACAAGTGAATAATAACACATTAACAATCAATATGTATATAAACAAATCAAATATAATACTCAGAAATGAGTGGTTTTGTCAGTCACTCCGGATACTAAAACATAGTCACCAATCCCTCTGTCTAAAGTTTCCAGTGGTTTCAGTTCCTCTTTGGACTGCTTCCGCCTTCCACTTCCGGAGGTAGGTTTTCTCTTATTTTTGTCAATATTACTGGTATTTGCAACAGTCTGTGAGCTAGGGCTTATGTCTGAAAAACCATTACTCTGCACCCCATTCAAGGAGTTGTTGTTGTTTGAGCTGACACTGGACTGTCTCTCCACTGTAAAGGAACTATTTTTCTCCAGCGTAGGAATTTTCACCTGGTCATCTTCCATAATGTAAATAGTAGCCTGTTCACCTGCAATGAGAAGACAGAGCATAATTACAAATTATTTTATCATACTAAATCAATATGGTGTGAACTCATGTTTTGGTGCTGTTCTCTTATTTCTAGTCCGAAATATTCTTAGTACATATGTTTTAACAAACATGTCATGTGTAAAGGGGTCTGTAGTTACGAGGTTCGTGCAAAGACCTATGTACTTTATGTACTGTTCATTTAAAATATACATTATATTTACCTTGCCCATCACCCCCCCCCCCCCCCCCTCCACTGAAAAGTGACAAACCACCAGAGTGCAAAAGGTTTCTCCTTGCACATAGCTCGAAGACCAAAGATTGGATCAGGGTCATATTTTTCATAAAATATAAGATTTACTAGTGACTCAGTCCTCACATATGATCAAGCCTACATATTTCATGGGATTTTGAACTAATATGTGACTCATAACTCAAAAACTACATATCATAGTCTTATGTGACAAAAGTAGGTGATTCACCCCCATCCTTGTTCTCAAGATGACCCAGATATGCACTGGGAGTTCAGATTTTTTTTGGGAGGGGCAAACATCTGGTTCTCGATCCCCGGACAAGGCACTCTTCTTGCTAAAACAATGCTTGTTAAAATATATAATTTATGACACACTTAAGCTTATGCTAAATAGTAATCAAATGATAAAACTTTAACACAAACACTGTCATAAAGTTAAAATTGTAGAAAAGACATCACAAAAGTTTGAGAAGTCCTTGAATGCAAGTGGGAAATGGCAAATATTGGTATACATAATGAAGTAATGAACAATGGCCATTCTAAAGGTAAGTCACTGAAGTGTTTCTCACGCCCAAGTAGCCCAAGTTATGTAAATTTATGGTTAAGTCAAAGTAGCACCCACTCAAAATCTGACAATCATCTGAAGGAACTTGCCAGAATATCCGACCAACAATTCTTCTCACTGACCAACTCAAGATGTACTCACATGTGAGGTGGCGCCCACTGATTCAACAGATGGTGGCATGGGTGTATCATGCCAGACATAAATGAAGTGTAAACATGGTGGAATTTCCAGTGTGGACAATAATTCAGTGATGATACAGTATAAGGGATAAAACCTAACCTTCAGACTAAAAACAGCCACATCTTGAAATGTTTCTTCCGTTTTAATTGATTCATACAGGACTCCAAAAATGTATCCCGACAAAAGTAACATTTAACTAGCTAACATAGTAGCAAATAAGCAGCCTCTCCATAGCATCAAGTAAATAGGTCAACCAACTATATTTAGTGCCACAAAACATTAACAGGGATTGCATCGAAAGTTCACCACAAATATTTTTTTCTAAAGAAAATTTAATCCAATCAGAATCAATCTGATATTTTGGTGCTTTTGACCTCCAAACCAAAAACTTTGATTTTCTGCAAATAAAAATATTCAAATGGCTTGAAAGGGCACACATACCTTTCTTTTTGACATGTCCATTGGTCAACCCATTCTCCTTTGTATTCGCATGTTCCACATTAAGCTTTTTATCCATTTTAGCAGGTCTTTGCTTCCTGTGCTGGTAAAAACAGACTGCAGCTATCAGTACAAGTAGTATCAAAGCTGCAAACAATCCACCTGTAAATATATAATAAACACATCCTGTCAGACTGATGTTTTGGAAGTTTATTTTTCATGGCTTACATTCTCTCACAGTTTTACCATTTAACAACCATCTCTAACAGAAACTGTAGTGTCAATGTGAGTACTTTATGACCTCTATAAAAGGATGGTACTTTGGGCGGATAATGGATGACAGCGGAGCGCGAGTCCATTATGCCGGAAGTTCCGTCCTTTTATAGAAGTCATAAAGTACGAACCTGAGGACTTTATTTATATTATAAAGAGCGGTATGTTTTATTAATCCATCAATATTATCGTAAATATGTTTTTCTACACACCTATTTGTCGTACTATATTTTGCCTGTATCGTTTGGCTATTATCAGCGATCGTCCATTTATTGCCTCAGATAAATGTACGCTAAGATATGCGCACTGCATTGTTTTGTGTACTCTGCACACTTCCGGTCTTTATAATGACCCATTATACCCCATTCACACTATAGGCTGTATAACCTATGGTTATAGGCATTGGGTGAAACGCCAGCCCCCAAGGGCCAAGAAATAAAAAGATGGCAATGGGTTATAATAATATATTATCTATCATTTTTTCATTGGCACATTATACACAACATTTAACTGTATCTTGATTCTTTACATGATTTAATAATTAAAAGCCTACTAACATGGTGAAGGAACCTGAATCAATTCCTAAAGTCAATACATGAAAGTGACCTTGATGGATGTGAGGTCAAATTGGTAATTGATCTAAATTTTAAAAACCCCAAGATAACAAGTGTGAACAGTAATTTAAATGAATTAGAGTGTACTCGGGGTGGAAAGAGATAATTTCATAATTGGAACCCAATTTAATGGCAACCCCAAGGTGAACCATGAATAAGGAATAATTACAATCCCCAAGAAATGCAAACGCAAAGAATCTATTGGACCTTGGGGTGAAAATGCTAGAAGGTCAAATATGATAAATTTATGTGAAGATTGGAATTGTCTTTCAACTACCGTCAGAGGTTTGTATTCAACCTTGTGATACACTGGCGAAACATCCATTACCTTACGTGTTCTATAAAAGTTTCAAAATGTTTAAAATTTCCACCTCAAACTTCCACACTATGAGCATGTGCAGACGAATTCGAGCATGTACAGGCAATTTTCTTGCTAGGTAACTGAAGGTGTAGTCCACGGTGTAAATAAGGTTGTTACTTGGTTGTCTTTCGGTGTAACATGGCAACATAAGGTAAGTGGAGGTAAATGGATGTTCCGCCATTGTGTCACAAGGTCGCATCCAAACCTTGGACAGTAGTTGAAGGACAGAGGCATTCATCCAATGCCTAAAACCACGGGTTATACCAGCTGTAATGTGAATAATACACAAATCTCAGAAGGCATGTTGTGTGCTTGAAGGTTGTTCTGCTGCCGAGCAATACCTCTAACCACGACATGTACCACCTGGAGGGTGAATGGGGCATTATGTCATGCAACAGATATACCTAAATATGTATATTACAAAATATATTATATATTTATAAAGATGACCAATACATACAACTTGACACACCAATTGTAAAATTCAGGCTTTGGTAAATTCCCAGAATTCATTACGGATTCTGTGAGGGATTGTTTTCGATTAAAAAAAACTAATCAATGTGAAGGATGGCTGGTTCAGTGTCAAATCTATGAATTTGATTGGCAAAAAGCGGATCATATGACTCCGTATAAACAGGATTGTGCCAGATTGTGTATTTTTAATGTTTAAAGGAATAGCTTGGGGTTTCTTTACAAAAACAGTAACTTTTAATGTGTAAAGTTTTAAATTGATTGCAAATGCGCCTGTTACATATTTCACCAAAATTAAGACTATGTATAAAATAAAGGCCAAAACACGCCAGACAGATCCAATATGTTCATCTGGCATGTTCACGTACAAGACTTAAAATACACAAAAGAAAATAATGGTACAAAACTGTCAAAATAAAACCAGAAATAAAGTATTGTTAAAAATCAACTTTACCTCCTTTAAAATTTTTAATTACCTCCTTTGTACAAACCCTTGTAACATTATATTACATCTGAAGTTTTAAAAAATAAAAAAATAAATTAAGTCTAACATCTTGGGATTGTTGAAATCTATCATGATTCCAGGACACAAAAAGTGTACTTGCATATGGAAGAATGTTGTGAGTTTGATGTAAAAATTACATTGCATTGAATGAGTAAACTTTTTGTAAAGACTGAGGACACTTAAGGGTTTTAATTGGTATGAAAATTGTTTATTTATTTGGGTTAGGGGAATCAAATGTCTCACTGACATGTAATCTGCATTGTCGGAATTTAAGATAAATAAACATATGGATGACACATTGTTAGCATTTCCTTGTTAAATAAGATAAATAATTGATGACTAATTCACTGGAATGAGTTAAACATGAGGTCACAAGGGCCACTATCACAATGATGCAGATACCTCCACTTAATAGGTAGTGTTGTTTGGTGTGTTTGTTTATCTGTTTGTTTCCATGTCTGTGTGTATTTGTAGTAACTCCAAAAGTAATGAACGGTTCTTTCTGACATTTTCCATAAGTGTAAAGCCTGGCCAAGGGAAGATGTGATTAAATTAGGGGTAAGATCTTGATCATATTCTTGATGCAAATAAATCTTTTCACATTTCCCATTCTCAATGTATTTTCTATGACTTTTGCTTTCTGCTTGGCATTACTCCAAAAGTGACCAGCTGATCTTGATGAATATTTATATGTGGCCTGGCCAAAGGAAATGACTACATTTGGGAAATATCCTACAGTGAAACATCTCAAATGGTTTCAATTTCTATATGATAAACTATAAAATGTTGTTAATTGTAACTATTGATACCATACTTTAAGATATGAAGAAACATCAGTTCCAACTATGTGCAAAATTCTTGCCACTCTGTAGTAGGGCATTATGTCCATTCTTTTACATGGCACTGGTTAACAAGCTTTAAACTCATATTTTACATATACTAGTGCATTATGATTGATGTGTTATTTATTGTTACATGTCCTGGCCATTAGTCACTCATTTTACAAAAAAAATTTAGTTTACTAGTATTTTTGAGATTGTAAATAAAAGTAAATGAGTTTGACCTCTGTCCCTGGGTTTGCCTCTGCTTTTCCTTATGGCCTTACATTATCCCATTTTGGCCTTGGCTTCTGGCCTCAAATGTTGGCTGAGTAACATCACCAGTGGTTTACAGTTAGTGCTTAACAAGTAAATTGAATCTTGACTATTTTTTTTACTTTTTACTTGGGGTGGGGAATTTACATTTATTAAACACCCACTTTATTTGAATAATAAGTGGAAAAAACATATTTGTTCAAAGAAATGTACTTTCAGCAAACTTTAAAAAAACAGCACAATCAGTAGGGCAAACCAGTAAATAGAAAATGCGGGATGGCATTTGGGTGCCATCAAGTTCATTTCTTGTGACCTTATACTTGGCAACTAGTTGTACACCTTATTTGCATATCACTGGCCATTGGTCAAGTGGTCAAGCGTGGGACCTCTCTGATTTAACCCCGTATGCCACCACTTGCATGCTGGACACACGAGAAGAAACAATAATTCACCTTGTCAAGTGACGGTTACTGCATACGTGGAACATTACTGTATGGTTTTCTTTCTCTGTTTATTTTACATTGGCATTTATATTTTAGTATTATTTGTATTTTATAAAGCATTTTACATGTTTTAACAAGTGTGTCGTTGTCATGTTAGTTAGTATTGACTGAAAATATGTACAATTTGCGGTCTGGCAAGCAAAACACAATAGAATTACCCGTTGAAATTCAGTTAGCAGAAGATAAACATTTTATTGAAACAGTATTGCAACGTAGTATTGGGTCAGATATTAATACAAACATGTCGGACTCAGATTCATCTGCCAGTGATTTAAACTGTAGTGCTTTGGTTGATGATTCGGATAATGATTCGTCTGTGCTGACAAACAGCAAAAATGTTGCCGGGACGTCTAAAGTCACAGGAACTGACAATTCTTCACAAAAAACGGATCCGAATATGCAAACGTTGATCAATGCTAGGATACTGGATCAGTTGGATAAAATTGGGCAAAGACTGGACAAAATTGAAAACAAAACTTGTAAGAAGTCTTCGGATAAGTCAAAAATCAAAAGTTCTGGCAAAAAATCTGCCAAAACAAAGAAAGTAGCGATTAATGATATTGCATCGGTAAAGACACCAGACCTTTCCACTTCTATGACAGAAGAAGCGCTTCTTCAACTTAAGGTAGATCAAAGACTTCAAGAACTCTCGGATCTGGCAAAATCAGGTATCCCAAATTCTAAATTTAAATCACAGAGAGGGGGGAATGTTGATGTTCAGGTAAAAAATAGAGTTAGATGGCCTCATGAATATATTTTGTCGGGTGTCAATAAGGAAAGAGTGTCATATGATCAGCTGACTGTGACTCAATGGGTGGCTGGTTTTGGCCGTACCATGCGTGATGAATCGGATCCGGATGTTAGGAAACACATGTTAGAATATTTAATAGCATTGATGGATGATGCCAACGATTTTTCGTGGACTTCGGCCAAAGCCAGCCACGCTGTTCTGCTATGTCGGATGGAACAGGGGGAGGTCAAAGATTTTTCGGATTTCTTTGCAATAGAACGGATCCGGCGTGCAAATGCTCAGAAACATGTCCAACCTTCGGCTAATACTTCAGGGTCAGCATATGGGCACAAAAAATCTTCAAAAATCACAAAATCTATGCCCTGCACTTATTTTAATCAGAATACTTGTATGCAAACCAAATCCCATGAGACAAGGGGTGTACTCTACAAGCACATCTGTGCTGCTTGCTTTGCAAATAATGGCAAGACCCTTCCACATCCAGAGGTAGATTGTAAAAGCAAAAACAAGTCCTTATCAAAAAACGAATAGCAAGGGATAGGTGTAGACCTATCCACAAATCTAGAGTGTTTTATAATGTAAATGTTCAGAAAAGCACTGTTTTGAAAGAACTTCAGGTTGATTATAATACAAGAAGTTCATGGCTAGCTCGAGAAAAGTTGTCCAAACATGTAGATCACCGTTCATATGCAACTGTGGTTCTACATGGTAAGGCAGTAGTCCAAACAGCACATGTACCTCTTATTAAGAAACATGTTCTCACTAAAAACAAACCTTACACTTTGGACACAACTAAAAAGGTTTCAAAGATCATTCCTTCTCCACAAGGTAGTTCTAAACCGGTTGAACGGCGCTTATGGCCAAGCAATTCCCATACCCAACAGTTTTCAATACCCTTGACCAATCGCTTTACAGCATTGCAAGAAGCAGTGCATACGCAGAGTGATCAACATGAGGCGACAAGTACTTCTCATACTGCCACTGTTAATCATTGCATATCCAGGGGCAATAAAAACGGAAAATGGGCAAAATTGGGCATAGCAGGGCAGCAAGAACATACTACTGTAGTGGACCAGTCATTTGATTCCTCTTTCAAGGGCAATAAAAACAAAAATGGGAAAAAATTGGGAGTGTTCACGGATGAGAAAGTTCACTCATGTTCAGATAAAGGTCCTTCACATAGACAAATATCACAGTGTCCCCTGCATGCAGATTTCACATTCAGGGGCAACAAAAACGGAACTGGGTCCAAATTGGGTCGCATGCGGGTTCAAACCTGTGACTATTCAGATAATATTGCTACAGCTGATAGCAATAATAGTGATAAACAGTCACATACTGCTGACAACATTCAATTCTTGGGCAACAAAAACGGAAATGGGACCAAATTGGGTACTATGTCAGTAGTGGCTACAGATATAACTTCTGTTAACAATGCCCCTCATGACTCACAGATATTGCATCTTACTGACTGCAATTCTGACAATTCTATTCATAATAACACTCGAATTAGACGAATACCACCTCATATATATGGGGCTAGATATCAGTCTGTTGATTATAAAAATTGCATATATCAAAATGATAAAAACTTTGGCTTTTGCCCTTTGAATGACCTCATGGTATATACAGGTCATGATGTTACTTGGGGAAATATTCCAAATATTCTTCAAGCACACGCTACTGTTAGGCAGTCTGGACTTCCCAATTTTATGGGGTGTAGAATTCCTGTTGAAACACAGCTCAAGGTTCCGGCTTGGAAAAAATACTTACAATCTTATTGGGATAACCAATTAGTTGACCTTATACAATTTGGTTTTCCTTTAGATTTCAATAGAGATATTGACCTCCAATCCACAGACGTTAATCATACTTCTGCTTTAACATATCCTGATCATGTCTCCAAGTACATACGGGAAGAAATACAATATGGGGCCATATGGGGACCTTTTAAAGACTTACCCTTTCACTGTCATGTATCCCCATTTCTCACAAGGGAGAAGCCCAACTCCAGCAATAGGAGGGTCATCTTGGACCTTAGTTTTCCTCCTGGTCATTCTGTTAACGACGGGGTAGACAAGGATAAATATCTAGGTTCTTACTTTGAACTTAAGTATCCCTCTGTGGATGATATCGTACATAGTCTCAGACAGCTTGGCCCCAATGCTCTATTATATAAAATAGACATAAGTCGTGCTTTTAGACACATCAGAATAGACCCTGGGGATTTAGACTTATTAGGTCTCAAGCATGGGGACTATTTTATCGACGGAACTCTTCCCTTCGGATTTCGGCATGGTTCAGTTTTCTTCCAGCGTTGTACGGATGCAGTACGGTATGTCATGAAAGAAAAGTTCCATTATCCGAACTTGTACAACTATATTGATGATTTAATCTATACTGGCTTGCCAGGGGATATATATCAATCATATCATACCTTAATCCAACTGCTGCATGAATTAGGCCTTGATATAAGTATTTCTAAGCTTATCGAGCCCACAACAGTAGCCATATGCTTAGGTATTGAGATTGATACGGTTAACAGAACTTTGAAAATACCTATCGACAAACTCAAAGAGATACAATTAATCTGTCAGGAATATGTCAGTAAACATAAGGTCACTAAGAGGCAGTATCAATCTCTTCTAGGTTCATTGTTATACATAACAAAATGCGTTAAGCCTGCTAGGTTTTTCTTGAACCGTATGTTAATGTTGTTGAGGGAAAATGTACATACTCATTTCATTAAACTCGACACAGAATTTCATAGAGACCTTCAATGGTTTAACACCTTTTTGCTACAGTACAATGGCATCACTTTCTATGACAATGCTCCCACACAGGCTACTGTGTTTCTTGATGCCTCCCTCCAAGGATTAGGTGGCGTATTCCAAGACATGGTATACACACTCCCATTGCCTAGAGGTTTTCGAAGCTATTCCATTGTACACCTCGAGATTTTAAATATTGTCGTAGCACTTAAGTTATGGGCCCCACTGTGGAAAGATCAAACCATTGACATTAGATGTGATAACATGGCTGTGGTTGAGGTTTTGAATACAGGTCGGGCTAAGGATGCTATTTTAGCCACATGTGCAAGGAATATATGGCTTCTGGCCTCAATATATAATGTTCATATGGTGATAAACCACATTCCTGGAGTTTCTAATGTCATTGCAGATTTGCTGTCCAGGTGGCAAGGTACTGCCCTGAATATGCAAACGTTGTCTAATTTGGTGCCCAATTTCCAGTGGGTTCCAGTTCATATTGACCACACAAAGTTGAATGAAGATATTTAAACCTGTTCTATGTTGCAGATATACCAGACAGTACAGTGGCATTGGCACACTCTGCCCTCTATAGGTTGCATTCTGGCTTCCGCCCAGCCACCACCTCTCAATACAACAGAATGTTTCGCCAGTTTCTGCTTTTTCTGGAAATTTCACAGGTTCCAACATCTCAGGTGAATACTGTTATCATTCTTGCTTTTATGGAGTTTCTCACACAAAAGGGTTTGTCACACAGTAATATCTCCAATCATCTTGCCGCCATTAGGGCTTCCTTCATCCTGTACGGCTTGAATACCTCACCATTCAAAGATGAAAGGCTTCCCTTGTTTATAAAAGCTTTGAAAATAAATGCACCATTGTCATTTAAATCCCAAAAAATTATCACTATTGAGGTCTTGCAAAACATTCTTTGCATCTGTGATTCCCTACACGAACCCATTGTCTTCAAAGCCTTGTACTTGTTCACTTTCTTTTCCTTCTTAAGAATGTCAAACATACTTCCTCATACCACAGCCCAGTTTGATGTCACAAGACATCTGGCCAGAGGGGATCTCATATTTTCCCATCAGCAATGTACAGTAATTATTAAGTGGTCCAAAACTCTACAAGACAGGAAACAAAGCCGTATGATATCCATTCCACACTTAGGTGCCTCCATATTGTGTCCTGTGCAAGCTCTCCAAAATATGTTTAGCAAATTTCCAGCTTCTAAAAATCAACCTTTGTTTTTAGTTTACAGACATGGCCAACTCACCCCTTTGACAGATTCTGTAGCTAGAAAACATCTAAAGCAAGTTTCAGCTACCCTTCATATTCAACCTCCCTTAACTTTTCACATGTTTAGGAAATCAGCCACTACATGGGCTTTCCATAAAGGGGTACCAATGCAAGATATAATGCATCATGGCACATGGTCATCGGATGCGGTTTGGAGGTATATTCATTCTCTTCCCCAATCCTCACAAGTCTCCAGTACTTTCCAGCGCTTTCTTCACCTCTAACTTGGGGTTTGGCAGACATTTATTTCACATTGCTTTCTCATATCTTACCATTTTACAAATATATACATATATAAAACTTCAATAAAGCCATGCAACTTTAAATTCATGTAAGTTATGTAATAGGACATTAGAAATTTTAATATTTCCTGTTGCAAATGGCTTGCTTTGTCACCTTTAGATTGGGTGCATATTTCTTATTAAATCGATATAATATTTCATGTTGTTAGTAATGCTTCTTTCGGGGCAGTAAACTCGTTTATTGCCCCGAAGTTGAGGGGGCTTCATAAGTCTCATTGAATATTCACTTAACCTTTCTTTTCCTTGTGTATTAGGTGACAAGGTTATGAAGTTTATTGCTATGCTTTAATTGTATGACTTGTTGTGAAGATCTGTTACAAGAAATTAATAAAAAATATTTTAAACCCATATCATTTCTTATTCATCTTGGGTGGGTCGCAGGGAAATGTGCGGGATGGCATTTGGGTGCCATCAAGTTCATTTCTTGTGACCTTATACTTGGCAACTAGTTGTACACCTTATTTGCATATCACTGGCCATTGGTCAAGTGGTCAAGCGTGGGACCTCTCTGATTTAACCCCGTATGCCACCACTTGCATGCTGGACACACGAGAAGAAACAATAATTCACCCACCCCTTGTCTCATGGGATAACCCCACCCTTATTGTATTATGAACAGATTACTGCTCTTAGTTTATTTGTAGGTATTACTGCTGTCAGTGGTCAATGGTTGGCTGTGTCCACTTGATCCTGCGTCTTGTAATAAATGGAAGCCACTTGGTTGGCCATATATGGAGATGGCTTCAGGATGGCTAGCCAGCTAGAGATGGTTAACGTTTGGTTTGTGTTGCAAGTCCCTTGCTTCTGGAAGTCTGACATCTGTCATTTATGGAAGTGCCTTCAAAACTGTAGAAAATATGTGTAACATTTTATGACCAGCAACAGCTTAAAGGTAAAGCTGCAGAGAAGGTAACTGTTCTTTAACGCCAATCACAAGCATTGAAGGCACTTCCATAAATGACAGATGTCAGACTTCCAGAAGCAAGGGACTTGCAACACAAACCAAACGTTAACCATCTCTAGCTGGCTAGCCATCCTGAAGCCATCTCCATATATGGCCAACCAAGTGGCTTCCATTTATTACAAGACGCAGGATCAAGTGGACACAGCCAACCATTGACCACTGACAGCAGTAATACCTACAAATAAACTAAGAGCAGTAATCTGTTCATAATACAATAAGGGTGGGGTTATCCCATGAGACAAGGGGTGGGTGAATTATTGTTTCTTCTCGTGTGTCCAGCATGCAAGTGGTGGCATACGGGGTTAAATCAGAGAGGTCCCACGCTTGACCACTTGACCAATGGCCAGTGATATGCAAATAAGGTGTACAACTAGTTGCCAAGTATAAGGTCACAAGAAATGAACTTGATGGCACCCAAATGCCATCCCGCACATTTCCCTGCGACCCACCCAAGATGAATAAGAAATGATATGGGTTTAAAATATTTTTTATTAATTTCTTGTAACAGATCTTCACAACAAGTCATACAATTAAAGCATAGCAATAAACTTCATAACCTTGTCACCTAATACACAAGGAAAAGAAAGGTTAAGTGAATATTCAATGAGACTTATGAAGCCCCCTCAACTTCGGGGCAATAAACGAGTTTACTGCCCCGAAAGAAGCATTACTAACAACATGAAATATTATATCGATTTAATAAGAAATATGCACCCAATCTAAAGGTGACAAAGCAAGCCATTTGCAACAGGAAATATTAAAATTTCTAATGTCCTATTACATAACTTACATGAATTTAAAGTTGCATGGCTTTATTGAAGTTTTATATATGTATATATTTGTAAAATGGTAAGATATGAGAAAGCAATGTGAAATAAATGTCTGCCAAACCCCAAGTTAGAGGTGAAGAAAGCGCTGGAAAGTACTGGAGACTTGTGAGGATTGGGGAAGAGAATGAATATACCTCCAAACCGCATCCGATGACCATGTGCCATGATGCATTATATCTTGCATTGGTACCCCTTTATGGAAAGCCCATGTAGTGGCTGATTTCCTAAACATGTGAAAAGTTAAGGGAGGTTGAATATGAAGGGTAGCTGAAACTTGCTTTAGATGTTTTCTAGCTACAGAATCTGTCAAAGGGGTGAGTTGGCCATGTCTGTAAACTAAAAACAAAGGTTGATTTTTAGAAGCTGGAAATTTGCTAAACATATTTTGGAGAGCTTGCACAGGACACAATATGGAGGCACCTAAGTGTGGAATGGATATCATACGGCTTTGTTTCCTGTCTTGTAGAGTTTTGGACCACTTAATAATTACTGTACATTGCTGATGGGAAAATATGAGATCCCCTCTGGCCAGATGTCTTGTGACATCAAACTGGGCTGTGGTATGAGGAAGTATGTTTGACATTCTTAAGAAGGAAAAGAAAGTGAACAAGTACAAGGCTTTGAAGACAATGGGTTCGTGTAGGGAATCACAGATGCAAAGAATGTTTTGCAAGACCTCAATAGTGATAATTTTTTGGGATTTAAATGACAATGGTGCATTTATTTTCAAAGCTTTTATAAACAAGGGAAGCCTTTCATCTTTGAATGGTGAGGTATTCAAGCCGTACAGGATGAAGGAAGCCCTAATGGCGGCAAGATGATTGGAGATATTACTATGTGACAAACCCTTTTGTGTGAGAAACTCCATAAAAGCAAGAATGATAACAGTATTCACCTGAGATGTTGGAACCTGTGAAATTTCCAGAAAAAGCAGAAACTGGCGAAACATTCTGTTGTATTGAGAGGTGGTGGCTGGGCGGAAGCCAGAATGCAACCTATAGAGGGCAGAGTGTGCCAATGCCACTGTACTGTCTGGTATATCTGCAACATAGAACAGGTTTAAATATCTTCATTCAACTTTGTGTGGTCAATATGAACTGGAACCCACTGGAAATTGGGCACCAAATTAGACAACGTTTGCATATTCAGGGCAGTACCTTGCCACCTGGACAGCAAATCTGCAATGACATTAGAAACTCCAGGAATGTGGTTTATCACCATATGAACATTATATATTGAGGCCAGAAGCCATATATTCCTTGCACATGTGGCTAAAATAGCATCCTTAGCCCGACCTGTATTCAAAACCTCAACCACAGCCATGTTATCACATCTAATGTCAATGGTTTGATCTTTCCACAGTGGGGCCCATAACTTAAGTGCTACGACAATATTTAAAATCTCGAGGTGTACAATGGAATAGCTTCGAAAACCTCTAGGCAATGGGAGTGTGTATACCATGTCTTGGAATACGCCACCTAATCCTTGGAGGGAGGCATCAAGAAACACAGTAGCCTGTGTGGGAGCATTGTCATAGAAAGTGATGCCATTGTACTGTAGCAAAAAGGTGTTAAACCATTGAAGGTCTCTATGAAATTCTGTGTCGAGTTTAATGAAATGAGTATGTACATTTTCCCTCAACAACATTAACATACGGTTCAAGAAAAACCTAGCAGGCTTAACGCATTTTGTTATGTATAACAATGAACCTAGAAGAGATTGATACTGCCTCTTAGTGACCTTATGTTTACTGACATATTCCTGACAGATTAATTGTATCTCTTTGAGTTTGTCGATAGGTATTTTCAAAGTTCTGTTAACCGTATCAATCTCAATACCTAAGCATATGGCTACTGTTGTGGGCTCGATAAGCTTAGAAATACTTATATCAAGGCCTAATTCATGCAGCAGTTGGATTAAGGTATGATATGATTGATATATATCCCCTGGCAAGCCAGTATAGATTAAATCATCAATATAGTTGTACAAGTTCGGATAATGGAACTTTTCTTTCATGACATACCGTACTGCATCCGTACAACGCTGGAAGAAAACTGAACCATGCCGAAATCCGAAGGGAAGAGTTCCGTCGATAAAATAGTCCCCATGCTTGAGACCTAATAAGTCTAAATCCCCAGGGTCTATTCTGATGTGTCTAAAAGCACGACTTATGTCTATTTTATATAATAGAGCATTGGGGCCAAGCTGTCTGAGACTATGTACGATATCATCCACAGAGGGATACTTAAGTTCAAAGTAAGAACCTAGATATTTATCCTTGTCTACCCCGTCGTTAACAGAATGACCAGGAGGAAAACTAAGGTCCAAGATGACCCTCCTATTGCTGGAGTTGGGCTTCTCCCTTGTGAGAAATGGGGATACATGACAGTGAAAGGGTAAGTCTTTAAAAGGTCCCCATATGGCCCCATATTGTATTTCTTCCCGTATGTACTTGGAGACATGATCAGGATATGTTAAAGCAGAAGTATGATTAACGTCTGTGGATTGGAGGTCAATATCTCTATTGAAATCTAAAGGAAAACCAAATTGTATAAGGTCAACTAATTGGTTATCCCAATAAGATTGTAAGTATTTTTTCCAAGCCGGAACCTTGAGCTGTGTTTCAACAGGAATTCTACACCCCATAAAATTGGGAAGTCCAGACTGCCTAACAGTAGCGTGTGCTTGAAGAATATTTGGAATATTTCCCCAAGTAACATCATGACCTGTATATACCATGAGGTCATTCAAAGGGCAAAAGCCAAAGTTTTTATCATTTTGATATATGCAATTTTTATAATCAACAGACTGATATCTAGCCCCATATATATGAGGTGGTATTCGTCTAATTCGAGTGTTATTATGAATAGAATTGTCAGAATTGCAGTCAGTAAGATGCAATATCTGTGAGTCATGAGGGGCATTGTTAACAGAAGTTATATCTGTAGCCACTACTGACATAGTACCCAATTTGGTCCCATTTCCGTTTTTGTTGCCCAAGAATTGAATGTTGTCAGCAGTATGTGACTGTTTATCACTATTATTGCTATCAGCTGTAGCAATATTATCTGAATAGTCACAGGTTTGAACCCGCATGCGACCCAATTTGGACCCAGTTCCGTTTTTGTTGCCCCTGAATGTGAAATCTGCATGCAGGGGACACTGTGATATTTGTCTATGTGAAGGACCTTTATCTGAACATGAGTGAACTTTCTCATCCGTGAACACTCCCAATTTTTTCCCATTTTTGTTTTTATTGCCCTTGAAAGAGGAATCAAATGACTGGTCCACTACAGTAGTATGTTCTTGCTGCCCTGCTATGCCCAATTTTGCCCATTTTCCGTTTTTATTGCCCCTGGATATGCAATGATTAACAGTGGCAGTATGAGAAGTACTTGTCGCCTCATGTTGATCACTCTGCGTATGCACTGCTTCTTGCAATGCTGTAAAGCGATTGGTCAAGGGTATTGAAAACTGTTGGGTATGGGAATTGCTTGGCCATAAGCGCCGTTCAACCGGTTTAGAACTACCTTGTGGAGAAGGAATGATCTTTGAAACCTTTTTAGTTGTGTCCAAAGTGTAAGGTTTGTTTTTAGTGAGAACATGTTTCTTAATAAGAGGTACATGTGCTGTTTGGACTACTGCCTTACCATGTAGAACCACAGTTGCATATGAACGGTGATCTACATGTTTGGACAACTTTTCTCGAGCTAGCCATGAACTTCTTGTATTATAATCAACCTGAAGTTCTTTCAAAACAGTGCTTTTCTGAACATTTACATTATAAAACACTCTAGATTTGTGGATAGGTCTACACCTATCCCTTGCTATTCGTTTTTTGATAAGGACTTGTTTTTGCTTTTACAATCTACCTCTGGATGTGGAAGGGTCTTGCCATTATTTGCAAAGCAAGCAGCACAGATGTGCTTGTAGAGTACACCCCTTGTCTCATGGGATTTGGTTTGCATACAAGTATTCTGATTAAAATAAGTGCAGGGCATAGATTTTGTGATTTTTGAAGATTTTTTGTGCCCATATGCTGACCCTGAAGTATTAGCCGAAGGTTGGACATGTTTCTGAGCATTTGCACGCCGGATCCGTTCTATTGCAAAGAAAGACTTACCCTTTCACTGTCATGTATCCCCATTTCTCACAAGGGAGAAGCCCAACTCCAGCAATAGGAGGGTCATCTTGGACCTTAGTTTTCCTCCTGGTCATTCTGTTAACGACGGGGTAGACAAGGATAAATATCTAGGTTCTTACTTTGAACTTAAGTATCCCTCTGTGGATGATATCGTACATAGTCTCAGACAGCTTGGCCCCAATGCTCTATTATATAAAATAGACATAAGTCGTGCTTTTAGACACATCAGAATAGACCCTGGGGATTTAGACTTATTAGGTCTCAAGCATGGGGACTATTTTATCGACGGAACTCTTCCCTTCGGATTTCGGCATGGTTCAGTTTTCTTCCAGCGTTGTACGGATGCAGTACGGTATGTCATGAAAGAAAAGTTCCATTATCCGAACTTGTACAACTATATTGATGATTTAATCTATACTGGCTTGCCAGGGGATATATATCAATCATATCATACCTTAATCCAACTGCTGCATGAATTAGGCCTTGATATAAGTATTTCTAAGCTTATCGAGCCCACAACAGTAGCCATATGCTTAGGTATTGAGATTGATACGGTTAACAGAACTTTGAAAATACCTATCGACAAACTCAAAGAGATACAATTAATCTGTCAGGAATATGTCAGTAAACATAAGGTCACTAAGAGGCAGTATCAATCTCTTCTAGGTTCATTGTTATACATAACAAAATGCGTTAAGCCTGCTAGGTTTTTCTTGAACCGTATGTTAATGTTGTTGAGGGAAAATGTACATACTCATTTCATTAAACTCGACACAGAATTTCATAGAGACCTTCAATGGTTTAACACCTTTTTGCTACAGTACAATGGCATCACTTTCTATGACAATGCTCCCACACAGGCTACTGTGTTTCTTGATGCCTCCCTCCAAGGATTAGGTGGCGTATTCCAAGACATGGTATACACACTCCCATTGCCTAGAGGTTTTCGAAGCTATTCCATTGTACACCTCGAGATTTTAAATATTGTCGTAGCACTTAAGTTATGGGCCCCACTGTGGAAAGATCAAACCATTGACATTAGATGTGATAACATGGCTGTGGTTGAGGTTTTGAATACAGGTCGGGCTAAGGATGCTATTTTAGCCACATGTGCAAGGAATATATGGCTTCTGGCCTCAATATATAATGTTCATATGGTGATAAACCACATTCCTGGAGTTTCTAATGTCATTGCAGATTTGCTGTCCAGGTGGCAAGGTACTGCCCTGAATATGCAAACGTTGTCTAATTTGGTGCCCAATTTCCAGTGGGTTCCAGTTCATATTGACCACACAAAGTTGAATGAAGATATTTAAACCTGTTCTATGTTGCAGATATACCAGACAGTACAGTGGCATTGGCACACTCTGCCCTCTATAGGTTGCATTCTGGCTTCCGCCCAGCCACCACCTCTCAATACAACAGAATGTTTCGCCAGTTTCTGCTTTTTCTGGAAATTTCACAGGTTCCAACATCTCAGGTGAATACTGTTATCATTCTTGCTTTTATGGAGTTTCTCACACAAAAGGGTTTGTCACACAGTAATATCTCCAATCATCTTGCCGCCATTAGGGCTTCCTTCATCCTGTACGGCTTGAATACCTCACCATTCAAAGATGAAAGGCTTCCCTTGTTTATAAAAGCTTTGAAAATAAATGCACCATTGTCATTTAAATCCCAAAAAATTATCACTATTGAGGTCTTGCAAAACATTCTTTGCATCTGTGATTCCCTACACGAACCCATTGTCTTCAAAGCCTTGTACTTGTTCACTTTCTTTTCCTTCTTAAGAATGTCAAACATACTTCCTCATACCACAGCCCAGTTTGATGTCACAAGACATCTGGCCAGAGGGGATCTCATATTTTCCCATCAGCAATGTACAGTAATTATTAAGTGGTCCAAAACTCTACAAGACAGGAAACAAAGCCGTATGATATCCATTCCACACTTAGGTGCCTCCATATTGTGTCCTGTGCAAGCTCTCCAAAATATGTTTAGCAAATTTCCAGCTTCTAAAAATCAACCTTTGTTTTTAGTTTACAGACATGGCCAACTCACCCCTTTGACAGATTCTGTAGCTAGAAAACATCTAAAGCAAGTTTCAGCTACCCTTCATATTCAACCTCCCTTAACTTTTCACATGTTTAGGAAATCAGCCACTACATGGGCTTTCCATAAAGGGGTACCAATGCAAGATATAATGCATCATGGCACATGGTCATCGGATGCGGTTTGGAGGTATATTCATTCTCTTCCCCAATCCTCACAAGTCTCCAGTACTTTCCAGCGCTTTCTTCACCTCTAACTTGGGGTTTGGCAGACATTTATTTCACATTGCTTTCTCATATCTTACCATTTTACAAATATATACATATATAAAACTTCAATAAAGCCATGCAACTTTAAATTCATGTAAGTTATGTAATAGGACATTAGAAATTTTAATATTTCCTGTTGCAAATGGCTTGCTTTGTCACCTTTAGATTGGGTGCATATTTCTTATTAAATCGATATAATATTTCATGTTGTTAGTAATGCTTCTTTCGGGGCAGTAAACTCGTTTATTGCCCCGAAGTTGAGGGGGCTTCATAAGTCTCATTGAATATTCACTTAACCTTTCTTTTCCTTGTGTATTAGGTGACAAGGTTATGAAGTTTATTGCTATGCTTTAATTGTATGACTTGTTGTGAAGATCTGTTACAAGAAATTAATAAAAAATATTTTAAACCCATATCATTTCTTATTCATCTTGGGTGGGTCGCAGGGAAATGTGCGGGATGGCATTTGGGTGCCATCAAGTTCATTTCTTGTGACCTTATACTTGGCAACTAGTTGTACACCTTATTTGCATATCACTGGCCATTGGTCAAGTGGTCAAGCGTGGGACCTCTCTGATTTAACCCCGTATGCCACCACTTGCATGCTGGACACACGAGAAGAAACAATAATTCACCCACCCCTTGTCTCATGGGATAACCCCACCCTTATTGTATTATGAACAGATTACTGCTCTTAGTTTATTTGTAGGTATTACTGCTGTCAGTGGTCAATGGTTGGCTGTGTCCACTTGATCCTGCGTCTTGTAATAAATGGAAGCCACTTGGTTGGCCATATATGGAGATGGCTTCAGGATGGCTAGCCAGCTAGAGATGGTTAACGTTTGGTTTGTGTTGCAAGTCCCTTGCTTCTGGAAGTCTGACATCTGTCATTTATGGAAGTGCCTTCAATGCTTGTGATTGGCGTTAAAGAACAGTTACCTTCTCTGCAGCTTTACCTTTAAGCTGTTGCTGGTCATAAAATGTTACACATATTTTCTACAGTTTCATTAAAAGAACAGTTACAAATTTTTAGTAGCTTTGCTGTCAGCTGTCTGCTGGTCAGCCATGTTTCACATTTTTCTTCAGTTGTAATTTGCATTGCTCTTAATTTGGCCTTATGGCCATGTTGGCAGATAACGCATTGTATATTTTACGTGACATTTTATATATTTTAGTATGTTTATAACATTTGAACTTTCATGATTTGTAGGGGTTATTTTACAATATCTGATATATACCAACTGTGATATTCATGATTTATACTATTTACATTGGGGGTTAATAGGCCAAATGCAGCACAATCAGTAGGGCAAACCAGTAAATAGAAAAACTTAAATATTTTTAACCAAATGTATTACCAAGTCTGAATTACTGGAGAGACTTGTACCACATAATCACAGTAAGTCTACTGTTAAATGTAATGCATTAAATTATGACAGAACTACGAATTGTTGTATTAATAGATTTTCTGACCTGGAAAATAAAATGGAAAAGTGACGGAGATCCTTATTTCTGTTTTCTCGCCAGTTAGACCTAGTGCAAGATACTCTCTTGGTACACTATGATTCTCTGAGAATATTCAACTCTCGAAAAGATTTTACTTCCAGTGAGAGTGTAAATTCCGGATTGCTATAAAATGCACTCATTCATTGTCTCAAAAAATGTAAAGACTTGTAAGCAAATCTGCTCGCCAATAGACCCAATTCAAGATCGTGCCTAGTGCAATATGATTCTCTGAAAACATTTCCCCCATTGGGGGAAGGGTTCTTTTGAGGCACCTGAAAGTAACTAAAGCAAATTAAGAAGGAAATTAGAACTATGCACCCTCAGGTTTTCAAACAGCTGTAACACTCGAACTTTCTCTACAAATGTTTAGATGGCAACATATATGGCTCACCAGGATTTATTTGAAATTAAAAAGGGTTTATTTGCTTGATATGCGGTGGCTGAATATGCTGTTGTAGAACTGAATGAGAAATTTATAAAATGCACTCAATCTTTCTAAAAAAACCTCCAAAGTAAAAAGACTATTAAATAAGTCCAACTCGCCAGTAGAAATTCCCTTAACAGTTTCAAGGGCATCATGGTTAGGAGAGATATGTCAACATCATCCCAACAGAGCAAATTTGCCATTTTAACACATTTGTTTTGTATATTTATTAGTGGGTCTCCAACAGTGAAATATGTTGATGTTATTTCAGAGATGCAAAACTTGGCAATTATTTAATTGGCGTGAGAGGTCACGTGAATCATTTGGTCTGAGACACTGACATCATTCATTGACAGGCTGTTGCATTTGATGCAGTGGACTGAAAAAAAGAAAGAGTGAGACTATGGATGTCAATGAATTATATGTCATTCCTCAGGTGTTACAGCAATAATGTAAAGGTAGCCATTTTCATTTGAGATTTCATTTTAGGCTTATTATTATTATTAATAGCAAAACCATAACTCAAAGTAGCATTTGAAATCTGTATCAATCTCTTTAAAACAATCTGGTTGTAAAGGGAATTTAACTGCATTAAAATTATAAAAAAATTAAAGTTTCCTAAAATATACTTCTTAAATATCAGTAAATAAATTAAGTTAAAATATGGTAGGTCAGCTTAGCTTAGAACTACCATTGTCGTATTTATACAGTTACTAGTGAATTTCTATTTTTTTCAAAACAAATTAGTTTAACAGTATGATGTAGGAAAGCCTAATATACTTTTCATTTTAGCAACCTTGATAATGTCATTTTTGCACATTTACAGATTACAAAATTGATATTTCTCTGTAAAACACTTGATATGGAAAAATCGCCTTGTATATAACTGATACCATAATTATAAACTATGGTTGGGTGATTTATGGAAATGTTCAATAAGTGTTTAATCTACTCCATAATTATATTTAATAAACCGGCATCCTGTCATGAAATTTATTGCAGCTTTTTTGCCCCAATTTCAAGCATATTTAGTACATACATCTTAAATCTTAGTAAATTATCTACCAACTTTTTGGCAAGGAAGGCTTTTGGCAAGTGAAACACATGGAGGTCACTTGTGACAAAATATAGCATGGTTTTATGTCCCTGATATGTCCACACTACCAATTAAGATATCTCAGTACCAATTGTATATAGACATTTATATATTTGTCTTGGCACAAATGACCTTAAATTATATTAAAGGGGTTAAATCACAAGGTTCTACCTTGGAATGTTTGTGCCACACTTTATGTTTTATGTTTATTCCTGTTTGAAAACTTGGTCGTTGGTGTTGCATTTTCTTGTAACCGCAAGTATCGTAACCGCAGAGGTTTTATACCATGGCGGTGTCTTCCCATTTATTTGGAGAATTATTACCTCATGTATTAATACGTATACTTATTAATTAATGCCCCATGCACAGTGCAGGCGGTATGTCCAATTATTAACGTTGTTAAGCGAACTGCCCCAGTCCTTCAACTACAGTCCGAGGTTCATGATTGGTGATACGTCCATTACTTTGGGTATCCTTTAAAACTTCCGCCTCTGAATTCTGTGCTGTGGGCATGCACAGATGAATGAAAGCATATGCAGATGAATTTAACTGAAGGTGTGGTCCACGGTGTATATAAGGCTGTGACTCGTTGTTTTTTGGAGTAATACAGCGACATATGGTGAGTTGAAGGATTGGACATTTTGCCACAGTGTCCCAAGGTCGCATACAAATCTCACATGGTAGATGAGGGACAGGAGCGTTTGGTCCAACGCCTACAACTGTGAATGTTACCGACTGTAGTGTGAATGTTACATCAAATCTCCGAAGGTATGAGGCATCCTCGTAGGCAGTTCCACCACCGAGTAAAACCTCTAACTGCAGGACATTCCACCTGCAGCGTGAATGGGGTATTTGAAATCACAAAATAGGATTGAATGGTGAAATAGGATTAAACCAGCTGATTAAACTTCAATAAATTCTTTTAAAAGAATCTGGGATAAGTTATTGACAAAAAATTTTGTTAACTGACACAAATACAACTTAAAAGATGAATAAGGTTGAATTAAGGTTGCATAAATATGTTTTTACAAAGAGTTTGAAAATGCTGTCCATGCTGTGTTCAATGTGTCCTATCCAAATACAAATGTTGTCCATGTCCGTTGTCGTGTTCAATGTGTCCTATCCACATACAAATGTTTTCCATGTTGTGTTCAATGTGTCCTACCCAAATGCAAAAGTTGTTGATGTTGTGTTCAATGTGTCCTACCCAAATACAAATGATGTACATGTCATGTTCAATGTGTCCTACCCAAATACAATTGCTGTCCATGCTCTGTTCAATTTGTCCTCTCAAATACAAATGCTGTTCATGTTGTGTTCAATGTGTCCTACCCAAATGCAAAAGTTGTTGATGTTGTGTTCAATGTGTCCTTCCCAAATACAAATTTTAGGTAAACTTGTGTTTGATGTGCTCTACCCACATAAATATCCCAACTTGTTACACCTTATCGACACCACCCAAACATGAAATGCTTTGAACCACAAAAAGGTCCCAACAAATTGACTAGTATGTGCACCTTGTGTAGCTCATGGATCGGTGCAAACTATGAAAAGGAAAAAACAGTAAAAGTTATGGCTTTAGATGCAATAGAGAGGGTCATAGTGGGAAAGGCCCTCAGCATTGCCACTTGTGGGAGTTAAACTGACACAGAGGTGACAGACTGTGATAAGATGCTAAACTTGCTGACCATTAGGCTACTGCAACCCTCTTGTACATAAAGAATAGCAACCAAGAACCAGATGAACTATAATGCCTTAATACCATCCTAGACAAATGAATTAGCGGTTATAGTAGTTAGTGACAGTTGTCACAATTGTTAATTGCTCAAAATATGCTGTGAGCATTGTAGAAACTATGCATTTGTAAGACATAATTTGGAACTGATTGTTCAGTCATTTAGACCTTTATGTTACATTCAATGGTAACAAAAAATTAATTAGCATAATAATTTTTACAATAAGGAAATCCTTTTCCTTAAACGTATTTAGCACCTAAATAATGCTTTCTAACATGATAATTAAAAGTTATTCCTTTTAATTAACATGATAATTAAAAGTTATTCCTTTTAATTATCTCTACATGCTGCCTTTATGTTGGTGTAGTATGTTTAGCAGTAAAGTAAGCATTTTTGTATCAAATACATTTGTTTGCATCCACTGTTCAATTAAGATATCTTTTGACAATGTGATTTAACAAACTGGTGGATTATGTAATTTCACGCTGAGTACAATGTGAAGGGGCGCAATGTAAACTGCTGGGCATCAGTAAGTAACTATCAGCTTTCCCACACAGGTCCGGGGTTTGAACCACAGATTTCAGAGGTGAAGGGGGGATGAGTGAATTACCCTCTACACCACCGAGAACCCTATAATGAAGGGAAAAGAAGTAAAACAGTACATATCAGTTGGTCAAGATTCTGTACTTAGAGGGCTCAACTTACCTAATATTTCAATAGAAAACTATTTTGAAGGAGACATTTTAATATCCATGTCAGATTGGTTTACTCAATTAAGTCATTTTTTATATTTCTTGTAATGCAAGCTAAGAACAAATTAGTATCAATCAAGGCTCATTTTCAATGCCTTACAAATTGATTGAATGGTAATTCATATAATCTTTCCTACAGGGAGGTATAACTTTAGATAGCCACTTTGCATACTAATGCTCCCAAAGTATGAATAAACTCTACCATTTTACTTGCATGATATGTTGATTTAATCATGAAAATTGACCATTAGACCTCTGTGCATACTGAACCCCTTCCACTTAACAATACTACTTGCAAATTACCCCTATTGTAACCATATTCTAATATCATCAGAAACCCTCTTGCTGATTCAACACCTTCAAATTACTGCTCACTAGGGTTTAAGAGTCTTTCCCACTTGCTACTGATGAAACCCATTTAGTTCCATCTGAAAAGTATTGACCCGCTGACAAGGATTATGTCACTGTTATGCCATCAGGCCCTTAAGGGTATTTCTGTTGAATTCGGTGTTTGGTCATGCATAAACATGACTGGCAAGAAATCACGACTTTCAAGAATGAGTGCAGACTACAAAATGAGCCGCAGGGCTCTTATTTTAATTAGCTCTGACACCTGTGTTGGATATTGTATAAAACCCTTGTTCCATCATGGGGAGATACACAAAAAGACATATTTGATGATTAAATCTAAGCTATATTGTGATTCTCTTGCTTGAAACATTTGTAAAAATAATGACAACTGGTATCTTAGAAGGGAAAGTTCAGTACTAGTACCTAGTGCACACCTTGCTCTGCTGAGGTCACGAGATAAAACTGAACAGTCTTGTCTATTTTCATTTCTGGATTGGTTTGCTGTGTATTTTGGGAGGGACATCGTCAGTAGGATTCCCATTTGGTCAAGATGGCTTTTATGTCATTTAACACAACTTAAAAACATTTATACATTTGAGACCTTCTTTTAAATAGTTAGAAAAACCTTTCGTCAGCATTCATGAGTTGTAGAGACACGTATGCACACCAGGGTGAAGCAGGAGGGTGAGACAGATATTCCTACCGGATCATTCTTCAATATATACTGCCCAGATATGAGTGTCTCTTTATGGAGCTATTATGACAAGTTCCTCAAGTGGAGAGCAAATGCATACACATATGGCAATAAGGGAAGTTGTGACCTGGCCATTAAACCACTTGGTTATCCTGGCAGCTGAGTCCCCCCCCCCTCCGCCGCTTCACTTATGAATTGGGCCTACATACTTTAGTTTATCACAAATATGGATTTAGTTCAATTACTTGGGTATAACATTGATTTCAACTTATTACATAGTTTATATCAAGACAAGTAGTTTTAAGGGTCAAAGAAGCCAGTACATAATAGGTAGTCATGTTTCTGTATTGCAAACTACCAGGCATTGGTAAGCAACTACCTACAGTCTCACATAGGGTTTCAGGGTTTGAACTGTAGACTCTAATATGGGAGGTGACTGTGTTACCCACTAATCCACCAAGCCTTCTGCCATGGGTTTGAATCCAACTCATTGAAATGTGGGAGATTCACTGATTTGCTGAGATTCTCTGAGCTAGTATGATAGAGACGAATATCACATGAATACTTTTAGCAAAACTCAATACCTAATATATCACCCAGTCATGGCCTCTGGCTTTCTTTAAAACATGTGTGTTACATGATTCAACCCGCCAGCAGGTTATCTAATACATACTTTGATCAAAGAAGTTCAAAATAAATTGATATTATTGTATAAGATATTAACATTAGAAATAGAAGCTTCTGGTCAAAGGAATCTGCTATTACTCAAGAACCGAAGAAACCCACATCAGAAACTTGAAGTGTCTATACCCCTTCACCCAGCTCAGCTGGTGATCTTACATCCCGTTGAGTCTGTGTAATTTTCCAGTCATCTGGTTTTCTATAATAATTACTGTCACCCATCTATACAAAAATAGATGGGGGTCAGTTTAGAAACCTTGTGGCTTCTTTTCTTATTGCTAATTGTTTTTGGTAAAAGAGAGAGGGACACTCTAAGTTGAAGGGGGGGGGGGGGGCATATCAAAAGGGTCTTCATCTCTTGTAGTATTAATGAGAAACTTTTATTGTGTCAATCTACAAAATAACATAGGATTCATATGTAGCAATTTATATTTAATATTAAGCCTTTTGAAGTCAATCTCTATTGTTTAATATGATTGATTGGGTGAAGGAAGATCTTCTGAACTAGCGTGAATACTCAGAACTTAGCTTGATGAGTACAGAACTTGCAATCAGTATTTAGGGGTGATTTAAATGATAGTATATTGGTTGGTCAAGACTCTGTTCTGCAAACCATGAGATACTGTGCACATGGATTTCACTTAAAATAACCAGAACATACTTATTTTTGTGAAGATTTATAAATATTTTACACCATTTTGTTCATTTTAAGCACAGCTTATATTCAGTAAAACATATGGCATCACATTAAACGGGTCTGGTTTGTACAGACCTTTAGTTTTTTTAGTTATTGATCATCATAAAGGTATCATTTAGTAAAATAAAACAACTATCTTCACAAGTTCAACAAATTATTAGTAGTAGTATATTTAACAAATGCATTCTTTAAGAATAACAGCATTCTAAGCAGAAGAAGGTTTGTGTAGATGGAAACTTGCTGGAATGATAACCAAAAAACTCTTAGCTACTTAGAACTGATAAAGAAAATGTCTATGCCAACAGCAATAAATATAGGCTTGCTACTTAGAACTGACAAAGAAAATGTCTATGCCAACAGCAATAAATATAGGCATATGTCAGTAAGTTTTAAAGTAGTAGTTAATGGTAAAATAATTGCAATGTAACTTTTTGCATTTTATTGTACAGTATATATCAGTGCAAAATCTCTTTAATACAGGACTCCAAGGATTATTTTACCCATCCCAACTGCACAAGTACAGCCCAAGCACAAGTATCAGACACTCCCCTAACTGTAAGCCAGAGCCTCAGGCATGATTTTTATCAATGTCCTTGAGGTTCTGTGCCCAATCACTGAAGATATGACTCCATGACAGAGGGCCGCCAATTTAAGTGGTCATCCAAGTCCCTTTGTGTCTGAATTACCTGGGATTGAATCCTACAACGCTTGTACTATAAGTGAATATAGGAAAAAAAGCCTTCAATATGAATCTGGAGAAAAAAATCTTTTAAAGGGCTAGCCTACGTATTTATTTCATTTCATTACCTTTACACACTTTTCAAAGAATACTTTCTTTTTAGGGCCCATAACTGAAGTTCTGTAGGGATATTTTTGGTCTACTTGATCAAAGTCTTATGGTCAATATTGTAAAGGACCTTTTTACTCAGGGAATTGCAGTGTTACCAATTGTAAATTATTACCTTTACACAGAGTTATAATCACAAAATTTTCAAGGATTAAACCACTGAAGAGATTAATACATATTTAAAATTTTCATCACGAACAAAGTGTCACTACTCACTAAAATAGCTAAATTCCAAACAATGTAAAGTTTCATAAATATTGTATCCCACCTATTTTTCCATAATGATGCAGATCAAAGTCACAATTTTGAACAGTGACCAGGATTATAGTATGTAATAATGTTACACCAAAATATTATGAAACACCCCGGTTCTTTTTTGTACAAGGCATATTTTTTTCATTCTCTGAAAACAGACAAGATATACTTTCCACGAGGCATTTTTACGACAAGGCCACTTTTCCACAGGGCTTCTTTCCTGCACCAGTGTAACATGGGACATTAAGTGATTCTGCCTTCATGTATAAAATTGAATTAAATACTTTGTTTTGTTCAGACTCCAATACTCATTAAACATACATACTTTTGAAGTTAACTTTATAAAATCTATTTATATGTGTTTATATATTTAAACAAGCGTGACCTGGTCACATCACAAATACTGGGTCGTGTGACACACACTGGCCACTGTCAGGAATAAAACCAAGTGGTCACGACTAACCAACGTCAAAGACTTTCGTATTGGCAGTCTGAATTCTTGACAATCAATGACCCCAATATTCCTGCATGAACAATGACCCCATCTCCCCCCCCCCCCCCCCCCCCCACACACACACAACTGAGCAACAGATATTTATGTTATGAAAATTAACATATTTGTTGAACACATTTTTTTGAGTGTTCGGTTGTGCTGCCATATTTATAAAGAAATACTTGTCAATAGTAAAATCAAATTATTTGTGTATGCTTTCTTTATGAACCTCAGTACATTTTCATGGAATGTTATTTTCACTTTGTTTATTTATTTGGGGTTTTACGTCGCTTTCAACACTGTACAGGTCATATCACAACGGGTAGTTAGAAGGGCAGAGGAAACCAGTACATAGAGTTCGCTAGGGTTCTGTACTGTAAACTGCCGACCAATGGCAAGCAACTACCAGCTTTCCCACTTTAGGCCATGACGGGGATCGAACCCCGGCCTCAGAGGTGGGAGGCAAGAGTGTTACCACTCTGCCACCGTGGCCCCCATTTTCACTTTGAGACAGACAACAGGATAAAACAAAAGCACTCGGAAACTGCAATCTCCACAAGGGGCACAACACCTCCCATATTGCCCATGAGTGCAATGGTAGAATCATATCTTCATTTTTAGCATTTTTGACACATCCTTAACTTTCTTTACAATCTATCTTCAAATTCTTTATCTATTTTGCAAAGCATATAAACAAAGATAAAACAAAAAAAGCAACAACATATATCTCCTTGGCGGAGATAAATTAAAGATAAGGCCTTCAAATATCTCCTATTGTCAACCACTGTTAATTTCTTTATTTATTTGGGTTTTAATGTGTCTTTCAACACTGTATAGGTCATATCACAATGGGTAGTTTTGTGAGCAGACGAAACCAGTACATACAGTTGGTCAAGGCTCTGTACTGTAAACTGCCGACCATCGGTAAGCAACTACCAACTTTCCCACATAGGGTCTGGGGTTTGAACCATATACCTCAGAAGTATGAGGTGTGTTACCACTGTCCCACCGTGCCCCCTCAAACACTGTTAAACCACATCACTAAGCAATACAGTAGCAATGAACATACCTGCCAAATAAGCAGCCCATTTCCAGTTTGCATCTGAAATACAAGAGAATATAAAGACAAAATGAAAAAAAATATATGCAGCAAGTTGTACAGATACACAACTGATTAATCGGGCATAAGATCTATGAACAGCCACAACTTCTGAAATCTATGTAACGCCCTGGGAATACCCCCAAACACAAGGCTGAAAGGGGTCTTGGTCTACTAGCGCAAGCTGCAAAGCAATCAGAGACACAATAGTGCACTTAAGCAGTCATCCATCCCAGTACTAGCATAGCCTATTGCCGCTTAACTTCAGTGAAGAGACAGATCCTCATCACACTATGCCACAATTCATGAAAGTCCAGAGACAAAAAAGAAAAAAAACCAAAAGTGATCTATAGAAGTGCAAGCCTTGCTAGAGCTGATGCTAAAAAATCTCCCAATCTGCATATGCCCCTATTCAGGCTAAATATGGCTCGTGGTGGATAAGAAAAATAAATTATGAGTTCAAATGCTGTGTGGGGATTCACTGATGAGAGTGGAACTAGTGCACTCCAAATCCCACAGGAAATATTTGTTACCAGTCTCTTTTGATATTTGAGGCTCAAATAAAGAATTTGATACGAAATTTGAAATTTTTAAGTCCCAGTCTTTTAAACTGTAAATGAGTTTTCTATAGCACTAAAACTTTCTCTTTGAGAAACTAAAGATAATATTGTTTTTGTGTACACTATTAATGTTTCAATCGAATTTTATTGAATGACAAATAATTGAATTTGTTGTTTGGTTTTTTCATAAATCTAATTGAACTAACCCATTTCATCCACTTTGTACTTTATGTCACCCTTCTTTCTATTCATTTCATTAAACTAGCATGCTGCCAACATTTTTGAGGTTTGATTTATTTATAAAGCCTTGTTTTTATATTTATAAAAAAGGCTAATGAAAGGTGTGGGCCATGAATTCAATGCTTCTGAGTTCATGCAATAAGATGTATCCTAGTGCAGAAAACATAATAAGATCTCTCATAATAATATATAATTATAAACAAGATATGTGTGACCAAAATTAGAGGCAATAAAAAATACCCGAATGTTAAAGTTTTTCTTCACTTGATGTATGAGTAGACAAGGAAATATTGAATCTGTTTTAAATTTTGTTTTCTACAATTGTTTATGGTGTCTAACTTTCTCACTATGAATCAAGCAAATTACTAATATTATCAATAATGCAAATTACTAATATTATCAATAATGCATAAAAGCTATGATCTTTCAATATTTTGTTTGAGATTTAGGCTAGAAATGTAACGTGTTTTCTTAGATATTCAACTTAGTTATATATTCGAAAGACTAAGTATAAAACTAGCTAGCTTATTCATGTGATCCATTAAGTCGAATATTCGACTTAGTAAGAACTGTATACTATTTGTTAACTTGCATATGTGACATAGTGTGTGGACTACTGGACATGGTAAGTTGTTTATGTGACTTATGTGATATACCAATTACTATACTGTATCTTTGACTTGCTAAGTCAAATACTGTTTATGGTGTCTAACTTTCTCACTATGAATCAAGTAAATTACTAATATTATCAATAATGCAAATTATTTATATTATCAATAATGCATAAAAGCTCTGATCTTTCAATATTTTGTTTGAGATTTAGGCTAGAAATGTAACGTGTTTTCTTAGATATTCAACTTAGTTATATATTCGAATGACTAAGTATAAAACTAGCTAGCTTATTCATGTGATCCATTAAGTCGAATATTCGACTTAGTAAGAACTGTATACTATTTGTTAACTTGCATATGTGACATAATGTGTGGAATACTGGACGTGGCAAGTTGTTTATGTGACTTATGTGATGTACGAATTACTATATTGTATCTTTGACTTACTTAGTCAAATACTTAACTTGCGGTTAAGATCTTCTGTGATAAATTGTACACACATCAATGCAAATCTCTTGTATCAATGCAGATATCATAAAAACAGTTAAAATGCATAGTGATAGTGTTTTTTTTTAATTTATTGACAAAATTACTACACTCTGACTGCAGCTTCGCTTGTGACGTGGGCCTACATGCCTTAGTTTGGAACAAATAATGATTTAGTTGGGTTCAATGTCGCTTTCAACACATTGTATAGGTTACATCAATATGGGTTAATGACCAAATAAGTGTCCAATATTTGAAAATAGTGGTCTGTTTCTGAAGTCCAGAGGGACCGAGTCAATAGTTAACCTATTTAAATTATGCCATTTCCTTAATTCGTAAAATTAAGATGTTGTTTAACACCATTACATTTCATTTCTATATTTCTGGGATGCATATCTTATTAGTTTGATCATATTAGTTACAAAAGTAAAAGACTTTCTTTTGAAATATGTACAAAGGGGCTTGTATATATGGTCCTAATCACTGAGCGGAGCAGCTGTCCATTAATGAAAGGTATCAGACAGTTTTAATGAAAGAAAAACTCTCAGGTGTAATTTAAGGTGAGGTCAGGATGGAAATGTGGAAAGGGTCATTCTTCAATATCTACTACCCATATACAATATCTCTGTTGAGAGCCATAAAGTCATCAAGCGAAGGTCAAATACATACAGATACATGCAGCCATAACGGAAAGTGTGACAGGGACTTTATTAAGACAAACTGAAGCACATAGGCAAAAGTATTGTGCATGATGGTCTGGTGTGTACATGCCTTAAGTTATTATATTGTAAATATAAATATATTGGATGAAACTATAGACTGTATTTTTCTTAAATGTAAAATATTTTAATATTTTACGTATTGCCACGTAAAAACATTTGTCCATTACTGAATGTTATCTAGATATGATTAACCAGTTTTGGCAACACCAGTATTTTTTCTCCTTGTCAGAGCATCCATTCTTTAAAAAGAAATCTTTAATTACATGTTTTTATGATGTGCTAACGTGCACAAGCACATAAATTCTCAAAACTGTTTTGTCAATTATCCTTATGTAATTATTAGTCTTTCCTGAGTCCCTAAACGTTTATGTTTAGGTTAATGGCCAAGTAAGAGTCCAATTTTAGAAAATAATGGATTATTCACTGTTTTCTAATATTAGAAATTTCCGATTAGGCTATTGACCTATTAAATTGCACCTCTTCATTAATTTGTAATTTTTTTATGATTTTGTTTAACATCATTACTCTTCATTTCTATATTTCTGATATTTATTTTTGGGTTTTTATGATCATTTTTGTTGAAATAAAGTGATACGGTTTCTTGGTAAATGTGTGAAAAAGGCTTCCATATATGGTCATACTCAATGAGCGGAACAAGTGGCTATTAATGGAAGATATTGGACAGGTTTAACAAAAGAAAAACTCCAAGTTGTAATTTCAATAAAATGCCCTTGATAAATTCACATACATTTATATATATGTTACTTAGGCCTGTTTAAAATATACTATTTGATATTATAACATTATATTAACAGATGGATGTTAAACCAAAAGCTATATATGGGTTTGCCACTTGCTCATTTCACAGGAAAACTTCCAGAATGACATACATAAAAATAGACTATGAAGAATGAAACGACAATATAATAGAAGTGTATGGCTCTTCATGAGTGATATAGTTTTTGTACATTTCTAATAAGGGATATTTTACTTTTATTATCCATATTTTATCCATATTTTATAAGCCAATTTCATCAAATATGGGGGCTGTCACAAATGATAAAAATATGTAACAGTCTTTCTTTCTCCATATTTCTAGAAAATAGATAGTTGAGTGGACAATAAATCTTATTATAAATTTGTATAAAATTGTCTCAATTAATTTTAACATTTACTTAAAATTTTTGTTGCTGGCCTTTTAAAGAAATGCTCGAGTAAGGTAACTTTTGAATAAAAAAAGATGAAGGTTTTATGGTCACTGGTGTCCATAAGTTTATCCACATTTCATGGTATTTATATATATTTGCAATTATAATTTTAGAAGTTTTCCTAGTTAATGCACCAAGCGACAACACAATATGCTGACTGTATATGATGGGCTCACATTTAAAACTGCCTTTTTCAAAGAAAAGCCATACGAATGCTCTATCCAATAAGTGTGAATGGGGTCTTAATGTAGATCTAGGCCAGATTTTTTTTATTATGCCTTTATATAAAATTATCGCTTTGAGTTTGCCTCTTTCCTCTACCAATATTAGAGCCATATGTAAGGCTGGAAAACAACATTTCACTCGTGAGAAAAAAGTAGTCCCAAAATTCATTAAGTTCCTTCAGTGGCCATTGGTAATTAAAACACATAAATTTCAAAACTGGTACAAAAGTTTCAAAAGACACATTTCCATCTGGGGGTGTTTCTATTTCACCATAATTTATACCAAGTAGTGGTTAGTTTAGTTTTAAACAAGGTGTTCAATGTATTTAGAGGCAAAGAGACATAAATTATAATAAAGAAACACAGGTTTACAGGGACCCCATGTATAACAAATAAACTGGGCTATAACATGTTGGTGTTAACAGAGGCACAATGCATAGAAATTAAGATATTATAGAGGACCATAAAACTAAGGTCCAATTGCACAAAACCTACTCTGGTATGGAGCTCCTTAACTGTAGAAAGGTGTATTTTCAACGTTTTGGAGGCCCACCTTCAGATTCTCCTTCATAAAGTCTCCTTAATTCTCCTTGCAAAAAACGTCCTCCTTTAAACTTTAGGACTGAACTGCCTCCTATTTTTTATTTATTTGTGCATTTACCAGTACATACCTCACAATTTATTCTCACCACACATGTTATAGTATGTACACAAGATTTATACAGTATTTATTAAGATGCCATGCAAATCATTCTGGCTGTGTATAACTTGCATCTATAAGATAAATAAAATCTGCTAATATGTTGTATTTCATGAGTATACTTTCATTATAAATATTCATAATGAAGGCATTTCTTAAACATTTAGTTAACAAGAATGGCTATAAAGTAGTGAATGGATAAAAGCTGAAGAATGTAACACATTTCCCTTCCATTTAAGGTAACTGTTTACTTTCCTTAAGATTTGAAAGAACTTTCACGAACGTTGGGGATTCCTTTTAATAAGAAGGAGGTTTTAATAAAAATATTAATTTATTAAAGAAGGGGAATATCTTGGAGATAAAACCTTAGATTTCAGGCAACCTTTATCTTAAAGAAACTGAGCAAAACTGGGTTAGAGTTCCCTGTTGTAAATTGGCAAGATTTGAACACAGTATTCTTATTTGTGCTTTTATATGTGTTATAATGTGACTTTCTTTTGATTAAAAGCATGCATTGACAGAAGTACAGGTTCACACCAGAACCATCCAATCAATAGACACTTCTATCTGACTTTTTTGAATGGGTGATAATGTAATGGCTTCTGCCAAAGAGGTTATGTAATTGGTGATGTGTTTTTGTCAGTTTGTTTGTAAATAACTTGACAGTTACAGACAGATTTGATAATATTTTGAGGAAATGTTCACAATGGCAAAAGAAACAGATCATAAGAGTTTGGACAACACTCTTGATCTTGGACCTTTTTAAAGGATTTGTAGCATTGCACTCATAGGCATTATTAGAAATATTGGGGCTTGGCAGAAGGATGAATCCTACAAGTGCTCTTGTTTCTATATTGAATCAGTATTCCAAATTGTCACATGACCAATCCATACACAGTTTACAGAGCTATATTTCTGTGTTAGTATATCCCAGTTCAGTGGCTGTTAAGTTTATTGTTTTTGTTATTTTTTTCCATTCTTCATATTGGCAGCTCTGTTACTGATTTGATAGGCGTATAATAATTACATAGCATTTACCAAATTTGTAGCACACTAGCCTAGGAATACACAGGAGTTGGGTTTGAACCCAGTAACAGGCAGATACATAGTGACTAAGATGGCCATTTAAAATGGTGGTCTTCTGTCATTTGGTCCTATCCCCAGTGGCATGCTAAAGAACACCCCCGTGACATTGATAAATGGCCATCCTTTAGCCTCTTCCTTTCAGTTAGAGGAATGTCTGTCCCTCGAGAACTTGTGCTGTACTTTTGTAGTCAAAATTGGTCAAACAGCATTTCTGTTGTACAATGCAATATTACACTGAGTATATATATACTACAATAAAATACACTCGCTAAGTAAGAAATAGGATTTTAAATACATCTCAAAAATAAATTAGTGATTTTAATTTTGTTCCTTTTCACCTCTTGACTTTGGGCTTTTACTAAGAAGTCTAAACAAAGAAGGTAAGGAGGGATTTAAACAAATAGGAAACTTCAATCAAATGTTTATAATCTTAACCTTGTGAACACTGCTTTGTATTAAGTGTTGTGTATAAACAAATACCCTCCCAAAATGTTCTCTTTTCTATTTAATTAAGATGTCTCAGTTAAATGTTAAAATGAATGTTCCCTGCACAGAACCTACAATTTAAAGCCAACATTTTATTTAAATGTTTCACACTGGGGAAAAAGGTTTAGGTGAGATTTATGCCCGATATATGTGTTTATATGTGATGTTGGAGTATTTGTCTCTGATTTATGGTGTCTTCAGAAATTATCACCAGAACTAGATTTAGTCTTATTTGAGGCCCATAGTTTGTCGACCAAATATACTGGGTAAATAGGTTAGAGTTTTAATGGTATAAATAACCTATCTCTTGATTTAACTATGGTGTATATGGGTAACATTCTTTCTTACCTTGATATAATGGAACAGCCTTCAGTTCTCTATATTACCACTAAACAATGAGTGTCACTCATACAAAAATGTTGCTTTATGAGCTCTATGTTAACATTGTGCAAATGAGTAAGCTTTAAGTTGATCATGTACCAATTTGTAAACATTAGGCTGATTATGTGCCAATCGTAAGGTTGATCATGAGCCAATTTCTAAGTATTCCGTTCAGCATCACAAATTTGTAAGATTCATGTTGATCCTGTACCAATTTGTAAGCTTTATGTTGATCATGACTCAATTTGTCAGCTTTCTTTTTTAACTTCCTCTTTAAAAATATAACAACCATGTTTTATACACCCAAAGAGACTAAGGAGCAGGTGTAAAATTTACTAGGAATGCTAAAATATGATCGACATCATAATAGTAGAGAAGACAAGGATTCTACATTCTCATCCACAAGGAATTAAATTAGGAGCCCCGGAAAGGTTAGGTATTCACTCAAAACAGTTATTTTATGTTCTGATAATTTAACGTTTTCTCTTAAAATCAATATATATCTTGCAAGCCTGCTTTAAAGTAACCCTGCAGTGAAATTGAAATTCAATTATGCTTTTCCATTGTGTCGCCCTATAGATGCATTATTTCAAATCATTTTGTCATGATTTACCTTTAATTGAAAATGACCGTATAAACTTAATAATAAATCAAATGTATTCTAATAAAAATACATTCTTGAAATATCACAAATACAAACAAGTTCAGATGTATAAATTTATAAACACAACCATAACTTTGCCCTATATTTTTATCAGTTCTTTTTCTCTCTGGGAAAATTATTTTATAGTGGATGTAACAGATAAATTAAGATATTATCTACTTCCATACAATGGGAGAATAATGTACTCTTCTCTATAGGATGTTAATAAGATTTAAACGCCTATTTACAATTCCCTTTAAAAAACAATTACTATTACCCTCAAAATAGGAACTTTTTCATTGCCACTTAAAAAGCTATGTAGAAAGATTGCATGGCGAGAAATGGGGTAACCTTCTCTGATCAATTATTTATTTTATCAAATAAACTTTATGGGAGTAATCAATGGAATGACATGCTAGTTGAATATTGCAGGAACATTACCCGGGTGACATTTATTTTTAAATTTTATCACAAATAAAAATGTATTTTTTTTGTGTCTTTAATTTATTTTTAGGTGTTTCAATAGACCAGTTTTCAGTTTATTTTGATCCCATATTAAGTAAATGTCTTATATTTAGAATTACACCAATTCTAAAGAAAAAAAGATTAATTTGACATACTATAGCTATGTAGAAGAACAAGTTGTTCAAGTATTTTTAGTTGTTGATCAGCATTAAGTTACTGCCTGTGAAAAAGACTAAGTATTTTGTTAAACAGTGACTTAAAAGCCCATGTAGGGCTGGGTCCCTTTAAATCATTGTAATATGGATTATAATATGTATATGTGTACAAATCACTATAATAAATAAACTATCTATCTATCTATTGAAAAAAATAATTTTAGGGCAATTATTCTTAATTTGCTGAGACTATGCTTAGGATAAAGGATTCTCCGAATAAGACTGTTTGTCTAAGGTTTTTGAAAATGATATCTATGAAACTTTTGTATTGTGTGTATCATTATAAAACCCTGTTTTTATAACCATTTCATTGTGTACTTACAGTCAGAGCAATATCTCTATGACTATACGAGGTCCTCAGTGGTCAAGTGGTTAGCAAGCTTGGCATCTAAAAATACGCTGTCACCTGTGTGTGGTTCTAGTCCCACATGTGGGAATGTTGGGAACCTGTCCCAATATGACCCTGGCTATTGAACGGGACCTAAAATCACAACTTTGACCTTTGCTTAAACTACAGAACTCACAGTGCTATTTGATCCATCCTCACTGCACAAGTACAGCCCATGCTCCTGTGGGTGATATGTAAGTGAAAGACAGAGTCTCAAGGATGACCATTTATCAACGTATGTGAGGTTCCCAGTGGGAATAGGAACCGATGAAATAGGACTGCAATTTTAAGTAATTATTTCAAGCACTATGTACTGTCTCTACCTGCAGGAACAAACTCAGGTCCTCTTTGTTCTTAGGCGAGTGTGGTACCCACTAGGCCACTGTGACATCACCAAACAGAAAAAATATGGTTATTTGAAAAGAGTAATTATTTTATCATAAAACACCAGTTTTAAATATTTACATTTTTCAATTGTCATTTTTCAAAATATTACTCTACTCTTGTTAATCATACAGAAGCTTGCACAAACATAAACCTTTATTTGTTCTACCTTGTACAAATTTTGTCATTACAAATTTACATTTTGTTATATATATAAAAAAAATTGTCATTACACCCGCAAATGCTTACTGATAAGCATCACTAGAGCATAGATTGGAGACAGAAAGTTTTGCAGACTTCCCAATAATTTTCAGGTAAAAACCTCTTGCAAGTTAAGACTACTATATCATTAACCAATGAATCCCAATAAGGTGTAATAAAATCATCCCCAGGGTGTAAGAAAATCGTGGTTAAAATTGGTGAAGTTACCAAGCCATATAAGATACACTGCGTGTTTGATTATGTTTTGATGATCCAGAGTTGAATAAGCATGCAAATGTCACCCTTTGAACATACAGTGAGCTTAGACTTAAACTGTTACAAAATAGTTTAACATTTGTCTGACAAACCACAGCATTGTTATTGAAATTCTTGTGTAGTGCCTTTGACATATATTATAGTGAGCTAATTATTTACTTTATAATAAAAGTAAAAGGGAAGGTTTTGTACTTGAAATACTTAGAAATTAAAATACCAAAAATGTCAAACTTATGCACAATCTCAGGGAATGTAAATTAATACCCCATGTTCCACTATCACTGACATGGCCTACTTTATTTCCACCTTTGGGATTGATTGCTCTAAGTGATCCTGTTGAGAAATGGATGGGCAAACTGAAATATGTGACTTGTTCTGAAGTGTAAAGATCAGGCATAATAAGATAGAGAATAGGGTACGCATTAAAACCCTTTACTAGTTGCTATCACTTGTAATTTTAAGACCTGGGGCATATCCATGAACAGTACTCAGAACATTCCTGATGTAGATTTTAAGTATTACTTCAATTTCAAGTTAAAAATTATACAACTGTATTCATAAACATTCATTTATCTCAGGGGACTGTACAAACATGTAAACAAGTAGATGACAAAACCAATGATAATAAGTATTTGTTTACAAAAATATGTGTGTCAGGTTTTGTCCCAGTCAATATTTTTATAAAACAATTTACTTTGTGAGTTAGGGAGATGATTTTCTTTACTTAATATGTGCTGACCTTATCTGATATCTGAAGTTAAATTCCAAGAACAACTTCCAAGTGAACAAGGCCAAACAGCCATCAGAGACACCAGTTGTGCACTGAGGCGGTCACCTACCCAAGTACTAACATAGCCCATTACTGCTTAACTTCAGTGATGAGACAGATACTCATCACACTATGCCAAAATTCAAGAAAGTCTGGAGACTTAAAAAATTATCTCTAGAAATGCGAGCCTTGTTAGAGCTCACTGTTAAAAACCTTCTGTTACTTAGGTCTAAGGTTATCTTACTAAGCATTGTTTGTGAAATTGACCCCTGGTCCATGTGACTCAAATCCTGGTCCTTGTGAGGCAAATCCAGAGCACTGGAACAGGGGAATTACTAGTCACTAAGATACTGAATTTGACTCTGTTATGGATGGTAGCAAGGTGTCGGCTGGTACCTCGTTTTAAATATATCTCAAACTCATGTTCAGTCATTATTTTAGACGTAGATAAAAATCAGTGATATCATGTAACTATAATTTCACACACACATAGGCCAAATATATATATCTGTTGACATCAAAGACCAATGTTATGGTATATATCACAAACTACACACATAGTGATCAGTTTATTTTGTTAGCCTTGATTTCAAGGTTCTATGCTATCAAATGCTTATTATGTACCAGGTCAGTCATACAATTCATTAATGATTTAGTTCTTCCTTTTTAAAATTTCAATAAAATTAAAAACTCATTTCCAAATCACAGTTTAACATTTACGTTGTTTTAATTAAGAGTGTCTTTATTACAAACTTCATTTAAATCATGTGCAAAACTAAAACATCCCATTTGAAATAATGGCTACTATCTCACAATATTGACCTTGGATATTTTCTTTTGTCTTTTAACACATAAATTAAGTTACAGCTGGCAATCATCAATAATGATAGGACCATGTGTTATTCCAGTACATTTTAAACTTTCTCAATTCATGCTATACCAATCACCTAAAATTTAAGATCACCTTAATGTCAAAGTGACAGAAACTAAATTTAGTTTTAACATAGTCGAAGAGCAGTAGTAGGCCTCAGGTCACCTTGAATTTATGGAGTCAGTAAAAAAAGTGATCTTAACTTTAGCTAGCTGGAAGCTAAATGTTTGTGCGTGACTCAACTCCGATTTATGTTACACACTGTTTTATCATTTATTACTTCCCATTGGAAACTTTAAAAACTTGGCCTACAATGTCCAATGCCTTTGAGTTGTCTCTACATGTGCTTTTTACAACAAAACAGAGACAATGGAACTATAAACAAAGAAATGTGAAATAACAACGTCATGGTATAATTTCATATTCAAAGCAAAAATCTTTCCATAAATGTCATGGCTATTCAACTGATTTTATCCTATCATGTTTGCATGAAAAAACCTGTGAAATACTTGCAAGAAATCTAAGCATTTTAGATTAATTAGTAAAGGTATATGCATAAAACATTTTTGTGATATAAGATCCCACACATGATATTCTGTGTTGCATATTATATCATATATACGCCACCTTCATAATTACATATTAAACATGGAAAAGACGTGGTATTAATTTCCATCCCCAAAACAAACAAAAGAAAATATAAAGGAAAACACAAGTACTTCATCAACTGCAATTGAATCTGACATTCACCAATCACACAAGCTTAAATATTTGGGAAATATAATTCACTTTTGTACTTATTTAACTTGATGTTTCTACATTTTTCTTTTTCGCCATTGAGACGAAATGAGTCAAACTATTTAGAGAACTTAAACAAGCGTGTGATTTTGTAGAGTTATCAGAATAAGTGGACATTACCCCCTGTCAGATGGACAAATATTATGCTTTTATATGTCCACCCCAATTTGGCTGACATGCAGTGTTCAACTTGTCACTCACAAATGTATTAAGATTAAAGCATGGGTAGAAATTTACCATAAATATACAATTTATCATGAGCAGGAAGGACATGTTGTGATTTTAACAAACAGAAATAAGAAACTGGAGATTGATAAACCTTGTACTAATGCCATGTGCACCAAAGAGAAAAAACAAGGAAGTTTCGGTTCAAGATTGTGACTTAAGGATATGTCTTCTACAAAATTAATAGTAAAGGATGTCAAAAATTACATTTAACTATAAAAGAGGCAAATTAAGAACAGTCATAGAATATGTGTTATATAAGTAATATACTTGGAATGTAATATTTATTTTAACAGTCTTTAAATAACAACCTATTATGAAAAAACTAGTTGTAAATTGGTTAAAAAAGAGAAAAGAGAAAAATGATATTTAAATCACCTGAAATGACTACAGTTTGTAGTTTAGGAGTGTGAGTAGATTCAATCTCCCAGTAGGTGGTGTCTATGTCCAACTGTGTTGTATGCTTTTCACCTGTCAAGAAAACAAACAATTGCCTTTAAACATAGTGAAGAAGAAGACCAAGATCTGATTGGTAATTACTACAATCATCCAGTGCTCCATGACATCAAGACCCATCCCACCCATGAATAGACTAATTGTATATGGTTAATAACTATTCTCATCTATTGATACACTGCATGAACCCAAAAGACTAAACATACAGATGTCACATGATTACTTCTTTGCCATTAATGAAGTAAATTAAACTAAATGAAGGAATAAAATACCACAGCATATATTACACTATTTCACTAAAAACTTTTCATTAAAGCTAAAAATAATATTTACTAGAAAGGAGCAGTGCTTGACATCAGGTTATTAATTGCAGAACATAAGATTTTTGAGAAGACTGCATTAGGATCTACGGTCCTATGGTAGCTTTGTTGACACCTAGGGGGCACGGCTGCCTGCAATTGCTGATATTGCCCTCTCAAACATATGACATACTATTTATTATACCAAAGTTTCCAATATAAATCTGTATTATTGCTTTGAATGCTCCAAATAAGATTTCAACTATTCTAAGTGACTGTGATGATAAACAAGGGTACAAAACCTACTTTCACAGTTTACGATTTTTTTTTGTAAAAGTTAGGTAAAATATTTTCACATTTTAAAATTCTACACCAAGACCTATAAACTGATACCCATGTACGTATATCGTAAAAGTATAATGAAAAGTAACGGCAGATCTTCATTAAAGAGAAGGGTCATTTAAGTTATTTGGCACTCTGACTTGTTGCCACAGTGCTATATCTGTATTTACAAAGAGTCATGTGACCGGATTTTAGCCAATCAAATTGATATATTTATCACTGAGGTATAATAATGACGTAGAATTCAGAAAATATATTTCACTTAAACACCATACAATCAAAAAGATAACATGCCAAAACGTTCCACCCTAAATATTTCAAATTACAGAGTATCACAGCTGGTAATAACAAGGGCTGATAAGATCTTATTGAATCATGACTAACAGATTACAACCTTGGAATAGTGCCATTTTTAAAAGTTATATACTTTGTTACAAATTTCGAGGACGAGGGGATGGTGAATAACAAAAGAAAAAATAAAACATTAGGCAGATATAAAGTTTTTACTTTTGTGGAGTAATCGCTATTCAGTGTTAAAAGAAGAAGTGGGTTCCTCCAAAAGTAAGCCATTTGTAAGTGCAGTTGTATGCTTACACGTTATCTCCTAATAATATTATTTAATGTTGTAAATATGCTAGTGTATTAAGTTTTGTTGTACCTCCCTACAGAATGTCTGGTATTTGTATGGTCAAATTCATATTATGTATATGAGATAATAATTTTGTTCCAGTCATTGTAGATACTAAGTCTTCCACTAAACACTGTTACAGTGTGACCAATAACAGGAAGAAAGTTTTATAGTGTCCAGACTGAAAAACATATATTATATTTTATTATTAAAGAAAAAAATGACGTGAAGAGTAAGGAAAAAACTGCATAAATGCACTCATAAGCAATAGTAAATGTATCAGGTCTTGGAGGAGGTAAGCCTTCACCAAGTGCTCTTGTTAATGCTATGGTTGCTGGGTGAACAGAGACTGTTGATAATAGGTTAGAAAAGACCTGTTCTGTTTGGATCTACATGTACACTAAAGTGATTATTATTAGCATTACCAATTAGTGGTGTATCAGTATTTTCTACTATTTCTGGAGAAAAGTGATTAGTCAGAGGATTAGTAGGATCAAAAGACTTACTCTCTGTCTCTGACTGCAGTGTGAACCTGGTAGTTGTATCATTTTTAATCCCTGCACTACCCTCAGTACTTAGATTTGGAGTGGATGAAGTTGGCATTTCTTCATCAGCAGTGGTAACAGGGTGTGTCTGTCTTGCTGTACTTTGGTCTAAATCTGAGGCGATGTTTTCGTCCTGAGTTGGTGTAAAGCTATCAAGTGTTTCATTCTTTGTAGTGACATGCTTATCGTCTTCAGTTGACACATAAATAGTACTTTGTTCTGATGTATTTTTATCCTCACTAACAGAATCCATTGTGGTTAATGCTTCTGTATTTTCCAAAAGCCTTTCAGTTGTCATATGTATTGTGGGTTGCATGGTTGTAATTTGCCTTTCAGTTGTGACATCTGAGGTCGCTATATTTCCATCGTGATCTGTTGAAATATGTTTTGCTGGTTGTGTGGTTGTAATTTGCCTTTCAGTTGTGACATCTGAGGTAGCTATATTTCCATTGTGATCTGTTGAAATATGTTTTGCTGGTTGTGTGGTTGTAATTTGCCTTTCAGTTGTGACATCTGAGGTAGCTATATTTCCATCGTGATCTGTTGAAATATGTTTTGCCGGTTGTGTGGTTGTAATTTGCCTTTCAGTTGTGACATCTGAGGTAGCTATATTTCCATCGTGATCTGTTGAAATATGTTTTGCTGGTTGTGTGGTTGTAATTTGGCTTTCAGGTGTGACATCTGAGGTAGCTATACTGCCATCGTGATCTGTTGAAATATGTTTTGTTGGTTGTGTGGATGTAATTTGACTTTCAGGTGTGACATCTGAGGTAGCTATACTGCCATCGTGATCTGTTGAAATATGTTTTGCTGATGGTGTGGCTGTAATTTGACTTTCAGGTGTGATATCTGAGGTAGCTATACTGCCGTCGTGATCTGTTGAAACATGTTTTGCCGATGGTGTGGTTGTAATTTGGATTTCTGATATGACACCTGAAGTAGCTGTACTGCCATCTTGATCTGTTGTAATATGTACTGTGCGTTGTGTAGCTTGGCTTCTAGTTATGGCACTTGAGGTAGCTGTACTGCCATTTTGATCTGGATCAACAGATGACCTTTCCTCAAACGTCTGCATATTTGAAGTGACATTTGGAGCATCAGTAAATAAGAGAGAAGATTGTGAGGAGGAAATAGAAGAGGAAGTAGAACTAATATCCGTAGACTTTGGAGGAATAGAGATACTTTTAGATGGATTAGAAAAGTCTAGCATAACTGTATCAGTTACTCCATTAGTAACATTATAAGCTGAGGGTGTATTAGAGTAGTCTATTTCTTCTGAAGTGTCATCAGTTATCATATAAGTGGGATCAAAAGTAAAAGAAAGCAATGACTTACTTTCTGTCTCTAGTGATATTGTAGATTTCCCAGTACCAGTTGCAATCCTTGCAGTATTCTCAGTATGTAAATCTCTGCTGGATGAAGTAAGTAAGTCTGACTGAGTGGTGATAAGTGACTGTGTAGTTGACAGTTCATTTGTGGTAAAGCTCTCAGTGGTAGCCTGCGGGTCTTCTTCAGTAGACACATAAACAGTACTTTGTTCTGTTGTTACTCCTTTCTCACCTACAGTATGAAATGTAGTTACCATTTCTGTAGTATCCCTTTCCTTCTTACTTGTAAAAGGCACTGTGGAGTATATGGTAGTGATATCTTCTTGACTTGTGACATGCATTATTGGACTTGTTGTTTCCATTTTCAGTTCAGCTGTAATATTCACTGCTGTTTGAGTTACAAGTTCACTTGTGAATATCACTGTAGTATCCTCTTTTGATGTCACCATCTCAGTTGTAGTGTCTTCGAGGGTGGTTGTCTCTGGCTCAGTCACTGTTGTAGTATGGCAGATGAACTGACTTTGACTAGCAGATGACAGTTTGATTCCAAACATGTCCTGTGGTTCTGCACATTTGCCAGTTACTTTATAAACATTAGGAAGTGCAAGGATGTGAGCTAAATTACAGTCACAAACCAAAGGATTCAGATCTAAGAAAATCTCCATGTCAAAGCCTGGAAGATCAGCACCTGTGTTAAATGTATTTTCAGGTATTGATTGAATCTGGTTCATTTGAAGATGAAGATAACGAAATGATATATTGGAAAATGCCATTGGTTCTATATATGAGATCTGGTTGAGCTTCAGATTAATAGTTTGCAACTTAGGGCACTTTGTGGACAGCTCCCTTGTGATGGAAGTAATATTGCTATGAGTGATATGTACAACACTGAGGTTTTGATATAAGTCACACAGCCAGTAGGGGAAGTCCACCAAAGTATCTGAGGTCAATCCCAAGGCTGTTAAGTCTGTGATGTTAGAAATTTCATCCAGTAAACTATCTATGATCACATTGTTTCCTTCCAGATAAAGCTCTTTGAGGTTAACTAAATCCTTAAAGCTATTTTTAGATATGGTGGTCACATGATTGTGACTCATAGACAAGACTCTTAGAGAAGTGAGCCCAGATAAATAGTCACTGGTCTCCAAGGTCAACATGTTACCATATACTACTAGTTCCTCTAATCCTGACACTTTACCAAGGTTCAGGTGTTCAGGTGTTAGCTTATTAGCCCCTAAATTAAGATATCTGACCACTGTTCCATTGAAAGCAGTTTCGTCTATACTGTTAATGACATTATTTTGTAAGTAGAGAGAGTCAATACTGGAAACGGCACTGAATGTGTCATTAGCTAATGTCCCCAGTTTATTGTTGTTGAGATACAAGATATCCAGGTGTAATCCAATACTCTGTGTGGGAGTTTCCATGTTCACACCAAAATGGATCTGAGATATTTGATTCCAATTTAGGTAAAGTCTCTTGAGGTTCTTCATAGTAGAAAACAGTCTCCAGTCTATGGCTGATATATCATTGTTCTCCAGGTGGAGTTCTATTAGATTAACCAAGGGACTGAACAATCCCAATGGCATGGCTTCTATCTTATTCCACGAGAGATCAAGCACTTGCAACTCCAGTGAGGTCTGAAATGTGGTATTTGAAGAAGTCAAAGTGAAGACAATGCTGTTGTACTGAAGTATCAAAGATTTGGTCTCAGTAGGGATGTCATTGGGTACAGCTGAAAGACTCCTGCCCACGCATCTCACCTCATACAGAACTCCATCGCAGGTACAAACAGATGGGCAAGCAGCTCCTATTATCACCCGGCTGAACAAGACTATTAATATCCAATAAGTCTTCATGACATTTACTCCTTTCACTGACAGTCCCATGTTGATACAAGTTGAGTTTACAATCCAATTAATCCAATTATACTAATATGTTCTCTCCTGCCAAAAGCTCCAGTAGTTTTCTATCTAAATGTATATCACAAGTAAGTTATCCCCATATACCTTCTGTGTGGTTGATAGAGTCACATTAATGTATAAGAAGTCAAATTAATATTAATACATCATTGTTATGCACACTTCTTTTAGTACCCTCCTGCTTTGTACAAAATATTATTTATATGTGACTATACACACGCCTCAGTGTAAACAAGTTATTAGTGTGTATTTGGTCAGAAGTGTACAGTAGTTTATAAATGGGTCACGGCATTAGTAAGAAATAAATATCTGACTTGAGCTCTATGTTCACTGACCACAAGAACCTTGTTTGTCCATTTCTATTATATTCTGTGGATATCAGAGCAACCCAAACAGGTTTTATTATATCCTTAATGAGTGATACATGACTAAGTATACAATATACCTCGTTTTGTATTTAATCACCACAGATTTTATGAACTATACAAAAGACCATTTATATTCCAAAACCACTGGCCATCGCCCAGCTGCGGATAACAAAACTTGAGACGATTTATTTAAAGAAAATAACTCATATACAGCTCAATATTTATATAACACTTGGCTTTAAAAAATTCTATCTATCCAGTCACAATGATGTTCCATTCACCTTTGATTGTAAAGGTTTTCAATGTATCCAATATATGTTTTATTGATTAAATACAGCACACATCTAAAATATCACAAAATCCTTCAGTTACAGCATTTTGATAGTCAAGTCATGCAAAGACACTGACCAAATCCATCATTTTACAATCACACGAGGAAAGGATCAGAACCCACCGAATACGTTACATCAGTACTTTCACTTTTAATTAAATAACTTCTATCCATCCACCATCTTTCAATTCACAAAATGTGACACAATTTATATTTCCGTTTGGATATATCCCACAGCGCACCACCGTGTAGGAGATTCAAAGGTGTGAGAGGCAGGGTAAATAACTTGGATTTTAAACACAGAAGACTTTCAATTAAACAACCCCCCCAGCTCACGACAGCAAAATCTCCTACTTGCGAAAAAGTGTAGGAGTTCCTCTGTTGAATGCATGTGTGCGATTCAGTGCACACCACCTCTATGGATGAATGACATGCCTCAATATAATGACGTCATGAATCATGCACTCATAGATGTAGCCATAATAGGTGATTGTAATACAGAATGGGATAGCATGGAGGAACTTGACTCACTCTGTCCAGCAGAGATAATTGCTTAAGTCTATCGTATCCGGTTGCAGCAATTTGGGTAAAAGAATATCAATGAAATGAATTTCCTTGTTTCAATTTCCCAAAACCTGTGTAAATGAAGTAATTATTAATAACTATTTGGAAGGAGAAGGAGACATTTGCTGATCCACAGTTGTTATTGGAAATAATCTGAAAATACACAGGCAAAAATACATAGGTTGATTGTTTAAAGTTTCCAGTTACCATCTTCACAGGGGTATGTTTTTGGGGAGAAAACATTGACAGAAATACATGTAGTGAGAAATTCTTAAAAGTATTTGTGTACTATTAGAAATATTGTTATGCTATTTTGACTGATTTATTGTTGTATCTATCAAAGTTTATTTATTGTGACATATATGAGATTTATGATATTAAAAGATAAAATAAAGTTAGTATGCAGATGTACAATGAACCATCGTAGTTCGAATTCGGAGGAAGACTGTTTCTTGTTAAACTGTGTCTTATAAGAGAAATGGCACAAATGAAAAAAAACTAATGCAAAATTGTTTAGCCTATTGGAATTAAAAAAAAACAAACTAACACACAATGTAATGTAAAGGCTACTATAAAATCATTCGCTGAAAGTTATGAATATGTGAAAAAGGCCAAACTGGGGCCACGGTGGCACAGTGGTAACACACTGGCCTCTCACTTCTAAGGTCTGTGGTTCAAACCCTGGACTGTATGTGGGAAAGTTGGTAGTTTCATACCGATAGTCGACCATTTACAGTGCACAACCTTGACCATCTGTATGTACGGGTTTCCTCTGGCCATAAAACTATCCGTTGTGATATGACCTGTACAGTGTTGAAAGTGATGTAAGCCCCAAATGAATACTTTTTTATAAATATTACGGTATTCTGATATATTTATTGTTATATATACCAAAGTTTATGACACATATGACATATGTATGATAGTAAAAAGATAAAGTAAAGTTAGTGTGTAGATGAAAATGCACCATAGGTGTGGGAAGCCAAGGAAGGGACATAGAACTGTTTTCCTGTCGTATTTTTGTCGTTCCAATAAGTTAGAAAGTCGTTCCCACAAGATAGAAAGTCGTTACAACAAGATACTAAGTCATTCCCACAAGTTAGCAAGTCGTTACCACAATATAGGAAGTTGTTCCCACAAGTTAGAAAGTCGTTCCCAGAAGTTAACAAGTCGTTCCCACAAGTTAAAAAGTCATTACCACAAGATACTAACTCGTTCCCACAAGTTAGAAAGTCGTTACCACAAGATACCAACTCGTTTCCACAAGTAAGCAAAGTCATTACCAGAAAATACTAACTCATTCCTACAAGTTAGCAAAGTCATTACCACATGATACTAAGTCGTTCCCACAAGTTAGAAAGTTGTTATCACAAGATAGAAAGTCGTTACCACAAGATAGAAAGTCGTTCCCACAAGTTAGCAAGTCATTACCACAAGACAGAAAGTTGTTGCCACAAGTTAGAAAGTCGTTGCCACAAGTTAGAAAGTCATTCCCACAAGATACTAACTCGTTCCCACAAGTTAGCAAAGTCATTACCACAAGATACTAAGTCATTCCCACAAGTTAGCAAAGTCATTACCACAAGATACTAAGTTGTTTGCACAAGTTAGAAAGTTGTTCGCACAAGACAGAAAGTCATTACCACAAGATAGAAAGTCGTTCCCACAAGTTAGAAAGTCATTCCCACAAGATACTAACGTGTTCCCACAAGTTAGCAAAGTCATTACCACAAGATAGTGACCCGTTCCAACAAATTAGAAAGTCATTCCCACAAGATACTAACTCATTCCTATAAGTTAGCAAAGTCATTACCACAAGATACTAACTCGTTCCCACAAGTTAGGAAGTCGTTACCACAAGATACTAACTCGTTCCCACAAGTTAGTAAAGTCATTACCACAAGATACTAATGCGTTTCCACAAGTTAACAAGTCATTACCACAAGATACTAAGTTGTTCCCACAAGTTAACAAGTTGTTATCACATAATAGCAAGTCATTACCACAAGATATGAAGTCATTCCCACGAGTTTTACTAAGTCATGCAATTTCTTTGTCCATGTTACTTAGCTTATATAGAGGTCACCCATCTACTAGCATACCATGCAAGTTTACATATGCCTGTAGGCTTTTATTGACCTTCAGAGGTCACATTTCCTATTACTTTACATGTCCAACTTTTATACCATTATGGTTATCGTTTTAGCAATTTTAATGGTTATTCTTCTTAGTTACCTACCTAGTGACCTTCAGATTAATGCCTGTTTTATTGCACTTTCCTTCATCTTTCTAAGATGTTTTAGTATGTTACATTGGATTAAGTGCTGTTTGGCACAGCAAACCTTGCAAGATCTCCATCAGCTTCTCACATAAGCTTACCTTAGGGGGAACCACACATTATGTGCTCATGTATGTTGTAAATAATTTTACTGTCTTTTACCTAGTAACAATCTTAAATGAATTTTTATTATTAACTAGTTTCTGTCATAATTGATAAGACGGTCAAGCTGTTTGTGATCACTGTTTTTACTATTATACATGATAAATATTGTTAACCTCTTCTTGCATATTAATGGTCCATGGGAATGAGTTAATACGTGGTGGGAACGAGTTAGTAAGTGGTGGGAACAACTTGATAAGTGGTGGGTATGAATTAAAACAAGGATTTACTATCTTGTGGTAACCACTTAGTATCTCGTTCCCACAAGTTAGTATCTCATTACCACAACTTAATATCTCATTACCATGACTTTCTAACTTGTGGGAACGACTTTCTATCTTGTGGTAACGACTTACTAACTTGGGAACGACTTAGTATCTTGTGGGAATGACTAGTATCTTGTGGGAATGACTTTCTGTCTTGTGGGAATGACTTTCTATATTGTGGCAACAACTTACTATCTTGTGGGAATGACTTGCTAACTTGTGGGAACAATTTGCTAACTTGTGTGATGACTTGCTAACTTGTGGGAATGACTTACTATCTTGTGGTAACGACTTTCTAACTTGTGGGAATGACTTGCTATCTTATGGGAACGTCTTAGCATGTTGTGGTAACGACTTGCTATCTTGTGGTAACAACTTGCTAACTTGTGGGAACGACTTAGTATCTTGTGGTAATGACTTTCTATCTGGTGGTAACAACTTCCTAACTTGTGGGAACGACTTACTATCAATAACAAATGCCAGGAAAACAGTTCTATGTGCCTTCCTGGGCTCGGTAGATTTCTGAGATAGACTATTTTCTTGTTAAACTGTGCCTCATAAGAGAAGCGCCACAAATGCAAAAAAAAGAAGATGTTTAGCCTATTGAATTAAAAAAAACCTGACACAAAATAAAATATAAAACTACTATAAAATTATTCACTGCAGGTTATGAATATGTTAAAAAGGCCAAACTGAATAATTTGAATAGTATGTTAGATGTTGATAACCTGATAACACACATACAATCGTCATCCATCTACTAGTGTTTCATTTTTAGTTCAAGTTTTGGGTTTTGTTTGTTTACAATACTTGCCAATTAGAAACACCAAATTATGGAATCTATAAATACCCATTCTGTTATAGAACTGTGAAACTTGATACATTGTCTGTAATTGCAATGCTACATTACATTTTACACCCATGTATAATTACTAGTACAAACAGGTAATAAAACATGGAAGACATTAAGTTTCCCGTTATAATTCAATACAAATATGGGTTGTTCTATTTTCTCAGATAATTTCATCACTTGATTAACAAAAAACTTTCTTTGGTAGATTAAAGTCATGTTTATGTTCAAATAAATGCACTTTGAGAGATCATTTTTGAAGACCAAATATGAGACTATTTAATTTGAAGAAAATTTAATTTTATTGTCGACCATAACATCAGGATGCATAAGTATATAAGTGGTTGTTCTTCCAAATATCACACAGGGCCAATTAGAAGCCATTTTCCCACAAGACAGGGCCAGTGCAAATTTTCACGGCTATTGCGCGTGCGTGACCCCTGTCAAGTGTTCTTCTGAAAACAAATAGTATGAGGAGGTTTATAATATGTGTAAAATGAGTCCTGACATATTTGAAAAGAAGGTATTGTGTTAAATATCATTTGAGGTTGAGGTGTTATGCCAATTAAACAGGTTAGACATGTTACACTGAGGTGGGGCCAACAGAAATTTTAAAGGTTTAAAACAACTGGTGGAAACGATTCCAAGATAACTAAGGCTCATAAGATAGGATTCAAAATGAAAAAAAATTAAATAATTGTTTTTTCAATTTCACAAATAGAAAATTTCTAAGATAATTATACAATATAATCTCATAAATCCAATGAACAAACAATATGCACTAAGGCATCTGAGATATTTAAAAAAAAACACGAAGTTTACATGTGGATTTAAACTGGTAGTTGCAAGAATGGTCATTAATTCCATCAGCTGGTTCCATCACTTTTGAAGCACTTTTCTCAGCTTTTAAGAGGAGAGCATTATTTGGGAATAATCAGTTATACATATTTAGAACAAATATAGAACAAACCACTGAGAGTACTTTAACTCAATAAATGGTTTATCATTATCTTGAGTTAATGTATCATATGCGATTTTAACAACATATAAAAATATACCAGCTTGTAATGCAGCAGCACAAAGATCAGGCTCCCAGTTCAGGAGATAACTTCTTTTTCCTTTTTGTCGTTTTTGTGTCACTGGACTTTCATGTGAATTGGTGTGGTGTCACGATTACCTGTCTCATCACTGAAGTGAAGCAGCAGTGGGCTACGTTAGCACTTGGATGGGTGAGTTGTAGGCCACGTGTTGACTAACTAACTAGAAATTTGCTTTTGTCACCAGACTTTTATGAATTCTAGTGCACCACTCGTGTCGCAACTTGTGCACGTAGACTGAAACACGTTTTCAGCCTGGTTTATTCACAAAACCAACTGCAACTGTTCAGAAAAGTGGCTAAGGTCAAACGATTGACATTTTAATCAGACTGACACTATGAGCGTCACTTTACATGTGTAAATTTAGATTAGATTCCTGGAAAAAATGTAAGTCTTGGCCAAAAATAAGCTGAGATTGTTTTACATATCCTGTCTATTATTTACATTGCCAGCTACATCAGTCATGATGGAACGATTTCTGGACCGATCTCCATTTAAAATGACCAATTTTTTTTAAATTTCTGATTCAGTTATACAATTTAATTCACTATATACTGTAGCTAGAAGAAGGCTTGTTTCTTAGTATATCATATTATTTCGTGTTAGATCAGTTTAATATGTACAGACCTTTATATTTGAAAAGAAACTTAGCTTTAAGACCCTTTGTCAATCTTGATTGACCGCCATTTAATTGATCATCTGATTCACTATGTGTTTGCCCATACCTAGCCGAAAACTCGGATGGTCCTCAACCTGGCCCCAACTTCTATGGTGCAACATCTTGTATTCAAAAGTATAGTTTGGCATTGTTTGGAGCTGCCCTGTAATCTCACTTTGTGACATTAAAATGATTATAATTATCGTTTATGTCTGATAACGGGTGACACCTAATGCAGTACAAATATGTGATAATGTCAGTATTTTAAATTCACACGTGCACAGATTAATGCAAGTAATATACACAGGCAAAGCTATTCTTCAGGACAAGGGGTCAATAAGGCTGACAGTAAATTCCAGTTTCTGTGGCATTTAGTGACCGAGTATTTTTGCTCCTCCGAACAGAAGGCCAGACTATCGCAGGAATACCTTCCTAACAAGTGTTGGTACTTATGAATCATCCTTCATGAAAAGGGACACAGGTATGAAATGCTTTGCCCAAGGGTACAATCTTTATAACGAACATCAGATCTTCCAATCATACGTCCAACACTACAACCACAAGGTCAGGTTAATGAAATATGAGAAGTTTCAAAACTCAACCAAAACACTTACTTCAAAATTGAGATTTTTGTTTCTGTGTACTGTTTCAAGCATAATCTAGGTTTTTATAGACACTCAACAAAGATATTGAACTTGTTTAGAAAGATTTGCGAGTGACCATTTCTCTCCTGAATACCCACAACTGATATATTCAGTGGTGAGGCAGTTACAACTATTATTGTGTGTTAAAACCAGTCTCTAAGGTGCTATGTATATCATATTTTGCCAATTAAGCATAAATAAGCTCTGTAATTCCCCTGTCTTAGTACACCAGTTACAATGTTTATAGCATGCTATAACTTACCTTTAATTTGTGACAACCTGCCTTTAAGGTGCTATGGCATATATTGTGTACTTCTAAAACAATATTACCAAGTAATTTTATTGCAAAACAAGAAAATACGTAAGATTAAAGGGGGAATGGGTGAAAAGGGCTGATCTTTTCAGTCGTCGGAAAGATCTTTTTAATCTGTATAAATCAGTTTCCTGTCCTTTATTGACAGCATCAGTCATAATGACCGACTGACTTTAAAAAAATAGCCTAGAATTCATGATTAGTCACAACAGTTGAACATTAGTCTGGATATCTTGGAGAAGATTAATGTCTTGTATATAAAGTTCGGTTAACTGAATGTTCATTATTAATGAGGTTTTATCCTTCTGTTTGGATAACTGAATGGTTATGCTGAGCAGTATTTAATGTATGCCGATTGCTGGTATATTACTTATAATGTATTATGGGTCTTGCCTTCTAGGATTGGCCTTGTATGTCAATTTCGGTTAATTGAATTTTAATGTGTAGGGTTGTAGGAGAGTTAGCTTCTTCTTTAGTGGGCGTTACTACTACTGTTATGTGGGCTTTAATACCTTATGTGCTATTTGTTCTTTTGGCACTTTGCTATGGAGCTCCAAGACCTGGTAAATTGTATATGTAAGTGAAATTGATTTTTGGTCACGTGTTTGACCGTGGCGCTAGTATTGTTATGTTGTTAAACTAACCTTAGTTTTAATAAAATTTTAATTTTCTCCACGCCTGTCTTTACTGTTGTTTATGGGGTACCATGGAGATACTGAAACCCATTTTGAAACATCAGTAGAGCTGGGCAGGGTATCGGGGAAGTGTGAACACCACTTCAACTTACAACACAGATACACAAATAATTATCATTTATATTTATCCATGGGATAAAAAAGGAAATTCACAATGATCCAAAAAATAAAATTTTATAAACTTTACCAAGTTATTCTGTTGCTATATTTGAGATGTGTAAGATCCTTGGCCCCTTCAATCCAAATTAGCTCTGTAATTCTGAAGATGTTGCCACAATGTAATCATATGCTTTCAAAACAGACAAACCCCCTCACTATTTAACGAGCATGTCATTATGTGTACATTTCAACTGTAAAGATAACAGTCTCTCATCATTAAGTGGCGTCTTCAAAAGGGTTGGAATTACAGCCTTTGAGACAAGCACCCCACTCAATGGCCATTTACTTTTAATGTCATAAAAACACACAGGTATTTCACCAACAACATATTCGAGAAGTTCATTTCTTCAAGGTTAGTATTTGGGGGATGGGTAAAATACGTCTAATGCTAATTTAAATACCTTAAATCTTAGTCATTGGAGTGTTTTGCGGGAAATTAGTGTAATTTGGGTATTTAAAATGTCTTTACAGAACATTGTATTTGTCATGGCACAACTGGTGCAGAACTGGGGTGGATCCGGATGGTGTTGGGTTCGACAGATTGGTTTGATCATTACAAAGGACCTTGGCGAGATACCTAGCATTCCCACTTGTGGGAGTCAAACCAACATAGAGGTGATAGCCTGTGATTATTTGTCAAAGCTGCTAAGTCACTAGGCCCCTAAAGTCCTCCAAGGGACCTTTGAAAATACGCTGGGAGCTTTCAAAATATGTTGTAAAATTTCATTTTGATATTTTATATTTTATTTGAGGAACCATAGAAATTCAATACGAACTGCCGGAAATATATCCACAAAGCTGTAATGTCAATAATATTTTATTATAAAATATAAAAAAGGAGGTTCTTTTTGGCTTAAAATAGATAATATTTAATTGTCAAAGAAAATAACATATAATATGTAACAACATCAGGCATGGTCAAGAAATTCCCAACTTTCCATCTTCAGTCAGTCTGGCAATTGAACCCAGAGCATAAGAGTTGGAACAACTGCAATGGACAATTTTTATTTTGACTTATTACAGTTTATACATATCCCTGTTGCAGATGTATACTGTCCTGGAAAAAATTGGATGCAAATAACTATTGAAACAAACGTAAGTTGTAAGAATACTATAAGAAAACATATAAAACAAGAGCACTCAGAGAACACAGACGTCTGCCAAGACATGTTTGGTTTATATTAACCATATCTCTCTGTTCTAAAGCAAAACAGCTTAATAATAAGTAAACGGATATTTGATATATTTGTTGTATGCAGGTGGTGCTCAGGATCAAACTCAGAACTTGATGGATCTAAGTTGTACCAAGACGCAGCTTCTCTTTTTTTTCAAGAAAATCCAACCAGTAATCCTGCTAATTGTTCTTATAAATATCATCCATCTTTGCTATATTGTTACAACTAGTAATACTAGTTATTTATATTTCTCAAATTTCACTTAAGCTTTAATCTTTTTTTATCTGTAAGCTAGTTCATAATGTAACCTGATTTTTCCTTTTTGTGGTTAATGGGCTTAATCATAATGTACTAATGTAGGTGCCTATACTGGTTTGCAAAGACTGGCCATAAGATTGGGGTTGACACTCTGCTTCATGTCCAAAACAATATTGGTACTAAACATGTATGAATACAAAACAAATAGTTATCATGATTATTAATAAATATATAATCTCATTCGGTATTTTATTTCACTATGGGGAATGAACAGACCAAGCTTTGGGTGTTCAATGCAACATTACAGTAAATGGGCACATAATGCACTCGTACAACACACATAAAGCCTCTCTTACATGCCATCGTATGTGCATGTACGTCCTGGTTATAGAGAAAATTCGACTGATTTGCAAGTTACACTTAAGTTACACTTGCAATTTTATGACAAAATATCAAGGTCACACAGACCCCGCAATGAAAATTGGCAGGCACATTTGCCCTGTGTGCATGCAGTATAGCTATAAACACATTTATGTCTGAAGGTTAACTTACGAGAGACTTGTGCATGTGTAATCTCCTTGCTAGTGTTGCCAGATGTCCCAATTCACTTGCAGGGTGTGCACGTGCCATAAAATACACTTGCGTGTACCTTGCATCCAAATTAACCTACTGAGCAGCATGTATCTGGTCACAGTTTGTTCTTTGATTTTCAAGTAATGACACTCTTGTTAAGAGAATATACCTTGTTTGCACATGCAAATCTCTGCTACCCCAGTACCAGGCTACGCTCATTTTTTTTCAAAAATATTTGCAGCACACTTACATGTGTATACACGTACAATGGGATGTAAGAGAAGCTTAAGCCTTTAAGGGGTTTTGAAATTGTTATTTGGGTTAAATGTCTCATTCAACACAATGTATGGGCTATAATTACGGTTTGCAGTTTTAAAGGCAAAGGAAACCAGTGCATAGTAGTTTGTCAAGATTCTGCAATGTAAACTGCTGGGCATTGCTAATCTTTATTTATTTATTTGGGGTTTTACGTCGCTTTCAACACTTTACAGGTCATATCACGACGGGTAGTTGGAAGGGCAGAGGAAACCAGTACATACAGTTCGTTAGGGTTCTGTACTGTAAACTGCCAACCAACAGCAAGCAACTACCAGCTTTCCCACTTGAGGCCATGCTGGAAATAGAACCCCAGCCTCAGAGGTGGGAGGCGAGAGTGTTACCACTCTGCCACCATGGCCCCTGGCATTGCTAATCAACTACCAACTTTCTCACACAGGGTCGGGTCCATGGTTCAAACCATGGACCTCAGAGGTAGGAAGTGAACATGCTAATCACTACACTACCAAGCTCCTCCCCCCTCCACCTCACCCAGAACAGAAGGCTGTTCAGCCAACAGTTTTTTTTTTGAAAATGATTGTATTGCATATTTATACTCATTGCAGTATCTCCTTGTACTACAGGACTCAAAGAGCTATTTGACCCATCTCAACTGCCAAGTACAGCCAAAGCTCTCACGAGACTGACATTCTCCAAACCGAAAGTTTTAGGCTCAAGGATGACCATTTTTCAATGTCCATGAGGGTCTTTATCCTGCCACTGGGTATAGGGCCCAATGACAGAGGACCACCATTTTAAGTGGTCATCCAAGCCACTATGTTTATCTCCGTGTATCTAGGTTCGAACCCACACCATCTTTGTTACAAACTTGTCACCCTCTATGCCAAAACAACAAGTGACAAAGTCAAAATTGGGATTTTACATCTCAATAGCTGAAGTCATATCTGGTCGACCCTTCATTCCACCACACAATGCAATGGAATGAATTGGAAACCAAGTCCACAAATGTGCAAGTCAAGTGATTAAGTGAGAAACTTGCTAACCACTCAGCCAACCAGACTTCTTTTACAGCATGCATCAACAATATATCTATATAAATACAAACATTTAATAGTAAACTCTTGCACTGACATTAGAAATTTCGTTTTCAATGTACAACTAGAAAAACAAACACAAATTATAGGATGACTATAATTAGTGTACTGACCATAGTGTGCTAGGTAGACGGTAGAATGTTCCGGCTGGATGGATATCTAGGCAATAGCTTGTCAATTTGGTGACCCCCCATACAATTAATATGGAAAGTCATATTGTTATAGTATTACCTAATAGGTCAATTTGGTATGGTCATTGGCATATGAAATACACATGGCTTGTAGCGGGAAAACATGTCATATTATCGCTCTTGTGAAAAGCAGTAATTTAATTTCCTGATTTTACAAAGAATACTTACGAGAAGGTGGAGTACTTTTTCTTTGTTCTTTTTAGATATTATTTTCTGAGCAGAGTTTACTACTATTGAACCATCCGTTATAAATATTCACATCCTACACAAACTTCATTGTACAGTAAATGCACTGTATCACTACAGTTGAGTGTTGACATACTTTTTAGCAGCCAGCACCTTGTTGTGACCTTATTGAAGCAAATAAAGGAGGATGAAGTTTGGGATGGAGCTGAGTGTGGGACAACAACTGGAATTTATTTTCATACTAATATCTAATAGTGTCATGTACACTACTGGCAGTAGGTTTCAAGACCAGCTAAACTACAGTTTATGAATAAAGTATAGACTAAAATTAAGGTGATCTTAGCATAAATCATCAAATTAAAGTTACAGTGAATGCTATCGTATCCTCAAATACCTTAGCTTTGTAATAATTAACATCTGGACTTCTGAAGGCTCAGCTGTTTTAAAGTTCAGACTAAGGTTTATTTCTCTGTGTGATCCAAAGGATCAAAATTATCGGGTATACATAGCGTTAACTAAAGGTAAGAACATTTTAAATAAGGTAAGGTAAACAAAGAAATGGACATAAATTTAGGGAGCAGTTTGTCAATTTAAGGGTCATGTTACAAAGAAGAAAATTAGGAGATGCCCTTTAAAGTACCCCCCATGGTCAAATGTGGTGGATTCCATCCAACAATCTCAGATAAGGAAGGGGCACGTTGAACCGGTAAAACATGCAGGGTGGCCATATTGGATACACTGACCAAATATACGGACAAATGGTTAGTGATGTCACATCACTACCTGGAATAGACTGTAAGAATTATGTGAATAACTCTTGCACCTTAAAAGATAGCCTACTGATTTGCCTTGGCAGAGATCCTGGGCTCGGTTTCACAAAGCCTCCTTACAATAAAGGTAACATTAAATTTGAGGAATTCCTGGAACATCTCTCTCCTTTTAATAAAAGTCAGTTTCACAAGGCCTCTATTTTTAAAAGAAACCTTCAGGAAACTTTCAGGAAGCAAAGGATCTTTCTTAAATTTATTGGCTCCCTCCTTAAGTCTAAGGGGTCTTCCCAAAGGAAAGAAAATGACCTTCCTTTACCTAAGGAGGTCCTTTCCAAATGAGGCTTTGTGAAACAGGTCCATGGTCTTAAGAGTGATAATGTTTATTTGTTTTATTCAGGATAAATATGGCAGACTTTGATCCAGGTTACTCTCAGATCACACCATTGGTTCAATCAGATCAGTCACAGTCAAATGTGCAAACAGTGCAAGAACCTCAAGTGTTGATAGAGGACAAGACCAAAAATCATGACAATTCAGCCAAACTGGTAAGATACTGTAGATTAACTGTATTTCTACATTAACACCTGATACAACTACCCTAGTGCATTCACAAATCTTAACTTTTGTAAACAAAAACTTAAATATGGCTGCTGTAAATTTTTATTCAATCAAAATATGAAATGCCCGAGAATCAGGAATTAATATATAGAACATCTTGATAACTTAGTCCTTGACGTTTTTTATGTGGTTACAAGGGTGTCCATTTCAAAGACAAAATGTGATAACCATTGGAAATATATCAACTTGAAACAAAGTGTTACATGACATAGAAAATAGCATCGGTGATGCCCATACCTAACAGCCTGGGGAAGTAGTTTTCAAAACCATGAGATATAGAAGTAGTGAAACAGTACAAAGATTCAGAGCAATGTCAGTTAATGGACCAAATAATGTTTAAGCAGAGAAAATAACGTCTAAGAGAAAGAAAATGTATGTAAAGGTAAAGTATTAAAACAAGACAATTTAATAGCAAGATGACAACATTAATCAGTGAACTAAGAATTATGAAACTGTAAAATTTATTAATTGGTGTAGAGCTATCAATGGAAATAGCACAATTATGTAAAAGTACATATAATAATCAGTTCCTGTATCTTCCATATATTTTGTAATAAGAGAAACATGTCTCAAATATGGCAGGTGAACACACTTTGGCAGGGCCAAAGCTAAAGGTCACACCATGATGATGCACACTTACAAATCTTAACCCATGTCCCAACCAAGTGTCAACCTTCTACATCTTCCGGAATCCAAGAACTGTCTTGGTTAAGATTTTCAAACTCAGTGTCACTGCGACAAGGCAAAAGGTTAAATTAAGATCACAGCATAATGGTGCAAACCTACACCCCCTAAGCAATGTCCCAACCAAGTGTAAACTTCCTACACTTAACGGTTTCTGTGATATAGCTCGGACAAGATTTTAAAGGTCAGGGTCACTACAGCAAGATCAAAGGTCAAATCAAGGTCACACCATGAAGTTGCACACCTACAACCCCTAACCAATGTCCCTATCAAGTATCAACTTTCTACCCTTACAGTTTTCAAGATATAGCCCGGACAATATTTCAAACTCAAGGTCACTCTGGCAAGGTCAAAGGTCAAATCAAGGTTACACCATGATGTTGCACACCAGCATCCCCTAACCAATATCCCTACCAAGTATCAACTTTCTACACATCATGGTTTCTGAGATACATTCCAGACAAACTTTTCCACCACCCGCTTGAATGCCTGAATGCCCATCCAGACACCAATAAAACAATATTCCAACAGCCCTTAAGGACTGTGAGGTAAACCAACTGTGGTTATTTGATAAAGTTGGAATTAACTAAGTCACCCTTTGTGAAATCTATTGAAGTCAAAGACTTAGCTAAGAAAAAAGCTCAGATTTAAGCCCTTGTCTTACCATGAATCTGGGCTAAGTCTTAGATCCTTTGCGAAACTGTCCCCAATGCAACTTTTGATTACATACCATTTTCCATTGTGAATCCATGTTTACAGAAGCAATTGTTAAATGACAAAGTAATTTGTCTAGCTATAAAAAGAAGTAAAACAATTTATAAAATAAATAACACACCTGTCCATGGGCATGTCAACTGCTGTCATGATATTGTTGTTTGCAAATAATAACTCGCCACCTATAACCATTGAATATGTCCAGTAAATGGTACTGTCTGTAACATTTCTTGCATATTACAATCCAGGTTATCATTTTAATAGGCCTGGCCTATTTAGCAATGGTGAAAAAAATCCCCAAAAACAGTTGAATGCAATGTATTATGCATGTTTTTTTGTGTGTATCTGTATAGATTCAACTGTAATTCTGCATTGCCTTTGTTTTCTTTTCTGTAAATCAGTCTTCCATAGAAGTTCAACCCGAAAATGAAACTCCTCAGAAAGTTTCTGGACTACCTTCCCAGAATGCATCAGTCACTCAGCAACCGGTTCAGACCCATCCATATTACTATCAAACAACCCCATTCACTTACACGTGAGTATTACAGGGGTGGAAAGTGCAACAGACATTCTGTGGAGCTAATTGTACGTCTCTTGTACTGCCCTGTCTGTAGGGCTATCCAACCCTGTAAGATTCTTTTGCAGGAATTCAATCCTCTCTTCAAATTTAACATTATGGTGAAGCAATTTTAAAACTGCTCCACAAAATAAGCAAGTACTTGTCGCTTTAACTGGAAATCTTTAGTGTCTTTTGACACAACAAAAGTTTGGAGACTTTTTCAAAATAAAAGTCACTAAATTGACAAGCACTGCAGTAGAATGGTATAAGGCAATAGCGAAATCACAAATTCACTGCATGATCAGGCTATTTGGCCATTACCCCAAATTTTAATATTTAAAGCTCAAAAGAACATCTGTTATCCACCCCTATAGCCTAACCTAATCTGATCTACTTTCATGCCTTACTCCTGTGTTTAGTAGAATTTGTGGTGCTCAGCTGATTGGACTTTGACGGCTCACAAACTCAGGTATTAATTTTAATTGACCTTAGTGCATTGTATCTAACTGTGATTGTGCTAAAATGGATTTTTACACCCAGTGGGAGGTTATGTGTGTAGGTATGTTCATTTGTCTGTCTGTCTGATGGCATTCATGATAACTCCAAAACTTAACAGCAGATCTTTCTGATTTTTTTATGTTAAGTAGTTCCTGACCACAACAAGAAATTATTTAACTTTGGCAAACATCTGGATCATTTTATGCAAACAATAAATAATCTAGAATTTGGGGTTCCCTTTTCTACTGTATTTTAAATAACTCTGGCTTTTTGGTTGACTTTACCCCAAATTGAACAACTGGATCTTCTTGAAATTTTATGTGGGTAGGTCCTGGCAAAAGGAAGAAGTGATTACATTTTTTGGAAAGATTGAAATAATATTCTAGATACAAAAATCCTGAATTTCTGGAAGCACCCGTTACTTGACGATTTTCTGCACTTTTATATGTATTCATTTATAAAAACTCTGAACTTTAACAAAAACTAAGTAGTTTCCAAATTTTGAGAAATTATAGTTATATTCCATTAATCGATGATATAATTCACTTATGGATTTTAGTAATAAACGAATTTCCGCTTATATAGAATTAGAAGTACATTTCTATAAGAATTGATGCGCAGACATTTACCATGTAATTAGTATATATCGTTCCCTCAGAGACTATTGGCTTAAATGTCTAAAGCTAACAAAACATGTCCATTTTGACAGTAAATAGAGTTTCTGTTTCAGACCTTCTAATAAAACAGCAGCTGGTACACCAGCAACCCCATCATCTGTTGTGTCATCAGAGGACGGTCAGACTCTTCTTCCTGTGGTAAGATAAAATTGCTAAAGTGATTTACTGGCCAATTGACTGATTTAGGCTTAACCACACTTTGTAAATACTAATTACTAAATAGATCATCTCAAGATGTGAAGGATAAAAAAGTCGTACTTGTTGATTGATTTTGCATTGGAAAACCATGGGGCACTGGTAGGCATCTAATAATTTTCCAAAGGCTGGGATTCAAGGGGGCAATCTAAGAATCCAGAATGTTGCCAACTGAGCCACTTTAGCCTACACACTTGGTTTTTCCCAGATTAGGCAGTTATTTGTAATCTCCAACAAGGAGGTATGTATGTAATTAGTGGCATTTGTGTGTTTGTCAAATAACTGTAAAAGTTGTGCACAGATTTTGATGAAATTTCCAGGAAGGATATGTCAACAATGACACAAGGACCAAATGATTATAGATTACTTGTAATCCAGATTACCTTTTGGATCCAGGAAGCTAAAAAGAATTAAAGGTCTCAGGCTTTGGAGGAGCTGTGCCCTCTCTGAGTGCTTTTCTGGTTATTTGTTTTACCAAACTCTGGAAAGTGTTGTGTTTAATCATCAGTAGAGCAGGGCTCAATCTACATGTATTCTTACTTTTAGAATCTCCTTATATTAACAGTAAACTGTTGCCTTTACTAAAAGTGGTTTTCTCGTATAAAAATGATCAAAGGTTTTCAAATTATATAATAATAAAAGTAATAGTATTATTAATGTAAACAATATCTTCATGTTTGAATAGTAATAAGTATTCATACAGCCATTTTCTGCAATGGTGTTGTATCCAATGTGACAGTATTATCCTCTGAATTACTAAACATTTTCATAAATCTAAAAATTCTCACTGTTTCAATTTTTTCTGCATAGTATGACAGATTTTCTTGCAAAATGGTCAGAATATTTCTAACAATATTAATGCAAGCAAATACAGACCCCATTTTGCCAAAGTAAAAACACACATATTGTTGGAATACTGCTGTGTCACTGGCAACTGGGCCTTGATATTCCAAAATTAAATGCATTTACTAAATCAGGTCCACAAAATATCTATGCTAGTTTTTGTCTTCCATTCAGTTTCGAACAAAAATCTGAGATTGGTGATTTTCAACACCGGGATCTTCCAGAAATTACATTAGTTTCTCTTTCGCTTTGGTTAGCTGAGGTCAAGGTCACATTTCAGTATTTTTCTGTAACCTGTTTTAGTTATATGTGAATAGTTATAATAATAAGGCATACAATAATTATTTTACAGTTGAAACTACATGTTCTTTTTACACGAGTGTTTTGCAGTTATCACAGAAACAATGGGCAATGACTGTTATATCATGATGTACTCATGTATGTCAGTAGCAATCAATGATGGATATAATCGATGTATATTTTAATCTGACCTGTAAATATAATTCTTAGTTTTTTCATGATATCTATAATTCATGATATCTATACTTATATGTTCTTGTATTGATTAATGGTACCCACAAGTGTTGTCTTCCTGTCTTGGGTTGCGGAATGAGTCCTAAGGAATTACTTAAATGGAAATTATGGTATTTGCCATCCATATTGAATATGGATGATGCTCACCACCTCTCTTAAAGTGACTGAAACAAAATACCAGCAGTTGAATCTGTTTTTCAGGGCCTCACAGGTATCCGGGTTTTCCTTGCCACTTTTGCCATCTTGTTGTTGTGCTTCTTCAGTGCGGGTGCGACCTACCTTGGCATGCACTCCTACTACAACGTACGGGCAAGCAACAGGTAATGACACTGAATATTGACAATCTGAATTCATCCTCAGTCATATCTCTATAGCCTCTTCTAACGGGACACAGTTGTGTCCTCAGGTCTGATTGGTTAAGAAGTCATCTAAAATTCTGCATACACCACAGGCTCTTCTATTATATGCCAAACATATTATTGTTCTGCTGTTCTGGTTTATGCGTTTACAAAGAAATTTGCTGTACTAAATTGTCAAAAAAGTGTGTTGTTTAATAAATAAAGGTAGTTATTGTTGAGATGATGTTAGAATAGGCATATAGCATGAAGCTGTGCATCTATGCAAAATTTTAGACTGTTAAAGGGCAGAGAGCACTCAGGCTTTGCCTTTATGCTTCCAGCCCTTTAATCTGCAAAGATGGACGCTTTCTCATGCTGTTAAGTGTAAAGTAGAGGTCTAGCTTATCATCCACAGTGCAATGTTTCTGATCATGATAATAAGTAATCTGTTTTTTCCATTCAATAGCATCCCTTACAATGGATAATTTGTGTTACAAATGTGGAAATATGTGTAAAAGATTCATTAACTAAGTTAGCTACAGATTTGGACTCGGTTTGTCAATATTCTCTTTGCTTATAATAGAATATTAAAACAGCTTTGACAGTTTAGTTTATTCCCTCACAAAATTGTACCAAATAACTAACATTAATACAAGGATATATGTTCTTGACAAGGTGATTTACATCATTAAGATACAACACACCTTATTAATTTTCAAATTATATAAAATGCTTAGAAATGCTGCATCAGGAGGCACTCTAAACTTCTGTGCCATTACACCACAGCCAACCTAAATTTTACTATACAGTACAAGCTGTATTTGGTTTAAATAGGACATACAGACCAGGAGGAGGATACTTGGTATGGAAATTCGTTAGGGGGTGTAGATGTGCAACATACTGGTGTGAGCCTAATTTAACCTTGCTGTAGAGAGCTTGACCCTTAAAATCTTGTTTGGACTATATTTCTGGAACTCTAGGGTGTAGAAATTTGATAACTGGTAAGGACATTGGTTAGGGGGTATAGGTGTGCATCGTCATGGTATGACCTTCAACCTTGGCCCTGCCAAAGTTTGTTGATTTGCCATATTTGAGACATATTTCATATTACATAAATTTTGTCTCTCTTAAACATTATTTTCTTTACTTAAATATTATTTGGACCTTTACAAGGCTGACACTATTTACTCTAAAAGTCTACTGATCTTTGAACTGTTTCACTTCTTCTATATCTCATGGCATCGAAAACTATTTCCCTTGGCTGTGGGGTACCGACATCTCCAATGATATTTTTGTATATGTTATTCAGGAGGTTTTTCCTATTATATTCCAGTTGTTGGACAGTCTTAGAAGCTGCAATGGAGAGTGTTGAACAGGCATTCTCTGATGACGATGGCACACACCGAACACCATCTGATGTGACCAATATTGGATTACAACCTGGCAGTGAAAGTAGGATGGTTTTTGTTAATAACTCATCTTCACCACCTCAAGTTTGCCTCCGACCATGTTAGGTCCTCTGTGGCCTAAGGTTTGACAAGTTTGGCATCTAATCACAGGCTGTCAACTCTGTTCCGGTTTGACTCCAGTTGTGGACCTTTCCCAGTATGATCCTGGCTGTTGAATGTGATCCAAAAACATCAACCTTAACTTAGCCTCATGGCAGCCACAACATTGCAGTTGGGAGTAAATTTGTGAGAATTGTATGACCTATCTTGTTGCTTGGGATGGTTGGTAATCAAATTGGAGCAATCAGAGACATGTTTAAAATATTAGTGAGTGAGCGTTTCTGTCACATGTTGCCTCAACTAATAATTTTTGTTGTAAGTTTTAAAGTTGGGGTTTTACATCGAGTACAACATCGGGGTCATATTTGGACAGGTCCATAGCATTTGGCACATTTGGGAGTTGAACCCCAAAATAAAAGTTTGACATATATCTGTTACTCCTTTACCAGTATTTAGATTCAATAAGCATAGGTAAATATTCAACACATAGCTGATTTGAATATTTGGTAATACCTAATTTAACTCAGTTGATTTTATCACAGTTAGAATTTGATCATATTGAGATTAAACTGAACACAATGATTAACAAATGATCCAAATCAGACAAAAGAAGTTATAGTAATTTAAAATGAAGCAAATAACTGACTGACTAGGGATTTTAGATGGAAGGACGGCAGACTTTAGCATATCATTAATATATATATGAGCACAAGTATGTCATTCTATGAATAGATAAATAATCAAGTGTTCTGAGACCTTTTTGTCAAAAAGCTTTGGTAGGTTATTTATTTGGTTATAAAAGATACTGCTACTTTGGCCTAGTGGGTAGCATACTTGCCTCGGAACACAGAAGACGTGGGTTCGAACTGAGGTCCAGGCAGATACATAGTGGCTCGGATGACCATTCTAAATGGTTGTCCTCTGTCATTGGGTCCTATCCCCATGGGCAGCCTAAAGAACCTCAAGGACGTTGATAAATGGTCATTCGTTAGTCTTTGTTTTTCAGTTACGGGAATGTCAGTTGGGCTCTGTTGATAAATGGTCATTCATTAGCCTCTGTTTTTTCAGTTACGGGAATGTTAGTTGGGCTCTGTTTGTTCGGTTGGATGGCTCATAAAGCACTCTGAGTCCTGTAGTATATGGACATATTGCGATGAGTATAAATACAATACAATACTGCAGGCAAGTGCAGTTCAAATGGACCGTGTATCAACGGGCAGTAAGAGAGCACCATTATTCCTACTAGCTTTAGATGAAGATCCAGTCCAGTGTGATGTTATGCAACAGAGAAAAGTGTTTCCCAACCTGGATTTTGCCTTGATGGGATATCACATTTTGAAGGGATTTCCTCTGACAAGTGGTACTGATTCAGGGTTAACCAAACCTATTTTCCAGGTAAACAGTCTTTTTATAGTCCTGTTACCCATATCCAGGAGTCATTCCTTTTGTTCAGGTTTTACGTTAGTTAGTCAGGTATGAGACACTAGTTAAGCTTTTCATTTTGTGGCTATATTAAAGTTAAGGCATGATACTTAATATAACAGATATCAAAATACATCAAAATACTAAAAAAAAAAACTTTATGAAAATTGTTCTTCTTTGGACTAAATTTAAATATCTTGTATATAAATGTTCAATGTTTTCCTGTTAATTCAATGTTTCCATGTACTTTAAGACAACTCCTTTCACTTTAAGAAAGCAATAAAAATCATATTTTCCAGTAACAGTTCCTAAATTATGTAGACTGAGAAATATAATATTTGCCACATTCTAGAACCCCCCTTAAGCTTCATAGATTTAAAGGAAAGTCTTTTTGATTTTAGAGGTTACATAAGGACTACATAATGTCCTCTGATGTATAAATGCCACAAATGTAATTGTTTTGAGATTTTCTCAATAATGACCCAAGTGAGAATTTTCTCTTTCCTCTTCTACATTATTGGTTAATTCTGCTCCTGTGGCCTAGTTGGCAACATCGCTAGGAACCCAGAGGACGTGGGTCCAAACCCAAGTACAGACAGACTCATTGTGGCTCAGATGACCACATAATGACTACTCTGTCATCGGGTCCTATTCCCAGTGGCAGGCTAAAGAACCTTAGGGACATTTATAAATTGGCATCCTTGAGCCTCAATCTTTCAGTTAGGGTAATGTCAGTCACTTTAGAGCTTGGACTGTACTTGTGCAGTGAGGATAGTTCAAATAGAGCTTTGGGTCCTGTAGTACAAGGAAATATTTACTCAGAGTGTAAATATGTCACACATAAAAAGGTAAACACGACCTGAGGTAACAACATACTAGAAGTGACAGCTCATTTTTACGTCAATGAATTGTTTGGTTTTCTGTTTTTTAATTGTTGACATTCAGAAAGCATATGAAAAACAGACTCTGTCATCAGATGGACAACACTTGGTTCCTGATGGACTTCAGATCTCACAGGACATTGCCTGCATCACCACATTCACCTCTGAAATAATCCAAGAACCTCAAGAGCTGGAACTGTTTCTTGGTAATATAGTCAAAGTAAGTATTTGCAGTGTTTGCAAACAGCCTGTTTTTTATGCTAATGATATTTTCTGATTCATACAAAAGTTGGAAAATTCTTCAAACTAGAAATCATTTTGTATGTCATTATTGGTGCTAATGAACAGAGTGTGTCATAAAAGTCCTAACTATGTCACTGGATGAGATCATATGGTGTCATTGTTGGAGCTTATGTTTAGACTCCCAATATAATTCCAAATGAAATATTTAAGAGTATAAGGCAAACGTTCGAGTGCATCCATGATACATTTGTAACAAGCATTGCATAAGGAAGGGCAAACCCTTGCCCAGGATTCTAAAAATCAGATATTGGCATAAAATATACCCATATTTTGTATTTATTTGGGGTTTTTATGTCACTTTCAAAACAGGTCATATCATGATGGGTAGTTTTGTTGGCAGAGGAAACCAGTACATACAGTTGGTCAAAGTTCTTTAAACTATAAACTGCTGACCATTGGTAAGCAACTACCAACTGTCCCACATAAAGTCCGGTGTTTGAAACGCCAACCTCAGAGTTGGGAGTCGAGTGTGTTACCAGTGTGCCACAGTAGCCCCCCATATTTTGTAAACCCAATACTGATCTAGGTAATCTTTGAGGAGCACAGAGACAAGAATAGAACTCACCTTGTGTATAAATATGACGCTAATCTGATATATAATTTTAATTTATGCAAGCAGACACACAAACAGACAATTGGACATGATTTCAGTATGCAGGTTTTGGGGGGTAAGGGAATCAAAGTATCCTTACAGTATGATGAATAGACAGACTGATTTTTTCTAACTCCAAAAATTTAATATTTAAAAAATGCAGAAAATTGCTGCAAAATTCCTATCTTTTCCAAGGGTAAAATGGTTTCCATGGATGTTGAACTTTTAGGAAAGAAAGTATTTCATGATTTATGAAGACTTATCAATCAGTCAATATTAAACTTGCAGTATTTCTAATTATGATTTAGTTTAAATTAATGTTAGTTTTGTGCCACTAACATATATCTCTTTACATTTATAATCATGATTTACTTTAAGATGAAATTAGAGTGTTAAGTTGATGGTACTAAGTGTGTCAAGTTACTCATTTACTCCACAGTGTTGAAAGCTATATATTCTCTAAACCAAAAAATCCTCAAGAAAAAACTTGGTTATTTATGCTTCATACTTCCCAAATATGACCAAGTTTTAACAGGTATTTAGTAGTTCATAATTAAAGAAAAATATATCTTTGGCAATATTTATGTACAAGCTTGTTGAGTGATGCAGTTAGCTTGTACTATTTACTATTCATTACTGCAACTTAAAATACAACTGTACTTACTACAATTTAGTTACTTCTAGAGACTTATTATTTTTTATGGCAATTCAATAAACTTGCACTTTCTCTTTTAATATTTTGTCAAATTTATTTTTTCAATTTTCTGACTTAACCATTTTCCATTAGTGTGAGAGTGAAATAACCTAACTATTATACATTTGTAACTTTACAGTTTACATTGTAACTAAATGCACTTGCTTCATTTATACAAGTGGTATTTTCTTATTTTTTGCCAGGGCTGCTAGTCTTCCATTTGGTTGAAGTAACATAACTTTTATATATTTATTATTTTATTATGTATTCCTACATGGTATGTCTGTGTCAGTATGTCTGATTGGCCAAATGTCATGGCAAAATTCCTTGCAAACATGTTGACTGTTCTAAAAATATTCCCCTGTAAAGTATAAAGGATAAAATAACCTTGATCACATTCATATTTATCAATTGTAATGTTGATATTTTACATGCTAGAACAGAAATTTACAGCCAAAAAACCACATGGCTTACCAACAATTTTATATTTATCCTATGCTACAAACACCACCTAAATGGTATTTAAATTTATAAACTTGACATGCACCATGGTTTGTTGGGTGTTGTTCCTGTAATATAGTAACTGTGAGGTTCTCTTTATACTTTTCTTAGTTTTCTGGTTCAGGCTGGGGCCCTCCATTTAGTGCCAGTTCGCATTTCCAAAGACTCCTTCATGTATTACAAGTGGAGAAGAAATACCTTATCATATCCTCCCTGTCATGTCAAGCCTACAGAGTACACCTTGATATAGCCAATAGCCCTTCACTGGCCCAAACAGTGTTGAATGAAATATCAAATCTCATCACTAGCATTGAGGATAAGGATGTTGTTGACTTTGTGTCCAACTACGGTACTCATTATCTAAAGTCTGTGACTTATGGCGCCAGATATTTCTACATTTATCATATCAGAAGAACAGATTATATCTCCCTGATAGAGGGTTCCATTTCTACACTGGATATTGCTACTTACGCAAGTATGGCCAGGCTGTTTGAACCACAAACTTTGGCTGAAGCTTGGCTGAAAAGAGTAGAAAATTTTGATGCTGCAGTGGAAGTAGAGACTGTAGCCATTGGAGCAGCACCTGGAAAATCTTATGTATCCACATGGTTTGATAGCGTTAAAACCCAACCCATGCCTATTGAGTTTGAACTGGAGCCTTTAGAAGATCTGCTCATTGGAAATGTTGGAAGGAATGTATTTCTGAATATTGAAACAGCCCGGCAAAAGCTGAATATGATCAAACTGAACCATCAGATGGATATTTACATGAACTCCCTGCAAAGGTCATGCGTGTCCCATAATGCCGTGGTGGCCTTACCGGAGAATACATGCCTGAAAGGTTCAGATTTTGAGAGAACAAAACACAATTATCTGGATTGTATGAACCTGTGCATGAATAGCGAAGATTGTCTGGCTGTAAACCACGACGGTCTGGATAATTGTAAGATCTACAGGAACTCTGAAGGGAACCTTGACTCCCTTCTGGTAGAGCTTCTAGAAGGGCCATGCCAAGGTTATGTGCTGCCCTACAGAATACAGATGAGTCATACCTTTACCAGTTACCACGATGTGTCATGGTTTACTATAATTGGAGTTAACATTGTGTGAGTATATAATAAAATACACCAAGATAATTTTACTGGAGGGAATATCATACAAGAACAACCATAATATCGTCGTTAATCTTTGCTCTTTGCACAACTGTGAAATTGAAATGAAACAAATAGTGATATAAATGTTTTGTAGCCACTAGAAGATATTATGGATAACATTTACTGAAGTTAATTTTTATTAAGTGAAACCCATGTTAATTGCCCAGTAAATTGTCTAAGATGTCTCCTAGTGTGCTTAAACTAGAATAACCATTTGGTAAGTAAAATAACGTAAATTGTCCAGCAGCAAACACATTACATAGTTTATCTTTACTGGAGTGAACTTTTCACAGGCAAACCAGTGTAAATTATGCAATTAATAGGAAGCCTTGTGATCTGCTTTTACTGGAGTTAACATTTGGTTTGTAGACCAATTTATATTGTACATTAATATAAAATGTACAGTGAATGTCTTAGTGGTGTACTTTGATTGGAGTAAAACCATACATTTATTAAGTAATAAGTCTGGGATTTCCCTTTCTATGTACTGGCATGCACATAGGTTACTCTTGCTGTAGTTAACATCTTGCAAGTAAAAATAAATTAATACAAATTTTTCATCTAGTCAGAAGAATGACTTGGGAATTGCTCCAAATGAAATTACACTTATTTTGCTACTTCATTGAATTTACTAGCAATACATTGTGACTTGCATGAAGGTGAGATCTTGAGATTTATGTTTCAGGAATAAGATGGCCATCACCCAATGAACATTTATACAATGACTCTTTAACATTATTAGGGCATGGATTTATGTTTCAGGAATAACATGGCCAGCACCCAATATACACTTATACAGTAACTTTTTAAAATAATCAGGATATAAATATATGTTTCAAGAATAAGAACTCTATATATACTTATAGAGTAAATGTTTAGCAACACCGGAAAATGAATATATGTTTCAGGAATAACATGGCCACCACCCAGTATAGCCTGAGTAAAAATGGCTGCCAAGATGCCTGTGTTGTGAATGACATGGCTTGTGTAGCCACCAGCTACCATTCCACCAACACCTGCACCTTTCTAACATCTTTTGACATCATCAACGGAAACATGACTGCCACTGGAAACCGGGAGAGTTATGTGAGCTTCCTGAAGCTGTGTTAGTTGCAACATGATTCTTCTCTTTATGGCGTTAGATATTGCATGACTTGTGATTCGCTTAGTGAGTTAAGACATGATGATTTTGCTGAATAATGTGTGAGAACAAGGGTGTATTCACTAAAGGTCCTATTTTTTGTTCACCAGTTACATTCTCATGAGGCTTCCTACTGACCATCCGATAATGTAGATCAGAGTATAGTCTTATCAGTCCTGTTGCTTCTTTGATATTCAAGTACTGACACTCTTGTTGGGAGAATACATCTTGTTTGCACAGGCAAATCTACCCAACTACCAGGCTACGCTCATATTTTTCAATAATATTTCTAGCACCCATACCTGTGAAAACACATATGATAGGATGTAAATGAAGCTTTTGATATATCTTTTCCATTGTTTTGATAAATCATATGTTTTGGCAAATTGTCTTGCCTCTTTGTGTGGTAGCCTCCTGAGTGTTTCAATCAAGAAGGTATTTTGATAAGTCTTGGAAATAGGACTGAGGTATTAGCCAAGACCCAGGTAATATTTGCTTCTCAATATGTTCAAACTCAAAAAACATATAATCACTGACAAAGTAAGAAAACAATTTTATGTCTGACTCAGAATTTTTTTATTGTCGTCAGACTTTCATAAATTCAAATGCATTACTCGTGTCTCTGATGACTTTGCAGACATGATGACTTTATTGAATCACTATACACAGGCCTTAAAACAATGGAACAGATGTCGCCAGCTTCTCTGAGATGTTTACTGAATGAATGTCTTTAATTAAATTGTTTATAGTTTCTTTGCTTCACTTTTAGGCAGACACAAATCTAAACACAATTAAATTGTCCTTGAAAATAAGTCACATACGTCACAATATAATTCAGTCACTGAATTTGAATCATCTGTAGTATGTATTTTGCAAATGTGCCCTAACATCAATGGCGTAAATGTTGTGATTTATCAGTTGTAATTACGAAGACCTTGAACTGCCATACAAATTCAAAATTTGAAATATAGTACATGTATTTGGAAATCCAAATGGTATATTTAGGATTCCCAATATGTGTGTCAGAAATTCCGAAAAAGTGTATTTAAAATTTCAAATAGTCTATTAGGATTAAGATTTATTATTTTCAATTCAAAAGAGTTATATCCAGCTATATCTCAGAACCCGTAGGGTGTAGGAAGTTGATACTTGGTAGGAACATTGGTTTGGGAGTGTAGGTGTGCAACATTATAGTGTGGCCTTAATTTGACCTTTGACCTTGCCGTAGTGACCTTGACCTATAAAATTTTATCCAGGTGTAGGAAGTTGATAATTGTGAGGGACATTGGTTGGGGGTTGTAGGTGTGCAACGTCATGGTGTGACCTTGATTTGACCTTTGACCTAGCCCTGTAAAATTTTATCTGGGTTATATCTTAGACACCAAAAGGTATAGGAAGTTGATACCTGGTAAGAACATTGGTTAGGTGTTGTCGATGTGCAATGTCATTGTGTAGCCTTGATTTGGCCTTTGACCTTGCTGTAGTGACCTTGACCTATAAATCTTTCTGGGCTATTTCTCGGAAACCATAAGGTGTAGAACTTGTTAAGTGGTAGGGACATTGGTCAGTGGTTGCAAGTTTGCATTGTCTTGGTGTGACCTTAATTTGACCTTTGACCTTATCAGTGACCTTGATCTTTAAAGTCTCATCCAGGCTATATCACAGAAACCGTAAGGAGTAGGAAGTTGTTACTTGGTAGAAACATTAGTTGGGGTTGTAGGTGTACAATGTTATGGTGTTATCTTGAATTGACCTTTGACCTTGCAATAGTGACAATATCTTGTCTGGGCTTTATCTCGGCGACCATAAGGTGTTGGAAGTTGATACTTTGTAAGGACATTGGTTGGGGATTGTAGGTGTACAAATTATGGTGTGACTTTGATTTGACCTTTAACCTTGCCATAGCTACCATGACCTATAATATCTTGTCCGTACTACATCTCGGCAGCCGTAAGGAAGGAAGGAAGCTGATACTTGGCAAGGACATTGGTTGGGGATTGTAAGTGTGCAACATTATGGTATGATCTTGATTTGACCTTTGACCTTGTCGTAGTGACCATGAGTTTTAAAATCTTGTCTAGGATCTTGTCATGGTCTGACCTTTAGCTTTGGCTCTGCCAAAGTATGTTTACTTGCCATATTTGAGACATGTTTCTCTGATGACAAAGATATATGGATTGCTGCACCTGATTATTATAAGCACTTTTTACAAAATTGTGCTATTTTTTTTAAATTGACATCTATTCTATTAATAAATTTTACAGCATCATATTTTTTAGTTTACTGATTGATGCTGCCATCTTGCTACTGATTTGTCTTGTTTTTAATGCTTCATCTTTACATACATTTTCTTTTTCTTTGACATTATTTTCTCTCCTTAAAAATTATTTGGACCTTTATATAACTGGCACTGCTCTGAAAGTATCCCGACCTTTGTACTTTTTCACTACTTCTATATTGCATGTTGTTGAAACTATTTCCCCAGGCTGTGGGGTATGGGCATCTCTGATATATTTTGATAAAGGTATGAGAATGTGTTAGTTTAGAGTGTCAAGATACTGCTTACATTTGTCTGGTAAGCCAGTATCTGCTGACGTATATGCTGATTCCTGAATACCAAGCCTTTGTAAACAAAGCCAGTCTGTGTATATCCTTTTAATCACTGATCCAGCATTTTAATGACAGTAGATATTTAGCCTGCACCAGAGCTGAAATATCTACCCTTTGTATTTAACTTAAAATTGATAAAATGTAAAGGTCTATACATACTAAAAATAACATTGTGTACTCTCACACGTTTATTGGATGATTAGGTATAGTGAGCATAGGTCCGTGTAATTGCATGCTTAACTTAAGCATATTATTTTGGATTGGTTCAGTTCAGTTTGGACAGGAGTTTATCACACCTTACCCTGTAGTTTTCCCATTATTGTTTATAGTTACTGAGGAGAAACGTCTTCTGGACTTTGAATTGTCATTTCAAGTGATTAATGTGTTACCCTATGAAATACTTTGTTAATTTTCACGTACAAGGAAATTATTGGAAACAGATAGAGTTCAAGAGTGGGATTCTATTTGCTTTCTCAAGTTTTGTAAAAACTCTTTATGTTTGTAGACTTATGAAATATCTATGATGGAAATGTCTCTAAAGTTGTTAAGCATTTTGTTCTTTCTGTTTATTTAAGGTGTTCAATATTGTATTGAAAATGTTGATGGCAAGGTAAATAAAGTATCTTTGCTTGAAAATCTTATATTATTTGACTTTTTTGATTCTACAACAGTAAAAAGGAAGGCAGGGTGGCATTTGTGGGAGACACACTCATTTCTAACCTCTCAGGTTATGTGTTTGATTCCCATTGCTTACCTGTAGGGGAAAAATTGTAGCTACTTGTCGGTGCTTTGTAGTACAGAAACACAAATAAGTGGTATAAATAGCTTTCCTTCATCCCCTCGACTAACAATTATATGCTAATAACGTTTACATCATTGAAACACAACTAACTAGTATATATAGCTTTCCTTCATCTGTATAACTACCCATTATATGCTAAAAAAGGATCACACTAAAGAAACACAACTAACTAGTATATATATATATTTTCTTCATCCCCTCAAATAACCATTATATGCTAAAGGAGATTATAGTACAGAAACACAACTAACTAGTATATATATCTTTCCTTCATCTCCTGAACTAGCCATTTTATGCTAAAAATGTTTATAACACAAAAACATAACTAACAAGTATATATAGAGTAAGAAATCTAAAATTCGCCAGGAATCTAAAATTCGCCACCTCTAAAACCTTAGTTAATTTTACGAAGAAAATGATGTTTTTGTCCAAAAATTGATATTTTTCAGTTCAAAAAGCCTTAATTTACTATACAGTCAACAAATCTCACCACAATTCATTTATTTTATTAGTATTTTCACATGTGGCGAATTTCAGATATGTGGCGAATTTTAGATTTCTTACTCTACAGCTTTCCTTCATCCACTCAACTACCCATTATATACCAAAAAAGGAAACGCAATTTTTATAAAGAATAAGTTATATATTATAAAGAATAAATTACAATTTGTATTGTATTTTACTTTAAAAGTACACAATATTTTGAAAGTAACATGAAACCAAAATCAATTCAAACTCATTATTACATTACAACATACTCTTCTCCTTGACAACCATAACTTGTCAATTAAATGTTTTACAAAAATTGACCTGTGACATGTGGAGTCTGAAAAAAAAAGACTTTTACGAAAATTCCTACTATAAACTAAAAGGGAATAGGATTTCCATCTCCCACATTAGGAGTCGAAACTCCCCCAAGTAGCAATAATACTTTATAGCTCTTAATTGGGATTAGTTTAGGGGGATGATTTAACCCTATTTGTGCTTCTCATGAGATTGTTGATTAGGGCAACCGAAATAATTAATCACTTCCAGGTGAGACAATAAGGCAAATGGAGTACTTAGTCATTCACACCAATTTTTGGTATTTTAACAGTAGAGTATGAAGACAGGAAATTGCTTGCATATGGTCAGTTATCCATATTACCTTGCAAAACTTTCTATGGTGGTGTTCCGCTTGGGCTGTATTTACAACTGACTACGCATTGGTTAGCAGAGTTGAGGATTGGAAACAAAAATCCAGAAAAAAAGAGCATGAAAAATTTGGGTAGGTATCACCTCCCTGACAAGAAGTAGTGCATCCTGGCTTGTTTGGAGCAAGATCCTGACCTGACTTGGACTTGGGTTGCTTTTCACCATAACTAGTTGAGGAAACCATCAGGAAAAACTAACCCCTAACCAACAAGCCGTATCAGGCCATGACAAGCCTTAGTGCCAAATCAACAAGACTTGATCAGTGTCCCAATCCACCACAACTGGACTGATGAAGAGTCAGCATAATGACTGGGAATCAAACCAACACTATATAAACCCCTTCAGGCTGATGTAACACACCATTTTCACTACAAAATCAGCTACACATAAGCCTTTCTACAGCAAGGGCTTAGGGCCCTGTTGTGGTTTATTGAATTAAATTTTTCATTTTCCTTCTGATTTGCCAACAAAAAAACTCATGTGAACTCAAGTCCAACACCTGCCATTACTTCAATCACATTTGGTGCATTGGCTGGGTAGGAGTACAGGATCTGAGATGGGAAGAGGAATTGCCCTGGGGCAGAAGAAGCTGGCATCTATCAGTCCTTTTCAGACCTACCCAAAATTATTGCAAGAACTTTTATTAAAGTTGGTGCTACACCATGATCCCCAAAAATCTCCAATAAATTCCAAACAATTTTCCAAAACAATTTCCAAACAAATCACAAGTCCCATAAAAAGTTTCTTAAAAATGACCACAGTATATGCTAAAAACTTTTAAACCTTAAGACTTTGTTTATCTTTCAAAATGCATTTAAGTTAAAAAGTTTTTCAAATAAAATAATGTTTTTCAATTTTTTCTTGGAAATGTTAAAAACATTTTTAACTATAAAACTTTATGAAGTGTAACAAGCTTTTTATAATTTCCAAATTGCTCAAAGATCAAAAGTCAAAGGTCAAATCCAGAGGTCAAAATCATTTGAAAATTTTCCCATTGTAAAAATTCCCAATGTTCAAAGCCACTAAAATTTGTTAAAGTTTTGGTAAGGTCCAAATATTTTTTTCAAATCTAAGATTTCTCAAATATCAAAATGATTTTAAAAAGTTCCAAGTTTCTTAAGATGAAATGTTTTAGACATTTTGAATTGTCTCAATGTTCAAAGCCACTGAACATTTGTCAAAGTTTGGTAATGTCCAAATGTTTCAGAAAGTTTCCAAGTTTTCCGAGGTCAACTTTTTAAAGTCCATGTTTAAATTTTTACCCCACAGCCCTTGAGGGCTGTTGTATTGTTTTCACTCATGGCGTGCAGATGGACAGGCGGCGGGAAAACGTTTTCTGGGCTGTATCTCAGAAACTGTAAGGTGTAGGGACATTGGTTAGGGGTTGTAGGTGTGCAACGTCATGGCTTCACCTTGATTAATATTTTACCTTGCCATAGTGACCTTAACATATAAAATGTTGTTTGGGCTATATTTCAGAAAGCCTAAGGTGTAGGAAGTTGATACTTGGGACATTGGTTGTGGGTGTAAGTCTGCAAGGTCAAGGTCTGACCCTGAATTGACCTTTGACCTCTCCATAGTAACCTTGACCTATAAAATCTTGTCTGGGCTACATCTCGGAAATGCTAAGATGTAGGAAGTTGATACTTGGTAGGAACATTGGTTAGGGGCTGTAGGTGTCATGGTGTGACCTTGATTTGACCTTTGACATTGTCATAGTGATCTTCACCTACAAAATCTAATCCAGGGTATATCTCAGAAAACCTAAGGTGTAGGAAGTTGATACGTGGTAGGGACATTGGTTGGGGGTTGTAGGTGTGCAGTGTCATGGTGTGACTTTGATTTTATCTTTGACCTTGCCGTAGTGACCTTGATCTAGAAAATGTTGTCCAGGATATATTTCGGTAACCGTAAGGTGTAGGATGTTTATACTTGGTAGGGATATTAGTTGAGGGTGGTAGGTGTGCAACGTCATGGTGTGACCTTGATTTGATCTTTGACCATGCCAGAGTGACCTTGACCTATTTAATCTTGTCCAGGTTATAGCTCAGACACCATGAGGTGTAGGAAGTTCATACTTTGTAGGGACATTGGTTACAGCTTTCTCTTATGACAAAGATATATGGATTGCTACAACTGATTGCTGCAACTGATTATCATATATACTTTTACCCAATTGTGCTATTTTTATTGATATATATTTTCCTATTAACAAATTTTACAGCGTCATAATTTTTAGTTTACTGATTAATGCTGTCATCTTGCTGTTGAATTGTCTTGTTTTAATACTCATTTTTACATATATTTTCTCTGATGCTACTTTTAAAACTTCAAATGTTCACTCACTCATTCATTCATTTTGTTTCTTGTGGTTTGAGGTCACGTGTTTGGTGTGGGCAGTGTAATACTTTTATTTTGGGATGTTTTTAATACGCATAGGTTATTGTTTTGGGAAGATTTAGGTGGTTCTCAGAAGGACCTATGAATCAGAAGATGTCCTGAAAAAGGAATTTTATAGCAGTGGTCCCGAAAGGACCTTTTGCAGGTAAGTCTAGTCAGTCTACTGCTGCTGCTGCTGCTTGGGCTCTGATGACTGCCAGGGAGGGAGGCTGGGACTGGATTAGCAGATTATGAGTCTCTGCTGCTATGTGGTTGGAGGAGAGGCGTCATGTTGATGCAGGTCACTTGATGTAAATGGTTGAGGTATATCCTTCTGTTGGTACTTCCTCACCGACTATATTCCCAAATAGGTTAGAGAGGCCTGTGATGTTGTGTGAACTTTCTTTTCCTGTGGCAAGGGCTACTGATGGTGGGTTGAAAGTTTTGCTAGGGCTGATAGTGAAATGTAGTTATCTTGATGTCCTGGGTTGTTACTTGTTAACAATTAAGTATGTAGTCTGTGGTAATCTGGACTTTTGTCCACTTAGCACCACTTGGGTCTGTTGAGCAGGTTGTATGACTTTGCTTCCTGACATCAGTTTTTCTAGAATAGTCAATATGTATTCTCTGGCAGAGGCTATTGCTGATAAGTCTATGGCACATATGTGGAAGTGCCACAGGAGCTGCAAGAAATTGTATGTTCCTTTTCTTTTCCCTGCTCTGTATCCCACTGAAAAATGTAACTGTCGTTTTTAAAAGTCTGAATGTTTTCTCCATGTTTTCAACTTCAGATGCCATGTAGTTGCAGAAGGCTGTTCTCTTGTCCCTGTCTTCTGTCTGGCCAGGAGATGTGAGCATAATCTTCGTCTGGGCGAATTGATCCATGACCGAAGGTTGGGACACTACACTTGTACTGGCAGTGCTGCAGATGGATTACTGGTGTGTTGTGTCAGTCCATGTGCTGGTCTCCATACTGTCAGCATTGTTGAAATGTTATGGGCTGAAGCTGCACTAGAACTGGCTCCCTCTCTATAGGGACTTCTGCCTGTCAGTCATATCCTTGAGAGCCTGGCCAGACTTGGACTGGGATAATTTTCCATAGCAAATCCTTTGACACTTATTAGATGCGCTGGACTCTCCTCCACCCTCTGTGTCCATTTCACTTTGACTGCCTCCCTCCTCTGTTGTTTTTCCTGGCTCCTCCCCCTCTCTTTCCTTCCTCCTCCTCTGTATGTCTGCCGCTGTATCTCCCAACTCCAACACTGTAGGTGTGTCTGTGGGGATTTCTATCTTCCTCACATTCTTTATTGCCTTTTTACTCACCTCTGAGGGCTGGGGTTCGATCCCCACACGGCCTCAAGTAGGAAAGCTGGTAGTTGCTTGCTGTTGGTTGGCAGTTTACAGTACAGAACCCTAACGAACTGTATGTACTGGTTTTCATCTGCCCTTCCAACTACCCGTCGTGATATGACCTGTACAGTGTTGAAAGTGACATAAAACCCCAAATAAATAAATAAATTATTGCCTTTTTAGGACCCATCTTAAAAATCAAATCAAAGCAGCTGCCAGTTGTAATCCATCAGAGCTGAAAAAACCAAATGATGCATTGTGTGTGTTAACTGGCCTTAGACACAGATTGCATAACCGACAAGCCATGGGTCAGCAAAATGAAGCCAAGCCAGCTTGCTCTACAGATCTCCTGGCTTGTCTGTTGCTGTAACCACCTTATTGGTTTCTTTTTACGTCTTGTCCTGCTGTATTCCTAGCCCATCCTGCTGTGAAGTAACTGACTCTATGACCAAAGACCTCTACATCTTGTAGTCCCCAAGTCAGGTCGGGGTTGTTTACAACATGCTGCTTTCCTTTCGAATATAGTATTGCTCTATGGTCTGTTATGGAGTGATGTCCGGTTACTTGACAACGAGATGGTAACAGTATAGGACAGGTCTGGAAGTGACTATGACAAGACATCGACAGATAAGACAGTACGGTTTCCAGGTGGGTGGAGACATAGTCAGAATCAAGAGTCAGGGAGGGTCAGTCAAATATCAGTCATGTTTGATATTTCACTGACCTACCACAACAAGCCGGGAAATCACAGCCAATTCTAACCAACTTGGCAAACTTTGCCCCCAACCCTAAAAAAATCAATAGTTACCGACAAGACGGCCCCAGTGGAACACCCCATCACATTCATACGATTGTCGTATCAAAACGAGAGTGTCAGTGGTCTGAAGTTGGAATAGTTAGGCATTTGACAACACTGACTTTTGTTGTCCTGTTGTACCACTTAATCTCATTCGTTGCCCTGTAGTACAATATCTAATCAATCTAATGTATATCTACTGTTTTACAGGCACAATACTTTCCCCAACGAGGAGGCATACTTGTGGTGTGTTTTAGCAATTTAAATTTTCTCCAAACACTTCCACATCTGTCTTTTCTTTGATGTAGTTGAACTGTATCCACTGGTGATGAAGGCGTCAACCAATATGGAAAGATCTGTACAAGAAAACACTGAATTAAGCCATTTTGAGTTGAATCTGTATGCCTTTTAACTTTATTTATATGATGAAATACATACAACCTGAAGATTTAGTGCCCCCAGGTTGCATTACACTTTTTGTGTGATAAACTTTTCTTGTAATCTGACTACTATGCCACCTACTTCCCCTTCAGTTTTTGCAAAACGGTTTGTTCTCAGCCTTAAATTACATGTGCTCACTAGAAAGCCAAATGTACATCCATCTTATTTGTTCTCTTAACACAAAGTGGGATTCTACATCTATTGCAATAGGTAGGTTTTGAGAGAGGCCAGGGGTATTTACAACTTCCGTCATGAATAATGAGAGGATTATATTTTGACAAACTTTGGTACTTGAGTAGATTTATCAGATGATGTTATTTTCGGTTTGCAGAGTGGGAATTATTGAGGTATCAATAAAGCAGTTCATTTCAGGCTGTAGGAACATCACAGACAACACTGTGACCGAAATGCTTCCCATATGTATGTAAAGATGGACAGAAAAAGGAACCTCCAACAACCTTCTTTCAGCACTACCATCTGTTACGAGAAAACAGAAATGAACTGAAATAGCTACGAGAGACTGTGGAGAAACTGATAAACGAGTGTAGCCGTCTTGACGAAACGGACAAAGATTTTTTTTGAGAATAGGCTTGAGTTTTCCTATTGTAGTTAGTAACAATCCACGCAATCCTACATTAACTTTACGCAACATAATTTTCATGCCAAGACAAGTCATCAGTGTTTTCTACATTTTGTTATAGTGTTATACGTTACAAATTTTCCTGCCATTTTGAACAGCTCGGAGAAAATAGTTGAGTTTCCACAAAGTTAAACAGGAAAATGAGGGGCTGATAAATAATATGACCTAAATACAAGATACTTGAGACAGAGAGTAATTACTTTGCAAATAAAAATGTTTTAAATTAATCATGCTCGTAATAAATTTTTATGCATTTCTAAGCAACCAGAAATGCAGACATATATGGACTATCTTCCTTAGAATTAATGTGAAGAAATATAATTTTGTTTTATTTTGTGGAATTTCTACTTTCAAGTTTCAATACATAAGTTAAATGACAAGAAATTTTATGGTAATATCCTTGAATTATGATTTACACACTTTTCTGCGAAACAATTGCAGCTCTGTGCTTTTGAAACAACTTCTATAAATTGATTTCGTTTAATCAGTAGCAATCTTTTCAGAACTGTACAAGGTCAAACGTCATTTAAAGTTCCAATAAATTCCAATAAATGTGTGGGTTTGTTGTTTTTGTTATTAATTTACAACCTCTTAAGTGTAAACACACGCACGTGATATTATGTCTGGGTAACTTGGTGGGTCAGTACAAATTTAAGGTCACCATAAGCTTTTTTATTGATATTTAAGATACATGTACTGTATTTTATAAGCCTAATTTTGTAGATTCATGTGTGTCGTTATATTGTGTTAATTGAACGTCTGTTGGGTGATGTATTTACAGCTACGGACGACATCCCCACTGACTTCTGTTATAATAGAATGGCTAGTAAGTCAAATGCAGAGAGGTGTCAGAGATTATCAGTATTTTCCTCATTACAAGTAGCGAAGCACAAAATGTAGGAAAAAATACACAGAGACAAAATGATCCCGGACAAAATATCCTTGGATGAAATGTGTCAAATCCAAAATCGCGTCTTAATTGTGTTGTTTATATAAATCTTGTGATGGAATCATTGCAGTGATAGAAAAGTGTGAGCTTTTGACCTGTTATATTTCTCCCAAGGTCGTATAGGTCACAGTACTTAAAAGCCTTTTCACGCCATTTACTTGTTATCCTAGAGGCTTGAAATACAGAACAGGTTGCGAACATCTCAAATAGTCAAATATGTAATCTCATATATGTCACCCTTGCATTGTCTTACTAAATTATCACAATGTTGATGCATTTAAAGCTCTTATTTAGAGATACCAACCGACATTTATGCTTGGTAAAATATAACAGTATAACATACCAGTTTGACAGAGTTGGTGTACTACAGGGTTTTAGGCCATTGGCCTAAAAAGAACAGTACATGTTTTAGGTTCATTATTCTGATAATAAACCAAACCAGACTTCTTCAGTAAAGCCTACCCCCTGTCTCTCTGGCGTCAATAGTTTCGTTTCCTTCTGAAATGAAGCTGGATTCGAACTTTGCCCTTCTCAATGTATCTGTCAAATGATGGATTAAGTAGTGGAAAAGTAATCACTACATTAAATTACATCTGCCTACTTTAGACATATAGTGGCACTTTTCTCCTAAAATACACATATTCTGAATTTGCATTTGGCAATATAGATACATTCATCAACATTCGCCCACTTCCCTAATCTCTTTGGTGTGCCTGTCCTGGATTCTATCATATGATAGATTAAGTGCTAGAAAAGTACTCAGTACATGGCATTGCATCTGGCAACTTAAGACATATAATGACACTTTGCTCCTAAAATATACATATTCTGAAATTACATTGGGTTATAACGTAAAGCAATATATATGGATTCATCAACACTCGCCCACTTCCCTGCTCTCTTCAGTGTGCCTGTCCATCTGTTTATTCATAAAAGTGTGAAAGCCTCTTAAGTGAGCCAAATAAAAGTACAAACACCACATCTTGCCGAAAGCAGTAAATAACAAAATTTAAACAAAGAAAACTATTAAAACTTTCACTACAGGCCTTCTTGTTTACCATTGTACAATACAGCAATCTGAATGTCGCAATGAACTCATTTCAAAGAACGTCAACACCTCTTCAATGAATTTAATAGTGCATGGTGACTACTGCACACATTGATCATTCACACAAAGTGTTTACACTTCCAAGGAAGCCAATTATTCTGCACCAAAATGACAAATTAAATAAATACCCAGCCCTAACTTCCCACTTCACTTTTCTTGGAGAGGTCCTAAGAAGAAACAGTGACATCCAAAGATGAACAAGATCATCATCTTACTAGGACTTCTGCTGGTCCTCCAATGTATATTGGGTAAGTTATATTTTTGTTGTTGTTTGTTTTGCCAACTGTCATTTTTATGTGGGCTTGGATGGTCTTGTCTCGTTGATGCATGTGCCATCGACCTATCTTCTAAATCTTCACATCATCCATACCTGTCTCTACATCTTCTGGCTATGGTGATCCAATGTAAGATATGTGTCATACTTAGAGTTTGGGAGCATTTGTGTAATGTTCTTGACTGTATGTTTTTTTGGTCTTGGAAGGCCATCAGCTGAGCTGTCAATCAACCCTGAAAACTGTTTTTACACATGATAATTGGGGGCAGATGCCAATAGCTGTCATTTACACTTCATGGTTTCATTCTTTAGCCAATATTTGTCTTGACAAGGGATAATTCAGTTTTGTTTATCAATTTTGTACTTTTGCCTGGGTACTCCCAGGCCATTCGTGAACAGCACCAAAATCACTTCACATAAGGGTTGTGATTGTGACATTGTGCTAGTAAGTTTGGGATGACATCCCAGTAACAGGGAAATTAGTCTTACGTTTAACCAACACCTTTCTGTTACAATAATAATAGTAATTATAAAGTAGCTATGAACTGGTGTAGACATAAACTGTGGCATTCATGACCAATTAAAGAGAGAGAAAGATAAATGATAAAGAGGTAGAGATGAGGTATAGTCCAATTATCAGAAAAAGAATCTCCATGTTTGCATCTGATAGGGCAAAGACTATTAAGGGGGCTAGGTAGATCTGGATGAGTTTGACTTTAAATGTCGGCTAAACCCTTGAACAAAACGTGGGCTTTGATGGCTTGAAGGAGTTTGTCTCACTCAGCAAAACCGCAATGGATGAAACTGTGCATCCCAATGTTATATTGGTGGATCTGTTTGAGGACACTGAAAGGCAGTTGACCTGTGTGAGGTAACTGTGCTTGATGATAGATGAGAGATATTAAGGTTTATTGGGTCTGGTCGAGGAAACAACGACTTTAAGACAAGATTCAAATTCAAAAGCCCAGAGTCGTGGTTATATTTCTTGGAGACCAGTTTTTAAATGAAAATATTTCATGAAAAAAGGTCTAGGTTACACTTGTCGTGCATTTCAAAAGTTCGGATCAAATCATCATGTGCTCCCAGTACGTCTCATAGTTTGTCATGAACTGGACTTGACCTCACAACAACAGGTGTAAATAACAAGTAAAGCTATCTTACTTTATCAAGTACTATTTAAGTCACTGTAAAATTGAACCACCAGTGTAATATTACAATAAATGTCTAAAAAACTGCTAATATTTTACCTTTTTTGTTAACTTATAAAGGTATATTGTTATAACATATCTCAAGTTTTTACTGAAAGTACAAATTTATCAAAGAAGTAATCAAAAAATCAAATATAATTTAAGCTTGTAAATCTTTTAAATACTATATTTATAATTGATTTCACATTAGATTTTATGAAAATAAACTTGACTTGGCAATGACTGCTATAGTGAGAAGGTTAATGATTTGTAAGATAAATTGAGCAACTGCATGTTTTTACTTGATATACATTGCTTGGGGTCATAAACAACTCAGTATATATATAAGGGTGTTTGATAAAGTATCAATGCATGTCACTGATTATACTTTCACACTGGGAAGAGACCAGACTTAAAAATGAATAAGTTACTCATTTTACTTGGAGTGCTGGTGTTACTTTCTGCAGTTTTTGGTAAGTTTATCTACATCATCTTAAATATTAAACAAGAACAGAGGTCATGTATAACACTGGCCTAGTAAGTAGGACGTTTAGTATCTAATCCCAGGCTGTCACCAATCCAATAAGTGACACAATGCCGAGGGTCTCTTCTAATATGACCTGGACTGTTAAATGGGACAAAACCATAACTTGGACATTGGACCAAAAACAAAAACCAAACCTCCAGACAGTATAAAATACTCAGTGCTGAATTTTTGGTTGGTTCCTATGGAGGCCTCAACCAGTAACTACACAACATGTTCTTTAATGAAGATAAATGTCATGATTTTAATGAACTCATGAAGGAAAGTAAAAGAGTCTTTCTGGGTTATACAATGAAACTGTGCTTCAAGTTTGTTTGTGCAGATCTGGAGTTGTGTTTATGCATGTTAATTTATCTGCGACTGTTATTTAAATTTTGAGGAATAGCACTTGATTCAAAATCATAAAACCAGACCTTTTCCAATGTATATAACATAGCTGTAGCCATCAAATATAAATGCATTTGATTATCTTATGGCTTCAGATGGACCGACAGAGTCTTTTTTTGTATTTTTTTAGTCTTTTTTTCCAAACTAATTGTCAAATTATTAATGAATAGAGAAGCCTAAGCATAAGAAAAAGTTATTTATTTTGTCACATGGTAAAGCTGAAACAATTAACAAACCTACGTGAATATTAGGCTTTATTACCACTAGCTGCACCAATACTGTTGGCCAGTTCAATGCTTTCGTATGTGTTTTATCTCATGTTAGATTTTTATGCCATGATTAGAATTCATAATATCTGAAGCCATAATGTAAAATGTACTTTTTAAAAGTATTTTATGTTTATTATGTTATAATTATAAAATATGATATAATAATTTGCACATTTACCAATAATGTGAGTGAATTTTTAACTTTTCTAGCATCTCACAATCCACCATTTTGTTTGTTTACATTGGGAACACATGCCCATGTGATGGTTTTGGTATTTCCTAAAAGATACTGTACATCAGAAACAGTTAATCAATGCTTAATGTAGGCAGTTACCTGACTACCAAATTATTTTAATGGCTTCATAAAGAAAGTCAATATAGAAAAGCGGAATTTGTAAGAACAGCTCTAAATGTAGTGACAGGCTATAAGTAACAGGCTATAATTTCATAAATTGCTGACAATTTGTAGACCAATTAAGTTAACATTTTCAACACAGTTTATCCTTAAATGCTGGTCTTGTTGCAATGTAACAGAAATAAGGTACCCGGAGCAACATCAATCAATCAACCAATCAATCATTTAACACAGTTTATCAGCCATATTGCAATATTCATTTAAGGGAAAAGAGAAATTCATTATATACCAGTTGGGCAAGGCACTACACCAAAAAGATTGGCAAGCAATTCCAACTTCCCCACGTCAATAAGAGGCCTGGATAGGTGGCAGACGAGTTATACTACCCTCTCTGCAATTGTATCCCCAACAAGAGATAGAACTAGCATAATCAGAAGCATAAATATTACGATCACATATAACTGCAAAAGTTGAAAAAAAACTAGGCAAAGCCTTATTGCATTTGAGCATGCTTGCCTGTTTTCATCGCATGCTACTCTGGAATATCATGCATGGCACAACATTTCTCACGATTTTTTTAGCAGACAAAACACCCAATGAATCAGTTTTAGTATACTGTAATATCCATTTCATATTCATTATTTAGTGTAAGTTGCACACAAGCTACACACACATAATCCCTATATTTGCTAAAGTTTTTTTCAAACTAATTATATAGAGGATCTTTAGAAAGTCTCATTTATCTTGTCTTTTGAGTAAATTGTACGCCACACTATAAAAAGTAAACTGACCTGAAATGGAATATACTATAGTAGCAGATGAAATCATAGAGCATAGAGAGTATAGTTTCATATATTATTTCTATATACCAATATCAGGACCGTCACTTGTATTCTTAAATCATTTCTAACTTCATCGATAAAACATCTAACAATATCAAACCTGTATTTAAAGATGTCCAAACTTTCTCTACCAATATCAAAACAGCCTCGAGTGGTATCAGAACTCTCTCAGAAATCTCAAAACCAAACTTAAACACTATCAAAAGTAACAAAAAAGACTTCTAACATTATCAAATCTGGCTCTAATAATATCAAAAATGTCTTTTACAATATCAATAATACCCTTAACACTATCAAACGTGTCTCACTATGATATCAAGGCCACCAACAACAGTATCGAAATCACCTCTAACAATCTCAAAACCTTGTCGTCGTTGACAGCAAAGAAGGATGGCTGTGGACCAGAGGGTGCTGGAGGAATGTGCAGAAAATGTGTGGAGTGTAAACACTACTCGGAACCCAGAAGGTGGAAGTGTAAGAGGTACAACAATGTCTGCCGCATGGGTTACAACAATGAGACGGACTGGTGCTGTTGCATGGACTACAAACCCAAGGGAAAGCTGAAGAGACATTGCAGGAAGCTGAGGAGCTAAGGTAAGGTATACATGTTGGAGCTGCTACCTATAGTGTGATTGTTGAATTCGTGTGTAGTTATATGTACATTCTGAAGTACTTAACAATTTATTTAAACTGCATAAAATATGACATATATTTTAAGGTTTGAGATTAATGGTTTCCATAGAAGAAATAAGGTATCAGGTGTCCATGTGCTTAATCTCTGAACTAGTGGATTCTGAGGCATACTTTCCAAAAGATAATGCATAAATCAAAGTTGTGAAATCTGAGAAGGGTCATAACTAGGGAGACCATTGGTGTTCAGTGGTCGAAAATTAAGAATGGGAAAAATAATTCTGAAACAGATAGGTTTTGAGTAGCCTCTTGAAACATGAAAATGTTGGAGGGAGAAGAAAGTATTAATAACTTTTATTAATAACTAAAGATAAAGTCAGTTTGGCTTTACAAACATTAAATGCATGTGTATGTAATTCTTGACTGCTTTATAACTTTAAAGTGGAATTTTGTATTTAAATTCAAAAAGTCATGTGATTTAACTACTCCCTACTGTACTGTGTATTGCAGTTGGAATTATTAAGTATTAATAATACATATTTTGTATTTATACTGCCCTGTTAAGTATGAGGATGTAACCTGATTAAAATAAAATGTACGACCCATGGAAAATCTTATGGGGAATAAAAACTACATTATTATATGGTCACTCTTAATTCACTTATATTTCTTTACAGGCGACTGTGAAGACAGAAAAAACTGATGCAAGCCTGGAAGACATATTTCGCAATTGATCAACACCTCATATATTTTGACAAAAAAAATAAATAATTAACAATAATTGTATGTGTCTCAATATAATTGTTATTGACTCCATGGATACACACCATGTAATAACTGATACTTATTTTGCTTGGATGCTTTAAAAAAATATGCTGGAATGTACGTATACTTTACCTTCAAACAAACTCCCGATCACATCTTGTTATTTTAACAATAAATAAATACAACCAAGACATCTTGTTTATGAAAATGTTCCAATCAAATATATATTATAACATACGACTTAGAGAAAATATTTTCTGTTGCTCAGAACTTCTATGTTTTAAGTAATTTTTTTAAAATAACCATTTCACCAATTCCCGAAAGATATTTCAACAGGTATTGTTACAATGCTCGTAGTCTGTGACATTGGCGCCCCCCTTATATGCATAATACTTACAAAGATTTTCCACCTTAATTAATGCATTGGCTCACTGAATTTTAAGATTTTTTTGCATAGAATCTGGTACTAAAGGGATTAATAGTTATACCAGTATGACTAGATGGGATTAGTAATCTTGTTCCTGAGGGATAGATCTAAGGTTAGTATTATTATTAATATATTCCATATTCGGTGAAATGATATCGCCCTGACTTTTGGGACACAGTGTCTCTCAGCTTGTGTCTTTAAATCTGAAAAAAGAACTTAGCCCTGATATTGGCCAAGTGAAAGGTCCTTGCTTAGTTGATTGTCTAAGAACATTTCCCTAAACACTTCCAGTGAGAGTGTAAAATCAAGACAGGGCATATTTATTGTCTCAAAAACCCCACAAATTAAAGACTTGTAAGTAAGTCTAGTGCTGACCTAAAGTTAGAAAGTTGGTCGAAGCTTGGTAGTGCCCGATGGGTTTTTGTACAGAATCTTGATCAACCTGTATACACTACATCAATCAATCAATCAATTGATCGATCAATTAATAAATCAAACAATTAATGGATCAATCAACCAATCAATTAATCAGTCAACCATTCAATAAGTGCCATACACAATAGTCCCAGTGGTGAGCAGAGATAGTTTCAAACAGTGATAATAGTAATAGGCTACCAATGCAAAAGTCTTTCAGCCGACATGCACAAGATGCAAAGCCATCACAGACCAGAGTAGTGCCCCAGAACTCAGACGGTCACTAGTCAAAGTACTAGGTAGCCCATTGACACTTTACTTTAGTGATGAGACTGGTGAGAATGGTACTCATGAAGCAATGCCAATTCTCATGAAAGTCCATTGACAAAAAAAAAGATCTGGAAGTGCGAGCCACAAGAGAGCACTTAGTACATTAATGGTGCTATTTATGTCCTACCTTGTTGTACACAGAATCAAGCAGCATCTGTGAAGGCACAAACCCTTGCCCATTGATAGTCTAGATTTTGTTCTATCCAAATCAGAACTATTTAAAAGGAGGTTCAATACTCTTCTATTATCCACCGCAAGCCGTACTTGACCCATACAGGTGAATATATTGAGCGGGATATATATATTTTTTTTGTATATTTTTCATTAATATCTCAGAAACTATGTAAACTACAAATATGTGCTATATATCACTAGAAAGGTCTTGTCTATATCCCTATATCACTAGAAAGGTCTGCTCATTTGGATGCATAAAAATCCACACAGAAATAGGTGAGAAATCGTAAGTTAAGGTTTTTAATGGAGGTTTTTAATTCAATGTATTTTTATTATCCCCTGTATATATGACAAATCTTTTCACATTCTCTCTAGATATATGAATTTATTTAAGTGATAAATCACATAAAATGATGGATAATAAAAGTAAAACACCCCTCTTTGGACATATACAGAAAAATATATCACTCATGAAAATTAACAATATATTACACCTGCTATGCACTCGTATAATGTTGTTATCTTCATTTGTGGTATATTTTTTTTCTGTATGTGTTATTTGGGAAGTTTCCTTTTGTATACCCTACCAAGTGTAAAAATATTACCCCATTAATCCAATGAATAGATTCTTTGGTCACTCGTGTGGATATTGAAGAAGCATCACAAGAACAACAATTCTCTATTTGCAATCGAGGTCATCTTTGAGGAGGACCAAGCCACAGGTAGTGCCCACTTTAAGTGAAAATTTGTCTCAAATCTGATGCATACTTTTGCATATACCCCATTCACGCTACAGGAGGTATCACCCGCAGTTGGCCATGTTTGGGGAGACGTCCCTGTCCTTGGATCACCGTCTGATGTATCTGTGTGACCTTGCGAGTCAGTGGCGAACCATACACTACCTTGAGAGTCCTAGCTAAGGTTTAAACTGTTTAAAATTTCAGCCTTTGATTTCAATACCATGAGCATGCACAGATGATTTCGCGCATGTGCGTATGAATTTCTAACTACGGTAACAAAAGGTGTGGTCCACAATGTACATAAGGTGGTGATTCAGTCATCTTTCAGAGTAACACAGTGACATACGGTGAGTTTAAGGTATTGGTTGTTTCACCAAAGGTGAGTTAATGTTAATGACGGTTGCTTCACGGTGACCAATATTTTTAGTACTGTCATCCAACTATTATTAACGATTAAAACACCATGTCTAATCAGGGGACCTCTACCTGTAGTGTGAACAACTCGGACGAATTGGGCAACCTGGGAGGTGGTCAAACCACTGAGAAAAACTTCTAACTGCCTTATGTATAAGGTGGACCACACCTTCAGTAACCATAGTGAGAAATTCATATGCACATGCACAAATTCATCTGCGCATGCTCACAGTACCAAAATCAGAAAATTTGAAACTTTTCAAAACTTGTGTAGGACATGCAAGGTAAGGGACGGTTCGCCACTGACTCGCCAGGTCGCATACTGACGTCAGACGGTGATCCAAGGTCAGGGACGTTTCACCAAATGCGAGTTACCGCAGGTGATACTGCCTGTAGTGTGAGAGTGATATTAATGATGTACCTAGTATCTTTTTTAGGTTAAGTTGCAACAGATCTGTCATTTAAGTGATCATCCATGTTACTATGCATCCACCCATACCTAAGAAAAACATTATAGACAACACTGTACATACAGGATATATATATTACAATACATATTGCACAAAACAGATGCCCAGTACATTTTATAAAATGAAACATAACTCTACCTTAATCTTGTTTACATATCATATCCGTGTTGATTTAATTATTATAGAATACATTCACATTTTCATATATCACCATGATATTCACAGTCACACAAGACAGTTGCATGACACAACCTTACTGTTGTTTGTTACCTGCTTTATCTTGAGAACACATATATTGGATGGTTGTTTAAAGATCCATACAATATTGTCACACATCTGTGTACATATTTACACGCACAGGCCTCTTCTAATTTCTATGCAATTCTAGTTCTGTTTAAGGTTGCCTCTTGTTTGATGAAATGGATACTAGAAAACTGAAGCATCATGAAACAATACTTGTTCAGGTGTTTACTTGTTAACTACCTGGATTGCATTTTGACATATTTAGAAGATTCAAGCTTTTAGAGGGTACTTTGATATCACACATAATATATATCTTATCCATATTTTCCAGCTAAAAATATGGTATTTCCCTTTGAGAATGGTGTGATTCCTCAACGTATTTTTCCTCGAACTTACAACGATTCTCTGTGTATGTCTCTGTGTATGTGGCGGGGGTGGGGGAGTCCGGGGAAGTCCTTATGAACACATGCTTTTGCTCGGGACATGACACCGCTAAGGTTTAGTATTTATCTTATTTATTTGGGATTTTACGTTGCTTTCAACACAGTACAGATCATATCACAACGGGTAGTTTTGTGGCCAGAGGAACACAGTTGGTTCTACTGAAAACTGCCAACCATCGGTAAGCAACTACAAACTTTACCAAAATAAAATCTGGGGTTTGAACTGCCAACCTCAGGGGGAGAGGGCGAGTATCTTACCACTGTTCCACCATGACCCCCTGGCATGCTAAGGAAAATCCAGTGCAACTTTTTAGTAGGCATACACATTTTCAATGATTAGTTGTGCCTGTTTAGGGCTACATTTATATGTTAAAATTAAGGTAATGGATGAACTTTAATCACCAATCCCTAATTATTATTATTATTATTATTAGTATTATTGTTGTTGTTGTACCAATAATATATTGCTATCACCTAAACATCTTTGACATTCTCCATACATATTTGATAAATAACTAAAACACACATTAAGGCTGTTCTGCTTTTGAACTGAAACAAAAGAATTGCATCATTTTTAGACAGTTGCCATTTGGATATTCCTATTTGGATTGGCAAAAAAGAGTTCTTCCTATTTCAGAAAGAACCATTAATACCACATCCTCTTAAAGGCTGATGCATAAGAACGGAAAGTCTATGTATTGAATAAATAGGTAAAGGGTCCACAAGGAAGGTCCCAGGAAAACATACCAACTGATAAGCCGCAGCTGCATAACTAAAATGTAATTATCTAACTCTTTGAGCATCAATAAAACAATTAGAAGGGTATGTTCTAGGTAAGACTGAAATTGACACTAATACAAAGACTGTCCAACCAAAAAGCTAATCTCATCTAATCTACTTATTTGCAGGAGCAATATATTCTCCAGAAGTGTGAACTCAGTGTACTAATACTCCTTTCACATTACAGGCAGTATCCTCCACAGGGGGCTGCATTTGGTGAAACGTCCCTGTCCTTGGATCACTATCTGATGTCCGTTTGCAAACTAGTGAGTCAGTGGCGAACCATCCAGTTTTAAAATGTTAAAAATTTCCACCGCTGAATTCAATATTCTTGGCATGCGTAGAAGATTTTGTGCATGCACATATCATTTTTTTACTTCGGTGACTGAAGGTGTTGATCAAGGTGTCCACAAGTTTGCGATTCTGTCACTTTTGGTGTAATACAGTGACATAAGGCGAGTAGAGGTACATGGACATTTTGCCACTGTGACACAAGGTTGCATACGTATCTTGAACAGTACTTGAAGGACAGGAGTGTTTTGACAAATTCCTATAAGCGCGAATTACACCACCTGTAGTGAGAACAACTCGGACAAAATGGTGCTACCTGGGAGGTAGTTCTGAGGAACATATGTAACCACGGGACATGCCGCCTGTAGTGTGAAAGGGGTATAACCAGCAAAAATGGGCAAAACTTAAAAAAGAAATAAGGAACATATTATTATACCTCAGTAATGTGTCAATTTGACAAGCAATAGATGCCAAGCTCAATCAAGATCATAGGGGTCACGGTGGCAGAGTGGTAACACTCTCGCCTCCGACCTCTGCGGCCGGGGTTCGATACCCGTCGTGGCCGTAAGTGGGAAAGCTGGTAGTTGCTTGCCGTTGGTCGGCAGTTTATAGTACAGAACCCTAGCGAACTATATGTACTGGTTTCCTCTGCCCTTCCAACTAACCGTCGTGATATGACCTGTACAGTGTTGAAAGCGACTTAAAACCCCAAATAAACAAACAATCAAGATCATATTATATGTGAGCCTTACCATTTTGCCTTATATGTGTACATTAGGCTTTTGATTTTCTTTGTTAATATTTATTCACCATTTACTCATGTAACTTGTATTTTTAATGACAGTAAGTATGATCCATCAAATATTTTTCAGTACCTTTGGCTAACTGGTAACATTTAAAAAAAGTAACGTATATTGTTCAATCATCAGTGTTAATAGGTTACTTTCTAACATGGAAAAATAATACCGGCAGGGTGGCAATTAAACTGGGATATACACAGATAAATGTAGCTCATCTTCCACTTCAGTTTGACAAAGTTTGAATGTTGTTTGTTTTTCAAATTTATATACTGTAACAAATGGTGTAAAACAGGGAGGAGTGTTCGCTCCTGTACTGTTTTTACTGTATATATTGACAAACTGTTAATAGGATTAAAGAATTCAGGGTATGGGTGTTACATTAGTACAAGGTATATGGGGAGCTTTAGTTATACTGATGATATTGCTATTATTACCCTAAGTCAAACAGCCATGCGGTTACAGTTAGAAATATGTGATAAATTTAGTTCTGAGTTCAGTATATCATTTAAACCATATAAGTACCTGTTTCTACGTTATACGTAGAGTTCAGTTATTGAAGGTATGTTTTTCAATGGTATACTAGTATTTATCAAATCAGCTAAGAGTGCTAATAATCTAGGAATCCCACTCAATATTGACGATAAGGGTTCTTGTGTAAAGAATATCACAGATACGTTCTTTGTTTATGTTAATAATTTAAAGAATTTCCTTAATGTATCGAGAGATTAAGTATAAGTTATTTATAACCTTCTGTATATCAGTATATGGTTCTAGTTTATGGGATTATAGCTGTAAAACTGTAAATACTTTCCTTTATTCTACAACTACCCTACAAATATAGATCTACCTATTTGCCACGTATATGCAATGATCACCCTGTAGATGTTCAGTTAAATAGCCAGTTTCTTGATTTTTTTCATAAGATGGTTCATAAGACTGAAAATCAATTAATAAGGTTATGTTGTGACATAGCATTACAAGGAAGTCAATTGTCTGTATGTAATACTCTCAATTTATTAGTCTACAGATATAGAATAGACAAGTATAACTTAAACCATGGTGCATTTAACCAGTGGGTGATAAAAACAATATCAGAGATATATAATGAAGACGTACTTGTCAGATACGGATCAGTAGCAGAATTTACATCTCTAATGGAAACAAATCAAACACCATTTAAGAATGATTTGTATGATATCATAGAATTTGTTAGCACTGTATAAATCTTGTGTATATGTTCAACTGTGTTTAGTTCAAAATTGTAAACTGTGTACTATCTGATGTACGAATGAATAAATAAATAAAATAATCTAGATACATCAGCAGACTAAATACCATCATAATCAGGCTGATCATTGATAATTGATCAGCTATTTGCATCACAAACGACTTTATAACAGTTTCATGACTGTATTTTTATTTGCGTTTTCGTGTTTTACGTTACGCCTTGTACCTTATCAGTTATATAATGTGGCAGGTAGTTCAAAGGACAGCGGAAACTAGTACATACAGTTGGTCAAGGTTCTGGGCTGTTAGCTGCCCATCAACAGCATGCAACTACCAGCTTTCCCACATGAAGTCAGGTGGGAATTCGAATTCTGATCTCAGATTTGTGAGGCAACAGTGGCCCCACGTTTTGTGACTGTAATAAAATACTAATGTTAACTATATAATGTTTTTAATACTTATATACAATACAATCACTATAATATAGACTTTTTCACAATGGACAGTTTTACCAGTGATATCAGAGGATACGACAATATATAATCAATACCAAGCTGGCTGCATTCATCGGTACCAAACTGGCCGGTCATAACTTTTGCAATTGGGTAAGAAAGGTAATCCATCAACTAAATGAAAATTTTTCATACTATTCACATCTTATGCACCATATAATGATGCACATATACACCATCATTCAGGTTAATCTCTCTCTGTATATTACTTCCACAGCAACACTGAAACAAAAATCACTCTTTGAAATATGACCCACAGGTCAAAATCTAACTTTGAGCGCAAAAATTGTTTATTCAATTTAGGTTCAAAAGCTTAGATCTATAAAACCTTATACAGAAAACTTAAAAGAGGAAGAATCTGGAAGTGGTGGTGGGTAAAATAAAAGCTCTTATAAGGTTGACCATAGATTTAAAAAAATGACCCTGTCATACAACAATGATTAAGCAACCATTGCTGGAGTTCACATTTTGTAAAACATTGTGCATTAAACAATCATTACGCGAAAAGTTTAAGGTGGACTACAAACAACTAAACCAGAAAGGAATTCCAACCCATGTTCTGTATAAAAGCAGATCACAAAAATAACTAAAGATCTGTAAAGATGTGGCAAAAAGGGAATTTCAGTAGTCCATTCTAATCTAATTTATAGCACTTAATCTCCATCGACTGACAGACTCTAAGGCGCAACTGAATGAAACAAATGTGAATAATCTTAAGTCCAATAACATATCCAGGACATACCAGAAGACACAGGGGTGATATGGAGGCTATGGTGGATAGGCTTTTGCAAAAAGGAGGAAAGAAGCAATAGATGTTGAACTGCGTATGCCACTAGGATGATCATTCTAAATATTGGGAGGATCAAAAGCAAAAATACTGACTTGTAGAGTTAGCAGTGTAAAAGTGGAACTGTCAGATGTTGATGATAAATCAACTACATATTAGAGCACTTGCTAGATGAACTAATGTATTGAGGGTCTCGGAAGTAATAAATCCTGTATAAATCACTTTTACACTACAGGCGGTAGGCTGCGTTCGGTTAAATGTCCCTGTCCGTTGATCACCATCTGATGTCCGTTTGCAAACTTGTGAGTCAGTGAAAACCAACCATTACCTTGCGAGTCCTAAGGAAGTTTTAAACTGGTTAAAATTTCTGCCTCTGATTTCAGTACCGTGACAATTACGCACATGCACGTATGAATTTCTGACTGCGGTAACTGAAAGTGTGGTCCACGGTGTACACAAGGTTGTGATTGGGTTGTCTTATGGTGTAATACAGTGACATAAGGCGAGTGGATGTAAATGAATGTTTTTCGCCACTGTGACACAAGGTCACATACAAATCTTAAATGGTAGTTGAAGGACATGGGCCTTTTGCTAAATGTGTATAACCACGAATTACACCGATTGTATCGGAAAACCCTTGGACAAAATGGAAAGTGGTTCTGCTGTCAAAGATCACCTGCAACGGTGGAAGTGTGGAAGGGGGAATGTGAAATGGGGCACAATATTTTATCTTTATTACACTTTAAACAGCATGCAGAAAGATTTTGTGTCCAAGCTGTTGCATGTTTTGGTGGGGAGAACTATAATTTGAGAATGCTGTCATATCACTACTTTTTGTGGGAAGCCATATGTTCTTTGGCAAAGAACTTTACTGTAATACTTTAACCTTAGTGTCTGGATTGCTGGATTGTAGTCAACCGTAACATAAAGTGTCTGCCATACAATGTCTGTGTCTAGGATGTGGCATATTATCAATAGCACTCCCTCTAGTGAGCCTATACTGGTATTCTGGTAAAAGTGAAACAATCCCCACCTTATGCTTTTCTCAAAACTTTCAACTTTTGAGCAAATTGAATATAAAGTCCAAGAAAAACTAAAGTGAAAAAACTTCCCTAACCTAGATCTAAGGTCACCTTATCTAAGTATTGTTGTAGAAAAAATTATGCCTCAGAAGGAAACAGCAAGGGAGGGGGCAAAAATATTATAATTGTGTTCATTTATATGTTCATCACATGCATAACTCAGAAACTATATTATTGTGGACTATATTTTCACACATTCCCAGGTCCCCCCAAGACAAGGAAAAACCCAACATTGGGATTATACATTCTATTTATTCATCTAAAATTGTTTGTATATTATAGTATATAGTATTGTTATAACACATTGTATACAGTATTGTTATCACATGCAAATCATAAAGACAATGTCTCAGTCAATGTAATAAGTCAGTGATCCAAGGGAAACCCCCAGATGTTCATAATATCTAAGCACAATCAGTCACTGACAGTTGAAAATCATATCACTAGAATGTTTCAATGAATATTCCATACAATGTTCCATACAAGTTCCTAAACAGCTAAAATCCAGAAAGTTCCAGTGATACAGTTCCAGATGCTAATAACACATGAAGCAAAAACAAGTAATAAACATAGTTCCATAGTACAGTTAATTCTCCCAGTATAAGATACCAGTTCCTAAGGCCATATATAAACTTATGGCCCCATAAATGTTGTAGCACTACAAACAGCACATCAGGCAGGACGGTCCCCCATGGTGAGCAAACAGTCAGCGTGTGAAACAAATACAGTTAAACTTCCTCATGACCTTTACCAGGTCAAATATACACAGTTCAAGGTCAAATAACGCATATAAACAGAGTAAGAGACACCCAAACACCCAGTAGGAAGTAGGGCTAGATAGCTAAGTGGGCACGAAAAGAATCAGCTACTCTAGACGGCCCAGATGAGGAGGTATGGACATATCTCCAGACACATTGTGAGGTCCAAGTCCCCTGGGCCTGAATATCTTGTAAGCGAACTCCATGCTGGAATGCCCAGGACGCCCCCGCCCTCCTGAAATCGTGAAAGGTAAGAGGCTTGGCCAAAGCCAAAGCAGAGGAAACCTGCTTAAGATGCTTCCTGGCTATGGAATCAGTCAATGGAACCAGGGAACCAGCTACAGGGATCTGAAATAAAGGAGATTCCATATCAGCAGGAAATAGTTGAAACATGGCCTGAATGGCCACCACTGGACACAAGGGGGACTGACCCAAGGCAGGGATGGCGACAGATGTGGTCTTACATCGGTCCTGTAATGTTTTTGACCATTTTATAATAATGACAGCTTTGGAATGGCCAAAAATCACATCAGCCCTGCATAAATGTCTGGAAGGATCAAATTTAGCTACAGAATGTGGCAAAATGTTTGACAATCTTAAAAATGAGAAAAAACAAAATGAATACAGTGCTTGAAACACTGGGGTATGGTGGAGGTGATGACAAACCTGTAAAATTTTTGACAGGAGTGAGGCATCCAACACTAAAGTGGTGTGAGGTTGGAGAGGCCTGTTTATTCTGACAGCTTTCAAGAATAAAGCAATTCTACTGTCTGTAAAGATACTTGGATTCAAACCATAAACCACGAACATAGCTCTGATGCCAGCAATATGATTAGTTATATTGGAAACCGACATACCGCTTTGTAAGAGATGCTCCATATATGCTAGTACATCCAGCGTGGTAGCCTGGGGCAGCGACAGCTGAGCCACGACCAGAAACCCCAAAAAATCTTTGAAATATCTAGTATATGCAGCAAGTGTAGCTGGTCCATAGCCTGAGAAAATACGGGTACTGGCAGCACTGGCAAGTGAAGCTGTGGTGGCCCCAGGCTCTGAAATATATGAACAAATCAAATACTGTAGTTTAACAATGTTAGATCCAAGTGTGTATCTACCCATATGGGATTTTTTATGAATTGTGCTAACTTTTTTTCATTATCTGGAGTTTTACCCCACCTAGAGAGGAGGTTGGCTAAGGCATTCTTTGTACCATACACGTGACTTGTGACTAGTGTTATATTAAACATGGCTGTCAGCAGCCATATATTACGAGCACAGGTGGCCAAAATGTCATCCCTGGCCCTACCAGAGTTGAGTGTATCAACCACTGCCCTATTGTCACAAAATATCTGTATTCTTTTATTAGCCCAACTCTGGCCCCAGACTTTGAGAGCTACAACGATATTTAGGATCTCTAAATGTACAATAGTATAATTCATAAAATCTTTTGGCAAAGCAAGAGCATATACTTGGTGGCCAAAAACTCCCCCTAGGCCCGTAAGTGAGGCGTCTAGGAATATGTCAGCTGATACAGGTCTGACCTCATACATTGTAACCCCATTATACTGTGTTAAGAAGGTGTTAAACCACTGTAGATCTCTGAAAAATGCAGTAGAGAGTGTCAGAATTGGTTTATGGACTTGTTCTCTGAGTACCTGCAACATGCGGTTAAGAAAAACCCTAGCAGGTTTAGCACATTTACTGACATATAGCAACGAACCCAGTAAGGACTGGAGTTTATTTTTAGTACAAGTAGAATTTTTCGACCAATTTTTACACATGTCTACAATTTCTTGCAATTTTTCCGGGGGAATACTAATGGTTCTATCGACAGTATTAAATAATATCCCCAGACAGACAGCTTGGGTGGAAGGGGGGTGGAGTTTCTGCTGATGTCCAAACCTAGCTGTTGGAGGAGATTCAACAGAAATTGGTAAGACTTATGAATTGTAGAGGGTACGGCCGTATAGATTAAATCATCACTATAATTTAGCATAGCATGACCATTATTATTCATAATATAGCGAACTGCATCGCTGATTTTCATAAAGAAAAATGAACCCAATTTGTACCCGAATGGCAGGGACAGATCAATAAAGTATTTGCCCTGATGTTGAAGGCCTAATAGATCTATATCACCTGGGTCTATACGTATGTGACGAAAAGCTCTGCTTATATTGACTTTGAAGTTGTTAGCAGCAGGTCCAATACTATTTAACTGTTTAACAATTTTATCCACAGTAGGGTAATGCATGTCAAATTCTGAGCCCAAGTAGATATTATTATTAACCCCATCATTTACAGCTTAGCCTTTGGGCCAGCTAAGGTCAATGATAGTACGCCTAAGGTCAGATTGGGCCTTATCCCTGGTCATGAAGGGTGAAACATGCAAAGTACAAGGTTTTTCATCAAAAGGACCAATCATGGCCCCAAATCGTAACTCATCCTGTATATATTTATCCACATGGGATGCATATTCCTTAGCAGAAGCATGATTGTCAATAGTTGTACCTAATACACAATTCCTGTCAAAATCCAGAGGAAATCCATATTGGATTAGGTCAACTAGCTGCTGGTCCCAGTAATCTTTCAAGTGGTGTCTCCAGGCCTTAACTTTGAGTTGTGTGTTCACTGGAATCCTTAAGCCCAAAAAATTTGGGACCCCAGACTGACGAATCATTTTGTGGGTAGTAATGATATCAGGGATAGTTTCCCAATAAGTAGGGTCTCCTGTAAATAAAGTAATGGAAGACAAAGGAACGCAGCCAAACTCAACCCCATTTTGTTGTTTGCACTGCCAGTACTCTGAACAAGTAAGTGCTTCCTTGTTAGTAGGGGCCCCAGCAAGCTGGCCACTCTCATTGCGTTCGCCATTGCGTTCACCATTGCGTTTACCATTGCGTTCGAAACTGCGTTCGCGATGGCGTATAGGGTTACTGTGTGAAGCAAGAGAACACTGATCGAACGCATGTTTAGCCTCAGTATCCGTTACCATATCTTGTAAGACCTGAAAGCTATTACTGAGAGGTATTTCAGCAACTGCACATATATTTGAAGTCGTGGACAACTCTTTTACAGGAGTGTTAATATCTGTACATTTGCTTAGTACAACCCGTGCTTGACTACTAATTTTAGCTGGGACAAACAGTTTGGCTAAAGGATTCAAACCCATGACCTTATTGCAACCTTTGGTGTTGTCCTTAGCTGTATGAGCATGGTGGACTTTATGGTCCGTACAAGTTGTAGTCTGCAAAACTTGTGCATAAGATCTCTTGCCTTTACAGTTGTAAAAGGCTAGTGCTTTGTGAAATTCTTGACAAACTGCATTCTTATCAAGATTCAACAGTTTATTTATACTGTGAGCATTGTATTTACTATTATAGACAATCCTATCTGAGTGGGCACGTCCTGTATGTGACCTGCCCACTGTTACTGGTTTTTTGGCTTGGATTTTCGACAATCTAATTGAGAATGTGGATATGCTTTCCCCTCAGCTGTGAAACATGCCAAACATATGTGTCTGTACAACACTCCTCTAGTTTCATGAGAATTTTTCTGGAGGCATGTGTTTTTGTTAAAGTACAAACATGTGAGAACTTTACCTGCATGTTGTGTCTTATCTTAACCTTTTTGACCTTTTTCAGAGGGAGCAGTGACATGTCTTTGTGCATGTGCACGACGAATGCGTTCGATTTTCTCGGATTCTGTCCAACCACTAATTTCCCCCTGCTCCATTCGACAGAGCAACACTGCATGGCTGGCCTTTGCTGCAGACCATGAGAAATCCTGAGCATCTTCTAATAAATGTATAACATAATCTAACATATGTTCACGAATTTTTACATCAGGTTGATCATGGTCCTACAAAAACCAGCCATCCACTGTACCGGGGATAACTGATCATAACTGATCCTTTCTTTGTTAGTTCCCGACAGTATAAACTCGTGGGGCCATTTAACTCTGTTATTGACAAACACATCCACTGAACCACCCCTCTGAGATTTAATTTTTTCCTTACCTTGACTAATATTCTCTGACAGTTGTTTTAACCTTTCCTGTACTTGTTGCTGTATCAGTTCATCAGTTTTTATTTGCCCGGGAGTGGGAAATGTAGGATGTGTGGAGTTGGAAACGCCACCCAAACCCTGGAGAACCGACCTAGCCTGAGTTGCCTTCTGTGTAGCTCTAACCTTATTTGGATTTTTGATTTATCCGAAGATTTTTTACAAACCCCACCCCCTTTTTCAATATTGGTGAGCCGTTCACCCAAGTGTGACAATTGCTTCAAGATTTGCATGTTAATTTCATTCTGATCTATTACTGTCTTATTACCCGCGACGCCGTCACCAGAATGACCCTGCTGATCAGGCCCTCTCTGAAAACCATGTTTTGACGGGGAATTAATTTCATTATTAGAATTTTTGAATATATCACTCAGATCTAATTCCGAATCCGAATCACTGGCACCATTTGACTGAAATGTAACTTGCCCGGGATCTGGATGGCTGCTCCCTAAGTCCTGAGTGAACAATTCCCCATCTCCTACCATCTGAAGCTGCACTGGTACACAGATTTCTTGCCCTTTGGAACGCAAGTTGTATCTTTCCATATCACAGAGTTCATAAAATGATAATATACTAAAACAACTAAAATACTAAAAGAAAATCATAAGTGTACATGTGCGTTGGTGGTCGATAAAATGTTGCTGTGTCCTCTTGGTCGACCAAAGTCAAAGTGACAGAGAGACCCCAATCTGCAAGGTCACTGATGCGTTAACAAATCAAATTCATGCTTACATCAAATACCTGTTAACATCAAATGTCATACAAATGATAGTATAGATACTACGGCTAAGGTGGACCACAGGAATGAATACCTGTACACCTAGATGTACAGCTACATAAGGTGGGTCTACCAGTGTGTCAGTCTGGGTCTGGGATCTCAATCCAGAATCATTTTTGTGATTTTTGGTGGGAGCTATCTAGATGCTAAGCTGAAAACTATTATTAGATGGAGGCATATTTTTCACACATAGGTTGGGTCTACTTGTAGTTTGAGTCTCCTCAAACATGAGTCAGATCTGAATTGGAAACCTCTTTTTTCAGTACTACCTCTGTGTGAGTAGTTTCAGGATGTTCCCAGACACTGCTTGTTTTGGCTTATATTTGCCGGATTCGAAGCAGACTAATTTGAAAAAAATATTAAGGCAGTTTAATGATTTGACATGGTCCTAGTTAAATTGTGATTGCAGCTCAAATGTTAAAAAATTTCGCAAAACAATTACTTTTGCTGAAGATACTATAAAATAAGAAAACTACCCACATCACACATACAGAAAAAATATATCGCGAATGAAGATAACAATATTATATGACTGCGTAGCATGAGTATTATACTGTTAATCTTCATGAGTGATATATTTTTTCTGTACATGTCTCATGAGGGATGTTTTACTTTTAATATTCACCATTTTGTACGATTTGTGCCTTAAGTAACATGAATATTTAAAGAGGAAATGTGAAAAGGCTGTCAAAAAGCACACGCAAAAGTGAATATAAAAATATCAATCTTTGACTTGCGGTAGCTCCTTTATTTGTAGATGGATTTTTGCAACACACACGAGCAGAAGTGCTGTACAACAACCTTTCTAATGATATATAATACATATTTGTAGCTTGCATAGTTTTCGAGATATTAGTGAAAAACCGGAAGTTACTTACACAAGTTATCCATTGTACAGAGGCGCCGTTATATACAAAATAAATATATCCCACTCCGTATATCCCCCAAAATGGGTCAAATACGATGCGCAGAAATTTCCTTCAAAGAATGTTTAATAATTGTTGCTCTCTCCTTCATTTTAATTTATTTATTTGGGGTTTTACATCACTTTCAAGACTGTACAGGTCATATCACGATGGATAATTGGAAGGGCAGAGGAAACCAGTATGTGCAGTTGGTCTAGGTTCTCTACTGTGAACTGCCGACCAACGGCCAGCAACTACCAGCTTTCACACTTGAGGTTGGGCCAGGAACCGAACCCCAATCTCAGAAGTGGGAGGCAAGAGTGTTACCACTCTGACACCATGGCCCCTCCCTTCATTTTAAAGAAACACCTTTGGTAAGGACAGTTAAAAGAAAGCCTTCTCAAGTACCTTTAGCTTTATCAAGGAAAGAGTTCAATATGACTTTGAAATTGTATTCAAATTATATTCAAATTATGTACCACATTTCATTTGAAGGCAAAGAGATTGCCTTAGCCTAAGCACCCACATGTAAGACGAACTTTAATTAAGGCTAACTTTAATCTTAAGCTTAATAAACGAGGAAAATATAAGAGTACAATACAACATAATAAGGTGATTCTATGCAACTATGAGAATTTAATTAATTAATAAACTTGATAGTAATTACTAGTAACTGAATTACTGAAACAGTCACTTTAAGATATTTGAGACAGAAATGAACCCTCATGCAGGGTTATTTATATAGATAACTGATTTTTTGCCTCAGTTTCTTTGGGCTTGTCTTGAATGTGAATGTTATATTACAGCTAACCATATTCTACTTTTACCTGTTGTGGTGCTTCTACATTCAAAATCTCATGGATATAACATCTCACATCATGTCACAAGGGTTAGTTTGTTGTTACTTTTTTCTGTGTTTGCTAAACTCACATTTCAAAATGTCGACAATTGGGTGATATAATTCCCCGTCATGGTGTAGGTATAAATGCTTTAACAGTCATAGCCCCAGGCGGCCATTTTGCCTCCTACTATTCAAATTGTGGCCTCCAGTCTTAAGACCCCCTTCTCAATTCAAAAGTTATCCCCGTGGCAGCCTGTTGGACTACTCACCTCAGTGCCATTTTCTGGCTCTGATATCTGTCCACTGTTTGCCACTGGGGTATAGAAGTATATGAACACGTTATGGTTAAGCATAAAATAAAATCATATATTTTTGGCTTTGCTTGTTTATAATCAAATGATTTTAGAAAGTAAAGTTTAATAAAACTATAAAAAAAACTATGGTAGTTTTTATGGTTGTCTTACCCTTCTCCATGGGTAATGTTTCTCATTTCCTTGGTATAAACACATTTAGAAGAACTTTTGTACTTCTATATTTTTACCCTCACCATCGGACCCCATATTTTTACCCCCCTGATTCCGAATCCACACTTTTTTATTTTTGCAGAATATCTGCATGTATAACTCATTCAAAACTGTTGATTTGATCTGGATTATAAGTTTATGCCAGATAGTCTGCCCCCTGGTTTGGTCCACCTGAAAGTTCATCTGGTCAAAAATCCTGAATTCCAGAATATTTTTGTGTTCTTTTTTCTATCCTTGAAAACTGCTTCTTTACTCTGCAATATCAAGTTATTTAATAAATTCACAATTCAAAAATATTTATTAGAAAACTTATGGTTAAAGGTGGGAAGGTGGTTAAACTCTATCAAATGGTGAAACCAAATTTACAATACAAAAACATTAGTTGTATTGCAGTTTTGGTCCTATTTACACCTGATTTACACCATTTGACCCTCAAATGTAATTAATTGGTTATTTATTTATTTGGCGTTTTACATCGCTTTCAACACTATATAGGTCATATCACGACGGATAGTTGGAAGGGCAGAGGAAACCAGTACATACACTTTGTCAGGGTTCTGTACAAAACTGCCGACCAACAGCAAGCAACTATCAGCTTTCCCTCTTGAGGCTATGCCGGGAACCGAACCCTGGCTTCAGAGGTGGGAGGCGAGAGTGTTATCACTCTGCCACCGTGGCCCCTGTAGTTAATTGGTAACCTGGGTCAGGGTGGATAAGGTTGTTAGGAATTAAAATGTGCAGCTTTATCAAAATCGGGATAATTTTAAATTAAATAGGAAAATTATCCTCTTTGTACATATTTTAAAATTTTATCACAAGAGAAGACAAATCAATACAATCATAGCAAGATGAGGATTGTGTGGTTTTCCTTTCCAAGTGAAGTAAAATAGAACAAGGCTGAAAGGGATTCCGGTCCACTAAGGTGAGCCGCAAAGCCGTCTGAGACATCAGTGCACTGAAGCAGTCACCCACCCAGGATGTAGCCCATTGCCACTTAACTTCAGAGGGTAGACAGATACTCACCAAACTATGCACAATTCATGAAAGTCCAAAGACAAAAAAAAAACGAAAAAAGTGATCTCTAGAAGCATGACCCTTGCTCGCATTTAAAAAATATGCACCAACAGAGTTAATTAGGCTTATTCACACTTGCTTCAGTAATAAGTAAAATAAGTTAATATTTTATCAAACTTATGCAAATTAGCCAAAAAGGATATCCATAGTTGCAGGCACTGGTGTAAATTAAAAATTTTCACACACTATTTCTGAATTGATTTCAATGCTAACAATGAGCAAAAGCTCTGTAAAACTACATTTCTATTGATGTATGTAACATATTTGTAGTTTACATGATTACCAAAATATTTACAAATTCTGTAGTTTATGTATCTGTAACTCTAATTATCCATAGTAAGGGGCACTGGGCAGTACAAAAACATATTGCCTGTGGCACTGAGCAGTACAAAAACATATTGTCTGTGTGTTCCATTATTTAGGTCAAGTGTTTGGAGTGGAGGAAAATGAAATACAACTTTTGATAAATGTGGGTCTATGGATTAAACATTCACAAGAAATAGTTATATATTTCGTACCCTTTATTGGCCACCATTGTGTTATTTTTCTTGGCCATTTAGGATTTATATAATATATTATTTTACTATAGTCACATGCAAATATGGAGGTCTCAATTTAAAGAAAGCGTATATCAGATATTGCTCAGCCCTAAAATTTAAAATAAACTGAGTTGTATTTTATTTACAATTATGCAAATATAAGGCATTGAAAGCAGCAATATACAGATACACAAAATGCAACAAAAATACATATTGTCTTAAACGTTTATAAAAAGTGGGCTTTTAAGGAAATTTGTATTGTATTTTACATATCTTACATATCCTCTCACCCTACATTCAGCCTTTGGTGATCACCTTCTCCCTGAATGGGTACTTTTAACTGTATAATCATGTATATGTTACAGTAAATATGCAAAAATCAGTAAATACGCGTATTTACAGAAATTTTCAGTAAATACGCATATTTACTGATTTGGTCAGTAAATATGCATATTATCTGAAAATTTCAGTAAATATGCATATTTACTGGTGTTTTGCTCCAGTAAATACGAAGACTTTATATCTTTAATAGCTGGGGGTTATCTGCTATGTCTTCATATTATATCTTTAATAGTTGGGTTTTTATATGCTTTGTTTGAATATTAACAGTTATTTAAAACTTTAATTTTTTCATATTCAAAGTTTGATACTTGTTAACAATCTAGCACTGGGATAACTATCACTTTATAATTTCAAAAGCAATTGCATGTGATATGTGATATAAACTTGTATTTTTTTCATTTAAAATAAATTATAATGCAAATCAACAAGTTTATAAATTTAAATATCCAATATCCAAATATATGTCAAATTATAATACATTATGTATGAGGAAGAACAAGCTAGGTAATAAAATTAACATATATTTATTATTTAAGTACTGAACTTCAATGTAGTTTTATCAATGTATTTTAACAATGTAGAGTAAGAAATCTAAAATTCGCCAGGAATCTAAAATTCGCCACCTCTAAAACCTTAGTTAATTTTATAAAGAAAATGATGTTTTGTCTTAAAATTGGTATTTTTTCAGTTCAGAAAGCTTTAATTTACTGTACATTCAACAAATCTCACCTCAATTTATTTATTTTATTAATATTTCCACATGTGGCGAATTTCAGATATGTGGCTAATTTTAGATTTCTTACTTTATTACTTTTCAAAGGTCACCAATGAAATTTAGATCTATAATTAGGGTTGAATAAAATCTCCCTTTAATAAACCATTTAATGCTAATCTCTGGTTAACGATAGATTCTTAAAGAATACATGTGGATTTGTGTGTGTGTTTATCATTTTGTTTTAAATGATAAGGCAAAATTTCTGTTGAATGAAAGTACACATGTGGATTGGTTGGGTGTAAATCATTTTGTCTTAAATGACAAGCAAAATTTCTGTTGAATGAAAGCATAGTTAAAATATGTTGAAATTTTGAAACTCAAATTACAATTAATTTCTACAACTTTTATTTACTGCCAATAAAAACATTTTTATGTATCAGTCACATAAAAATGCTGATCTTTAATCATTTTTAGGGATGTCATGGGTCCTTTGTAGCTGTGTGGTTGAAAATAATATAAGCTTAAATGAAATATTTACTGAAAGCACATATACAAAGTTTGTAAACATAAATATTCAAAAGTCTAGTGCTACTTTTTCGACATAAAATATTGCATGTAATGCATTGCTAGGTATATTGTAGTAGTCAATATCACATTAAAATGTTCCAATATAATGTATGTTTTGGTTTACAGTTCAATATTATATATTTACAACCAGTAAACATTAAAGTTTCATTTCACATATTTACTGAACGTCAAACCAGTAAACTTGTGAAATAACACAGGTCGTAAATCAGTAAATATGCGTATTTACTGAAAATTTTAGTAAATATGCATATTTACTGATTTTACTTATTTACTGTAACATATATATACTCATTATGGAGTGTAATATATATCCAGTATAGTTATTAATGATAACTATATATCAAGTATAGTTAATGATGAAAATTATTTATACAAATAAACAATGCTCAGTATACTGGTTTGTTAGTTGCTTCTGTTCGGGCAACTGTAAAATAGTACATACCAGTTGCACGTGAACAGATTAAAGAATATTGCTATACATAATACATTTGATGATATTCACATTTATGTAAAATAGGTAACATTACAAATAGATTTTTCCTTCACTTGCAGCTGGTAAAACTCTTAGTCCATTAGCCCTTCACTGGTGAAAAAACAAGACTAATGAAAGTGTAATTAGCTGGCAAACTGCCTCAAGGTAGATTAACTTCCTTTCAATGAAAAGTGGGAATCTGAAGAAAAACACCCAGTGCATTGGGGACAAAAAGAAAATCATTACACAACATTACCACAATGGCACTTATGTACAACTAAAGATCTAAATCTTGTAGTCCCAATAAAAATGGAAGACTTTTTGTAAACAATTACAATAGCCTGGAGGGTTTCCTGTTTCTAATTCCAGTTACTGGTTTGCATATGCACTGTATTATATACTTATGGATATAAGCATTATAATTGAATAATTTGCATTAATTCATCATTCCTCCATGCTTTCTGTGACCAGATCTGCCGAAGTTTTAAACTGGTTTATACTGTATGCATTAACAAACTCTATGGGGAAAATTATTGCATAGTCTATGCATTATTAATTCATTGATGTATTTAATATTGTGCCTAGTCTGTTGTTTCCATTATATTGCAACTGGGCTGCAATTTAAATGAGCACCTGAGTCACTATATATATATCTGCCCATACCTGGTCCAGAACTTAGATGGTTACCCATCCAAGTACAAACCAAGTCCAGTGCTGCTCAACGTCAGTGATCAGACAGGAACTGGTCATGCTACTAATTCAATTCTAATATGACTTTTATAGTGCTTAATCTCAATCAAAGGACAGACTCAAAGGCACCACTACCAAGAAACAAGTCCAAAAATCAGAGTCCATAGACACAAAAGGGGTCCACACCACATAAACAGTATTAAAATATGGTAAACCTAGGGTGGATAGGCTTTTGTGAAGAGATAAGCTTTCAGTTTTGTCCAAAAAGATAGAAGAGATGTGGCAGAGCAGATGTCATCCGGCAACTCATTCCATACCTTGGCAGGCAAAACTAAAGGCAAATTGCTTTGCTGACCTCCGTGCTACACCATATGGCCAGATGTAGGGAGAATGTACGAATGCACAGTGTCCTGTCATTACAATAGTTTTTCTGTTTCCTTACCACAACAGTCTGTGTTATTCTGTTTCTTTCTGTGGATGCAGTAAAGTCATTATGGTATCTTTACAGCATTTTTCTGTATGAAACTGTGACCACTCTCCTTCCCATTTCTGGTTCTCACATGTAGCAAAACTGTAAGCCAGAGAGGCGTAAGTTTGAGTTACAGCATTCTATCACTCTTTAAAGTGTCATCTGTGACTGCCAAACATGGCTGCAGTATGACTGGGGAATTATTGGTTATGCCTACTGGATGGGTGTATAATTTCCTACTGGTGACATACTGCCCTTTGAAGTTTCTGTATGTTATTGTGGTGACTAAAAAAACCCTTTTATGTTACATAAATTCTAATGTAAATATATTTGTTATAACAAATCTTAGTTTTGTTGTTGCATATTTGTAATCTAAAGATGTTTAAGTCCCACGTGATTCTGATATAATAGCCAGAGTTTACACAGGAAGTTTGAGTGGCTCCACTGTCCTAGAATACTACTGTTTCGTATCTGTCAAAGCTTGTACTGTGTCCAATTTATCATTTCCTTGTTGCAATCTGATGCAATGGACTTTGTCATTAATCAGTTTCTATCTCATTTCTTCAATAATTTGAGTAGATCATGCACAGGAGGAAATCCTTTAAATTAAACTGTTTTTGCTCACTGAAGGCCCCTGGTTAAAATTTTATCATGTAGTGATGGCATTTTGTTTTCTCAGTCATAGAGTCGCCTTTATTAGCCAACTAACAAAACACTAAGTCATTTGTATGAAACAAATTGTAATTCTAATGGATTTTTCTTGATCTAATACCTGGCACAAGTCACTGGAACCAAAGGAGTAATATGAAACTGTAATTAATTGGCAAAACTGGCCCAAGGTGGATTAACCTCTTTCAAGTCATAATGTGCAGCCGGATGAAAAGGAAATCGTTAGACACTACTGCCAGAATGACATGTGGATGCAAAGGAATAAACCTTGTCACCCCAATTGATGTAGAGGTTGTCAATTTATTTAAGTTTCATTATGCTCAATGCAAAATGCTGTTTTCTTATGATTATTCATCATTGAATTTATGAACATACATTTCAATGATAGGTTTCTTGCTTTATTTCTTCTCCTTTTTGTTACATAAAATATTGTTGGTTTTGTTCTGCTAAAAAGTATAAGTTGGTGCAAGAAATCGATAGTAATTTTTTTATCTGGATCACGGTCTGAATCCAGCAATTATATAAAAGGATTTTTTTATCATTGCATTTATATGCAATACTTTAAGTATTGGGCTTTGGAGTAGGCTTTGTGATCTCCAAGTGCTTTTCTAAATGTGTATGTAATTCAGTAGGTTCATATGTCTATAGTGTAGCTGTAAACTGTTCTTAACTTGATTTTTCCTGTTGAGGTATAAGAGGAAGCAGAATGAATTAATCTGAATTAAAACAGCTGTATTGCTTTGGCCACAGTAACTGCCTCTCCAGTTGCAAATGTTTTACATAATTTAAAAAAAACATATGCAGACAAATCCATGGCAGAAACGAAAATCCTGTAGATTTGGCCCAATTCTGGAAAAATATATATAAATCTGGTGAAACAGTTTTATCTTTTTAAGAGACAGACTCTAAAGGTGTGTGCACACCCAATAACAATTGTATATTTATCCTTAGCAGAGTATATCCTTTACCACATGACCAAATACTCTGTTTGACCCATCTCATATGCACAAGTACAGCCCAAGCTCTCTGTTTACAGCCATTCCCCTACCTGAAATACAGGATCTCTGGGATGACCATTTATCAATGTCTCTGGGGGTTCTTTGGCCAGAAACTGGGTAAGGACCCAATGATGGGTGACTGGTCATCCAATCAACTATGTATTTGTCACTATCTTGAATCAAACCCAGGTTGGCTGTCTTCCTGGTCAAGTATGAAACCATCTAGGTCACAGTGTCAGATACAAAAATATAAGATAATGGGATCTGATATGACATATGTAATTAATATACTAAAAGCTGAAGTGAAAAAAAAATCTTTTTAAGAAATCACCAACTTTTGTAGGATTCCTAGCTGCTGTTAGCATATGGTACTGACCTCTTATTAAACAGAACAGCCTCATTTAAGGTGTGCTATTGATCTTTTACTGTTTTGTGACTTATATTTACACATATCTCTCTCAAGAGGGCTGTTCCATTTCTGCGATATATTGTAAACCCTGCTCCCGATTGCGATTTTTCAGGAACTGGGAACTGAATCTTTGACATCTTATGCCCGGTTCTATCATACAACCAAGGCTCCTGATTAAGGGTTTTCGAGGATCTGTTTCCAAAAAAATGTAGAGTCTGGATAGTTGGCTTGAGTCTGTTTGGGTCTGTTGTGGTCGGTATAAATATCAAACATGTTATTTGCCAAGACTGTAACCGATCCACTTTCACCTCTACCCACAAATTTCCCAGTCCCAGGCTTCATGATACCTCCTGAGACCCATATTTACACAATGCTCTGTTGTCTGAGGCGTCCTGCGATTCTTAAGCCCAGGACTCTTAGTCCCATGTGGCCTGACTTGTCTGAGGACGTCTGAGGCCTCCTGTGGACGATCTGGGCTTGATCCCACACCTGCATCAAGATTCCATTTCATCATCATCGTCAAGTCATTGTGAACACATTCTGTTCAGAAAAAAGCAGACACTCTGGATTGGCTTGTTATTTACAGGCCATGAGATACATCAGGCAAGATTCCAGGGACATTAAAAGGAGGGGCTATCATCTCGCAGGACACAGATATACATGTAAATCTATGGTGCATAAGCTTTTGCAAGGCTGTAGGATTTAAACTATTGTTTAAGTGAAATTCACCAGGAAATCCCCCTCTCCTACTTGCATGACTTGTGGGAAATTCATTATATTTTTTTGTTTCTATGTGACCACAGTGGGCCTCTGATCAACCAGGTAAAATAACTCAACAAAAATATGGTTTTTGAAGGCTTTGACCCACTGTCAAATTTTACATTTTTTTACCTTTTTTTCTTTGTTATGATACTATATACACTAAATTGTGACAATGTGTGAGTACCCAATGTAAATATTTACTCAGCTAGTAAACCTGTATGTTCAATATAATTCTATAACTGGCTTTCGTAACTGCATTTTTATTTTAGTCTTTTTACAGGACTTCACCTCCTTATTTCTCTTGGGAAACCCCCTTTGTTTTGTTACAGAAATAAGCTTTTACTGGTAATAATATTGATATACTGGTGACTTTCTGGCGGTAAATATTTTTCCCAGCATAACATTTTTCTATTTTAAACTTAATAGATTGAATTATATATCTGTCTTCTGAGGAGACACAGTGTTTGTTACAAAATATTATACAAACATAATTAGGGGCCATGTTGATGTAGTGGTAACACTCTTAGCTCTCACATTTGAGGTCTGCGTTGCAAACCACAGATACTATGTCGTTGGTTGTTGCTTACCAATAATTGGCAGTTTGCAGTACAGGACCTTGATCAACTATATGTACTGCTTTCATCTACAAATAAAACTATCTTATAAATACAAACATAATTGGGTATTGTAACATGATAGGGCAGTATACGTGAATCTGCTTGATCAAAAGTCAGGGTAAAATTCAGTATATATGAGTTGGCTGTTCCATAATAACCCAAGTGCAAAAATAATAAATAAAGGGTGAAATAGCATTATTTTATTGTCAAATTTGTTGGGACAGAGTATTAGAAGTGCAACCTTATAGCATAAATAATTATAAATGTTATCTCAGCACAGGTGCCCAGGCTGGTGCAATGGTAACACACTAACCCCGTACATCTGAGAATCGAGACCTACCCGACCTCAAGTGGTAAAGTTTGAAGTTCCTTACCATTGGTTGTTAGTTCAATGTTCAACACCTTGACCAACTTTGCACTGGTTTTCTCTGCCTATCCGTCAACTACCCGTCAAAAATAAATTTTACAAAGGTACTAGACATGAAGTCAAACAGTGAATAAATAAAGTTACCTCACCTTACTGATTAATATAAAATTTCAAAGTTAAGGTTGACTAACAAAAACATAAAGTAAACAACATTATTGAGATTAGTTTGACTAATTATACATAAGGACACCACAAATTTCTGAAAATTTTAAGAGTAAGGTGACCCAAAATTACCATAAATATAATTTTATACTGTATTTTATACTGTATTATTTTTATACTCAGCGCAATATCTCCATGCACTACAGGACTCAAAGCGTTATGTGACCCATCAGACTGCACAAGCCCAGCCCAAGTTCCCAAATTACTGACATTCTCTTAATGACAGGGGCTCAATGATCACCATTTATCAATATCGTTGAGGTTCTTTAGCCTGCCACTTGATATATGACCCAATGACAGAGGACCGACATTTTAAGTGGTCATCCGAGCCACTACGTATCTGCCTGTTTCTGGGTTTGGACCTACGTCTTCTGGGTTCCTAGGTGAGTGTGTTACCCACTAGGCCACTGTGGCAGATAAAATATCTTCACCATAAAATATTTTCAAGATTATTGCCACTCAACCTAAGATGACATAAATAATGCAGGATTGACAATTTTTTCAACAGAAAAGCTAAAATTGGTGTTAAGCATGCTACTATTGGTAAATATTAGTGTCTGAACACAAGGCCAGTTTAGCATTTGTTAGCAGATACAATAATACAGACATGCATTAACTTAATACTATATGCACCAGCTGCAGATGGTTTTTCAAAATTTCCTGTTTCTAAATCCAAATATACACTATTTCTGAATGTTACAGATCAAGTAGCATTGACTATTGATTCATTGCTAACACAGCAGAGACTACATTATTGAGTTATGTAAACGGAAAACCGAAAAAAAGAAAGAAAATAAATATTCTTTCCAACGAAACCTTATCTTTATTAGCTGAGAAAATTGGATTATGTCCTTAATACCCAGAAGTGTGCCTGACTGGATGAAGTTTTGCGGTTTCTCTTATTTTTAAATCAAGATTTTTAACTCCTAGCTTAAACAAGACAATGTCCTTGAACAGCAGAAACATTTTTAAAGAACCTCCACAAAATATCCAACATAGTAAAGATCCTAAAAATAAGCTAACATCAATTATTTACAGTTCTTAAAGAAATTTTGGTAGTACTGAAAATTTTGCCAATTTAGGTATAGTGGAATAAGGTATTAGATATTTAACATATCATAAAGAGGTATTTGTAATTGGTGGGATTTATTTGGCAAAATAGCTCGAAAAGTAGTGGATGATTTGATGTTCACTGACCATGTTGCTATAGTATCTCTAAAAGACAGTTAAAGTGGTTCACTGCAGATCAACAGACTGCGCTTTAAGGCACAGTTATCCCTAAACCATACCCTTTCAAGTTTGCTTTTGAGTCTCTTTGCTGCCAGGACATGTTGTGAAGTTTTACATTCACGTATAGGGGCATGCTGGTCTAGCAGATTCCTCAGTGTATGAAAGTACTGTTGTGTTAATAAGCTAGCTGTTTTATGTGTGGCCTTGATAAGTTCAGATTTTTTAATGTCAGATATGAATTAATTTTTTTATCAATCTTACTTAGTTTTCTAATTTTCAAGCATTTGACACTGCAAGAGATTTTGACAGGAAAAGACAGCCAGATGGTCGGATATGTCATCGCTTACAACATGGGAAACCAAGGAGGAAAGGAATTTGCTAGTACACAGAACATCACGAGTATATCCATGCATAGGTGTTGGTTGTGAGACATGTTAACAAAAATCTAGGTCTGACAAAATTGATGTAATGTGTTCAGAAGTGTCATAGTGAGCTGTTTGACAAAGCACGCTGTCAGTGTTGCTAGTGGCAAAGATAGCCACAATTTTTTATCACTACGAGGAACATGATAGAGTTGAAACCCTGCTGGAGGGATCTCGTCCAGTAAGCCTGGAGTTTCTGATGGCCTAAGCCAGTTCTCCATCATACAGACGATGTCCAGGTCCTTTGAAGTAACAAAATCATTTAAGGCTGCAGCTTTATTTTGGAGTGACCTGGCGTTCAACAATCTTTGATGTTTCTAACTGAAAGGCCTGGGTTTAAGTCAATGTCACCTGACAGGATCAAGATAATAGACAACCCTGGGTTAACATTTCATAAGTGTGTGGCACTTGATGACAGCAGGCTTTTAGGGTATTAAACGCAATATTGCAACTGTCAAAGAGGGATACAAACTTGAGTAAATAATAACTGGTAATGTTGAAAGTTTGTCTGTTGTGGTATTGGTTGCCCAAGCAACCAGCATAAAGGAAAAAACATAACCAGAAAGTGCAATGCATGTCCAAAAAGATAGGCCAAAGTAAATTAGAAAGAAGTGCACCTACCTATGTACCAACCTGTCTATACAGCAAACCAAGAAGTGAGTAGATTAAGTAACAGTGAAGATTGGTGCACACATAAATATATATGAACCAATACAAATTGCTTGAAATACTGCAATATACCTATTGTAACAATTTCTGTATTTGATGTGACATCCTAGGGAAATGACAGTTGAATGATAATACCCACGACAGCCTTTTGTGACAATTAAGTTCAAAGGATTCAAGGGATAATAAGAGCAATAATGATATTTTATAAAGACAATACAGTAAAACATATACAGACCATCTGAGGGTAATGTCGGTTGAGTGATAATACCCGCATACTGCTTTTTGTGACAATCCTAGCTACTGTCCTTGGATCATATGAGCAATAATAATTCTTTATAAGGAGAATGTTTGTTAGGTGACAATAAAAACATAAACAAACCAGTTTATATTGTTAAAACAGAATTTTTAATACTGATCTGAAATAAACCAGCCTGTGGTAATGGCCGCTTTCAACAGATATTGTGACATATATCAAATACATTTTTATTGGGTTTGATGACATATTAACTAAGTATCCCATAAATTTCAAAGAAGGAAGTTTGGTGATGTAAATCATATGGTATGGAAAAAATGTGTAACAACGTTTTTATTATTTTTGCAAATATCATAACACTTAACCAATTCAATTTTTACTTGAAAAGTCAAACCACCAAAACTCCCCTTATCATAAGGTAGTCACACATATAAGGTAGTCCCACACAAACCTAGAAATTTTAGGGGAAAAAAACAAGGATTCCTCAGTAAAGAAAGGTTAATAAATATCAAAATTAAAGATTTCCTCGAAAGTTAAGGATTTCCTGGATTATTAAGTTTTCCCTGAAATTTTAGGCCCAAAAAGTTAGGCTCCTTTGTTTTGGGAAGTTTAATGAATACCAGAACGAAGGAAGGAGCAAGAAATAAGGGAAATCCTTACTTCTTAAGGGTTCCTTGAAAACGGGAGGTTTTAGTAAATACGGGCCCAGATGTTTTTCAAACTCTTTGGGGGAATACTTATTGGAAAGAATAATACTTGCATATATCTTCTTCCAATCTACATACCCAAATTTTCTTTTACTGTAGCAAATGGGGTTTCTGCATATTTATCACAATAGGCTAGACATTTAGGTTCAGGAAATCAAAGATAACATCGGAAAAGCATGTCATAATTCATAAAGAAGAGGCAATGTTGTTTTTCTAGAAGCAATGGAGAAATTTTTCTGATTCAGTCACAGACAAAATATGCAAGTTGTTTTATTTTTTCCCTGAACCATTCATAAAAGTCATTGTACAGGTATGTGTTACATAAAACAGCATGTTTATTAACAAAAATAATACCACATATCAAATTGTTTATGAAATCATACCTAACTTATTTTATATTAGACATATTATTTACGTTTTGAGTTATTTGCTGCAGGTGATAGCAATACTGATGTAAAGGATATTGCAGACTTTATTTTTTCCCTTGACAATAATACCCCAGTGGTGGAACCGAGCAACAATTCCAAGGAATATATCCCAATGTACTGAAGATACTTGCTGTATATGCAGATTAACAGAGAAGGATAAAACAAAACCCTATATTTAGGTTAGGGACAGAAAGGACATTTAAAGAGAAAAAAGGCATATCAAGACTTACTGTCAGAGAATGCCACATTTTGTCACGAGGTGAAACATCTTATTGATTAAGTAAGATGTATTTACGAAACTGCAAGTTATTTAATCTGTTTTAGACCAAAGCTTAAAACACTATTCAACAGAAGTTTTCCCACCTCAATATGTTAAGCCCCTGCCACACTACAGGTGGCATTTCCGGCAGCTACAAATCACCACACAAGCAGAGGTGGGAAGCAAAGCAGCATTGGCATATCTAACAAGAGTCACCCCAGGTGTTTATCAGGTGTATATGGATACAGAGGTATTATTGATGCATCCTCGGCTGACTCAAGGATGCCCTAGTACTGTCTTCAAGAGAACAGATTAACAGGGGTCAGTTTAACAATATTCATTAGACATTATTTTCTATCATTTGTTTTTATCACATGCTTTATTGCTCACCAACACAATCAGTTATCTTGATGTGTCTTCTTTGTATTCTTTTGGTGGTGAAATAGCTGTGTCATCATAGAAAATTCTGGATACACATCTCAGAACTGAGGTTATAGAACCACCAACAACTGCAGCTAGTGGTGACAAACCTCCAAGCGAGAACACGTGAGCTTATTACACCACATTATGCTACCTCATAAGTCCAAAATCTTATATTTATTAATTTTTTATACTTTTTATTTGTTTTTGTTTTTTCAATGTAGTTCACATGTACAAATATTTATTATATTCATAACAGTATGCAAGCTCATGAAGGGCAATACCTTAATTTGTATTGTAAAAAACCTTATGCCCATTCACACTACAGACAGTAAGTCCCTCGGTTAGAGGTTTTACTCAGCAGCAGAGCCGCCTCCAAGGATGACACATACCTTCCTAGATTTGGAGTACATTCACACAACAGGCGGTATAATCCACAGTTATAGACATTTAGCAAAACGCCCCTGTCCTTTAACTACTGTCCAAGGTTCGTATGCGGCCTTGAGACATAGTGGAGAAACACCCATTTACTTCCACTTGCCTGATGTCGCTGTATTGCACCAAAAGATGACCGAGTCACAACCTTATATACACTGTAGACTACATCTTCAATTAACATGGAAAGAAATCCATCTGCACATGCCCACATTTTCAGCAGATGCTCACAGTACCAAATTCAGAGACGGAAATTATTTTTTTAAAAACTTTAGCAGGACATGCAAGGTAATGGACGATTGGCTACTGCATCACAAGGTTGCATACGAACCTCAGACAGTAGTTGAAGGACAGGGATGTTTCACCAAATGTCTATAATCATAGATTTTACCAACTTTAGTGTGAAAAGGGGTATAAGTGGTGCAAGCTTAAGTATTGTATCCATGCTAGATAAGTACCTTACAATATCAGTTGAGGGAGAAAGTCATATTTTTTGGCTTAAAATAGCATTCTTGCTTCTGTATTATTGAAACAAACCCATGGTCCATATAAATCTTCCAAAGAAAACCCCAAATCCAAAATCCTGGACAATGTGTAATTTTTATGAGCAAGTGCAAAAAACAACTTTTAGAAATTCCTCGTGCAGACAAATTCTTGAAGATCAATTTTAATTCCTGCTGGAAAATCAGAACAAAAATATTGTTTTGGATTACAATTTAAAACCAAATCCTTATTTATTGGTTCATTTCCTCAGCGGTGGCTTTTATCATCATGGCCATCTTTTACTTTGGCATAGCATGCTATCGATCTATTGGGAGTAGATTTTTTTATCTTAAGTTCAACAAAGCTGGTTTCAATAGATTTTCTGACAGAATTGCCAATAAATATCATATGTTGACATAAAAAGACATAACTTTTGACACATTGATGTTATCTATGCTGAATGGCAATCCATATTATACCAGTAAACACTGAAAAAACCTGCCAATTGTTTATGTTTTTCCTGCAGTGGAGGAAATGTTTCTTGCCTTGAGTTGATATTTTAAGCAATAGGAGTGAAACCAAAACCAAATTAATTAGTGATAGTAAACCAAATAAATTCTAAAGGAAATATATTTGATAAAGCATATAAATTAATTATCCTCATCAGCCTTATCTATTTGGAATCTTGCCTCATTTCTTCTGAGACTTGGTGTAGCCATATGGTATGACATGCATGGCCATTGATTGGATATAGTATGTAACCATGAATAACAGTACCATAACAGTAAGACGGCAGTAGTACAAATGTTGGTCAACAAAGGTAACCTCAACTCACCTTTGGTAGTCATTAAACAAAGACGTGATACCGAAACATGACTGAGTCACAACATAATACACTGTGGACCACACCTTCAGTTACTGTATGAAAAAACCCTCATGCTACCAACTTCAGAGGTGAAAACTTTAAAAAAAATTTTAAACTTCTCTAGCACAGGCAAGGAATTGGATATTTTGCCACTGAGTCAGAAGCTTGTATACAGATGTCAAACGGTAGTTGAAGGACTGGGTTGCTTTGACCAATGCCTACTACCGCAGGGCATACTTCCGCTAACATGAATGTGGTATAACAAATTTTTGTTTTTTAATTGAAAACCGTGTTCATGAACTGATGTTTTATCTTAACCATATCAATGATAGGCTAGATAGCTTTTATAGGTAGGGTTGCCACTGGAGGACCGCCACCAGGAAATCCTATCCCCCCCCTCAAACTGAAACTTCTTTAGGGTTAAAAGAGAAAAGTCTTTAAATTCTTGGTTAACTTTGTTTTACATAAACCTCTCCAGGGGGAGGATTTCACGTTTGCTGTAGGATGTGGTGATACACCGGTATCCAGCTTTTTGTTCAATTAAGACAGACACCAGTGTGTATTGCGAAAAAGTTACAATTCACCCCCTTAATAATGCTGACATTTCAACAAACGATGCTAAGATAGTAAATGTGGTAGTCTCACAGTGTTCGAACCAATGTTTGAAAGAGGACAAATTTTAGGTATTTTATACAGCTCTGTTTCCTACAATGATACCCCGGTCAATATGGGATAGATGTGTTTGAAGCAAACATGATTAATAATTTTGAAGTGAGTGACGATAAAGTCATTACTCCTAATTGTGTCTGGGGTAGTCAGTGCTATTGGCTTCTGAAAGGATGGGATTGGTAATTGGGAAAAAGGAGGAAAATATTGAAGGGGGTTCAACAACCACATGATTATAAGGAGATAAGACATTAGACGAATCTATAAGTTTGGTCATGCCTGTGTAATGGAGAAATGATTTCATTTAGCCCTAAACTGATGGCTTGCGTGCAGAGACATAACAGGGTTGGCACCTTGTAATTGGTGGTTTTTCTATGGGTGAAGTACAAAATCAATTGGCACCTTTTAAAGCTCAGTTAATCATAATTTCTGCTAGTGTTGGGTCAGACTGTAGGGAGAAGTCGTGGTCTAATGTGGGTCACAAATGTATAAATAATTTGTTGCAAACCAACGAAATATAATTGAGTATCCTCACTGGTGAATTTTACTTACTGTGGCCAAAAAATCAGAAACCTATCCTAACATATATCCTTCTGTAATGATTATTTTCTTCCAATCGGCAGGTCTAATTGGGAAATAGGCTTCTGACTGGATTGTTGTAATTGAACAGCCTTATTAATATTATTGCAAAAAGTGTTAATATTTTACATACTTAATAAAACAATTGAGTAAAATGTTAAATTATAACATTAATAGTTTACCAACTAGGAACTCTAGAAATATGTGTACACCATCATTGTATTGACTTAATGCAATTCCAGTCAACTGGCTGGCTATATAAAGATTAGTGCTAGTTTTAAGTGGTCATCTTGTTGAGAGGTATCCTTTCTCATCTGACCACATTAGAGAAGTGTACTGATCCATCTGTCTCCAGAGTATTTTACCAAGGCAAAGTAATCTATTGATCTACAAACATTCCTATATAATGTATTACCACCACTATTACTGAATCACTGAGCCAATGATCCTGAAAGCATACACAAGAGAATTAGACACAAATCCAAACAGAAAACACCCCAGTCTGATGATGTGATAAATGGCCGAATTGGGAGATGTAAACCTCATGGTGAATATTAGATTAACTCCTGCATTTCGTTTAACTCCTTAATCGTTCCTTCATGTACTGCCATACTTCTGTAAAATTTGCATAGTGTGACATTTCTTGTTTTCCTTGACCACCTATGTGGACGTTTGAAACCATATGTGGCGCCGGTTTCAGTAGGATAACTGCAGGGTGTCCTATCAATCATGTAGATCTTCTGCTACTGTACATCTACATCCTGAAATATTCTGTCTCTTTCTGTGCATCCAGTCATGCTATATTTTTTGTTGTACAGTTACAGTAACTTTTTATTTTTTTTCTGTGTCAAACTGTAGTCATTACATTGCCCCAGCTTGATTCTGTAGCCAGGGGGGTCTGCGTGGATTCCACACACGTTCAAGCTTTCTGTTTCTATTTTACCTGCTATGATGACTGGAAAGGCCACCTGAGGGGTAACTGGGGCATTAAAAAGAGTCTTTGGGTCTGCTATTGTCAACTCCACTACTTCTTTCGTCTAGCTTTAGTAATTCTGCTTGACTTAGAGAAAGTTCAGATATATACTGTATAAGTTTAAATTTTCACTGGTCATTAATTTAAGCTGTGTTTGCTAATGGGCAACTGTCCTTTAGTGAACATTAGCTATTTTCTTAAAATTGAAGAGTTAGTTAAATTTTCTTCTAGCTTAAGTTTTTTACTTATACAGTTTTCTTAAAATGAAGTAGCAATCTCCGGGCTGTAGTGATAGCAATTGGTAGAAGCCAGGGAAAGATATCCCTTGGAAAATGTTATTAATCAGGAAATTTAAAATGTTTATGATAATATAATTTGTATTAATTTTACACCATTTTTCATGCTCTTTAGATTCCTTCTTCTTTGCAGTGTTTTTTCCCTTCCAACCACCCGGCACAACCCAACTGATATGGAAATTAGGTATAATGTGAAACACCAAATAAATAATCCAATAACTCAGAAGAGAAATGCCTGCTCACAAATGGTTTAGGCGTGTTGATTATTTTTATACAACCTGCACGATGTTTGCAGTCCAGACGATCTAAAAACTTTCTTGTGACAGCGGAACAAGGGAATAAACAGAAGTCAGGGGAAGCTTCATCTGGATGGCACAGCCTGCCTTTTGTCATGCAGTTTTGTTGCCAAAGTAAAAAGAATAAAAAAAATAATGAAGATCAAAGAAACTCAAAATTAAGTATTCGTTTGAAATATGGATCAATAAAATGAAATCTGCAAAATCAGATGTGATGTGTTGCATTAATTAGACACATTTAGATACTCGTTGTTATGATTAACAATATATTAAAAGGAAATAATCGCTGGAATATAATTATTTAGTTGGTTGGACAAAAAGTATAACCACTTATATGCAATTATGCAGCTGGTTGAACAGTAACCAAACAATCATAAACATGAAGTAATTTTCAACTATTCAGCAAAAATCATATTTCATTTCATGCTATTTCTGCTGCGTCCTTTCACTTCCACCATTAGCACTTTTCAGTTTGTTGTTACTTATCTCTGGTCTTACTTGTTAACCCAAAGTGACTCACAGCTTAGAGGTAAAAAAATCAGTCCATTATTGTAATCTTTGTGACTGAAAATCTATGTGTTTGGTATTGTACTATACAATACAAGAAAAGGTTGTGGGATGCTTTCAATTTTATCCATATTCAGATACGTGGCGTGGTATGTCTGCCTTAACCTCACAGCAAATTAATTATTTGTCATAATTTAAATGATCATAATTATTTCCTTATTTTCTGGTCAAACTTTGACAATTTCTTTGCCATTGCCCATTCTCATTATGATAAGGTATAAGTCCAACATAATCCTTGCAAATCAATCAGGTATTTCCAAAGGAAAATAGGCTTGAAACCCCTTGTCAATCAAATCCCTCGTGTGTTGCATTAATTAATTAATTAATCTCGAGGGAAAATATATTGATCCTTTATATAAAGCCGAACAAATAAAATTTGGACAAAATTATCATTCAGGATAAAAGTGAAACAAATGAAGCAATGTTTAAAGTTGTGGCTACCTGGAGGAAATCTATCTGGCATTATTTTTTATTTTAAAGAACTATACTGTCAAAAAGGCTTTCTTGTCAAAGAACATCCCCCATGCATTTGCAAGAGGGCCCTGTGTGGGAGCAAGATTAAAAGGTTGCATGCAATGCAGGTGTTAAGCCTTTCATCTGATTTCTTTATCCTTGAATTTATTTAAGTGCCAGATCTAGCGAATTGCTTTTTTCATTTGTTTTTATCTCTGGACTTTCATGAATTGTGGTGCAGTGTGATGAGTATCAGTTTGTTCATGGGATGGGTGACCGATTTGTTGTACTACTTGTGTCGCTGATGGCTTTGCGGCTAGCGCTAGTAGACCAGATCCCCTTTCTGCCTTGTTTAGAAACGTTTGTTTTTACCTATTTTCGGTGTGTAAATTGTGACCAAACAAGCTCCCACCCAACAACTAGGACACATAATTTCTTTTCCATGTGTTTTAATCACTGTTAGCAATTAATATTTATAAAGGGAAAAAAGGTCATATAGCCTTTTTTCAAAAGTAAAGTATTCTCATCAGTTAATTTTGTATGAAAATATGTTATTGTTGGAAGACCCCATGGACCGTGACATCCTATTTTGTAAACATCCATGAATATTAATGAGTCGTACAAGTCTGCGAACTTGATCTTCTATCAAATTGATGTTTTGATGTGAAAAAAAAACACGTAAGACCTGATGCATAATAGTGTATAAGCAGAAATTTTAGCTAGAAGAAAACTTCACTTATCCCCCCTCCCCCGCAAAAGGACAATAACCACACAACTGCGGGTAGCAGTATATTATTATACAGAAAAAATAACAATAGTATATGTAAATATATATAAAATGTATCTATTAAAATATTTACAGTTCTTCATATTGTATAAATATATGGTTAATGTTTACAGTTCATAACTCAAACAATAATGTTATAGTGTATGCAATTAATATTACTACAAAAGCTAACGGAAAGCACATCCCAATCGGATGTCCACGATAGGGTGGCAACCTCTACCACAACTACAAGGACTTCCACTATTATTGTACTCCTGGCCCTGGTGGAAGAAAATTGCAAATTCATCTGGGTGGACGTTGTGGCAGCCGGGTCAAGCTCTGATGCTCAGTTTTTCTAACACTGATTTGAGGCACAAAAAAGAGGATGGCAGCATCCCAGAGAGTGAATCCCTGGTTGAAAATGAAGTTTTTCATCCTCGGCGACGATGCTTTCCCCCTTAAGCTCTGGCTGATGAAGCCCTACTCAAGACATGGACTTCAACCAGAGAGTCTTCAACTACAGGATCAGCTGCAGAAGAAGGGTCATAGAGAATGCCTTCGGGATCCTAACGTGTCCCTCTTCCGGATATTGCAGAGGCCGATGCAGCAGGAGCCCCCCCATGGTGGCCAGGGTGGTCATGGCCTGCCTTGTACTGCACAACCTACTAAGGATGAGATACTCCACAGGTCAACAGGATAACTTAGGGGGAGAGGGCCAGGCCCCCATAGTGCTCGAGGGCAATGACTTTCCACATGAGGGCCGGAAATCACTGGAGGCAGCCAAAACCCAGAGGAATAATCCGAGGGACTATTTCATGGATGAGGAGCAGGTCCCCTGGCAAGTGGAGAGAATTTAAAGATGTAATTATTGTGATACTAAGATGTAAATATTGTAATACCGTGACACTTTAAATGTAAATACAACAATGGAAAACTTAAGTAGATAACCAAAATTAAATTTTGTGAATGACGCTAGTGATGAAATTTATGTAAAATTTATGTACTACGTCAGGGGCTATGTATAACTTGACAAAAGTATTACATGGACAATTGGTGATAAGCTAAAGTAGTATTTTATTATGGTAAACATTGCATGCCTTTGCTTCTGCTTGTGTACACAAATGTGTGTCACCACACTGTCTGGTGACAAAAGAAAGGGGTTCAAAGGGTTCACATACAGTGGTTTAAAACAATGGATAATCAAGGAAGCAAGCAAGCAAACCCTCCTCCATGGTACCAAGATTGAAATAAAATGTAGGCCTCCCACAGCCACCTCAAAGAAAACACTGAAATAATAAATGTATTATTGTTTGGACATTGGAGGGTCCCACAGCCACCCCAGAAAGCTGGACATGGGTTCAGGCACACAATTCTTTTACGGTAGCGGTGGGGGGAGGTGTTTTTGAAGTATGGTACTGCAAAGTATTATATCAGTTGCTTGGTGTGGGGGTTTCTTTTTAATTCTTAATAGGGTCTTCATTGTGAGGGCGTTATCGGTTAACCTATAGTTAGTTAATGTGCTTGCTGGGGGAGTTAATTTGTTCTTATAGAGTAGGACTTTGGAAGCTTTATTATGTTATTTTATTAATCTTTTTTACTGATTTGGGTGTGTTGTGAGAAACTTTTTATTTCATTGGGTTGTTCAGTTCTTTTATAACAACAATATAGCTCAAATAATTATTTTGGGAAGATATGGCAGGCCTGAAAAAGGGCCTTTAACCAAACTTCCTATTTTGAACAAAAACCAGAAGTCTCAAAAATTTTTGAGTAAATGTGCCAGCACAATATATTCTCATATATAACAATATATGCTGTAAAGTTCCAAAAATTGATGTATCCTCATTGAAATGCAAAATGTGTAGGAGCAAAAGCCAAGCCAAGTGCCCCTTATATAGGCTTTCGTCCATGATATAGCATCTTTCTGTAAATTCCCGATTGTCGTGGGATACCACAAATCTATCTGTGAACCCTGTCCTTTTTGTCCTTGAGATGTTCTAATAATCTGTAAACCACATCCCTATTTTCCGTGGACAGGTCCATAAACATCAGTGCATATCCGTGACCTTCTTCCATGACCCTTCTTATTTGTTCTTGTGGTTTCTGGTAATGTCCGTGAACATCCGGTGGCGTCTTTAAAGCCTCTGGGGATATCCGTAGAAATTTCCTCAGCCTTTATTGGCGTGGAAGAGGAGAATGTTAGGGATGCCACAAGGATATCACGGATGGGTTTAAGGACATTAGGGAGGACTTACGGATGAGTTACGGATGAGTTACGGATAAGTTAGGATATCAATTACAGATAAGGTCAAGCAGTTTGATTTTTCTGTAGCGTCCTTATGGACACTTTGCATCCATGGCAGATACCATAAGGACATTTCGGACATTAAGGATGTGTTCACGTATGAAAACTATGATCCGTAAATCACTCAACATTTTCCATATTAGGAAACCTGGCACGATACAGCAGAACATCCGTGGATGTGTAACTGGGGTCTTAAGAGTATATTGTGTTCTCACTCAAAAAACAAGTAATCTTTTGGGGAAATGATTTATCTCTCAAAATCTAAATTGCTTAATAGCCTAATTTTTCAGACCATCACACGAACAAAAATCTGCAAGATTTACTCTGATCTTGAGAGTCCTGTTGGTGATCTTACTGCTTAAGTAGTTCTCTGATCTGTCAAGCTCAAGAGTTCGGTTGCCAAGGCAATGGATCCATTGATCTGCAAATATTATTCAGTTTGTAGAGAGACCACCATTGCTAAATCATTGAGGCAATAGAATGGAAAGACTGAGCATCGGATTTAGACAAAAACACAAAGATAAGATCTGATGGTCTCCCCAGGCTGATGTAATTAATGGCCAAGATGGGAGGTGTAATCCTCAAAGTGAATATAAGGTTAAAGGTAATGCTCTAGGAATTCAATTGTCAACCCAAAACCTTGTTTAATTGAAACTTTTAGACAATATACTCAAGATGGTTTATAGGATATATGATATCAGCAAGTAGTAAAACCTTGACTGCTATGATGGAAAGTTTAAAAGAAAGAAAGAAAATTGGCCAAAAGCAGATTCCCTTGAGGCACACCATTAATTAGGACACCTTCTGTGTTACATTTAGTATGATTTAATAAGCAACAGTGTGGAAAGAGTTAACTCGTAGACACTCTTGAACAGCGCTGCACAGGTAATTGGATTGCCTCGATTAGCTGAATTGAATGTCTTCCTTCAGTGAAGATTTAAGCTTTTTTTACTATCTTTGTGTAATTTCAATGCCACTTTTTACTTTTCAAGAAAAGGTCTGGGATTCTCAAAATTGCATAGCTGGATTTGCTATCCTGTAAACCTATTGGCATTAGCACACAAATGAGAATTCATTATCCATATCTTGTATACTGAAATCTAGTAGCATTGGCCCTTGTGTAAACATATTCACAAAGTTAAACTAGCTTTAAAACTTACTCATATAAATTATTTTTATGAATTTACAGTTAAACTTTTCACAATATAGAGAATTCTTAAGCTTAAACTCATCTTAAAAGTCATGCATAAATGTATTTTCTGAGAACCCATCAGACGGGCCTTCCTGGCTTTCAATTAAGCACAGCCATGTTTCTGGCATTTTTGAAATTAAGTTTGAAAGAGAAAGATGCTTCAAAATTTATTTGCCCGCCCACCCAAACCCAAAGTAATCTGTTTTAAAATTACCCCTTACGTGTTTTACTGTATTTATGGAGTTTTGTAAATGCATACATGTATTAATCACATATATATTAAATCATCTGTATGTAAAATATAGGTCAATTTACATTGCAAACTAACCTCGGGATCTGTTAAAAGATAGTAGTCACATTTATCTGGTACACTGGAATAAAATTATATGAAACAGACCACTTCAAGACCGGAAATAAAAAGCACAGCCTACGCAGTTGACAAACCCTACAGTTTAAACATAAACCCAGAAGTTAGTTATTTAAATCAGAGTATCAAAATTAACCACTTTTGTGTCCTTATATTTGGTTGCTAAAAGTGTGAAACTAAAATAGCAACCAATTGTTGTAATTTAAGCATTTATACTTCTGTTCATGTAAAGTCTTCTGCTGTCCCACTGTTCAAACTACTATTGTTTACGAAGGCATCATTGGGGGGCCACGGCCACAGTTATAACACACTCACCTCCCACCTCTGAGGTCAGCGGTTCAAAAAGCGGGAAAGTTGTCAGTTGCTTACCGATGGTCGGCAGTTTACAGTACAGAACCTTGACCAATTGTATGTACTGGTTTCCTTTGCCCACAAAACTGTCCGTCGTGATATGACCAGAACACTGTTAAAAGTGATGTAAAAACCAAAATAAATATATAAATTCATGAAGACATCTGCATCACACATACCTTTAATCCATCCGTGAACTGATTGTCTCATAGTTGTCACAGAAAAAATGGCAACATGTGTTGACAATTACAACCCATAAGCAAGCAGTATCTGAGAATGCAATCTGAGAATGTTTGTTTTCTTCTGATATTGCTTTTTATGCATATTTACCATTATTTCTGGTGGGAATTACATCATACAATGATGACAAATGCCCTGCTTATATTCAATAGCTCTGTTAGAATATCACCCCAGGCTGTTTTATAATATCAGATGGGAGCATATTTGCACAAATACAAGTATGACAGGACATCTACAAGGAATGTATTTGCATTCATCATTCAAACATTGGTTATCGGAAATACCAATGCTTATGGGTTGTCACATAGATGTACAGAGGCAAGATTGAAGCTGAAAGAAAGGATAAGTGCAGTCACTGATATATTCTTTGTCAAAGTTAAACGTAAACATATGCAAACTTAAATTTAAAATAACCAATGAGTAAACTAGATTTGGATAAACAAATTAAAAGCAGAAGTTTTAGTAAACATTTCTGAAGATTTCTATTTTAAACTTACTACATCTTCTCTACAATCTGAGTCTAAATTGTCATTAATTGCAATTTGCTCATCTCTCCTAAGGATAAGCTCTTAAGAATCTTCTTACTTGTCTTCCATGCTTAGTTTTAACGCATCCACAATAAAACAATCTTCAAGATATACTCTGATCTTGAGAGTTCTGCTACCAATTGCACCGCATTTGTGGTTCTTGGATCTGTCAATCTCAAGAGTTTGTGTAACCAAGGCACCAGACTCTCAGATATAGTTGTGTCTGTAGCAAGATCACAATTACTATGAGGCAGAGACAATTAATCAGTATCCAAGAAGTTTAGAAAGAAAAGCACCAATTTGTATCCAAGGGTTATCTTTATATTGATGTGACAAATGCCCAAGATGAGAGGTGTCATCTATGGACTGAATATCAGAGGTAGGTAGAAGCTGTAGGAATTCAATTGCTAATCGGATCCAACTTTTGTCCCTGACTTTTCTAATGTAAGGATAGGAAAGGGCAGAGGAAAGTGAGTTAAATTAGATTACTGAAAGAACACAAATTAGAAATCTGAGTTGAGTTGAAGGCTTCAGTTCCTTTTTATGAAACACAGAACAGTATGAATATGTTATATGTGTAAAAGATAATATATGAATACAAATATGTTGAGAGTATTATCTGATATGGATTTCAATGATGGTACATAACATCCTCTGACATTAAAATGCAATCCGTTTAAAACAGATGCCTGAGAAAAAGTATAAAAGTATACTGCCTAAATACTCTTAAGCAACAAAGAGCTCCATAGAAGAGCAGAAACAACTGGAATAGAAGAATACATCAAATCAATTAGATGGAAATACATTGACCCCATCCTGAAAAGAGAAAAGCAAGATAACACATAAACTAGCACTGAAATGGGCACAAAGAGTAGAGAGAAAGGAGGAATGACCAATGGAAAGCTAAAGAAGTACAGGAGAGTGAGGAAGCAACAGTAATGGGTTAAAATGATAGTAAAATCGCAAAAAGAGAAGAAAAAGATGGACTAGATTGGAAAAGTCTGACATTTGACTTATGCATGTATCTTGCCTTATGTACCTCAAAGAACGAAAATCATGGTAATGAGAACTTTCGTTAAAGAAAGAGGAGGAAGAGGGAAGGGGGGAGGAAGACCCTGTCAACTAGGATATCTTGATGAGCTACATTGAAAAGCTTCTTTGTTGGTATCTTTGACCAGGGTTTTTTGACCCCAAAGCCTAGACTGTGTATCTCAGTAGACTCAGAGACTTAGCTATATTAAGCTAAGCCTAGCTTAATAAGCTTAAATCAGTTACAAAATTCACAAGTCCAACATCTAACCCAAAGTTCCATGGAATTTAGATTTAAGCAACTTAATATATATGGAGAGCCAAAGTGAAAGTATATTGCCAGACTTTGTTCAGGTCTAGAATTCTGAGTTTCTGTTGTACAACTTTCTTAAGATTGACTGCTTAGATTACCCGACTGTTAGTAAATCCAATAGGTTCTGCCTACTCAAAGATTGACAGGAGTAACCAAGCTCCAATATGGAATCTATTTTAAGAAAAGCCATATAACACTTGGTTAATGGCAGGTAGTGCAGGGGATTAAGAATGTTCTATTAATTAGGTAGCTTTTATCATTTTATTTTCCCAGATCACATTTCAGTCCCAGAAGTAGTGTTCGTTTGCTAGAGCAGGTTTGGTCTTGATCAGATAAATGAAAAAGGCTTTCTTCCAGAACCAATGTGTTCTGTATGCATTGGAATAATTATCACCCTGGCCAAAGAAATTTCTGTTGGATGTGTGCTTCAAAGGTGAAGATTTAAGATCTCTGTGCTGCCAAACCTTTGCAATGGTTAATTTTTAATCAACATTGATAAATCTATTCTGCTGGATTTAGTTTGTCTTTTTGGAATGTTATGTAATCATAGGGCTGCAATGGAAACTGAGTAATAATATTGGTGTCATTAAAATCCGATGTTGTTTGACAATGCCAGATGAATTTCAGTGTAGGATCTTGATCAGATACTATGCACCGTATAATTGAATTACCTGAAAGGATAACATAATCAAATAAACTTTATTCAGGGAATTCATTATAATTATAAAGGTAATTCAAATACTGGAAATTAAATTAACCCAGTAAGACCAAAATGACGGACAGCTTGATTTATCTATTCGCAAAAAACTACTTGCATATTAATTACTAATTGACATTGTTAGATATGTTTCAACCAAAAAAACTTATTGTTTCATGCAATATTCAAAGGGGGAATGGACAACAACTTTTATATGCTTTCATACCCAAGTCCTTCTCTTTGGAGTGGGGCCATGGTGGCGCAGTGGCAACACACTCGCCTCTCACCTCTGAGAGAGAACTTCAAATCCCGGCCTGAACTCATCTGGGAAAGCTGGTAGTTGCTTGCCGTTGATCAACTGTTTTAAGTTCAGAACCTTGACCAACTACATGGTCTGGTTTCCTCTGCTCTTCCAACTACCCGTCACTATATAACCCATTAAGGTAAACCAATTAATCAATATCCAGGCATGACACATAAAGCACTGAAAAATATAAAATTCACTTCAGAGTAACTTCTGGCTTGTCCCTTAAAAGACACTCATCACCCACACTCATCACCCACACTCATCACCCACACTGGTAGTTTCAGTACATTGTTGATGACCTGTTTTATTCCTGCAGGTTTTCTCTGTCCACACAAGAGATCCACACAAACAGCCGTTCAATAGCAAGGGCACAGGTTTCTCTGAGAAGACTAGATGTAATCAAAACTCCAACTAACTACTCTTGGTAAGGCAGCCTTAATTATACCTATGTTAGTGGCCTTGGGGATAAAGAGTCTGTTTTAAGTTCAGAACCTTGACCAACTACATGGTCTGGTTTCCTCTGCTCTTCCAACTACCCGTCACTATATAACCCATTAAGGTAAACCAATTAATCAATATCCAGGCATGACACATAAAGCACTGAAAAATATAAAATTCACTTCAGAGTAACTTCTGGCTTGTCCCTTAAAAGACACTCATCACCCACACTCATCACCCACACTCATCACCCACACTGGTAGTTTTAGTACATTGTTGATGACCTGTTTTATTCCTGCAGGTTTTCTCTGTCCACACAAGAGATCCACACAAACAGCCGTTCAATAGCAAGGGCACAGGTTTCTCTGAGAAGACTAGATGTAATCAAAACTCCAACTAACTACTCTTGGTAAGGCAGCCTTAATTATACCTATGTTAGTGGCCTTGGGGATAAAGAGTCTGCAATTGATCATAAATATTTCTGACTCACAATGGACATTTTGACAATACATCACAGTTATTTTTGTTGCAGAATATATATTTTACAATATCCGAAATTACTGTGAATTAGGTAATACATAACTATCATACAATTGTATATTGATATCCGATCTCTTTGGGAAAAAAAACAAGTTCCTTAGTGGCCTATAGGTCAGAAAGTACGGTATCTAATCACAGGCTGTTACCGCTGTGTGGGTTTGACTCCCACAAGTGACAATTGTGAGGGTCTGTCCATCTATAGCCTCAGCTGTTGATCAGGACATAAAAACCTGACTTTGACCTTTTGAGGAAACTAATTTATAATAACATTGTAAGAAGACTTTGGGCTTCATGCATATAGCATTGGATAGCTAAATGAAAATGCACATAACACCTACACCAAAAGTGTCATGGCAAAACAGGAAAGAAAAAATGCAAATATCCTGTTTGTCTGTTTTGTTGAAGTAATTGGAGTATTTCTGTTGAGTATTTTTGTTGGTGGCAATTTCGATAAAAACACATGTATCTGTATCCTGATTTATTAACTGATGTATTTTTGCAAGAGAATATTAACCATAGTATCAGATTGATTAAATAGTCCAGTATTATTGTTATTCATATCTTCCTTGAAAAAGGATAAAATTTTGATGATTATCAAGCCTTGTTTTCCTTTAAAGACTGGCAAAGTAGACTAATCCAACACATAAAAAGGCTATATTTAGCCCAGAGCCATGGTGAAGTAATATATATTGGCTTGTCTCCTGAATTGGACACCAGTCCTCCTGGGACGGATGTGTTTAAAAGCTGACAAGGTTGATATTTTGAAAGCGAGTAGGGGTAAAGTCATTCCCCTAATTGCATCTGGGGGACTCAGGGTCTTGTTTGCCACTGAAAGGAGGGTGGGAGGGGTTAGAATGGGTAAAGAAGAAAGACAATGTAATGAGGGGATCTACAGTGGGGAGTGGGGTGGTGAAAAATCACACAATTATAAGGAGGTAACAAGGTATCAGATGAAGCTGTAAGTTTGCGAAATAAGTTTATTTTGCTGTAAAATGGTTGCTTGGTTGCTGAGCAATAATTGGATTGGCATCCTCTCGTTGTGTGTGGGTCTTAGTGTCTCTCATCTGTGGCTCAAACAAAATAGATCATAACCAGAGAGCACTAGTTTAATTTCACACAGTTAATGCAATAGTGTGTGGATAGATAATGTAGATAGATACACTAAAAGGAGAGAGAGAAGGGAGAAAAATTACAGAAGTAAAAGGGGGGAAATGGGAAAATTTTACTTTATTGCTTTATCCATGACATTTTTTTTTCTCTTACCGAGAAAGGGAAAACCCCAATAGGAGTTGAGGGAGGGGAGGGCTTTTGTTATTGTGTGTGTGTTTGTAGCTAGGAACAGTAAATATGTTGGGGGCCGCGGATGCAGTATTGACGTGCAGGATAAAGTTTTCAATAGTGGAATATTATAATGATTTTTACATTGTTAATTTGCACACGACACGGGGATTCTAAATGCTGTTGCCATTTGATGTAATTGGTTGGACATTAATGGAATACCCACCCGGGGATGAAGGATTTAATTAGTATAAATTGATATGTGGAATGTGTCTCAGTACTATTTAAGACATTTTTTGCTACCTGTGCAGTTTTGAGAGAGGAAAGCGTTTACTTCTTATGTACTGGATGTCTTTGAGAATATAAATCATTCATGGCAAAATACCTTCCTCTGATTGTCAACTGCTAAACGGAATATGAGATTATTTCTATGAAAGTTTGATGAGGATTATGTTGATAATGTCCCTAAAGCAACGACAAAGACATTTATTTTCTCCGAAAAGGGAAATGCTCAGGAGAAAGAGATCACAATGAGACTAGGTTTATCTGTGTCATAAAAGTTTTATAAACCTTCTAGAAGCTCCAGTATCACTTAAGGAGAGGACATCCTACTTGATTTCACCAAATAATATGGTGTAACATACATATTCTACTGTTGGCTTTCATTTGGACAGAAAGACAGTTGTTAGTAATAATATTATATCATCAGCAAATGATGTGATGTTTACACCTACATATATCTAGACAATTCTGAACAATAACCAAATTTAATTTGTTGGACACAAAAACCAAGTTGAAATGCAGGCATTTTATGTGTTTCAGAAGTTCTGACTCATAAAAATGATAATATAAGATACAATCTAAACTGCCTTAAACTGCTGTCGATATACTAGGATAGAGCACCTGTATTTCTTCTATGTAACTTCCAGTACATGAGCAAATATTCCATACAGAACTAAATATGATCTCACTGGCTATAATTCTACTCATTGTAGTAGTTGTCCTCTGCGGTATAGTTGGCAGCATCTATGCGTACTTGTACTTCACACGGATAAACCCAAGGACGGGTAAAGGTACAAAGTACATGGAATCGGGAACTCAAGACGATGATGGTGGACAAGGAAGGCGTACACATTTGTTTCTGTTTAAACGGTGAAAAGGAGGAATTACTAGGTGTAGTTGAAGGATATCATGCAGCTGCAGATTAAAACTTTACCAGTTTCACCTGAATTAAGATTCCATGATTTTGAATGGAATATAGTTACAGGCAAATACCGAGCAAGGAGTTATTGGTGATATTGTTACTTTATTGATTTCATCAGTGATGATTTGTTTTAATATCTACTACTGTGTTAATGTATAGACGGATTGTTATGCATATCCTAATTACTGTTTAGCACAAACACATGACAATGCTAATCATGTTTTTAAAATCCATTTTTATTGTATATTTGTTGAACAATATATAACTTAACAGATGGCTGATTTTCATACAAAAATACATTTATTTCTATCATAAAATATGCCACACACACTCTTGCTCATTGTTTGATATAATGCTCAAGCTTAGTCAGTGCACAAAAAAGATCACTGCAAATTACTAAAAAAATCTATTTCTACTGTACCTTTATGCCAGTTTTTAACAATTGCATGATTGTCTGTAGTACTGGGTGGGGCTTTGTAAATTTGCACTGCAACCAAAAAGTAATGGAACACATGGCAGCCTTTTGTTGTTGTGTAAATAATGAGAGTAGTAGCAAAAAACCTCCTGCTACCCATCATATAAAGTACATCTCCATCAACCTTATATCGAGGACAAATTGATCCTTCCATGACAATGGCTTTAAGCTATTTAAATGGATTCCCCTATTCTGCCAGAATGAAGGAAATGTTCTAGTATCTCTTTCCTCTGTTTCTAACTTTAACATTCCAACATTCACTGCAACAAAAAAGGAGGTAGCCATGGCAATTTTCGTGATTTGTTGTTAGTTGGGTTTTTTTGACAGAACACTGTGCCATCATTTATATTCATGTGCATTATATTTTGTAATGGATGGCATTACCAGAGGTCGAGTTAGTTCTATTGCTTTCACAAAGGTCAGTGTTGCAGAAATGATGTTTCTTTGCTGTTTTGCATTTAATATGAGGATGTGATCAATAAAGAACTGTACTGTGATCCATAGACCATCCAATTAACTGCATTAAAATGTTAATGAGTTAATTTATCTGTTTAAAATTATAAGAAGAAGGTCAAGTCTTATGCCGATGTTCCACTGTAGTGACTAATAGGGAAGCCAAGTCAATTTTAAGCTTCCAGTGCTTCTGTGACTGATACTGTCTCTGTCAATCAGGATTCGCAAAGACCAATAGTAACTCTCTTGAGCATTAATTAGGGGTTCAACTGCAATTTTACAGAAGAATGTACAAGTCGGGGCTTAGTGCCTAAAAGATCAATTATAATGATATACTAAACTTAAAATTAGCTCTTGCATTTGAGCCACAATTGTCTTACCACTGACAAAATTGATCTTTAGTACTTAAGAGATAAATGTTCATTTTAAAGGAATTCTAAACATTTTTTATGTTTTCAAAAGTGTCTAGGAAGTTGGTAGTGTTCTGGTTCAAACAATTGCTGCCCAAGGCCTGTGGTTTAAATCCCAGACCCTGTGCGGGAAAGATGGTAGCTGCTTACCAGTGCCTGTATGCTAAAAGTGCAGAATCTTGACCAACTTGTATGTGCTAATTTTCTCTACCCTTAAACTAACTGTTGTGTTTAACTGATACAATCTGTTGAAAGCATTGCTAAACCAAAACAAGATAATTTAGAGAACGCACACCTCCTCCATAATAATAAGTAGATGGAAAAAATCAGGATTTTCTTTGTATCCAGAGGGTGATTAAGATCACTCTTAAAATTTAATGGGACCCCAGATAAGTCCCAGTTTCTGACTTTTTATAAAGAAGTTCCAACCTGTAGTAAGTAAGTAAGTAATCCTGCTCACAAACAAAGAGACAAACAGTCATGAAAATAACATCTCCTTGATGAAGGTGATAAATCAAAGTCAAAACATGCCTAGAATCAAAGTAATAATGCTTCTAACCCCCATGACCAATAGGATTACACTTAATACATACTTTTAGTGAGGTATTTATCCTAATAGTTGAACATTGGTATTAGTTTCATTTTCCTAATACTGGAACACTGGTATTAGATTCACTTTCCTAATAGTTGAACATTGATATCAGTTATCACTTTCACGAAATTTTATCTCACAAAATTTGTTGAGAGTAACACTGCAAATAGACCCGTGTGTTTTAAATAGACCGAATTGGTACTTTTGATTGTAGTGTATTGTAAAGAATTATCCCCCAGAAATAAAAGTCTAATTCAACTTTTATAGCACTTAATCTCTGTGAACTGTAGATTTTAAGAAGCAGCAGATCTATAAGCCACAGCCTTAAATCAGATATCGAGGGGGGCATTACGAGGTCAGAAACCAAGGGGAACATAACCAAGAGTAGAACATCACAAATAAATGATAAAATAAATGTATGTACTTTCTATCTAATGAAAGGACAAAGTTTAGGTTTACGTCCCACTCAACTGCAAGTTGTATCTAATCATTGTATTGATAAAATCAAAGTTGGTTTGTGTTGGTGAAATTTTTAAAATAACACACTTTGAAAGGGGTTCATGAGAAATTGTTCTTATGTTTAATTAACAAAGTTTGTAATTGTCGGTGTTTGACTGTGTCATAATTTGTCAATAATGAAATAAAAATATTAATTATTACTTTGTATAAATTAAATACATACAGAATATCTGTCTATTTTGGCAATGATAGATCGCACTATTTATGAAAAAATAACCCTGATCCGATGAATAGTTTTGAAATTTTGCATGCAGATATTGGTGAATAATAAAAAGTCTGGATATGCAATGGGGGACTAAGCAATTTAAAAATCCTGCTTTGTTTGAAAATATTGTTATAGTTATAGTGTATTTATGCTCAGTCCAATAACCCCATATACATCAGGACTCAAGGCGCTATTTAATGCATCCAAGTTTTCAAATAAGTAACATTCCCCTAACAGAAAGACAGAGGATCAAGGATGACAATTTATCCATGTCCTTGAGGGTCTTTACCCTGCCACTGGGAATGGCGATCAATGACCGAGAACTACCATTTTAAAGTGGTCATCCGAGCCACTATATATCTGCCTGTACCTGAGATTGAACTCGCGTCCTCTGGTTTTCTAACCAAGTGTCTTACCTGGTTGGCCACAATGTGTAAAAAAGACGACATCGATCCAATGTATAGTTTTGGAATACACAGACAAATGGGTGACATAAGAGCATATCCTTACCCCTTTGGGGATTAATTGTTATAAGTCTGATCTTAAAAAATATACCCTCACTTAAATATACATTAATACGTATATACACTGCTTTCCAAATGATCCAGGGAAATACATGGCTGATGAGAGACATAAAGGCTTTGCAATGGGACTTGTCATCGGATGGTAGGCTTGCATGTGAATGACATGGTAATGTCCAATTCCTATTCATTAGAACCTGTCACATTCCTCCACCAGCCATTAGTGACCCGTCATCAGCCTATCGGTAAAAGTGCTTCATGGACAAAACTAATCATCTGCCTTGCACCTGTTTTGTGCTGTATATATCACAGGTAGTAATGATTTCACACACACTCCACAAACACAAGCACCCCCCCCCCACCCCCCCCCCCCCCCCACACACACACAGATTGGTTGGAAAGTAACTTACAATATGACACAGAGCATTGCATTCACATAAGCAGTTGTGTAATCATTAATGGGGTTTGAAATGAGCAAAATGTGTTTGCCCGTCACTGATTTAATGTAACATAGATGCTCACGTACATAGATGGACATAACTCAAAATGTGAGATATATTTTGCCAGATTAAAAGGTTTTGATGTGATTAATTAATTATAAGTCGAAAAAATGTACACAGTTTATGAGACCAGCTCTTCACGAATGTAAAGAGGGTTTTTTTCCAACTGAAGGCAGAATACCTGTATTCTGTTAAAACACACTATAGTTGGGAGATTATATCAAGCAAAAGGACGATTAATTATGAATTTTATGCGGATGGGGTCTACATTGCAAGAATAAAAGATCATTTTAAAACAATCCTGGATTCAGAAGATGATCAGAATCACCATCATCTGTTCTTTGTCAACATTGTAAACATCGGAATTTTGTTTCAAATCACGTGTAAAACTTTTTGAGCTATTTTGCAAGGAAAAAAATTACAAACAAACAAAAGCCACCAACACTTGTTCTTCTTGGTAAAGACAACCGGTTATGTATACAACAGAAAAAAATACCCAAGTGGTACATAGTTTTAATAATAACATGAGAGATGAAAAATCAATAGTATCTGAATTTATCAGGACTAGGTTCATTTTGATTTGTTCTCTTGAGTGATGAGATTGTAAATATGTACCACGAGGGTTGTTTTACTTTTATTACAAAATCACTTTCCTTCTATGACAAGTGACATTATGTCATATTTACTTAAAGGTATAGAAATTTCAGTTTTAAAGCCTGTCCATAGTAAGGGGCACTAGGAAATATAATTTTGATTTTGCTGGCATTTCCTCATGCATTTCTGATGCAGTATATCTATAGGTTACAGGGTTATAAATATGAAAAAAATCAACACTTTTGTTCTCCACCATAAGCTGTATTCGGCCTGAATAGGCAGAAATACAGACTTTAACCAATGAACATCTCTGTTACAAATATATCAGTTTTGAAAGCTTCAATTTGATTGGTTGTGTGTTGATTTACAATGCTGATTCGTGTATATATTGTATTATCAATCCAGAACCTTTGTCAGTTGGCTGTACTTTTTGAAAAAAAACAACACTTTTGTTCTCCACCATAAACTGTATTCGGCCTGAATAAGGAGAAACACAGACTTTAACCAATGAACATCTCTGTTACAAATCTATCAATTTTGAAAGCTTCAATTTGATTGGTTGTGTGTTGATTTACGATGCTGATTCGTGTATATATTGTATTATCAATCCAGAACCTTTGTCAGTTGGCTGTACTTTTTGCAAAGTAAACGTTTGTGTTTGCATCAGCCAAACTCCAGTCTGACTTGCGTGAAACTAACATAAAAGCATATTGTGTCCCGTTTCTGATAAATAACAAAGAACAATTGTGGTGTTTTTGGTGACAGTTTTGCCTTTGATTCTCATAGATCCTACTATCTGGAATGTATTGCCTGATGATGTTTGTTCTGCTTCCTCTGTGATCTCTTTCAGGAAGAAAATCTAATCATATTTGCTTTCCAATGGCTTTGCACCATAGATTCTGACTTAGCCAGTGTCTCTGTGACTATGACTATCAATAGCAATGAATTTAAATAAAGTTCACGGTTGTGGTACCTTAGAGTCTGCATGAATGCAGAAATTAAAGGCTTTAAAAGTCCAGAACGGAATAGTGTTCAAATGCTGTAATACTTTCAAATGACCCACTTTGCATAGATTTTCCTCTGATACTTTCACGCATCATTCTTTATTTATTGTAGCATAAAGTGGATACAATTGAAACACATTGATTTGTCCCCTCCAGGGAATAGGCTCATACTGAAAGTTACTCTATATCCTGCCAGGGAGCATTGGAAAAGCTGTCAATAGTTTAATGCTCCCCGTGAGGATTTATCCGGATAAAATATTGGCTGTTCATTGAAACTATTGTGCAATTTCACAGTGTCATCTGTTATTGCCATATTATTACATGTATTATTTACCTCTCCCAATGATGTTATCTTTTTGTATGTGTTGTTTGTTTGTCTGTGTTTGCCAAAAATAATCAGCACATCTTCATAATTTTTTTTTAATGTGGTTAGGGTCTGGAAAAAAATCTGGATCATACACTGAATATAAAAAAATTCCTGAAATTTCAACAGTTCCATTTCAAAGAATTTGGGTTTGTGGTAGAGATAACTCCATATATGGAGAAACTTGGCTGCATTAGCGGAGGCTTGCGGAAAAGGAGTGCTTTCAGGTTATCTGTTGTGTTTTATTACAGCTTTTTATTCTGGTGACAGTTCAACGTGATTTATCAAATTAAATACAGAAGTCAAACAAAAATTTTTTTTAAAGGTAAGAGCACATTGGGGACCCCCCAATTGCGAAATAAAAGACAGCAAGTAGGAATAATGTGTAAATTTCATTCTACTAAAAATCTTATAAAATATAAGATAAATACAATAATTCTACATTCATTGCATAGTGTTACATCATAGACTATTATATTATAATCAAAGTATTCTGATGTTAAATGCCCATGCCTATGTAACGGACGGATGCTTATACCCAGCCCACTGCACAGGCAACAGACTAGAAGTTTGAAGACTCTCTGGCCAGCGATACCAGGCACAGGAATTTGGAATTATTGGGCCAAGACACGGGTTGACACCAGGAAAACCTCTTATATGGAGTACACTGTAACGTATTAATAAATGAAAGAGAAAACTCATACAAGTACAATATATAAAATATAAGAACACAGATAAAATAAATATGTGTTACAAGAATTAGATACATAATATATTGACCTTTATAGCGGTCATTCTGGTGCCATAATGCACTCGTACAATGTTGGACCATACATTGTTGAGCTAAACAATTGAAAACAACTAAACTACAAATGAGCCAGTTACAAATGTTTAAGTTTTGAGGATGAATTATATTGTATCATAGCTCAGGTGTAGTCAGGCAGCAAAAATAACAGACCACAAGCTTTACACCTGACTTAGAGTGATCGAATGCCCGAATGTAGCTGATACTTTAACACAATTTAAATAATTTAGTATTGTAAAGCACAATCCACCTAAAACAGAATTTTGAACTGCAGAGCAAAGTCCAGCATAACAAGAAACAAATGCTGAGCCAGATGTCTTGATGTAGAGTGTCCTCCTGGAACCCAGTTGGGGATCTAAGAATGGAGGTACCTAAGAATACAGAACAGAAGCCTTAGGGTAGGCCGAAGGCTGGGCTACCAGAGGCCTGGGAGCTGAGGGCTGGCACCTGTAGAAGGTGCATGACGCTGAGAATGACGCAGAGGAGCACTGTGATGCAGAGGCACCAGTGATTTTATAATAACTGACTTCATTTTAGATAGGAGTTGTGTATGGTTTGTTGCTTTGTAACTTCAGTGCAGTCGCCAGGATGACAAGACCCAGGGGTTTAAACAACGTACACTTGCAGTTCACCTAAACGCTGGTGACAAGTGAGGGCCAGAGTGGGCTCCCACCCTGTGTGGATCCAGTCAACCCAAGGCCAGCATTCAGGCAAGTGACTATCATAGAATTAGTACATGGCATAGGTTTTAGGGAGAGTTAGGGAATAAAAATAATTAAAATTTTTGATACAATATTTTACAATGCCGTATGTTCAGCTTGCCTTTCCTTTCAAAAGTAATTAGAATCTGTGGTTTAAGTGGGAATATTTGAACTGGGGTCAAAGCTCACCCAATGATATGAAATAGGGTTGAACAACGAGTACCGTTTTTAATTTCTGTATTTATTAGATGTGTATAACTTATGGCTATTACACTCCAATGTTACTCAGCAATATACTTGCTAAAGGGTCATTTTTCTGTGTAATTAGGGAACACTTTCAGTCCAGATAATGACCCTTTACTTTACATACTGTGCTCTGGATTTTACATCAGAATACTACTAAAACAGAGGTTTGTGATGAGCTTATATCTCCGAACATGATTGAATGCTTTATGAATACCAAAAATCTGTTTGTATGTTTGGAAAAGACATGGTAACATTTCAGCCTCAAGCAAGTCTATGATATCAAATAATGGAACAAAAGAGAATTATGTCCTGTCTTTAACAGTTACAAACCTCCATGTAAAATAAACTGGGCTATTTTAATCTTTTGAACTCCACAAAAAGGTTTTCACTTTGTTTAATAATATATGTATATGCTCACTAAAAATGGATTTTAGTTATTCTAAAATTAGAACAAACTTTGTTATTTCCAAAAGTCCATGACTTAACAAAAATATGTTCACACTGTTTGAAAAAAAAATAATTTAAACTATGAATGCATTTTCTGTTCTTCTTTTATTTATCATGATATTATCACACTGAAATACACTTTGCTATTTTCTTACTTGTTCTGTCCAAATGTTTTCTGGAATCAACATTTACCAGCCAAAGCACCAAATGTTAACCACCCCAGGATTTATAATTTTCCAAATACCAAAAAAAATAAAGAAAGCTATGAATGGCATCTGATTGTCTTCCATTGCTATTTTTACAAGGGATGCTTCTCTGCCAAATGTTTTTTGATATATACTTAATACCTACTTTATGCAACTCTGTGCTGGCCTTATGAGTCATATACCAGAGTAAAACATTTAACCTATTGGGGCTTGTTTGTGGCTTGATACGTTTCGTGTTCGGTTACTTATATTTCAGGCTTAATAAATGAACATCAGTCAGGATTCATATATAGGGAGGACATATTCGCCCTAACATAGACCACATTTCCAGCATATAGCACAGTTTTAGCTGGAATCAAAAATCAAGTTTAAATATTCATTCACTATGTGTGAAGTAATCTTTAGAATCATGGATATTGATAATAATGTGAGTCAATCAGTTAATTATATACTACTTTCGGGTAAATGGTATATTAACTCCTCAAAGGTATAATAATAGAAGAATAATTTTAAACTGAATTTATTGATCTGCTTAAAGAAAGATAATAAAGTATAAAAATTGACTTGCACCTTAAATGAAAGAGAAAATTATTATTCAAGGACCTTTGGATCACTGTATCAAGAACTCTGATTATGAACGTTGTATATAAGTTTTAAAAAATTGCACAATATTGTTTGTTATTGTTAGTTGCAGGTCATTGACATTATTACAGTTAAATTAATAATTAAATGAATAATTGTAATTTTGAGGCAAAATAAATAAATAAAAATGTCACATTTTTTTAAATGTTTGAACTGGTTTTTTTGCATCCTCACAAGAGCTGTATTACAATATACAGACAGCAAGGGGTGAACAGATGGGGGCAGTATGGCTGTATGGGACAGATCATTTTTAACAATTCACTAAAAGGTCTTTTTGAAGACATACGGACAATGTAATAAAGCAAAATACAAATTTGCATTGTTTTGACCACATCAAACTGAACAGGCCTTGGGTAAGCATTTATTAGTCAAAGCTCCAAAAGCTTAAAATAAGCTAAGCTGCAAATGTTATCTGATTGTCTCCCATCTCTTTCATTATGTTTCCTTCTACTCGACCTACCAACTGATAAATCTGTGCAGAGGTCTTGTGAAATGGTATGTTTTACAGGATTTCCAATGATGTTGTGATTTATATTGGCTGCAAAGCTGTTTAAGCCAGAAGGCAGATACCCTTTGCCTGTGTTATCATAAATAGTAATTATCCTCTTTTCTCTGTTTACGGAAGACCAGTAGGGGCACACTAAAATTAAATCTATCCACACTTTTAAAATGCTTAACCTCTGTACAACCAGATTTCATGGCACACCAAAGAACATATTTTTTGTGGAGTTATATGGCCTTTTTCTAAGCCAGTACGAAGACTAAAATGTCTTTTGGTCTGCGTGCATGAGCTGCAAAGCAATCTGGGACATGAGCAGTGCACTAGAATTTATGAACGTCTGACAACTAAAACAGATTAACCATCAGATACCTCCCCTACCTTCTCTTCCTCTGTGTGTAGTACATAGACATATCATATTGTCAGAAGTGATTGAAAGTACAGAATGCTTTTCGGTGCAGAATATTTATCGTTTACTATGTACTGCTTTATTTATTTATTTGGGGTTTAACGTTGCTTTCAACACTATATAGGTCATATCATGATGGGTAGTTTTATGGGCAGGGAAAACCACTACATACAAGGTTCTGTACGGTAAACTGCTGATCATCGGTAAGAAACTACCATCTTTCCCACATAGGGTTCCGCTGACCTCAGAGGTCGGAGGCAAGTGTCTTACCACTTCGCCACTGTGGCCCCATGTACTTTTTTAATGTCCCTTTAACTACCATACCTTACAAGACATATACCAAGCACTGAAAGAGATTTGTGCTGCTAATATGTTTCTCATTTCTGAAATTTTGAAATTAGAATTTTTATTTGGCTGTTTCCATTTAGGTGGTCCGCCTTTTGGTGGAGATTAGAATTAAACTCATATTATCTTATAATTTTCTTGACTAATTTAATAGCCATTTTTAATATAATATGTTGGAACCTATTTAAACAAGGTTTAAAGCACATACTGATATCCCTATCTTAGGATTGTCGCAAGCCAAATTTAGGATCCTAAGTTTGGCTACCAACCTTAAAATTAGCTGGCCATTCTTAAGATGGACAGGAACTAGGTTAGCTAATCTTAAGATTGGTCAGCCGATCTTAAGATGGGACATTTATACCATCATCTTTTATTAAACTTTGATGTCTTTACTAAGATTTATAGAAAACAAAACTATGTAGGAAAAGGTTATAGTAACCCTTTTCATAATATTTCCTTTATGTTTATTATGGATATACAAAATATAGTAAATTCAACACAATGTGAGTGATTTATGAACTCCATATTTACAATCTTTTAAAAAATATGGGGAATTAGATTGATTTATGAACTCCATATTTACAATCTTTTAAAAAATATGGGGAATTAGATAATATTTTTAACATAGAATGTATTTTAAACACATTTTTCCATCTCATTACTTTTGCAAATTTATAAAAATTGTTACTTCTATGAAACCTGCATATGTTATTTTACAATATTATTGCAGAAAGCTATTCCTATATACAAGAGTAATATCAAATGAAGAAAATGTAATATCCTATCAGATAAGGTTTAATTTGACTACTAGTTCCCTTCATTATTTGATCACATTTACACCCTCCATTGTTCTACCATATACTGGCTGACCAGAGGCCAGTAAAGCTTAAACATGAAAATAGTGAACGCATAAAAAAATACATGGATTCCTATTGAGAGTAGAGCGGCCCAAGTAACATAAGACCTGAGCAAATCCAAGTAACTAATCATGAACTCAGTGCCCCTACTATTGCATAGTTATGTAAGACAATGTATAACACAGCAAATGGGATTAATATTTTTATTATTATTATTATTATTCAACTATATTTATGTACAATACTAAAAGGCATCTATGTGTAAGGTCACCTTAAAATTTGAAGAAACTAAGTTTAAGGCCACCTCAAAGAAGTTTAAGATTATCACAATTTAAGATTACTTTACATTACTGAATTTAGTGTCCATAGTCCATCATGATATCAGTTAGGGTGGCCTTAAATGGAGAAATAAAGATTAAACTTACTTTGTGCCAATGTAAGGTGACCTTAAGTATTTATTACATGATAAAAAAGCATAAAAATGATATTTGAGGTAGATGCCAACCTCCACAGTTAAAAAGCCAATGGTAAGACACGTTCCTAACTAAAATAACCCTATAATCATACATTTAAAGTCCATTGGTCAGCACAGCAGCCTAACTCAAACCTAAATGACCGAATAATACGGCCCCTTAGAACTAGCATAAGACAGTGTGAACGTGCCTTGTTTCGAAGCAAAGCCCCTACATTACATGAGCCATCAAAATCGAAGAATTCGAACATAAGTTATATATATATGTATGTATTGACTTCTTTGAAGGCCTGAGTAGCTTGTATGGCAGCCATCTTGTGTCGTGGTTGCTTTGACAGGCCATCCAGAATCTACAACTACAAACACTGTGTTAGCATCCTGTGACAGAGTATACAAGTTACAACATAAATACAAGGTTATTGCCACTGATGCATACAAATACACAGATCCGACTGTGGCAACAGAAATGCCAAAAACCAATGCAGTACCTTACTGGCAATACAGAGTAGCACCCATCGAACATTGACAGATTGTTTTTGCTGCCCTATGATTTATGACATTTTACTTTATATTGACACCCTGAATAATGAAAAAATGACCTAACATAGAACCCTGAGGGGTAACTCAAGGAGACAAGGAGGAAGGCCCCCATACTAGCTAACAAGCGCCAATGCTGTGAACCCCATTGTTAACTAGCCAGGAGCACATACATGGAACTCACCCCCTCCCCTGCGCCACAGGAGGTGTTAAGTTAGGTTCGCAGAAGGCCAGCCTCCTGACACTTGCTCCTATATGAAATGAGATGAACCAGGGTGGGAGGTGGGAAAATTCTGTTACTAAAAATGGCGTCTTGCCCCTTTGACTTCCCAATGTTGAATGAAGGTTCAATTAAAAAGGGCGCCAGAATCAATAAGCAATAATCCCCTACCCAATCGAGGGTATTGAATCACAAGAACAATCTTTTTGCTAGGGGGCACTGAATAAGGTGGGGCCTATCACTCCACCCCCCACAGTGCCCCTACTATTGCATAGTTATGTAAGACAATGTATAACACAGCAAATGGGATTAATATTTTTATTATTATTATTATTCTTCAACTATATTTATGTACAATACTAAAAGGCATCTATGTGTAAGGTCACCTTAAAATTTGAAGAAACTAAGTTTAAGGCCACCTCAAAGAAGTTTAAGATTATCACAATTTAAGATTACTTTACATTACTGAATTTAGTGTCCATAGTCCATCATGATATCAGTTAGGGTGGCCTTAAATGGAGAAATAAAGATTAAACTTACTTTGTGCCAATGTAAGGTGACCTTAAGTATTTATTACATGATAAAAAAGCATAAAAATGATATTTGAGGTAGATGCCAACCTCCACCAATGCCCAGCTAGGAAGTAGGTGGACTAGGGACGATGGAGGAGACTTTTGAAGGAATCAGCAACCTGTTGTGATGCATTATGGTCTTGAATAATGTATCTCCAGACACAGTCAGACGTCCAGGTGCCATGACTCTGGATATTTTGTATAGAGACATTTGAGTTAAAAGCGAGAGTGGCACCTGAACGCCTGAAGGTGTGGAGGGACATGCCTGAATGCTGGAGACCTACTCGAGAAAGTATTTGTGTAAAATTTCGCCTGACCTTAGTGTCAGTAAGGGGTACCCATTGGGCAGCTTCATTTTTTATTTGAAAGAGAGGATCATTTTTTGTCCCTGGTGTAATGAGTAACAAATTTTTTATAGCTTGGACTGGACATAAGGGGGAGGACCCCAAGGACGGGATTTTTAATATTCTGATGGTATCTCTAGTCTGAATAGTCTTGCTCCACTTGATTAACAAATGAATTCCTGGTGGGGCAAAAAATACGTCCCCTCTCGCCAGTTGTTCGATTGGTGAAAAAGCTTTAATTGAATGGGGGACTAGATTGGAGATTCGTAAAAATGAAAAAAATGCAGTCAAATATAAAGCTTTGAAAATCTGCCCCATCCACATGGTGTCACAAATGCTTGTAATTGAAGCTAGCAATGGGATATCAATAATCTATTTCACTACAGGTGCAAACGTCTTATGCAATGACAATGATTTCTGAAAATACGTAATTCTAGGGTCCTGAAATGAATACAGTGGAAGACCATATAGAGCCAAATTGGCCTTCACTGCCGACAGATAATTGGCAATGGCTGAATGAGAGAGGTTATTTTCCACTAAAAATTCTAGGAAGGACATTGCGATAAGGGGGGTGAGGTTTTGAAGGTGAACCCCTATGAAACAGCAGTAAGCTACAAACAAACGGAATTTCCTGGTGTATGAGGCCTGAGTGGCTGGTCTGAAGGCCTGATGTGTCCTTGCTGTTGCTTTCGAGGCCAACCGGCGAGCTGTATTTGGTACACCTGTATTATATAGACCAATCAACTTTAAGAAATTCATGATTTACAGATAACCATAATGGATTTTTTATAAATTGGTACAGCTTTTTATCTGGATTTTCAGTGATAAACCATCTGGATAAGAGATCAGCGACCTTGTTGTCAGCATCTAGTATGTGTATGACTTGCAATTCAATGTCATAGATCGCCAGTAGCATTGAAATATTTCTGGCCATGGCCCCTAGGGTCAGGTCCTGAGTCTTCCCTGAGTTTAGGACAGAAACCACTGCCTGGTTGTCGCATTTTAAGAGAATTTTGTTAGTCTTCCATTGATTGCACCATAGTCTTAAGGCCACTAAAATGTTTAACATTTCCAAGTGTACAATGGTATAATTTTCAAAATTCTTGGGAATTTGGATGCTGTAAACTTGATTCTCAAAAATTGCCCCCAATCCTTCTAGACAAGCATCCAGTTCAATAACTTTTTTGATGGGAGTGTGATTGAAGAATGCTGTTCCATTAAAGTATGGTAAAAATTTTAAGAACCAATTTAAGTCCCTATGAAAATTGATATCTAGGAGAATTTCATCTTTACCAAAATGTGACCTTAGGGTGTCTAACATCCGATTTAGGAAAAAACGAGAGCTGTGAACACATTTTGATATGTACAGCAGAGAGCCCAACAATGACTGGAGCTGCTTTTTGGTACATCTCTGTCGACCAACCCATTCAGTACAAATTTGATAAATATTAGCCAATTTTTCTTGGGGGACTGCTACTGTGAAATTCCTGGTGTCCACTTCAACCCCTAAACATGTAGCCTTGGTACAAGGTCGGACTAATTTTTTGATACTGATGTCGAAACCCAGTTTTTGAAGTAGATTCATTAAAGTTTGATATGAGGGGTCTGCAGTGGAAATAGTGCCAAAACCAATTACGTCATCAATATAGTTGATGACGTCATAACCCATATTACCCATAATGAAGCGGATAGCGTCGCTGAGCCTCTGAAAAATTCCGGATCCGTTTCTGTATCCGAAAGGCAAACAAGTGTCCAGATAGTAATTTTTATGCTTCAAACCTAACAAGAAATAATCTCTGGGGTCTATTTTGATGTGGTGGAAGGCCCGACTTATATCTACCTTGTATATGAGTGATCCTTTTCCTAACTGTTTGATCTTGTTAGTGATATGGTCAATAGAGGGAAGGGTTAAGATGAAATCTGTGCCCAAGTAGGTATCTTTACTGATATATGTGTTTACAGCCCGACCCTGGGGGAAACTCAAGTCCATTATTACCCTTCTATGAGCCCCACCCGGTTTTTCCCTGGTCATAAATGGTGAAATGTGGAGTTCTTGGAATGGCGGATCCGAAAAAGGTCCGACTATAGCTCCGAATCCGATTTCCTCTTGTATGTATGCTTCCACATCATCAGGGAACGTTGTGGCCGACCTGTGATTTTTTGAGTTTTTCCCCAACTCAGAATTTCTATTGAAGTCTAAGGGAAAACCATATCTGATGAGATGACATAGTTGTGCATCCCAATAGCCTTTTAAACACTGCTCCCAGACATCCGGATTTAACTGAGATTTGACTTGGATTTGATCAGTCATAAAATTAAAAGAATCCGAATTCTTGGTAATGTCATAAAGGTGAATCGGATCCGCATCCAAGACACGTTTAAGATTAGTGTTGGGGAGAAGTAATGGACTTAAAGGTATAAACCCAAATCTTTGTTGATTTTGCTTTAACCATTTCTGATATGTCGGATCCGAGGATGCCTGTTGAAGCCTGATTTTATTTTTATTCTTTACTGCCAAGGCTAACTCATATTTATCTTCGGGTGGATGATTTTTGGGGCACATTTTCCCATGTTTTTGATCTGCCAATTTAACGACTTTTGGAGTTGAGTTCTGTGGCCATAAATCGGTATTGTGTTGTTTCTGCATTAATTGTTTCGCATATGGGCTGACCTGTTTGCACTGAATACCAGTATTTGACACTTTTGTGATATCTTCTGTCTGTTTATCAGTATTTGACACATTTCTGACAGGAGGGCTAGTATTTGTGTTTTTGATCAAGCGTGAGGATTCACATTCAGAAATCTGATACTGTATTTTTGAGTCCTCATAACTAACATTACTGTTGTTATTTGCAGACTCACAGTCTGTGTTCTTTTCATCGAGCACACCTAAAGATTCAAACCTATTTGTCACAGGGATACAAAAGTGTGCATTGCCATGTTTAGAACCACTAATCGTACGTTTACTGACGGAGTATGGTCTCTGGGTCTTGATCCTGGCAGTAACTGGATTACTTTCCCTGAAACAGGTAGGTCTCTTACTTTTGTTACTTCTACCCCTATCAGTAACTGACAAGTTTGTTATCTGCTTTACATGAGTGCTGTACCTGTCTAATCTCGACTTGGGGTTTGAACTTTGACCAATCAGCTTTCCAGTTACTGCTACATCCATTGTGTGTATTAGTATTATATACAAATCTAGTACTAGTATATGATACACCATTTTTTTGAACATTATTTACATTACATTGACTCTGCACTGCTTTAAAGCAGTGCCTTACTCGTTTTTTGTAACCCTGGAGGATGCCCGACAATCTTTAACCATGTGCCTATGTTCTCTACCCATGGCATAGCAAGCGGAACAGACATGTTTATAGAAAACCCCACCAGTTTCGTGGTCTTTCTGATGATGGCAAAGGCCCCTCTGATAAAAACGGCAAGCTGTGGCCTTCGGTTCAGGTCTTGTTTGCTTTGTCCCTATCCCCCCTGAATTTTGACCTACCCCCCTCTGAGCGTGTGCTCTCCTGATACGATCCAATTTATGGGTTTCATGCCACTCTACCTTACCTTCCTCCATCCTGCATAACAACACAGCATGGGAGGCTTTTGCTGACTGCCAGCTAAAGTCGTTGGCATCCTCCATAATTTCACTCAAATACTCTAACATGGCATTTTTAATATCTAAATTTTTTTCTTCCCTAGCAATAGTCGCAAAGCCCGAAACCCACTGACACCAGTTTAAGGCATCATATGAAATACGAGTTTTATTGTTGCCCCCTAAAACAAAGTTCTGAGGCCATGGTACCTGCCTCTTAACCCATACAATTTCATTCCCCCCTCTCTGGGATTTTGACTTGCCTGCTTCATTTAGATCCACTAACTGCCTGATCCTCTGGTCCACCTCTGATTGAATGCTCTGGCTTCCTTGCAGGGCTGCCACTGTGGGAACCACCATCTGATCTAGCTGTCCAGGACTAGGGCTGCTGGCTGTCGCTAACGGCTGCTGTGTGGGCTTGGGGTCTTGTGTGGCTTCCTTGGGGGCCATCCTGTCTTCCATAGCTGACATCCGCCCACCCAAGCTCTTAAGCTCAGCAAGAATCTGCATATTCAGAGCACCAGCCTCTTCTGAATTAACAGGTAAGTCCTCAGAAACATATATAGAATCATCATTTTTTGCTGGAAATGGGCATTTACTATTGATTGGACGCTTGTGGACGTCCCCACAGTTCTTGCACAAAAATTCTTTCACAGGTGCCATATTATCAGTCACAGTTCACAGTTTAAGAGTTCAGGCACTCGAATCACAGATAGCAAGCAATGCTGCTGTTAATTTTATTTTTTATATGTTTTTAGTCACAGTTACTGAAATGCAATATATGATAGCACCGTGCTTTTAATAATGCGGCTCTGACCAATGGATGAGTTATAAAGACATTTGGTAAATTATCGGCAACGTTTGCATAACAATTTATATAATTAACTGTAAAATGACTGTAAAATGATAAAATACTAAAAAACTAAAATACATAACAGGATGACAGAATATAAAATTGAAAATAACTCATCCCTTTGTCGTGGCTCCAGCACCCCAGAGCAAGATTCGCATTATAAAAAGCAACTAATCCTCCAGGATTCTGTGCTACAGAAGATTCCTCTACAGGTCGTGAAGATATAACATAACACGCCAGTTCTATCCAACACTGGAGGGCGAAAAATGAAGTTCTAAAAGTTCAAAATTCTGTTACTAAAAATGGCGTCTTGCCCCTTTGACTTCCCAATGTTGAATGAAGGTTCAATTAAAAAGGGCGCCAGAATCAATAAGCAATAATCCCCTACCCAATCGAGGGTATTGAATCACAAGAACAATCTTTTTGCTAGGGGGCACTGAATAAGGTGGGGCCTATCGCTCCACCCCCCAAATCATCACAGGGCAGGTTAACAGGAAGTCACACTTTTCATGTTGACTTTCTACTGTCTTTAGAGATAGTAAGGTGTTTGCAGTTAATTTTTTAAGCCTGATCAGTCAGGTTTACCTTTATACAATCTGCCCCACAGGTGGTACAAGATTATAAACGGGGAGTGAACACATCATTCACATTTTCTTAAATTTACTCATGTGCTGTATATTAATTACATATGCAAAGAAAACTATCACAGTATCAACTTTTCTGGTGGTTTTAATTTCAGAATATAATATAATTTAAATATCTTATCTGGTTCTCCATAACTGGAAAAAGGATTGTAAATGAAGGTGAATACATTGAATATTACACCATAAGATCCATAACACACAAAGAATAAGCACATAGTATACACATAAATATTCACTATGAACTTTTGTAATAGTTACTTTTTTCAAAATGTAATATATATACACACGTAAATTAATGTAAATATTCTCGCTTATTACAGGAAGGGAAATACTGCAATCCAGCTGACCTTTCTGTTGTCATGGTAAAAAAATGTCTTAGACAAAAAAAGTCACTTGGTAGAAATGGCAATAACATTGAAGGAAACCCATTACAGCTTTTATGTCATCAGGAAGAGACTGTGACAGTTTGAAGGAAGTTTATGTCAGGCAGTTTTTGTACTGATGGGAAAAGGTTGGAAGTGGAAAAGGATGGCAGCTGCTTTTGTGACAAATGCAATATAAACATTTAAGGAAAAGACGCTGAAACCTAGTAACTGTTTGACACCAGAAACTTGTTATTGTTTTATTTTACAGCATGCAATGTATTTGCCCCATTTACGGGGACATAGAGACCAGGTATTATTATAACTTAGGTATTTTGTGGTGTCCATGGATAATCATTGTAACATATCTCTAAACAAGTGCCAATATTTTTTTTGTAAAACTTTTCTTAAATTATTTAAACTACAAATTTGTTTTATATTTGTTATTAGAGATGTATTTTTGCAGGTATTTGCTGCATTAAAACGTATGCAGAAAAGGCACGGAAATCCTAAATAAAATGTCACTGGTGCCTCTCACTATCAACATGTTTTACAGCTAATTTGACCACTGTTTCATTTACTTTGGCTTTCAACTCTATATAGGTCATGTCACAATGGGTAGTTTCATGTGTAGAGGAAACCAATACATACAGTTGGTCAAGGTTCTGTATTGTAAATTGCCGACCAACGACAGGCAAGTGTCAGCTTTCCCACTTGAGGCTAGGCCAAGATTGGAAGTCTGATCTCAGAGGTGGGAGGCAAGTGTGTTACCACTACGCCACCATGGTACCCTGCATTCTGTTTGTAAACATAAACTTGTTTTACTAATTTTAAGGCAACATGGTTCACAATAAAACTAAAACAACCCTAGTCGAGCTCAAATTATATTAATTTGATATTTCAATTTGAATGGTTGTGTGTTGATTTACGATGCTGATCCGTGTATATATTGTATTATAGATCCAGAAACGTTGTCAGTTGACTATATGTTTTGCAAACTATGTTATAGGAATAACGCCTGACAAACCATGGTATATGCAGAATTTTACCATGGTTTGAGATTATGCCTATATGAGGTTTATGAGATTTGCCTCAAACCATGGTAAAATTCTGCATATACCATGGTTTGGAGGGCGTTATTCCTATTCTAACATGACAAAACAATTAAAATACTTGTAATTTCCTTATATTTTGCAAAAAATCATGTCCATTTCACAAACGTTCGAAACAAATCAGGCTGTTCCACCAATTATACATTGTGGCAGTACATAACATCTCTCACTAAATATGCTGAAATGAAGAGTTTTTAAAATTTTTTATGTTCTATATATTTTTTTCATTTTCAGAATTATATTCAATAAAAAACTGCTTATCAATAATAATAAGTTGTGATCCTTAACTGTCAAAAAAAAACAAAAAAAACCGGAAGCATGTACTTGGTTATTGTTACTTGCGATGGGATGACAATGGAACAGCCAAGATGTATATCGAGGTTTTACCATAGCTCTCGACCAATCAGAATCGCGGACACAGCCGTGTCATGTTAGAATTTGTGATTGCATCAACAGAAATCAAGTTTGACTTGCATTAAACTGAAATAAAAGCATATTGCGTATTGACAAAGAAAAATGGTAGTGTTTTTGGTCACAATTTTCCTGTGATCCTCCTAGATCCTACTATCTAGAAGAATACATTCCCTGATGACGTTTGTTCTGCTTCCTCTGTAATCTCCTTCAAGAAGAAACTGTAATCAAATTTGCTTTTTAACGCCTTTCTACCATAGATTCTGAGTTAGCATGTGACCATGGGTATCACTTTGCCCATGAAGTGATGAATTTAAATACAGTTCACGGTTGTTGAAGCTTAGAGTCTGCATGAATGCGAAGATTAAATGCTATAACAGTCCAGAATAGTTTTTAAATGGTGAAATACTTTTAAAGACCAACTTTGTATAGATTTTCTAGATACTCAGCACAATAATAACTGTATAGATTTTCTAGATACTCAGCACAATATCTTCATGTACTACACATCTCAAAGAGCTATATGACCTATCCGACTGCACAAGTACAGCCCAAGTTCTCAAGACAGAGGCCCAAGGATGACCATTTGTCAACGTCCTTGATGTTCTGTGGCCTGACACTGGGGATAGGACCATATGACAGAGGACTGCCAGTTTAAGTGGTCATCTAAGCCCCTTATGTACCTCCCTGCACCTGGGATTGAACCAACGTCCTCTGTGTTCCTAGGAAGGTGTGTTATCCACTAGGCCACGGTGGCATATAAAGGCCACTATGGCATCTCTATTTATTGCAGCATGAAATGGATACAATTGAAACACATTGATTTGTCCCCTTCAGGAAATAGACTCATACTGAAAGTTAATCTATACCAATGCCAGGAAACACTGGAGAAGCTGTTACTAGTTTAGTACTCCCCACGGGGATTCCTCAGGATGAAATATTTGCTGTTCATTCAAACCATTGTGCAGTTTTACAGTGTCATCTGTTATTGTTATATTATTATTATTATTATATTATTTTTTATTATTACTTTTACCTCTAGCAAGCCAAAACTAATGAGCACATCTTCATTAATTTTTTGTTATTTCGTTAGGCCCTGGAAAAATTCTGGATCATACCCTGGATATAAAAAAAATCCTGAAATATCAACAGTCCCATTTCACTAAATTTGGGTTTGTAGTAGAGAATTCTCCATATATGGAGGCACTGCAGGCCTGCACTAAACAGTTCTTTCAAGTTAAATGTTGGGTTTTATTACAGCATTTTTTCTGGTGAAAGTTCAAAATGCTTTGTAAAAATTAAATATCACAGTCCACACAAAACAAATTATTTTTAAAAGTTTTATATTTTATTTAGTGCAAGATCTCCTGTACTATAGAATTTCAAACATTATGTGACATCTCCTGTTTGCAGCAATACAGCCGGAGCTTTATAGTAACTGACATTCTCCTAACTGAAGTCAGGATCTCAGGAATTACCATTTATTAAGGCTCTTTAGCCTGCCATTGAGGATATATGGGGGTGTATGACCGTAAGTTATACACATCTCATTGCATCAGTCTTTTATAACAAGATTTGCTTGTTAATCAAAAGTTTAAGCTGATTGGTTGACCCTTGACCTAGATCCTTATTTTTCCCGCAAAATTCATATTGGCTTCACTTTTAAAGTCAAATTCAGAGAGGCCAGTCGCCATTTTATAAAGCTTAAAAATTTTGACCCACACTCCCTCCCTGGAACCCTCTTAAGATTTCTATACAGTGTATTTTCAGATGTCAATACACAAGATGACAAGTATTTATACAGCAATGTCTTCTCACTCATCTTCAAGCGGTGATTGGAAAAATAAAATTCAGGAATGTATCTGTTTATCTGAAGTAGTGTGTGATCAGTAAATTGAATATGTAATATTAAGGCCATATACACCAGTATATCAAGGACAGCGTCAGATAGGAAGAGTTGTTCAGTTGCCATCTTTCTACACTTCCCCAAGGGACAGGAACTGTTGAAGGATGTTAAAGTGGGGGCCCAGGCCCGCCTGCCTTGCTAGTTGTTGTTATGATGGACACAATAGTCTTTTAATCTGAGTAAAAGCTAGTTTAATTTCATCTGATGGGACTGTAACAACGTCACTTCGCAGAGCATACTGGTATCATTGTGCCATAAGGCGAAGCCCCACATGAGCTTGGATCAGCTGTCACGAGAGACATGGCTAGTAACTAGGAAGCCCCCAACATTAGATCAGTATTGTAACCCTCACGGGTTGAACCACCGGCGAAGTAGGACGCAGGATGCACAGCAACCTTCACCCACATGAACTGTCACGATATGGCCACGCACGCGAAGGAGAGCACATCCTCCCGACTTCAAGATACTCTAATTAGGCAGAAATGTCTAGCAAGAAGGTCGTGTGATGGCCAAAGCGTTGGTTAAGCTATCAGTTTGTGGGTATGATGGCTCCACAGATTAAGTCACTGAAGAAAACTCTGCTACACAAACTGTTGTTAACATAGGTTACATAAATTTGGGTACGACCATCAACATATGAAGATTTCACCACAATACAGAGACAACAGGAACTTTAGCTTAGGCGGTGGGCCTTGGGTCCACTAGATTCGTCCAGTTAGTACCTCATCAGAACTGTGTTAAATGCATGATAAATTTGAAGAACTCTCACTTACCATGTCTATATTCAATATAGATGTATTTTATTCTAACTATTTTATAATTCATTTACATTTAACATTCACACGTCTTGGCAAGTTATATATAACAACTAGTCAACGAGTATTTACATGTCTGGTGTATATGATATAATATGTTTTATCAATGTGTTTTCTTGTCTTACTGATCTTACACACACTTCTTACTTTTTATCTGGTAACTTTTATCTTTGCTTAATCTCTTGCTTGGCCCTTGTTCTTAGTTTTGTTTTATCCTGTGACTTTTATACTTGCTTAACCACTGGGCCTTATCTCACCTTGTAGCTTCCTCCAACACAGGGGCTTTCATTTAAAATTTGACCTCCAATCTTAACCTTTCTGACCTTCATTTACAACTTTATCTCAGAACAAATCAAAGCAAGTGTAAAGCAATCGTGTAATAAATCTACACCAACCTTGGAAATTAAACTAAAAAAGTAATTTATCAATCAGAATTTTAAGGCCACCTTAAATCTACTCTTCTTCAAAATTATACTTTCTGCAATTAAACTTTAAGGTGACCTTAACTCACGGGAGACTGGAGTTAAGGTCACCCTAATCTCTCATAATTTTTTGGAACTTTAAGTAGATCTCTCTTTAAGGTGGCCTTTATTTATGTATACCTATGCTAATCATGCATAAATATTTATATACTGCATACTACTCCATTAACATATTCATGTAAATACCTAGTAATGGAGTAAATAAACTTGAGTAAATGTCTTATAGATGTTAGATGACTGTTATATAATATTGAAAATATTAAACGCACGAATGTAAATAAAAAATAGAGTAATAGTGTCATGTATAATAAAAGTTATAGATTCCCCAAATGGGGTGTTTTCTTTACTTAAAGTCAGACTTGAGGCAATGAGGTCCAATGACAAATTAGTAGTCCCAATAGGGGACCATAACCTACTCCTAGTCTCCTTGGGCTTATACATGAATGAGTCTTTGTGACGTAACCAGGGTGACATTTATTATGATAGTCACACATTAAAAATCTCTATCATTATAAATGCTGTCCTTAAACTTCCTAGACAGTTTCACTTGTCTCCCTGAATAGGTTGTAACACACTCTATATATTTAGGTTTGGGACTACATTCTGGTTTTATAACTTTTGAGTTGAGACTTAAATTTGGTACATCTACATCACTTTCAACAAATTCTTCTACTTCATCTGACCCATTAGCTACATTTCAATCAAGTGCCTCAACCTTTGCCATCCAAACACCAGTAACCCTATTAGCAATATTGTCACTACCTTGAGATGACTGATGACAACATGGCCTTAAATCTTTACAATTTGTTTAATAAGTTTCTCCTTAATTTCTGCATTGTCACAATATCTACAAGGTTCACATGGTCTTCTTGCTAATGCATTGGCATTGTCATGTAACTTGCCACTGCAATGAACTATCAGTCTTATAGTCATAGACTGCTAAGATTCTTAAAGTGTATACATAATGTGCTTTATACCATTTAAATGTGTGTGAAAGTGTTTGATGGAATCAACAACTGCAGTTTATTCGCCCCTTGTGACACAATAATTTCATTCACTTATCAAGATTTGAATACAATAAGCAGCTATCCTTTCTTTATCATCTTGCTTTGGCAACAAAAAAGTAGCAACGCTGACCCAACAGGAATCAGTATGAAGTATCATTTGGCTTTGTCAAGTCAGGATAAACTAGAATGGGAATATTGACCAAACAAGTTGTTAATTTCATGAGAGGTTTTGCTATTGATGAGAAGTTAAAAATAATTTTTCTTATAGTAGGAACTTGGTCCTCAGTGGCTTAGTGCTTAGCAAGTTTGGCATCTAATCACAGGGCTGTCGCCTCTATGTGGGTTCGACTCCCACAAGTGAAGGAACATAATCCTAGGAGACATCTGACTTTTTTCACAGTATCTGGCTTTGGCCAATTCCTTGCCGATTCTTTGGATTAGTTGATCATTACAACAGTCCAGTTTGGGTCCCTCTGAATAATCAGCTGACGTATGACCCCTCATCGAGCTTTTGAATTTTTAAATTTTTATCTTGTCTTTTGCTTGTCAAGTATTTTTACAGCAGTTTTTTTTTGCAATATGCCCAGGTTTATCACAATGAAAACACACTACTTTTGAATTGCCAATTTTTGGTATTTAGTACCTACCAACCGCTGGAAAACTATCTGTCGCAGTCTTTGACACATGAACTGATTTAAGTTCTTCCTCAAGTTTTGAAATCCTAAGGACTTAAATCAGTTCATGTGTCATAAAAAACTTTTAAAAATCATTTGTTTCATGTGGACTGAAATATTAAGCTCCATGTTACACATCAGTCTCATATTTAAATGGTATACATTTTGAACGTTCTTCAGGAAAGACCTTTCCTCTCTCAACATCACGTACCTCAGGTGACAATCTAGATATTTTTTTTGTAAAGACATATTCCTTATCATCATGTCACCCTGGTTACGTCACAAAGACTCATTCATGTATAAACCCAAAGAGACTAGGAGCAGGTTATGGTCCCCTATTGGGACCTCGCCTAATGTTCTATCCGGTTGTTTGACAATGTCACCTTTTTGGGAACACCACCCAGAACACCGACTATATTGGATGTTGACAAGTTTGTTTTGCTCTGAATTGATCAAACAGACCTTGACCAAAATAATAATGTTATTGGGAGTGTAAGAGTTGGGAGGGGCTCACATAAAGGTGACGCAGCTTGATAGGCGTCACAAAATCGTGGGCCAATTGAATTAAAACTGGTTACAGTTGATGTGGATGTGTTGAAAGCATTACATGGAATTTTGCCAAAACCATGAATACTAATTCAAAGGCGAGGTTTAATCAAAGGTAAATAATGTTTTTTATTGTGTTTTATATTGCCTACTTTGTATTTATAGATATTAAATTGGTCTTGTTGTTTTAATGTGTTTTATTCACGGTGGCAGAGTGGTAACACTCTCGCCTCCCACCTCTGAGGCTGGGGTTCGATTCCCAGCACGGCCTCAAGTGGGAAAGCTGGTAGTTGCTTGCCATTGGTTGGCAGTTTACAGTATAGAACCCTAATGAACTGTATGTACTGGTTTCCTCTTCCCTTCCAACTACCCGTCGTGATATGAGCTGTACAGTGTTGAAAGCGACGTAAAACCCCAAATAAATAAATTAATTAATGTGTTTTATTGTCTTTTCAGCTCTGGTCAGGGACACACCCTCTTTGACTGGTGGAGGGGTATTGTCATGTTTCGGTGATTGCCATTAATGCAGAGTATTCAACTGTCTTTAATTCACATTGTTAAATCACGTTAAAATACATCTGTAACATAATTTTTGCTGATTTAGTACACTTCAATTACTTTTAACCTGTTCATATCTCTTAATCTCTTTTACCTTCTCATATCTCTTAACTTAATCATAATCTGTTTTGTTATTAAATTAATTTTTAAATACTAATTTTGCTACAATCTGTCGCTATTCTTAACCTACTCATCTATAGTTTGCTTTCTAGACAAGGTAGTATATAGTAAAGGTAGTTACACTTTTTTCTAGCTTTAGTTTTGGTCTTCCTCTTGGGCATGCATAGCACTCGCTTGTTTTGTCTTTACTTTGTGCTGGTTTGTAAAGTACCACCACTGAAAACCCCTCCACATAACCAATTACTGTTGCCTCAAGTTTGCATTTCACTTTCCTTGCCTTTACCGCCATACAATTTGAGTCTAGCATTCACCCATATCTCAACAGGGCAACTACACCTTCTTGGCAATACAAGGACATATTCATAGGGCATCACACTCCTATAAACAAGTCACCCCATGGGTGTCCCTGTTGTTGATCCTCTCAGGGGATGTCCGTATAAATCCTGGCCCTAACACTAGCATTTTAACTGGAAGTCTGATAAATGTCAGATCCATCAGAAACAAGTCTGTTGCCTTTGCGGACTTCATTAATAGCAACAAGTCAGATGTCATTGCAGTCACTGAGACGTGGCTTTGACCAAATGACACTGACAGTTCCATGCCCAGAGGGGAGAGGCGGTGGTGTTGGGTCCTTCATCCGTGATGATATTGACAAGGTCCTACCTCAACCATGTTTCAAGACCGTGAGTGTATATCTATTCACAATAAATTGTCTCAAATTAGCAAATAACTTCAGCTTCCCTTTTAAAAGATATAATCCTTCCATCATATTACAACCTGGATTATTGGTCCTAAAAAGTTCAATTTTGAATCAATTCAGGCCAGACATACTGGTAATCTGAAGTACCTTTTAGTGTTCCGTTAGGCACCAGATGTCTGTTGGAAAGACATTTTCAAGGCTCACTTATTTGAACTGTACGAGGACTGGATGATCAAGGAAAACAGCTTTTAACTGCTGGTGTGAATGGAAGCCTCCTTCCAAGCTGTTGATTGCAACAGTTAAAACTGCATGGTCCTAACTCTCAACAGTATTGATAATTCAAAGTTTTCTACCTGTGCTATAAGCAACAATGTTGATTCATCAGAAGATGACTTCATTGAATGCTTGAAGGAAAAGGGATGTCTGTACAGTTGCAGGTACAGTTAGCATTATGGCTACATGATAAGCACCCTAGTGAGTGTACAGGAGACCAGATGGTACTATGGCAACATACAATCCTCCCACCTTTGAGATATAAGTTTGAATCATGGCCAGACCTAAAGTAGGAAAGCTGGTAGTTTCTTCCTGTTGGTCAGCAATTTACAGTATAAAACCTTGACCAACTGTATGTACTGGTTTCTCCTGCCTGTAAAGCTACGGTACCCATTGTGATAAGAACCATTCTGCATAGTGTTGAAAGCAATGTTAAAACCAAAATACCCAGTAAATAAATACCCGGTATTGAGTGTACAGTAAGTTAGGAGAGAACAAGTATCTAGGTATTGTTGCAGGAAGTCTAATACTGGTACTCCAAATGCAGTTTACATGGGAACTTGACCTGAGATGTTTAAGTCGTGTAAAAAATTAAACTTGAATTTTAGGCATAACCTTTTTTAAGCTTAATCTTTTTTCACATATAGTGATGAAATTGCAGAAAAATCCAAAAAGCTTGTGGAGAGCCATGGTAACTTGAAAGCTCTTTATGAAAATGTGGTAAGCGAGAAATCTAGTACCAGTACCTCAGAAAATGAGAGTGACGAGGTTTCCAGGGACTGATCATAATATCAATTTGATTGACTATTGAACTATCAAGATAAAGAAATGCTTAGACATATTTTAGGTTTATTTAAGATTTATAAAAGAAAGCATCAACATTTACAGAAAGTACTAATAAAATAATATTACAGTAAAGTTGGACATTTTTTAGGGTTATAAAGGATAATTTAGTTAAGGATCATTTTATAAGTAAAAATGAAGTTTGGTGCCATTACTGGTATCTGGTACTTAATTTTTAAAATAAATATTAACATATAAGTACAGAGCAACATCATATTAATAATGTGAACACGTGGTGAAAGAAGCAACACATCAGCATGGCCAAGCATTCCTGCAAAACAACCTTCAACGTGAAACCAAGTTACAAAATTTTGATGCACGACTTCATTATCTTTGGTTATTGACGGCTGAAAAAACGTCTGCTGAAAAGTTGGTAACTGAGGATAATTTCCAGTCCAGATGGAGCCTAGTGCTCAATAAAAACAGATATATACATCACAAGTAAGTACATAATTTTCCTTTATTTCATAATTTATTAATGAATGCCCTTACTCAAGTTAACGCCTGGTTTGATCTAATGCTGGGGGTAATGAAAATATGAATGCAATGAAATCCCAGGCGATATTTCGGAAAAAATACAGTATAGGGAATTGTCAAATACATGTTTTTGTATTGATTTCGAATTTTGCCATTCAACAGCAAAAAAAAAAAGAAGAAACAACAAATATTTACTAAGAATATTGTAATTCCATATATGGGCAGGAAATAAACACTAACATATTTCCTATTCTTTGCTTTGAATCTCGCTATTTTACAAAGAATGACAACACAGTTCTGATAACATAGAGGTTTGTTTATCCAATTTGTCAGCACGAGACCCGAGGATCTGAAGCAATGGTTGGTTCCAATGGCCCTCAAAACATGTAATAAATGTTGAGTGACCTCACTGGAGACAGAATGGCGTGGTCTACCAACAGAAGTGCATTTGCATGTATATCTGCTGTATTTTATATTGTTTTTGACCACTTAAGGACTTCTATAGCCCCCATGCCTGATAATATCATGTTTCCTCTGGCCAAAGAGCAAGAAGATTCATAGAAGGAAAAAACATCTGTTATTATATTGAATAAATGCAGGAAGGAGAAGAAGACCAATAAATATAGTTTATATACGTACCCAACGTACTAAGTAATATGAATAGAAGTTGTGATACCAATACAATATTGCATTCAGTGTGCTGAGGATAAATTCAAATACCCTTTTCTTCCCTGAGTAAACTTCTTCCTTTTTCCCTTAGTAATCAGGCCTCTTATCCATTACAAACCACATTTTATTGTTAGAAAATAATTTAGTGACAACATTCCATTGTACAAAACTAACAAATGGAGATTTGACGCAATAGAAGGGGCTTTCAGCCTGGGGCTTATCAAGAAATAACCAGTCTGGAGCCATTGTTAACAATTAAAAATTACAATATCAATGTTGAATAATTTATTTGTCAAATGTTAGCCTCTCATTTCTCAAAAAGATCCTTTCTGTGACCTTTTTTTCTTGAATTTCTTCTTTATATATTGATTCCTGAAAATAAAAGAATTATTATCACTAAGCATATATTGCCTCAGGGTCTTCCATCATTCTATAAGACACAAGCCTTCCCCCTAGGAAAGTTTTAAATCTTATCTTCACATATTCAGTTTTGAACAAGTACAAACATAATGGATAAAAAACATAATCAATCTTTCACGTTACATAAAAAAATTAAGCTGCTTCAAACAAAGAAACTTGTAATTTCAATTCCTTGTAATATCAAAACATAATTCATTTCGTAATCTAAACCATTTTTCATTTAAAATTTTCACAAATTTTAAATATGTAGTTGTAAAATTATTTAAATATTAAAAGAGGAAAGAGGGCTTTGTTCCTCCCAACTCAATACTAAAACAGAATTGTCATTTCCCACATACTGTTGAATTTACTATGTCACAACTACTTGATTGCATTGTTCTAAGCATGCACCATTTGCATACGTCAATAATAATAATGATAAAAACCTTAAAAATATAAACATGTAAAATATACATCTGATGTAAATAAAAATTAATTTTTGTTCTTAACACTATCAACGAACAAAAAAAATTGACAAAAATCATGACTAGATGTCTCTGCTGGAGACTAATGATTGATTTACTGGTGGACATTACCTCAGGTCCGGCCTGGGCAGTAACAGCTTTCCGTTTCAGTTGGAGGGCAGGTGTTTAGAATGTATCCACAATTGCGGCAGTCACAATTGTACCTGTAACAATTCGGGGGGTACCCTTGGCAGTCACTGTAGCTTATCGTAGTGGTACCTATAAATCCATAACATTAGAATGGAATTTTTTTCTTAAAAAAATGTATTGGCATGTATATTACTTACAAAGATTCTACCAATGGAAAACAATCTTGGGGATGCATATTCTTAAAAGATGATGTAATTAGTGAAAACAAATGTGTGCAGCATGTGTGATATATTTTAAAAAAAAATATATGTCCCAAGGATTGTTAAGTTTTATGATTTTCCTATTTTGTTTCTCAATAAGTAAAATGAATCCATATTTCCCTACAGAATACATTTTATGTGCAACCTGGAGGCTATTTTCGAGCATTTAGAGGCAACACTTGTCAGATTATATCCTATACACATTATCCTGTTACGTAATCTAACTTGATCTAGCATTGATGGTACTATATTTTCTGATTTTAATGTCGAAAAATTATCTTTTCAACATACTTTTCCAGTTCATCTCCTTGACCACTTGAACTCAACCATAAACAAATACCACAAATTTGGCCCGGCTCATATTGTTATGGTCGCATTATCATTTGTGACTTAGTGATATGCAAGATGGTATGAGTTAGCATTTGTATTTGAAATGTGCCATTGAAAAAGTGTATATACCACGCAATGCTATTGTTGTTGCCCATTGCTCAAGATTACTGTGATTTATAAAGGTAACCTCTGAAATTTACTCTACTCTGTGGAGTTCTTTGCAGATTCTTTGGCTTCAATCTGTCTCAGGTGCAGTTGATGGCTGTCTAAATTCTGCTGTATGAAACACTAATACATTGAGTCTATAACTACACTTTAATCTTGTCAGTTGTGTGACTTATCTTACAAAACAAGAAGGTAGGGAGCATAATTGTAGTGCTTGTAGTGAATGAGGGCACCACTCTGCTCTGACCAATTGTCTTCGACATTGTCAGTTGTCAGTCTAAAAATTATATTTTCATTCATATGATTTGTCTTTTCCATTGTATGACTTATATCTAGCTCTTTGAGTTTCATCATGAAACAGTTGACTAATCTCTAGCTTTTTTTGACTTTCATCATGAAATAGTTGACTTATTTCTAGCTTTTTGACTTTCATCATGAAATAGTTGACTTATTTCTAGCTTTTTGACTTCCACCACGAACCAGTTGGAAAATGTTCTATGTAAATTGGTGGAGATTGGTGAGGATATTTCCTCTGCATTCTTCATATATTTCTTTTCTGTATGGCCTTGTGGTCTCTCTAATGCCACAGGTCCTCTTTTACAAGCGATCATAAAGTCTCTCTGATTTTAAATTAGGAGTGGGGGATAGGCTGCTAGAGTTGTTTAAGTAGAACAGAGGATGAAAAAAATGACAATAGTCTAATTTGTCCTATGTGAATGATAAGCTGTACAACCTTAAAGGTGCGCCTTACCACCTACCCAAACTGCTACTACTCATAGTCTTAATTTAAAGTATACAATTTTTTCTCTAAACTGCAAACTCAAGGCAGTCAGAATGCAAATTTGCAATTTACAATCAGTAGTATTAAATAATCTATGTTCTTATCTTGACCATTTTTCTTGGTGAAATTAAGTTGTATGACGAAACAAAAGAGAATAAGACAAATAAGACAAAACTCACAACAACAGCTCGTACAATCTTTATTCTTGCATCCTCGTCCCCTACGGCAAACTGGCACTGGAAGTGAAACAATACTGGTTGGTTATGCTTTCTTTACCTCAAGGGAATAAATGAGGCATCATCAGTAATTTTGTGGTATATAGCTTTATATATAATTCTTATAAAAACATGGCTTTTATGAGTAATATTGAAGGTGATGTGCTAAAATTAAGTTATTTAATTTGTAGCAGCATAAAGGGACAAATGTTAATAATACTAAAAGCAATTTGGGGTGGAGAAAAATCACAAGTAATTGGAATAAAACATTAAACTACACATGTTTAAACAATACTACTTCTTTGTTCATTGTATTTATTTACATTAGAGGATATGACCGAATTCACAAATTTCCATACTGGCCTCACAAGCCTTATGTAAGCCAAAAATATTTAGGTCATTGAGGCTCATTTGTGACTAGATACATTTTGTATTTTAGTAGTATCCACTTGGTTTCATAACTGTACATATGTCGGGATTTGTATTAAGGTGGGGCAGCATTTTTAGCAAATACCAGATTTAAAAAAAAAGCTTTGGCAAAACCTATTGGAGCTTTTGAATGACAAATGAACATAATCACATTAGAGGTTGCAGGGATGGTTGGACGGGCTCATTTTTCAACGATGGACTACTGACACGTGAGGTATATTTATAGTGGAAAAAGAACAAGATTGGTAAGGAATTTCTAATAGGATTTGTTACAGCTGAACAGAACTGTTTAAACAGGCCTTAAGGGACATAATTGAAATTAAACGTGGATTTGATGACATCATTCAGTCTTATCTTATGTATATGTCAGTGAAAAAAATGCATTGACTAACTGATGTAATTTGAAGCTTGTACAAGTTGCAACCGACACAAAATCTCTGCTTTTATCTACAGAGGTCCAAACTTCATAAGCTAACTTCTATGAAATCATCATCAGGATGATCAGGTACATACTTTTATTAAGTAAAAGTTAGGCTTTTTTGTTCATTCAATAGCCAGGGTCATATTTGAATAGGCCCAATAACATTCCCACTTGAGACTTGAGGGCCTGTGATTAGTTGCCCAATTACTGAATCACTGGACAATGTGTCATTCAGAGGGACTGCAATTATTGGAATAATTAGTGGATAAAGACAGGACTTGAATAACTGTGAGATTGATTAGCTTAATGTTTCTACATTTTAATATTAGAATGTTTTTTATTTTGTATTATTTAATAATAAGAACAATTTTTCAGTCCAGTTGGACCTATACCAATTTTTTGAGCAGTTGTTAACAATGGCTTTAAACCTATGTTAAAAGTTATGAAAGTATGGCCATTGAAATGTCTGAAATCTCCGACCAACCCAAACCTGGCATTTCTGGGGGAGAAGAAAGAAATTACAAAATTAATATTTGTGTATATATTTATATTTATATGTTTAAAATATTTACCCCCATTGCAGTTAGGGTTCTTGCGTACACACCGTGATTCAGCATAGCAATCAGCGTCACATCTGTTGTAGTCATACGTGCATCTCCCTGATATAACACATGCAATATTATAGAACAAAATAATACTCTGTATAAATTGTGTGAAACTAGATATGTATCTAATCTATATTGAAACAGTAAAGGGTAGTAGAGGGATATCACCTAGTCATTTAGAGGAATAATACTGTTACAAAAATTATTAAAACCATATTAAGCAAAAAAGGTCACAAAACCAGAAAGATGTGCAAGGGTTTATTGTATTCTCGCTGTAACAGATAGGACGCCCCGGGTCATGCCCCCCCCCCTTAATAGAGACTGCCGGAGCCATTTTTACCACCCAAGGGGGCCAGATTACTATAAAAGCAACCTCTGACATATTTGTATTCTAGCAAAGTAGGCTACCAGTGAAACAGTTTTACTTTGTGTCCTGTTACTGGAACCTGCTGAAGCCAATTTTAGTACCTCATGGAGCCAGATTACTATAAAATCAGCCTCTGAAATATTCCTATTTCAGCAAAGGATTCTACCAGTGAAACAGATTCACTTTGTGCAGTGAGAAGGTACCTCTGTAGTAAATGAATTGGAAAATCGATTAGCTACTGGAACGATGTTAAAATATGATATTATTGCCATTGTCTATTTGGTTTTGAACCCTCTCTTATTCACAACCTGCCATATTTGACTTAAATACAAACATGATGGACATTTATTGACAAATTTGATAATTACACAAACTATTGTTAGCAAATACAAAAAATATATATAACCTGCTCCCCATGTCATAATAATAATAATACTGTAGTAAAATGCACCCATTTATCATCTCGTGCAAAAAAAAATCTGCAAGTAAAAACTTGCAAGCAAGTCTACATGCCAGGTAATGATCAAACGCCAAATTTGCATTGGCTGTGTATCCTTTCGCTGTTCCAGATTGGCATAGTGTTCTAATTGAACTTGCTGGATTGAAAAAAATAATGTAAGATAAAAACTTTGCTCTGTTTTAATGAGAATCTATATATTGACACAACCACAACTTATGGACAGATATTTTATAAAAAAATACATCACCTACTTAACCTTTGAAACTGCATTTCAAGTGGCAATATTGCAAATTTTACTTTGAAGTTAATGTATACCTTACAGTGTTTTATATTTGTATTGGTGAATATTATAAGGTTATAGATCAAATAATTTCTTTACTTCCTGCTTCTACCGATTTAAGGCATGGGCTGAATTACTAAGCCAAGAAGCATGGTGTATTTATCAAAACAAAAACACTTTCAATATCCTACATATTCGTCTCACAATGTCTCACGAAGTAGATACGCATATGGAAGTTATTACTCCAATTGTAATCGGAGTATGTTTGCATGTGGTGATGGTATCTGATGGCATTTGATTAAATTGTTCATTGACATAAACGTATCATAGAAGTATATTTTACACCAATAAATGCTGATTAATTCAAATATAGTAGTGATTCGAATGGACAATAATACAATTTCTGAATCAAATCGACAGCGGGCACTCAAGTTACCATTTGCAGTTTGATATGAGGTATGTGTCAAAATTCTAATCCAAGTTGTTGTGTTTTCATTCAGAAAATGTCTTATCACCCAGGAAATGTGAGGTGGACTTACCCCTGCAAGTTCTTGAAGAAGACACACAGACAGAAAGCAGAACCACAAGGAATATCAAAGCTAGATCTTAATATATAATAGAGAAAGGAAAACTTGCTGACTAGTATATATGAAAAATACATCGCAAATGACAATGACAATATAACAGTTGTGCACATTATAAATATTAGTACTTTATTCTTCATCTTCGGTGATGAGTGATGTACTTTTTCAACATTGTCTTATGAAGGAGGTTTAACATTTATCCCCCCCCCCCCCCCCTTTGCTTCAACTATAAGTACAACAGGTCCATATTTATTGGGAGTAAGCAATTAATTAATCTGTAAAACATACTAATCCTTACAGGGACAAATGAATATAAATGTAAGAAATACATGTAATCATCAGATACATGTTTCAAAAGGCTATGCAATCATTGGCTAAATTGCTTAATTTTCTATAGAGGGAAACTATCCAAGGTTAAAAAAACTTTAGCTACCCATGCCAACTTAAGAGGAATGGTTGTTTATCCACTTTTTGTCCATGGGCTTAACTTGAAAACTATACATTGGATTGGGATAAATATTTTCTCCCAGGGTGAGGGGAGTCCTGAATTGTGTTAGGAATTTTGCCACTGTCTGTTTCCCTTATTCCCTTATTGTCCATTTGTGCGTAATCTGTCAATAGAAGTTAAATATCTAAAATGGCCACTACTTTGAATGACCTTAAAAATGGTCATTTCAGATGGCTGAACCATTATTTGACTAGAAAGAACTCCTTTATAACGGCCCCCCACCAGACAACAGAGTATCTCCATATTGTAATTTCCCTAAAGTTTTCACCTAATTTCCTCATATTTGTGGTTTTAACCCCCTCGACCATAAACTGAAAACCATTGAAAATGGGACTATTGAGATGTCAGGATATTTTTTTGTATCCAACATTTGATTTGGATTTTCCCTAAACTTGTTGGCTTCTCCTTTGGTCAAGCCCTACCCATACAAAGGGATGTGTCCATCAGTTTTAGAGTAATAATAAACTCAGGAGACAGACAAACAAACAAACAACATCCCCAAATTACCTCCTGGATGGAAGTAAACATTATACACTGTTTTAGACTTGTGGCATGTAGCACATTAGAGGACATTTTAAGGAAAGTGACCAATAAAGCCGGAGCCAAAAATCAAATAACTTTAAACACCAATTTTATAAACGAGGCAAATGAAATATAAGATAAAAGTGAGTTTAAGTCTCTACTCTTGGTCCACTGTGTTATATTTTGCCTGTTGATCCCTTGACAAGGTAGTCCTTAGGAGATTTTTAGTTGTACCACATTTACTTTCAGTTGTGAAGGGTGGGAGCATCATCGAGACGATCATAGATGCTCCTCTAAAATTAGGTATGTTTGGATGAATTTGGATGGCTCACGAAAGAAAAGTCATGCGGAATTCCAAGTTGAGCTGAAATCAATCGGCATTAGTCTACAGACAAATTGTACAGTCAGTAATCAAGATGGCATCTTTGGGATATCTTTTTCGTATTTTTGCACTCTTTTTTTTTTTTTTTTTTTGTCATTTTCTGCCAAATCCACCCCAACTTAGAAATTAGGATTCAGAGAGTGAAGAAGAGATGACATCAGTCATTCAGGGTGGAACAGCCAAACATAAAAAGTTTTATCACAAGTCTTTGGGTTGCTAGACAGGATTTTGACCACTTCTCAGTCAAAAAGGAGCCAATTTATCCTGTCTCAAGAGAAAATTCATCACACAAGTGTGTCGATCACTGCACAAGAATGACTAGGGCTTGTCCTTACAAGTGATGTTTGTGAATCAAGGTAGTTGGATGCAGGTCCTTAGGCGAATTGTTTCATACAAGTGAATGTTTTAGGCGAATTGTTTCATACAAGTGAATGTTTTAACAAATTTGACAAGCACGGCCATGTAGGGGTCTGCTGTATCAGTTGTAGTACTACCTTAACATACACATATTCTAGTTACCTTAATAGTTTTTCTATGCATCTAATGACCAGGTCAATTAGGGGTCACCCAATCAAAATCATTAGTTCTGCATCATTGGTCCCAATGTGCTGGGGCCTTTCATTTCTAAATCAGAAGGCAATGATTATACATGGAAGATTTCAATGCTAAACGAAGTGTTTTTAACTATAGTGATTTTAGTGCTTATTTTAATTGATTGGATCTTACTGATATATGTGTTATATGTGTTGTGTGAATTATGGCTTCCACTAGAAAGAAACAAATTCCAGCTTTACAGAGGAAAAAGGTCACTGCGTCTGCCAGAGCCCGGGTATCAACCTCTAGGGTAAGAAAAGCTACCAAAGGTCATCTGGATGAGTCATTTTTACAGAGCTCCCCACCCTCGGATGTTATAACCGAGTCTAATCATCCCAGTCTAGCTACTCCACTCAATCAACCCCCCATGGGAAATCAATCTGACGTGATGATTGACATGTTGCGTCAACTGACTCAATCTAACCAATCTCTCATGGAAAGAATCGAAAAAATTGAGCAACAGGGAGCAAACCTTCATCATACCACCGCAGGGGGGGTCGACCTACCAGATGCCAACGCCTGGGCTCCCAGGGTGCATCCCTGGCACAACAGAATCTTTCTCATCACCACACTTCTCAGCATCTCCCTAACTCGTCGACTCGGACAGCGTTTAACACTTTATCAACAACCAACAACTGTACTTGCAGTGCTTCGCAGCAGGCTGCCACAGCGTCAAACATACATGGTACAACAGCAGTTCTTCAACATGAAGGGGTGGTACCGAGTCTGGAGAACCTCAGAAGGCTGCCCAACGTATCTGAAGCTGTAACCAACGCCTTGGCTACATATGAGGACCAGGCCAAGTCTTCCTTGCTAGGTAAGCAGAGACGTTCTGGTTGTTACAATACCACAGACATAGCCCTTAACCCACCAGAAATCCGCTGGCCCAATGAGGGATACCACTCATCAGCTGGAAAAAAAGGGGTACCTTATGACGAGCTGTCGATGGCCCAATGGGTTACAGGGCAACTTAGTAATGTTTATAATATGAAGGACTCTCTCACTGCCAGACATGCCCTCCTTCAGGTCATCCTGGCTGTCAAAGATGCAACATCCTTACCTTGGGGGGCAGTAAGAAGCGCATGGGCCACCTCCATGCATGACCTGGAGGAGGGCAACCTCCATTGGGAAGATGCTACTCAATGGGCGATTAACCGCCTTAGTGCCTCGCAGATGTCATTGGCCAACTCTCAACTCACACAGCAGTTTAACCCTAAGAAAGGAACTTGTTCATACGACAACCACCATGGGGCTTACAGGCATATCTGCAGTTACTGTGATAGGTCAGGAAGGGCACTTCAGCACCCAGAGGTCAAGTGTAATAGTAAGAACAAATCCAAAGACAGACAGACACTAAAAAGTTAGGATGGTGTGGGGCCACTTGGGCGAGGGCCTACACCTGTTGTCACAGACTGTAGTATAGAAACTTCTTGTTTGGGGCGGGGGTTTATAGACAATGACTATCATTATAGCTCTATTGCATGTTGTAATACTGGTATTGTTATGAATAGTAATATTAATTTCTGTCATAATGAGAAAACTAGTCTGGAACCAGCGGACGGGTTAGGCAAAGGGGAACATGGGTTTAGAGTTTTTGATAAGGCACATAATAATGTTGTTTTTGATAATACTATTAACTCTAATAGCAGTTTATATTCTGCAAACTTGTTCTCTGGCCCTTCGGGTCATCATAATGACATAAACATTCATATGTTCACAGGTCAATCAAATGTGAATAGTTTGGCTAGTCCACCTATTCTTTATTACGTTAAGGATTGCTGCACGTATGGTAATAGATCTGATGAATCCTTTATTTGGCCTCTTTATAGGGAGGTTGATAACTGTATCGTGCATTTCACCAATACATATTGGTCAGATACTTGGGATACTGGTACTTGTGTTGTTTACATTCGGGGCTCCCAACATAAGGGTTGGTTTTTATGGAGTCAAAACATGTATTCGGGCCATTTCTCAGTTACCAAGTGCAGCAATCCTCTTGCTGGTTATTTAGAGATTATCAGCATGGAATACGTATCACTTTTCATGAGCCAGTCAGTAAAAATCGAGCTATTTCAGTTCATAAAAATTATGTGCAAGACACCTTTTGTCATAAGACTTTTGGCTGCTCATATGTTAGCTACATTGAGAACATAATAGATAATCTTTCTGCAAGTCAGCTCGTGTCTGATGTGCTACAGGGGAGTACTATCAGCAGGAAAATAAAATAGTTGGTGTTGTTTCACCTTCCTCCCCTGGTTCCAAACAAGAATATGCGTCATTTTCTAATGCCTTCCCGTATCTTGACGTCGTCGTTGATCATGTTGCCTCCAACTTCTTTGACCCTAGTAAAAAACTTGGGTTTTTGGCCCTAGAGGGTTCTCAGTTCGAATTTGTTGGCTCAGATAGGGATAACCCTTCTCCTCTATCCCTTTCAGATTATATATCAATGGCAATTGTCATTCGCTCCACTGGCCTTCCTAACTACAAACAAGCCAGGCTCCCAGTTCATTCAAATCTTAACATTGAAGCTTGGGAAAGATTGCTTGTAAACTCGCCTAATACTAGGCTGTTGGACTACCTCAAGTTCGGTTTCCCCCTTTCATTATTTAACCATGAATCTCTGCACAACAGAGAGGTAGTTAACCACTTTTCCGCTTTACAACACCCTAAAGCTGTTATTGAGCATCTACACAAGGAGGTCGACTTAGGGGCCATTCTGGGTCCTTTTGACAATATTCCTCACCATGAATTCCATTGTTCACCACTTCTTACCAGGCCTAAGGACCTAAATAAGAGAAGAGTTATTCTTAATCTTTCTTACCCCAGCACCAATTCAGTTAATGATAACGTCACTAGGAACCTCTTTGATGGCCAACAATTTCTCCTAAAATTAGGAATTTACGTGTGGACCCAGCCGACGCTTTTAAATTTGGTATAAAATGGCAGAATAAGTATTATCTTGACGTTTCAGCGGCGTTCGGCTGGGTCCATGGGAGTGCAGCATTTCAGCTTACGTCCGACGCAATTTGTGACGCAATGCATCGTCAGGGGTGTCATGTCTTCGCCTATATAGATGATTACATCTTGGTATCAACAGACGACTTGGCTGACTCTCATTTTGAAGACTTGCATGATCTCATTACTGAACTAGGCCTGCCCATTAACTCTGATAAGAAAATCGCCCCTACTAGAAGGTTGACATGCCTGGGTATCTCCATTGACCTTGACGCCAACACCCTTAGCATCGAACAGAACAAACTGGAGGAAATATATGCTGAATGTTTGCAAGCCAGTACTAAAACTTACCTTACTAGGAAAAAATTTCAATCTCTCCTCGGGAAATTGATGTATTTACATAAAATTATCAAGCCGGCCAGGGTCTTTGTCAACCGTATACTTGCTACTACAACTTTACTGACAAAAGAATTAAGCTGTCAAAGGAGTTTTTACAGGATCTTAACTGGTTCCTTACCGTTTTTCCTTCGTTTAATGGCACTTTTCAAAAACCCCATTCCTGCAAACAACCGATTGTTCATTGATGCTTGTCTTACAGGCGTGGGAGGTATTTGGGGCCACAGGGTATATGCTGCACCTATCCCACAGTTTCAGAACTTTCAGCTTCCATTACTCATCTGGAAATGCTTAATCTTTTGATTGCCCTTCGGTTGTGGGCTAGCCATTGGGCACAATCTTCAGCATACATTTTCTGTGACAATATGGCAGTTGTGCAAGTGGCCTCTTCCGGGAGGACCAGAGACCCCTTTCTAGGGGCCTGTATTCGTAATATTTGGCTCATTACCGCCACTCATGACATTGAGCTGGAAGTTAAGCATATTCAGGGCAACAAAAATGTACTAGGTGATGCTTTATCAAGAATATACTCGGATAAGGGTATAAGTCAGGACCTTTTTCAAAGGCTTAAGGAACCTTACACTTGGCAGGATGTTTGTCATTCTTTATTTCACCTTTCCTATCTTATTTAATTTCAGACTCATCCCAGCATTCCTCCACCTTTCTGGCACCGGCATGGGAAAAGGTTATCACAGCTCACAGACCTGCCACGGTGTCGTCTCAGAAGACCCACTTCATGACTTACCTCAGTTTTCTCCTCTTTTATCGCCTTCCTCAGGATTTTTTATCTTCCAACTTGCTAGCATTTTTAGAATTTTTACACCAGAATAGACTCTCCCCCAAGGTCATCAGGAATTATGTTTCATCCCTTTCTTCGCTTTGCTTACTCTATGGACTCCCATCAGATTGTCACCATCCTTCTGTTGGTAGGTTCCTGCGTAGCATATCAATTAACTCTCAGTTTAGGCCCACTCCTAGAGGAGTTTTTGATGTTCCAACCCTTTACCACATTTCCAAAGCCTGTGACCTCTTAAGTGACCCTATCTTATACACGTGTATTTGGATTGTGCACAATTATGGTTATTAATTATCAATTTAAATAATGTAAAATTAACATAAATTTACTTAAATTAGAAAATCTCATAACATTGAAATCAGAGCGAACTAATATCAACATGTGCACCATATATGTTGAGCATGTTACATTACCTGTTTTGCATACCGTTGTTAAGTACAACTACCTCTTCTAATTATCCAAAAATGGCGACTGATATCGGACCCTCTTCCATATGGGGGTGTTTCACTGGAGCCCACCCTACAACTGACTCCCAAAAGTCGGGGATTTGGGATGAAAATTCAGAAAAAAACGTGCAAAACTTTTGAGTCAGTTTCACCTCCCTGAAAGGACGTAATGCATCCTGGCTTGTCTGGATCAAGATCCCAACCTGATTTGGGGTCGGGATGTTTTGCTCCAAGACTAGATGGGACACTACTAGAACAAGCTGTAAACCATAACAGACAAGCTGTATCAGGCCCCGACAAGCTGTACTGACAAACCGACAGGACTAGACCATTTTCCTGAATCACCCCAACTGGACTGATTAATTTCTGGAGTCGGGTTTTAGAGTCGGGATCAAGAAAACACTATGTAAACTCCTTCTGGCTGCCATAAATCATCCTTCGTCATCGCAAAGATTCCAGTTACATATCAAAGAGACTACAGAAGCTTGGGGTACTTTCTTATTGAGTTTAACATTTTGATTTTCATGATGATTTGCAGACAGAAAAGGACACATATGAAGCCAGGACCAGCACTTGTCCTACAGCCGTAGCCACCCTTAGGAGAAGAAGTAAGCCAGCAAATCCCCGGGTCATGCCCTAGATACTTCAAAGAAAAGAAAGATGATGCTATGGAACCCTCCTGGCCGACTTAATACAGACAAAAATTGCAGACTACCAGAATTTTGTTGGGATGTCACCGGCATTTTGTTATCTTCATTTTTAAGGAACACATACACTACTGCATCAAGAAGTCAGTCACCAATCTCAGGAAGCCCTTAGGAGTTGAATTAAAACTGGCATTAATATTGAAACACCTGGCAACAGGAGAGATGTACACTTCCCTACAGTATCACTGGCTGGTTGGACTAACAACCATATGTAAATTTGATTCCAGTTGTCCGCCGAGCCATCCTTGCTGAATTGTTGACCTGCCCTACTGACCTTGAAGACTGGAGAAAAGTGGAGGTGACGTTCAGAACCAGATGGAATGTCCCCAACACTCTCGGGGCACTAGATGAGGAGCATATTGCCATGAAGAAGACCAAGAAATCTGAGATTGACTATTACAGCAACAAGGGCTTCTTTTCCCTGGTGCTGCTAGCCCTGGTTGAAACAGAATGCAGATTCCTCTGTGTAGATGTTGGGTCAAGTGGATCTGCATCAGATGAGCAGATCTGTAACCGAAACAAGTTGAGGAAGAAGATCAAACATGGCACCTTCAATTTCCGCCACCTGAACCACTGGGAGAGGGAGGACCAGATATGCACTATTTCTTGCTGGGTGACAACGGCTTTGCCTTGATTCCATAAATGATGAAACTCTACAGAAAACAAATCAGAGAGAATAGCAAACTACAAGATTTCCAGAGGCAGGGGGGTAGTGGAGTATGTGATTTCATGGTACTACTGGGCACCATGGAGCAAAGGCCAAAGATTGTCAGAGAAATTATTTTAACCTGGTGTTGCACAACTTGCAGCGGACACACCAGGGGGAGCAAATAGGACACCCATCCCAGCAAATGATATAGAACCTATAAAATAAATGGGTAATGTATGTGCCAGATGACAACTACAGGAATCCTTCAAGGGAGGCCAAACATCAGTGAGACCTACTGAAAGATTACTTACATCATCTTGGTGCACTGGCTGGGCAGGACGACAGAATCTGAGATGGGAGGTATCCCGGGGACAGAAGAAGCTGCCATCTATCAGTCCTTTTCAGGACCACCCAATTATTCCAAGAACTTTTATTTAAGCTGTTGTAGTGTTCTGTGTAAAATTGTAAACCTTAAAGGATAAATATTTTTTTAATTTTTTTTTTTTTTTTTTTTTTTGGGGGGGGGGGGGGAAGTTTAAAATCTTCTTAACTGTCAAAATCTTCAAAGTGTTTACGACTTTTTGGTTAGGCCAATTTTATTATTCCAAAATTTTGTCTTTTTTTCAAAGTTAAAAATTTCTTTTTGAACTTTTCAAGCACGTACACACTCATTCATTTTACTCATTTTATTTTTGGTGTTTGGGGGTCAGGTGTTTGGTGTGTGACAGTGTAAGGCTTCTTGTTTTGGGATTTTTTTTAAACATTAAGCTGAATAATTGGTTTCAGAAGATTCGGCTGGTCCAATAAATTTTACAGCAGTGGTCCTTTCAAGGACTGATTGTAGGCAAGCTCAGTGGTTCTACTTCACTGCTACTTGGGCTTAGCTGACTGTTGGGAAAATGGGGCTGGGCTGGCTGCTGCTGACGTTCTTGCTGAACGGTGTTGGTTGGAGGAGAGGTGTCATTTTTTTTTTTTTTTTGCCACTTTATTGATTCATCAATATCAGATTTACATCATCAATGACAGTATACATTACATTATAAATTTTCTATCTTTGTTCCCTTTTGGTAGACAGGTTATTATGCTTTCCTTTAGAGTAGTTGACAATTTGCCTTTTTTAAAACAACTATTTAGTGCATTCCTCACAAAATACTTTAAGCGTTTCCAGAAAATTTTTAGAAAATCTGCTGGGAGACCGTCCAGACCAGGAGTTTTGTTATTTTTCATTTGTTTCAGTGATGTTCCTAGCTCTTCAACTGTTAACAGCTCATTATGTTTAATTTTAGGAACTGTAGAAAATGTATGTTTTTAATACACTCTTCAAAGGTCTTTTGTTTCTCTGGATTTTTTTTTGAACAATTTTGTGTAAAAGTCTCTAACAGACATTAATATTTTCTTTTGGTCAGTTACTAAGGTACCATCATTAAGCTCTACTTTTTTTATTGTTTTTTCCACAAAATTTTTATTTTCTAATTTGCAGAAGTACTTTGATGGGCGTTCTCCTTCATTTATCCATTGAATTCTTGCCCGTATCATTTCTCCCCTAATTTTATCTTCTCTTAATTTTTCCAATTCTTGCTTTTTGTCATATAATTTTTTGTTTGTTTCCTCCAGGTTGTCTTGTTCTTCTAATGATTGAATATCCTTTTTAAATTTATTTTCTAGATTTTCATTTTGCTTTTTTAATTTGGAAGAATACTTTATAGACTCTCCTCGTATTCGAAGATACAAACATTCTAAAAAGGTATCATCATCTATCGTGAAAGTCAACTCTTCATCTGTTTTTATTATATAGTCACAATTGTAAATGGGGACGGCATATTTAAGCTTTTCTTCATCTATTATATTATTAATCATATTCAAATAGTTGTGGATTTTTTAGTAATCCAGTATTTAGTTTCCAGGTCCCCTTTCTAATTTCAAATTTATGAAGGGTTAAATCCAGTTCCACAATCGAATGATCGGATCTGTAACTAGGAAGAACATTACAACCTCCTATTACATCTGTGGTAGGACTTGACACCAAGAAATAATCGAGCCGTGCCTGTTTAACCGGATTCTTCCTTCTCCAGGTGTACCTTTGGATATTTGGATGTATTGATCTGTATGCATCTAGTAGTTCAAAATTATCCATAAGTTCCATAACGCGTTGCCTAGACTTTGGGTTATTTATATTCTTGTAATTTTTACTATCTTTTTGGGGGTCTAACACCAAGTTGAAATCCCCACAAATTATTAAATAATCGAAATTAGGACTATTCTTTATCAGTTGTTCGATCTTTTCAAAAAAATCTGGTTTGTCCGAATTTGGAGCATATAGTGAAATGACATTAAGTTTGAAGCAGCTTGTTTTGATTATTAGTTGGATGTAATTTCCCTCTTGATCTTTATTAATTTTGACCACTTCGTGTTCAAAATTATTATTCAAAAGGATCCCAACTCCCCGCGCATTTGTTTTTTGGCCATGTAAATAACAGTTATTATTCCATATTTGTTTTGTTGATTTTGTATCTAATTCTGTTAAATGGGTATCCTGTATGCATACTATCCCTGCACCGGTTTGTCTTAGGTAATTTAATACATCTGTTCTCTTCAATTTGTCACGTAGTCCCTGGCAGTTTACAGACAACACTTTTAATTTATTTCCTAAATTGGACATTCAATATGTCTTGTAGCTCCCATGTTTCAACCCTAAACATCTCTGATTTTTTACCCAAATTATTTGCTCCTTTTTGATTATTGAGGTTAGTTTTGAATTCCCCGGTTTGTACCATTTCACCTATCTTACAGTTTCTAATTTTGGTTGTTAAAACGTGGCATATGAGTACAATAACAAATAATAATGTAAAGAAAAATTTACATATAACAACTAAATACATATATACAAAAGAAAAGCTAACATGTTCATTATAAAGTTTTACTTGTAAAAGGAACATGTCAGCTTTTAGTTTGGATTGTGACAATGTAAATTATGCAGTTTAACCTTACAATCTCAATATGTCTTTTACATTCATCCTTATCATCATACGCAACATGTAAAAGTCATTACTATCCAGGGTTAGACCCTTATAAGTCTTTACATTTTTGTATATATGCACGTGAGTATGTTTACGTTTCCATTGCTCGTTCAATTTTGAACTAGCCTGTTGCAATTATAACCGTCCTTACATTTTCATATATATCTGTTCATGTAAGTAAGTTTATATATCCAATACTTGTGTAAGTTTGAACTAGACTGTTACATTTATTAACAGTCTTTACATTTTCATATCAACCATTGAAGATTTTTTTTTTTTTTTTTACATTTCCACAACATGTACCACTCATTCCAACCAAAGGAGGGGACAGTCCATGGTGTAAGAAGAGTATCAAGGTAACTGTTGTGTATCCTATAGTGTTTTGTCCACAGCTGTTCTAGCAAATTTATCACATTTTAAGTTATTTGATTTAAATCATAATGGAATTAGTTACAGTACACCTTTGATGTGCACTTAGTTTACCCCGATTATCAATGGTTAATATTCAATAAACGTGATTAGTTTTGTTTTAACACTGAAAAAACTTCATTGTATGTATTACTGTTTGGTGCACTGGCTGGGCAGGACGACAGAATCTGAGATGGGAGGTATCCCGGGGACAGAAGAAGCTGCCATCTATCAGTCCTTTTCAGGACCACTCAATTATTCCAAGAACTTTTATTTAAGCTGTTGTAGTGTTCTGTGCAAAATTGTAAACCTTAAAAGATAAATATTTTTTTAATTTTTTTTTTTTTTTTTTTTTTTGGGGGGGGGGGGGGGGGGGGCAAAAGTTTAAAACCTTCTTAACTGTCAAAATCTTCAGAAAATTTTCTCAATTTTCTCAAAGGTCACAATTGAAAAGGTCGGATCCAAAGGGCATTTTATTCTGACAATTGTCAAAATTCTTATAACTCAAAGTGTTTACGACTTTTCGGTTAGGCCAATTTTATTATTCCAAAATTTTGTCTTTTTTTCAAAGTTAAAAATCTCTTTTTGAACTTTTCAAGCACGTACACACTCATTCATTTTACTCATTTTATTTTTGGTGTTTGGGGGTCAGGTGTTTGGTGTGTGACAGTGTAAGGCTTCTTGTTTTGGGATTTTTTTTAAACATTAAGCTGAATAATTGGTTTCAGAAGATTCGGCTGGTCCAATAAATTTTACAGCAGTGGTCCTTTAAAGGACTGATTGTAGGCAAGCTCAGTGGTTCTACTTCACTGCTACTTGGGCTTAGCTGACTGTTGGAAAAATGGGGCTGGGCTGGCTGCTGCTGACGTTCTTGCTGAACGGTGTTGGTTGGAGGAGAGGTGTCATTTTGATGTGGGTCACTTGGTGAAAATTGATTGCTGATATGTGACGATCTGTTGGTAGCTCAAAGAAATTAGAGAGTCGTGAAATGTTGTGTGAACTTTCTTTGCCTGTGGCTGAATCATTTGACGGTGGGTTGAAGTGCTTTGTCATGGACAGTGTGAAGGTAAATGGTCTCAAAGGCCTTGGTTGTCTGTTGGCTGCCCTATGGCTGCCCTCAGGGTTGATGCTGTCATTTGGGTGCCCTATGCTCTGGATGCTATTTAAATGTTTCACAGCCATGTTTCTGAATATTTGACAGTTTCCTGTCCCCATGTGAAACAAAGGTCAATTACAAGGTCAAGCCGAGATTAGTACTATAAAAGGTTTGATCAGTATGGTACTGGGTTCAAACCCCGACTGATATGAAATCACTTGCCAGAAGTTAGAATATGTATAAAAAATACAATAAAAGACAAGTTTGAGGTTTTTATTTACATGTTAGTAAAACAACTTAAAAATTTACAAAATAAATGGAGAAAATTTGTAAAGCACCACACATTCTAAAAGAGGCAAAAGCCCCAGCCAAAAGGCACAAAATATGACAAACATACAATGAAGACACAATGACGTAATGTACTATCACATTATATGCTAGAAAGTCTATCAGCTACTAATTCATACTGTAATTTATATTATACTCTCAATTTTCAGTCAGTCGTCAGTCTAAGGCGAAATTCGAAATTAAACCTGTAGGGGGACACCAGGGTCAGCCTGGCCCAGCCTATCCCTAAATTCCCGAGACCCACATCAATCCCAATGGAGAACTCCCTACCCTCGGGACAAAAGGTAGGGGTCAAGGTTAAGGAAGGTAAGATAAAAGGTAGAGATATGTTAACCCAAGGATACCAAGCTCAGCGGAATTCGACTTCTAGTGATCGAAGATCCACTCAGTTCTTGATCAGAGAAAAGAGCTTGAAACGAAATCCAATCCATAGGGGGACACCAGGGTCAGCCTAGGCCAGTCTATCCCTATAACTCCAAGACCCACATCAATCCAAGCGGAGACCTCCCTACCTCCGGGAAAGAGGGGTAGGGGTCGAGGTCAAAGAGGGTAAAATGAAAGGTAGAGATATAACAACCTGAGGATACCAAGCTCAGGGGAACTCAACTACCAGTGATCTCAAATATTGTTGGGGTAGATCAAAAACCCCAACAAGTCAAGCTGATAGGTGGTACAAAATCTGAATTTGGCCCGCCTGTAATCCCTGAATCACTACACTACAGTGGGGATTATCTGTAGGAGGAATGGTAAATATGTGCCAGAGGTGGGTTAAAAATTCAGTTGTTGCTTGTTGAGAATCTAAAATCAAAGTGACAACAATGGGTATTGGCGCCAAATGCAAGTAAACAACGATTGGGGTAGAGGTTGTAGCAATAGGGTTCAATGTATTGGTATTTAAGGTAGTGGTCAAAATTTGAATCTTAAGGTAGGAGACAAAACTGCCAAAGCAGGCTCCTATCAGGCCGTGCTCTCCACAGTTTCCTGTCCCCATGTGAAACAAAGGTCAATTACGAGGTCAAGCCGAGATTAGTACTATAAAAGGTTTGATCAGAATGATACTGGGTTCAAACCCCGACTGATATGAAATCACTTGCCAGAAGTTTTTCGGCCATTCCTTCCTCTGTTGAGTGTGTAGTTTCCTCCCTCCTGGCTTCCTCCCTCTCCCTCTCGTGTTTCTCTGCCTCCTCCTCCCTCTCTCTGTTCTCTCTCCCCACCTTCCTCCTCTGTATGTCACCAGCCGTATCCCAAAAACTCACACTCTGTAGGTGTGTCTGTGGTACCTCTATCTTCCTCATTCTTTTATCCTTTTTAGGACCCATCTTTCTTTGTAAAAACAGCATTTATTAAAAACAAAAGCCTATCCACAAGTCAGCTCAACACTAAATTCTAGGTAATTTATAAAAAACACAAGCCTTATCTTAAACGTTGCCAGATGTAATCCATCATATGTCAGATATCAAATGATGCACTGCTCACACCGACTCACCTTAGATAGACATAGATTTCATATCTGACAAACCATGGGTGGCTAAACTGAGGCTGGCTTGTCCATCAGACTTCCGGCTTGTCTGATGCTGTAACTGCCTTGTTGGTTTCTTTTTTTCTGTTTTCGACTTGTTATGATGTGTTGCCACTTGTCCTGTTGAGATGTTACCAATTCTACGCTCGAAGACTTGGAGACTGCCCAGATTATGCAAATTTATTTATGGATAGGTTTGAAACCAAGACCATATCCAATTGGCCAGACAAACCCCTAGTCTGGCTTAGATTTATTGATGGTATATTCTTAGTATGGACACATGGTGAAAACAAATTAATTGAATTTGTTAATTGTTTAAAGTCAATACACCCTGCTATCAAGTTTACCCATGAATACAGTCTTAAAAGAATTAAGACACCACAGTGAAGCCTGATAAAGATAAAACACTTATCACTACACTATATGAAAAGCCCACAGATACACACCTGTATCTTCACTATGCTTTAGCACACTACCACCCCTGTGAAACTAAAGGACCTTTATCACGCCTAAGGAGATTTTGCTCTTTAGACGAAGACTACCATAATAATGCAAAAAAATTAATAGATTACTACCTCGAAAGCGGTTATCCTAAACACTATCTGAATAAACATAACAAAAGAATCTCAAAACACAACCAAACCCAAAACCACAAGCACACCTGTAATGGTTACAGATTATTATCCAGGTAACTGAAACACCAGACAATTGATTATGAATAATTAGAATATAATTTCCCATAGTCAAGACTGTGCACATATCTTCCAAAATAAACCAGTTGTATGTTTTACAAGATTACCTAATCTAAGAGATCAACTAATGAAATCTCTGGTTGAATAACCAAAATCCCATCAGATAATACCTGAAACTCCCAAAAATTGCACTAGCTTGGGAAAATGTACTTATTATCCTCTAATTACAAAAATAAATAAGACCATATGTACCTTCACTTAAACATCATTGAAGTGCAAAAATCTCCCCAAGCATATTACATACAAACTATAGGATATTATGTACCAAATATCTTGTACAAAATGATCAAAAGTATATGTGGGAGAAACTGGGAGAGCATTTAGAAAGAGAATGTATGAGCATATAGCCTCTGTTAAAAAGCTCTATATCTACCTTGGTGTCTAGACATTTTTCAACAGAGGGCCAGTCCCACAAACACATAAAATTTTCTGTGTTATCTAAATCTAAATCTACTGCTTTGCAGGTGCAATATCTTCCCCGAAGGGGAACTCAGTGCGCTAACTAATCATATATAATATCCGAGTCATAAGTGGGGGACGTGTCCAGGTCTGTATTCCAATGGTTGTGGGTGTGAACGTGGGGAAGAAAGCTAGGTCGGTTAGAGTGGTGCACAACACAGCCAGAAATATTAACCACATCCAGGCATAGGCAAATTGAGCTGGTTTGGATTTTCAGGCTGCACTCTCTACATCCAATAGCCATCAACCAATTTGTGTAGGAGTCCTGGTATCTCAGTCACCACACACTCAGTGACTGAATCCCCCCCCCCTCCATGTTTGGTATTTTGCTGATTCCAGAAACTATATCCTATGTTAACTGACTCTGTAAGCATTGTTCCAGGCCCTCAAAAATCCATAGTTACCCACAAGACAGCCCAAGTGGAACACCCCCAAAAGATAAATGTGTTACAGTAACCATATGCTTTTTAAGGCAATAAATAATTTCTACATAAAAACAGTGTCCCAAACTGGCCTCAAGATATTTAAAGCTCACGTATCATAATTTTACAAAAATCTCTATAAGTGGCTATAATTTTTATTTTTGTGTATATTTTATATGTGCTGTAAGAGGTATATGCCAAATATCACAAACAAAACGTGAATGTACAGTTTTATAAGCTTTAAAATATGGTTAATTAACTTGAAGTTGATGAACAAATAAGTTTGAATGCATACAACTGACTTAAATATGTATAAATAAAAACATGTTATGAACATGTTCATCCACTTTCCACTGTAATTTCTTTTAGGAGTCTCCCAGTTCTTGATCTTCGCAGGCTGTAGTGTGTCCAGAACTGTCTCGCTAGAATTGCTACCATTACCTCCAAGTACTCACACATCACTCCTTTTAGAAAGACTCTCTATTGGTTGCCTATTGAACATTGTTCTGTATTTCAGACTGACCTACAGGTGCACAAGTTCCTACAAAGTATTTTGAACCTTTTTCTTAAACCTAGACTCGGTGTGCAATATACATGTAGCAGTCAAAATGATGGCGGGGTGCTTGAAGTCTCATACTGCCTGATCAGTATATAAGTTGACTACGCACTTTGGCCTCATCTCTGAATATGATACTCCGAAGATTTAGAATGATCTCTGCCTGATGATGTACATTCAGCCACTTCCCTCTCTTTATTTAGAAGGAAGATGAAAACCTATCTCTTTGCAAATGCTTACCCACCTTAGTGTTCTGGGGTTTCCCAGACTCTTTCTGCAATGTCTTTGGTTAAATGATTATGGATCACTGTTTCTGTGCTATGCACTAAGTGTCAGTTTTTAGATGGAAATCAAGTGCTATAAATGGACTATTAGAGTTAGCATTTCTATGCCATTTTGTGTCTTAATTCATCTGTCGCAGAAGAAATTATATTTTCTAATTCTAATTGTATGTTTCAAGTGCTTAATCTCCCTTATTCAAAGGGGATTCTAGAGGAAAAAAGCCAAGGACCACAGAGAATGCCGGGGATGAATAAGACTAAGGTGGGTATATGCCTTGGTGCACAGGTAGGTTTTTAGCTGCTTTCTGAAAGAGGCTAGGGAGGGGGAAGCACAAATTTCATCAGGAAGAGCAGGAAAGAAAGGAACTGTCTGGCAATGAAGAAAAAAATAACCATTCCTTAAATGATCAAAAGTATACCAATGTTTTGACCTTAATACCGGGACATACAAAGACAACAAATTTGTATGTGACAAATAATTATAACAATACAACCATTTGTGACAGGTATCATATTTGGTATTAGAAACATGAAATACACTTATTTCTTTTTTCATTCTTCACATATCACAGTGGAAATAAAAATGTGCAACAGCTTCCCAATATATCAGTAGATTTATCATGTTTTCAAAAGGAGAAGAAATCTATAGTGTTTTTAAGACAACCACTATACATCACTTGCACTAGAATGACTTTGTAAAACAAAACAACACGCTTCTGGTTGCTAAGTTATGGGTTGTTTTATAATATGTCCCTGACCATAAACTTTCTCATGTTGTAAAAAATCAGGCACAAATTCCATTAATGAAGCACTTTTCTTTATTACCTTTACCAAAGAGGTAATGTAATTGGTGGTGTGTGTTTGTCTGTCTGTCTGCTTCTTTGCAAAATATCTTTATAGGAATTTTAGGAAATGTTGACAATGGCAAAAGAAACCGATGTTTGGTACAATTTGGTAGTTATCTGAGTGATCATGTGAATCCAGGAATTCAAAGAATTTTTAATCATTGTACTTATAAGCATTGATGGAGGTTTTGGGCCTTGGCCGATGTATGTCTCTCGTAGTGCTCTTGTTTTCAAGTGTCCCTAAGCCTTCCAGCAGAATATGTGGCATAAAAAGTGTTATACCATGTTGATCTGAAGGAAACAGTTTAATAAAGATACTTCTACTTTTTATCTGGAAAAGACTTAATACTTACTAGCAAAATATGATATTTATATAATATACTGGCATAAAAGTAGTTATACAGCATAATATTAAAATACAGATACAAGACTAGGTTTGAATACTTGTACAAGCCACTTGATTAAGGCACAATGGTTAAAATAGAAATATAAAATAGGTAGCCTCGGTAGGCAGGAACCCCAGCACAACTAAATGGGCAACAACATTAAGATTTGAGAAAAATCTTAGGAGTCAAGTTGTTTTCATATTTTATAGCCCTAGAACAAATTATAGGGATGGCAACTACTCACTCCACCAACTTTGATAGGAAACAAAGACCAGATATTGGGCAATAATTCTGGGAAGAGAAGCCTTTTTTATGAGGAGGGTGACAACCGCCTTTTTGAAAGAATTTGGGAAAGAGCCTTTAATGAGAAAATAATTTACCAACTTGGTAATAGATGGGAGGAGGATATCAAGACAATAATTAAGGAGGAATGTTGGTATAGGGTCCAGTGAGCAAGATTTAGTGGGGGATTCACTGATACATTATGGACCTCATCTTCAGTAACAGGCATAAAGGTATTGAAAGCAGGAGTCACCGAATCAGGTGCATCATTGAAAGAGCCTGAAGTAGAAAACGTGTCCCTGATTTTGCTTATTTTATTGGAGAATAAAGAAGAAAACATGTCAGCAAGGCTTTTGTCTGAGCTATGAGCAGGTAGAACAGTATCAGAGGTGCCATGCAATACCTTCCTTAATGATTGCCATATCTTCTTGGGGTCATCAATGTTTGCAGTTATAAGATTAATATAGTAGGAACCCTTGACTTTATTGGCCAGTCAATTGCACCATGCAAATTTGCTTGCAGATGCTTGACCTATTCAACTGTATCTTATGTTTTCTCCACATTCGTTCAAATTGCCACCTTAGAGAGTGAGCCGTGCAGTATGAATCAGACAACCACTCATCTGACTGCCATTTAGCCTTGCATGAGATGATAGGAGCATGCTTGTTAAGTGCCTGGGTTACACCAACCATGTACTGACCATACAGTTCTGCAGTAGTTCCTTCAGGGTACCGTACAAACGGTATATTATTAAGGTCATTGTGGAACTGGTTAATATTGATCCTGTGATACCGACGATAAGACACCCATTTTTTCAATACTGGTTGATGTGTGGGAGAAATCAAGTTGGCATCTTATAGCAGCATGGTCAGATATGAAATCTCCAACACTAACATTACGAACAAAATCGGAGTCACAAAGAGATATCAAAATGTCCAGAGTATGACCCAGTATATGAGTTTTGGCCAGTGACACTTAGAACCATTGAAGCACCAACACTGAAGCATGTCATTAAACCTGGACCTATCACCACACTCAACATCCAGATGAACATTTATGTCACTACAAATGATGAATTTGGAACCAGTTGAAGACAGAAAGCCAGAAAGAGTCAGAAAATCTTCCAGAAACTGAGCAGTACAAGAGCCTGGAGGATGATACACACAAGCAGCAACAAAGCTATTGTAGTAGGACCTGAAAGATAGTATGATGATTTCAAATGATCTAAAAACTGGTGAAGAGACAATACTAGGAGAAAAGGTTTTTCTACACTGAAAGCTAACACCACCGCCCGAACCAGTACACTTTGGTTTTGGGATGAAGTTGTAACTGGCTGGTGTGAGAGAACTCAGGAGACCGTCAGTATTATTTGGTCTAATATGAGTCTCAACCAGATCCAGGTTATCCAAGTCACTGCATTTTATTAGATCATACAGGAGAGGGCCTTTATTGCAAATGGATCTACAATTGACAAATCCAAAAGGGTTTGAAGCAACATTGCCACACAATAAAATGAGTAATAGTGGAGGAACATGTTTTAAATTGCCAAGGTAATATTATTTACGCACCAAAACAGAGAGCCGAAAAACAGATGGTATACTACAGTCAACCTTTTCACAATTCTGACTCTTGTCAATACTTTGAGAAAAGATTGGGAAAGCTAGTGTCTGTTTCACCCGAGAATCTTCTTAAAAGTTATGTTATCCCCAAAGCAATGTGTTTAACCTATATTTGAAAATATACAGGGTATTTTTTATTTATTTCCCAGTTCCATTTAAAAAGGATAATGTGTGTTACAAATATGTAAAAAGAAAAGAGTTTTTTGACAAAAATTTCTTAAATTATTTAAGCTACAAATAAGTTATACACATTATTGGAAAGGCATTTTCACACCTATTTTGTTAGTATTTGCTGGATGTATATGCATGTTGAAATGGTGAAAAAATGCCAATAAGCTAATAGGAGATAAGCTAAACTATTCAACTGTTTTTAAAAGTTTGGCATCTTAACAAACAGAAGCTGGAAGTTCTAAGTACAGATCCCCATGACTATGAAAAAGGATTCGTTTTCCCAAGCTTTAAACAATTTTGATTCTATTCCAGATTTTTCAGGGTGGCAATAGACAATACCATTACGAAGCAAGTGTACTAGGGCCATTTTAATACAGGGAAGCATTGATAAATAGTAAAAGGATTAAAATAGAGGAGAGTTTATGAACGGTAGTATTTTGGTTTAATTTTTAGACTTCTAATAATGCCAATAAATGTAAAGTGTAAAGGTGAGAAGCACCAAGCATCAAACAGAATGATGTATAGAATGTGGTATAGACAATCAAATCGCCCAAAAACCCAGTCAAACAGGTGTATCACCTGGACATTACAAAGATTCTTTAAGATAGGACTGATTTTTGTACAGATCTGTTAATAGGTTGATTAGATCAGTCTCATAACGACAAATATGAGAACATGATAATGATGCCAGTTACACATAGGTTTATTAGCAGAGAAATTTGAGTCCCACTTCGAAAATGAAGGATTTTCATAGTATAATGTCAAAAAAAGTATTTGAGGGAAATAGATGTGAAATGTTTTTTTGAAATGTGACATGAAACTTTGAAATAAACTGTAAATTTATCAACTGCTTCCTTATGCAATTAAAGATGCTGAATCATTCGTGCACTGAGGAGTTGGCCCTACAAATTTGATATCTTGAACATTGTTTAACAAAATGAAACACACACACAGTTTCCATTGCATCAAATGTGGCTTTTCTTATAATAATTCTGCCTTATTGTAGCTCCCTATTTTTCTATTGCCAGTGCAAATGTGCTGGGTTTGATTATGAAATAAGCCAAGTTATAGTAAGGCCCCTTGATACAATTCATTAGGTGAGCATGGACTGCAACCAAGGCCAACCTAGTTGGAATATAAGACAGAATGTAATCAACAAATAGTATTATCTTGCAGTAAAATCAGATATTTATCAACCTATTTAACATAATTATTTCATTGCAACTAGATCAACTTGTGCTTTAATTGTTGTTATGTTTATGTTTTTCTTTGTGCATGGATATCTGAGTGAAAAACACATACATCTGTACCTAGTACTTGTATGCTAAAAGTCACTTATAAGTCCTATGGGGCTGGGCAAACATTGATATTTTTAATTACTGTATTGTAAATTTGTATTTGCATGTGACTATAATAAATAATATATATATATATAGTAAGGCCCCTTGATACAATTCATTAGGTGAGCATGGACTGCAACCAAGGCCAACCTTTTTGCTGGCGATATTGTTGATAAGTCACAACACTGTATGAGTGCATTGTAATCCTGTTTGTTACACATGCAATGTGTGTATTGTAGAGATGGATATGTAAGGCAATATTGACAGAAACGTCTTCAATATATTTGTATAGCTTTTATTTGCACTACTTGCTTGTTTACAGCAGTGGTAGGGATGGGGTTGTTGCTGCATATAGTATTCACAACAAGTGTAATTTGAGAGTAAATTGTCTTTTGTAAAGTGACAACTTTACTTGGTGAACAGTTTGTCATAATTTAAGTCACTATCTATTTCTGGATCTAGTATATTTAATTCTTGAATGGGTGGAAATCTATTTTACAAAGAAATGTCTGAGATACTCGACAAATCAGTATGTGGACTGATTTTATGTTTTTCCTCAACACAACGTGCATGAAAAGTCTTGAAATATTTTTTTTGTTTTGTTGGGATGTACAGTACTTAATTCTACTCTTGTTTGAAACCCAGTAATGTCCTAAATGGCCTTGCGGGTTAGCAAGATTTGCATCTAATCACAGACTTTTACCTCTGTGTGGGTTTGACCCCCACAAGTGACAATTCTGAGGAACTGTCCCAATATGACCCTGTCTGTTGAGCGGGACATATAACTACAACTTTAGCCTTTAAAACCCAGCCTTTGAACTTTAGCCTTTGAGCATGCTTGAATTCAGTGGTATTCTGTGTGTCATGACCTATATGCGCTTTACTATTGTGTCTAATAGAGAGGCTTAGTGTTTCGTTTTGGCCATCAAAACCTTGAATGCAAACGTATTTACGTCAACATAAAATGTGTATCACATGCTTTTAATGTTTTGAGAGTACTTAAGGTTGCGTCTTATAAGTAAAGGATGTCTGCTTTATGTAAGCCCATTCCCTATCTATTTTGTTATAAAATAAGCATATAAACATATATAGTTTCTAATCCTAGAATCAGATGAATATGCGTAGAACATTCTGACCAAGTTCCACTTAACTGTGTTATGCAGGAGAGATACAACAGACCTCTTTACAAAGCCTGTCAAAGTCGTGCATTTTTTCCATGCAGGCTGCAGATTGGTTAGGCCAAGGCGTGCAAAAAAGCTGTACTCTGACATTTTTAATAGAAGATGGCAGCTAAAAATCTTTCTCTCCCACACATAAGTTCTTGGGTTCATTCTATGGCTAGGAAGATGTGTCAAGAATTGGTATTTTACACACACTCTTGATCACAGAACTGTTCTGGCTTCTTCAACCAATAAGAAATCATAACTAATTGGAATAGATAGTTGCATGCCAGTATTATCTGTTGAATATATAAAGTTTTAAAGATGGTTACTAATGTTATTTCCTCAATGAATTCAAAACAGCACAATTTATATGTATTAATATTTGTCTGGAAATATGTTGAAAAATCCATTAATTTTATAGATCAGGCTCAGAAGAAGACTATGATGAGTTGTGTCAACTTCTTACTGAAGTGGATGAATTGGAAAAAAGTTGTGCTTCAGCTGCCGCAAGACCCAAAGAGAAGAAACCAAAACTGGGAAGTAAGAATTCAGTTAGAAAACAAATAAGGGATGTGGCAATGGCATCTTTAAAAAGTAAAGCTCAGGTTAATACTGAATAATTCTGTCAAAGTAAATCATAACGATACTACAGTAAGTTTCTGCATTAACAACCTTCTATTGAATGTCCTACCTTTAAAGTCAAATAACAGTTTTTCACATTTAGATGAGATAATGGATTATAGATTGTGTTTATGTGAAAGTATGTTAATTTTAGAGCTTATAATTACTTTGGTTGATGACTATGACATATCCAGGAAGGGATAACTGCTTCTGGAGTGATCTTGTTTTCCCGAAAGGGGGTGGGGACTTGTGGATCATTTCGGTGTGTAAATCTTTAAAGTTTTTTTTTCCTTTGAAAGGGTGGAGAGGCTATAAGCCCCATTATTTCCCTCGAGATTTGCCACTGTAGAAGGTGTACAAATTGATATTAATAATTTGTCTATATTTCTTACACATTTATTATTTAATTTTTAATAAATTCCATCCAGGTGACACCATTGGGTTTCCACTAACTGATGAGTCTGGTACTGACAATCCAGAGACTCCATCACCAGTCATATCAAAGCAAAGAAGGAGGAATGTGCACGGTAACAAGGTGTGTTTAACTATCTAGAAAGCAAAGCAAATAAAGAATATGCAGACCATGGCCAAAATCCAACTTGAAGAGGAAAAGCTAAAATTAGAGGGACAAATTTGAACTAGGAAAAAGAAAATTTGAGCTTCAGGAGAAAGAGTTACAGTTACGTATGGTGAGAAAAATTTATCACGATGATGAGCCACTTTTTTAAACAAGTTACTTCTACTTGGCATGAAACAATAACACTGAATCACTAAAAGTAATGGGCTTTGATGCTTTAATAATTTAATGGATAATACATAGTGTTTGAGATCCAAGGTCTTGTTTGTCTCTGCGCCTTGATATTATATGGAAAATTTGACAGCAAACTTTCCAAATGGCAATATGTTAGAGTGCACAAAGAAAAAAACTTCATTAATTTCCTCCGTGAATAACCAACTATCTCACTATGTTTGTGATGTGTTGAAAGTAATGACACCAAATTTCACATGACTTCCATCTGAATAGGCTTGAAATAAAGGTTTTTGGTATATGTTACGACACTTATCTGTAAACCCTTTCACCCAAGAATTATGCAGATTATTCTTAAACTGGAGCCCTTGGTTGTTCAGTGTTAACAAAGTCATCAGGTCCTGGGTTCAAAAACAGGCTGGATCCTGATATTAGGTTTCTGAAGGTGTCTTTAACTATCTTAAAAGCAAAGCAAATAAAAAATATGCAGAAGTCATGGCAAAAATTCAACTTGAAGAGGAAAAGCTAAAATTAGAGGGATAAGTTTGAACCAGGAAAAAGAAAATTTAAGCTTCAGGAGAAAGAGTTACAGTTACATATGGAGAGAAAAAATTATCACGATGATGAGCCACTTTTTTAAACAAGTTACTTCTACTTGGCATGAAACAATAACACTGATTCACTAAAATTTGTGTATATAAGTGTGAAATAACTTCAAAATTGCATATGTGTTATCTTATTTATTTGGGTTTTTTTACGTCGCTTTCAACACTGTACAGGTCATATAAAAGGTCTGGTTTGTCTGTGCACCTTGATATTATATGGAAAATTCGACGGCAAACTTTCCAAATAGCAATGTGTTAGAGTGCACAAAGAAAAAAACTTCCATAATTTCCTCCATGAATAACCAACTATCTCACTATGTTTGTGATGTGTTGAAAGTGATGACATCAAATTTCACATGACCTCCATCTTCCATCTGAATAGGCTTGAAATAAAGTTTTTCTGTTTATGTTACGCCACTTATCTGTAAACCCTTTCACCAAAGAATTATGCAAATTATTCTTAAACTAGAGCCCTTGGTAAAAAAAGTCATCTTCCACCTCTCAGGTCCTAGGTTCAAAAACAAGCTGGATTCTGATAGTAGGTTTGTAACATACGTGTCAAGTTAGGTAGCTTACAGAGTTGAAAGCTTCAATAACTTCCCTGTCTCCTCCACCAATACACCAACCATTATGACATGACCTGTACAATGTTGTGAAAGCAATCTAAAAGCCAATCAAATCAAGTTATTCTTACGATTACAACTAAACAATGATCATATATAGATTGCAAAAAAACAATGAAAATTATATTTATTATAAATGTAAAACAGAAATTCTAAAATGCTTGCAAATGCATCAAATACATTGTTATCTCAACAGATGCAACACACTATCAATTATTACATGTAATTACAGATCTGTAAACATATTCATGGTATATTATAGAAATTATATAAAAATAAAGAAAAGTCAGTCTATTTGAGAAAATGTAAACTAGTACAAATATAGTTAAGTCATTGTGATAAGTATTCCTGTAGCATGGGTGGTGCCAGCTAAAAATATTCAGCAGTTTGATTGTTCTGTAATATGTTAGGATAACTGCAACTTTATACAATAAACCTACTGGTTGCAGAAACAATTTTATATTCTTCTTGTGATCCAGAAAAGCAAATGTTTTTAGAACCTCACCAAATCCCCATTCAACACCAATTCTAAGAGGGGTCATAGACCAATTAAAGTCATGTTGTTCGGTGACACATTCACTCCTCTAAATGGAACTATCGACTGTGGAGATAATGGGTTAGCAGGATCACCATAAAGGTACATAGCATTCCCATTTGCATTTACTTTGCCGATCAATTGATCCAAGAGACCACTTTCTTGGAATATTCCTGCAAAGTGGTGGCGTCCAACGAAAGGACCATCTAAGTGAACTATTAAGCCATTTGAACAATAAACTGATTGGAATTTTATACAATGATTTCGCTTATGACCACTGAGGAGTTCCCTTTGATGACTTTTAGGTCTACATATTGGTAAAACTGTGCCATCAATGAATCCCCAGCAATTGGGCAATGGGCAACCTTTGTTTTGCAGGGCTTGACTGAATTGAGTTAGATTTTGCTGGCTCAGCATGGGCAGATTTAAGTTACTCAGTAAGTGGCTGAAGTGTCTTATGATATGATCTGCTACAGAGTGAATAACTAAACTAAGTTCTGATTTCAAGCGCCCAAACACCCCTGTAAGATCACATAATCAACAAGGGTAAGCTAGTCTGTCCAAAAATGCAAAATGTATCAGGCCCAGTAAAAATTGATTTATTTTAAGATGTATTATCTCTGGTATGTGAAATCGTTCTTTTAGGAGTATAACATGGTCCTTTTGGATTTGAAATATGTTCCAACATTCTTCTTCAGATGCTGATGTGAAATTAAAGCGATAGAGATATTTTTCTTTGTATTTTACTTCTTCATCTATTAGTAGTGCTCCAGCAGCCAAAAGAAGGTCACCATCATTCAGGAACAAGGGAGCCATTAATAAATCAGATGACATCTAGGAAAGAAACCAAATACAATAACAATATCAAGAACTATAAAAACTATAGAAACAGGGGCATAAATAAATTGATGGGATGAAGACTTAGTGGCAAAGTAGTGAAAAGTATATCAAACTTCCAGCTACTTAGACATACCTGATATTATCTGATATATATTTACAATTATATCAGTCTAAAAAGTGAAACCAGAAAATGTATCAAAAGATGAATTCTCTGTGTGTCTTCCAAAGAGTGCAGTTATTTGTCATGACATTCATATATATTTAATAAAAATTTAATATATTATCAGAAGAAAGCTGTACTTAAGCAACTCTTAAGAATACAAGTTAGGCGATTTAAATAATACTAAAAGTATGAGAACTGTGATACAATGTATATTTCGTTGCTCATGTGGGTAGGAAGAGAGGGATAAAAAAATAATGCACACTTAATAACACTTATGCACAATTAACAACTCCCTTGTCACTAATATGTTCACCCAGTATATAGTGATTTCATTTCATGAACTGTTTTTGGTCTAAAAGAAAAAAATCAATTGTGACAGCTGAACTATGAAAAAGAAATTAGCTTTGGCTTAACCTGTATTCTTGACTAGTTTTCTCATGTCTGTTATTTGTATTGACTGTCTGGTCTGTAAAATACAGATTTCAGGAAATTATCAGGTCAGCATATAGATACTTACAGTTTGGGCTTCAAACAAAAATATCCCCCAAAATGATGTTTTGCTGTGCAAATGTTGATGTTATAAATATTTAACAAACTTGCTAAGCTACTTCAGGTTCTCACGCATGACTAAGCTCTGAAAGATCACAACACATATAATTCAAAGGGATCGTATCACTTACGGGAAATATCTAACGTTACGTAGCTGTCAAATGCAACACTAAACCTCTCTAATTGTAAGCACCATTGGCAATGACATGACTTTAATCATTTCTGTCAGATTGCCAATTACACGCCTGACACGCTTAAAGGAGGTGCCTGAGCATCGTCCCTTTTACAAAAGCTATACCCTTCTAATTTGTGTAGAAGACAAGTGACTTTGATTTGATTTTTATCTTTGGTACATGCAGAATTAGCAAATATTCTACACTTAGGGACACATGTCAAACTATGAACCATGCCCCTGCCTACCCTTTTTAGTCTGAGTTTGGCAACAATCAGCCAAATCATATGAAAACACGTTTTGTCTGGTTTGCATGCAGCCACTTTTTGGTGAAATATACAAAAGGTACTGAGAGGTATAATAACTCTTTTCTTGTGCACATGAATGATATCCACCTTGACCAGAAAACTATCACAGTGCCTATTCCCTATGTACCTGATCAGTTTTGTTGGTATCACACTCCATTGCCCATTTGCAGCTTGTCCCATGCTACAGAGAAGTATCACATGGCCTGCTTTTGCAGAAGAGCATGAAATGGCTTTTGCATTATCCAAAGCTTTATCAACTTATATCACATATCCCTGATCTGAACATTAGTTTCTTTTTTCATGGTTCTGCAAAACACCATGGCAACCACTGTACTAAGGAGAGCTGATTATGTGACTGGGACTTTATTTTGGACAGCCATTTTACTGTGTCACTGTCACTCACATCAATTGAACCACGTCATGGTGATTTGATTCTCTTATTACCTGGTGTTGTACTATCAAATACCAAATGCCTGAATCTTTGTACTCTCTCCCGTGATATGTTAACTCTTTTATGGTCATTATCAGGGACCCCTTCCAGTAGAACATAACTGTGGTGTGTGATATATGCTTTACCTTATACTCTTGACTTTTATCATATCATAATTTTTTACCATCACTGACAAAATTACTATTAATGGTAGACAGGTGCTAAGCCAAGTAGATACCTGTTTGGCTTTGTATAGGTTTTTTTAAATCTGATTTTCAATTTTCAAAAGTTTTCAGTATTTTAACACTGTATATAATCGAATGTGGACAAATACACTTTGCATGTAATATCACCTTCATCTGATCTTTTGAAAATTTATGGATTTACTTGGATGTGAAAAACAGTTCTCTATACATAATGGCCATTGATCCACATATATGTTTACCATTATGCAATGTAAATTGAAACATCATTTGGAATAATCTGCCACATGATGTATACTCAGCTAGATCTCTCTCTTCATTCAGAAAGAAGTTGGAAACCTATTTCTTTGCAAAAGCATACCCAGCCTAGTTTTCTGGTCTTATCTGACCCCTGTGATGTTTCTGGCTTAATGATGATGTATGTTTGCTTTCTGGTATGCAAATATTTAGAATGCAAATAAACACTCTGAGGCCGATTTCATGGAACGTCTTTGACTTAACCCAGTCTCAGGTTGAACCACCTGCTTAAGTCTGAATTTTTGGTATCAGCTGAATTTTAGGCTCACATCTATTTCACAAAGGCTGGCTGAAGTGATCTTGGTATGAGCCACTATTGTTTATGCATATAAACATAATCATGAATGATTAACACAAACATTATTTATTTTGATTTTATAATGACCATGATTAGAAGTAAAAAAATAGTCAAGATTTAAATCTCCCCTTGAGACTTATCATGTGGGAATACTTGAAACTGGCGAACTGGATCAAGGGGTTCAAGATTCATACAATTCTCATGAATATATTTACAGTTCCTTATTATGTTCATCCCAACCAACTCTATGAGTCAACAACATGTTAGCTTGATATCCCCAGTTGGGGTTGGTAATCTATGTAAAGTAATCATACTTTCATAGTACTTAATCTTTCTATAAGCTTACCCAAGGGTGCAAAAACATTGTCATAGTCCGACATTGAGTAAGCAAATAAGGAGCTGGATCAATTGGCCCTTCACAAAATTGTTTCCTTATAAATCGGTTTGTCCATGCAAAACTGGCCTATAATTATATATTAAATTGATTTTTTTTTTTGTAAAATATACCTTTTAACTTAACAAAAAATGCACAAACTGTTACATAAATGTATTAGTCGAGACGATGCTACCCTTTGAAAAATCTTTGAGATACTTGACTTGAAATTGAAAATTGTAAATGTAATTTCGCTGCCACAAGGTTTTACTATGGATATTGACAATGAGATATAGGGGTCTCTCAATTACAAAACGAACTTTCCCACTAATTTGCCTTTATTCTTATATAATAAGGCGCCTTAATTTTATAAATGTTTCATATGTTCAAAGAACTACAGTGTAGTGAATTAATCTTTTTACTGGTTTGTCCTATTTGTGTTGAAGTACACAGTTTTCATTGGATTTGGATTATTTTTAGCCTTTCTGTGTCTACATCTAAATATCATGTAGAATTAAATATTGTTTATATCTACATGTACTCATTGAGCTCATTTATATGAATAAAAGTAAAGCCTATTAACTATTGCATGCACTGTGCTAAATATACCCTTCTGTCCCCTACAAGGTGGCCACTGAAATATTACAAACCATACTTCATTGTGTAAAAGCAATGAGCAGTAAATCTCTATTACACAAAAAGAACGGAGTGCTGGCACAATAGAAGAGTCCTGAGTTCGGGTTTTTAATAAAATAACCATTCTGGGGCTGTTGTTACAATAAAACACTACAATGCAATGCTGGAAAATTTATTTGTCAAATGTTCAATTTAGTCTACATTTCTCAAACTGCTCTTTTCTGTGAAATTTCTCTTGGATTTCTTCTTTTCATGGTAGTTCCTGAAAATTAGATTCTTATTGTCAGTAAACATACATTGTTATTATTAACAAATAATAGTCATAATAGTCACAAATCAAAGCCTACACTAAGTCAAAAAACCTCACTAAATTCTTGTCAGTTTTTTTATTTACCCTTTTCGTACATTTGTACAATATTTACACTGCTCCCTGGAAGGGCAAAGGTAGCGAACCCTTCATCAGGGGCTTTACAACAAACCTTCATACACAGTATGAAATACAGTAAACAGACAAAGATGTTACAAGATAGAAAAGATTATAATACAATTCAGACCATATATATTCAATTTTACATTTTGCAAGTTACTATACCATAGCGACTTTCGAGAAAATTTTCAAGTGTAAATTTAATTTTGAAAGTGCATTATTCCAAATGGTTATATACTTAATACTTTAACTCACCACACTTAACCCACCCAGCAAAAATTGAGTAAACTACAATGGTAATGATAATATTTTTTGCTTTATTGTCAGTTGTAATCGTGGTGTTTGTGGTGAATGAATGCCACACTATGTCCTAACCATTTGTTTCACCTAGTCAGTTGTGATTTTTAGTCATCTGTCTTTGCTTTTCAGTTGCATAATACATTTCTAGCTTTTTGATTTGATTTCCAGCAAGATGAAGCAGTTAGGTAATGTTTATTTTGTACAAATTGGTTGGAGAGATAAGTGAGGATATGTCCTCTTTTGTGTTCATATAATACCACTGGTCCTCTTTTATGTGTTATCATAGAATCTAGCCGATTTTAAATTGTTGGGGTTAGTCTGCTAGGACTGAATAGGAGATGAGAAACAATGTGCCTTGTCCCAAGTGAAAAGAAAGGTCATGTGACCATAAAGGTGAGCCTTACAACCTGCTGTAGGCAGGCAGGAGACCAAATTGCAATTTTGAGTCAAAGTTGGGGTTTCATGTCCCGTTCAACCACCACAGTCAGATTGGGACAGGTCTTCAAGCATTGACACTTGTAGGGGTCGAACCCACACAAAGGTGAACCTGCCTGTGATTTAATGCCAAACTTGCTTACCAATATGCCGCCGAGGACCTCTAATTGCAACTTTGAATAGCAGTAATAAATAGTCTATCTTTCTCCCAAGCCCATTCATCCTGGTGGCTGCAACTTGTGTAAAGAAAGAAAGACCAAAGAAAGGAAGAAAAAACTCACATTAATAACAATTGTAGCATTTCCTCTTCTTGCATCCCTTTCCTCCACGACATCTTGGCTCTGGAAGTAAAATAACACTTGCTGAGGCAATAAATCAGGAAAAGTAACTGACAGAAGGGCAGTTTTATATGTATAATTATAATTTAAATATGCCTTTCATGCAAAAATATTAAAGGTGGGGGGGGGGGGGGGCTAAATTTAAGCTATGGTTTGTATCAGTATTAAGAAGCAAGTTTAACTATTTCTAAGACTAATTTGTGATGGCAAAGAAAATCACTAGTATTCCAACAAACATTTAACTAGAAATATTGAAACAATATTGTTTTAAAATAATTTAACGCAACTATAGCAATATACTGATATGTCACTATTCACAAGGTGTTTCGGATTGCAAAATCACACAACATTCTTGAATTATGCAAATACATAGTGTGGGCATTTCCTGAATATTGGTATATTTTACTATAAGAACATTTTACTTTAATAATAATTTTTAATGATGATAATAATTTAATCTAATTCACTGTTTCGTGCTTTGAAGTAACAATATCTTTACCACTATTGGGAACTCAGTGCACTAAATTAACAAAAAAATTACAAAAGGATAGTAGCAGATCTACTAATAATTGCAAAGATAATAATGGTTCTCTTGATAATAATGGTTAATTCTTGTTCTCTTGGACTTACATGCTATTTTGTAGGCATTAGTAAGAGTGGCTTCAAGCCTAAATTAATAATTTTGAATGTATGCCATCTAATTATCTGAAACCTCTGAAACTCAAATGCAGGAAAGAGTCCATCTTTTAAGCCAGTAAAAGAAAAATTGGGCAATAATTTAGAATACTTACTCAAAAATATAAACAAAATTACACCAGTTGAAAGAAATTTCAAAATTAAAATACACTTATATTTATATATAAAATATTTACCCCCATAGCAAGAAGGCTTCTTTTTTACACATGTAGATTTAGCGTAGCAAGAGTAATCACAATCGTAGTAGTCATACACACATTAACCTGGATAACACATACATTATTATAAAAAATAAATTATATTATTTGTACAAAACTTAATATTTGATAAAAATACATGTTAATTCCAATTGCTTCTTAAACATTTTTGTGTCGGTATTCCCGCGCAACATGTTATCGGTGAATAAGTTTTACTGTATGTAATGAAAAGGCATCTCTGCATTAAAAAAATGAGAAAATCGATCAGTTATGAAACACATATTAAAATAACTACTATTTCAAATCTGATTTTTAATAAAAACTACAAGGAATTCTGAGACATTCTAAGAGCTATGTTTACAATTATATGTGTATAATATATATCATTTAAATAGATATAAAATATGTATAAGTAAGTATGTTTGTTAAAATATATATATATGTTAAGGTTATGAAGCTAAGGTATGAAGTTATCAAGTTAAGGTGTGACGTTATAAAGTTAAGATATGAAGTTATCAAATTAAGATATGAAGTTAGTTTGTGCACAGGTACACAACAGGCCATTATCACTGTGCTTTCTGAGGAAGGTACTTTTTGATTGAAAAATATCTCACTAGAGAATGGCCCAATCAAAATCAAAATAGTAGTTTAAGGCTCCACAACCAATCAAGATACAGCTTACAGTCTGATCTGAGGAGTGTGCCTACTTATCCAAGCAACTGTGCTTATCATATGATTAATTTATTAAATTTATTATTTGTTATTGTCAAACATCCTACTTACTGTCCAAATGTGTCTTAAAACCCAAGAAAAAGTGAGATGGCCTTACCCTTGCAATACTGATAATATGCCTGGGATGCACTGACAGAAAGTAGAACCACAAGGAATAGCAAAGCTAGACGCATGATGTCAATGATTGAACTGCAACAATAAAACACATGTTTATATAGAATACAATGCAAAAACTTCCCAGAAAAAATATATAAAAATAAATAAATGACAATATAATAGGAGTGAATTCTGAAATTTGCCTGTGACTTAATTTTGGATATATTTCAGATATTTTTATTTAAATTAAAATTTAATACCCATAGTATAGATTGGAGTAAAAAAATTGGAAATTTAACGTGGTGAATTTATCCAGATAGCTTTCCGCCGTCAGACCGACATTGGCTGTTGGTCACATGGTCGGCAGATTTTGCCAATGTTGGACCAACATTGGCCCAATGTTGGCTATTGATTGCATCGTCTGAGGATTTTGCCAACGTTGGCTCAATGGTGGCTTGCCAACCACTACTCAGTTTATATATCTCTATATTTTGCAAATGTTGGATTTTTATTCAAGATGGCAGAGAGCAATAATAGGGGATTTGGGGAAACTTAGAAAATTTATTTATTATGGTATGTATAAAAATCAAATTGCAGTGAGCCCACAAATTTTAACTAACCATTTAACAATTTCAGACATAAAAATAATATTCTCATTATACTTTCACACTAAAAAAGTTTGTGAACATTACAATTTTATTATCTGATTATGGACTATCACCTAATGGCACTGTTCCACCATTGTTAATGTTTGGTCATGTGACTTATCAGGGATTCCCTTAACTAAGGTCCTCCCACAATCTGTCAATCACTTGCCTTCTGTTAAACAATGGCAACATAACACCATGCTGGAATCTGATTGGCTTATGCTATACATTGAGTAGAATACCAGTGACTTGGCGATGGACCAACGGATGTGCCGACATTGGGCCAACGTTGGCCCAACATCGGAATGCTATCTGGGTGTGATTTTTTTTTAAATTCAAGTTCTGCAATGTCAGAGCACAAGAAAAAAAATAACACAAAGGTACTCAGAGCATAGACCTCGATTTAGGTACATCCAGAATATCACTTTTTTGCTTATTCAAGCCATACCCACCTAAAATGTCACAAAGATCTTTTCATTACCTTTGGTGTACAGATACACAGGGAACCATAAATCCGAAATATGATCCTCCCTCCTCTGATCAGGGCTTTTTGTCACGAGTTATGTTTATGAATCAAGACAGTCAGGCATATGTTATTACGGTGATTATTTCAGCTGTACAACTGATGTTTTCAGTTAGAGCAAATATGCCAGCTAGGTTTTTCCTTAACATAGGCTAAAGCATTGTCTGAATTCAATAACCATAAAAGTAACATTTGACATCGTTAAACTATTTAACAAATATAAGCCTTTGCCATAATCGCAATGTTCAACAAGTGTGAACAAAAACAAATGATGTGAGGCTTGGTAATGTGACCCACACGTTAACATACATACAATAAGCACAAGCACTTTATGTTTCAGGGCCCGTATTCATGAAAGGTCTTAGCCACGGCTTATGCTTAAAGTTGAGACTTTTGTCTCAGGTTTCTGCCCCAAAACTAGTAAAAGTTTTGTCTTAGACTTAGTCGTATTCACAAAGAATTTAAGACCGATCTTAGGCTTAGCCAAGGGCTCAACTTTAAGACTGGTTGATAGTGGGCTTAAATTTTGTAAAGAGGACTTAAATATTGCCGCCATAGACTTTTCTTCACTTCAAAATTTGAAATGGCTGTAAATAAAGTATAATTATACAGAACACCCCACTAAAGCAGTCTTTGGGAAGTTTATATGTGGTAACAAGGTTTGCCATTTCAAAACCGCACTTTTCCTTAGATAATAGCATTAAATGAAGGATATATGCCACCAATAGTTTGAATAGAAAAGAAAGGTCACATGACCCAGAAAACCACTGTGGTTATTTGATAATCTTGGACTTAGCTAAGTCACCCTTTGCGAATATGGTTTTAAGATAAAACTTAGCTGAGAAATAAGTCTCAACTTTAAGACCACATTTTAGCCTAAGACCTAGCTAAGTCTAAGACCCTTCGTGAATACCGGCCCTGCTGTTTCCTGTTATGGTCATACACACTGTTTGGCGTTGTTTGCGCTTATTGTATGTATAGTTTCTCCTCATTTAAATTGTAGTTGATGTCACTGCTATCGTCAAAAACAGGGGTCATATTCACTGAAGTCTTGAGCTTAAATTTTGTATAAAAATTGAGCTAACTTAACCCTGAAGCTTGGCTAGGACCTTTGGTGAAAACATCCCAAGGCGTTTATTTATAAAGAAAGTTTTGTCCAAAAAGGGGGCTCTTTTCACACAGATGGAATTTCAACTAATCATGAACTAGTGTTATATATCTTATAAATTGTGTAAACATTTTTTTTTCTGAGAGACTGGTTTGCATTTGCATTCCTGTATTTATACGTTTGTTGTGTGCCAATATAAGACACAGGCTAAATCACCAAGCCAAACAAGAACTGCTACTAAATGAAAATTTGTAGAGATGTCTGCCACTTATCACCCGATTGTTGATTCACAATCAATACTTAAAATGTATTATTTTATTTCAGTCACTATGGTTTAAAATGTTGTGTCAGTGAACAGTTGTGTACCGATTTAAGGCATCGGCCAACTGACAAATCAAACAATAACTAACACTGAATGAGCAATAACGAATACTAAATAAAATATATGCGGAGAAGTCTGCCTCTTACCACCTGAACTGTTACTTCATAATCAATACTTAAAATGTATTATTTTGTATCAGTGGCTATGATTTGAAATCCGTGTATTGTGCCATTGAACAGTAGTGTGCCAATTTAAGGGCAATCTCGGCTTTTGTCAGTGCACATATATATTGCGCAGTGTAGATGGGATTATTTCATACAAACATCTTTCTCTGTGTGTGTGTTTATGTGTGGTTATGTTTGTCTTGCAGATAATAAGTTGATGACATAAAAAGCAATTTAATCAGCAAAATCTTTGGCTGTTTGTCCTGCATGTAGATTATGTGTGCTGTGTTATTTATTTATTTATTTGGGTTTTAACGTCGCTTTCATCACATTGTATAGATCATACCATGACAGGTAGTTTTATGGGCAGAGGAAATAAGTACATACAGTTGGTCAAGGTTCTGTACTGTAATCTGCCAACCAAAGGCAAGAAACTACCAGCTTTCCCACTTGAGGTTGGGCCAGGATTCGAACTCCTATCTCAGAGGTGGGAAGCAAGAATTACCACTCTGCCACCTTGGCCCCATTGTTCTGTGTTGAGGGATAAATAAAAGAAATGGAAAGTCCATTTCCCCTGAATTTATAAAGCCTTGCTGTTTTTGATTTTTAATTGAATTTTTCTTTTTTTCAACCACAAAGATGTTTGTTTTTTTTCTAATAAACATTTTTCAGCATCAACTCAAAGAGTTATTTCAAGAAGAGAACTAGAGCCACAGCCAGTGCACAGACTATGTGAAATATGGATATTATTAAACTGGGGAGTCATTTTATAATTTTACACTTCAATATATTGTAAAAAATATAAACAAAAACTAAATCTAAATTAATTTGAGGTTACTGTGCCAAAAGAAAATAAACACAAATCCAGTTTTATATGAATCAAATCATCTATACTATCACAAATACTTGAACAGCAAATATCTGAGAAAAAGGAAAAAAAAAGTGGCATCCCTTTATGATAATGCAAGACATGACATCACAGCACGATTTATTTGATTAATTGTTTATGAAAGTCCTTTTAATTTTTTATAATATAACCAGAAATGATTTTAGAATTTCTTGGCTTTCTTTACAAAATGTTGCTCTTTACAATATAGCCATAAAGAAATAAAGGCTAAGTTTATAAACTAGACTGTTTGTTGACTCCAAAGGAAGTGTGATGCTGTTGGAGCCCAACTTAGGAGTCAGCCCATCTTAAGATGGACTATAGCCTAACTTAGGATCCTAAGTTGGGTAGCCTATCTTAAGATGGGCTTGGGCTTAGCCCATCTTAAGATGTGCTAGAACCTATTAGCCCAACCTATTAGCCCAACTTAGGATAAGTAAACTCAAGAATGCTATCAACATATCAGTGAAAATGGTTTTAAAGACCGATAATTTATTTCAAAATATCGTCAGAAATGCCATAATTTTTGCAATTTTATTCAATATAAGTGAAATTAATTACCATAACTGGTTTTGAAAAGGTCATCAAACACTTTCCAACAAATTGAATTTGATGTGTAAAAAGGGCATAACATATTCTAAACTTGCTGAGTTAAATTTTCACAGTACATATATGGTTTGATTCGTAGATTTTTAAACATTTTATGAAGTGATCCCCACCTATTATCATTTATTTTTGATTGATATTGTATGGGGATATTGTTTCAATGAAAGATTACAAAATTCTTAAAGTTAGAATTTTCACAAATTACACATTTGTCTGAAACTAAGTTATTTTTAATCAGATATTCAGTCCAATTAATGAAGCTCATTGCCTTGGGCAGAAACTATATTCACTGGTCCTGTTCTTTAATTATTCTGTTTATTTTTGATAGTTTGCTGTGAACTATGATATTTAAAGTCATATTAAAAATTAATGAAATATAGAATGAAAATATAACAAAATGTTATGTATATCCCTTCCTTACTTCAGCTATGCAAATAAACTAAATCTGAGAAATTAGGGATCAACTTCTAGCTTCAATAACAAAAATAACAAAAAAAGTTTCAACGGTGGACCAACTGTTTTTTTTTGTTTGTTTTTGTTTGTTTTGTTTTTTTTTTCACTTTTTTGGAAATAAAACATCAAGATGAAGTTATTTTCAAACTTCGGTGAAATTCTGAATGTTAAATACATTTAGCAGCGATTGTCATGAAAATCACATGCTAAACTGGAATAGCCAAGCAACAATACTAACTGAAAATTTGTGGAGATGTCCCACCTCTTATCACCTGAACTGTTACTTTACAATCAATACTTAAAAGTGTTTGTTGTTTTTTTTTATATAACAAGGGAAAACGTTTGATAGTCAACACTAATATTTTGAGAAGATGGTAAGAATATTTTGTTTTAAAGTTGCCAGTAACATACACATTACGTATTATGTTGAGTGTCTTGAGCTGCCTATACAAAGCACCATATAAATGACTTTTTAATAATAATAATTAATTGCTGAAGAAGCAGCCTATATAACAGAGTACAAGATCAACGGAGAATCTTGTAGCAACATCGTTTTTATGAAAACTATTGCAAAGAAATTCACATAAATATTATTTTTGACTGCTAAAACTGTCACTCTAAGTATAAGTTTACAAATTCTTGATAATATCTGACAAAACAATAATGTATCTACAATAATAACCAAACCTTACACCAATAAAATAATTGCAAATTGAGCTAATAGCACTGGTGCTTTCAACCAAAAAGTTGAATTCTTCAAATATTTATGTGTGTAAGCAACACTAACATAACTATTTCTAAAAGACAGAACACTCACACTGTCTCTTCTCAGTCGTTGATCTATCGAACACTGTTGTGAGTCTTGGTTGACAATGTCTCAGGTCATCTGCTGATGGGGTATTTATAGCCTAATTTCTAAGTAAAAATGAAATTGTCTACTGATTACATACAACATAAATCATTGCAATGCTACTTCACTAAAAACTCTTGCTACCATAAGGTGTGATATTATTGCCAAACACGAGCTTTCGTTCCTTTTAATATGGCTTGTGCATCACAAATTGTTGTTGTGGAGACAAGGTAAATGATCTGTTCACAAAATATGGCCTGCGGCTCATATTCAATAAAATTTCTTATCATTAGAAGGATCTTATTATTAGAACTTTCTTTGAAAATGGGTAGTGATTGTTCAACATTTCCTTCCGATCTCTATGTCTCTATGAGATTGTATCTCTATTTAAAAATACTTAACATATATGTATCCTTCTTTATCCAAGGGTACAATTGGGTACCTACACAAGAGTAGTATATTGGATGCTTTTTGCGACATTGAGGAGGAGGAGGAGGAGTTTAAGTTTAGCCTTAAATTTAGGGTTTTTGACTTTTTGGTAAGTTTAGACTTAAATTTAAGGTTTTTGACTTTTTGGTGAACTAGAGGTTTAAAGGAGATATATTTGAAGGGAGACTTTTAACATTGAGTGACTTTACGAGTTTAAGGTTTGTGGTGATTGATTAAAAAACAGCAACCTTTGGTAGCTTAAAGACTTTGGAGACTTTAAACAAAAAAAAGCCAAAGAAATTCTACAGGTCTTTTCAGATTTTAACTGATTTATATGAAAAAAAAAATAATAAGAATAAGAATAAAGAAGATATTCTTTAAAAAGACAAAAGAAAATAATGCAATGCTACTGCTGGTCATAATAATCTTCAGTCCTTCAAAAGATCAAAGGCATATCCATACTTCAAGTGTGGACTCATAAGGTTCATTTGAATAAAGCACTACACATGAAAGGCACACCGACACCACCGAGTCTGAGCATGCATAAATCAGTGAAATTATATAGTGAAACTTTAGCTCTTGTGACATTATGTATTTATTGACAACTGATTAAAACATGAAAGTGACAATTTTAATAAAGCACTTCAAAACAGTGAAATTTTGCATTATTGTCTATTTGTAGTCTAGTACTTAAAACATGAAAGACACTGCAAGTGTGGACACATAAGACTAACTCATGTTAGCTAATCTCAAAAATAATAAAGCCGTGAAGTGCAGTACTTGTGACAATATGTATTTCTGATCAAGTGTTTAAAAACTGAAAGGCACACGGACTCTTCACGTGTGGACATGTGGTTATGTTAATATAGCACTCCACATTTTGCTTAAGAAGCTTAATCATCTATGCAGAACCTGAATATAAAGAGTTAAGTTTACAGAAAAAGAAAGGCACACCCACCCTTCAAGTGTGGAGACACAAGTGATATGTTAATAAAACACTCCACGGCACTCTACAATTTGCTTATGAGACTTAATCGTTCATGCTACCACCATTCAAAAGCTCTATTGACTCTCATGGGTAAATGTAAACATTCTGAGGACACGACCTTGATTTGGAGGAAAATAAAGTTGACTGAGGACAATTCTTGGACATTTGTGAAAAAAAAGATATCTGTTATGACATTAAAATGTCTGGCATTTTTTTCATGAAGAAATGTGAAATACTGAAATACCAGCTTAGCAAGTGGAGGGGCTTATTTAAAAAGGAACCTCCAAGCTCTTAGCAAAAGAAGAGGTAAGTATAACAAGAGCCAACCCCCCCCCCCCCCCCCCCCCCCCCTTTCAACATGTAGAGCACGTGTACTTCAATTTAGAAGAGAATCTTACAGGTTGAAAATATACAATTTTGAATACCTCCACAGGTTATAATGTACATGAAAATGGCTTATAAAACTGAGCTTCTAAAAGCCTCTATGTGTGTAAGGCTAAGCCTTACATCTGAGGCTCTATAGTATATTACACAGCACGACTTATAAATTGGAGCATCTAAAAGTCTCTATGTATGTATGTAAGGCTTAGCCTTAAGTCTGAGGCTCTATAGCCAATTATAGACCATGGCTCATAAAACTGAGCCTTTGGACATGTAAGACTAAGCCTTAAATCTAAGGCTCTATTATACAGCGTGACATATAAAACTGAGCCTCTAAAAACCTCTATGCGTGTAAGGCTAAGCCTTAAATCTGTGGCTCTATAACCTATTGTAGAGCATGGCATATAAAACGGAGCCTCTAAAAGCCTCTATGCGTGTAAGGCTTAGCCTTAAATCTGAGGCTTTATGGCCAACTATAGACCACGGTTTATAAAACTAAGCCTTTGCACATGTAAGGCCAAGCCTTAAATCTAAGGCTTTATTATACAGCATGACGTGTAAAAGTGAGCTTCTAAAAGCCCTTTTTCCTGTAAAGCTAAGACTTAAATCTGTGGCTCTTTAACCTATTGTAGAGCATGGCGTATAAAACGGAGCCTCTAAAAGCCTCTATACGTGTAAGGCTAAGCCTTACATCTGAGGCTTTATGGCCAACTATAGACCATGGGTTATAAAACTGAACCTTAGACAAGTAAGACTAAGCCTTAAATCTAAGGCTCTATTATACAGCATGACGTGTAAATCTGAGCCTTTAAAAGCCTCTATGTGTGTAAGGCTAAGACTTAAATCTGTGGATCTATAACCTATTGTAGAGAATGGCGTATAAAACGGAGCCTCTAAAAGCCTTTATATGTGTAAGGCTAAGCCTTAAATCTGAGGCTTTATGGCCAACTATAGACCACGGTTTATAAAACTAAGCCTTTGGACAAGTAAGACTAAGCCTTAAATCTAAGGCTCTATTATACTGCATGGTATATAAAACTGAGCCTCTATGTTTGTAAGGCTAAGCCTTACATCTGAGCCTCTATGGCATATTACACACCACGGCTTATAAAACATGGCATCTAAAAGTCTCTATGTGTGTAAGGCTTAGTCTTAAGTCTGAGGCTCTTTTGCCAATTATAGACCATGGCTCATACAACTGAGCCTTTACACATGTAAGACTAAGCCTTAAATCTAAGGCTCTATTATACAGCATGACATATAAAACTGAGGCTTTTAATTCCTCTATGCATGTAAAGTTAAGGCTTAAATCTGTGGCTCTATTACCTATTGTAGAGCATGCCATATAAAACGGAGCCTATAAAAGCCTCTATGCATGTAAGGCTAAGCCTTAAATCGGAGGCTCTATGGCCAACTATAGACCATGGGTTATAAAACTGAGCCTTTGAACATGTAAGGCCAAGCCTTAAAACTGTGGCTCTATTATACAGCATGGCACATAAAACTGAGACTCTGTATGTAAGGCTAAGCCTTACACCTGAGGCTCTATGGCATATTACACACCACGGCTTATAAAACAGAGCATCTAAAAGTCTCTATGTGTGTAAGGCTTAGTCTTAAGTCTGAGGCTCTATGGCCAATTATAGGCCATGGCTTATAAAACTGAGCCTTTGCACATGTAAGACTAAGCCTTAAATCTAAGGCTCTATTATACAGCATGATGTATAAAACTGTGCCTTTAAAAGCCTCTATGCGTGTAAGGCTAAGGCTTAAGTCTGAGGATCTATGGCCAACTATAGGCCATAGGTTATAAAACTGAGCCTTTGCACATGTAAGGCCAAACCTTAAATCTAAGGCTCTATAAAACAGATTGACATATAAAACTGAGCCTCTAAAAGCCAGTGCCTTAGAAGGTGTTCTTGTCAATTTTAAGAGTTGGAGATCATCAGATAATATTTTTCAGTATAACTTAATTTTAATACCTGGTCAATAGAATTAGAACTAGAATAGAAACATTTACATAGTGCATAACTTCAAATAGGCATATACTCCCAATATTCATCACATGATAAAAAATAAGCATGCTGAATTATCCATAATAGGAAACCTGAACTTGCACAATTTTAAATGCGATTTGTAAACAAACAAAAAAGGCCACCTTGAATTAGACTAGATTACATTTATTTTTTTGCTTTATGTCACATTCAGCAGCCAGGGTCATATTGTGATGGGTAGTTTATGGGTGGAGGAACCAGTGTATACTAGTTGGTAAGGATTCTGCACTGTAAACCACCGGACATCGGCAAGTAACTAATAACGTTCCAACATGAAGTGCCTGGACCGAGATTCAAACTGCCAATCCAATAGGCTGAAGGCGAGTACTCTAACTGCTACACCACCGAGCCCACTAAGGCTGCTTTGAAGTGTTGGGGGATTTAACCTTGCTATTTAAGACCATTTATTATTGAGGGAGTGGTTGTTGTTATATAGAATTTATTTAAAAGTTCTAACAAAGCCACTCTAATGAAACATCTGAACACTATGTCCAATTCTTTCAATTGTAATGCTAGGAAACAAATTAATGCAGAGGTAACAGGTATAGCACACATGCACATAAGCTTTCTTAAATTTGGTATTATTTATGCAATAACAGTTTAATCGATTGTTCCACTATCACATTTAGATCAAATGTAGTCTTGCATTGCCTAATCACGATCACTTGAATACCTCAAATATACATGAAATATGTTTAAGCACAAACTTTCTAGATTTGGTTTTAATCCCTAGCATTTTTGTACTGTGTGTAATTAGAAAAGCACCCTGACCTAAAGAAGGCAAAACATATTTTTAATATCTCCGAAACATAGATGAGCAGCTAGGCCTCTAACTTTTCATACATCGCTCGACCAAAGTTGTTATCATATTGAGATATTGTTGAGGCAGTAGTATGGAAAGTTAGAGGCCTAGCTGCTCATCTATGTTTCGGAGATATTAAAAATATGTTTTGCCTTCTTTAGGTCAGGGTGCTTTTCTAATTACACACAGTACAAAAATGCTAGGGATTAAAACCAAATCTAGAAAATTTGTGCTTAAACATATTTCATGTATATTGGAGGTATTCAAGTGATCGTGATTAGGCAATGCAAGACTACATTTGATCTAAATGTGATAGTGGAACAATCGATTAAACTGTTATTGCATAAATAATACCAAATTTAAGAAAGCTTATGTGCATGTGTGCTATACCTGTTACCTCTGCATTAATTTGTTTCCTAGCATTACAATTGAAAGAATTGGACATAGTGTTCAGATGTTTCATTAGAGTGGCTTTGTTAGAACTTTTAAATAAATTCTATATAACAACAACCACTCCCTCAATAATAAATGGTCTTAAATAGCAAGGTTAAATCCCCCAACACTTCAAAGCAGCCTTAGTGGGCTCGGTGGTGTAGCAGTTAGAGTACTCGCCTTCAGCCTATTGGATTGGCAGTTTGAATCTCGGTCCAGGCACTTCATGTTGGAACGTTATTAGTTACTTGCCGATGTCCGGTGGTTTACAGTGCAGAATCCTTACCAACTAGTATACACTGGTTCCTCCACCCATAAACTACCCATCACAATATGACCCTGGCTGCTGAATGTGACATAAAGCAAAAAAATAAATGTAATCTAGTCTAATTCAAGGTGGCCTTTTTTGTTTGTTTACAAATCGCATTTAAAATTGTGCAAGTTCAGGTTTCCTATTATGGATAATTCAGCATGCTTATTTTTTATCATGTGATGAATATTGGGAGTATATGCCTATTTGAAGTTATGCACTATGTAAATGTTTCTATTCTAGTTCTAATTCTATTGACCAGGTATTAAAATTAAGTTATACTGAAAAATATTATCTGATGATCTCCAACTCTTAAAATTGACAAGAACACCTTCTAAGGCACTGGCTTTTAGAGGCTCAGTTTTATATGTCAATCTGTTTTATAGAGCCTTAGATTTAAGGTTTGGCCTTACATGTGCAAAGGCTCAGTTTTATAACCTATGGCCTATAGTTGGCCATAGATCCTCAGACTTAAGCCTTAGCCTTACACGCATAGAGGCTTTTAAAGGCACAGTTTTATACATCATGCTGTATAATAGAGCCTTAGATTTAAGGCTTAGTCTTACATGTGCAAAGGCTCAGTTTTATAAGCCATGGCCTATAATTGGCCATAGAGCCTCAGACTTAAGACTAAGCCTTACACACATAGAGACTTTTAGATGCTCTGTTTTATAAGCCATGGTGTGTAATATGCCATAGAGCCTCAGGTGTAAGGCTTAGCCTTACATACAGAGTCTCAGTTTTATGTGCCATGCTGTATAATAGAGCCACAGTTTTAAGGCTTGGCCTTACATGTTCAAAGGCTCAGTTTTATAACCCATGGTCTATAGTTGGCCATAGAGCCTCCGATTTAAGGCTTAGCCTTACATGCATAGAGGCTTTTATAGGCTCCGTTTTATATGGCATGCTCTACAATAGGTAATAGAGCCACAGATTTAAGCCTTAACTTTACATGCATAGAGGAATTAAAAGCCTCAGTTTTATATGTCATGCTGTATAATAGAGCCTTAGATTTAAGGCTTAGTCTTACATGTGTAAAGGCTCAGTTGTATGAGCCATGGTCTATAATTGGCAAAAGAGCCTCAGACTTAAGACTAAGCCTTACACACATAGAGACTTTTAGATGCCATGTTTTATAAGCCGTGGTGTGTAATATGCCATAGAGGCTCAGATGTAAGGCTTAGCCTTACAAACATAGAGGCTCAGTTTTATATACCATGCAGTATAATAGAGCCTTAGATTTAAGGCTTAGTCTTACTTGTCCAAAGGCTTAGTTTTATAAACCGTGGTCTATAGTTGGCCATAAAGCCTCAGATTTAAGGCTTAGCCTTACACATATAAAGGCTTTTAGAGGCTCCGTTTTATACGCCATTCTCTACAATAGGTTATAGATCCACAGATTTAAGTCTTAGCCTTACACACATAGAGGCTTTTAAAGGCTCAGATTTACACATCATGCTGTATAATAGAGCCTTAGATTTAAGGCTTAGTCTTACTTGTCTAAGGTTCAGTTTTATAACCCATGGTCTATAGTTGGCCATAAAGCCTCAGATGTAAGGCTTAGCCTTACACGTATAGAGGCTTTTAGAGGCTCCGTTTTATACGCCATGCTCTACAATAGGTTAAAGAGCCACAGATTTAAGTCTTAGCTTTACAGGAAAAAGGGCTTTTAGAAGCTCACTTTTACACGTCATGCTGTATAATAAAGCCTTAGATTTAAGGCTTGGCCTTACATGTGCAAAGGCTTAGTTTTATAAACCGTGGTCTATAGTTGGCCATAAAGCCTCAGATTTAAGGCTAAGCCTTACACGCATAGAGGCTTTTAGAGGCTCCGTTTTATATGCCATGCTCTACAATAGGTTATAGAGCCACAGATTTAAGGCTTAGCCTTACACGCATAGAGGTTTTTAGAGGCTCAGTTTTATATGTCACGCTGTATAATAGAGCCTTAGATTTAAGGCTTAGTCTTACATGTCCAAAGGCTCAGTTTTATGAGCCATGGTCTATAATTGGCTATAGAGCCTCAGACTTAAGGCTAAGCCTTACATACATACATAGAGACTTTTAGATGCTCCAATTTATAAGTCGTGCTGTGTAATATACTATAGAGCCTCAGATGTAAGGCTTAGCCTTACACACATAGAGGCTTTTAGAAGCTCAGTTTTATAAGCCATTTTCATGTACATTATAACCTGTGGAGGTATTCAAAATTGTATATTTTCAACCTGTAAGATTCTCTTCTAAATTGAAGTACACGTGCTCTACATGTTGAAAGGGGGGGGGGGGGGGGGGGGGGGGGGGGGGGTTGGCTCTTGTTATACTTACCTCTTCTTTTGCTAAGAGCTTGGAGGTTCCTTTTTAAATAAGCCCCTCCACTTGCTAAGCTGGTATTTCAGTATTTCACATTTCTTCATGAAAAAAATGCCAGACATTTTAATGTCATAACAGATATCTTTTTTTTCACAAATGTCCAAGAATTGTCCTCAGTCAACTTTATTTTCCTCCAAATCAAGGTCGTGTCCTCAGAATGTTTACATTTACCCATGAGAGTCAATAGAGCTTTTGAATGGTGGTAGCATGAACGATTAAGTCTCATAAGCAAATTGTAGAGTGCCGTGGAGTGTTTTATTAACATATCACTTGTGTCTCCACACTTAAAGGGTGGGTGTGCCTTTCTTTTTCTGTAAACTTAACTCTTTATATTCAGGTTCTGCATAGATGATTAAGCTTCTTAAGCAAAATGTGGAGTGCTATATTAACATAACCACATGTCCACACGTGAAGAGTCCGTGTGCCTTTCAGTTTTTAAACACTTGATCAGAAATACATATTGTCACAAGTACTGCACTTCACGGCTTTATTATTTTTGAGATTAGCTAACATGAGTTAGTCTTATGTGTCCACACTTGCAGTGTCTTTCATGTTTTAAGTACTAGACTACAAATAGACAATAATGCAAAATTTCACTGTTTTGAAGTGCTTTATTAAAATTGTCACTTTCATGTTTTAATCAGTTGTCAATAAATACATAATGTCACAAGAGCTAAAGTTTCACTATATAATTTCACTGATTTATGCATGCTCAGACTCGGTGGTGTCGGTGTGCCTTTCATGTGTAGTGCTTTATTCAAATGAACCTTATGAGTCCACACTTGAAGTATGGATATGCCTTTGATCTTTTGAAGGACTGAAGATTATTATGACCAGCAGTAGCATTGCATTATTTTCTTTTGTCTTTTTAAAGAATATCTTCTTTATTCTTATTCTTATTATTTTTTTTTCATATAAATCAGTTAAAATCTGAAAAGACCTGTAGAATTTCTTTGGCTTTTTTTTGTTTAAAGTCTCCAAAGTCTTTAAGCTACCAAAGGTTGCTGTTTTTTAATCAATCACCACAAACCTTAAACTCGTAAAGTCACTCAATGTTAAAAGTCTCCCTTCAAATATATCTCCTTTAAACCTCTAGTTCACCAAAAAGTCAAAAACCTTAAATTTAAGTCTAAACTTACCAAAAAGTCAAAAACCCTAAATTTAAGGCTAAACTTAAACTCCTCCTCCTCCTCCTCAATGTCGCAAAAAGCATCCAATATACTACTCACAAGTTGGGCAGACACACCTGTGACAAGTGGGCATCCTGTTTATGCTACAGAAACCAGATATATGGACCACTAGGTCCAAAGTATGGCCTGACCTCACATATTTACGTTCAATTCATCCATTTTAACATTGATGTGTTTTTACAACTTTGTAAATGATTTTTCATTACCAAAGGTAATCTTCATTACCTCCATTAAGAGGTTATATTTCAGGTGCATTCGTTTGTTTGTCTGTATTTGCAATAATTCTAGAAAAATAATGAAAATATCCTTCTTAAATTTTTTTATGTGGGTATAGCGTGGAGAAAGGAAAAAAGGGAAATAAATTTGGGATAAAATCTGGATTGTACTTTAAATATAAAAAAATCCCTAAAAAGCATTTTAATGATGTTGACTTTCTGGTTGAAATTACTCCAAAAGTAATGAACAGAGCTTTATGAAATGCTTTATGTGGGGAAGGCCTTGCCGAGGACAGAGGCAATAATATTTGGGAGAAAAACCCATTCTAGATCCAAAATCTACTGACTTTTCAGACACTGTGATCAATTCTAGGAATAAACAAAGAATTATTTTATCAAAATTGTCACAAAGATGTATTTACATAAATAAAGTAGATAATGTTTTGGGGTGAATCTGTCAGTGTATCTGTCTGTTTGTGTTACTCCAAAACTAATGAATGCATTTTAATGACATTTTTTCTAATAGATATGACCTGGCCAAAAGAGGAAGTGATTTAATTTTCGGGGAAAATGTTTAGAAAATATATGCATTCAATGATTTAGTGTTTAAGGTTGGTATAACTCCACAAAATCATAAGAAGTATTTGGTGAAATTACAAAATGGGGAAACTCCGCTACATTGGCGGTCGTTTGTGTTCTGTGAGTGCTTTCTAGTTATTTAGTAATTTGGCTTATTTTCAGAATATGAGCGGTTTAAATGCAACTAAAGGTATATTCAACTGGGGAATTTTAAAATGAGTTTATTTTAGAGTGGAATTTGGTCATTATTCAACATTGTAAAAGGGTAATCAAAAATACATTAAGCCAAATATTTCAAAATGTTACACATTAACATTTGCGGCCTCCTTTGTTTAATACAAAGAACAGCAATAAAATATATGTTGTCAAATCTTGTACTAGAAGAAATTTCTCCTTTTCATTATATTTTTGAAAATATAGCAGCAAATACAATAGGTTGAGTTTTTCTCTTTTAAAGTAGATAGGCAAAGGAATTGAATATATTTGAAAATATACAGGGAGTTGTGATGAATGCATGTAAAAACCCAGCAGGCTCTGTTATGTGCAATACACAGCTTTTTATCTTTACCCTGATAAACAATGCCTCTCTCTGCACACAACTGGCAAGAAGGGGGAAATGACATCACTTTTGACCGTCTCTCATACACTAGCTGTGAATAGATACACTGGCACTTAGATTTTAAGGCAATATTTGCATAGTTTTATCTCTTTCACATTTATAAGTTACATATCCCATGTAAAAATATGTAATATCTTAATCAGATTTTAAACTTTTCTACATTCTATTTAAAAATTAGTTAAAAATGCTGTGTTGAAAATAATTTAAACTTCACCACGAATGATGTACTGTTTTTGAAAAAATAAATTGATAACAAGTTGTAATATAAGAGAAAAAGGACATTGAAAATACACCTATTATCGGCTTATTGTGACTATTTTAGTCCTGACGCTCTAAAAAAATTCCAGAACTAGTACGTTCTAGGTCTCATAAAGGGCTGTATCCATTAATAAGCAAATAATTATTTATGAAAAATATAAACAAATTATCATATTCAGATCAGAAATCTTCAGTTTATACTTTTGATAGTATTTTATGTTATTTGGACCAAGTTTATTCATTTTATTCAAGCACTAAAAGGATATTTATTTGAATATCTAAATTATAATTATTTAGGAAGTGGCAGGCTCCCATTAGTGATGGATTTACAACTGTATATTCTGGTTCGTGGTAGCAATAAATACAGTTTTCTTTTGTTAAGCAGTGAATTTGAAATCTAAATTTACCAAATATTGTTATGATATTGAAATTGCATGTTGGTGTAATGCTATCACATCAACAATGTAACATTTGGCAGTATCATTGGATGAAAGTTTTGCCACTTTAAACTCAATAAATTTACACAGGTGAGTTTGTTTTCGAGTAACAGTTCATATCTGTGTTGAAAGATCACAAAGAACCATATTATGGTTGACTTCAGCTCATTAAATGAACACAGTGGTAAACAGATGATAAAAATTGGACCAGAAATAGAAAGTTATGGCCGTTTAAAGTGAGGTTAAACAGGAAAAAAAATACCATGATTACTTAGATTCTTAATTATCATCCATTTAAACCCTATTTATCTACCTCTGCTGCCGCGGATATGAACTACATGGGAACTAGTGACTTCATGTTCAGCCACCCCCAACTATTTTTACATAATGGAACTATTATTGAACAAGAAATTATCAGACCATTAAATTGTTACCCTTGTCCCTAAAGGCTTGTAAATGTAGAAATAAAAGTGAAGTTTACAAAACTGAAGTAAGAATTTTACTAAATTTTACTTCATATAAACTTTACTTCTTTCTCTTTTCACCATAAAGAAATCAGCTGGGGATTATTATATTGACTGCTTTCCAAACATGTTTCATCAATTGTATCAGAAACTTTCTGTGGTTCAAAACAACAGAGTTTAAACCTCCATAAAATTAAGATCTTTTGACTATATGCCTTATCAGAAATCATATTTGTAGCCATAGCTCATAAGACTAAGTTTTAAATCCAAAGGACTCAAAAGTTATATTTGCCCAAAATGGTTTTTTTTTAAATTTTTGTTAAATATTTTCAGTCCCAAGTTAAAGCCACTAGCTTTGACCAAGTAAAGTGTCTATTCTAAGTCAAGGCGAATATGAAGATATTTTAAATAAAAGCAAATATATAATCACATACTTTTTGGGTTGTTTTATTAATCTTATTAGTACATTGTTTAGCATTGTTAACACTAATTTTATTATATCTAACATCCATCTTTACAACACTGAAAGTCCCATAGCCATATTATTGTAGAACTTTAGAGGCTATATTATGAAGGGACTATTATTTACAAGCCCATAAGATTCTAAGCAAATATTTTCTTTTACTGTTAATCTGTAGGACTAAAAGACAAAAAGATGATCAGTCAAGGATAATCTTCTTGACTAACTACTATAAAAGTTAACATTTATAAAATACCATAAAATAGAAAGCACACCAAAGTTTGTTATCATTTACTGGTGAAAGAGGGTGAAGGGTGGGAGAGGAACAAAAACCTGCCAGCACGCCCAGTGCAATTTCACAATCTGAAAATTCTGGTGAATTCACCAGAATTTAAACTTGATTTTTGACTAACTCCAAACCAGCTGGCAGGGTTAACTATTTTACTATTTTTATACAGACTTGATTGACAGGTCACCTGAATATTTTTCTCCAGTTCACCCAGTTCCTAAAACTCATCAACGTCCTTGCCCCTAGGCCAAATAACAGTTCACCCAGTTTCTGAGTTCAAACAATTCACCCAATTTAAATATTCACCCAAATTCACCAGTCCAAAAACCAGTACACACCATAATGTATATTTTTCTAGCCACTACTTTATTTTCGCCTGCAAATACTGTTGGATCTTGTGACTGAAATTCTGCGCTACTTTTTCGTACTCGCAGACACACAGTCCCAAGTTAAAGCCACTAGCTTTGACCAAGTAAAGTATCTATTCTAAGTCAAGGCGAATATGAAGATATTTTAAATAAAAGGAAATATATAATCACATACTTTTTGGGTTGTTTTATTAATCTTATTAGTACATTGTTTAGCATTGTTAACACTAATTTTATTATATCTAACATCCATCTTTACAACACTGAAAGTCCCATAGCCATATTATTGTAGAACTTTAGAGGCTATATTATGAAGGGACTATTATTTACAAGCCCATAAGATTCTAAGCAAATATTTTCTTTTACTGTTAATCTGTAGGACTAAAAGACTAAAAGATGATCAGTCAAGGATAATCTTCTTGACTAACTACTATAAAAGTTAACATTTATAAAATACCATAAAATAGAAAGCCCAACCCAAAGAGTAGTGTAGAAGTAGAGCTAGAAAAGAAATTTTTGAAAGGCTGAGGTCACAGCAGATGAAGTACAGAATGTAGTAGGCAGATACGACCACACCGCCTCGCTATGCCAGTGTCCATGGATTTTTATTTTCTCAAGAGGCACCCCCTTTGAAAAAGCCCAAGACGCCCCACTACGCCTAAAGGTATAGAAACCAAAATCTTGCGGGTTCAAATCCATTTTAATCATTAACATTTTCAAAACTTTCCTAGCCACATGAGCTGTCAAGTGCTGTTTCCCTGTTGAAATTTTTATCATAAAAAGGGGGTCAGATTGTGACAAGCCCATTCGTTTGATCATGGTTTGAACTGCCACTACTGGACATAGCTGCGCATTCGACAAACGTGGCAACTGAACCAATCTATACTCAGATGCAGACTGCATATTTTTGGCTGTTTTTTGGATGTATTGCATACCCGGAGAAGCCCAGATGATATCCTTAACCAAGGGATAACGTGTCGTTTCAAAGGTTGACAATGAAGGGGGGCCAAAGAAGCCAATCTAAAAAATCCATAGAACGCGAACAAAAATAAAGCTTTAAATGTTTCAGCATTTGGGAGGTCAGAGGTCAAATGAACCAATCTTTCTAACATATCTACTGTAAAAATACCTTTCACTTTAGGCTTTAATGGCAGATTATTTTTTGCTGATTTACACATTAATACCACTTTCCTTGAAGACAAGTTAGCCACATTCCATGAATACAATGCAAAATAATGTTGCAGTACTGATAATGCATTGTGCAAGGACACTGCTGACAGGCCGTTCTGAATCAAAAACTCTAAATATAACACTATTGTAGTCTCTGTTGTACAGTCTTGAAATTTACAAAAAATTACAAAAGCCAGGAACATTTTAAAAGTTCTTTCATAGGCAGCCGCAGTCCTTGGACGCAACGCTCCTGAAATCCTGGAAGCCGCACTGGAAGCCAACTTTCTCAATAGCCCTTCATCCGCATCTAAAACAAAGAGGCAAGAGGCTGATGCTTATAAAAGGGGCACCATGTGCCCTATATGTTAAAGTCGGGAATCATACTATTAAGGTCAGGCTGCAGCCATTTACAAGTTTTCAAGATTCTGACTGGCAATGTATTTTGATTATTATAATGACTCCATCTTGACAAAATATCTGCATAAACATTGCTCACACCTTGTATATGTTTAACCTTAAGGTCAATATTATAAACTGCTGCTAATAACCATACGTTACGTACACAAGCCATTAATCTAGAATCTCTAATCTTAAAATTAGTAAATATATTCACCACTGCACTATTATCACACCAAAAGACAACTTTATGATTTTAGTGCCACCAATATATTTAAAGCTTCAAAATGAACAATAGTATATATATGTTTCAGTGCATTTAATATTGGAACTGCATATACCATGTTACCCAATTTTGCTCCTAACCCTTGAAGGGATGCATCCACATAAATTTCATATGTATAAGAATCCTTTAAATGCATTTCCACTGAACCATTAAATTGTTCCATGAAGCTTAAAAACCAGTTCAAATCTTTTCGAAAACCCTGGGATATTGTAATGTAACCCTTAATTGGACATTGTCTTAACAATTGCAGCATTCGATTGGAAAAAAGCCTGGCTGGCTTTATACATCTATTAATGTACAACAATTTACCCAACAATTTCTGTAGTTGATTCCTCGTTGTAACCTCTTTACCTACCCATTTGACACACAATTTTCTGATTTCCCTCAATTTTTTAGGGGGGATAGTTAGAATCCCTAATTTTGCGTCCACATCTATCCCTAAACATGTGAGCTTTGAAACTGGGGCCACAACCTTGCTCTTGTTAAGAGGTAACCCTAAATTTTGTAATAGTTGGACCAGCGTCAGAAAAGCGTCATCAGCCCTATCAGGAGACGACGCCCCCTATGACGTCATCCAGGTACGACATGACCCAGTGGCGTTGTGACGCCATAAGATATGTGATTGCGTCTGTAGAAAACTGGCATCCCAACACCCCTTGCTTTAGTCCAAATGGAATTGCTACGTCATAATATGTTGCGTCACGCCACTTCAACCCCAACAAAGGGTAATCATGTGGATCCACCCTTAAGTTACGGTATGCTCTTTGCAGATCCACCTTATATAACTGAGCAGAAGGGCCTAATATTGATATTCTTTCTACTAAGTTATCTATAGTTGGGTACCTTAATTTTGCACACAATATATCAAGCCTGTCATCTGGAATGGCTGAATTTACACTATTGTTAATAGGCCAAGACAAATCTACTATCACCCTAACGCCTCCATCTGGCTTGTTCCTAGTCATAAGGGGAGAGTAGTGAGTACGTTCGAATGGTGAAGCCTGTAATGGACCCACCATAGCCTTATGTGTAATTTCTGTTGCAAAATACTTATCAACCCCTTCTGGGCTTCGACATGCAGAACTGTGGTTATTTAGATCTGTATTAAATGTAAATTTATTCTGATCAATATTTAATGGAAACCCAAAGGCCAGGTATTCACACAAAATTTTATATTTATAATCTTTAAGATGACGCCTCCAATTGTATATATTTAACCCAGAAGGTATCAGCAATCTACTATGCACATAATTGGGAACCCCTGATTTTTGAACCGCCTTATGGGCTTTCACCGTCCAAGTGTACATATCTGCAGCCATTAATTGTCTTGCCCCTGAATTAATGTCTATGAAAGGTTGATCATAAACCATGACCCCAAATTCTTGTTGAAACGAAAAATTGTGTACTGGTTTAAGGATAAATGACAATTCTTTTTGGACAATGTCCCTACGATTAAACTTATCATTTTTGTAACTACTAAAATAACCAGGAAAATACTTATCTACTCCTGGTGTATGTGATTGCACGCTGTTATTCTTAACTACCATAAGGCGTGACTGTGATAGATTGTGAACTACACTGGACGTGCTTGTTAAACTGTAACTGTCGTACATAGCCCTGTCAACCGTTTTACTTTCAATTACACTATATGTTTTTTCAGTAATTTTTTCAAACGTAAGGGTGGCCAACCAATCCTCAAGACCAGTGTCCTGGACCATGTTTAATGCTGTACAATCAAAATCTAACATATAATTTTTGGGGCCACATGCTAAACTCTCCATGGGGGCGGGACCTTCACTCATACCTTGTCCTGAATTGGCCCCCTTCCTCATGGAGGCCTCAGTGGCCCCTTCCATGCAAAACTTTTCATTACATACACTCCTTGATTTTTTGTGGCCACCCCTTGTTGCTCCTATAATATTACTACTTCTTTCCCCATCCTTAAATGCTACAGTTTTCATTTTTTCTGGACCATCTTGACCCACATGTACATAGCTGCAGTGCTTGCCCCCACCATTGTTGGCCACCTCCCAACCACAATCCCCAACATACACTTGACCTGCATTATCGACTGCCACTGTATGTTGGTACTTGTACTGACCAGGGGCAAAGACTGCAGCAAAAACATTACCCCAGGGTAAAGATTCCTGACCCGGGATGAAAGAAAACGCATCTATATTGAAGAGAACGTGTCTGTTGTTGCAGTAATATTTAACACCAGACAATTTACTTGTTGAAATTGGTAATTTATTGAAAGTTTTTGGTTTAACAGCCTGTCCTACATTATGTAAACAATAAGCATAATCATGACCATTGTGAGAACATGTACGGACTTCATAACAATTGTTAAGCACATCCTTAATATCACTTTTAAATATGCTGTACATTTTCATCCGGTTTACCTTCTCGCTTCAATCTCAAGCATTGGGTTCGGGGGTGTTCGAATTTCTTGCCACAAACCGAGAAGCAGTGACTACAAAAGTGTTGATAATTAATACCTTTCTCCGTATGTTCAGTTTTTTCACTTCTACAAGTGCCCTTGTTGTACAATTTGCAGATAAAATTCTTATCTACGACCTCTGGGTTTTGCTTGACATTACCTACTGGGGAGGCAAATCTTTGAGTGTTACGACTACGAATCTTCTCTACTAAATCGAAATCTTTCCAAATACAAACACCTTTCTCAATCTCCTGTAATAGGATTCCATGTGCTCGCCTAGCTGTGGGGTAAGACACCTCTATTGCGTCTTGTGCTATACTAATGAAATACTTTAGCATGTTTTCCCTTACTATAGGGTCTTTTTCCTCAAGGGCTGTGGCAACAATACCCTGGGACCACTGCATGGGACTTAACTCGTCGTACGTTGGTTGTTTCCCCCCAGCCAGAATCGTACAAAAATCTTGAGGCCAGCTAATTATATGACGGACCTTATGAGAACCAGTACGAAATCTACCCGACTTCAAAGCATCAGTAAGCCTACCTCTATGTTCGAGTCGTGATGTGTAGTCGTAGTCATGTAGTCGTTTCCTTATCTCAGCCTGGATGCATGAATCGCCCTTCAACTCTTGAAAGGATGGCAGCGAACCCTTGTCTTCTTCTCCCACCACTGAACTGTGTGCCGATGGAACTGGAGACATGGACTTCTCTTCTTGCTTGTGAAGGCGTTCGTTGAACCCCACCATCATCTCCATCATCTTGTCCACCTTGTCTTCTAATAATTTAAAACGTGTCTCTTCTTGCTCAGTAACTTGTACTGGGGTAGACGGTATTGCCTTCTTTCTACCCATGCCTCCTGACAGCTTTAGCTTGAGTAACTGGCCACTACGTGTGTATTATGACAAGGTACGGCTCAGCACTCAACAAAAACCTGCCAGCACGCCCAGTGCAATTTCACAATCTGAAAATTCTGGTGAATTCACCAGAATTTAAACTTGATTTTTGACTAACTCCAAACCAGCTGGCAGGGTTAACTATTTTACTATTTTTATACAGACTTGATTGACAGGTCACCTGAATATTTTTCCCCAGTTCACCCAGTTCCTAAAACTCATCAACGTCCTTGCCCCTAGGCCAAATAACAGTTCACCCAGTTTCTGAGTTCAAACAATTCACCCAATTTAAATATTCACCCAAATTCACCAGTCCAAAAACCAGTACACACCATAATGTATATTTTTCTAGCCACTACTTTATTTTCGCCTGCAAATACTGTTGGATCTTGTGACTGAAATTCTGCGCTACTTTTTCGTACTCGCAGACACAAAACATAAAACCTGTATATTAGCTTTAATGTTTGTTAAAACACAAGAAAGGGGATTTGTATAAGTGTAGAGCTGTGTACTGTGATAAACAGGATCATTGTACAGTATCTACAGTGACATAGTTCAACTGAAGAGGGATTTCAGACAGAAGTGTACACACAGTGGAGATAAAAACCTAATTATCTGCTGCATTGTGTACTCTTTTCCAGAAAGAGCTTGATAAATGCGTTTCAGTGCACTAAACAAGATGTGGGGGTATATTATCTTTGGTTTCATAAATTTTCTTTTCCTATCTCCTTTAAAAGGAAACTGATTTAATACTTCACTGAATACATTTTGGATGGTCATAATTTCCTTAATGTAAAGTAGCTGCATTCTGCTTCTAAAATTATTTAGTGTATTCTACAAATTGTAAAAACATATTTTAGTATCTAGAAAATGCTTCAGAAATCTGCTCCACCTGGTGGAGCTCTGTTCAAAACATTATAAGATTATTTTAAAACAATATTATTAATTATCTCTTTCAATAATGTGCAGTGCATGTAATAAGAACACGGAGAAATGCTTTAATTTTTTTTTTGAGAAAAACCCGCTTGTTAATAACTGCCCCCCAAATAACAAAGTCACAGTTTGGAGTGATCTTAGGTCCAAAATAATAACAAATTGTACTAATTAAACAGCTACCTCGAGATAGAAATAGTTTTTAGCAAGAACAATATTACCACGTCACCTATTTACTGTCACCAGTGTTATTTACTTTGTATATTAATCAGTTACTGCTGAGGCTAAGGAATACAGGAGTGGGTTGCCACATTGGAAATGTTTTTACGGGTGGGTTGGGACATGCTGATGATATCTTGTTAATAGCACCCACTGTATTTTCTCTTAGGTCATTGTTGAAAGTGTGTGATAATTTCTAAAGTTATTGCATGTCTATGTATGGAGCTGTATTATGGAATTTTAATTCAGTAGGTTTTAAGAAGGTCTGTACAACATGGAGAAAGTGCATTAGACGTGTATTTCAATTATCTAATATGACTCATTCTAGGTATCTTCCTTTGATTTGAAAAGATGTACCCATAAAATTAAAAATATATAGAAGCTTCAATTGGTTTCTTCACAGTATAGTTAATAGTGACAATTCAATATTTAGACTTTGTGGTGTGTATGCCACCAGGTCTATTTAACATAAAGATAATGAACACTTTGAAAGCCATGTATAGTGAAGAGGATGTTGTAGTTGTTGATAATATTTTAGATCTTTTATATATTAGAGACAAAAACTGTACCCAATTTAGTAAAGAAGAAATTAATAGTATGCTTACCTTCTTATGTATTACTTAGAAAATGTAAAAATATAAAATAGAAATTTTTATATTTTTAAATTTGATGTCATTTATTTGTTTAGCTGTTTGTATGCATGTATTTATATCTGTATGTATATGTAATTATATCTATGCAATTCTTGTGCCAAGAGCACGATTGTTATAAATAAATAAAATAAAACATTATAGATTTCACGATATTGAAGAAATGTATTTTTCTCCTGTACATATTTAAACTAAAATAACTCTTAGAGCACAGATCTCTATCAAGGCAGCCGACTATCCTTGTAATTTCACCCAAATATTCTAATGTTCTTAACCCTATGATTATGAATCAGATAGCGTGACCATGGTTAAAATTAATGAAAATGGGACCATTGAAACTTTGGTATATTTGTATCCAGTGTTAGTTTTACACCATTTATTAGTTTTGTAGTAAACATGAAATACAGGCATACAGACGGATAAACAAACAGGCCCATGAACATAACATCCTTGGTATATGTAGCAAAAAAAAGACTCGGTTAACTAAACGCTATGTGTTTTTATTATGCACTTACAACATTAGACATGCAAATGTGCGATGGCTATCCCCCTTTTCAACTGTTTTATGTTTTAAGGAGAAATCTATAGTATTTTAAGGCCAGTACTATACATCAGTTTCATCATGATAACTTACTAATGGCTGTGTAGAAACCAAATTGCTTCCTTTTGCTAAATTATGGGTTGTTTTATAATATGCCTCTGACCATAAACATTCTCATGTGGTAAAGAAATCAGGCACATGTTGTATCAATTAAAGAGATTGGAGAGTTTAAAGGGATACTTTAAAGTAAAGAAACTTCATTAATATAACATGTGCCTGATTTCTTTAATACATTTCTGTGTTTTTGTCCAGCTCAAAAGCTATAGATTCTAAGGAAACAATTGTTTGTGGAGATTGTTTCAGTAAAAATGTTTAAAGATAAACATTATATATTAAAAACTCGGATTCTACTCTTGAGCAATTGGATTAAAGTTCAGGCCCTACCTTATTCAGTGCCCCCAGTTGAAATTATTTTTCTCAATCAATATCTTTGATTTGATTTGATTTTGGCATTGGTGTATTGCACAAAGTCCAATAAACCTTCAAACATCATTGAGAAGTCAAAGGGGCAAAATGACCATTTGTATAGACAGAAAGTTTTCCCTCCTCCCACCCTGGTAGAGTTAGAAATCTAAAATTCGCCACATATCTGAAATTCGCCACATGTGAAAATACTAATAAAATAAATGAATTGTGGTGAGATTTGTTAACGGTATAGTAAATTAAGGCTTTTTGAACTGAAAAATACCAATTTTTAGACAAAAACATCATTTTCTTCATAACATTAACTAAGGTTTTAGAGGTGGCGAATTTTAGATTCCTGGCGAATTTTAGATTTCTTACTCTATATCTCAGTTCATATAGGAGCAAGATTCAGGAGGCAGGCCCTCTGCAAACTTTACACGTTCGGCAAGGGAGGTGAGTCCTGTGTATTTGTTCTCAGCTTGTTAGTAACATGGGTCATAACATTCAGCCATTTAGGCTTTAGATAGGATGTTTAGGACTGTTGTTATGCAGGACCTTTCCTTAAATCGAGATTTGGCTATTTTAATGAGGAACATGTGTTATATACTTTAACTAGAGACTGGCATCTACCTTAAATATTTGCATTCTGACATATTTTAATACAGTGATATGCAAAAGATCACCTTACATCAACAATTAATAAGCTTATTTCTATTCTTAATTTAAGGCCACCTAATTGAAATATGTAAATATGGACACTTAACTCATAATAACTGATGTATTTGTAAAGTAATTTTAAGTTCGGTATAATTTTAATTTAGATAGGGGGGCTTATATCAGCATCTTCAAATCACATATGGAGACCTTAAAAAGATAGCTTATTTAGTGTTGTGAATAAAACTAAAAGTATGTATTATTGCTGTATTGCTGTATAACTTTGATGGTAAAAACTGTAGGTGGAATGTTTTATCCGACACAGGACTACAAATGCTTATGGTCCTGTTCAAGTGTTAAACTTCACTTGGAAATCCTCCCTAGTAACAATCATTTTCTGCTTCCTTGAATTCTATATACAAAGAATAGCTGACATCTAAAAATAACATTGGGAGAAATTACGCCATATTGTTTGTCCAATCAGATTTAAGAGTCAGAACAAAAGTTTATTTGAATTTCTCAGTTGTAGCTGAGACTTTCTTTTCAATGTTCCCTTGGCTGGCTCTCCAAGGCTTTGAACTGTAGTGAGCTTATTATAGGGTGATTTGACCTCTGTAGAACTGTCTTGGTTGGATGTGGGTTATTTTTAACTTTGAGACTAGACAGTCCAGGCTGGCCCTGCCCCCTACAGATTTGACAAACTTTTGACCCTGTTGGTCAGCTCTCCCACGATTAAACTCAATAGAGCAGATATATAGTAACTTTGACCACTGCAGTTAATCTCATCTGCAGGGAGCTCTGCAACTGGACTGATGTGAGCTAGTATTGCTGAGATTTCAGGCGGCCCAGGCTGACCCTGGCTCCCCCTACCAACTTGACCAAGCTGTTTGCAGTCTGCACTCTGGTCTCTCAGGGAGAGTTTAAACTTGCAGGCTTCAGGCATGACAGATATTTTTCGATACTCCTTGACTCCCCACAAAGGGGTAAGGGGTTGAACTTGCACTGGTAAAAATTAAACAGACCAGACTGACCCCGGCTACCCCCTCCTGATCTGACTCACTAACCATAACTAGCACTGTTTACCTAATGGTACAATGACTCACTGAGTATATTGTCACCCAATCTGTGTATTGTGTAGTTTTGATGGCATTTACCTTTACTATGATTATTTGTACTTGGTATCATTTAAACTGATGACTTAATGACTCACTGGGTATATTGTCACCCATACTGAGTATACTGTATATTTTTAAATGATTGTCTGTACTTTATGCTATTGTAATTTATAAATACTTGTGTTATAGGTCAGGCTATAAAATCTGCCCTGTTATATTTTAAATCATCTTTTATATTGATTTTAACCATTTATACACAGAAACTTAACAAACTTAAAATAATGTCACAAACTGAATCTTTTACTTGCGTTGCATACTCACTGGACCTGGAACTCATAACTTTGGGGTTTGAACCAAAATCTGTCATTGGGGTAAAGTGCTTCTAGTGAGCATAGAAATACTGCATAATATCACAACTGGGATTACCTCCAGCAGCTTTGGGTTCAAGTCTACTGAAGCTAACTGTGTGGAAAAGTGGATCTTTGTAAGTGTGTCTTACTAACAAAGCAAGTAAATGTTGTAGAATGGGTGCATGTCAGTTATTATTACAACCACTAGAGGAAAAGTTTGATTTCTTATCTACTGCCATAGCATACTGTGTACATTTCCCAAAACCAGTATATAAGTACACCTTTGCTGGGATATAAGAAATACTTTAGAAATAGATCCATTTTCCATACATTACCAGTTCACTTTTTACATCCAATACACACAATTAGGAGTATACTTTTCAGAAAATATTTAAAGCCTCTCTTACATCCCCTCATATGTGCATGTATATCCTGGTTATAGAGAAAAAGAGGCTAATTTGCAAGAGACACTTAAGCTAGATGTGTGATAACAGAATGTTGAGGTTGCAAAGACCCTGCGATGAAAACTGGCATGCACATTATTCTCTGCATGCATGCAGCATGGCTCCAAGCACATCCATATCTCAAGGGAAATTTACAAGGGGCTTGAGCATGTGCGTCCTCCTTGCTAGTGTTGTAAGTGCTCCCCATGACTTCAAGTATCATGCTTGTTTTCTTACAGGGTTTGCAGGTGTCATACCTTGCATGCATATAAAACCACATTGCGGCCTGTAGCTAGTCAAAGTCTGTTATTGGATATTCAAGTAGTGACACTCGTGTTGGGAGAATACACCTTGTTTGCACGTCCAAATCTCTACTACGCCATTATCAGGCTACCTCATATTTTTCAGCAATATTCACAGCGCACTTACGTGTATATACACGTACAATGGGATGTACGAGAGGCTTTACAGTATTATTTATCTATTGTTTTGTTAGTCACACACCCCCTCCCAAACCCCATCCCGCCTCATAAAGGACAACAAGATCCAAAGAAACACCATCGGCTACTGACCTTTTTAAACAATATTTGATATGCAATGCCTTACACATTTTGGTGTAATAATTTTGAATACCATCCAGATTGATCCAGGGCCTTGCAGAGTGCAAACCCAAAAGTTTGAGGTTGCCTGAGGACATAATAATTTCATATTTTATGGTGTAAAGTACTTCTGGTCGAACTAATAGTAAGTAAGTAAGTAAGTAAGAAACACTTATATAGCGCCGAATTTGATGTAAACATCCTCTAAGGCGCTGATGTGCAAAAAGGGATAGTCCAGTTCCAGAAAGGTGTCCGTTTCCATATTAACGTCCGGTAGGGGAGATAGACTATGGTGGAGGATAAGCCAATCTAAAAAGGTATGTTTTCAACTGTTTCCTGAAACCAGAAATGCTTTCTATGGTTCTGATGGCTTGAGGAAGCTTGTTCCACTCTGTGGGAGCCCCTGCTACGAAACCGCGTAGCCCTGAGCATTTATTTGGTTTAGATGAGGAAATTGATAGGCGATTGCCCCGTGTGAGGTCGCTCCGCCTAATTAGAGCGGAGAGATATGGAGGTTGGCTCAAATGTATTGCTTTATAATTGAGGAGATTATATTTGAACAGTATACGGTAATGAATGGGGAGCCAGTGTAGTTTGTGCAGGAAGGGTGTAACATGACAGTATTTATTTAGCTTGCACACCGTCCGACATAAAACATTTTGAGCTCTCTGTAGTCTGCTAGTATATGCCTTTTTGTGTTGTAAAGCAGTGAGTTACAGTAATCCAGACGACTGCTTACCAGGGCATTTGCCACCTTTACAGCTGTTTCATGATTTAAGTACCTGCGGACCCTTCGTAGTTCCCGGAGATGGTGGTAACTTATGCGACATAGATTAGCCACGTGTCTTTGCATTGAATTTTCAGCATCCAGGATGAATGACAAATTTAGTGTGAAATATTTTACAACTGTGAAACTATTTAGGCAAAGTTTGCTGAAATAAAAGCACTTTTTGTCTGATGCAGTGTGAAACTGGTTTTACCCAGCCAGTTGAAACGTAGGAAGTATCAATCTTTTGAGTGAGTTTTTTTTTTGAAACTTTGGTACATAAAAGATGTGACATTCTTGTTCTTTAATGCAACCCCACACTTAAAGAAAATTATAGAAATTATGGTAAGTTAGAATCTGATGAAAATATAATGAAATGTTATGAGCTAATACAGAATTGAACATATGTATGTTACTTCTGCTTCTGTTTAGCATACTCACCTTTGACAATAACAAAAGCTGGGTTTGATCACAGGTACAGGTTTATAGCCAATGATCATTTAAGTGGGGTCCTGTCCCCAGCCACAGTCAGAACATCCTCAGGGATACTTAGGTTGTGTTAGTCCAGTTGAGATTGTTCAAATAGCAGAAGTAAATGATATATTGTGCATAGTATAACTATTTCATATAATACAAAAATGTAGGGATAAGAGTATATATACTCTTGATACCAAAATTCTTTATTTGTAACAATCCCATTATCAATGATGTATGGTTTATGGTTGAGATTACTCCAGTGGGGGAAATAGCAATCTGGACAAACTTGGCTGATTTCACAGAAGTCTAATCTAATGTGAACTTTTAAAGCACTAAATCTGCATCAACTGACAGACTCTAAGGCGCAACTGAACAAAATTAATTTGAATAATCAAGTCCAATAACATAGCCAGGTCATACCAAGAAGACACAGGTGTGACAAGGAGGCCATTGCAGATAGGTTTTTGCAAACAGGTAAGCTTTGAGATTTTTGCTGAAGAAGACCATAGGTGTTGCACTGTGAACATCATTGGTAAGATCATTCAAATTGTCGGAGCATCAAAGGGAAAATTATGGCCAAAACGCTTCACTGACTTGTAGAGTGAGAAGTTGAAAGCAGGAACTGTCAGATGTTGATGATCAGGGTGACTACACCTGGCACTGTAAGGGCAACTGCTAGGAGACAAGGGTGGTACAAAATAGGTAGGAGAACTACTGTATACAAAAGTGTAAACCAAGGTTGCAGTTTCGAACATGCAGCGGTGATTGACAGGCAGCCAATGGAGTCACTTAAGGATTGGTAAAACATGAAAATGCTTTCTATGATTTGTGACAATACATACAAGAGTATTCCGCATACTCTTCAGCCTGAGCTGATTACACAAGATTCTGCAGTTACAGCAGTTTATCGGCAGTGTATATTTAAAAAATTCCTTGTGTGTGGCCATGGAAAGCAGGGAGGGCCACTTTAGGTAAACTTCACAAAATAAATTATTTGTACATGGAACAATGAGGAGGTGGATGGAATACCTTTAAGTGTGTCCAATAAAGACAGTAGTGTGACAGGGTTTAAGAGCTATTTGTCTTGTGAACTAATGAACCAGCCATTAGCTGCTCTAAAATGTATAACATTATGAAATCCATTATGTTGAAGAAATGTCTTTTGCTCTTAGGCATATTTAAACCAGAAAGCATTGATAGGACCCAGATCTCTGTCAAGGACTGCGTATCCTCACAATGTAATATCACCCAAAAATGGTCATTTTTAACTCTTAAAATTGGATAACATAACCCTGATGGAATTCGTTAAAAATGGAATTGTTGAAAATCTGAGATTTTTGGTATCCAAAGTATAATCTTTCACAAAATTTAATAACTTCTTCCCTGGTGAGACCCCATAAACTTTAAATTTGTTTTACAAAATATGTACTTTGTTACTTTTTGGAGTAATTGTAACGGACAAGCACCACATTTTGTAAGTAAAGACACATAGCCAAAAACATAACTTACTTGCAGTGGTAAATAAAAAATAATTCAGATAATTTACAATGTTTGTTATTTTAAAATGTGTTCATAGGAACCTTTTATTGAATTGTGAATCAAATGAAAAAATATGTTACAACGTTACAATGCATATACAAGTAATAAATTATTTTAGCAATGTAACACCTTTATAACAGCCACCATTCTAAGAAACATGAAATATGGTTTACTTGGTTTTCAGGCACAAACTATAGAAATGCAACTGTGCTAAGGCTACCCAATACATCATCAGATTCCTTGTTTTAAAGAAAGAGAAATCTATAGTTTTTAAGGGAACTACTGTATATCATTTGCATCAATGAAACAAATGACTGTGTACAAAAACCGACTTTCTTCTTTTTGGCTAGATTATTGGTTGTTTTATAATATGCCTCTAACATTCTCATGTTGTAAAGAAATCAGGCAGATATTGTATTATTGAAGTCATTTTCTTCACTTTAAAAAGCTCTCCAACCTCTTCAGTGCAATATTTGTTTTTGTCTCACACAGAAACTATAGGTTCTAAGGAAACAATTGCTTGTGGAGATTGCTGGAGTAATTTATCAAAGATGAATATTAAATATGAGACACTTGGGTTCTACTCTTGGGCAATTGGCTCAAACTTTCTACTCCTTTATCAGCATATTGCCTATACTAAAATGATCTGATGTTTTACCACTACCAAATATAAAACAAATGGATATAGGGGAGTGGAGTATCAGGCCCATCATTATTCAGTGTCCCAGTGATTAGGTGTTGGTGTATTATGCCAAATTAAATTAAATATTCAAACATCATTGAGAAGTCAAGCGGCAAGACACCATTTTTATTGACAAGAAGTTTTTCCCTCCTGCCACCCTCGAATCTCATTTCTTAATGGAGACAAGATTCATGAGGCATATCCTCCACAAACTTAACGCCTTCAGTGAATAGGAGGGGTGAACTCCATATATGTGTTCCCAGCTTGTTACCAATGAGGTTCACAGGACTGGCATTGGTTAGTCTGGGGGTCTTCCCCCTTGCCTCTTGAATATAATCCATCATCAATTTCTGGGTGCATCCAAAAATAATATTTACAATCAATTAATGGCAGGAATAATTTTAATGGGTGAGCATATGTATATATTCCGGATTATTGACATAATGCATCAGGTATATATTTTTACTTATAAAGAATTGTATTATGTGTTACATTTTCTAATGCAGTGGTTGTAGTTTTTAGAATTACTGGTTACCAAAAGGCAAAATGACAACATGGCTGACAGAGCCACCAAACTTGCAGAATGCAGGGCCTTTCTTTAAATCAAGATTTGGCTATTTTAATGATGGGGGTGTTCCACTGGAACCAACTTGTCGGTAATAAGGTATTTTTGGAAGGTTGGGAGCAATGTTTACAAAGTCAGTTAGGATCAGTTGCAGTTTCCCGGCTTGTCTTGGTGGATCAGCAAAATATCAAACATGTTTGATATTTCACCAACCCTCAATGAATGTGTATCTGGACTGTGGCTCTGCCACCACTTGGAAACAATCCTGTCATGGATCTCTACAGCTTGTTGCTTACACTTCCTGTCTTGTCCTATACTGTTACTGTCTTGTCTTGAAAAAACTTGCCATCCCGTCTTGGTAAAATACCAAGAACCCACCTCTCAACAGGCTGTCAACACAAGCCGACCATACTTGAAACAGGTCTATCGTAAACATAACTGACCTGACTTGGTCACTTCCTGTCAAGACAGGAAGTCTCCCAGTCTTCAACTGTAGAATCGTTACAATTCAGCAGGACAAGCCGGAAACACAAACAGGCAAGTCATAAACAGAAAACAAGGTGGTTACAACAACAGACAAGCTGGGAACTGTGTAGGACAAATCAACTTCATTTTTCTGACCCACGGCTTATCTGTTATGAAACCTCTGCCTATACAAGATGAGTCAGTTTTTGAAATGCATCATTTGGAATCTGGCATTGAATGGATTACATCTGGCAGCATTTCAAGAATACGAGTTTTTTTAAATTATATAGGGCAGTGTTGAGTTTTAGAAGTTGGCTGACTTTACATTTTAGGATTTTGTTTTTACAAAATGCTGCTTATTTAACAAAGAAAAATGGGTCCCGAAAAGGGCAGAAGAGTGGAAAAGATAGAAGTTCCCACCAACAGTGTTCCTGAATTTATGCTGGGCAACACAGCGCCAGATATGCAGTGGAGGAGGGAGGAGAGGAAACCAAGAGAAAGGGAGGAAGAGGCACAGAAATAGGAGCAGGAGGCCAGGATCGAGAACAGGAGGGAGGAAGCTACACCCAGTAAACATTGGAAACATTTTAAAATGGTTTAAATGTTTAAAAACGTTTTTAAAACCTATTTTAACCCTATCGTATGGTTTTCTAAGCGTTTCCAAGTAAATGCTTATGCTGTAATGTTTAAAAAAATTATAAACATTCTATACACTAATGTTTTTATAAAAAACGTTTATTAAATGTTTATAAAATAACTCAAGAAGCTAGGGTTGACTAGAAACGTTTTCAGACTTTTATAAAATAGCTACAGAAATGAAAGTTTTGCTGGAAATGCTTTTTAAATATTCATCATGAAGTGGTTTTAAAACATTTCACATAAAATTCTGAAAAACATTGTTGATCTAATGATTTAAAAACATTTTATCAAAACGTTTTTAGACTTGTCACCGTGATCGTGGCTGGGTTTTAGAACTCGTCGATAACTATTTTATTTAAGCGGTTAGAAATAAAAGAATTTTACTTTTGCCAGCTTGGGTGTTACAATCGCGGGAAAAACGGACATTTTGTTCAGTTTTGAAGGTGATTTTAAACAGTAAGGATGCCTCTGCAGTAGCTGGGTTTGAGGAAAACTTTGTGTGAAAGTTGTTGGTTGTGTTGGTGATGTTGCAGGTTAGTGTTATAACTGCATGAATGGTATTGTAACTGTTCAGTAATTATTATGTTTGTTTACATTATCTAGTGCTTGGTAACTTGCTTACTGTTATTAGTAAAACTAAATTGAATTGTTGAACTTGTATCTATCTTTGATTCAATAATTACTGTATCTGTTGTAAACTGTAATAATTATCCTGAATACTTTACATTATTGGGATGAGCTTTGTAGTTGTTGTTAATGCATTACTGTTGGAGATTAGTATTGTTTTATGAATTCTGTGATACCAATAATGGTGATACCTATTTTAATCTGTAACTTTCAAGTATGTTGTTTAATCATTATTGTGGTCCCATATCAGATTTCTTATTTTGAATCTGATTATTTGTAGGTGTTTTTGTATGGTCAGTGACCGATTCTGTTTGACTTGATGTTCTGATCTGATGTATGGGTGATTGTGGACCACTTCATCCATGGTAGGACCACTGTAGTTAATAAACTGATCAAGATTTTAGTTAAGCATGTCCATTCTCACGTCCACCGTAAGTCCCTCATCTGGTGACCCGTATGACCCACTGGGAGACGGCGGCAACATTGGAGCCCCTAATGAGATCTAGTGTGATGTGAGATCTTGAGACCAGTGTACAACACCTGCATATGTCCACGGTCAACCAACTTCCACTTTGATGTTGTGCAAGTTCTATAGTTAAGAGTGTGTTTCGTCTGTGAACGTCTTGAGAAGGTAATTTGAGCATAAAAGACATCGTTAATTGTTTGAGTTTGAAAATTCGTTCAAACCTCTGCTGGAAGATGTGTGTCAACACAGAGTAAAGCTAAATTTTAGGACATTGGTTCAGTAACATCGAGAATCAAACCTTTGATATAATTGGCGACGGAGACGGAGAAAGTAATTTTCTGGACAGTTACTGTTTGCCTTAACTACAGGTGAATTTAAATAAATACTGGTTAATGTATGATCTATAGACTGATTTGTTTATTTTTTTTATTTATTTCTGGTCAAGAACTGGTAATTTTTTTTTCTCTCTCAAGCAACAGGTCCGCTTTTGTGCTGGTAAATTAAAAGATGAACTGACTCTGATCACTCAAGTATAAATTCTCAGTAGTATGTGCGTACTTTGCGTGTCTTTGTGATTTGTGTTTCATTTGTGTTATATGTGTTTTTACTTTTCGTGTGTATTTAAGTTGGGAACTATTACAGTTTCGTAAATTTCAGTTGGTGTTCGGTTATTTTGTTTATATGTGTGTTTAATTTGAATTTCTACTGCATGATTTACAAGTACTACTTTTTGCATAGTTCGGATTGAATGATTTTCACGTTGAGGTCAGATTAGAATTTGGTATAGAATTCATTGTTCAAAATTTGTTTTCTTTCTGGAACTTTTGACAAGCAAAATTCTGTGATTAGTAAAACTGAGATTATAGGTTGATATCGAGATTTTGAAGTTTAATGATAGCGTGTTTTTAGTAAAGTAGTTTGTAGTTTTTATATTATTCCAGACATAATTTACATGTAATGCTGGCATTATTATTACTGTGAAACCATCATTTGATCTATTTGAATTACTTGTGTATATAATCAAGTGAAGAATTGTGTGATTAATTTAATGCATGTGGATTGGTAATACTTTAATTTCTAGTCAAGTATTTGAATTATTGCATGTATTAACCTTTCTGCTTTATTTTGTACTCATTGACATTGAGTGCAGTTTGGCTGGACTGATTGACAGTGATTGATCGGTGGTTGATTGGAACACTTTGGAGTGAGTGGGCAGTTTGGATGTGGGAATGAGTGATGAATGCTGAGTGAATGAACGCTTGTGTAAGATACATATTACTTTATTGCGTTTCAAGGTGCTTCACATACATTTCCATTGCGTAAAATATACTTACCATTTTTATTGCGTAAGACATACAATTTTTATTGCGTAAGACATACTTACCATTTTTATTGCGTAAGACATACTTGCCATTTTGTTGCATACATTTGTTCACCTTGGCAAGGTTGATTGGTGAATATGGACTCCAGTTGTCTATACTATTTTCCTCTGTACTTCCAACTGTGATATGACTGATTGTTCAGTTAGCATGCTACATTGTGGATTTGAAACTGTGACCTTTGATTCTGATTGATGGTTGAGTTTTATTATTATTTTTTTCGTCTAAAACTTATTGAGTTGATACGGTAAGCATTATTCAGTTGTAATTAATTGATGAATCACTGCTGCATAAATATTGATTTTTATCATTAAATATTTACGTAATTGCTTTAGTGCTGTGGTAAATAACAAGTTGTTGTTTTTTTCTGTCTGGATTGTTTACAGTTAGCTATCTGGTATAGCACTATTATGTAATATTTTGTAGAATGCAACAGGTAATTTTATAGATATTGTGTGTGTTCTGTGTATTTCGTCCGTTGGTATGACAGTGTGTATGTATGTTGATTACAGCATTTAGTGAGATTGTGTCCACTTAGAAAGAATAATTTGAATTTCTCATTATTACACTGAGTGATCATTGAATATTGCGTTACATAGTCGTTCGCCAGTCTGAACACTTCTCGGATTTGATTCAGATTTCGACATTGAGTAACCGAGTTGTAATTTAATTTTTGACCTGTATAGTTTGTTAGATTGATTTGACTTGATACTTTGACTTTAACCAGTTTGACCATTAGCTATTTTGAGTTTGGATGATAGCCAAGACCATGTTTGAAAACGTGGTGTATATCAGTCAGTTAAGGCCTGACTTTGATGTAATAGACCTAGAAAATGAACTTCAGTTAGATGCAAGTGATTGTTGATTATGCGATTCACAAGAACAACGCAGTATTTTTGGTGTTTGTCGACTCTCGGTTTGTTGAAAAAGTCATAACCCAGTGGCATGGGAAAATGTTTCTCGGATCGGTGGTTCGAGCTTCAAGACTCTCAGTTGAGTTGATAAAGGTTCTGAACCATTTAAAACCTAATTTTGGGCAGAAAGTTGCTCATTCTGCAGTAACCCAAGGTACTGAAGCTCCACATTCAGGTGCATTCAGCTGGCAGCCTGCTAAAAGCCAAAATAAGCCACTTACCAGACTTAGTGACATTCTTGAGGCATTTGACAGCTTGACAATGGAACAGCAGCTGCAGTTGAAGGCTACTTTGCAGCTCAAGCCAGTGTCATCAGCCCTTGTAGCGGCCACACAGCCCAAATCAAGCAGTCCATATCATGTGACCTCCAACTTAAAACAGGGAGTTCATGCAGGTCAACAGCTAGCCTACAGTCCCAAGACCTGGGCACCTGTGCAACCTCAGGAACCATCCTTTCAGTTTGGATCTTCCAACGTCAACAGCATACGGGTGAGTACCTTCTCGGGTGGACCGAAGGATTGTTCTTTTGAACAATTCAGGTACGACGTCCAGAGTCTCATCAAGCAAGGATGCTCAGAAGCGTTGATCCTCACTGCCATCCGGAGATCCATCAACCACCAGGTACAAGAAATTCTTCTGCACATGGGGGAAGAGGCTACTGTAGCTGACATACTGGCCCGCTACGAGATGATGTTTGGAGATGTAGATCCTCCACATGTACTGTTAGCACGGTTTTATGCTACAGAGCAGAATGTAAATGAAAGTATGACAGCGTGGTATGCCAGATTGGAAGATCTTGCAAGCAGAATCATCAGGAAAGATGCTTCCATTATTACACCAAACAACTATGATGTGATCGTGAATACACAGTTTTGGACCAAAATGTCCAATGAGCAAATGAAGAATGCTCTTAGACATAAATTTGATGTCATGGCTACTCAATCGCAGTTTGTGGTTGAAGCCAGGAAGATTGAATCAGAATTTGCTGCAAGATCAGCAAAGATTCAACAGGCAACTGCAGAGCCTGTTTCCTGGTTGAAACAGGGTTTAGACTCTATTAAGGATAGACTTTCAGCTCTGGAAAGTAAATCCAGTAGTCAATCAACTCCATCAGCGGAAACTAGAAACACACCTAGACCTAAAAATTCTAGGTTCAGGGGTAGTCATCAGGGGAAACCCTCTAACATTCGTTGTTGGGGATGTAGTCAAATTGGGCATGTCAAGAGAGACTGTCCCTTAAACTCCAACCAGTCGGAAGGCAGGAGCGGTCCGACTCGGTAAGAAAACGCTCCTTTGTTGATAAAGTCATTGGTAAAGCCAATGAAGTTTCACTGACTGTTCATGAGCAGCCGGTGATAGCCTTATTAGATACTGGTTCCATGGTTAGCACCATGTCAGCCAGTCTGAGTGAATCTCTTGATTTAAAAGTTCAGCCGTTGGAGCATTTACTGACTGTTGAGGGTGCAGGAGGGCATAAGTTATCATACCTGGGGTATATGGAAGTAGACATTACTTATGCTGACATTAACCTCTTTGACCTGTCAGTAATCATGCTTGTGGTTCCAAACACCAAGTACCATGATAGAGTCCCAGTCCTTCTTGGCACTAACATTCTTGGACTTCTGACAGATGGACAGGCAGTACAAAACCCTATCTGGCATAATGTGTTGGCAAAATTGGCTAAGCAGCAAGTAATGGCCAAAAGTGAAAGTTCACTTGGGTTTTTGAAAACTGCAAAGCCAGTCACTATACCCCCTAATGGGCGTATGATCATCAAGAGTCAAACCCATGTGAGGGTTGTATGTTCCCGCATGACCGTTTGCTTGGATGGGTCTGAGACAACGAGTTTGCTCAAGGGTTTAGTGGTCTCCCCAAGTGTTAACTATCTTGAGCCAGGTGCATCAACATCTAAGATGTCTGCAGAAGTGGTGAACCATCTGCAACAAGCTGTTACTATCCCGACCAAGGCCAGGATATGTGACTTGTACAGCACTGATGATGTTATCACTCTGGATCAGCAGAACTTGGATTTAGATACATCAGCATCCGAATGTGATGAAGCCAGTTTTCTTAAGCATTTCCAGCACGTCAGGGATACTTTGCCAGAGGAGAAAGTGGATGAGGTGCTTGGACTATTACAGAGGTGGCCCAGTGTCTTTTCACATCATGATCTTGATCTTGGTCTGACCAATCAAGCTGTACATCACATCAAGTTAAAGGATGATACACCTTTCAAGGAAAAACCTAGACCAATACCACGCATGATGTTTGAAGAGGTTCGTGATCACTTGAAAGAAATGGAAACCTTGGGAGTTATTCGAAGGTCCCAAAGCCCTTATGCCTCTAATGTGGTCATTGTGAGGAAGAAGAATGGCGCCCTCAGATTCTGTTTGGACCTGCGCCATCTTAATCAGCTTACTGTACCCGTGTCAACCTAACACTGGATGTATTGTCAGGATCCAAGTGGTTTAGTTGTCTTGATTTAAAATCAGGGTACTGGCAAGTCCCATTAGCTGAGGAAGACAAATGTAAGACCGCATTTACAGTTGGACCATTGGGCTTCTGGGAATGTGAGTGAATGCCTTTCGGTTTGACCAACACTCCAGCCACATTTCAGCGTTTGATGGAAAATTGCATGGGAGATCTGCATTTGAACTACTGCTTACTTTATTTGGATGATATAATCATCTTCAGTAGGACATATGAAGAGCACATACTCTGATTGGAGGCTGTGTTTAAAAAACTGAAGGCTGCTGGCTTGAAGTTGAGTCCATCCAAATGTCACCTGTTCAAGAAACAGATAAAGTATCTGGGACACATCATCTCAGAAGATGGCATTGCAGTCGATCCAGACAAAATCTCCTGTGTAAAGGATTGGCCCGTTCCGAAGACTGTTGTGGAGCTACAACATTTTGTTGGCTTTACGAGCTTTTATAGGAGATTCGTGAAGGATTTTGCCAAGATTGCTCGTCCTTTGCACTTAGTAACACAGGGAGGTGTTCACTATCAAACCAAGACTAAAACGAAAGTTTGGGATCCACCACTGGAATGGGGACCAGAACAACAAAAAGTATTTGATATGCTTAAGCAGGCTTGTTGCAGCACTCCTGTCCTTGGTTTTGCTGATTACGCCAAACCCTTTACTTTACACACAGATGCAAGTATAGAAGGGATTGGTGCAGTTTTACATCAGGAGGACAATGGGGTGAAACGTGCTATTGCTTATGCAAGCCGGGGCTTGTCTAAATCTGAGAGAAACTACCCCATTCATAAACTTGAGTTTTTTGCACTCAAATGGGCCATTACCGAGAAGTTTCACGACTATCTCTATGGTAATGAGTTTACAGTGAACACAGATAATAACCCATTGACATACGTGCTCAGTTCAGCAAAACTTGATGCTACAGGACACCGTTGGGTTGCCCAACTGGCAAATTATCGCTTCACTCTGAAATACTGTACCGGAGCTTCAAATTCTGTTGCGGATGCATTGTCACGTATACAGTGGCCTAAAGTCAGTACTGAGGTGCTGAACCAGGTGATGACTGTTCACCTGGATGACCATCCTCCGGTGGAGAGCTTTTGCTATAATCAACAGGCGATTCCTGTTGAACTAGAAAAGCAAGAAGCCCACACCTTGGATCAGGTTATTGATTGGGCACAGGAGCAGGATCAAGATCCTGTGATCAAGTCTGTCAAATTTAGGCTTGACAATAAACTCAGAGAGTCTGAGCTGTCCCCACAAGCAAAGTCCTTGTGGAAGGAAAGAAAACATCTTTCAGTTATTAGTGGTAAACTAATGCGTAGCAGACTTTGCTCAGATCAGAAGCAGTGGCAACTGATTTTGCCCGGTAAATACCATAAAGTGGCTCTGGATTATGTGCACAACTGTATGGGTCATCTCGGATGAGATAGATCTTTAGAGCTACTGAGAGAAAGGTTTTACTGGGTTGGCATGCAAAAGTCAGTTGTCGACTACATTGCCCAGTGTGACCGATGCATACGACGGAAAGACTATCATTCTCCGCGTGCTCCACTTGTCAATACACAAACTTCTCAGCCGATGGAGTTGGTGTGTATCGACTTTCTGAAACTTGAACCTTCCAAGGGTGGAATTGAAAGTGTGTTAGTGGTCACAGACCATTTCACAAAGTACGCTCAAGCGTATCCGACCCAGAACCAGACAGCAAGCACAACTGCTAAAGTGTTGTTTGACAACTTCTTTGTGCATTATGGTTTCCCACGTCGGTTACATAGTGACCAGGGTAGGAATTTTGAAAGTAAAACCATCCAGCAGCTTTGCCATTTAGCAGGAGTGCATAAGAGTAGAACAACTCCATACCACCCAATGGGTAATGGGATTGCAGAGCGCTTCAACTCTACTCTCCTCAACATGCTGGGCACGCTGGACCCTGATAAGAAGGTGGACTGGAAAAGTTATATTGGGTCACTTGTACATGCATACAATTGTACTAAGCATGATAGTACAGGATTTTCACCTTACTATTTGATGTTTGGTCTCCACCCACGCATAGCTGTGGATCTTGTTTTAGGAAGGGAGCCAGATCGTTACATATCCAACTTGCGTACTCAGCTCAAGAAAGCTTATGAGTTGGCTAAGGTTAAGTCGAGAAGTACTCAAGCTGAACAGAAAAGGTTGTATGACAGGCGTATCCGAGGTGCTTTCTTAGAGATAGGAGACAGGGTTCTGGTTCGTAATGTAGGGTTAAAAGGAATGAACAAGATTGCTGACAAATGGAGTGAGCAAGTTTATTTGGTTGTGTCTCAACCTAACCCTGACATCCCTGTGTATGAAGTGAAACCAGAGATTGGTAGGAGTCGGGTTAAGGTTCTGCACAGAAACCTCTTGTTGCCAATCCCATGTCTTCCAGTCGAAACACCGAAAGCAGATACTGCCAATGTAGAGACCACCCCAGCAGTGATAGCTGAGGAGAATGAGTGTATGGCAGATGTTATCAGTGCTTCAGATGTGAGTAGTGAGATTAGCTTTACTATTAGGCCTCGCCAGGCACCAATACCCTCACCTCGTAAAACTAGGCCTGGAACACCAGTTGTTGGTCAGATGGCTGAGACTATTCTTAGTCCTCAGAAGGAGCATTCTGTAAACGAAACGGTAGAACAGTTTGTCCTTGAAGATTCTTCCAGTGTTCTGGAACAGGGTACACATGAGTTGACTAACTCTGTGAGTAACAATTCTGTTCTGGATGAAGAAGGTGACAGTGAGCTTTCTGAAAGCCAGCCTGGTTTAGAAAGTGACCACACCATCCTTTCCGGAGGGGAGGAAATGGACAGTGGAACTGTTCTTAAAACAGCTGTGCAAGCTGAGACATATGAAACAGACAGTGAAGCTGAAGAGCCTATCACACCTGCTCCTAGAAGGTCTACTAGGGTAAAGTCAAAGGCACATTTAAGACCAGATTTTGCATATGACTTTGCACAGATAACAAACTCAGAAACTGTGAGAGAAACCCAGATGAATAGAGATGCGATTCAGAAAGTTAAATTTCTGAAGGAATTTGTAAAGCTATTTTAATTGTAGCCATTCTTTGGTATGTGTATTTCTTTTTATTTATTTTATTTATTTTTTGTTCTTGAAAGACAACTGAGAAAGTTTCTGTTAGGGGGGGAAATCATATTTTCTCACATTGTATAGGATAATGGCGAGGGAATGATGTCTGTTTGTGATGTCATGTTTATAAATGTCAGGAGACGTTTTCCTCACACAGGGAAGTATGTCACCGCTATCGTGGCTGGGTTTTAGAACTTGTCGATAACTATTTTATTTAAGCGGTTAGAAATAAAAGAATTTTACTTTCGCCAGATTGGGTGTTACAATTGCGGGAAAAATGGACATTTTGTTCAGTTTTGAAGGCGATTTTAAACAGTAAGGATGCCTCTGCAGTAGCTGGGTTTGAGCAAAACTTTGTGTGAAAGTTGTTGGTTGTGTTGGTGATGTTGCAGGTTAGTGTTATAACTGCATGAATGGTATTGTAACTGTTCAGTAATTATTATGTTTGTTTACATTATCTAGTCCTTGGTAACTTGCTTACTGTGTTCAGTAAAACTAAATTGAATTGTTGAACTTGTATCTATCTTTGATTCAGTAATTACTGTATCTGTTGTAAACTGTAATAATTATCCTGAATACTTTACATTATTGGGATGAGCTTTGTAGTTGTCGTTAATGCATTACTGTTGGAGATTAGTATTGTTTTATGAATTCTGTGATACCAATAATGGTGATACCTATTTTAATCTGTAACTTTCAAGTATGTTGTTTAATCATTATTGTGGTCCCATATCAGATTTCTTATTTTGAATCTGATTATTTGTAGGTGTTTTTGTATGGTCGGTGACCGATTCTGTTTGACTTGATGTCTGATCTGATGTATGGGTGATTGTGGACCACTTCATCCATGGTGAGTTTGTATGGTTGGTGACCGATTCTGTTTGACTTGATGTTCTGATCTGATGTATGGGTGATTGTGGACCGCTTCATCCATGGTAGGACCACTATAGTGTTTCCATTCTCACGTCCACCGTAAGTCCCTCGTCTGGTGACCCATATGACCCACTGGGAGATGGCGGCAACAGACCGATATTTTCAGAATGCTTGTTAAACCTTCACCTCCAAACATGTTTAAACAAAGATGGCGGTGAGCAATAATAGGGGATTTTAAAGGAAGTGTCAAAAAAATGCAAGAATTAAATGGGGGCACAGTTTGTAAGCCACTATCTTACAATTTTAGACATAAGAATAATATTTTCATAAGTGAGAAACTTTAAAAAGATCTGACCCCATTATTAGTCAGACATTAATATGTTCGTTTGTAACATTTCCCCAACATTTATCATTAAACGTTTAATAAACAGTATACATAAAACGTTTTAAAAACATTCATTTATAAATGGTTTTAGTACCCATCATTTTTTAACTATTGCATAATGTTTCCTATCAAATGTTTGCAAAACCCAAAAATGTTTACTGGGCACACTTGCTAGAGGAGGGAGTAGCAGAAAAGGGTACAAAGACAGACAAAATTGACACAGAACTGGATACATGCACAGAGGCTGGAGGAGAGGCGGGCACATCACAGTCATACTCATGATACAAGAAGGGGCACATGACCAACATCTACCTGACGGACTCGGATGTGGAGGCTATTGTGGATTTTACTAAAGACCATGAGGAGTTGTATGACTAATGACCATTTAAAGGACAAAGCTGCTTCAGGGTGTTCTTCAGTCGATCAGCAGGTCATGGTCCAGTTCACACAGATGAGAACCATGCTGTCATAATTCCTCGGGCAAAAGCAGGAGACAGCATGTACAGCCTTCTGCAACTACCTTGTGTTGGAGGTAGAGGGATTAGAAGAGAAAGACTTGCAGACATTCAGGGGCTGATTCCACTAAGCCTCTTAAAGATAAAGGTCACCTTAAATTCAAGGATTTCCTTGAATTTCTCCCTTCTTTAAAAAATCTCAGTTTCACAAAGCCTCCTTCTTTAAAAGAGATCTTGAAAACTCCCTTAAATTTCAAGAAAGCTGAGGATCTACATTAAATTTAAGGAAGTGTCCTTCATGGAATGTTTAATAACTATAAAGAACAGTTGCTTCCCTCATTAAGGTTTAAGGAAAACCTTTGGCAAGGAGTGTTAAAGGAGGCTTTGTGAAACTAAATTTTAAGGATGCCTTCCAAAAGGAATAGAAATAACCTTCCTTTACTAAAGAAGTTCCTTTCCAAAGGAGGCTTCATGAAACCGGCCCCAGGAATGAGGCTGTAAAGCAACATCCAAAGCAGGGCAGAAGAACAAGGCCATCAGCCCCAGCAACAACAACACCAGAAACTTTAACAAAGCTCAAGTGCTACTTCCACGTTTGTGCCACAGACATTTCAACAGCCACAGCAACTAGCACAAACTGCAAGGGAATGCATCCCAGAGACTTGGATACCTGCAAGCAAGGTCATCCGACCAGCAGAGCCAAGTAGCAACCAAAGGACTACAGCAACAATTCAGAGGGTAGCCTTCCTAGTAGTTGACGACCAACAGGCTGGACCTTCAAGACCATTCACATTCACATTGACCCTGACAATGCACTTCAACTCACCATTAGTTGCCTCAGCTACAGGCCAAGAAAGTCAATACAACATATCAGCACTCACAAGCTTCTTCAGAAATTTTTAGTTTGTGATGAGCTACCAACCGATTAAAACACCACAGCCATTTTCACCAGCTGACACGCAACCACCAACCACCTCTTCTCCAACCACCACCACCACCACACAACAAGAACATCAGCAGCCACCAGCCCAGCCTAAGCCTCCTCTGCCGTCAGCCGATGCAAAACACCAGCAGCAGTAGAACCACTGCACTTGTATCCAATTGGTACTTTTCAGGACCACTGCTGTAAAACATTCAAAAGTCCTTTTATAGGACCACCCGAATCTTCCAAAAACAATTAATAGCTGTTGTTTTAAAAAAATTCTCCAAACAAGAAGCATTACACAAGAAGTGATTGATGAAAAGTTAAAAAAAATGACAGATTTTAAACTTAGAAAATAAAATTAAAATTGTGGTTTAAATTAGTGTTCTCAATAAACCCTTTTTAGTAGGACCGGGTATGCATTGGTTTCAGCGGGCGGGTACCCGGGTACCCGCGCCGATGGGCGATAATAGCTTAAACTACAAATATCTCCATATTTACAGACTTAAAACCTACAGAAATAATGGGATGCAACCATTTGCTTAAATTATTTCTTGTTGGCCACGGTTTTGCATTCAAAACAATATTGCACGGAAGAAATGTTAAATAAAAAAATACTTCTATACATTCAAAACACGGTTGTTTATATAAAAATGGAGTCACATGACCTATCACAAAAGCATTAACTACTGCTCGAATGTAGTTTCGGAATTGAAACTTCATTTTTATATCGGGTTGATAATTGAATTTTATTAACATAAAATTATTAACTACTGTGTGAAAATATTGTACTCTTTATTTATTTAAGGAGGGCATGTCACTATATAGCCAGTATACAGCATTTTATGGACTCGGAATTAAGTAACTGTGTTAATATGCTGACGATTTTCAAAGGGTTCCGGTATTTGACAATGTATAAACAACTAAAATAAAAGACAAATAAAATACTATAAACGGTGTACAAGGGTGAGAAAACAATATTATTATGCATTTTAATTGAGTAGTTTCATTTTAAAGTGAATTAATGAAGTCCAGATACGTCTGTACTTGGTCAGCCAATGTGGGCGATATTGACAGAAATAAGCTTAGATTCGGGTACTCGGGTATGAGATTTCAGATTCGGGTAAGTATTCAGGGTTCGGGTTTTTATTTAAAAACTAGTGATCTCAACGGGTACCCGGATATCCGGGTACCCGTTGAGATCACTAGTTTTTAAATAAAAAATTTCAGATTAAGATCTTATAAAAACTTGGTACCAAGATAATGAAACTTTGGCCCAGCCAAAAAGTAAAATTTATCAAAAAACACCTAGACTTTAAGGAAGGTTTGGTTAACAAATACGATAATTATACAGCATGCACTACAAAAGTAGATGTAAAGAACTACAAGGTGTTAAAAATGTATATGAGAAATACATCAGATTAAGATAAGAGCAAGAAATAACAGTACACAATAATGATGATATATCACAACAGATTAAAAAGAATTTAAAACCCCAATAAAATAATTAAAGACAGTACATGTTTATATCTAAGACAGATTACAGATCATCTATTGTAGCAACAGTACTACAGTAAGTAGTGAAGTATTTTATACTTAAGCGAGACAACCCAACAAGCAACAAGTAGCCCACTACTAATCATCAGAATAAGCCTACTTAGAGATGTGGCAGGTTTCACACAATTAGCTCCTTTAATTAGGCAAGTATGATATAAAGACAATGATTAACAACTTTACAAGTGGTTTCATGCGATTTTATAAAGAAAGAAAGATCAAGCAAGATAGGCCATTTTCACTGTCTCTTTAACCAGCAAAAGCTGAAGAAACCAACCACAGCATACATGAAGGAGAAAGGAGCTGCCACTTCCCCCAGCCACTCGGAATAGCTTCATCATTTCATTATTGTAAGGCCTTAGCAGGAGGAGAGGAACCCAAGATGCCACGCCTTGAGCAGGCCTAGGCAACTGCCTCCTGGTTATCTGAAACTACAGTACACTGTTAACCCATATGCCACAATTCACAAGGGAGGGAGGGAAAACATGTTTCTCCTCCACAAACTTATTTTAAACTGAAAGTCCTCCTTCTTACACTAGTCCCTCAACCAATGAAATTACAGGGGACATAGCAACACATGATGCCAAACATGTTACCACTCTGCCACTGTGGCCCCTAACCCAATTTTGAGATGGAAAGTATACCTACAATGGTGCAAGTTGAGGAGAGTAAGGACACACATAAGGTGTTTTCTAATCATGCTATCAGTCAAAGGATATTCTGAGCTACCTCTAGAGATAGAAAACATTGGGTCATTGGCAGAACCTGGTACCACACCTAACATGGCCTTCAAAGCAGTAACAGGGCAAAGGTTGGAGGCATACAAAAAGGGTATTTGTATCGTGGTGACTTGAGTTCTACTCTTATTAGTCCTAGACTATTTTATGAGTACTGTAGCATTATGATTTGGGTGACTTTGGCAGAGATTGGCCTTTAATTTTGAGGGCCTTTACAAACATAGTAATTCTATGGTCTTCAAATGGGGCAAGAGTAAGGCCAAATGTTATGAAAGAACACTTGACAGCTGAGATATACTTATTAATCTTGAGAACATTTATGTGATTTGTATGGAGATATTTCATACATGTAAGAAGAAAAGTTATATCTACCAGAGGCAGTGACAGGCCTTCCTTGTAGCCGTCTGAAGGCAGACGGCAATCTATCAAAGGCCCTGGTGGTGAGCTGGGCTGTCACTGAGGCATAACGGGAAACTATCAAGTCTATGTGTGTAGGGATCCAAATAGGATCAGGCCTGGTCTTACTCGCTGTATACTCTACATGAATACTAATATTATATAAAGCATCCAGATATTCCTGGGACAAGCACTAAAGGGTTTGATCCCTGGTGTTAAATCTAATGTTTGTAATATTTTGTAAATAGGTATATCTTGCATTTCTTTTTGAATGTTTCATAGTTTGTGATCCCTTTCATGGTGGCTGGTAGTTTGTTCCAGACATGAGGTCCATAGAAACTAAATGATCATGGTCACCAAATGCCTTTTTCTTGTTGTATGGCACCACATAGTTATCATTTCTTGATATGCTATGTAACTTTCTCTTCATTTCTGGTTTCTTTAGTGTCTCTTTGAGATATGTAGGAGCTGTACCATGAGTGCACTGGTACATATGAAATAGGATCTTGTAGTCAACTCTTCCCTGAATTGGTAGCCAGTGTAGTTCCTTTAGGGCATCTGAGGAGCTGTCATATTTAGATCTTGAGAGTATTAATTTAGCACACATATTCTGAATTCTTCGATATGGTTGCATGGTATTTTTAGGACTGCTACACAATAACCCATTTGCATAGTCAAGGTGAGGCATCACTAGTCCTAGCACAAGTGTATGACAAGCTTCAGAGGAAAGGTTGACATATTTCTCTAATTTCACGAAATTTGCCATGGCAATGGATCACTTTTTTCTAACATGTTCTTGGAAATTTAGATTTTTGTCTAAGTATCCACCTAGGTATCTCACACTTTTTGATTTCTTGAGGTTACCATCATACACTTCAATAATGTCAGAAGAGCATTTTGCAGATATTGTCTGCTGCCATAATGTATGAATTCAGTATTATCAATAATTCATTTTTAGCTTGGTTTCATGCATCCACTTTTGTACATACATTAGGGTCTTTTTGATCTTGATATTGCTGAGAAGCTACTCTGTAATGCATGATCATTGGTAAATCCAAACAGGTTAATATCTTCAGGAATGACAAGGAATAAGGTAGCAACACAAAAGCTGAACTGCAACCATCTTGAGGTACTGATAAGCATAGGTGCTTTTCTTACTTAATTTTGTGTTCACAGTAACACAAAAAGTCCTTCCAGACAGGAAGGATTTGATCCATCAGAGAGCTTCCCCTGAATTCCATAGAATTTTTTTTTCAAATGTTTCAAGCAGTATTATGTGATTCACAGTATCAAAGGCAGCACTAAGATCCATTAACACAACTGCAGATATTTGACCTGCTTCCATGTTATTTAAAATTAAGTCTGAAAGTTTGATTAGCATAGTTTCACATGAAAAGCCTTTCCTATAAGCCCTCTGAAATTTTTGGAGTAATCCATTACTCTCACAGTGTTGAACAATTTGTTGAAGAGCAGCTCTTTCTATTACTTTTCCTAAATATATTAGATTGGAGACAAGCCTATAGTTAGTGTCAATAGGACCTAAAGAAGGATTTTTTATTAGTGGCTTCATCATTAACGATATGAAATACAACGAAATTGTAAGTGCTGGTATATTGCTTTAAACGGTTGTTAACAAAAAATTTCATTGAACACAACTGTAACAATATTCCAAAACAATGCATGGAAAGTATTGAAAAAGTTAAAAGTGCACAAAAGTATAATTTTTTTGCACGCACAAATCAAACTCCCTCTAGTCAAAATAAATGGATTGAATATTATCCTTCTCATTCCAATTTAAAATTCTGCATAGGATATTTAACTGTAACCATAAATTATATGTTTAGGGGACAAGGATTTCTCCTGCTTGTTCCAGATATGGACTAATAGACAACTTGGAGCACTTTTTCTACTACTGCCACGAAGTTCAACAATTTTGGTGTAAAATAAAAGATTGGATGGCATCTATATCAATCATTATAAAATTTACTGTTCTAGAAGTTCTGCTAGGTTATCTTCACTATGATAAATCTCTATTTCATTGTGTCAGTTATATTGTACTTATGGGTAAACACTTTATCAGTGCATCAACGGATGGAAAAAAGATCCTTTGTTTAAGCTTATTCTTGAATTTCTTGAAAAGTAAATTACAAATAGAGCAAGATGTATTCACTACCAAAGAAAGGCAATCCGTTTTTAATAAAATATTTGGGTACGTATTTTCAACACTGGAGTAAATAAATCCATCCATGTATGATAGTGCTAACAACTGCATATTGAATGTTATAAAAATGAATAAATTTTTTCTAAAATGTTCATATTTAACATCATTGCTGGTTATGATTACATCAATGATGTTACCTTCTTTGTGAGTGTATTCTTGGACAAGTTGTTTAAGGCCGACAACAGTAAGGCTGTCTTCTAGGGTGCTTATGATGGGATTTTCTGAGTCATTCCAATGCAAATTCAGGTCCCAAGAATTATCAAATTGTCATGTAGAGGCAGAAAAACAGCCAACACTTCAAGGAATTGATCCACAAACTGACTGTCTGGTACCTTGTTTTTCTTGGAGTATGGTGATCTGTAGATACCCAGAACTGTTGTTGTTCTATTACAGTGAATTACTTTCCATGGTCCTAGTTCACTTATTGCACTTATTGCTAGGCTGGTTTAATTTTTGAACACTACAGCAGTCATTGTAAACAAGTGCTAATCCACCTCCTTTCCTGTGGGTTGTGTAGATTGGATCTTATTTGAACCCATTTGTATTTAGGTCACACAGCTGCCAGTTTGTTTTATTGTTTAGCCAGGATTCAGTTATTATTCCAAAGGGACACTTGTTTTCACATATAAAATTTCAGTGAATATATTTAGTGGAATTCTGTGATCAATAAGTGGTACAGCTTTTATGTTAATCAGGTTGATTTTATTTACTCCTTTTATTTTATGGCAGTTTTCCAAGTATTTTCTTTTTTGTACATCACCCCCTATTTTGCTGCATCTTTTTTTTCTATCAAGTCTGTTCAATCTAACATTGTAATTCAATCTAATACTGTAGCTGGAAAATGTTGACTAAGTGCTATAGAGTGGCTCACTGTTTCTCTTATCCATAGACGATCTTGCCTTGTATGTGTGTGTGTACAGTATAAGTGCTGGGACTTTTTGCGATAGCCAATTGTTAGCTATTTTAATAATAAGGTTGTAAATAACCATATTAGTAGCTTTTGATTACAGATATTGCAGGCTACTAGACGTTTCAGTGCACAGCACACATATTGTCTCGTTTTGGTGTCATTCCTTTGAATTCTTGTCAGTTCACACATTATACTGGTTATCAATCTTTGAATACTTCTGATATGATGTCTGGGGTTCAGGAAGGACACTTATTGCTTAAGAATAGTAACACTTCCAATTATAAGCAAGCCAGGGTGGTTGCTTCCTCAGGTTTAAATATTAAGAATTGGCGTAGGTATTTGCAATATTATGATATTAAGGTCCTTTATGACTATTTAGAATTTGGATTTCCTCTTAAGGTTGATATATATATAGGAAATTCTTTCGGTTTAATACAGATATAGAGAACCATGCCTTGGCTAAACACAGTTTTGAGGGAGTAGATAAGTACTTTAACAAGGAAGTGAAGTTTGGCGCCATAGTTGGCCCCTTTTTTACTCAGCCTTTGGAAAAAAATTCATTTTTCTCAACTTATGGCTTCTATGGCTTGGCCCAAGCCTGATGGTGGTACCAGGGTCATTGTTGACCTTTCCTGGCCCCTAGAATGCGATGTTAATAGTTGTGTTCTCCTTAATAATTGTCAGAGCCAACATTAATGTTGTGTTGTGAATAGTAACACTTCCAATTATAAGCAAGCCCGGGTGGTTGTTTTCTCAGGTTTAAATATTAAGAATTGGCCTAGGTATTTGCAGTATTATGATATTAAGGTCCTTTATGACTCTTTAGAATTTGGATTTCCTCTTAAGGTTGATAGGGAAATCTTTCGGTTTAATACAAAAATAAAGAACCATTCCTAGGCTAAACGCAGTTTTGAGTGAGTAGATACGTACTTTAAGTAGGAAGTGAAGTTTGGCGCCATAGTTGTCCCCTTTTTTACTCAACCTTTTCAAAAGAAAAATTTCTCCACTTATGGCTCGGCCCAAGCCTGATGGTGGTACCAAGTCATTGTTGATCTTTCCTGGCCCCTAATATGTAGTGTTAATAGTTGTGTTCTGATTGTGTTGTGATGATATTGAAATTCAATTGAAGTATTCTACTATTGATAATTTGGTTAAAAATAGAGTTTATGGTGCTGATACATTGTTGTTTAAAACTGATCTGCAAAGAGTATTCAGGAATCTTAGGATTGATCCAGGTAACTTTGATCTCTTGGCCCTTGCTTTTGCATCAGCAGACATACGTTGAAGAAGCAATGCCATTCGGATTCTGTCAAGGTGTGTCTAGCTGTCAATTTTTCTACAGACGCAACAGTTTACCTTATGATATCACGTCATTGGATCATGGCCTACTTGGATGATCTTATTGGGGCTGCTCCACCTACTCATGCACATGATACCATTACCACTTTATGAAACCTGTTGCATCACCTTGGTCTCCCAGTAAATTATAAAAACGTTGAGGCTCCCGCTTCAGAAATTACTTGTTTAGGAATTATAGTAAATGCAAAACTAAGTATATAATTTATACCTGTGGAAAAACTTCAAAATATCCAGCAGCTGTGTGTTCAATGGTTGGTAAAGGCAACCAGAAATCAGATTCAAAAGCTTTTAGGGCATTTACTTTTTTACATAAATGTATTCCCCCTGCTCATTTGTTCACAAACTTTGCGAAGTACTCCTAGAGTAGGTTATGGAAAGCTTCAATGGTACTGTTAAGATACATGCACCTATGGCTGTTCATTGCAATCATGTATTTATACATGCTTCTTTAAAACGTCTAGGTGCTATATTTCAGAGGAAGGTTATAATATTCCTATCATTCCCATAGTTCAAGAACAGTTTAATATTGTACATTTTGAAGCCACAAATATTTTACTTGCTTTACGTACATGTGTGGGTGTTCTGCAGGACCAATAATGCACCATATGAGGTGATAATAATGCTGTGGTTAATGCTGCTACATATCGTAAAATTAAAGATAATTTTTTGATGGCATGTGTACATTTGGTATGGCTATTAGGTGTTCAGTATAATCTTAAACTCACAGTTTTGCATATTCGAGGTACATGCAACCAGTATGCTGATACCCTGTCTAGATGGGATGGTTATAGTAACTGTGATATCACAGAAGTTAAATTCTTTAAAAAATGCATATGGGTGAACCCTAGATGTTTTGATATGGTTCCTAATTTTGATATTTAACTGGGGTGCTTTACCTCTTCTGATCACAGAGTACTGCTCTCCCTTCTCGTTGCAGGTAAACAGCCGATAACTTGGCAATGGCAGCAGGCAGTCTCCAGAGCTGCTACTGTGCTGCTGCCGTGTACTGCTTCTGCATTTGCTCGATCCTTCTATCTCTTCATCGCCTTCACAGTATATATAGACCTTCTTGGTGTACTTGGTGAGATCTTCACCATCTGCTGCTTCCTTACAGAACTACTTGTCTGTGTTACATCACTCCTTCGCATTGTACAACTGGATCCATACAGGGAAGAAGGACAATGTTATTAGTAAAAGCTGTAAAAATTCATAATCCTTTAAAGCCAAAAATTAAAGGTATTTAGTCGGTTGACATGTCGAAATGTCTGATGTCTGTACTTGATAATATGTCTGATGCTATTGTTTATCAAGGTATCTGTTTACTTGCTTTTTTGCATTCTTTTGATTGGCCATTGTAGTGCCTGCTGTCACCCATGCATTTGATAAAACCGGGTTTCCATTGGTAAAAGATATTATATTTACTTCAAAAGGGTTATAAATTATTCTAAAATGTGCCAAAAACATGCAATTTGCTTCTTAGTTTAAAGTTGTCCATATTTCAAAACTTGTATGTCTAGAAATATGCGCAGTTAGGGCTATCAAGGCCATGATTCGTGCAAAGAAATTGACAGGGTCCGACCCATTCTTTATGGTAAAGTATGGTGAGGAAAAAGTTCCTTTGACAACATTTAAAGTTAGGGCCAAGCTCTCAAAAGCACTAGTACGAATGGGACTTGAACCCAAGGACTATGATTTTTACTGATTTAGACGTAGTGGCCTGTGTTTGGCATTAGAATTAATAGTTCCTTTGGAAAACTTAAAAATTTATAGGCATTGGCATTCAGATGCAGTGAGGAGCTACTTGAAAAAAAAACCCTAGGCAGCTGCAGTTGTGGCTGATACTTTCCAGAACAATTTGCATTAACACTTTCACTACTACACTACCACTTTGCTTTTGGCGATTCATGTGATGCCTTTCTGTTATCAAATACTTTACATTTATATGGTAATATGCCATTGATAAGTTTACTAGGCTGATATTAATCTTTGCCAATATTTAAGTATTACAATTTCTTCATTAAGTTGTTATAAAATATATTGAAACATAGCCAGTACCGGCTTGTAATAGCTGAGCTACTTTTAGTAAAAAACTTGGAATATGACTTATAAGATTGTAGCGGAAATGTATGACAGTAACTGTGACATGGTATTTTGATTGGCAGTAATGGTAATTCAATGCAACAGAGTTCTTTTAAAATAACTTCTTAAAGCATTGACATCCTCATACAGTAATACTTTCATAAAAAATATAACTTAAATGGGGACTGTGTATATATAACATTGGTAGTAGGCAGTAACTTGTAGAAATTGTGGGTATTAAATAAATAACAACAGTTAACCTTGATGTACCGATAACCATTGTTGTGATAATAATGTTTATCTTGCTAATTTTAACATGAATAAAGCCCAAGATTTGTTTTTCAATAATGATTACCTTTACTGAGTTTCCTCCCTTGGACTGAATGACATATTTAATGTTTTCTTTTGTCACCTTTGATTTACCTTACTCAGCATGCTTCTGCCAGGTTTTTAACAGGCTTTCAACCAGCAACTTTAAGCAAGTACTTAAGAATGTTCAAGTTATTCCTGGCCTTCCTGATCGGCTATGATATTGCCACAGATCAGATGAAAACAATCACTAGATGTTACATGTAATAGCCATATGTCAACATCAAACACACCGACCATTTGGCTAGAATTAGAGCCATGTGCATAGTTCATGGCATTTCTGCAACTCCTTTCAAGGATAAACGTTCAGCCTTATATCTTATATCTTTAGCCTTACGATTAAATGCTCAACCTGTACATAGGAATAGATCATTAGTAACATTACATATTCTTGAAAGATTGGTTCAGGTATGTTTATCATTTGAAGTGTAATTTACATACAAATCTTTGTATCTCTTTGCTTTTAACTAAGTATTGAGGTTGTCAAATATACTTCCACATTCAGTATGTTCTTTTCATCCAACAAGACAATTAGGTAGAGGTGAGATAATATTTGTAGACGAACATGCAGTCATGTTGATAAAACTGTCCAAAACTCGGCAGGATCGTTGCCAAGTCACTTCAATTTCGATCCCAGTAATGGGAAACTCACCCCTTTGCCCTGTGTCAGCTTTAAAAGTTATGCTAGATCTAGTTCCGGCCACATGTAATGATAAGCTTTTCCTGGTGCCTACTTCTAGGGGCAATATGCCCCTCCTGATTCTATGGCAAGAAAACATCTTTAAAAAATTACAATATATTTGAATATGTCATCTGGGTTAACTTTTCATGTCTTTTGAAGAGATGGCACCGCATGGGCTTTTCAACATGGGATTAATACACAATATATAAAACACTTGAAAATCAGATTGTTATAAAATACATTTCAACAACTCCTTCACCAGTTTCCTCTACCTTTTGCCATCACCTACAGTACTGATACTTGGTGTTTGTTGGACAATTTTTCGCACTCCTACTGTTATTTGCTATCTACATTAAATACATTCTATGCTCAGATTGTGCATATTCATTGTTGACCTCGATCTGATCTTCAGATATAGCCTTTGGCTTTACTGGTCATTTTTTAAAAATTCAGCCTCTGTCTGCTAATTATCTACACCCCCGCTTGGGTATATCATTTATTATTTGACGTCAATTGGGATTTTACAGAATTGTTGGATGAAATTTCAACATTGGCACGTGAGTTTGTGCTGTCTCAAGACCTTTGCAGTATTTCTAAAAAGCCCATTGGCAATTGGAGGGATTTTGCTTCGGTATCTTGCCTCCCCTAGGAAGTTAGTTGTTTCACAATTCATCTGAACTGTCAAAAATTGCTTTCTATATCCTTGCATATGCATGAACATATTGCTAGGAGACATGTGGGTGTCTCGGGGCTCAGTCCTGGGATGACCATAATAATGATTTTTATTGTAGGATCTTGTTAACCCATGTGTTCAAATCTATCACCTCTGTGTTTGGTCAGTGGGGCGTGACCTTTGTTTCAGCAAGGAAATTGGTCACTTTGAATTTAGAAGGTGACCTGTGAACATCAAATTTTTCTCCCCCCCCCCATAACCCCCCCCCCCCCCCCCCCCCCCCCCCCCCCCCCCCTTTGCATAAAAGTTGAATCCCATGGCAACAGCCAGGATCGAATAGTGGCAGGTCTGCAGCATTATCACTTTCTCACAAACCCACGCAGAGATGAGAACCTGGAAATAGATGCCAAACCTTACTACCAGTGACGGTTTCAAGACGACTGACCATGACTGAAGGTATTATGGAGTGTTTTTGGTTATTACTATACAGTGAACCATCTGTGGCTGCCCTGTTACTAGCAGTGGATATATTATGGCATTGACCAGTTAGGTGGAGTTGTTCTTCGCCTAAACCAGTGACCTTGACTTGACTGTCATTTGCAGTGCTGACGATTTTATGACGGTTCCCAACTACTGTGGCCAAGTTTGAGTTATTTGTGACACTTTCAGCTAGAGAAATGTCCGTGTTTTTGCCCTTTTTGTCACTAACCCCATCCTGGGATGGAGTAATTTCGTTAGAGTAGTTTTTGTTACCTTTGTAACTATCAACAGAACTGACTTGATTTCTGGTAGTACTAGTAACGGTTTTATGACGACTTGTGGTGACTGGACTAACGACAGTGTCGATTACACAGTTTTTGGTTACATTTGAGTCAACACTTACCTTTAAAACTGGTTTTTTACGTGTGCCACTCATAACTGTGTTTGTCTGACACTTAGTGTCAACTCCAGTGTCACTATTGTCGTTACCTTCAAGCAATGCGTTGTTTTCCAGCAATGAAAACTTGTTTTTTGAAAACAAAGTACTGAAAACCATGCCATCCTCGTGTACATAATATTGTTCTTCACTATTTGCAATATGATCACGAGAAACAGTATTGTGATTGTTGACCCTTAAAATTGGGTCATGATATGATTTACACTTGACAGTTTTTGGTTTGCTACTTTCAGGGTTGTAAACACTAGAGGCCCATGTGACACGATTGACAGCATGTTTTTCAGGTGGAGAATGACAGACTATTTTGTCACTATGATTTGACAATACAGCGTTTGTGTTGACACCATTTTTTAGTACATGTGCATAAGATTTACCAACAAACCTATAATAGTCGCTCCTCCACTGAACGCTACCTTGATCAACATTACTGTTCACAATCACTCTAACTTTATAACTTGTATTTTTTGGCACTGCAACATTGCAGTGCCTCACTCGTTTTTTGCTCGTTTGCAGTCCTAAGAGGGTTGGGGGTGAGATTTCCCATTTTTAAAACAGATGGCACACACATGGAGGTAGGACTGGCCCCCATTCTCATGATCTTGAGACTGGCCACAAGTTCCCCTTTGGTAAAAACGACAAGGAAATGGGGTTTTAGATTTGACATTTTTCTTATTGCCAGAACTTGAACCTTGGGTGGCCTGAACTTTTTGGGCATGATCCCTTCACATTCTGTCTATCTTATTGGTGTCCCCCCATACAACTTTGCCTTCCTCCATTTTATCTAAAAGGACTGCATGGCACCCCTTAGCCGCCTGCCAGCCAAAATCATGGGAGTCTTCCATCAGATCTGACATGTAATCTAACATTTGATTTTTAACTGTTGTATCATTTTGTTCTCTGATTATCTGACAGAATCCCGCCACCCACTGGGACATGAAGAGGTTATCATAACTAGCCCTGGATTTGGTGTTACCCGTGAGAACATAGTTATGGGGCCATGGGACTTCATGCTTACAATATACAGTGTCAGAACCGCCCCTTTGGGACCTGAACTTGCCTTGTTCGTTTAGAGTCCTGAGTTCCTGAAGTCTGGCATCCACCTCTCTCTGTACGTCAGCAGATCTCCTGAGTGTGGCGACAGTTGGCAGAATAGCTTCATCTCCTGACGGTTTGGGGGCAGTATGAGGCGGTAGATCAGTGCTTGCAGTCGCTCCCTTACTGGTCTCCTGCTGTTCCACCCTTTTCTCCACCTCTTGGATGCGCCCACTGAGGTTCTTCAGTTCTGTGAGGATCTGTAGACCAAGGTCATGATTAACAGAGTCAATATTTGATTGATTGTCATTTTCCACTGAACTGTCGGAGTCATCACTTAACATATTTTGTCTCTTACACTTAGTATTCACTGGTCTCTCGTGTTTCTCCATACATTTATTACACTGGAAAAGTTTCTGAGGCATCTTGACTGTAACACACAATATATATACTTTGACACGTGCTTGTACAGCTGCAGGCAAATGCGAAACTAGAGGTGAAAATGGGAGTATACAGCCCTCTATCAGCGCTCCAGAACCAGAGCTACACAAGCATGTCTCAAAATACTGAGGATCCACAGGTCTACTAAGGCAGCGCACGGCCTGGCTCCATCAACATCTGTGCACTGTTCTTCCGACCTGTAAAACAGGGAAACTTGGAAGTTTCATCCAGCTGAAGCTTGCAAGTTTCAAGAATTAAAAATCGAAGAATAAAATCGAATAAAATAGATTGTAATTTTGATGTTGCTTGATCAAAGTTAAAATTTAGAATGAATATGGTGGATTTAGGCGGGAGAATTACACAACATAGGTCACAGTTAACCAATAACAAACTAGGTCAATTAGCACAAGAATAATCTTGACAAGAAGATAAACAATAGGGACATGCATTAGCCACTGAAGTTGAGTCCACCTAGTGTGGGCTCACCCCAGACCCACTAAACCACTGAAGGCCTCAAAGTAAGTACTATGTAGCCTACTATTTCTTCATTATTCTTACATGTTTCACAATAAAGCATATCTCAAGTAAATGACTTTTCAATGAAAAAGTATAGACAAAAGATATTGTTTTTTTATATTTGAGTAAAAAGTTGTAATAACATAAGATTTAAGATCCACAAGCTTCAAACGATTGTCAGGCTAAGATATAACGGATCTTCATGTGTTACATTAAAGATTAAGCTGCCTTAGTCAGTGAACATTATTACTTCATAAGTTAGGATATCTAACGTTTCTATATTAATTTTACTTTGGAATGAATATCACACTTGGTTTTCACCAAATTTTCAAAAATACACCCCAAAAAAATTTGATAAAGTTTTAAAATTATGAATAAAGTATCACTGCCTCAAAGTTCAACTATGGTTAGTAACAAGGAATATGGGGATCTGTGAATTAGATTGCCATATTTTGTCCTTTCTCTCTTATCTGCATATGTGTGTAGCTTGAACAGTTACCATATGATCACTGAACTCAGTGGCACTGGGCTTGGACAATACTTTAATGGGTGCCGTCAAAGTTCTGGGCCAGTTATGGGTAGATACATTGCTATTTAAATGATCACTTTAATGGCGGTCCCATCAAAATAAAACCAAAACCAGGTACAAGATATGACATAAAACTCAATAAATCATAAAACTCCATAAATTGATCAATAAATCTTTGTATTTATCTGAGTTTCATGAATTGTCAATAGTTTTTAAGTGTGCTTGTTGAATAAATAAATAAATAAGAATGAAACATGTGGAACCAATTCAGCATTACATGCATTTTGCAAGGATGCATTGAATGGAAAACACACTTTTGTCTCAGCAAGATGGTAATTAAGCCCTTACACACCAATTAATGTAGTGATGACTCTCCATAATGCTAAAATAATGCAGAGCTGATGCAATACAAGGGTTAGTGTTCTGTGGCTTGTTGAGAAATAACCATTCTAGAGCTTTTGTCAATAATAAAGAAAACACATGTTCAATGCTGAATAATTTATTTGTCAAATGCTTAATTTACTCCACATTTCTCAAAATGCTCTTTGTTGTAAATTTATTTCTTTAATTTCTTCTCTTCACAGTATTTCCTGAAAATAAGATTATGATTATCAGTAAACAAGTATTGCTTGCTTGTTGTATTTCTATCTGGAGACAAAGATGCATGTGTACACTTTTAAGACAGTTTACATTTAATCTGGTTTCAGTTGTGCTTTTCTAAGCAAAAAAAGGTTCTGGTAACATTGGTAGTTACACTTAGCAATGTTACATAAAAACCCTAATTTTATATTTTTGCTCTAATTAATTGAATGGTGCAGATCTTGATATTTTATCCCATTGTCCATACTTAAACCAATTTAAAATAGATAGAAATAATTCAGGTATCTAAAAAAGGTTCCTGTCTTATGACAATCAGATATATGATTCATAGACTGGTCACTTGTCCACTTTAAAAAGAAAAGTTATTCAAGAAGGTAAAGGTTTGGTTTTGGCAAAAATTGGGTAAAGGTCACCATAGGCAATATCAATTAATGTTCCTGTTAGAGTGGACTGGTACCCTGTCTAGTTTACACTTACACATACACATATATGAGCCTTGCACGCCCCAAACTTTATTGTACAATTGTTAGTACACATTGTTTGTATGTTTTTATATTAAAAGAACAAACAATAAAAATACATTTGGTGAATTGAAGGTAATCACCAACAAACAAAATAGTTCAAGAATGATGACTCTCATTTCGATCATGTAAAGTTTGCTACAACAAAGGTGTCCCATTAGCAAATACAATTTAAATCACCAAATTAAAAACTACTAAACACAATATTTATGATTGACACTTAGTAGTGAATTACTGAATAATGGTAGACATTACCTCACTTCTTTCCATAACAGTAACAGCTTTCCGTTACAGTTGGACCACAATTTTTGTAACCATATGGACAATTGTAACATTTGCAATAATAGTACTTGTTTCTGTAACAATTCGGGGCATACCCTCCACATGAACCATAGGTATATTTATAGAAGGTACCTGTAAAAACATTACATTGTAATGAAGACAAATTAAACACATAATAGCAAGAATATTACTTACACAGAATCTACTGCAAGATAATTACCTGAGTGAGATATAAGTTTTTCCATGTTTCTCCAAATTTATATAATACGATTAATAAACTTTAAGAAAAATATACACCACAAGGATTGTTTTGGTTTTGTTGCCTGTCCTTTTGTTTAGTAATAAGTAAAATACATCAATATTTACCTAACAGATATAATTTAATCCAAACTGATGCTTCATTCATAGAGTGGGAGAATTTATATTTTCTGATAATATTGGAGAATTAGTTTGGAGCATGAAAAATTAGAACTGGACAGATTATATTCAAAACATTACAAAAACACATTCTTCTACTACATTATCTAACCTCATAGACACATGTGTGGTTCTATTTTTAATTTTATTTTTGTGTCCAAAATTATGTATTCACTTTATTTCCTTGACTGCACATGTTTTACTTAGCTTGTACTTTTTTGGTGAATTGGTGATTATGTGATGCAAGTTGACCATTATTTATCTTTTTTGTAATGAAAATATATAACACTGAATTCTAAGTTGTTTACTTTTGCTATTCCTAAAATCCAATGAAATACTATTTGGTGAAGACTAGATGTCTATCTGAAGAAGAAACAACAACTACAAAATATTACAGGATTCTCCAAAGTCACTTGTTTTAGGATTCTTTGGCTGCCTCTGTCACAGTAAAACACCAATATTATAAGAAAGATCTAAAGAAGGAGTTTTACAGAGAATCCTGTTAAGTTTAGACAGACCAATGGCATGTTATTTACTCTGTCTTCTCGTAAAAATGAATTTGAGTTACTGAAGATATTGCTACAAGTGATTGTTACGTCAAGGTGCTTTTATTTACTACATAATTTATGGATCACCCCTTTCCTTAGAGTTGCATCTTTATGTATTTGATTTTTGCTGGAGGTCCTCACCCTTATGGCTCCAAAGAGTATATATTTCAGAATAAGCTGCCCCATATATTCATCACACCCCATATCACCTATCCAGTGTGCATATTGTAGAAAATGATGTCCATAATCTAAGCAGCTTTCTAAGAAATGATGGATCATCCTGAGGAGGTTAATCATACCAATTTGCACTAAAAACGTTTTACAAAATAAGGAACTGACCAAACATCAACTGAAGCTAAACGAACCTGTTTGTTTGTAGCTCATGACCCTAACATAGATAGGTGTGACCTAGGTATAAGGAAAGGCATCTAAAACATTAATTTACTCTCGTATCATAAGTAAACCAAACTCTGAAAGGGATCTTGTTAGACTGTTGAAGAGTTTCCAGTATTTGTTAAAGAGTAGACTGAGGGATTAGCATTGGATACAGAAATAGGAAAACATAACTTGTTTCTACTTGAATAATTCATCCCAACCCTTTGTTTGAGATTGTTCTGACTCTTAAAGATACCAACTGAAATTTACTTGATTCTCTGGATTTCCTTGTCGAATATCTTTCTATCATATCTCTCAGCCACAGTTAATGGCTGTTTATATTGTACTCCATCACATATTGTCTGTACTGTGTCTTGGCAGTGGAACTAATCTTATGAAATGAGAAAGTTGCGTCCATTTCAGCAACAGCACTGACAGGCATTAATACCACTGGTGTTTCGTGAGTTCCTATAAAATTTTCCTGATTTTAAATTTGGTTTGGGTGGTAGGATGCAAGGACTGATCTTTTTAAAAAGAAAAAAAGTGACAGCTGTGTGCTTTGTTCCAAGTAAAACAAAATGTGAAAAAGCCTCACAACCTCCTCTTTACTGCTAAGTCTCATACAGATTATCTTTAACAATACAATTTTACTCTGAACCGCAAACTGAAGGCAGTTGCAAGATAATTTCCCAACAGTAAAAGATTGGCCGTATTCTTCGATCGGTGTGAAGTTGAAAAGCAAGTAGGTAAAAGAGTGGTATGATACAGTCTATGTTCCTCTCCAGTGTACTCTCCATTAGGTGGTAATTTGCATAAAAACTGAAAGAGAACAAGAAGAAAAAAACTCACAGCAACACTTCTTGCAATACCTTTTCTTGCATCCTTTGCCATTACGGCACCTTGGCTCTGCAAGTACAACAATATTTGTTGATTGTTCTTACTGTATTTAAAGGCCATAAACTGGGAATCAGAAGTGACCTAGGAATGTATATCTTTATGTGTATAATTATGACTTAAATTCACCTTTCATGAATAGTGTTAAATGTAGTTTGCTAAAATTAAGTCACAACTGGTTTAAAGGAACCAATTTTAATAATAACTAAAATAATTTGTGGTAGAAAAAAATATCACCTGTAATTTCAAAAAACTTTTAACTACTACTGTTTAAACAATACTACCTCTTGTTTGTCATGTTTAATGTTACTCCAGACAAATTTGGTAAAATACTATTGTACTAGTATTTACATTGTTTATAATCTGGTAAAATAATGTCAAAATCTTTAATTTTGCTATACGTTTGTTGGGAGTTTTTATCAGGGCAATAAATTTGTATTGGGAAAAAATACCATTTACACCTTCTAAGAGGACAAACTGATATTAAATTGGCAGTTGATGACATTAATCATTCTGAACATATGTATATTTAAGTGTAAAATCATAGAAATGCATAGTCTATCTGATACAATATGGAGCTTGTTTCAACTTACAATAACTTACATACAGACTTCCATTCAGTCAAAGTTAGACATTTATGCCCTGTATGACTGCCAGGGTCTTACTGAGACAGGTCAGAAGCATTGCCACAGGGGTGACAACCTGTGATTAGGTGACACACTGGCTAATCACTTGGCCACTGAGAACAAATGTCATTTAGGACTATAATTGTTACAATTATAATGCCCTAATGTATGTAAGCTCACTTTGGTACTTGAAGACAGCACTATAGCTAACATAATACTGAAAATAGTTATGATAAATATTAGAATATTATAATGACATCCAAATATAGTATACAAATGCAATATTAATAATACTAATAGCAATAGTAAGATGACATGTTTGCAGTCCTCTCATAGCCAAATTTTATAAGCAATGGTGAGAGTGGTTTCAAATCCATGTTATTAATTTTAAAAATCTGTCAATCCACCTTTGCCAAAGCCCTAGCAAATATATATATTTGGGGTATATATATTACATATTAAAATATTTACCCCCATAGCAGTAAGGTTTCTTTTTCACACACTGTGATACAGCATAGCAATCATCATCGCATTGGTTGTAGTCATATTTGCATTTGCCTGAATAAGACATGCAATATTAGAAATAATAGATTACAAAATATGTCAGAAACTTGATATGTATGTCATAAATAAATAATAATAATTCCAATTGCTCATTAAATGCTTTTAATACTTGTATTCCACCATAGCATGTGAAACACCTTTTACTCTTTGCAATGAGAAGGCATCTTCTAATTAAATAAGTGAATTGGGACACTGATCATTCGTTTATCATATATATGAAGCAAATACCTCTGTCAAAGGCCCAACACTTAAGATTCCAATAATAAAAATTATTTTTGCAAATTCCTATTTTCACACAATGCTTCGGATTACTATCAAAATTAAACTACATTTGTTTTTTTTGTTTTTTTGGGGGGTATATTTAACCAAAATTTAACCACATATTCCCTGTATAACATCTTCATCAAAATGTGTCCACATCTTTTCCAGATATATTGCCAAAAAAGTAAACAAACAAATGCATACCTCCTTTTCAAAAGTTCAACATGAAAATAACTACTAGTTTAATGTCACAGAAAATGTCTAATGACCTAACAAAAAATTAGATGCCCTTACCTTTGCAATAAGATGCATAGGTTACACTCACAGAAATCAGAACCACAAGGAATATTAAAGTTAGACGCATGGTTTCAATTGTCAAACTGCAACAAAAAGTACATAAAGGCCTAAAATGGAAAAAAAACTTCTCAAATGACATAAACAAATATATATAACAAATGACAATGATGAAATAATAGGAATGCATAGCTCAAGTATTATGTTGTTCATCTTTAGTAGTCATATCTTTTGTGAATTTGGCTAATAAGGGATTTTTTTTACATTTACTATCCACTGCTTCACTTCAGCAGTAAATAGGTTCATATTTGCTGACAGAATGCAATAAAATGTGTTTTGAAATATATATAGATTTTAATGCAGCAAAATAAGCAGAAGACATGTAAAATTACCTTTCTAATGATGTATCTAATGTATTTATAGATTACACAAATTTATGAAATATTTATGAAAAATATGCATATGTAAAACTAATTATCTATGATAAGGAGCATCAGGGAATAAAAAAATGACCACTTCTGATGTGTTTTTGAGAAGACTTTACAATCTTATGAAATCATTGATTAATTAGTTTAATTTTCTATAATAGGAAACAATCTAAAATTACGTAAACTTTAATTACCCTTGCCCCTGGAAGAGGAGGTCACCCTGTTTGTCCACACATATAACTCAATAATTGTACATCAGATTAGGGTTTTTTGCACATAATGTGGGGTCTACATACTGGTTGATCCCCCTCAAAGGTGATCCCGTTCCAAAGTCACATTGAGACTTTAGAATTTTCAGTTATTTGAGACTGTACGAGATCTACCTCTGGCATTGTCCTACCGAAAGAATTAATTCCCAATGGCTGATTCGAGCAATGTGGGAGTAGTGTTCTGTTAGGCACTGCTTGTTCATTAGTGCAATCATTTAACAAAATTAAATATTTAAACTTGTCTATTTTGATGTCCATTGCAGATGTGTGAAACATTACTAAATTAGAAAGCTTCCAAACAGCACAGAACTTGGCTAGGACAACCAAGTTTATCTATATTGTAGTTGCATCTAAAATTTCAAATAAATTTTACTGTTATTTTTGGTTTAATTTTTATTTTAACCCCCGTAACTGGATAACATGATCATGATAATCTCCGACTCAAACCCAAATTCGCTGAAAATGTAGCTGTTGAAAATTGAATCAATTTTGGAAAAGATAAGTGGTCTAAATTCCCTATATTTCAAATTGGGTAAGTCTTGTAATATGTGAAGACAGTGGATGACAATTTTAGTGTGTACGTCAGCTACATCTTTCCTTATCATGGGCTGGTACATTATGTAAATACTATCACTGTAAAAGCAACATTTGACATGGCTGAAATATTTCACAAATATTAACCTAGTGGTAATGTCTACCATAATCACAACATTCAACAAGCGCTGTGAAAAACAATTTATTAAAATCTTTCAAAAATGAAAAAGGCTTTTATCATCATGTATGGCTTGGTAATGTGGCCCACACCTCAAATAGGCACAATATGGAAGTAAACATTGAAACATTTATTGGTCTTGTGGGATAATTACAGTGCTTAAAATTGTATCAGGCACTCTTCATAAGATTAATTATGATTAAGTGACAAATCAATTATGACGTGAGCTTGTGACAACATACTTTATTCATCAAAGAATGTGTTCATGATAAATCACACAGAATGAGCAAATCAACTTGTGTTTCTGTTATCCTAATTTATGGCCATACACAATTGTTGGTGTTGTTTGTGCTTATTGTTTGTAAATTGTAGTTTCTTTTCAATTAAATTGTAGTTGATATCACATCTATTGTCAAAGAGAAGGGCATATTCAGTGAAGGTCTAAAATAAGTCTTAAATTTTATATACAAATAGAACCAAGTTAAGCCAAGTTAAGTTTGTTTTTTAGCATTTTTACTTTTATACTTCATGTACTTAAAATGAAATAAAAACTGTGCTTATCAATTAATGTATATGTTACAGCGAATATGAGTAATCATGAATACCTGTATTCCCTAAAGCAGTCAGGGAATACGCTGCATGGGTTCCTTTAAGATGAAAGGCAAATTATGATTAAAATATTCCTTTAATGAGAGAGATCATAAAAAGTGCAGATAATTCACAGGACGTAGAAGCCAGATTACAAAACATTACACTGTACTACACTGTCTCAGATTAGTGTAGTATAATGGAGACTGAAGCTGAAGACAGTTTTAAAGGAGAACTATTTAATAAATACAAAAAAGACCAAGAATTTTATTCTGAAGGATAAATATATATTAAGTAAGTTCAAAAGGCTAATAGCCAACAGACAAACTTAAATGAATGCATAAATGCTACCCTTGGCAAAAACTTTTGTATTTTTATGTTTTAACTACGGTAGAGTGGAAGTTATGCAATCATGTATGAGGATATAGAGGTTATATAAAACTGATATTACACAAACAAGGTAAAGTTTTTTTTATAAAAATACAAAGTTGTTTGTCAATAATTTCTAGTAAGAGAATACACATATTCCCCGGTCATCAAAACCATGGAATACACGTATTCCCTGAAAATTTTGGGGAATATGCGTCTTCCGTAAAGAAGTCAGGGAATATGCGTATTCACAAAATCCCTGATTACACATATTCACTGTAACATATATGCAAATTATTATCTTTCTTTTATCAGTTTAAGGCAAAGAAGTGACTTCGAAAAGTGAGGCTTATTTAAAAAATTTATCATCTTAACCTTCAGCTGGGAATGAATATTAAAAAAGAATCCTCAGTTTTACTCCTCAATTTACCTACACAAAGACAACCATTGATACTGGCACAACATTATACATATATTCTTAAAAATTGTCACTCTAATTTCTCTTTTTCTTCTTGACTGTTTCTATACCTTGAAATCAAATCTGGGAAAACACACACAAATTGTGAACCAATGGCTTAAAATGTATTATTTCTATCAGTTGTCTTCCAATCTAAGGCAACCTATAAACATCCGAGACTAACACTAAATAAAAATTTGTGGAGATATCTGCCTCTTATCACCTGAATTGTTATTTTTCAAGTCAATACTTACAATGTATTACTTTAATGTCAGTTGTGGGCCAATTTAAAGCACACAACAAACCACAAAGCCAATCAATAACTAGTATTAAATAAAAATTTGTTGAGATATCTGTCTCTTACCACCTAAATTGTTACTTCACAGTCAATGCTTAAAATGTATTCTTTTAATATCAGTTGTGGGCCAATTTAAGGCACACAACAAACCACCAAGCCAAAACGTAAGTAATAATAAATGAAAAATTGTGGGGATGTCTGGTTTTTGCCACCTGAAATGTTGCTTTACAGTCAGTACTTAAAATGCATTACCTTTATATCAGTTGTAAGCCAATTTAAGCCACACAAAAAACCACCAAGCCAAACAAAAAGTAATGCTTAATGAAAATTTGCGGAGGTGTACCTTACCACCTGAATTATTGCTTAATCAATACTAAAAAGTGTTTGTAATATAACAAGAGAAAACTTCTGTGGGCTCAGCAAACAGTTTTGAGTTTTTAAACATTTGAAAGGAAACATTTTGTGAAGGTTAAAAATGGAAGGGTACAAAAACCATTTATAATAGAAGGTTTGCAAATGCTTTGTGTATACCATTTATTAAACGTTTAATGCCAAATGTTAGGAAAACATTACAAATGAACATAATAATAAAAATATTACTTTGGCATTGCTTAGCAATATTAACCTTAATTGAGGTCAGAAGTCAACTTCAATATGTTTTTAGGTTGTTCAACAAAGAAAATATTATTTTAGTGTCTAAAATTGTAAAATAGTGGCGCACTGTATGTGGGGCAATTTTTAACAAAGTCCTCTAAAATCCCCTTTCCTCACCACCATCTTTGTTTGTAAATGTTTGAAGGCAAATGTTTAACAAACATTTTGAAAATATGAGAACAAAAAGGTTTGTGATAGAATGTTTTCAAAACTTTTGATAGAAAACATTTCAAAAACATTTTAAAATGGTAGGTATAAAAACCAGCTGCTACTATATATTTGTGAAACATTTTACAAACATCATCAACAAGTGTGGTTTAAACTTTTTTGTATGCTGTTTGTCAAACATTTCATGATGACTGTTTCAAAAACATTTCCATCTTGAGCTTCATTTCTTTAGCCTTTTTATAAATATTTATAAAACATTTCCAGTCAAACCTCAGTTTCGTCAGTTATTTTTAAAAAAAAACCTTTAATAAATGTTTCAGCAAAAAGGTTTGCATAGCGAATATGTTTTATACATTACAGAGTAAACATTTATTTGGAAACATTTGCCAACTGAAAAGATAGTGTTTAAAAATGTTTTGTAAACATTTGAACCCTTTAAAATATTTTAATGTTTACTGGGTAACAGTCTATGATATAAAAAACTATAGTCAGCAGCAAAACTTTACAGAGGCTCTTGAAACATTTTGTATCAAAGCTGCCTATAATATATATATTAAACACTATGGTAGGTGCTTTAGCTGCTTATATAAAAATATGTAGATGGCTTTTAACAACAGTAATACTTAATTAACTAATAGCAGAAAAACTGCCCATATAGCTCAGTACAAGATAGCAGGAAGTTCTTATAGCCTCATTGCTATTACAAAACATGACTCAAATATTAGTTTTTGACTGCCAAAACTGCCACTGAAAATCACAAGACAACATTGTAATGTAGCTACACTAACAATCAAACATTACACCAATAAAATAATTGCAAGATAAGCCAATAACACTGTTACGTACAACCACAGGCTTAAGTGTGACCACAATGTTAAAACTCAACAAATATTTATGTCTATAAGCAACACAAATATCACCATTTCAGAAGACATAATACTCACCCTGTCACTTCTCAGCAGTTGATCTATTGAAAGCTGTTGTGAGTCTTGCTTGACAATGTCTCAGTGCCTCTTCTGCTGGGGTATTTATTGAGTGAATTCTTAGCAAAAATGAAGTTGTTCTCTAATTAAGTACAACATAGATCAATGCGATGTTACTTCATTACAATTTTTTACTACCATAAGGTGTGATATTACTGCCATTTTACCTTTTGTGCCTTTTTCTATGGCTTGTGCATCCAAAATTGAAATGGGTTTTGTGAAACCAAAAAAAAAGGATCTGTTTACAAAAAATGGCCTGGGTCCCATATTCACTAAAATTTTATTCTAAGAATGGTCTTCTTGTTAGAACTTTCTTTGAAAATAGGTGGTGAATTTTGAACATTTTCTTCTGATTGCTGTGTCCTTGTGGACAAAGACATAAGATCAGATGGTGTGGGGCTTGATCCTCGGTGGGGTCATGGGGATTGTATCCTTGGAAAATGTACTTTACATATTCGTTTTCCACTTTACCCAGGAGTACAAAACTGACTACCTTCACTACATAGCATCCTGTTCAGGGCACAGAACCAAAGATAAACACTGTCCACATGGGCCAACAATCCAAAATAATGACTTTGCCTGACATAATTCAGTACAATTCATTATTTTTAACCTTGATGTCTTATTCTAACATGGTACGTTGTGCAGTGACCTTGGACACGTCTTTTGCGCAAAGCTTGAACGGTGAATATAGAACGGTAAATAAAGCATGCTGTTGAAATCTCGTGCATCGTCCCTTCGCGTACAAATGTAAACAAACGACTTGCGGTTAAAATATCATTATTTTTTGCTTGATTTTAATAAATAGCATATCGTTTTAAAACTTACAAAAAAGTGAAAGCATCTACAGTGACAATCTCCCAATATTTCTTTACAGATTCTGTGAAAATAGAGTAACAAATATCCTATATTTTTACAATAGATATCACTATGTATGTGGTATTGATGGAACAGCCAACATGGCGTTGGATTTGTTTTGATTTTTGCGTAAGATTTACCACTTATTTTGATCAAATTATTAATATAACCATTTTAGAATAGGAATAAAAGACAAATTCTCGTGCTTTATGATGGTTTTAAACTATCATAAAGCACTCGAATATGTCTTTTATTCCTATATTAAAGCATGATAAATTAATTATTCATTGCCAAAGGTAATCTTTATAACCTCCATCAGTAGTTATATTTTGGGTGTGTTTATTTGTTTGTGTGTACAATTTCTGAAGAAGAAATAAAGAGATCCTTCTGAATATTTATGTGGGTGGGGCCTGGCCAAAAGAACAAGTGATTAAATTAGGGGTAAGATCTGGATCATATTCTGGATGCAAAAAAAATCCCGAATTTTCAAAAGGTTTTATTTTGAATAGATTCTCAATTATTCTGGCTATATGGTTGAAATTACTCCAAAACTAATGAGCCGATGTTTATGAAATTTTTTGGAAAATATTGGAGAGGATCTGGATTATATTCTGTCTCCAAAAATCCCACATTTTCAGAAACTATGATGAGTTCTAGGGATAAATCAAGAACTATTTATCACAATTGTCACAAAGACATATTTACCCACAAAAAAGTTATTTTTTGGATGCATCTGTCTGTGTGTCTGTCTGTTTGCATTTCAAAACTAACAAATGTATTTCAAGGACCTGATCAAAAAAACAAGTTATTAATTTGGGGGGAAAATCCGGATACTATGCTGGATGCACAAAAACTTTTCAACAATCTATTATCAATGATCTTGGGTTTGTGGTTGAGATTGTTAAAAAAACTGAAAAACAGTAATTGGGTGAAATTATGAATTGGGGATACTCGGCTGCCTGGGTGGAAGTCTGCAATCTACGGCTGCTTTCTAGTTCTTTAATATTTCAGTTTATTTCCAGAAAGGAGCTCCATAAATGCAAATAAAGGTACATTCAACAAAGGAATTTTAAAATGGGGTTATCTTTGGAGAGGCATTTAGTCACCATTTGACTAATTATAAAAGGGTAATTACAAATACATTGGGCCAACAGTTGAACAATATTTTAGAATCTGACACATTAACATTTGCAGCCTCCTTTGTTTACTACAAAGAACAGCAGTAACATACATTTTCTTTACTCTCCTTTATAACAAACTTCTTCCTTTCATTATATTCAGAAAATGTGGCATGAAATACAACAGATTGTATTTTGTTTTGAGTTTTTCTCTGTGAGGCAAACTGATTTAATGCTTTACTAAACATGATTTTTTTTGGTTATAATTTACTTTTGTGAAAGGCTGCATTCTTCTCTCTTTTCAATTAGTTATTGTTCTGTAAGATTTACAACATAATTTAGAAACTAGAAAATATTTTAGAGAGAAATAGAGAAATCTGCCCCATTTTGTGAAGCTCTGTTCAAGGTATGGGAAGCTGTATTCAAAGCAATGTATTGTTTTTTATAATGTGCAACACCTGTACTAAGAAGACACAGAATTGCCTTATTTTTGTGAGAAAAACACCCTTGTGATCTAAAGTGAGAAACTTAAGCATACAGGACCAAATAAAAAGCTACTTATAAATAGATACATTTTCAACAGGCACAATAACATCAGTTGGAATCTGGTCATCTCAGCCCATTTCAAAGTCAGCCCTCTACAAACTCTGCCCCCTCCAAAGTATAGGCCTGTTTAAGGTAGTCGGGTTAAGCAAAGTTTCACATAAAATATTATATTTTTAAGCAACATTTCTATTAATAAAATATTGTTAGGAAACCCCAAGGAGTTCTGTGACCTCGTATTTTTAGGTGTATACATGAATAAAAATGAAATATGTGAGTCCACAAATTTGAAATGTTGAATCTTCAGCTAAAAACATGTTTTCAGGTAACATACTTGATCTTCAAGCAACATTTTTATAACATATTGTCAGAGAATCCCAAAGAATACTGTGATTTCATATTTTATACAGAAATATGAAAATTAATGAGTGGTTCTCATATCCACTTTGTAGGGGGCCGACTTTGAAACAGGCCGACTTTAAAATAGGCCGAGTTTGAAGTGGGCCAAGTTTTTCTACAGCTGACATACACAATTGGGAGTAGGGGTTATAGAAAACACTTTACATTATTCTTGACTGTCATTTTTGGTTGGGCATTATATATAGACATGACGTGAGTTATGCATACCCCACAGCCCCCTTAAAAGGACAACAAGACCCATGAAAAGACCAATGGCTTTTAATCTTTTTATTCTAAAAACACTTAATCTCTGCTAGGCAGACTCTAAGGTGCAACACTAAAATCAAATTAAAAAAATCATCTTTCCATAGCCATTGCCAGATCCAGTACCATGGAGACGCCGGATAGAGTGTATGCTAAGTTGGAAATGCCTTTTTGAAGAGATATGATTTTAACCTTTTCCTGAAACAGGGGAGAGTTGGGGCAAGATGGACCTCATCAGGCAAATGATTCCAAACTGTGGGAGCATCAAAAGCAAAGCTGTGGCCAAAGTGATTTTTTTTATTTATGTACAGATGGACAGAATTGAGGAACCTCCAAGAACCTTTTATCTGGATGGTTATATCTTGTACTATATCTTCCACAACGAGTAGACAAAAGAGGACCAAAGTAACTGGGATGACCATTGTGAAGAAACTTGTAAACTAGAGTGGCAGTTTTGAAGATACTGCGAAATTCAACTGGGAGCCAATGGAGTCGTTTGAGAATAGGAGATACCTGTGTGTATTTGTTACAGTTTGTGACAATCCTAGCAAGTGTGTTTTCAATACACTGTAGTTTGCGAATGTTGAGATTGGACAGACTCCTGAAGAGAGAGTTGCAGTAATCAAGGTGACTGGTCACCAAGGCATTGGCTGCCAGGATAGCAGCCTCATCAGTCAAGTGCTTTCTAACCCGCCTGAGATCACAAATTTGAATGAAACATGTCTTACAAATATTACGGACATGATTAGCAAAGGAGAAATTAGCATTAAACCAGACACCAAGGTTCTGCTGGATGCATGAAATTACCAAATATCCTAACTGGGAGATAGGGATCTAATTTCTTGAGTTGAGCATGGGATCCGAAGATGATAAACTCTGTTTTGTCGGGATTTTATTGGAGCATACTTGATGACATCCATTTCTCAAAATCCAAAAGACATGAATTCAGTCAAAAGTCAGGGCTGCATTTTTGTGAGACATATGAATAAACAACTGCGTGTCATCTGCATAAATGTGGAATTTGATGTTGGGATGCGTTCCAATAACCTAACTCAAAGGATTAGTGCATAAGGAGAACAGCAGAGGACCAAGAACTGAGCCTTGTGGCACTCCAAACAGCAGCTCATGCAATTCACAGAGGGTGATAAAGCAAACAATATATGATACAGAATATACATTTCCAGATACAAAGTATTTTGAAAAATTTTTTGAAAAAATCTGGCAAAAAGCCTCCGGAAATTAATCTTTTTACCTTGGCCAGTTATCCTAACAAATCGCACATGACAGGGTTTAAAACTATCATAATATACTGAATTGGATTTATTTGAAAAGGCAGTGTGGTTGGCTAATAGTATGTGATTTAAATAAATATTTGGCCAGTTTTATATGCTCACTCTTGAAACCTAAATGAAAAAAATCAGTTTTCTGATAACAAGTTAAGATAACAAAAGTAATGTTGGGGTTAAAATAGTTACGTTTGAAACATAAATTTCCCCTGACAAAAAAGGGTGTAACATAAGCCCCCTACAGAGCTACAGAGCATATAAGCAATAACTATTTAGGGCATGGTCAGGAAACCTAAACCCACTAAGCCACGTCGGGGGGTCAAAGTAAGTACTATGTAATCCACTATTTCTTCATTATTCTTAAATTTTTCACAATAAATCATATCTCAAATAATGACTTACTTTTCAATGAAAAATTATAAAGGTTGTAATAACATAAGATTTAATATGTACAAGCTTCAAACGATTGTTAGGCTAAGATATAATGGATCTTTTCATGTTACATTAAAGATTAAGCTGCCTTAGTCAGTGAATATTATTACTTCATAAGTCAGGATATCTGACGGTTCCAGATTTCTTTTACTTTGGAATGAATATCACATTTGGCTTTCACCAAATTTTCAAAAATACACCAAAAACAAATTTGGATAAAGTTTAACAATTATAAATATAGTATCACTGCCTCAAAGTTCAACTATGGGCCACGGTGGCAGAGTGGTAACACTCTCGCCTCCCACCTCTGAGGCCGGGGTTCGATCCTCGTCAAGCCCTTATGTGGGAAAGCTGGTAGTTGCTTGCCGTTGGTCGGCAGTTTACAGTACAGAACCCTAGCGAACTCTATGTACTGGTTTCCTCTGCCCTTCCAACTACCCGTCGTGATATGACCTGTACAGTGTTGAAAGCGACGTAAAACCCCAAATAAATAAATAAATAAAGTAACAAGGAATATGGGGATCTGTGAATTAGATTGCCATATGTTGTCCTTTCTTTCTTATCTGCATATGTGGTGTAGCTGGAACGTGTTGCCATATGATCACTGACCTCAAGTGGCACTGGGCTTGGATTGTACTTTAATGGGTGCCGTCAAAGTTCTGGTCCAGTTATAGATACATACATTATTATTTAAATGATCATTTTAATGGCGGTCCCATCAAAATAAAACAGAAACCAGGTACAAGATATGACATAAAACCCAATAAATCATAAAACTCAATAAATTGATCAATAAATACAAAGATTTATTGAGTTTCATGAATTGTCAATAGTTTTTAAGTGTGCTTGCTGAATAAATAAATAAGAATGAAACATGTGGAACCAATTCAGCATTACATGCATTTTGCAAGGATGCATTGAATGGAAAACACGCTTTTGTCTCAGCAAGATGGTAATTAAGCCCTTACACACCAATTAATGTAGTGATGACTCTCCATAATGCTAAAATAATGGACAGCTGATGCAATACAAGGGTTAGTGTTCTGTGGCTTGTTGAGAAATAACCATTCTAGAGCTTTTGTCAATAATAAATAAACACATGTTCAATGCTGAATAATTTATTTGTCAAATGCTTAATTTACTCCAAATTTCTCAAAATGCTCTTTGTTGTAAATTTATTTCTTTAATTTCTTCTCTTCACAGTATTTCCTGAAAATAAGGTTATGATTATCAGTAAACAAGTATTGCCTGCTTGTTGTATTTCTATCTGGAGACAGAGATGCATGTGTACACTTTTAAGACAGTTTACATTTAATCTGGTTTCAGTTGTGCTTTTCTATGCAAAAAAAGGTTCTGGTAACATTGGTAGTTTCACTTAGCAATGTTACATGAAAACCCTAATTTTACATTTTTGCTCTAATTAATTGAATGGTGCAGATCTTGATATTTTGTCCCGTTGTCCATACTTAAACCAATTTAAAATAGATAGAAATAATTCAGGTATCTAAAAAAGGTTCCTGTCTTATGACAATCAGATATATGATTCATAGACTGGTCACTTGTCCACTTTAAAAAGAAAAGCTATTCAAGAAGGTAAAGGTTTCATTTTGGCAAAAATTTGGTAAAGGTCACCATAGGCAATATCAGTTCCTGTTCCTGTTAGAGTGGACTGGTACCCTGTCTAGTTTACACTTACACATATACATATATGAGCCTTGCACGCCCAAAACTTTATTGTACAATTGTTAGTACACATTATTTGTATGTTTTTATATTAAAAGAACAATAAAAATACATTTGGTGAATTGAAGGTAATCACCAACAAACAAAATAGTACAAGAATGATGACTCTCATTTCGATCATGTAAACTTTGCTACAACAAAGGTGTCCCATTAGCAAATAAAATTTAAATCACCAAATTTAAAACTACTAAACACAATATTTATGATTGACACTTAGTAGTGAATTACTGAATAATGGTAGACATTACCTCACTTCTTTCCATAACAGTAACAGCTTTCCATTACAGTTGGACCACAATTTTTGTAACCATATGGACAATTGTAACATTTGCAATAATAGTACTTGTTTCTGTAACAATTCGGGGCATACCCTCCACATGAACCATAGGTATATTTATAGAAGGTACCTGTAAAAACATTACATTGTAATGAAGACAAATTAAACACATAATAGCAAGAATATATTACTTACACAGAATCTACTGCAAAATAATTACCTGAGTGAGATATAAGTTTTTCCATGTTTCTCCAAATTTATATAATACGATTAATAAACTTTAAGAAAAATATACACCACAAGGATTGTTTTGGTTTTGTTGCCTGTCCTTTTGTTTAGTAATAAGTAAAATACATCAATATTTACCTAACAGATATAATTTAATCCAAACTGATGCTTCATTCATAGAGTGGGAGAATTTATATTTTCTGATAATATTGGAGAATTAGTTTGGAGCATGAAAAATTAGAACTGGACAGATTATATTCAAAACATTACAAAAACACATTCTTCTACTACATTATCTAACCTCATAGACACATATGTGGTTCTATTTTTAATTTTATTTTTGTGTCCAAAATTATGTATTCACTTTATTTCCTTGACTGCACATGTTTTACTTAGCTTGTACTTTTTTGGTGAATTGGTGATTAAGTGATGCAAGTTGACCATTATTTATCTTTTTTTGTAACGAAAATATATAACACTGAATTCTAAGTTGTTTACTTTTGCTATTCCTAAAATCCAATGAAATACTATTTGGTGAAGACTAGATGTCTATCTGAAGAAGAAACAACAACTACAAAATATTACAGGATTCTCCAAAGTCACTTGTTTTAGGATTCTTTGGCTGTCTCTGTCACAGTAAAACACCAATATTATAAGAAAGATCTAAATAAGGAGTTTTACAGAGAATCCTGTTAAGTTTAGACAGACCAATGGCATGTTATTTACTCTGTCTTCTCGTAAAAATGAATTTGAGTTACTGAAGATATTGCTACAAGTGATTGTTAAGTCAGGTGCTTTTATTTACTACATAATTCATGGATCACCCCTTTCCTTAGAGTTGCATCTTTATGTATTTGATTTTTGCTGGAGGTCCTCACCCTTATGGCTCCAAAGAGTATATATTTCAGAATAAGCTGCCCCATATATTCATCACACCCCATATCACCTATCCAGTGTGCATATTGTAGAAAATGATGTCCATAATCTAAGCAGCTTTCTAAGAAATGATGGATCATCCTGAGGAGGTTAATCATACCAATTTGCACTAAAAACGTTTTACAAAATAAGGAACTGACCAAACATCAACTGAAGATAAACGAACCTGTTTGTTTGTAGCTCATGACCATAACACAGATAGGTGTGACCTAGGTATAAGGAAAGGCATCTAAAACATTAATTTACTCTCATATCATAAGTAAACCAAACTCTGAAAGGGATCTTGTTAGACTGTTGAAGAGTTTCCAGTATTTGTTAAAGAGTAGATTGAGGGATTAGCATTGGATACAGAAATAGGAAAACATAACTTGTTTCTACTTGAATAATTCATCCCAACCCTTTGTTTGAGATTGTTCTGACTCTTAAAGATACCAACTGAAATTTACTTGATTCTCTGGATTTCCTTGTCGAATATCTTTCTATCATATCTCTCAGCCACAGTTAATGGCTGTTTGTATTGTACTCCATCACATATTTTCTGTACTGTGTCTTGGCAGTGGAACTAATCTTATGAAATGAGAAAGTTGCGTCCATTTCAGCAACAGCACTGACAGGCATTAATACCACTGGTGTTTCGTGAGGTCCTATAAAATTTTCCTGATTTTAAATTTGGTTTGGATGGTAGGATGCAAGGACTGGTCTTTTTAAAAAGAAAAAAAAAGTGACAGAACCACAAGGAATATTAAAGTTAGACGCATGGTTTCAATTGTCAAACTGCAACAAAAAGTACATTAAGGCCTAAAATGGAAAAAAACTTTCTCAAATGACATAAACAAATATATATAACAAATGACAATGATGAAATAATAGGAATGCATAGCTCAAGTATTATGTTGTTCATCTTTATTAGTCATATCTTTTGTGAATTTGGCTAATAAGGGATTTGTTTTACATTTACTATCCACTGCTTCACTTCAGCAGTAAATAGGTTCATATTTGCTGACAGAATGCAATAAAATGTGTTTTGAAATATATATCGATTTTAATGCAGCAAAATAAGCAGAAGACATGTAAAATTACCTTTCTAATGATGTATCTAATGTATTTATAGATTACACAAATTTATGAAATATTTATGAAAAATATGCATATGTAAAACTAATTATCTATGATAAGGAGCATCAGGGAATAAAAAAATGACCACTTCTGATGTGTTTTTGAGAAGACTTTACAATCTTATGAAATCATTGATTAATTAGTTTAATTTTCTATAATAGGAAACAATCTAAAATTACGTAAACTTTAATTACCCTTGCCCCTGGAAGAGGAGGTCACCCTGTTTGTCCACACATATAACTCAATAACTGTACATCAGATTAGGGTTTTTTGCACATAATGTGGGTTCTACATACTGGTTGATCCCCTCAAAGGTGATCCCGTTCCAAAGCCACATTGAGACTTTAAAATTTCAGTTATTTGAGACTGTACGAGATCTACCTCTGGCATTGTCCTACCGAAAGAATTAATTCCCAATGGCTGATTCGAGCAATGTGGGAGTAGTGTTCTGTTAGGCACTGCTTGTTCATTAGTGCAATCATTTAACAAAATTAAATATTTAAAATTGTCTATTTTGATGTCCATTGCAGATGTGTGAAACATTACTAAATTAGAAAGCTTCCAAACAGCACAGAACTTGGCTAGGACAACCAAGTTTCCCTATATTGTAGTTGCATCTAAAATTTCAAATAAATTTTACTGTTATTTTTGGTTAAATTTTTATTTTAACCCCCGTAACTGGATAACATGATCATGATAATCTCCGACTCAAACCCAAATTCGCTGAAAATGTAGCTGTTGAAAATTGAATCAATTTTGGAGAAGATAAGTGGTCTAAATTCCCTATATTTTAAATTGGGTGAGTCTTGTAATATGTGAAGACAGTGGATGACAATTTTAGTGTGTACGTCAGCTACATCTTTCCTTATCATGGGCTGGTACATTATGTAAATACTATCACTGTAAAAGCAACATTTGACATGGCTGAAATATTTCACAAATATTAACCTAGTGGTAATGTCTACCATAATCACAACATTCAACAAGCGCTGTGAAAAACAATTTGTTAAAATCTTTCAAAAATGAAAAAGGCTTTTATCATCATGTATGGCTTGGTAATGTGGCCCACACCTCAAATAGGCACAATATGAAAGTAAACATTGAAACATTTATTGGTCTTGTGGGATAATTACGGTGCTTAAAATTGTATCAGGCGCTCTTCATAAGATTAATTATGATGAAGTGACAAATCAATTATAACGTGAGCTTGTGACAACATACTTTATTCATCAAAGAATGTGTTCATGATAAATCAAACAGAATGAGCAAATCAACTTGTGTTTCTGTTATCCTAATTTATGGCCATACACAATTGTTGGTGTTGTTTGTGCTTATTGTTTGTAAATTGTAGTTTCTTTTTAATTAAATTGTAGTTGATATCACATCTATTGTCAAAGAGAAGGGCATATTCAGTGAAGGTCTAAAATAAGTCTTAAATTTTATATACAAATAGAACCAAGTTAAGCCAAGTTAAGTTTGTTTTTTAGCATTTTTACTTTTATACTTCATGTACTTAAAATGAAATAAAAACCGTGCTTATCAATTAATGTATATGTTACAGCGAATATGAGTAATCATGAATACATGTATTCCCTAAAGCAGTCAGGGAATACGCTGCATGGGTTCCCTTAAGATGAAAGGCAAATTATGATTAAAATATTCCTTTAATGAGAGAGATCATAAAAAGTGCAGATAATTCACAGGACGTAGAAGCCAGATTACAAAACATTACACTGTACTACACTGTCTCAGATTAGTGTAGTATAATGGAGACTGAAGCTGAAGACAGTTTTAAAGGAGAACTATTTAATAAATACAAAAAAGACCAAGAATTTTATTCTGAAGGATAAATATATATTAAGTAAGTTCAAAAGGCTAATAGCCAACAGACAAACTTAAATGAATGCATAAATGCTACCCTTGGCAAATACCTTTGTATTTTTATGTTTTAACTATGGTAGAGTGGAAGTTATGCAATCATATATGAGGATATAGAGGTTATATAAAACTTATATTACACAAACAAGGTAAAAATTTTTTTATAAAAATACAAAGTTGTTTCTAGTAAGAGAATACACATATTCCTCGGTCATCAAAACCATGGAATACACGTATTCCCTGAAAATTTTGGGGAATATGCGTCTTCAGTAAAGAAGTCAGGGAATATGCGTATTCACAAAATCCCTGATTACACATATTCACTGTAGCATATATGCAAATTATTATCTTTCTTTTAGTAGTTTAAGTCAAAGAAGTGACCTCGAAAAAATGAGGCTTATTTAAAAAATTAATCATCTTAACCTTCAGCTAGGAAAGAATATTAAAAAAGAATCCTCAGTTTTACTCCTCAATTTACCTACACAAAGACAACCATTGATACTGGCACAACATTATACATATATTCTTAAAAATTGTCACTCTAATTTCTCTTTTTCTTCTTGACTGTTTCTATACCTTGAAATCAAATCTGGGAAAACACACACAAATTGTGAACCAATGGCTTAAAATGTATTATTTCTATCAGTTGTCTTCCAATCTAAGGCAACCTATAAACATCCGAGACTAACACTAAATGAAAATTTGTGGAGATATCGGCCTCTTACCACCTGAATTGTTATTTTTCAAGTCAATACTTACAATGTATTACTTTAATGTCAGTTGTGGGCCAATTTAAAGCACACAACAAACCACAAAGCCAATCAATAACTAGTATTAAATGAAAATTTGTTGAGATATCTGTCTCTTACCACCTAAATTGTTACTTCACAGTCAATGCTTAAAATGTATTCTTTTAATATCAGTTGTGGGCCAATTTAAGGCACACAACAAACCACCAAGCCAAAACGTAAGTAATAATAAATGAAAAATTGTGGGGATGTCTGGTTTTTGCCACCTGAAATGTTGCTTCACAGTCAGTACTTAAAATGCATTACCTTTATATCAGTTGTAAGCCAATTTAAGCCACACAAAAAACCACCAAGCCAAACAAAAAGTAATGCTTAATGAAAATTTGTGGAGGTGTACCTTACCACCTGAATTATTGCTTAATCAATGCTAAAAAGTGTTTGTAATATAACAAGAGAAAACTTCTGTGGGCTCAGCGAATAGTTTTGAGTTTTTAAACATTTGAAAGGAAACATTTTGTGAAGGTTAAAAATGGAAGGGTACAAAAACCATTTATAATAGAAGGTTTGCAAATGCTTTGTGTATACCGTTTATTAAATGTTTAATGCCAAATGTTAGGAAAACATTACAAATGAACATAATAATAAAAATATTACTTTGGCATTGCTTAGCAATATTAACCTTAATTGGGGTCAGAAGTCAACTTCAATATGTGTTTAGGTTGCTCAACAAAACAAATATTTTTTTAGTGTCTAAAATTGTAAGATAGTGGCGCACTGTATGTGGGGCAATTTTTAACAAAGTCCTCTAAAATCCCCTTTCCTCACCACCATCTTTGTTTGTAAATGTTTGAAGGCAAATGTTTAATAAACATTTTGAAAATATGAGAACAAAAAGGTTTGTGATAGAATGTTTTCAAGACATTTGATAGAAAACATTTCAAAAAAACCAGCTGCTATTATATATTTGTGAAACATTTTACAAACATCATCCACAAGTGTGGATTAAACTTTTTTGGAAACTGTTTATCAAACATTTCATGTTGAATGTTTCAAAAACATTTCCATCTTGACCTTCGTTTTTTTAGCTATTTTAAAAATATTTATACAACATTTCCAGTCAAACCTCAGTGTTTCTTCAGTTATTTTGAAAAAAAAAACTTCAATAAATGTTTCAGCAAAAAGATTTGCATAGAGAATATGTTTTATACATCACAGAGTAAACATTTATTTGGAAACGTTTGCCAATCGAAAAGATAGTGTTTAAAAATGGTTTGTAAACGTTTGAACCCTTTACAATATTTTAATGCTTACTGGGTAACAGTCTGTGATATAAAAAACTATAGTCAGCACTAAAACTTTACAGAGGCTCTTGAAAAAGTTTGTATCAAAGCTGCCTATAATATATATATATATATATATATATATATATATTAAACACTATGGTAGGTGCTTTAGCTGCTTATATAAAGAATATGTAGATGGCTTTTAACAACAGTAATAATTAATTAACTAATAGCAGAAAAACTGCCCATATAGCTCAGTACAAGATAGCAGGACGTTTTTGTAGCTTCATTATTATGAAAACTATTACAAAAATGACTCAAATATTAGTTTTTGACTGCCAAAACTGCCACTGAAAAGCACAAGACAACATTGTAATTGTATTTATACTCAGCACAATATCTCCATATACCACAGGACTCAGAGTGCTATTTAACCCATCCGATTGCACAGGTACAGCCCCAACTCACAAATAACTGACTTCCCCGTAAGTGGAAGATAGAGGCTCAAGGATGACCATTTATCAACGTCCTTGACGTTCTTTTTAGCCTGCCACTGGGGATAGGACCCAATGACAGAGGACCACCATTTTTAAGTGGTCATCTGAGCCACTATGTACCTGCCTGTACCTGGGCTTGAATCCATGTCCTCTGAGTTCCTAGAGAAGTGTGTTACCCGCTAGGCCACAGTGGCAGTCATGTAGCTGCACTAACAAACATTACACCAATAAAATAATTGTAAGATGAGCCAATAACACTGTTATGTTCAACCGCATGCTTAACTGTAAACACAATGTTAAAACCTAACAAATATTTATGTGTACAAGCAACCCAAATACTCACCCTGTCACTTCTCAGCAGTTGATCTAGTGGAAGCTGTTGTTACTTCATTAAAAAATTTTACTACCATAAGGTGTAATATTACTGCCATTTTACATTTTGTTCCCTTTTCTATGGCTTGTGCATCCAAAAGTTGAAATGGGTTTTGTGAAACCAAAGAAAATGATCTGTTTACAAAACATGACCTGGGTCCCATATTCACTAAAATTTTATTCTAAGAATGGTCTTCTTCTTAGAACTTTCTTTGAAAACAGGTGGTGAATTTTGGATATTTTCTTCTGATTGTTGTATCCTTGTGGACAGAGACATAAGATCAGAATAGGGCTTGATCCTTGGTGGGGTCATGGGGATTGTATCCTTGGAAAAAGTACTTTACATATTCGTTTTCCCACTCCACCCAGGAGTACAAAACTGACTACCTTCACCTGCAACTACTTAGAATCCTGTTCAGGGCACAGAAATCAAAGATAACCACTATCCACCTGGACCAACAATCCAAAATAATGACTTTGCCTGACATAATTCAGTGCAATTCATTATGTTTTAACCTTGATGTGTTATGAAAGCATGATAAAAGAATTATTCATTACCAAAGGTAATCTTTATAACCCCCATCAGTAGTTATGTTTTGGATGTGTTTATTTGTTTGTGTGTACAATTTCTGAAGAAGAAATAAACAGATCCTTCTGAATATTTATGTGGGTGGGGCCTGGTCAAAAGAAGAAGTGATTAAATTAGGGGCAAGATCTGGATCAAATTCTGGATGCCCTCCAAAAATCCCGAATTTTCAAAAGGTCCTATTTTATATATGGTTGAAATTACTCCAAAACTAATGAGCAGATGTTTATGAATTTTGATTTGGGGATGACCCAAGTGATATCATATTGGGGAAGATCTGTATTATATTCTGTCCCCAAAAATCCCATATTTTTAGAAACTATGATGAATTTTAGGGATAAATCAAGAACTATTTATCACAATAGTCACAAAGATGCATCTGTCTGTGTGTATGTCTGTTTGTATTCCAAAACTAAAAAAATATATTTCAAGGACCTGATCAAAGAAACAAGTTATTAAATTTTGGGGAAAATCTGGATAATATGCTGGATGCACATAAAGTTTTCAACAATCCCATTATAAATGATTTGGGGTTTGTGGTTGAGATTGCTCAAAAAAACTGAAAAAAAAAACAAGTAATTGTGTGAAATTACGAATTGGGGATACTCGGCTGCCTGGGCGGAAGTCTGCAATCTACGACTGCTTTCTAGTTCTTTAACATTTCAGTTTATTTCCAGAAAGGAGCTCCATAAATGCAAATAAAGGTATATTCAACAAAGGAATTTAAAATGAGGTTATCTTTGGAGAGGCATTTCGTCACTATTCGACAATTGTAAAATTGTAATTAGAAATACCTTAGGCCAACAGTTGAACAATATTTTAGAATCTGACACATTAACATTTGCAGCCTCCTTTGTTTACTACAAAGAACAGCAGTAACATATATTTTCTTTACTCTCCATTGTAACAAATTTCTTCTTTTCATTATTTTCAGAAAATGTGACAGGAAATACAACAGATTGTGTTTTGTTTTGAGTTTGTCTCTTTGAGGCAAAATGATTTAAATGCCTATACTAAATTTGATTTTTGGTTATAATTTACCTTTTTAAAAGAGCTGGATTCTTCTCTCTTTTCAATTAGTTATTGTTCTGTAAGATTTACAACAACATATTTTAGAAACTAGAAAATATTTTAGAGAGAAATAGAGAAATCTGCCACAATTAGTGGAGCTCTGTTTAAGGTACGGAAAAATGTATTCAAAGCAATGTATTTTTTTTTAAATGTGCAACACCTTTACTACAAAAACACAGAATTGCCTTATTTTCTGTAAGAAAAACACCCTTGTTAATAAATACACCTAACATCATAAGTGACACAGTTTGGGGGGGGTGATCTAAAGTCAGAAACTAAAGCATTACAGGACCAAATAAAAAGCTACTTACAAATAGATACATTTTCAACAGGCACAATAACACCAGGTAACTTTTTCTACAGCTAACATACACAACTGGGAGTAGGGGTTATAGAAAATACTTCACATTATTCTTGACTGCCATTTTTGGCTGGGCATTATATATAGACATGACGTGAGTTACGCACGCCCCACAGCCCTCCTAAAAGGACAACAAGACCCATGAAAATACCATTGGCTTTTAATCTTTTTATTCTATAAGGACTGTTTTACAAAAAAGATTTGTGATAAAGCAAACAATATCGGATACAGAATATACGCTTCCGAATACAAAATATCTAAATACTAGCATTTACTCTACTCAAAAATTATTAAAACTATGTTTTGAAAATTACAACATTTACTTTACTATTTACTATTAATATTGCCATCTCAAGCTCCTATCTCAGCCACCAATTCCAAGCAATTAAAATTGGGTCAGCCCTCTCAGAATTGTACTTTCCTAGGGAATGTTATATCTGCAGAGTAATCCGGGTTTTGAATCAGAATTTAAAGAGCTTCACTGTTCCTACTTGTACTCTTATATGTGTTGTCATACCCTAATAATAATTATTCTAACTATGTCTTTGAGTCAATAGCATGTTGGGTTGGTCTCCCCAGCTGGGACTGGTAGTCTTATTAATTGCACTTTTATTGTAATTAGTCCCTGTACAGGTATATTTAAGAGTGCTGAAACAAAATCATAGTCGAAAATTCAGTAAGCCATTTGATTACTGGGAGAATAATAAAATTGAAGTTATATTGCAAATAAATAGGTTTAAAATCCTTTGTTGAAAGTATACAAATGCTACACCACAGATATCAAACAGACATTTGATCCACAGACTAGACTGATTGATTGGCTGATTTTTGTTAACAGGAGAGCTAGAGAAATTGTTCTCAGTCCCCACCCAAAGACAGTAAAACACAGAGTTGAGGGCACTTTGTTTAATACATAACTAGAGTATAATTATATATGTTCTGTACTAAAATATATTTACAGGTCAGTAAGAGTATACAGATTCTTGATAAGATAAATACAGTAAATAGTGACTAGTAAAGTTAGAGTTCATAGTTCATGAGAAGTCACTATCAGAATCCAAAACTTGAGTAAATTACTGGTAATATAATGAATAGTGACTGATAAGTTACAGTTCATTGTCCATAAGAAGTCACTATTAGCTTGAAATTTAAAACATTGAATACTAAAACAAAGATAATACCCTAGAGGTCTACTGGAAGCCAGGAAGAGGGTATGACCTTGAAAGGTCACATCATAAGGTTGAATTCACCTCAAAAACGAGGTAGTGGTTTGCAATTTAAGATTGTGTTGAGATTAAGGTCACCCTAAGGCTGGAGACCAGAAGACCTCAAGGTTACAAAATAGTGGACAAGATATATAAGATAAAGCACTATAAGAAGCCCTCAACCCCAACAGTAGGAGCATCTATGCATTAATAGCATTAGCCAGTGACAAAGCTAGGTTTTCAACAGAAGAGAGGTCTGCTTGTATATACCGCCAGACACACTCTTAGGTGCAAGTACCATGGCGTTTGATTTGTTGAACAGGGATATGTGCATTGTAGGCGAAGGTCGCACTTGACCTTCTGAAAGAATGAAAAGTATAGAAGTGAGGGTTCAAACCCAAGGTCATATTAATGGATTTGAGACATTTTCTGATCTTACTATCAGTGATGGGCTGCCAGCCCGATTGCGTTTTTACTTGGAAGGCAGAGTTCTGTGCAGACATGGGATATAATGAAGCAAGGGCCTTAAGGGCCCTGAAAGGACAAATTAATTTATTTTCCAGTTTTGGAAGTGAAACCACCTGAACAACATCTCTGGTTTGAATGGTTTTTGACCATTTGATGAGGATTTTAACCAGTTTTTTGGTGAAGAAAAGATCCTGGCCAGTGAGATGCCTTGAAGGGACAAAACCCGCCAAAGAGTGAGGTGCCAAATTTGAAAGCCTAAAAAACCCGAAAAAAAAGTTAAAAAGACAGCTCAGAGGACTTTGCCACAAGTGAAATCATGACAGGCTGCAGATATTTTTTCCAGAGTATCCAGATCAATGATGTTATGTGAGATTAAGGTCAAAGGTCGATTGATTTTGACAGACTTCTGAAAATATTTGATCCTTGGATGATCCAGGATGTGAAATGGCAAATCATATAAAACAAAACAAGCCTTTATGGCTGACAAATAATTTGATATCATAGCAACAGAACACTTGTTACAAATCAAACATTCAAGAAATGACAGAATTACTTTGACATCCACCCTGGCTACTGATACATCCATACAAATACAAAAAGCCAGGAAGATTTCGAACATTCTGAAGTAGGCTTGTCTTGTCTTAGGCCTGAAGGCAGCATGTGTTCTACTGGCTGCTTTCTTAGACAATGAACTCAAAGCCACATTATCTGACACAAAGCATAGCAACTGCATTTTAGTAATATGTAAATTAGCAATAACGCCCCTACCTCAGGGGCTTGACAACACAGAAATACTACAAGTACTAATATCACTACTTGAGCAATTAAATACATGGGCCCTGACAAGGAGACACTTGTGACCCTATTACAATTCTGGATCAATATCTAACATTTTTAGATCCACTGGGACCCATATTGGATCTGACACATTCTGACACAATTCATTAACATCTTTGTGGCTACCTGTCCATCGAGACAGTAAATCAGCCACCCTGTTGTCCAACCCCCTAATGTGGACATACTGTATGTCCATATCTGAAAGGGCACTGGCATACCATATGTTTCTGGCACATGCCCCCAAGAAGGGGTCCCTGACCCTACCTGATCTGAGCACTGCGACCACTGCTTCATTATCACATTTTATTAGGACTTTTCTGCCTGCCCAGTGGGCCTGAAACAATCTGACTGCCAACAGAACATTCACCATCTCTAGATGGACAATTGACCAGTTCATATAACCTTCACATATGGGCATGTGGTAAACAAAACTGCACCAACATCCCCCCAGGCCTGTTAAGCAGGCATCCAGCTCAAGAGTGTGATCAATGGGCCTATGGTCATAAAGTGACACCCAATTGTAGAGTGGAAGGAACTTATCAAACCATTTGAGGTCACGTTTGAACTCAGGGGTCAAAGTGATTTTTTGGGCTGCATGAGATCTGAGGAGAGCCAACATTCTGTTCAAAAATGCACGGGCTGGCTTGACACACTTGTGGACATATAAAAGCATGCCCAATATGGATTGTAGTTGCCTCTTGGTACAGGATGTCTTTCCAAGCCAGTGATGCACAGCATCACAAATCTGACGTAGTTTGTCCTGGGGTATTGAAACAGTGCCATTCTCAGTATTAATTAAAATACCCAGACATACAACTTGTGTACTTGGGAGTACCAGCTTTTTGTCACTGATGGTAAGACCTAGGTCACCCATGAGTTAGAATAACGCATTGAATGACGCATGCGCGACGTCCGGAACGCCCATCCCCACGTAGTCATCAATATAATTGATGACGCAGAAACCCTTCTGACGCATGACGTAACGCACTGCGTCACTGAGGCGTTGAAAAAATCTGGCTCCGTGACACGTCCCGAATGGAAGACAGGCTTCGACGTATGTGTCACGCCAGTGGAGCTCTAGAAGATCAAAGTCACCAGGATCTATCCTGACATGCCGGCATCCTGACATCTTATACAGAAGGGTGCCCCTACCCAAGCGTCGCAATTGTGACGTAATGTCATCCACAGTAGGGAAGGTCAAGGCAAAAGGACTATTCAAATATGTGTCCTTGTCTATGCCAGCATCAACAGAGGCCCCAATGGGCCAACTCAGATCAATGATGACCCTATACCTATCAGAGTTGGGCTTATTTCTCGTCATAAACGGCGAGGTATGGCAATGCTCAATTGGATTTTCTTTAAATGGCCCCAATAGGGTTCCATACCCACATTCCTCCTCAATGTAAGCATCCACATCTAGGGGAAACTGGATAGCAGAAGTGTGGTTACCTTGTTTATTCTGCAATGGGCAACTTCTGTTAACGTCGAGGGAAAATCCAAACCTAAGCAGCTGTAACAGCTGCTGGTCCCAGTAACCTTGGAGAAGCTCTTCCCAATTATCTACATTAAGCTGTGAAGTTACAGGTATACAAGCCCCCCAAAAATTGGGCTTACCCGTGTGTCTAATCACATAATGGGCATCAATGAGAGATCCATTGGGCATACTGTTGTGAAAGGACTGAGAAGGCATCAATTGATCACCCAGGGGTATAAAGCCAAATTGGAAGTCCGACTGTTCCCGCCATTTTTTAAAAATTGGACTATCCACCCCCAGGGGAATGCTGAATTCATTGAACTGCTTGGAGTAAATTATGCTGTTTGCAAATTTTTCCTCCACCCCTACAGAGTTAACATCATAGAGAGGGAGAAGTCCCCCACCCCCAGCTATGTCATCTGAGACTGAACTGCCACAGTGTACAAGATTTGAACCCGAGACCTTGTCATTATGGTTCATAGGATTCAAACCCATGACCATACCAGAGTTTTTGAGCTGATTATGGTGCCAGGAGAGAGGCCTTTCACCCCCAGCTGAGTCATCTGACGCTGAACTTCCACTACGATGATTTGCAAGATTTGAACCCGAGACGTTGCTGTTGTGTTTGATAGGATTCAAACCCATGACCATACCAGGGATGTTTTCACATTGAGTGTGCTGCCACTCATCAATGTTTGGACCCTGAACACTATTTCCAACATTGTCTTGTGCAACATTACACTGTACATTGCTTCTATACTCACGTTTAGGAGACTGTGAACGCAGCTGAGGTTGGACAACAGGGGAACTAGGCAGCTTATATTGACCATTAGATTTTTTTGTTTCTGACACTGTTTGTATTCACATTGACACCAGAATTGACACCACGTCCAAAAATATGTGTTTTGACTGCAGTTTTTGAACTACTGAAAACATTTTTTGACTTTTTGGCAAGCAAATTATCAATGTCTCTGGGTCTGACAGCCGAGTTATAGAAAAACCTAGCCATGTATGTGGTGTCCTTGACGTTGTGTACAGTGGTGTTGGATTTACAGCTGCTCCATCCTAGTGATGGGCAGCTGCTTGCTCGTTTTTTGCCTGTTTTTTTGAAATTACAGTCTTTCTCAGGATGATTAAGTTGCCTACCCCCCATAAGGCAGTGGGCACATATGTGCCTCTGCAACTTCCCATTACTTTCATGATCACGTGTATGTGTACACACACCTGTTTGGAAACCTTTACAGAACCATGGCTTCCTACTTGAGTGATCCGATGGCTTCGCCCAACCATTCCTATTTACAACATGCTTCTGAGCATGGGCCCTTTGGATCCGATCTATTCGGTCCATATCTTCCCACTGGAGGGAACCCCGCTCTATCTCACAAAGTAAGACAGCGTGAGCTGCCTTAGCACTTTGCCAAGAAAAATATGTGGCATCCTCCATCAGATCACTCAAATAGGAAACCATGGTATACCTTCTATCATTACAACTTTCCTCCATGATATTTTTACAAAAGCCCTGTACGAATTGGGTAAGCGACAGTTGGTCGTAAGTGACCCTTTGCCTGCTGACGCCATCCAGTATCGCCTCATGGGGCCAAGATACCTTGTTTTTCACGTTAACTTCAACAGTACCTCCCCTTTTTGACTTGAGCTTAACAGAACTGTCATTACCTGGGAGGTCTTACAAGTTTAAAACCTAAAACAATATAAAAAACTAAAAGTAAATCAAGTAAAATAAAATTCAAGTTCCAATTTTTAACATGTCTTCCGTTCAATGTCAAGTTTGAAAGTGACTTTGCTATAGGACAGAGAAGACTGTAAAACAGGGGCAGCCAATAGGAGGGTTGCTTACTGGGCCACTTGGCAACTGACACTGGCTTACATAATTTGTAGCATTAGACTGGTACTTGAACTACTTTTAAAGTACATAGTAACATTCTGTCTGTGGGGCAGGACTGACATCTGGGGCGCCTAGATGCCCCAAGTAATTTGCCAAATCAGCCCGCTGTCAAGTTTGTCCTCAGAAATTTTATCCTGTGTATAACAAATCTTGATAATAAATTACCTAAAATTATAATTTCTTAATCTGCCACATTCTGTCAACATGACACACTAATCCTTTTAACCTTTCTTGGTAGATGTAAGATGGATACTGATACATTCTAGAAGTTTAGAAGTTAGGACAATCTGGCAAAAAGCCTCTGAAAATTAATCTTTTACCTTGGCCAGTTATCCTAACAAATCGCACATGACAGGGTTTAAAACTATCGTAATATACTGAATTGGATTTAATTGAAAAGGCAGTGTGGTTGGCTAATAATATGTGATGTAATAGATATTTGGCTAGTTTTATATGCTCAGTCTTGAAACCTAAATGAAAAATTAGTTTTCTAATAACAAATTAAGGTGACAAAGGTAATGTTGGGGTTAAAATAGTTATGTTTGAAACATAAATTTCCACTGACAAAAGAAGGGTGTAACATAAGCCCTCTGCAGAGCTACAGAGCATATAAGCAATACAGTAGAATCTCAATTATCCGAACCCCATGGGAGACATACCATCCGGCCGGATAATCAAGGGGTTCGGATAGATGAAGGAAACTGAAATTCACGGTCTATTGGTTACCGAGTGGGCGATAATTGAAGAACTGTTGTTTTTATACAATAAACATACACATTGGTCGTCGTTAATAAAATAATTTAATATATTTGTTATATAATATAAGTGACCCTTCTATTGTCGTTTATTTGCTCCATATCCATGGATATTATTATTTAAAATATTACGTGGACTTGAGCTGGTTGTGTTCGGTTGGTACTTGCATTATTGATGTTTTAATTTTACATTAGCATCGTGCCGCATTTTGTCAATTGAAAAACTCTGGAAGATTATTTATTGCAAAACCCCAAGCGAACACACCTTCAGTGACACATTTGTTTGATTGGTAATGCATTGTTGACGTCTTTTGTTTTCTACACGTTGTCAGTCTGTACACCTAATCCAGGAGATAATAAATTTGCCAAACCCAATCGAACACACTTTCATTGATTTAAGAAGTTGTGTAGTGGGGTTGTGTAATTGAATTAATCCCTCCTCTATTGTAACAATGGTGATAAAGATGAAAGAAGCTAGGCGTCTCTGTGAATGGTACGTTTTACAAAGCACTGAATCCATCGTTTCCGAGACTGTGTAAAATCTTGTATTATCGCTCACGCTTGACCGTGCATTATATGTAGGGAGACATGATTTCAGTTCCATTAATCTGGAGATTTGGATAAAAGAAGGCCGGATAATTGAGGTTCTACTGTACTTATTTAGGGCATGGTCCAGAAAGAAGTCTCTCTCATAAAATATTAGTCTTTGTACATGCTTATTAACACATAGTATTTACATAAAAGTTAGGGTTTTACATCCTATGGCAACAGCCAGGACCGAATAGGGAAGGTCTGCAGCATTGTCACTTTGTCACAAACTCACACAGAGATGAGAACCTGCAATTAGATGCCAAACCTATTGACCCACTAAGCCATTGAGGGCCTTAAAGTAAGTACTATGTAACCCACTATTTCTTCATTATTGTTAAATGTTTCACAATAAAGCATACCTCAAGTAATGGCTGACCTTTCAATGAAAAAGTATAGACATATGCTATTGCTATTACATATTTGAGTAAAAGGTTGTAATAATATAAGTCTTAAGTTGTGATTGCATTAAAATAACCTGGGGCCTGTAAATTGAAGCATTCATTAAATGGCAAGCTAACCAATACTTAATGACAGTATACTGACATATTAACTAAAGCGGGGCCACAGTGGCAGAGTGGTAACACTCTCGCCTCCCACCTCTGAGGCCGGGGTTCGATTCCCGATACAGCCTCAAGTGGGAAAGCTGGTAGTTGCTTGCCGTTGGTTGGCAGTTTACAGTACAGAACCCTAACGAACTGTATGTACTGGTTTCCTCTGCCCTTCCAACTACCCGTCGTGATATGACCTATACAGTGTTGAAAGCGATGTAAAACCCCAAATAAATAAATATTAACTAAAGCATTCAGTGGGTAGATAGAAAGCACTCTTTATGTTTTCGTTACATTATGCTTTTGTTTAGAAACTATACAGTGTCTGTGTGGCTGTGTTTGGTTACTTGTATGTTTGTGTGTAAAAGTGCCTCTGCCATTGTACCTTATTAGGTAGATACACAAGAGTGAGGTTTACATATTTTATTCTATAACATTGATATACATCTAAAATACTATTTACATATTGGTATTATGAGGGATTAAGGCCACCTAAATAAAAGTATATAGTTAAACATTTTACAAGGTCTACACTGAGCAGACTGAGATATAGTTGAAATAAGTTAACATAGAAACATAAAGTAGGTTAAGGTGGCCATACTGTAGCTTGACTCCATAAGTTGTTAAGGCTTTGCAACTAGTAGAGATGATGACATTAAGGTTAAAACTTTAAGTGAAGTTATTTCTTAAGGAATTTTACTTTTACAACATAGATTATGGGCCAAGCTAATGTTATGTCAAAGGTCAAAGTTGGGGTTTTACATCCCCTTCAACAGCCAGAGCTAAGGTTATGTGTATGTTTAAGCATTTACTTTTGATAATAATAGTTTAGATTTTCTGGTCGTGTAGAGTCAGCTAGGTGTAAATACTGTGGCGAAAGATGTAATAAGTACAACAATTACTGTGTTGTTTACAACAGGGCAGATTAAAAGTGATGAGTATTTATAAATATGTATAAATGTAAATGAAATAGTAAAAGGTGTAAACATTAAAGATGAGTAAAATTGTAAGAGCTACATTTAAAACAAAGATAGTTAAAACTTACAAACAGAACTAGATAATCATTAAAATGCCTTAGTGTCTAAAACCTGTGACATACTTTATGGGAAATTTTGACCAAATATCTCACGAAAATGAGATTTTTTGGGCCTGTGACCAGATACGGGGCAGAGGTCTCAGTTCTGGGACCAGACCAGAATATTGCATTGTGGGTGGTCATGCTTAAATAATTTCACTATAAAAGCCACCCTTTGTTTAATATTGGCGCCACACTCGTTTGAAAGTTGAAGAAGTTACATGTTTTTGATCTGAGCATCGATCTTATATTTGATTTTACAATTCATTTTAGTTTATATTTTACTTGTTTTACCTAGCTCAGATCAAAATAAAAATGCCGAAAAGTTTTCATTGCTGTAAATGCCAGAAGGAACATGAGCGGCCAGTTGGAAAGAAATGTCAAATGAAGTTGGCAGGTGAGTCCTTTTCCAGTACTAGTGAGGTAGCCGCATCTTCCTCTACATCCGATAGTCCTGCAGTTTTGGATCAGATTTTGAATAAATTGCAGCAAATAGGGGAACAAATGGAGTTGATGGACAGGAGGGTGCGGCGTACCAAGGCTGCACTGGAACAGGGTAGCTCACACGTAAGTCCACTTCCTTCTACTTTCACAGTATCACGGTTCCTGACAGTAATGTTACGGAAGCGAATATTGATCAAAGTGTGGTCCCCTCAATTGAATTTTTGAGGAGTAACGAATCTGTGCAATGTGAGGTGGAAAAGCGCTTGGCAGAGTTGCGTACACTTAACGAATCAACTACCAAAGGTAGAGTGACGTCTCAACGTGGGGGACCTGGTGACATTTTTGTCAAAAAAATCTGTAGATTGGCCCCAAAATTTTATTCTCACAGGCAATCAAAAGACTCGACCCACCTACAACGATCTGAGTATCAGCCAATGGGTATCAGGCTTTGTGAAATGTATACAGGAAGAAAAATCTGAACAATCTTGCTCGGCTATGCTTGATTACTTAGCTAATCTGATGGAAGATGCATCAGATTTTTCGACGGGCTCAGCTAAAGCCTGCCATGCTATATTACTTACAAATATGGAAGCAGATAGGGTCTCATGGGTTGAAACGGATAAGGTAGACCGATTTTGTAGGGCTCATGCCCAAAGACACGTTACTGGGGTTCAAACCTCTGCCACGCGCTCGGTTTCTAAAAAGCCAAACACTACATACAACAAAAATTCCATGATCTGCAAGTACTTCCAGGAAGGTACTTGTGGATTCCCTACTCATCATAAAACAGCAGGCCAATTTTATAGGCATGTGTGTGAGAATTGTAATGGAACCCACACCACAAAAAGTTGCACACAAAAGATACCAGCAAAAAACTAGGTAACCACTGCAGTGGTGTAGTGGTTAATAAAAATACTATGAAAAGTGTACATAACGACAGATACAAAGATAGATGGGTGTATAATACTAACTTTCATGATACGCAATTGTTAGATGTAGAAAATGTACAAAGACTAATTTCAATGTATAGATTTACTAAACCAAATGTATTGTTTTCTGATGTTGTCAAAAAGACTTCACAGTCCATACTCGAACCTGTGACCACATGGCCAGTAAACCAAAAGGCAAAATATCTCAGGGCACAAGTGTCAAATGGTATGGTAATCAAACGCTGAAAACAGGTTTGTCCTGGAAATCAGTCAAGGGTGAATAATTCACGTAGCAAACAGTATTGTAGTAGTATTGTTAGTATTTGTAGTCACAATTGGTTTGAAGCTTTGCCTGTAGAAGATTGTATCGTTGACAAATGTGATTCTAGTGCTGTTGTAGATGTAAAGGGTGACAGACAACGTCACACAAGTAAGACTGTGAATGTCAAAAAACAGAAGCGAACGGTGAATAAAGGTAAGAATGATGTGCATTTATTCACTGGAGGGGCCATGCCGGAACTGCTTCACTAATGGGAATCGAATAACACAAATACTGACTACCTAAATCGCCACAAAACACCTACTACCGTAGACCAAATGCTTCCTTGTACAGGTTTGAGCAAGTGTCCCGTGGAGGGCACTGCAGGCGATAATTTCAACTCTGGTATGCTTTCCGGAGACAAATACTCTTGAGAAATCAATACTACATGCAAAAGTGATCGCTTGTAATTGGCTAGAGGGGCCACAGAAAATAAAAAATTTTTGGAACAAAATAAACAGTTCTTTGGCTTCATTCCCATCTGTGGGTTACGCAACCGCATCCAGGATGAAAATTCTAACTCTGTATACACAGATATTCTAGCTTTGCATAAATTATTACGTCATGATGGCAGACACAACTATGAGGGTTTACAAATGCCTGTTCACTCACAATTGAATTTTGTGAAGTGGAAGTCCTATCTCCAAGACTATTGGGATTGGCAACTTCCACTATTAATCAAATATGGCTTCCCTCTGGATTACAATAGGTGTCATAACATCCAAAGTGAAAAATTTAATCACAAAAGTGCATTACAGTATCCCTCTCATGTCGATGTTTACCTTACAGATGAAATGAATCATGGGGCCATGTTGGGGCCGTTTAAGGACCCCCCAATTGAACAATTGCATACTAGCCCATTCATGACACGAAGCAAATCGAGTTCTGACAAGAGGAGAGTGATTATCGATCTTAGCTGGCCCAAGGGGCAGTCTGTAAATTCAGGTGTTCATTCTGATCGATATTTGGATGTGGACTTTGTCCTAACCTATCCCTCGATTGATAATATAACTGAGGAAGTACTCAAGCTTGGCAAAGGATGTAAAATTTTCAAAGTAGACATCAGTAGAGCCTTTCGCCATATTCCCATAGACCCAGGAGACCTGGATCTGTTAGGCCTTCACTGGGAGAATTACTTTATCGATCGGTCGCTGCCGTTCGGATTTAAGCACGGATCCGCAATTTTTCAACGTATATCCGACACAGTCCGGTTTATTATGACCTCAGAAGGTCACAAAATATGGAATTATATAGATGATTTTCTATGTGTGTCTTTACCATCAAAAATAAACAATTCCTACACTCGATTACAGGCACTGTTACAAGAACTTGGTCTCACTGTTAGTAGTAAGAAATTGGTACCTCCCAGCTCACAAGTAGTGTGCTTAGGTATATTAGTTGACACAGAAACACTTACCATCTCCATTCCTACTGAAAAATTACAAGTTATCAAGCAGATGTGCTCTCAATGGGCTGCAAAAAACTACTGTACTAAAAAGGACCTGCAGTCATTATTGGGTTCATTACTCTATGTTACTAAGTGCATTAAGTACTCTCGTTTTTTCCTAAACAGGATGTTAAAATTACTCAGAGAAAATTATGATAATACAAAAATTACACTTACTGAAAGCTTTAAACGAGATTTACAGTGGTTCAATACTTTCCTCCCAGTGTATAATGGTGTAACGTATTTTCAGTATACTCCTAATAGAAATGTCTACCTAGATGCGTGTACAACTGGCCTGGGGGCTATTTATGAGGCACAATCCTATGCCTTGCCATTGCCAGAGGCTTGGCAAAATATTAATATTGCCTCACTAGAAATGCTTAATATTCTGGTAGCCTTAAAAGTGTGGCACTCCCAATGGGCAGCCCACAGGGTACTAATTCATTGTGACAACCAAGCTGTAGTTTCAGTACTCAACACTGGTAAAGCAAGGGATGAATTTCTTTGTAAGATTGCCAGGAACATATTTTTGTGGCTTAGTGCATGTAACATTGATTTACAGGTAGTACATGTAGCAGGAAGATGTAACACAGTCGCTGACCTGCTGTCTAGATGGTCTATTACATGTAACAATTTTCAAAAATTACAGGAATTGATTCACCCTGTTACATGGGTTGCTGTAAATGAAGAATTGTTGTATACTCCTGCAGAGGCCTGTCTCATCAAGCTTGCCACCTCCAGACTGTCAAATGCATTTGCAGATTCCACCAAGAGGGCTTATGCTACCCTATTTTCCACCTTCCTGGCCTTCACTGTGTTCATGGGCTGGGCAGTACCTCAGGTGAATGTATTCCACCTCCTATGTTTTTTGGAGTGTCTATACTATAATGGAGTAAAGCACCCTAAAATGGCTAACTACTTATCAGCCATCAAAAGTAAATGTATTATATTTGGTCTGGATGTGGCCTGCTTTAGTGACCACAGGCTCAAGTACTATCAAAAAGCAGTTCAGTTACATGCCCCTCTCCAGGTTAAACTGAACAAAATAATCGATGTCAAACTTCTCAAGGAAATGGTATCACAATGTGACCTCACATATATGGGGCAGATTTTTAAAGGTCTTTATTTACTCAGTTTTTTCTCTTTTCTACGGTTATCAAATCTTGTTCCACATTCATGTACTGGTTTTTCCCCACTTAGACATTTAGCAAGGGGGGACATAATCTTCAAACCAGGAAAAATTATCATCCTGGTCAAATGGTCCAAGACCATGCAAAAGAACAATCAAGTGAAACTTATTTCTGTACCTAGAATTGCTGGCTCTCCACTGTGTCCAGTTCGTGCCATCTCCAACCTCTTAACACTGACTCCTAAGGGTTCAAATCTTCCATTGTTCCAATATAAACAGAATTCAATTTGGACCCCACTTACTGATTCTAAGGTCAGGAGGCATTTTTCTTTAATTTTATCAAGGTTGGGTTTGCAGGGCACTGGCTTTACTCTACACACATTCCGGCGTTCGGGTGCTACTTTTGCTTTCAACAATAATGTCAACTTGCAAAACATACAGAGACATGGCACCTGGACGTCGGACTGTGTGTGGAGGTATATCACAGATGATGCCAATGCTGGGGATCAAGTGGCTGAGATGTTTAAAAACAAGTTGTCTGGTCTCTAATTCTACTCCTATTGCTGGGGTCTGGCTGGTTAAATCCAATTCAGTAAAAATTTTAAAACTTTACCATGTCACCACTTTAACATTTTAAATATATCTTTTATTTCTGGCACAGGCCCACCTTCAGTATGTAATCTTATTTTCTTCAAATCTGCATGAGGTTCTTTTACCTCCTTTAACTAACTTGACCTTATATCAAAATCAATTTAAGGTCCCCTTAAATTCGACTTAAATTTAAGGTGACCCTGTGCCAGACTTAATTGTTTCATGAATTGTAAATAATCTGTAGTGTGGCTTCATTGTTGTTTAATGATAATAAATATATATATATATTAACCCGCAATGCATCTTTGATTTTGACCCTAGAGGTCACTTGGTTGTGTCACAACCAAGTCATAAATGTTCATTGCAATGTATCACCCCAAAATCAATGTAAATTACTATTTATATTCACACTACCTTTATACACAATATTCAGTAACTTTGTGTTACACGACAATGTTAAATTAATAATTATTTCAAAGTAAAGAACAAAGGGTTACTGCAACTAACAGTTAACAACAGGGTCTGAGTTGTCGTTAAATTTGAGGGGTTTTTACGAAAAAATTAACCAAGAATAAACTAACTAAGGCTTTGATTTACTCAACAGTTTGCTAACTAGGAGTTAACTAATACATAACGACTTGGTTAACACAACTAAGATATAATGGACCTTTTCGTATTACATTAAATATTATGCTGCCTTAGTCATCAAATATTATTACTTCATAAGTCAGGATATCTGATGGTTTCAGATTAGTTTTACTTTGGAATGAATATCATACTTGTTTTTCACCATTTTTCAAAAATAACCCCCCCCCCCCCCCCCCCAGAAAATAAATAAATAAATTTTGCAGAAAGCACTTTACAACACATATTGAGACTTTTATTATGACATTAATCATGCTGTAGATGTTTTGTTGTGGTAAGATTTTTTATGTTACTCTACTGATTTGTTCTTATTTGAATTTACTAAGTGACATGTGACATTATTTTGTTTGTGTTTCAAGTGTTGTGAGTACTAAAGCATGGAGAAATAATTTGTTTCTTGTTTTTTTTTTCATTCTCTGTGCTGAAATTTATGGCTTTATTAGATTGCCACATTTTGTCTTTCTTTCTGTCTGTAGCCTGAACAGTTGCCATATGATCACTGAACTTAAATGGCACTGGACTTGGATAATACTTTAATATTAGGGTGACTGTCTAAGTTTTGGGTCAGGTATGGGCAGATACATTATTATTTGAATGATCATTTTTTAATGCTGGTCCCATCAAAATAAAACTGCAACCAGGTACAAGACATAATATAAAACTCAATAAATTGGACAATGAATCTTTGTCTTTATCTGAGTTTCATGAATTGTCAATAGTTTTTAAGTGTGCTTGCTGAATAAATAAAAACGAATGAAATTTGTGGAACCAATTCAGTATTACATGCATTTTGGAAGGTTCACTTGAATGGAAAACACCCTTTTGTCTCAGCAAGCTGGTAATTAAGAACTTACACACCAATGTAATGTAAGGATGACTGCATAATGCTAAAATAATGCAGAGCTGATGAAATACAAGGGTTAGTGTTCTGTGGCTTATTGAGAAATAATAATAGTTCAATGCTGAATGATTTATTTGTCAAATGCTTAATTTAGTCCACATTTCTCAAAATGCTCTTTGTTGTAAATTTATTTCTTCAGTTTCTTCTCTTCACAATAGTTCCTGAAAATAAAATTATGATTATCAGTAAACAAGAATTGCCTAGTTTTTGTATGTCTATCTGGAGACAAAGATACATGTGTGTACTTTTAAAATAGTTTACATTTAATCTGGTTTCTGTTGTACTTTTCTATGCAAAAAAGGGTCTGGTAGCAGTTACACCCAGAAATGTTACATAAAAACCCTAATTTTATATTTTGCTCCAATTAATTGAATTGTGCAGATCTTGATATTTTGTCCCATTGTTATTGTACAATGTTATCGCATTTCAACAAATTTGTCTTAAATGAACCATTTTGCACAAGGCTAAGCGTTGTAAATCCCCTATTATCACCTAAAAACTCAGGTTTTACATAAACTGTTAAATATTTCAGGTTATAATTCTTACACAATAACACTACTTAAACCAATTTAAAATAGATAGAAATAATATAGGTATCTTAAAGAGGTTCTTGTTTTATGACAATCAGATATATGATTCATAGACTGGTCACCTGTCCACTTTAAAAACAAAAGCTATGCAAGAACGCAACTAAGTAAAGGTCACCGTAGGCAATGCCAATTCCTGTTCCTGTTAAAGTGGACTGGTACCCTGTCTAGTTTACATTTACAAATAACAATCACAAATCAGAGCCTATTGTCACTTTGTCTTGCTCTCATTCCCCCTTTTTGGAGCAATAAAAGCTGCCTTTGTTTTCAAAGAATATAAGTTATAAGGAATATTTTCCGCTGAACATAATTTGTGTATCAATTTCAACCTTAGTATCTCCTATTTATCATGTCACATAAGCCTTGCATGCGCCAAACTTTATAGTACTGTTAGTACACATTATTTGTATGTTTCTATATTAAACAATAAACAATAAAAATACATCTGGTGAATTGAAGGTAGTTTTTCTTTAAACTAACCAACAACTACTAAACACAATATTTGTGATTGACAATTAGTAACGAATTATTGAATAATGGTAGACATTACCTCACTTCTTTCCATAACAGTAACAGCTTTCCGTTACAGTTGGACCACAATTTTTGTAACCATATGGACAATTGTAACATTTGCAATAATAGTACTTGTTTCTATAACAATGCGGGGCATACCCTCCACATGAACCATAGTTATATTTATAGAAGGTACCTGTAAAAACATTACATTGTAATGAAGACAAATTAAACACATAATAGCAAGAATATATTACTTACACAGAATCTACTGCAAGATAATTACCTGAGTGACATATAAGCTTTTCCATAAGGAAAAACAAATTTACATAATACGATTAATAAACTTTAAGAAAAATATACACCACAAGGATTGTTTTGCTTTTTTTGCGTCTCCATTTCTTTAGAAATAAGCAAAATACATCAATATTTACCTAACGAATATAATTTAATCAAAACTAATGCTCAATTCATAGAGTGGCAGAATTTCTATTTCTGGTAATATTGGAGAATTAGCTTGGAGCATGAAAAATCAGGACTGGACATATTATATGCAATACATTGCAAAAACACATTCTTCTATTACATTATCTTACTACATACACACATGGGTGATTCTATTTTGTAATTTTCTTTTTGTATTCAAAATTATGTATTCACTTTATTAAAAAGAATTTGTTAAGTCAGGTGCTTTTATTTACTACATTATTCATGCATCTTTTTATATTTGATTTTTTGCGGGGGATCCTCATCCTTATGGCTCCAAAGAGTACATATTTGCAGAACAAGCTGCCCCATATGTTCAAGACACCCCAATTTTACCCATTATGCATGTTGTCAGAAAGGTGTGCAAAATATAAACAGCTTTCAAGGTTTTGTTGTATCATGCAGGGGAGGTTATACTCATATGAAAATCTCACCAAATTGCACTAAATGTGCTTTACAAAATATGGGACTGACCAAACCACAACTGAAGGTAAACGAGCCTGTTTTTTTTTTGTAGCTCATGAGCCCAACAGAGACAGGTGTGACCTAGGTTTAAGGAAAGGCATCTAAAACATTGATCTACTCTTGCATCATGAGGTAGTCAAATTTTGAAAGGGATCTTGTTAGGCTGTTGAAGAGTTTCCAGCATTTGTTTAAGAATAGCTTGATGGATTATCATTGAATAAAGAAATAGGAAAACAGTACTTGTTTCCACTGGAACATTTCATCCCAACCCTTTGTTTTAGATAGCTCCGACTCCTAAAGTTAAAAACTGATATTTACTTCATTCTCTGGAATTTATTGTCGAATCTTTTGCGGCTACATGTATTTCTCTCAGCCATAGTTGATGGCTGTTTATATTTTGCTCAATCACATATTGTCTGTACTGAGTCCACAACTTCACTCTAGTCTTGTCAATAATGTAACTCATCTTATGAAATAAGAAAGTTGGGTCCATTTTAACAACAGCACTGACAGACATTAATACTACTGCAGCTTCATGAGTTACCACAAAATTTTTCTGATTTTAAATTTGGTTTGGGTGGTAGGATGCAAGGAATGATCTTTTTAAAACGAAGATGAAAAAGTTACAGCCGTGTGCTTTGCTCCAAGTGAAAAGATAAAAAGCCTCTTTACTGCTAAGACTCGTACAGATTATCCATATCAATACAATTTTACTCTGAACTGCCAACTGATGGCAGTTGCAAGACAAATTTACAAAAGTAAAATAATGGCCGTATTCTCCAAATGGAGTAAAGTGGATAAGTAAGTAGTTGAAATAGTGGTATGATAGTCCACTCTAATCATTCCACTCGAATCCATTCTTCCTTGGGGTAGAAATTTGTACAAAGATATAAGAGAAAACAAAAGAAGAAAAAAACTCACAGCAACACTTTTTGCAATACCTCTTCTTGCATCCATTATAGCACTTTGGCTCTGAAAGTAAACCATTGATTGTGCTTACTGTACCTCAAGGAAATAAATTAGAAATCATAATTGACCAAGGAGTGCATAGCTTTATATGTTCAATTATGATTTAAATTCATCTGAATAATATTAAAGGTATGGTGGTAAGATTAAGTTACAATTTTTTCAGTATAAAGGCACCAATTTTAATAATAATTACATATATGACCCTTAATTTAAACAAAACTTATAACCACCAATGTTTCAACAATACTACTTCTTGCTTGTCATATGTAATACAACATCACACAACTTTGGTAATATACTATAATGCCAGTATTTACATAGTACATAGTCTGTTAAAATAATGTTAAAATCTTAAATTTTGCTGTAAAAGTGTGGCCATTTTATATTAGGGCACAAATAAGAATTAAGAAAAGTACCATTTACGTCTTCTAAAAGACAACACTAATATTAAATTGGCACTTTAATGACATCATTCATGCTGAACTTATGTATATGTTATTGTAAAAACATAGAAGTGCAAAGTCTAACTGATGCAATATAGAGCTTGTATAAGTTTCAAGTTACACAAATCAAATACCTGTATCTACAGACAATAAAACTGTATATGATGACAAACATGCAGACTTTTTTCCTTGAAAGTTAGATTTTTATGTCCTGTTCAACTGACAGGGTCATACTGAGCCGGGTCAAAAGCATTGCCACGGGGGTGATAACCTGTGATTGAGTGCCACACAATTCCTAGGCCACTGAAGACAACTGTAATTCAGGCCTATAATTTTAATTATAATGCCCTAATGTATGTTAGTTGTCAGTGATCACCTTGATATTTGAAGACAGCATTCTAATTATATAACATTGAAAATGGCTATGATGAATTTTAGAATATTACTATACCATTCAAATATAGTATACAGATGTAATAATAATAATAACAATGCTTTTACAGTCTTCTTATATGCTAATTTTGTAAGCAATAGTAATAGTGGCTTCAATTCTAAGTTATTATTTTTGAAAGTCGGTCAGTCCACCTGTCTGAAAACCCTATCAAATCAAATTCTTATATTTGGAAATGCCTTTCACAGGATCTAGCTTAAAATGCAGCACAGAATGGGGATTTTGAACTAATAAAAATAAAAAGTGAAATACCTGAGAATCATTGTCTTATTTAAAGTCTAAGCTGACACCAGTACATTACAAAATGTAAATGCATACGTATGTCTTAAAATAATTACCCCCATAGCAGTGAGGCTTCTTTTTTACACACTTTGACGCAGCATAACAATCATCATCGCATTGGTAGTAGTAATATTTGCATTTTCCTGAATAACACAGGCAATATTATACAAGACAGATTATGAATACATCTAAATTTGATATGTATCTCATAAGTACATGTTAATTTCAACTGTTCATTAAACGTTCTTAATAATTGTATTACATTATTAGTATGAGACAGTTTTAACAAATGCAATAAGAAGGAACCTTTGCATTAAATAAATTGGGACACTGATCAGTAATGAACATATATTTAAAACAAGAGCAGTTGGTTAGGTGATCCAAAGGCCCAACACCTTATAAATTTTTTATATTAATTTATTTATTATAGTGACATGTATACATTTCACTTTCACAAAATAGCACCTAATATAACAATTATCACTATACCCAGCCCTCTGTGGGCTTATAAGTCACTTCAAATACATATTAATTTAATGTGTATGTTTACAGTTAACTGTCCAATGATGCTTCAAGAAAACAAAGTGCAAAGTCTAACTGATGCAATACAGATGATGTCCAATGATGCTTATTCCAAATGCTTTCAATGAAATTTGCAAGATACTTGGACTTCAAGTTCCTCAAAAGACACAATTGCTCATCTGGGATTAGATGATTGAAACTAGTAATTCAAAGGCACAAGTTGTCGGGCTCAGCATTATATTCTGGACAAGAAAGCTAAAAGGGATGTTCATTATCAATAGAGTTTTGACTACACATTAAACACAATCTTTTATTTAACTCTTTTCAGAAGTATCGTCCAGTTTCTATATTTAGAGGTAATATGCCCATGCAAAGCTGGGCAGTCATGATCTTTGAGACCTGGTCATATTACTTATAACAAAATCTTCTACATTGATGTTTTGTTTAAATTCAACATAAATCTTTAACTTTGGTTTGTAACCAACTGTATTGGACTACTATAAGTGCAACGCTAAAAATTCGTTTTGCAAATTCTTAAGTTTCAGACAATGATTCGGATCACTACCAAACTTTAACCACATATTCTCTGTACAACCATCAACAATTGCATCAAAATGCTTTCAAAACCTCATATGCCTGAGAACATCTGTCCTTCAGGACTATGATTGTTGTAATTATAATATCCTAATGTATGTTTGTTGTCAATGCTCACCTGGATACTTGAAGGCAGCACTATGATAATATAATATTGAAATGGTTATGATGAAGACTATCATGAAGATAGTATAATCTACTCATATAGATTAACAATATAATACTTGTGCTATGCACTCGTACAATATTGTTATCTTGTTATTAGTGATATATGTTTTCTGTGTATGTCATTCGGAATGCTATCCTATTATAGTCTGAATTGAGGAGTGTGCAAAATTACTTTAAGAAGCAGTTGTGTTTAAGATAGTTTTAATCATTTAGTATTTATTACTGTGAAATTAAATGTCTTACAACCTAAGAAACGTTGAAATGCTCTTACCCTGGCAATAACCCGCATAGGAAACACTGGCAGAAATCAGAACCACAAGGAATATCAAAGCTAGACGCATGGTGTGAGTTGTCAAACTGCAATGAAAATACACTTAGATCAGAAAAGAAAAATGTCAAGAAAGACAGATATGAACAAAAAATATATTACAAATGACAATATAAAAGGAATGCATATCACAAGCATTATATCATTCATTTTCATGGGTGGTGTACTTTTTGAAAATGTCTAATGCCTAATTCACACTACAGTTAGAAGTTTTTCTCAGAGCTGGAATCACCTCCCAGGTTGCCCCATTTCGCCCGAGTTGTTCACGCTACAGGCGGACACCCCACTGATTGGACATGTTGTTTTTACCGTCAGTACAGTACTAAGAATGTTAGTCACCGTGGAGCGACCTCCATTAACCTTAATTCACCTTCGGCGAAACGTCCAATACCTTGACTCACCTTATGTCACCATATTACACCAAAAGACGACCGAATCACAACCTTATGTACATCTTCGGTTACCATAGTTAGAAATTCATATGAGCATGCGCAAAATTGTCTGTGCATGCTCAATGTAGTGGACATTTCGCCATCTGACTTGCAAGGTTGCATCCGGACTTCAGACGGTGATCCAAGGACAGGGATATTTCCCTAAATGCGACCTATCACGGGTGTTACCACCTGTAGTGTGAATAGAGTATTATGAGGAGGAATTTTTAACATTTATTATCCACTACTTTGGTTTAACAATAAGCACAATAACACCATATTGACAGACAGAATACGATAAGATAAACTGTAACACATATGCACCCTTATGGGTACCAGCCTTAATTTGAAACCTCCAGTTAATATGAATATTATCTTGTTCCTTCAAGCAGTTTAAGTCTGAGAATTGACCTCAAAATGTGACTTCTTGAAATTAAATCATCTTTGCCTTTCGGTACAGACAGATTTTTAAAGAAGCTTTAGCTTTTCTTGTCAGTTCTCCTACACAAAGACACGTATTGACATTGGTGCAACATAATGCACATTCTTCTGGAAAAAAATGTGGCACTTTTTTGTTTGAAATCGGCACTTAAAGTGGCATTCAAACTATCAATATACTGTTAAAATGAATTGTTTGATATCAGTGGCCAAAGATTGTATTATTGTACCGCTAAATAGTTGTGTGCCAAAGTAATTCAAATCACCAAGCAAAAAAACAACAACTAAAACTAAAGTGAATGTTATGTAGACGTCTGCCTCGTACCACTTGAATTGTTACTTTACAATCAATGTTAAAACGTGTTATTGTTTTATGTGGTACAACAAGGAAAAATGTCTGACATCTATGGGCCTGTTCTGTGGATGAGTCTCTGATATGAAAATTATAGTCAACAATTGAGTTTTAAAGATGCTCTTGAAAATATTTTGTTTCAAATTTACTTATAATAGATGTGTTATACACTACGCGTTTATTTGGCAATATAAATCACTATATAAATGACATAGTAATATTTAATTCATTAATAGCAGAAGAAACTCCCTATATAGCACATTACAACAAGAGACTCTTTTAGCTACATCATTCTGATGCATACTGTTACAAAGAAATCACTCAAATATTAGTTCCCAACTGCCCTGACTGCCACCCCCTAAGAATTGCTTTACAAATTGTTTTGAAAATCTGACACAATAATAATATAAGTATAATGAACACCAAACATTTCATTAATGAAGAAATTGCAAGATGAACCAATAACATTGTTACTTTCACCCACAACAAGGTCTAAATGAATTTGGCACTTTTCTAATAGTGCCAAGTTTAGTCCATTTTTCAATCACTATTATGATTTCTGTCATACATTGGCCATATTGTGCATTTTATAATCAATATACACTTAGATAGGAAGCTTGAGCAATATTTTTATCATTTTATCATTTAAATCTTTATCGACAGCTCGATTGAATTCAACCTTGTTTCAGTGAAATGTTCAACCATCTCTTTCAGTAACATTAGTAATACTTTATTTAGTGAGAATTGGACTAAGCCTGCACAAAATTATGAAAATTCTCTGATATGACATAATGATTGAATTCAACCATGTCTGTCAAACATTTATTGTCCTTTATACAGTAAGAACTGAACTAGCTTGCACACCTTCTACGACAGAATTATGAAAAAGAGTCAGATATAACAGGAATAAGACATGATTGAATTCAACCATGTCTGTCAGTAATTTTTGTGATCCTATATGCAGTGTCAGAACTGAACTAGCCCGGGCAACTTGCAGTATAGAATTATGAAAAATACTCCGATATAACAGGAATAAGGAATGATTGAATTCAACCATGTCTGTCAGTAATATTTGTGATCCTATATGCAGTGAGAACTAGCTGAACTATCCCGGGCAACTTGCAGTACAGAATTATGAAAAATACTGTGATATAACAGGAATAAGGGATGATTGAATTCAACCATGTCTGTCAGTAATATTTGTGATCCTTATGCAGTGAGAACTAGCTGAACTATCCCGGGTAACTTGCAGTACAGAATTATGAAAAATACTCTGATATAACAGGAATAAGGGATGATTGAATTCAACCATGTCTTTCAAGAACCTTTGTAATGCTTTAGTCATTGAGAATTGGACTAGCCTCTGCAAATTGTAGCACAGAATTGTGAAAAGATACCCAGATATAACAGGAATAAGATATGATTGAATTCAACCATATTTTTCAAGTAGCATTTGTAATCCTTTATGCAGGGAGAACTGATCTAGCCTGCACAACTTGTAGCACAAAACTATGAAAAATACTCGGATATAACTGGAAAAGAGGTGATTGAATACAATCATGTCTGTAAGATTTGTGATCCTATATGCATTGTAAACTGTACTATCCTGCACAACTTGTGGCACAGAACTATGAAAAACACTCAGATATAATTTCAAAAGAGGTGATTGAATTCAACCATGTCTTTCAGTAATATTTGTGGCCTTTCATGCAGTGAGAAGTGAGCTAGCCTTCACAACTTGTAGCACAGAACTATGAAAAATACTCAGATATAACAGAAACAAGAGATGATTGAATTCAACCATGTCTGTCAGTAATATGACATATTACTGACAGTCAGTGACAGACATGGTTGAATTCAATCATCTCTTGTTTCTGTTATATCGGAGTATTTTTCATGGTTGAATTCAATCATCCCTTATTCCTGTTATATCAGAGTATTTTTCATAATTCTGTACTTCGAACTAAAAACAGCCCTTTCAAGACCTGCACCAAGAGATCTGAACTGGGGCTGGTCATTTGAGGTTCTTGTCTTGAATCTTTTTGGTTTATTTCAACAGTCATATCTATTAAAAGTATCTTCTATTTTTGTTTAGCATTCAATATTTTCTATTATGTTCAAGTATTTTTCATAAATCTGTACTTAACCTTCAATATGCACTAGCCCCAGTTCAGATCTCTTGGTGCAGGTCTTGAAAGGGCTGTTTTTAGTTCGAAGGTTATATTGTAAAAATATGTCACCCATGTCAAAAAAAGAAACTTGTCCACAAATATCTATTAAAGTGACAAAAGAATGGCCAAGAAACCGAATGATTGTTTAGTTAAAATTATTCAAAATTCACCAAAAACAGCAGTGAGCACTCGAAATGCCAGAAATTCAAGGACAAAGCCTTGCAAAAAATGATACCAGAATAGAGTTGGAAGGTGCATGCATGCCCCCAACTCTATAAAAAGCAAGTTTTCTCCTAATCAAATTTTGCCATTGTCTTTCAGTGACTTTATATTCCTCTTAATGTATCTATCGTTATATAGTCTGGCTCCCTCCATTAGAAAGATTTGAAATTATTCAATTCTAATTGTACATGTAAATTTATTAGTGATCTTTTACAAATACAGGAAAAGAGTCATACTACTGTATAAAATTACGTTTTATATCTTAAGCTTAGTACTTTGTTTGTTATTCCTTTTATATTCAGTAGCACAATTCGACAAATATTTGGTCATTATCATTACATTCAAATATATAAACTTGTCCATTTGCATTAAGATTTATTGTAAATGGAAAAAAATATAGAAAAAAATATCACATATCCCATGTAACTGCTTATGAAATTATAAAATGAGGCAAATTAGTTACCTATGAAATGGAAGAATGCTGGATTTTAAACAAGTATCAAACTTTGACTATGATGATGCTAATTAAATATTTAAATCATTTTTAATAGTAATTATGACACAGCAGATAACCCCTAAACATAAAAGATTTAAACGAAATTTCCATACACACATATTTACTGATTTTACTTATTTACTCTAACATACAGAGACATATACCACTGAACATATATTTTACAGTTGGTTTTTGTTCTTTTGGAAATTTTAAAATTAAAAACTCACCTCATAAGTTTTTAAATTCCAAAACAACATAAACAAAACTTGCTGGATACAAACACCATATTTTCATTAATTCTGATAATAGTACCAATCACATATGGTATATTAAACTCTGCTCTATTAAAGAGAGAACAATAATACTTAATTAATTTATCATGTAATATAAAACAACTCATCAAAACACTGTGGTTGAGTTTTTCAAATACCAAAAATAAAATGTAGCAAAAAGTGTACCTATACACACATACACTGTTAAAATAAAGATATCCTAATGGCTATCAGGGTGATAAAGATTTATTGAGATGGGGCACACTGAAAAACCAGATCCAGCAGGGTCCCTTGTGTAAACAAAGTATATTCACTGTACTATGAATACATTCTGTTATTTGGGGAATTTTGGGAGTGTTTCAAACATTCAAGAAAAAAAGTTTCATATGCATTCATTTTCTTTGCAAATTTATAGACAACAGTATAATTCAACTAAAAGGATGAAATGAATTAACAAAAGATTACCATGTTAACAAGGCATATTTTAAAGTATTTACAGATTCTCTGGGAGACTGTAATATTAGCACTCAGAGAGTGCATATCTTAGTTAAGGCACATAATAAGTAGAAATTGCATATGGGTGCTTTTCTGTACAACTAGTCGGGGAAACTACTAGGACAAGTAATAAGCCCCTAACAGACAAGCCTATTACACCGCGACAAGTTGTAGTGACAAACTGACAGGACAGGAACACTTCAACTGGACTGATTAATGTCTTGAGTCAGTATCATGAGTTGGGATCAAGTCAACACTATAAACATCCCTTTTTAGCTTCCTACACCTTACGGTTTCCAAGATATAGGCCAGACCAGGTTTTATAGGTCAAATTTGCTACGGCAAGGTTAAATCAAGGTCACACCATGATGTTGCACACCTACTAACCTCAACCAATGTTCTCACCAAGTATCAGCTTCCTACACCTTACAGTTTCCAAAATATAGCCCAGACAAGATTTTATAGGTCAAGGTCACTACGGCAAAGGTCAAATCAAGGTCACACTATGACACTGAACATCTACACCCCTTAACCAATGTACCCTATAGCCCGAACAAGGTTTTATACGTCAAGGTCACTACACCAAGGTCAAAGGTCAAATCAAGGTCAGACCATGATGTTGCACACCTACACCCCTTAACCGATGTCCCTACCAAGTATCAACTTCCTACACCTTACTGTTTCCGATATATAGCCCAGACAAGATTTTATAGGTTAAGGTCACTATAGCAAAGGTCAAAGGTCAAATCATGACGTTGCACACCTACACCCCCTTACCAATGTCACAACCAAGTATCACCTTCCTACAAGACAGCCATTTTGTTTTCGAAACTTGGCCAAATTACTATCAGCTTAACTTTCCTGGCCATATATATCTTATTAAGCGTCCCGCAAGGGACGCTTGTTTGTGTATGGGAGAGCTTCAGGCTCCGCCGGCTCCGCCGGCTCCGCCGGCTCCGCATTTTGTTTTCCTTATAACTCTGTAACCGTTAGGCGGATTCTTTTCAAATTTGGCAGGTTTAGGCAGTAGCCTTGGGGAATTTTTTTGAATATGCTGCAGTGACATTTCAACCAATCAGAGAGGTCACATGACCAAAAATGTCTTTTTTCGATGGGGAAGCTTGTCCGGATGATAACTTGAAAGGAATTTTATCAATTCACCTGAAACTTGGCAAATACATTCATTCTATTAAAATCTGGAAATCATTAGATTTTGGCATTGATTGGTCAAGAAATGGCCGAGTAATTAATGATTAATTAATCATTACGAATTTTCCAAATAAGGAAAACACAAAAATGCTTATATCTCGAAAACCGTACTAGATAGAGCGATTTCGACGAAATTTTTGACCCGCAGGGTATCTCTGCGGAGTAGTTTTCCCAATTTTCAAAAATTTTTGTCTCGTCCAAAATGGCGGCCATTTTGAATTTTCGAAATTTTCGCAAAAATTGCAAAACACAAAAATGCTTATATCTCAAAAACCGTGCTAGATAGAGCAATTTCGACAAAATTTTTGACCCGCAGGGTATCTCTGCGGAGTACTTTTCCCAATTTTCAAAAAATTTTTGTCTCGCCAAAAATGGCGGTCATTTTGAATTTTCGAAATTTTCGTAAAAATTGCAAAACACAAAAATGCTTATATCTCGAAAACCGTGCTAGATAGAGCGATTTCGACGAAATTTTTGACCCACAGGGTATCTCTGCGGAGTAGTTTTCCCAATTTTCAAAAAAATTTTGTCTCGTCCAAAATGGCGGCCATTTTGAATTTTCGAAATTTTCGCAAAAATTGCAAAACACAAAAATGCTTATATCTCAAAAACTGTGCTAGATAGAGCGATTTCGGCGAAATTTTTGACCCACAGGGTATCTCTGCAGAGTAGTTATCCCAATTTTGAAAAAATTTTTGTCTCGCCAAAAATGGCGGCCATTTTGAATTTTCGAATTTTTCGCAAAAATTGCAAAACATAAAAATGCTTATATCTCGAAAACCCTGCAAGATAGAGCGATTTCGACGAAATTTTTGATCCACAGGGTATATCTGCGGAGTAGCCATGCCAATTTTCAAACAAAAAATTTCTCGCAAAAAATGGCGGCCATTTTGAATTTTCGAATTTTTCGCAAAATTGCAAAACACAAAAATGCTTATATCTCGAAAACCGTGCTAGATAGAGTGATTTCGACGAAATTTTTGACCCACAGGGTATCTCTGCAGAGTAGCCATGCCAATTTTCAAAAAAATTTTATCTTGCCAAAAATGGCGGCCATTTTACTCACCTACTCAAAATGAGTAAATGCGAATTATCTCTTAAAAGTATTGCAGATAGCCAATTTTTGTCAAATAACTCATTCACCTACTTTTGGAAGAGCTTTCACATGGTGAAGTTTCAGACCCATAGCTAATTACTCACCTACTCAAAATGAGTAAATGCGAATTATCTCTAAAAGTATTGCAGATAGCCAATTTTTCTCAAATAACTCATTCACCTACTTTTGGGAGAGCTTTCACATGGTGAAGTTCCAGACCCATAGCTAATTATTTACCTACTCAAAATGAGTAAATGCTAATTATCTGTAAAAGTATTGCGGATACCCAATTTTTATCAAATAACTCATTCATCTACTTGTGGGAGAGCTTTCACATGGTGAAGTTTCAGACGCATAGCTAATTACTCACCTACTGAAAATGAGTAAATGCGAATTATCTCTAAAAGTATTGCAGATAGCCAATTTTTGTCAAATTAATCATTGGCCTACTTTTGGGAGAGCTTTCACTTGGTGAAGTTTCAGACCCATAGCTAATTACTCACCTACTCAAAATGAGTAAATGCGAATTATCTCTAAAAGGATTGCAGATAGCCAATTTTTCTCAAATAACTCATTCACCTACTTTTGGGAGAACTTTCACTTGGTGAAGTTTCAGACCCATAGCTAATTACTCACCTACTCAAAATGAGTAAATGCGAATTATCTCTAAAAGTATTGCAGATAGCCAATTTTTCTCAAATAACTCATTCACCTACTTTTGGAAGAGCTTTCACATGGTGAAGTTTCAGACCCATACCTAATTACTCACCTACTCAAAATGAGTAAATGCGAATTATCTCTAAAAGTATTGCAGATAGCCAATTTTTCTCAAATAACTCATTCACCTACTTTTGGGAGAGCTTTCACATGGTGAAGTTCCAGACCCATAGCTAATTATTTACCTACTCAAAATGAGTAAATGCTAATTATCTGTAAAAGTATTGCGGATACCCAATTTTTATCAAATAACTCATTCATCTACTTTTGGGAGAGCTTTCACATGGTGAAGTTCCAGACCCATAGCTAATTATTTACCTACTCAAAATGAGTAAATGCTAATTATCTGTAAAAGTATTGCGGATACCCAATTTTTATCAAATAACTCATTCATCTACTTGTGGGAGAGCTTTCACATGGTGAAGTTTCAGACCCATAGCTAATTACTCACCTACTCAAAATGAGTAAATGCGAATTATCTCTAAAAGTATTGCAGATAGCCAATTTTTGTCAAATTAATCATTGGCCTACTTTTGGGAGAGCTTTCACTTGGTGAAGTTTCAGACCCATAGCTAATTACTCACCTACTCAAAATGAGTAAATGCGAATTATCTCTAAAAGTATTGCAGATAGCCAATTTTTGTCAAATTAATCATTGGCCTACTTTTGGGAGAGCTTTCACTTGGTGAAGTTTCAGACCCATAGCTAATTACTCACCTACTCAAAATGAGTAAATGCGAATTATCTCTAAAAGTATTGCAGATAGCCAATTTTTCTCAAATAACTCATTCACCTACTTTTGGGAGAGCTTTCACTTGGTGAAGTTTCAGACCCATAGCTAATTACTCACCTACTCAAAATGAGTAAATGCGAATTATCTCTAAAAGTATTGCAGATAGCCAATTTTTGTCAAATTAATCATTGGCCTACTTTTGGGAGAGCTTTCACTTGGTGAAGTTTCAGACCCATAGCTAATTACTCACCTACTCAAAATGAGTAAATGCGAATTATCTCTAAAAGTATTGCAGATAGCCAATTTTTCTCAAATAACTCATTCACCTACTTTTGGGAGAGCTTTCACTCTGTGAAGTTTCAGACCCATAGCTAATTACTCACCTACTCAAAATGAGTAAATGCGAATTATCTCTTAAAAGTATTGCAGATAGCCAATTTTTCTCAAATAACTCATTCACCTACTTTTGGAAGAGCTTTCACATGGTGAAGTTTCAGACCCATAGCTAATTACTCACCTACTCAAAATGAGTAAATGCGAATTATCTCTAAAAGTATTGCAGATAGCCAATTTTTCTCAAATAACTCATTCACCTACTTTTGGGAGAGCTTTCACATGGTGAAGTTCCAGACCCATAGCTAATTATTTACCTACTCAAAATGAGTAAATGCTAATTATCTGTAAAAGTATTGCGGATACCCAATTTTTATCAAATAACTCATTCATCTACTTGTGGGAGAGCTTTCACATGGTGAAGTTTCAGACCCATAGCTAATTACTCACCTACTCAAAATGAGTAAATGCGAATTATCTCTAAAAGTATTGCAGATAGCCAATTTTTCTCAAATAAATCATTCACCTACTTTTGGGAGAGCTTTCACTTGGTGAAGTTTCAGACCCATAGCTAATTACTCACCTACTCAAAATGAGTAAATGCGAATTATCTCTAAAAGTATTGCAGCTAGCCAATTTTTCTCAAATAACTCATTCACCTACTTTTGGGAGAGCTTTCACTTGGTGAAGTTTCAGACCCATAGCTAATTACTCACCTACTCAAAATGAGTAAATGCGAATTATCTCTAAAAGTATTGCAGATAGCCAATTTTTGTCAAATTAATCATTGGCCTACTTTTGGGAGAGCTTTCACTTGGTGAAGTTTCAGACCCATAGCTAATTACTCACCTACTCAAAATGAGTAAATGCGAATTATCTCTAAAAGTATTGCAGATAGCCAATTTTTCTCAAATAACTCATTCACCTACTTTTGGGAGAGCTTTCACTTGGTGAAGTTTCAGACCCATAGCTAATTACTCACCTACTCAAAATGAGTAAATGCGAATTATCTCTTAAAAGTATTGGGGATACCCAATTTTTATCAAATAACTCATTCATCTACTTGTGGGAGAGCTTTCACATGGTGAAGTTTCAGACCCATAGCTAATTACTCACCTACTCAAAATGAGTAAATGCGAATTATCTCTAAAAGTATTGCAGATAGCCAATTTTTGTCAAATTAATCATTGGCCTACTTTTGGGAGAGCTTTCACTTGGTGAAGTTTCAGACCCATAGCTAATTACTCACCTACTCAAAATGAGTAAATGCGAATTATCTCTAAAAGTATTGCAGATAGCCAATTTTTCTCAAATAACTCATTCACCTACTTTTGGGAGAGCTTTCACTTGGTGAAGTTTCAGACCCATAGCTAATTACTCACCTACTCAAAATGAGTAAATGCGAATTATCTCTTAAAAGTATTGCGGATACCCAATTTTTATCAAATAACTCATTCATCTACTTGTGGGAGAGCTTTCACATGGTGAAGTTTCAGACCCATAGCTAATTACTCACCTACTCAAAATGAGTAAATGCGAATTATCTCTAAAAGTATTGCAGATAGCCAATTTTTGTCAAATTAATCATTGGCCTACTTTTGGGAGAGCTTTCACTTGGTGAAGTTTCAGACCCATAGCTAATTACTCACCTACTCAAAATGAGTAAATGCGAATTATCTCTAAAAGTATTGCAGATAGCCAATTTTTCTCAAATAACTCATTCACCTACTTTTGGGAGAGCTTTCACTTGGTGAAGTTTCAGACCCATAGCTAATTACTCACCTACTCAAAATGAGTAAATGCGAATTATCTCTAAAAGTATTGCAGATAGCCAATTTTTGTCAAATTAATCATTGGCCTACTTTTGGGAGAGCTTTCACTCGGTGAAGTTTCAGACCCATAGCTAATTACTCACCTACTCAAAATGAGTAAATGCGAATTATCTCTAAAAGTATTGCAGATAGCCAATTTTTCTCAAATAACTCATTCACCGACTTTTGGGAGAGCTTTCACTCTGTGAAGTTTCAGACCCATAGCTAATTACTCACCTACTCAAAATGAGTAAATGCGAATTATCTCTTAAAAGTATTGCAGATAGCCAATTTTTCTCAAATAACTCATTCACCTACTTTTGGAAGAGCTTTCACATGGTGAAGTTTCAGACCCATAGCTAATTACTCACCTACTCAAAATGAGTAAATGCGAATTATCTCTAAAAGTATTGCAGATAGCCAATTTTTCTCAAATAACTCATTCACCTACTTTTGGGAGAGCTTTCACATGGTGAAGTTCCAGACCCATAGCTAATTATTTACCTACTCAAAATGAGTAAATGCTAATTATCTGTAAAAGTATTGCGGATACCCAATTTTTATCAAATAACTCATTCATCTACTTGTGGGAGAGCTTTCACATGGTGAAGTTTCAGACCCATAGCTAATTACTCACCTACTCAAAATGAGTAAATGCGAATTATCTCTAAAAGTATTGCAGATAGCCAATTTTTCTCAAATAAATCATTCACCTACTTTTGGGAGAGCTTTCACTTGGTGAAGTTTCAGACCCATAGCTAATTACTCACCTACTCAAAATGAGTAAATGCGAATTATCTCTAAAAGTATTGCAGCTAGCCAATTTTTCTCAAATAACTCATTCACCTACTTTTGGGAGAGCTTTCACTTGGTGAAGTTTCAGACCCATAGCTAATTACTCACCTACTCAAAATGAGTAAATGCGAATTATCTCTAAAAGTATTGCAGATAGCCAATTTTTGTCAAATTAATCATTGGCCTACTTTTGGGAGAGCTTTCACTTGGTGAAGTTTCAGACCCATAGCTAATTACTCACCTACTCAAAATGAGTAAATGCGAATTATCTCTAAAAGTATTGCAGATAGCCAATTTTTCTCAAATAACTCATTCACCTACTTTTGGGAGAGCTTTCACTTGGTGAAGTTTCAGACCCATAGCTAATTACTCACCTACTCAAAATGAGTAAATGCGAATTATCTCTAAAAGTATTGCAGATAGCCAATTTTTGTCAAATTAATCATTGGCCTACTTTTGGGAGAGCTTTCACTTGGTGAAGTTTCAGACCCATAGCTAATTACTCACCTACTCAAAATGAGTAAATGCGAATTATCTCTAAAAGTATTGCAGATAGCCAATTTTTCTCAAATAACTCATTCACCGACTTTTGGGAGAGCTTTCACTCTGTGAAGTTTCAGACCCATAGCTAATTACTCACCTACTCAAAATGAGTAAATGCGAATTATCTCTTAAAAGTATTGCAGATAGCCAATTTTTCTCAAATAACTCATTCACCTACTTTTGGAAGAGCTTTCACATGGTGAAGTTTCAGACCCATAGCTAATTACTCACCTACTCAAAATGAGTAAATGCGAATTATCTCTAAAAGTATTGCAGATAGCCAATTTTTCTCAAATAACTCATTCACCTACTTTTGGGAGAGCTTTCACTTGGTGAAGTTTCAGACCCATAGCTAATTACTCACCTACTCAAAATGAGTAAATGCGAATTATCTCTTAAAAGTATTGCGGATACCCAATTTTTATCAAATAACTCATTCATCTACTTGTGGGAGAGCTTTCACATGGTGAAGTTTCAGACCCATAGCTAATTACTCACCTACTCAAAATGAGTAAATGCGAATTATCTCTAAAAGTATTGCAGATAGCCAATTTTTGTCAAATTAATCATTGGCCTACTTTTGGGAGAGCTTTCACTTGGTGAAGTTTCAGACCCATAGCTAATTACTCACCTACTCAAAATGAGTAAATGCGAATTATCTCTAAAAGTATTGCAGATAGCCAATTTTTCTCAAATAACTCATTCACCTACTTTTGGGAGAGCTTTCACTTGGTGAAGTTTCAGACCCATAGCTAATTACTCACCTACTCAAAATGAGTAAATGCGAATTATCTCTAAAAGTATTGCAGATAGCCAATTTTTGTCAAATTAATCATTGGCCTACTTTTGGGAGAGCTTTCACTTGGTGAAGTTTCAGACCCATAGCTAATTACTCACCTACTCAAAATGAGTAAATGCGAATTATCTCTAAAAGTATTGCAGATAGCCAATTTTTCTCAAATAACTCATTCACCGACTTTTGGGAGAGCTTTCACTCTGTGAAGTTTCAGACCCATAGCTAATTACTCACCTACTCAAAATGAGTAAATGCGAATTATCTCTTAAAAGTATTGCAGATAGCCAATTTTTCTCAAATAACTCATTCACCTACTTTTGGAAGAGCTTTCACATGGTGAAGTTTCAGACCCATAGCTAATTACTCACCTACTCAAAATGAGTAAATGCGAATTATCTCTAAAAGTATTGCAGATAGCCAATTTTTCTCAAATAACTCATTCACCTACTTTTGGGAGAGCTTTCACATGGTGAAGTTCCAGACCCATAGCTAATTATTTACCTACTCAAAATGAGTAAATGCTAATTATCTGTAAAAGTATTGCGGATACCCAATTTTTATCAAATAACTCATTCATCTACTTGTGGGAGAGCTTTCACATGGTGAAGTTTCAGACCCATAGCTAATTACTCACCTACTCAAAATGAGTAAATGCGAATTATCTCTAAAAGTATTGCAGATAGCCAATTTTTCTCAAATAAATCATTCACCTACTTTTGGGAGAGCTTTCACTTGGTGAAGTTTCAGACCCATAGCTAATTACTCACCTACTCAAAATGAGTAAATGCGAATTATCTCTAAAAGTATTGCAGCTAGCCAATTTTTCTCAAATAACTCATTCACCTACTTTTGGGAGAGCTTTCACTTGGTGAAGTTTCAGACCCATAGCTAATTACTCACCTACTCAAAATGAGTAAATGCGAATTATCTCTAAAAGTATTGCAGATAGCCAATTTTTGTCAAATTAATCATTGGCCTACTTTTGGGAGAGCTTTCACTTGGTGAAGTTTCAGACCCATAGCTAATTACTCACCTACTCAAAATGAGTAAATGCGAATTATCTCTAAAAGTATTGCAGATAGCCAATTTTTCTCAAATAACGCGTTCACCTACTTTTGGGAGAGCTTTCACTCTGTGAAGTTTCAGACCCATAGCTAATTACTCACCTACTCAAAATGAGTAAATGCGAATTATCTCTAAAAGTATTGCAGATAGCCAATTTTTCTCAAATAACTCATTCACCTACTTTTGGAAGAGCTTTCACATGGTGAAGTTTCAGACCCATAGCTAATTACTCACCTACTGAAAATGAGTAAATGCGAATTATCTCTAAAAGTATTGCAGATAGCCAATTTTTCTCAAATAACTCATTCACCTACTTTTGGGATAGCTCTCACTTGGTGAAGTTTCAGACCCATAGCTAATTACTCACCTACTCAAAATGAGTAAATGTGAATTATCTCTAAAAGTATTGCAGATAGCCAATTTTTCTCAAATAACTCATTCACCTACTTTTGGGAGAGCTTTCACTGTGTGAAGTTTCAGACCCATAGCTAATTACTCACCTACTCAAAATGAGTAAATGCGAATTATCTTTAAAAGTATTGCAGATAGCCAATTTTTGTCAAATTAATCATTCATCTACTTTTGGGAGAGCTTTCACTTGGTGAAGTTTCAGACCCATAGCTAATTACTCACCTACTCAAAATGAGTAAATGCGAATTATCTCTAAAAGTATTGCAGATAGCCAATTTTTCTCAAATAACTCATTCACCTACTTTTGGGAGAGCTTTCACTTGGTGAAGTTTCAGACCCATAGCTAATTACTCACCTACTCAAAATGAGTAAATGCAAATTATCTCTAAAAGTATTGCAGATAGCCAATTTTTCTCAAATAACTCATTCACCTACTTTTGGCAGAGCTTTCACTTGGTGAAGTTTCAGACCCATAGCTAATTATTCACCTACTCAAAATGAGTAAATGTGAATTATCTCTAAAAGTATTGCAGATAGCCAATTTTTCTCAAATAATTCATTCACCTACTTTTGGGAGAGCTTTCACTCTGTGAAGTTTCAGACCCATAGCTATTTATTCACCTACTCAAAATGAGTAAATGCTAATTATCTGTAAAAGTATTGCGGATACCCAATTTTTATGAAATACTCATTCATCTACTTGTGGGAGAGCTTTCACATGGTGAAGTTTCAGACCCATAGCTAATTACTCACCTACTCAAAATGAGTAAATGCGAATTATCTCTAAAAGTATTGCAGATAGCCAATTTTTCTCAAATAACTCATTCACCTACTTTTGGGAGAGCTTTCACTTGGTGAAGTTTCAGACCCATAGATAATTATTCACCTACTCAAAATGAGTAAATGTGAATTATCTCTTAATAGTATTGCAGATAGCCAATTTTTCTCAAATAACTCATTCACCTACTTTTGGAAGAGCTTTCACACACGAAAATGAAAAATTGTGAATATCTCGGAAAAGCTATTTCTTCTGCTTTAATGCTCGGCGGGAGATACACACCGCGGCAGTGTTCTTGACAAAAATTTTTGTCTCCCCAAAAATGGTGGCCATTTTGAATTTTCAAAGTTTTTGCAAAACACAAAAATGCTTATATCTCGAAAACTGTGCTATATGGAGCGAACTCAACAAAATTTTGGACCTGCTGGGTATCTCTGTAGAGTAGCCATGCCAATTTTCAAAATATTTTTGTCTCGCCAAATATAGCGGACATTTTTAATTTTTTTATTTTTTGCAAAACACAAAAATGCTTATATCTTGAAAACCGTGCTAGATAGAGCAGACTGCGCTGACTTTGGTTGCCACAACAGTATAAGGCTAGAAACGAAGCATTTTCTTAATACTTTAGCACTCACCTTTATAGCCTTTTCGGGACGCTTTGTTTTTGCTATGCAAAAACATTATCTTTTTTTTTTGCGAGCGATCCTCTAGTTTTTATAAGTTTTAGAGCATCTGAATGATTTTTAATTGATTGGAAATGCCGGCCATTTTGTTTTTCAAAATAAAGCCAAAATTTTTCTCAGACAAAACATTTGAAGGCCATGACATTTTAGTGTGATGACCCCATTTAACCTTGAAGCTGGGGTCAAAGGACAAATTCAACACCTGGAAAAGATTTGCAGGCCATGACTTCCTACAAGTTGTTTTCACATTCTGAACCTGTAAGAGCAATATGAGAGGAGTGCGAAAGCCTTTTTAATAGAATGTCCTCGTTAAATATTAAACATGTGATATGACGGCCATTTTCCTTTTAGAACTAGGTCAAAATTACTATCAGACTAGCGTTTCTAGCCATATATCATTTGTGCAAATTAGATGAAGCTAGCTGGAATATTATGACATATGGAACAACTTTATATGATTTTTAAACAATTGGCTATGGTGGCCATTTTGTTTTTCAAAATGAGGCTAAAATTTTTCAGAGACAGGTTTTTATAGCCATAAACATTCCCTGCAAATTTGGTTTTCATAGCCATAAACATTCCCTGCAAATTTGGTTTTCATAGCCATAAACATTACCTGCAAATTTGATGTCTTTACAAATGAATGAGATATTAAGGTTTATGTTAAAATGCAACAAACGGAAGCACGAACGGATGCACAAACAGATGCACACACAGTTGGAAGGTGTTTACAATCTCTCAACCACAGCCTTTGTTTTTAATGTTGTTGTGTGTCAACCTCATTTAACCTTGAAGCAGGTTTCAAAGGTCAAATTCAACACATGGAAAAGATTCCCAGGTCAGTACTTAGTACAAGTTATTTTCACATTCCGAACCTGTAGGAGCAATATTCGGGGAGACAGAAGGCCTTTTTAATAGAATAACCCTGTTTGTCATTAAACATGTGATATGGCGGCCATTTTGTTTTTTGAACTAGGTCAAAATTACTAGTAGGCTAGCTTTCTAGAAATATAGCTTTTGTGCAAATTTGATGAAGCTAGCTGGAATATTTCAAGATTAAGAGCACCTTTACGATTTTCAAACAATTAGCTATGGCAGCCATTTTGTTTTTCAAAATGAGGCTAAAATTTTTCAGAGACAGGTTTTTATAGCCATAAGCATTCCCTGCAAATTTGGTGAAGATATATTTATAAATGAATGAGATATTAAGGTTTACGCAAAAACGTGACGAAGGGACGGACGGACGGAAGGCGTTTTATAATCTCCCGACCACCGCCTTCGACCGCAGGCGGGAGATAATAAACCCAAAATTTTCACAAAAGTATTTTCTGGTTAAATCAGATAATGTGAGAACAAACTTTATATTTTAACCTTCACCAGCATTTACATGACTAGAAGCCATACAATGGAGTATATTTTACTAACATCATAAAACTAAAAGAGGTATTTAATTCAGGGCCTTGTTACAATTTACTATTGGAGTCAACATTTGATCCTAAAACAACATTACACTCACAGACAAGAACCCTTACCCTGTACTCTTATCTCTTAAAAGTTTGCTGCACCACAGTTCTAGCCTTATATACAAAATGGACTTTTAATAAAAATTGGACTTTTATAGTACTGAATCTCCTTTATACAAAGAGGACTATAAGGTGCAAAATAATATTTACATAATGCCCAAATTTGTACCAAACCTTTTACAAACACGTACATACATATTTACTTCAAATTAATAAAACATTGGTACAAGTTAAGCCATTTAAGCTGATCATACTGTCTTTGCAGAATGCTGATGTAAAAGCCAGCATATATGTATATTATATGTACTGGAAGTGCATTATCCAAACTGAATTTTTTTTGTGCCAAATTACAAAGAAACAGGAACCTTTAGCAAGGCTACCACAGCCCCAATGAAGTAACAGGGAAGGTGAAAAGTTCTCCTTAGTTAAAGCCTCCCCCTTGCCTCCCCACCACCCTACTGATTTTCATTGCTCTGAGAGTGGTTAGGCTACTGATGTGTTTTCTTTCAACTTGATTAAAAATGTGCACTCCTGGAAACTATTCTGTCCCAACCCCTCAAATATGAGGGTAGGCTTATCTGCTACCCCACTGAAAGTGTTTATGTTATCTGAAGACCATATAATTAATAGCCCATTATCTGCATGTGTCTTGTGGTTATAAGTGACTGCTCTCTCACACAAAAATATGTTGCCAGCACTGGAAGAAAGCAGTTATACTTATTTGTGTGGATGTGTCAAAACTCACACTATAGTCTGTTTTCAAACCCTTTCACATGTTCCATGAATTTCCAATATCAAACTGTTCATGCATAGGTTTGGCTTGTGTGATCTTTTTAGCATATGAGTATTCCAAACAGATTGTAATAATTTACGAAGTTAGCAATTAATATTTATCACTCTATTTCATGAGAGCAGTAGAGACCAATATGCATGGAAACCCATTTGTAAAGAAAACAAAACATACACTTGCTTGCATTTGATGTGGTAAGATTTCAGGATACACACAAGCCAAGTGTGAGCATCACAAGCAAAACTCTATGTATATTTTTGTCCATTACTGACTTATTAATACTATGGACTGTGAATCTTTTTGTGTGGTCAGATTTGACCTTGGACTCCTCATTCAAGGTCAATCGTGGATAGCCAAACTTAAAATTGCTGATAACTCACTTATTATTGCTCCTAGAGGTTTGGGATGGTAAACCAACATATAAGAAATCATTGGCCGGGAATTTTCTGGTGTGGACAGATTTGACCTTGGGCCCCTCCTTCAAGGTCAAACAAAGATAGCCAAAGTTAAATGTGCTTATAACTTGCTAATTATCGGTCCTTGAGGTTTGTGATGGTAAGCGAACCCATAGGAAATCATGACCTGCGAATCTTTTGGTGTGGACTGATTTGACTTTGGGCTCCTCCTTCAAGGTCAAACAAGAATAGCCAAACTTAAATGCACTTATAACTTGCTAATTATTGGTCCTAGAGGTTTGGGATGGTAAACCAACATATAGGAAATCATGGGTTGGGAATCATTTGGTGTGGTCAGATTTCACCTTGGGCCTGTTGTTCAAGGTCAAATGAGGATAGCCAAACTTAAAAGTGCTTATAACTCGCTCATTATTTGTCCTAGACGTTTGGGATAGAATCCAACCTGTAGGAAATCATGGGCTGGGAATGTTCTGGTGTGGTCGGATTTGACCTTGGGCCCCTCGTTCAAGGTCAAACGAGGATAGCCAAACTTAAAAGTGCTTATAACTGGCTTAATATTGGTCGTAGAGGTTTGGGATTGTAAACCAACCTATAGGAAATCATGAGCTAGCAATCTTTTGGTGTTGTCAAATTTGACCTTGGGCCCATCCTTCAAGGTCAATGAGGATAGCCAAACTAGGGGTGTCACCACTAACCAACTAATCGACAACGGTTAGAATAGTATTATATACTGGTTTCATATTTTAAAGTAAGAATAATCGCCTAATGTAGTGAAAGATGGCAGAAAGTCTAAATCCATAAAATATATCCATATTGTCACATAAAATAAACTAAAATCCCAAAACAGCCACGTTTTCTGTGCTGTTTATGCATTCACGCAAAACCGGAATTGTCATTTACCTCTTATATCGCCCACTTCCTGTCTTAAATACACGAAGCAGAAGTCGCAGGAAAACAGCAAATTCATTAATATTTGCATGTTGTGTACATATATTTTCATTTTGTTTCACATATTTATCGTTTTCAGTGCTTTTCACAAAATGAAACTTAAGATTTTTGGTTGTTTTAGAAATTCGACGGTTATTCAGTGTCAGTACGAATAGTACTTACCAATTAGTCGACATGAAATATTTGGAGTCGTGACATCCCTAAGCCAAACTTAAAAACATTTATAACTTGTCTATTATTGATCCTAGAGGTTTAGAGTATGAAACCAATTGATCTGAAATCTTGGGCTAGGAATCTTCTGATGTTAGATTTGACCTTTGGCCCCTCTTTCAAGGTCAAACTATGATTCACTGACTTTGGTGAGTTGTCTTTCTGGTGGATACAAATTTGTACCGGTTTTCCGATGCGTAGGTCTAGTTGAAAAATGCCACTGCCAACCCAAAATCCGATGCAGGCTTCAGCTGGGGCAGTGTGACTCAAACTTTTAAAATAAGATAAAGATATGCATTTAAAATGGTGTTGTAATTGTCAACAAAATTATGACAAGAGGGTCAAAGATGCCCCAAAAGGTGGGTTGCACAGGCTGCAATAAGGTTAGTAACTGCTGTAATTACATTTAGAAACAAGGAAAGAAATGTTAGGTTACCCATGTAAGATGAATGTGTTAGACGTACTAAGAAACGTAAAACATGTAATCTAGGTTACATAATTGTATCTATGCTATAGACGGACAAACGAAAGCACGGATTTACACCAATTTAGAAAGCAACTTAGCTGTGATGGTGATGTATCTCCCTGTGAAGTTTGAATTCGATTGGACAAATGGTATAAGAGAGTCCGTAAACAAATGTTGACAAACAAATGGACAAATGAACAGATGGAATTACACCAATTTCGAAAGGAACCTAGCTATGGTGATCTATCTCCCTGTCAAGTTTGCATTTGATTGGACAAAATTTTCACGGACAAACAGAAAAAAACAGACGGAATTACACCAATTTCGAAAGGAACCTGGCTATGATAGTGATCTATCTCCCTGTCAAGTTTGAATTCAACTGGACAAAGCGCTTTCCAGTTAGAGTCCAGAAATGGAAATTTTGACGGACAAACCCTTAGATTCCGGAAACAGAAATGTTGAAGGACAGACAAATTGACAAAAATCGGACAAACGAACCGACAGAATTACACCAATTTTGAAAGGAATCTAGCTATGATGGTGATCTATTTCCCTGTCAAGTTTGAATTCCGAGTGCGGAAACGGAAATATTCACGGACAAACAGACAAAAAATGGACAAATAAACGGACGGCCCACTTAAGATTGGTAGGCAAACTTAGGATCCCAAGTTGGGCTTGCGACAATCTTAAAATTGGTGAAATCTCAAGTTTGGCTTCAAAATGGCCACATCTTCCTTTGGCTAGGTCCTACCCACTTAAATATTTCATAAAAATTCCTTCATTACTTTTGGAGCTATCATGATCCCAGACATAATCATAACATAGTCAAACATAATCACAAACAAAATTATTTTGGGTGGTAATATCAATGAAATAGCTGGAAAAGCTTCTGGACTGAACAAACAGAAACCCACCCGTTTTATCAGATTTTAATAGCATGTTAATCATTCTTCATTTTTCACACTAGTGGCATCTGAATAAATGTTACAGGGTGGGTAAGAGAGGAGGGTCACACATTTTTTGGATAGAGAGATGCAGATTTTCCTAAGACTTATCAGTGAATCTCAAAGCACAGAAATGCACTTTCATATGATTTCTCAAAGGGGAATAGGCCAATCTGACCTGAGACCACATGCTGAACTGTTTTAATTACTTCCATGTGCAAACAAGTACTAGCTAATGTTTGTTTAAATCTGTGCTGGGATCAGTGATCCTTGGGTTCACTCTCCAAAATAATCTTAAACCCTGCAACCTGCAAAAACACTGAATGCTGTGCCATTAATAGGGAGGGGGCATTTGTATAGATAATTGCAGTAATTATGCACCACATCTAAGGCCTCTACTTAACAAAAAGGACTTTCACAGAGTTGCTTGTGGTTATTTGATATCTGTGGAAACTGTAAACCTCCAAGATATTTACTAGATACCACACTGTTATAGCCTTATAAATTTTGGTCTGAATTTCATTGTCACACTAATGACATGCCCATATTCTGCCTATATTTTACTAATAACATTGTTCTCTGGTTCCTGTTGTGCAACTCCTAGGAATAATGTTGAGGCTGTCTCATCTTCATTTATTAATTTTGTTCTGGAGCGTATATGTAATAGCCCCTTTGGATTATTTTAGTGGTGTGAACGATAAACCCATAACTGATTTTTCATATGTTTTTGGTATAAATAACGAAATCCGCAAAGAATATTTCGGAACCGTAATTGAAAACGTCATTATTTTAGGTTTTATAGTAGCATTTAAAAAACCTAACTCATTTTTGCAAAAATGCTAGTGGTGGTGGACCAGTTCACGCCTGGGTACCAATTCATGCCCACCCCTAAATTTATCCAAAACAATCACAGTTGAACAATAAATTGCAAATGTATATGATGAATTTGATGATTATCTATGATGTGGTAAACATCTTCTCTGTGAAAACTTATAAATCTTCAAGAAAATTGAGGGTGGGCCTGAATTGGTACCCGGGCATGAATTGGTCCACCACAACTACATTGTAGATATTTCAGAGATTTTTCAATACTATATGAAAAATAGAACTCTTTGATGTTTAACTTCAATCATAATAACTTTTCAACAGTGCCAGCATGTATGACCTTGTGTTGTAAATTAGGAAATCAGTAAATTGTTATTTAATTTCATTTTTATGAAGTCAGTTATTTCCATTATTTTATATTGCATAACTTTTATTTCATTGTACTGCACAGTTTCACAGGTTTAGTTTACACTTTGGTAAAATTTACATTCATCATTTCTGTACATAGGCAACCCCAAACTCCCCTCATTAAACTCTCATTACTTTGTTTATATTATGTCAAGTTCATACTGTTTTACCCTAGATCTACTACATCCACAAGCTAGGTGTATCATCTGGAATCAAATATTAAACTCTGCTCAATATCACAGACCCCAGATGTTTTTTATGGTCAAAACATGCCACATTTAATCTCCCAAATTTCACAGTTTCTGTGTACACCACAAATGTGGCAGCCAGCTACTAGAAACAAAATGTCTTTTGGTACTAGCTTAATTGTGATATAAATAATGAATCCCTCTATGTTATTCTGTGTAGTTAATAGTTAACACCAAGTGTAAATAAGTCTTCTTATTGGTCAGCTCAGAGCTGACTGGACTCACTTGACACTTCTGTTACTGTTGGCTAGGTAATCTTGCATAAATGCTCACCATGTATTTAAAATTACCTGTTGGATTAAGTATTTTTCTGTGTTCTAATGTTCAACAAATTATAGCAAAGTTAGTGTAATTTAGTTTGTATCAAGAACATAAAAGTGAGGAACTTGTAATGAAGTGAACAATACAAATGGAAAAAGAATATGAACTAGACCTAGCACATCGAAGAACTGATGCAAATTTGCATGAACTGGAAAAGACAACTCACCAAAGCCAGTGAACCATTGTTTCACCTTGAAGGAGGGGCCAAAGGTAAAAATTTGACCACATCAGAAGATTCCCAGCCCATGATTTCCTAGAAGTTGGTTTCACATTGCAAACTTCTAGGGCTAATACTAAGCAAGTTATAAGCACTTTTAAGTTTGGATGTTCTTGTTTGACCTTGAAGGAGGGGCTCAAGGTGAAATCTGACTGCATCAAAAGATTCCCAGCCCATGATATCCTAGAAGATGGTTTCACACTGCAAACCTCTAGAACCAATAATAAGCAAATTATAACATTTTTAAGTTTGGTTGTCCTCATTTGACCTTAAAGGAGGGGTCCAATGTCAAATCTAACTGCATCAGAAGATTCCCAGCCCATGTTTTTCCATAGGTTAGTTTCACATTGCAAACTTCAAGGACCAATAATAAAGGAGATATAGGCACTTTTAAAGTCTGCTACATGGGGTACTTTGGAATTCTGTGGATGACCCTGAATAAGAAGCTTTAAAGTCAAATGTCTGTAAGTTAGTAGACGACATGTATATCTGTTATGCATATCACTTATGAAGAAATTCAACCTTCTACTTCTGAGAATCAGCCATTAGAAAAAGGTAGATAATTTTCAAAGAAATGCCCACAGCGGCCATCTTGTTTTTCAGAATGAGGGTAATTTCCTTCCCAGAAAAGCTTACCTCCCAATGAAGATATCCTGAAAATTTGGTGAAGCTAGTTAGTGTAGTTTTCCGTTGAGAGTGTTAATGTCGAAAATCTCTCTACACTCGGTGGCAGCGGCATAGTGGACACTAAACCAAAGTAACCTCTGGATGCATCCAGTGGATACAAATATTAAAACTCAGATTTGATTTTTTCAAGAGTTTTACTAATTAATTCCTATGCAAGGAAAAATATTTTGACAAAATAAGTCTGATGTTATTTAGGGAATGTTTTACTTCCCAAAAGTTAATTATTTCTTCCTTTGGACAGGCCCTTCCAACATAAAAATGTTATAAATATCTGTTGATTACTTTTTGAGTTATTGCAAATAGACAAATAAATGTACAAAATGCAATCTCCTAGAAGAGTTCACAGTGGGATATCATTCTGTTGTGTATTGAAATGAAGTGTCTAGTTAATTGTTTAACAAAAAGCTGGCAATTTAAACCACAAGTTTGAGATCTATTAAAGTAACACTATTTAACAGAAAGGCTAAGGTTAATGTGGGATTCTCATTGGATGTAAATTCTGACAGAAACATTTTACCATCCAAGTCCCCTCAAATCTTGGGGAAGGTCTATCTGCTTCCCCTCTGTCTGTATATTTTACTCATCCCAAACAGTCACTACTGTACTGTATATTTTAACTAGGTAGGGTGCTGATAATGAATTACCACAAACCACAAATGATTTCACATCTGGATTTCTTGTCTAACTGTAATCTACTGTATCACATGGTACATCACACTAATTAGCTGTTTTTTATAAAATTGTGTACTGGAGTATTTTATGTATCATACGTTGTGAAGAAAATGAAGTCTGTAAAATGTATTCTTAGCTTTCAAAGAAAATGAATACAGTGTTTTAGAGTGTATCAAAGGTCTACAATTTTAATGCAAGTATGGATAACAATATTTTGTGGGAAGGGATATCAACAACTGACAGTCATAGAATATAGCACTTTGGAAAAATCACCGATCAAATTTTGGTAAGAATGATCACTCTCTTTGCTTATAACCTTAATATTTATTTATTTATTTGTTGTTTTACATCGCGTTCAACAGCCAGGGTCATATTGCGACGGGTAGTTTACAGGTGGAGGAAACCAGTGCACATGGCACTGTAAACCACCGGGCTTCAGCAAGTAACTACCAACTTTCCAACATGATGCACCCGGCCCGAGATTCGAACCGGCGGCCTCAGAGGTTGGAGGCAAGAACTGTTTTTCCCCATGTAATATCTTCAAAGATATCTATTATATATTTAAATATGTTATCTATTAAAAGCAAATTTGCAATTAGAATATAACACCTGAAACAATAAATAGTAATAAGAATATAACTCCTAAACTGCCAGTCTATGTCATGCTATTTTAAGGTTCCTTATTTAATTATCTCCCTCTATCTGGCCGAAGGCCATGGTTGGAGATCATAAAACGCCTTCGGTGCTTGCATCTGTGCGTCCGTCGGTGAAAACAAGTCTGCAATAGGATATCCTATTGGAAAGGCCTTATTTCCCCTTTGCCAATGCTCCTAGGGGTTCAATATGTTGAAACAACTTACAAGAAGTCAAGGCCTGGGAGTCTTTTCCAGTTGTTGCTTTTGACCTTTAACCCCTGCTTCAAGGTTAAATGGGAGGGGGGGGGGGTGTCATCATACCAAAACATCCTTATATCTCACTGGTTATTGGTGCCAGGCCTTCAAAATATAAAAGCAGCCCATGGGAAGTTCTGGCCTGCAAATGTTTTGCCTATGAACAATTTTGGCCTCATTTTGAAAAACAAAATAGCCGCCATAGCCAATTATTTCAAAATCATTAAAATGCTCTAAAACTTGAAATATTGCAACTAGGTTCACCAAATTTGCACAAAAGATATATCAATAGCAAAGTTAGCATGATAATAATTTGGGCTAGTTTCGAAAACAAAATGGCCGCCATATCATATGTTTAATGTCAAATGAGATTATCCTATTCAGAAGGCCTTTTATCTCCCTTTTCATTGCTAACATGGGTTTGGAATGTGAAAACAACTTATAGGAAATCATGACCTGGGAATCTTTTCCAGGTGCTGACTTTGACCTTTGACCCTGTCTTCATTGTACAAAGGCTGTATACATATCTCCCTTAGTTCTCCATTATTACTTTCCTAAGGTGGGAGATAACCACTGATTCAGTAGCCGTTTATGCCAAGTACTTATATTTAATGGCAGATGAATTGTGCAAAACACAATGATTTTTTTTAAAACATGCACCTGTGGTCAAATCTGACCACACCAAAAGCCAGTGATTTTCTATAGATTGGTTTACCATCCCAAACCTCTAGGACCAATAATAAGCGAGTTATTAGCACTTTAAGTGTGGCTATCCTCGCTTGACCTTGAAGGAGGGGCCCAAGGTCAAATCTGACCACACCAAAAGATTGCTAGCTCATGATTTCCTATAGGTTGGTTTACAATCCCAAACCTCTATGACCAATAATAAGCAAGTTATAAGCACTTTTAAGTTTGGTTATCTTTGTTTGACCTTGAACGAGGGGCCTAAGGTCAAATCTGACCACACCAGAACATTCCCAGCCCATGATTTCCTATATGTTGGTTACCATCCCAAAGCTCTAGGAGCAATAATAAGCGAGTTATAAGCACTTTAAGTTTGGCTATCCTGGTTTGACCTTGAAAGAGGGGTCCAAGATCAAATCTGACCACACCAATAGATACCCAGCCCATGATTTCCTATAGGTTGGTTTACTATCCCAAATCTCTATGACCAATAATAAGCGAGTAATAAGCACTTTTAAGTTTGACTATCCTCGTTTGACCTTGAAGGAGGGGTCCAAGGTCAAATCTGACCACACCAAAAGATTCTGAGGCCATGATTTCCTATATGTTGGTTTACCATCCCAAACCTCTAGGACCAATAATAAGCAAGTTATAAGCACTTTTAAGTTTGGTTATCCTTGTTTGACCTTGAACGAGGGGCCTAAGGTCAAATCTGACCACACCAGAACATTCCCAGCCCATGATTTCCTATATGTTGGTTACCATCCCAAAGCTCTAGGAGCAATAATAAGCGAGTTATAAGCACTTTAAGTTTGGCTATCCTGGTTTGACCTTGAAAGAGGGGTCCAAGATCAAATCTGACCACACCAATAGATACCCAGCCCATGATTTCCTATAGGTTGGTTTACTATCCCAAATCTCTATGACCAATAATAAGCGAGTAATAAGCACTTTTAAGTTTGACTATCCTCGTTTGACCTTGAAGGAGGGGTCCAAGGTCAAATCTGACCACACCAAAAGATTCTGAGGCCATGATTTCCTATATGTTGGTTTACCATCCCAAACCTCTAGGACCAATAATAAGCAAGTTATAAGCACTTTTAAGTTTGGTTATCCTCGTTTGACCTTGAACGAGGGGCCCAAGGTCAAATCTGACCACACCAAAAGATTGCTAGCTCATGATTTCCTATAGGTTGATTTACAATCCCAAACCTCTATTACCAATAATAAGCAAGTTATAAGCACTTTTAAGTTTGGTTATCCTCGTTTGACCTTGAACGAGGGGCCCAAGGTCAAATCTGACCACACCAGAACATTCCCAGCCCATGATTTCCTATATGTTGGTTACCATCCCAAAGCTCTAGGAACAATAATAAGCGAGTTATAAGCACTTTAAGTTTGGCTATCCTGGTTTGACCTTGAAAGAGGGGTCCAAGATCAAATCTGACCACACCAATGGATACCCAGCCCATGATTTCCTATAGGTTGGTTTACTATCCCAAATCTCTATGACCAATAATAAGTGAGTAATAAGCACTTTTAAGTTTGACTATCCTCGTTTGACCTTGAAGGAGGGGTCCAAGGTCAAATCTGACCACACCAAAAGATTCTGAGGCCATGATTTCCTATATGTTGGTTTACCATCCCAAACATCTAGGACCAATAATAAGCGAGTTATAAGCACTTTTAAGTGTGGTTATCCTTGTTTGACCTTGAAGGAGGGGTCCAAGGTCAAATCTGACCACACCAAAAGATTCCCAACCCATGATTTCCTATATGTTGGTTTACCGTCCCAAACCTCTAGGACCAATAATAAGTGAGTTATAAGCACTTTTCATGACTGCCAAAGAAACCCCTGTGGTGGCCATCTTGTTTTTTAAAATGAGGCCAAAAAGATTTCCAGTCAAGGTTTTGTAATAAGGAACATATCCTGCGAATTTGAGATCTCTACCAATAACACCCTTTGCCCAAGAGGCCAAAAAAGACCTTGCTTTAAGTCGAATAAACATCAGTGGAGGCCATCTTGTTTTTCAAAATGAGGCCAAAAATATTCCCAGGCAAGAGTTTATGGTTATTAATATTCCTGCAAATTTGAGAAGGCTAGCTGTAATACTTTTTTGTTAGAGCGGTAATGGTGAAATCTCTCTACACACTGCGGCGGCAGCGTAGGCGTAACAAAGCGAAATCCATAGTATCCACCGGATGCTATCTGGTGGATACAATTAATGACAGACATGATTGAATTCAATCATCTCTTATTCCTGTATATCAAAATAATTTCATAATTCTGTGCTATAAGCTATCCAGGCTAGTCCAATTGTCACTGCATAAAGGATCACAAATGTTACTGACAGGCGTGATTGAATTCAATCATGTCTTACTGTTACATCTGAATACTTTTTATAGTTCTGTGCTACAAGTTGTGCAGGATGGAAAAGTTCTCACTTCATATAGGATCACAAATATTACTGACAGACAGGGTTGAATTCAATCATCTCTTTTCCAGGTATATCTGAGTATTTTTCATCATTCTGTGCTACAAGTTCTGCAGGCTAGTGCAGTTCTCACTTCATATAGGATCACAAATATTACTGACAGACATGGTTGAATTCAATCATCTCTTTTCCAGGTATATCTGAGTATTTTTCATCATTCTGTGCTACAAGTTCTGCAGGCTAGTGCAGTTCTCACTGCATAAAGGATCACAAACATTCCTGAAAGAGATGGTTGAATTCAATCACAACTTACTACTGTAATATCTGAGTATGTTTTAAAATTATCTGCTATAAGCTATGCAGGCTAGTCCAACTTTCACTGCATAAAGGATCAGAAATCTTACTGACAGACATGATTGAATTCATTCATGTCCTACTGTTACGTCAGAGTATTTTTCACCTTGTGTGCTACAAGTTGTGCAGGATAGTGCAATTCTCCCTGCATATAGGATCTGAAATATTACTGACAGACATGGTTGAATTCAATCATGTCTTTTTTCTGTTATATCAGAGTGTTTTTCATAGTGCTGTGCCACAAGTTGTGCAGGATAGTACAGTTTTCACTGCATATAGGATCACAAATATTACAGACATGGTTGAATTCAATCACCTCTTTTCCAGTTATATCCGAGTATTTTTCATAGTTCTGTGCTACAAGTTGTGCAGGCTAGATCAGTTCTCACTGCATATTGAAGGATCACAAATGCTACTGAAAAATATGGTTGAATTCAATCATCTCTTATTCCTGTTATACTGCGGTATCTTTTCACAATTCTGTGCTACAATTTGCAGAGGCTAGTCCAATTCTCAATGAATAAAGCATTACAAAGGTTCTTGAAAGACATGGTTGAATTCAATCATCCCTTATTCCTGTTATATCAGAGTATTTTTCATAATTCTATACTGCAAGTTACCCGGGATAGTTCAGCTAGTTCTCACTGCATATAGGATCACAAATATTACTGACAGACATGGTTGAATTCAGTCATCCCTTATTCCTGTTATATCAGTATTTTTCATAATTATGCACTGCAAGTTGCCCGGGCTAGTTCAGTTCTGGCACTGCAAATAGGATCACAAATATAACTGACAGACATGGTTGAATTCAATCATGTCTTATTCCTGTTATATCTGACTCTTTTTCATAATTCTGTCCTACAAGATTTGCAAGCTACTTTAGTTCTCACTGCATAAAGGACCACAAATGTTACTGACAGAAATGGTTGAATTCAATCATTATGTTATATCAGAGTATTTTTCACAATTCTGTGCAGGTTTAGTCCAATTCTCGCTGAATAAAGTATTACAAATGTTACTGAAAGACAATTGGTTAAACATTCTACTGAAACAAGGTTGAATTCAATCAGTTGTGGATAAAGATTTAAATGATAAAATATTCCACAAGTTTTCTATCTAAGTGTATTAGATTATAAAATGTACAATATAGCCAATTTATGGCAGAAATCATTATAGTGATTGAAAAATGGACCAAACTTGGCACTATTAGAAAAGTGCCAAATTCATTTAGACCTTGTTCCACATGTTTAGCTGTTGATGTAAAGTTAAATTGAACAAATAATTGTTTATGCAAATTATAAAAGTACAATTATTCCAGAAGACAAAAATACTCACACTGTTACTTTCAATAATCTGTTCTCAGTAGTTGATCTGTTGAGAGCTGTTGTTGGTCTGATGTTGTTGAAGCTGTCTTGGGGTGTCTTCTGTTTGGGTATTTATTGACTAATTTCTAAGTAAAATGAAGTTGCCTGTTGATTACGTACAACATATATCATTATGACGTCAAATCACTAAAAACTATTGCTACAGTAACGTGCGATACTATTGCCATTTTAGCATGACACAAGCTTTTTGTTCCTGTTTTCGTGGATTGTGCTTCCCAAACCTGAAATTGTATTTGTGGAACCAAATTAAAATATCTCTTTAAAAATATGGCCAAAGGCCAATATTTACTGAATTTGTATTATTTTCTAGAATGATGGTATCCTAAGAATTAAAAAGAAGTAAGGAGTAAAGTCAAATGAAGATTTGCCTTTTCAGTTTACGGTTAGCTTAAGGCTAACTGGAACTGAGTTTTCAATGACAAATTTTTATATGATTTCAAATTATTTTGTATGTTAAGCCAAAAATACATATTCGAAGGCATAATTAAATTTGTCGAGCATTTCTTCAGGCTTCTGTGTCATTGCAGATAGGGTGTGAGACTTATGGGGTGGGGTTATGGAGATTGCATCCTTGGAGAAGATATGTGTATCTCTCTTTACACAATAGTCCAATGGGTACCAATGCAAGTTGGGTACGTACACTTGCAACAAACTGACATCCTGTTTATGATGCTGAAACCACATATAATCACTGTCCATATGGGCAACCAGGGCTGAAGAATACCTTTACCTCACATATTTGGGTACTGTCGATATGCTATTACTGAAGCATGCGGTGATATCGGCGAAATCGGCGATATTACGTTTTCACCATTTCGTTATGAAATGGTTTTAAATTGATGTATTATGATTGTAACTTGTATTTATTTACCTTTTTGGTGTCATATACTGTTATCCTTGTTGTATATAATTGCTGTAAGTGGTTTGTATTGTATCCTCATGTCAATGTGCAGAGAGGATGTTGTCACTTCAAAGTTTGGGAGAATACTAAATTTTAGACCAATAGGATTCCTTGTTTCAATTTTACAGGTGCAGACTTTGAGTTATTCTCCCATGTCTGGGATTCTCTATAAAAGCAGGGTGAATTGTGTCATTCTTTGCTGAATTGGTATAGGTAGCAGGAGACAGACATGTCAGGGTAAAACCTGGTATTTTCTTCTGTTGTTAGATTTTAGAAATGTCAGGGTAAAACCTGCATGGTATTATTTTCATAGGTTGCAGGAAAAGTTGCAAGATGACTTTGGTAACATTTTAAAGCAGGCAGGGAAAGGAGAATGTTCTGTACATAATTTCTGTTTGATTTCAGGGTAAAACCTGTTTGGGAATTTACTTTAAAGTATCATGATATTTTAACTGTTTATTTCAGGGGAAGTTGGGTTTTCATTTAATACTTTGCTGCTTGTTGTATTTAACTATGTTTGAATGAATTAATGATGAAGTAGTTTGTATTTATTTCTAGTGGCAGGGTAAAACCTGACAAGAATTGAATGGACTGAAGTGTTATAATTGCATGTGGTTGATTGCGCCTGATGTATTGATTTCAGTCATATGATTATGGGTTTCAGGCTGAATGCCGGTGATTTGATTAATGTTTCATGGGGTAAAACCCATGGCTAATTGAATTCATTTCAATTCATTTCATTAGGTACTGAATCTACTATGGTACTTGATAAAGGATGGAACCAGTGTTTTGACATAGAGTATGATCCAAGGTCTAAGTGTTAGTAGACAGTAGGTTTCCAGTGTTATGACTTGTTTTCAATTCTTTTAGATGATTCTGGGGAATTATTTGAATGTATATAATATAAATGTGATTACTGATTATTTTTAATACTTTTGTGACGTTAGTGCTTGTACCAATTCAGTCCCAGCAATTGCTGGTAAAATACTTGTTATATTTTGTAAATAAATGTTCTCTTATGTGACATAAGGCTTTCTCTTGGCATTAGTTCAACTCAAGACCCTTGGCACGTTACAAAATTTGGTGGCAGTGGTGGGATGTTTTTTTTTAACATGGAGTATATAGTAAATTAAATTTCATATTTTGCATGCTTATATTGTACTTCATATTATTACTATTATTATTGTTATTATTTGTGTGTGTGGCATATGATGAGTTAGGTTATGGTAAATATATTGTCTGTAACCTGCTGATGCTGCAGTTGTAAAAATTGGGATGCCTAACTCGGGACGAGTTAGTTTTTATGAGTGGGGGGTAATGAAGCATGCGGTGATATCGGCAAAATCGGCGATATTACGTTTTCACCATTTTGTTATGAAATGGTTTTAAATTGATGTATTATGATTGTAACTTGTATTTATTTACCTTTTTGGTGTCATATACTGTTATCCTTGTTGTATATGATTGCTGTAAGTGGTTTGTATTGTATCCTCATGTCAATGTGCAGAGAGGATGTTGTCACTTCAAAGTTTGGGAGAATACTAAATTTTAGACCAATAGGATTCCTTGTTTCAATTTTACAGGTGCAGACTTTGAGTTATTCTCCCATGTCTGGGATTCTCTATAAAAGCAGGGTGAATTGTGTCATTCTTTGCTGAATTGGTATAGGTAGCAGGAGACAGACATGTCAGGGTAAAACCTGGTATTTTCTTCTGTTGTTAGATTTTAGAAATGTCAGGGTAAAACCTGCATGGTATTATTTTCATAGGTTGCAGGGAAAGTTGCAAGATGACTTTGGTAACATTTTAAAGCAGACAGGGAAAGGAGAATGTTCTGTACATAATTTCTGTTTGATTTCAGGGTAAAACCTGTTTGGGAATTTACTTTAAAGTATCATGATATTTTAACTGTTTATTTCAGGGGAAGTTGGGTTTTCATTTAATACTTTGCTGCTTGTTGTATTTAACTATGTTTGAATGAATTAATGATGAAGTAGTTTGTATTTATTTCTAGTGGCAGGGTAAAACCTGACAAGAATTGAATGGACTGAAGTGTTATAATTGCATGTGGTTGATTGCGCCTGATGTATTGATTTCAGTCATATGATTATGGGTTTCAGGCTGAATGCCGGTGATTTGATTAATGTTTCATGGGGTAAAACCCATGGCTAATTGAATTCATTTCAATTCATTTCATTAGGTACTGAATCTACTATGGTACTTGATAAAGGATGGAACCAGTGTTTTGACATAGAGTATGATCCAAGGTCTAAGTGTTAGTAGACAGTAGGTTTCCAGTGTTATGACTTGTTTTCAATTCTTTTAGATGATTCTGGGGAATTATTTGAATGTATATAATATAAATGTGATTACTGATTATTTTTAATACTTTTGTGACGTTAGTGCTTGTACCAATTCAGCCCCAGCAATTGCTGGTAAAATACTTGTTATATTTTGTAAATAAATGTTCTCTTATGTGACATAAGGCTTTCTCTTGACATTAGTTCAACTCAAGACCCTTGGCACGTTACATTACCTCCACCAGTAGATTAAGTTCTTAGGTATATCCATTTGTCTGTATGATTGTTTCTCTTTGTGCCTGTCTGTGTTTGTGATATGTCCGAACAGACTTTTTCTTAATCCTCAATAATGTTAATCCCAAGACTTATGCAACTGTTTGCCACAAAATATGCTTTGGTTGAGTATTAAAAGAAGGCCGAAAGGTGTTCCGGTCCAATAGCACGAGGGCAAAGCCATCAGAGACATGAGTAGTGAGCTACAATTTATGAAAGTCTGGTGGCAAAAAGAAAAATCCAATTTACACACATCCCACAGCTGGTCTAGAACTCAGACGGTCACCCATCCAAGTACTAACATAGCCCATTGACGATTAACTTCAGTGAGCAGACAAATACTCATCACGCTGCCACACAGTTTATGAAAGTCGGGAGACAAAAAAAGTGATTCCTAGAAGTGTGAGCTCTACTGAGGCTCGTGCTTAAAAAAAACTATTATTTTTTTGAAAAAAGACTTCTCAAATACTGTGAGGGATTAGTGGAATAGCCAAAGTCAAGGTTTAACACCCCGTTCTACACAGTCATATTGGGACAGGTCCTCAGCATTGCCCCTTGTGGGACTAGAACCCACAGAGGTGACAGCCTGTGATTACTTGCCAAACTTGCTAACCACTAGGCCACTGAGGACCTTTTAATGCAATGGCCAAGAAGTATTTAGTATATTAATGGAATAACAGTGTCATTTCATTGGCTGATATACTTATCTCTGCCAAAGAAGTTATGTTTCTGGGTCTGTTTTTGTTTGCAATTATTTCCAAATGTAATAAATGCATAATTATGAAACTTTTTATGTGGTTAGGGCATAAACGAGTAACTAGGTTCTGAGAAAGATCCTGATCATACGCTCTATAAGAATTCCCAAATTTTAAACCAAACCATTATCAATGATTTGGGGTTTGTGGTTTAAATTAATTGAAAATAAAAAAGCAGTATCTGGGTGAGTTTACAAAATGGGGACACACCTTGGTGGAGATCTTCTCTCTACAATTGCTTTCTAATTATTTACTAATTTCAGTTTATTTCCAGAAAGGGAGGTCTGTAAATATAAGTAAAGGTATATTCAAGTAGGGAATAATGAAACAGGATTATTTTGGAAAGGAATATAGATATTATTGAACATTCTAAAGAAGTAAGAAAAAAATACAATAGCACAACATTGGAGCAATATTTTAAAATCTCACACATTAACATTTACAGCCTTCTTTGTTTACCACAATAAACGGCACTAAATATTATACTTTTTCCTTTTCTTCTATTATACCAAAATGTCTTATTTTTACTATATCAGAAAGTGTAGCATCAAATACAATAGGTTGTATTTTTGTCTTGGATTCTCTTGAAAACAGATGTATTTAATGCTTGCAAAGTACGATTTTTGTGGTCATAATTTCAATTTTCTACAGAAGCCGTCTTCATCACTTTTTCTGCATTATTATTTATTCTGTAAGAGATCTTTGAAACAGATATTTAGAATTAAGAAAATATTTAAGAAATCTGACTCACTTAATGGAGCTCTGTTTAAAGTATCGACAGTCGCATTCAAAACAATTTATTATTCTGCTTTTTTTTTTGGAAAATGTGTGGTAAGTATGCACAGGAATGCCACATTTTTGACAAACACTCCCTTGTTAAAAGCTGTTTCCCGCACTCATGCAAACGGAAACAGAAAAGTAAGATTTTTTTTTAATTGCTTTAAAACAGTTTTCACACTGTCCCCGAACTGGAACCGTACTACAGAAACATAAACATGTATTATTTTGATTTCTAAGCAGTGACTGCTTTTCTAGTAAAACACTGAACGCAATGATAATTTGGAGCCATTTCACTGCACAACCTCCAATAAAAATTTATTTAGTGCAATGGATTTGGTCGTGCAACAATTTTAGACACCACCCAGATGGGTGCAGGAACAGAGTGCAACCTAAAAATTTACAGTTACATGAGGACATAGTTTTAAATTTTATGGGGAAAAGCACGGATGACTATAACAGTAATAACAATAATATGGTAAAATAATTTGCAACCTTTAACAATTTAGGCAAAGCTTGCTTGAATGAAAGCAAATTCTGTCTAACCATGCAACAACATTCTTTCAAGTGAGCTGTTTAACTCTGGTACATACAGGCCAAAAACTGTGACATTCTTGTTATTAATTGCTGTTATTCTTGCTATTTGCCAAAAATATATTGTCCTGGAGTACAATGACAGAAAATATGGAAAATTAGAATCTGAGACAAAAAAAATAAAAATGAGATGTAATCAGCTGACACAGAGATGTGTATAGATCAGTTGCTTCTGCCACTGTAGCACTGTGCCACTACTGTTTAACACATTCATCATGGAAAAAAAAAGATCCTGGGTTCAAACTCAGGTACAGGCAGATACCTACTGGCCTGGAAGAACACCTGAAATTCGATCCTTTCCCCAGTAAAAAAGCCATTTATAGATGAGTCATTCCATATACTCTCTTTCAGTTACAGCAACTCACAAGAGCTAAGGTTGTACTGGTGGAGTTGGAACGGCTCTTACAGCTTTTTGATTCCTGTAGTAAACAAGAAATTGCGCCGAGTATCAAAATACAATGTTAGTTACACAAATGAAGAATGCTCAATAGTCCCATTTTCAATAATTTGGGGAGTCAAGCAAAATACAAAAGCGGATGAAATTACTATGTGGGGCAACTCAGCTGAGTTTTAGCAGAGATCTGCGTTCCAGGAGTGATTTCTTACTATGTTTTAATCACGACGGGCGGGGTGGGGTGGGGGTGGGGTTATTAAATACAATATCCACTAACACAAACAATACTATTGTACGTCAACAACAATATTTTGCCGACTAACTCTTATAATGCTTTTAGGGGCAATAATGAGAATCAGTGATCCAGACTCACAGAACATAATTTGCATAGCAGTGTCTTTAAATGGCTGGAGTTTACATCCATTTTATATTTTGTGCCACTTTGAGGGAAATGCCAAAGTACCAAAATTGTATTGAATTCCGGAGCTAAACCAGTTAACTTAAATATACGAGTTTATAAATATATAAATCAATTTACTTGAGTATATATAATTCAATTAACTTGCATATTCAAGTTCATTAACTCAAATGTTTGAATCAATTGAAATAAATATGCATTTTGACATGTTTGTAACTTGAAGAAACAAACAACATGAACTGTTATTTGTGATTTTGAATTACTTTTATTAACATAAAAAGGTCGATACTAAATCCTTTAGTATAAGCATAGTCCTGTGCTTCAAAATATTCAGCTGGAAAGCACTGGCTTGTAAAGTGATATCTCTGCCAGGGTTGTTCCAAATTTTTAAGATTTATTTTTTTTTCGTTTCCCAAAATGTAATCGCAAAGATCCGATATTTACTTTTGGAGTAATGTCATCCAGAAAGCAAAATACCTTTGAAAATTATCCAGAATATTATCTGGATCTTGTCTAAAATATAATAATTTCTTTCTTTCACTAGGCGCTACCATGAACACAGAAAAAAAGAGACATAGCGTGGATCCAGGCTATTATCAGGATCTTTCCGAATCATTTCCTACTTTGGTCAGGCCCCCACACACCCTAAGAAAATTTAAAGAGATACATATATTAGTTTTGAAGTTTTCATGCCACGCCCACAGACAGACAAACAAATACTGTCTAAAACATAACATCCTTGCCACAGGTAAAAATAAGAATTCAGTAAATTTAAAATACGTGTTTTTAAAATGTGTTCTAAGAAATGATATCTTGAATTAAACCAAAAATTATTAAAAAGTACGGTGCATATGCCAATGATAAATAGTTATAACAATGCATCCCTTTGTTACAACCGCCATACCTTGGTATTAACAATATGACATATGCAATGTGAAATGGCTGCCCCTTTTCTCAGCAGATTTATATTTGTATCAAAAGAAGGGGAAATCTTTAGTATTTAAAGGCCAGAAGTATATATCAGTTGCATTACAATGGGTACTAACGACTGTGTAAAAACCAACTTCCTTCTTTTGGCTGAGTTATGGATTGTTCATAATGTTATTCCTCTAGCCATTAACATTCTGATGTTGTGAAGAAAGCATGCATATATTGCATTAATGAAGCAATTGTCTTTGTTGTAAAGTATACCTAAGCCCTTTAACACAATACTAAGTCTTTAACTGACACCAAAATTCTAGATTCTAAGGAAAGAATTGCTTGTGAAGTTGGCTTGAATAAAATATATCAGTGGAAAATATTTCATGCCAAAACACTCACGTTCTACTTTTGGACAATTGGATTAAAACTCCTACTCCTTTATCAGTATATTTCCTACACCAAAACGAACTAATGTTTTCTTCTGTCAATAACAAATCAAATGTCTTCTTATGTGTCTGTTCCATATTACAAGTCACTTGAAAACCTCTCCAATTCACAAGCTTTTCTGCTTATTTGAATTGAAAAAACAAAGCATAGCTAATATACAAGAAAAGAAAAGTTGTAAATTCATGAAATTGTATTATATGTCCAGTTAGATTGAAGAGTCAGAATGAAAATTTATAAGAAGTGATTGTCAATAATCTTTTATTGCCTGACTGTGTGAACAGGCTTGTTATTGGAAGAACCCTTGGTGCACACAATTTTACATTGCTTAATGCAGGTGTTCCACTGGAGCCGACCCTGTAACCGACCCTACAATTCTAGGGTTGGTTGCAAAAGTCGTAGAATCGTGAGAAAAAGCACGCAAAAATGCTGGGTCGGTTATGAAATCCCTGACAGGACGGTATAATTACAGACAGGCCGTAATGATCTTCCCGACAAGACGTAAGGTCGGGGACGTTTTTTGCACGGCCAGTCGTAGAACTACTACGACAAGGCCTAAACCCCTAACAGACAAGCCGGAGCACAAACAGACAAGCCATAAAGACAAGCAGACAACCCTGGAACATGTTGCCGACCCTTCCTGACAGGACTGATTATTTTTGTGGGTCGGTATCTATAGTTGGGATCCAGAATCAGGATCCATATCACACTATATAAACCCCCTCCCCTGTGATGTGCCATTCATTTCACATTTCAAAGATGACAGGAACACATCAAGAGCAACCGATAGATCACTTGAGGGTCCTTTTGTTTTTATTGAGTTAAATTTTTATTGTACATGATATTTTCACAGAAGACAGCAGAACCCAGCACCTGCCCAGCCAGCATCACCATCACCCCACCACCCAGAAGGAGAAGGAAGCCACAGAATCCATGGGTCCTGCCCTGGATACTGCAGAGAGAGGGGAGAGGTTGCTATAGAACACTCTTGGACGAGTTAATCACTACTGACATACCAGGCTGCAGAAATTTCACCAGGATGGAGCCAGCATTTTTTTATTTGATTGAAGAAAGAATCACCCCCCACCACCACCACCTCAGGAAGTCAAAATCACCAACTTCAGGAAGCCACTGGAAGTCGGGTTGAAACTGGCAGTTACTGTGAGACACTTATCCACAGGGGAAAGCTACACCTCACTGCAATACCAATGGAGGGTTGGAAGAAAGACCATCTGCAAATTTGTCCCCCAGGTCTGCAAAGCCATTTTGAAGGAATTTCAAGAGTATCTGGTGTGCCACACTGATCCTGAAGACTGGAGGACAATTGAGGAAAGATTTAGATACAGATGGAATGTCCCCCATGCAGTTGGTGCATTAGATGGAAAACACATTGCTATCAAGAAGCCCAAGAAGTCAGGCAGTGAATATTTCAACTACTAGGGCTACTTCTCCCTGGTTCTTTTAGTCGATGGAGATTACAAGTTCCTGTGGGTCAACGCGGGGGCCAGTAGGTCATCATCTGAAGCACAGATTTTCAACCGCAGCAAACTGAAAAGAAGAATTGAGAACGGAACCTTGGGACTACCACCACCTGAACCACTTGGACCCAGGGGGCCAGATCTACACTACTTCCTGCTGGGGACGACGCCTTTGCCCTGATGCCTTGGCTGGTCAAGCCTTACAGTAGACGCCAACTGACCAGAGAAGAGAGAATAGCCAACTACAAGATATCCAGGCGGAGCAGAGTGGTCAAGAACTCATTTGGTATACTTGTCAGGCAATTCAGGGTGCCATTGACCACGATGGAGCAGAGGCCAAAAGTTGTGAGACACATTGTGTTAACATGTGTGGTACTACATAACATGTTGAGCAGCCATCAGGGGGGAGCAGACAGACCACCTAGTCCAGCTGATGACATACAACTACCACAGGGGGATCAGGGGGAACAGAGACATCATGAGAATTTAAGAAACCCATTGAGGGAGGCCAAACATCAACGAGACCTACTGAAAGACTACTTCAATCATGTGGGGGCACTGGCTGGGCAGGATGACAGAGTTTAAGAAGACTGGGGGAAAGGACATGCTGTCATCTATCAGTCCTTTTCAGGACTACCCAAATAATCCAAGAACTTTTATTTAGCAAAGTGTCGCCTCAAAAATAACCCCAATTTTCTAACTCTTTTATATAAGTTCCATTTCACCAAAAACATTCCCCATCATAAACAGAAATCCATCCCAAACTCAGTTCAGAAAAATATATTTTATCACTTACAGATTTAAAACCAGGTCCTCAATTTACAAAGTACACATCCCACCGCAACATAACCTGGCTTAATTCTCCGAAAAAATAACTTTCAAAATAAGGGGAAAATTTTTTGCAAATATTAGTACCTGAAACTATTTTATGGCAAGAATTAAAAAAATTTGCAAGACAAAATTATACAGGTTTGCAGTCCCAGTTTAATATTTTTTTATTCAGTTTGTCAGTCCATTGCCACTCATATGTTTGTATATTTTGTTAGGGCTCATGTTTGTTTGTCTGTGAGTGTGCATGTGGCATTTGATTTCAAGTGGGATTTTGGGAGGCACATGGGTTTGAGTCTGTATCTGGATTTTGGGGGACGTGGGTTTGAGTCTGTATCTTGATTTTGGGGGACGTGGATTGGGGTCTGGATTTTGTTTTTTGGGGGTGGGGAGTGTTTATTTAAAATTGAGTTTTGTTTAGGGGGTGGGGTTGGTTTTACTTTGATTTCTTAGGGGATTATTTTTTCTTAAGGAAATTTTTTTTTGTTAAGTTTTTTTTTTTGGTTTTGTGGTGGAACTTCATTAATATTTGTTTAACATTCACTCATTTATTCACACATTTTTTTTTCGTGTACTGTGGGGAGGTGTAAGTGTTGGACGGTGTGATTTTTTTGTTTTTGGGCATAGACGTGTAGCTTGTTAATTGTTTTTGGAAGATTCGGGTGGCCCTTAAAAGCATGCTAGAATGCAAGAGACAGGCCACCAAAAGTCAAGAGGTCAGCACATATCAACTTCCACAAGCATCACAGGCCACAGCAGGATGTGAATACATACTCACCAGACCGGAAACTCAACCAGTCTCCATTCCAGTCGGGTTTGGTGCGACTTGTGCGGGCTAATCCGCTGATTTGGACTGACTCTGACTCTGCTGGCTGGACTGGCTGGGAGCTCTGTTTATGATGAGTGGAAGATGGCACTGGTGATGGTGCTGGTTGAAGTTGAGAGGGTGAAAATGGCTGTGGTGTATCCATCTCCTGATACTGCTGATACTGCAGCACACTGGGAATTGCTGCAAAGAGACTGGATAATCCAAAAGTGTTGTGCTGACTTTCCTCCTGTTGTGAAAGTGCAACTGAAGGTGGGTTGAAAAGCATCTGTCTGGAAGTGCCAGGCTGTTAGTCATCCACAACTACATAAGAAGTTGACTGTGCTGATGCTGATGAAGGCCTTGGTGGTTGCTGTACTTTTGCTGTACAGGCTCTCCTGCGGCTGTCTGTGAAGGCTGCACAACTGGAATGAAGACTGGTAAGTTTCTGGTAGCTGCTAGCTGCTCCCAAAGTCTTTCTTTCTTCTGCTTGTCTTTGAAACTGTCGTTGGTCTTGTCATACAGTTTCTCGTACTGTTTAATGAACTCCACGATGGCCTCTTTGTCTGAATCACTCAGGAAAATGGACTTCATCTGGCCCTTCTTCTGTCTGGATTGAGTTGATTCTACGTCAGTATCCATGTCAGTTCGCACTCTCTTCTCTCCTCTTTCTGGGCGCTCTTCCCTCTCTCTCTCCACCCTCTCTCTGTCCTTCTCCTCCTGTTCAATCCTCTCTCTCTCTCTCACCCCTCTCCTCTCTCTCCCTCCTCCTTCTTTCTATATCCACAGCAGTATCTCCTAACTCAAACTGTGGTTGAGTGTCAGTTGGTACTTCAATCTTTCTCCTTCTGCCCCTTGGCATGCTGATCAATCAATCAAGTGTACAGCTTGTTTTAAAAAACAAAATCTTAAAATAAAAGTGAAACCTCACAGAACAGATTTCACTCCCAACCAGTCCAGCCTAGCTCAAAACTTAAGCTAATTTCAAAAAAATAAAAAACCTAAAAGAAAAGCTGCACACCAGTTGTCTCTTGACAAGTCAAAGCCCAAAGTCTTTTTATACCCACAGATTTGGAAACAGACAGGCCGTAAGATGCAAAAATATTGCCAGCCTGTCGTTTACAGTTCCCGGCTTGTCTGTTAGTGTTAGAGGCCTGTCGATTATTATTTACAGCTTGTCTGTTTCAGTTTACGGCCTGTCAGTTGCAATTTTTCCCAACTCTAGGACCCAGTCGGTTAAAGTTACCAACTGGCCTGTAAACTTTACAGGCATGTCGGGAACACTTACAGACAGGTCGGCTGAAGTTACCGACTGTACTGTAACACTTCCCGCACAGTCGGTGAGTCATCACGTACAGCCTGGAAGTCCATATTTGGGACAAGCCGGATACTTGTTACAGACAGGCCTGTTTGATTAACCGACAAGCCAGGAAGTGTAACCGACAGGCTGTTAAGTTAACCGACAGGCCTGTTGCTAGGGGGCTGAAATTAGGGTTGGATACAAGGGTCAGGAATAAATATGTTTGATATTTCACTGACTCTCCCCGACAGGCCGGTAACTTGCAACCGACCCTAACCGACCATGTAAACATTGGTCCCGACTCTTCAAAAATGCATAGTTACCGGCCTGTCAGCTCCAGTGGAACACCTGCATAACATTTATAGAGAGAGACAGTCTACAAGTTTCATTCAAGCAACTGATTAATCAAGAAATAAACACCATACACAATGAATATCAGTGACTGTTGTTCTCAAGCAGAAGTAAATATATTAGGCTCTTACACTATCGTGTTCGGGGAGAGAGGCAATCTAGAAGCCATGTTTAAGGGTCCTGACTATTTAGTGACCAACATAGAAAAGATCAGACTGGACACTATGATGGAATAATGCATGATTTGGAGTCATAATGCTTTAGATTGTTCAGGCATATCCTAGGGGGAGATCTGAACATTCCATTCAGTTTTCCAATGTTAAAGAAGCTGGTACAAGAGAACCCTGATCAGTGGTCTGAAGTTAGATGTTATCCTTGCATGCTAGAGTACAGTTTCAGCACTAGCCACAAGCTGTATCTCAAAATATTATCTCGGCAGTTTCAAATGAAGCATCTAGTTACTGTAGTCCCAAATACACCCAAACTTTATGCAATGTAATGTGCCTGACTGGCAGCACTTATTTTTTCTGTGAACAAAAGTTAAATTTTACTACAGTTAAAGGATATTTTTAGGAAAAGTTTTATGTGATGTACTTATAAATCAACTCAGATCAACTTGGATAATAGATGTTACAGATTTATGGATTAGTTTTTATATTGTAGTGGCTTTTTAAATCTTGTTGTTTTAAATTCTCAATTGAAGGAATAATAAGGATACAATGCTTCAGTGAAAGCAAGTGGCAAAGCCTTTATCAGTTGATTAAAACATAAACACTGGCAAGCCATGATTGTAAAAAAAAATATTAGAGTGGACAACCTAGTGGACATAAATAGTGATAGACATGTCATAAATATGGACAGAGATTGCCAACAAGTCACCAAGTGTGTCTTAATCATTGCAACTTTCGACCTAGTGGAACAAGGGGGGGGAGGAAAAGGATTAGAACAATAAAGACTATTGAACAATATAGACCTTTTAAAACAAGGAGGTGTCAACAGGGCTCCAATTCTTCTAATTTAGTTGTTTTAAAGTCTTCTGATGACAAATTCTGTAACCTGGCATTATTGAATACGCACGCAATCAGTTGTGAACAAGATAGATCAAATTACATCCTTTTTATCTGATTACAACCTAGATATTTGTTGTATCACTGAGACTTGGCTCCAGCCTCATAATGACTTTGAAAGACAGTGCATTGCTCCAGATGGGGACTGCCTATTGAATAAAGATAAAGAGGGCAGGAGGGGGGAGGTGTAGCTATCATATGTAGAGAACAGTTGAATCCTAAAATGCAGAATTCTGAAAAATTCAGAACATTTGAATGCATGTTGGTTTCAATGAGTACGCCTTTTGGAAATACTCAGATTGCCACAGTGTACAGACCACCAGATACAAACTTTAATGAATTTGTTGGAGAATTGACAAGCTTTCTAGAAATAGTTACATTGGGAGATGAAAAATTCCTAATTTGTGGTGATTTTAATGTGCATCTCGATTGCTTAGACAAACCAGAATGTAAAAAGTTTCTCGACATGCTACAGATTTTTTATACCGAGCAACATGTAAAGGTCCCAACTCACAGAAATGGCCATATCTTGGATTTTATTTTGTCAAGGTTGTCTGTAACTTAAAAGTGTCCAACATGGTGCTAGGAGATAGTCTATCTGACCACTGTTCAGTTATATGCAATATTTCAGTTGACAAACCCAATCAGGATAAACAAGAACTAACCTTCAGGAAAATAAAGGATATTAATCTTGGTGTATTCAAGTCAGACATTTAAAATTTAACACTGATTACATCCCCATCAGAAAATCTAGTTCAGCAAACTAGTTCAGCAATACAATACATGCATGTCTGACATTGTTCAGAAACATGCCCCACTAAAAACAAAGGTCTTCAAGAAAAATCACATGGCTCCTTGGTTTAATAAAAAAATTGCAGAAGCTAAGAAACTGAAATGAAAGTTAGAGTGGGCATGGAAGAAGACAAAACTTGAGAGTGATTTTGACTCTTTTTCAAACCAAAGAAAAATCTTGAACCATCTCATGAGTGAAGCAAAAAAGACTATTGCAGTGATTTGATGATCAAGCATGAAAGCAACCCAAAGCAATTGTTCTCCATTGTAAACAAACTTAGCAATCGAAAGAAAAAAAAAGTCTACTACCAGATCACACATGCCCCAGTGAACTTGCCAACAGCTTTAGTGAATTCTTCAAAACAAAAATTGACAAAATAAGGGATAAATTTAGTGAAAACAGAACACAGGAAATGGATTATGACAAAAAATTCACTACACCATTTTTATCTGAGTTCTCGGCTGTCTCAGAATCAACAGTGAAGAAAGTGATTTTACACTCCCGTAGCAAGTCATGTATGAATGACCCTATGCCAACAACACTTCTGAAAGATACAATTGATGAATTGTTACCTGTTCTAATAAAAATTGTTTATTTGTCAATTTTGCACGGGAAAATACCAACGGTATATAAGAATGCAGTGCTAACACCACTCATGAAAAAGTGAATGGGGAACAAATTCTCAAGAACTATAAACCTGTATCAAATTTGCCATTTATTTCCAAAATCATTTTAAAATGTGTCTCCATGCAAATACAGGACTATGTCAGCGCAAATAAGCTGAACACTTCCCTCCAATCAGCCTACAAGGAAAATCATTCCACACAAACAGCTCTACTCAAATATTTAATGATATTTTGACAGACGTTGACAAAGGGAATGTAATGATGGTTACACTATTGGATCTTTCTGCTGCATTTGACACAGTGAGTGTTGACATCCCATTGAGATGACTATGACAATCAATTGGAATAGATTCTACTTGTTTGAAGTGGTTTGAATCATACCATACTGGGAGATCACAGCATGTTATGATTAAGGGATCCAAGTCTGAAGATGTTCAGCTAAGCTGTTGTGTTCCTCAAGGCTCAGTGCTTGGTCCAGATCTTTACAGCAAATACACATTACCACTTTCAGGGCTCATTTCATCTCTTTTTCTTTCATATCATTTTTATGCAGATGATTTGCAAATTTGGATTTCCTTAAATCCTAGTGACATTGAGAATCAAATTCAGGCTCTATTGAAACTTGAGCACGGCGTGAAGGAGACTGGCAAATGGATGTTTAGCAATAAACTACAATTAAACAAAGAAAAACTGAATTAATGATAATTGGAACTAAGCAACAAAGGCAGAAGATGAAATTATCTTCCATTGAGTTAGCTGGTGAACTTATTGATGTTGTACCAGAAGCTAGAAACCTAGGAGTCATTATTGACAGCTCTCTCACTATGGAAGCTCATGTAAACAATGTTTGCAAATTATGCTACATTCAACTGAGAAATATTACAAAGATTAGATGCTATCTTACCACTGAAGCTACAAAAAGGTTGGTACAAGCACTGGTAATAAGCAGACTGGACTGTTGTAATGTTTTTTTCTTTGGCATATCTGACAAGCTTTTGTAAAGGTTACAAAAAGTAAAAATCGGGCAGCCAGAATCATCTCCAGAAAACAATATAGAGAAAGCATAATCCCAATATTAAAGTCATTGCATTGGCTTCCAGTTAAGGCACGCATAAAATATCCCATTCTGCTAACTGTGTATAAAGCCAAAAATGGCCCAGAGCCAGAATACATTAGTGACCTACTGAAGCCACAAACAAGTACCCACAGCATGACTTGAAGGTCAGCAAAGCAGGATTTGCTGGCAGTTCCAAAACACAATCTTAAGACTGGTGGACATCGTGCATTCTCTGTTCATGCTCCTCATCTTTGGAATAATCTGCCTCAATATATCAAATTCAAGACTAACATTGCCTCCTTTAAAAAGTCACAGTTGTTTTAAAACATTTTAATAAACTATAATTATAGACTATTGTAAAGCACTCTGAGCATAATGGAAGAGCGCTATATAAATCATCTATTTTATTATTATTATACACCAGAGGAATGGCTTTTTGTGGGAGCAGTATTTAGAGACAGATGGTAAATATCATACGATCTTACGATCTGAGCAAATGATTACAAATGCTTCGGGTAGATGTGGCAGCCAGTAGGGTCAATTTAGATGATTGTATCTTCCATTAGTTGGCACCCAGAGAATTCATTGTGAATGAACAACTGGGCTTCTATTAACCAGCAAAACTGTAAGCATATATAGGAAGTAGTTTGTAAAGCACAAAATTGATGTCACCATATCATTAGGTGCTGATATCAAAAATCGTGCTGTGCAATTACCAGAAACTGTTCTTCAAATATGAAATTCAAATGGAACGAAATGTGGCACCTCAAGACCTTCTCCATCGTTTTTCTACTTTTTAAACAGCCTATCTGACACATTTTGGATAGCCACATTGGAGGAAATTATAGATTGTTGTAACTCTTTTGAACACTTATTGTGGGAACCATTACGAACTCTTAAGTACAAGAGTTATGCGTGAATATCTGGTGGTGTTGGTGTTGAACCTGGCTAGGCTGTTTTGAACCCTTTGAAATTTCTTAACATTACAACCAGCAAGGCTCCTAAACAATGAATTATGATAGTCAAGCTGACTGCTCACCAGAGTGTTTACAGCAATCACAGTATGATTCCTGTGATAGATACTAATGACCCTGAGTTGGGAAAAACATGCCTAACAGACACTCTGAACATGCCTAGAAAGGAAGAAATCAGAGTCAAACCACATACCCAGAGTTTTTAACCACCTTTGCAGAGTACAGTGGATTACCTGGTATATTGACTGGCAAGCAACTCTTTAGCGTTTCAAATTACATTTTATACCAAAAAAGTGGTGAATCAGTTTTTTTTTAAGTTCCATCTCATTTGCTGATTGCCATCTCTTCTGTATCTCCAACAACTAAGTAGAAAGAGACTGTCTCCATATTGCTATCTGTTTGAAGAGAAGACTGTGTATGGTGATAGGCTAGTCTGAATACGTACGTCTTTAGCTTGGGTTTAAACCAGGTGATAGCGGCCTTGGTTCTAATGGATCCCAAAAATACTATATTACAAATTATTTTTCACAGAACAAGGGTTTGAACTCAACGTTCTTGCAAACCTACAACCCTTATTTTTAAAGTTAAATTTAGAGAACTTTACTCCATAAGTTCAATTCTCAGAAGTTTTTTTATGTCAGTAACAATCCACAAAGCCCTGTGTGATAGAGAAAGTTAGGACCCACTAGAACATAACAGTCTTTACCAGTGAAACTGGGGTCATGGATTGGAGCATAACATTCATGGGGTGATTATTTATATACTACCCCTACAATGGATCTTTATTACATTTATTAGTTATGACTTTGAGTTCCCCGTTCTTGCAGTAGTTACTAGTAAATGTATAATTTTTACAGTGTGGAGTATTGTAACATATTTCCTGTTGATCTTGGGAGGTTGAACATTTGCATAAATGTAAATGTTTATAGTCTAGTATTAGTATCTATACTATCACTCGACTTTACATTTACACCCTGGCATGGGTTTCAGAACTTTTTCACACATGTTATCTGCCTCAGTTCCCTCTGGGAACATACTTGGGAGCAGCCACAATAGAGCGCTCACACTAAGAACCCACTAGAAGCCAGGTACCCATTACTCTTGGGTGAAGAGAGACACATTAGTGTTAATACCTTGCCCAAGGGTACTATCCCTGAAAAACTGGCAGTGACGGGAATCAAACCCGGTACCTTCATATTTCGAGTCCAACACCTTAACCACTCAGCAACCACAACCACTTCCCGGCTTGTCAGTTAATCAAACAGGCCTGTCTGTAACAAGTATCCGGCTTGTCCCAAATATGGACTTCTAGGCTGTATGTGATGACTCACCGACTGTACGGGAAGTGTTACAGTACAGTCGGTAACTTTAGCCGGCCTGTCTGTAACTGGCCACTCCACAGCCAGTTGCTCTTTCTCAGGTATCAGAATCACAGATTATGTATACTGCTTATCCTTATTGTCCTCCCCATCTTTCTAAGTGCCGTAAAAACTAGAGCATCCTGGGTCCGGATCCTATGTCCCTTAGATCATTGTTGTCCTGGCCTCCCTGATTAGGAAGGCTTAGATTAACTCTTCTGCTGTCCACTTATTTATTCTTATTGACAACTTTCAAAACAACTTTCATTTTCAGTTTACTGTGTTGCTGTTAACCTAATTGTTTTCTGTTCCTTTGATGGCATTCTGTGATAACTTTTCCAGCTGTGCTTGTCAAAGTAATAATTTTACATATTCTTTCGAGATACGTGGAACTCTTCATATGACATGGGTGCTAGTGGTTGGGCTCAAGAGCAGTTGTTCTGTTTTCCTTTATCATTATCTTTATTAGTTCCAGAGTCATTCCAAAAATAGTTTGCAAATCTGGAGAAAAGAAAACCTCACTAAACCATCCATGTCTCTTCTCATAAATGCGGTGATGCTTAAAAGTGATTGATTAAAATATGGAGTAATTTCCTTTTTTTAGTTTCGTATTAATTTGTACCCACCGAACATAGCAGAATTGTTGAGGAATGCATTAAAATGACCACAGTCAATAAGGATGAGCTTGTTATGATCAATTTTGACACAGGAATCAAAGATAAATACAGGCAGTGTCAACACTTCTGGGCATTTCTCTCAAAAGTTAGGTGTTACCAACAATATTTGGGAGAGATGAATGCGACAGATACATGCTTCCCATTGAGGAATCATCACTTTTTCTGTCTCATCTGGGACACAATTTGTGACATCAAAACAGCCCTATTATGCATGCATATATTGATTAAAGAACCTGTAGCACCATCAACACAACTTAACATAACCAGATGCCATGTTATAAGGGAAATGTTTCCCTTTTTGTGCAGCTCCCTCCCCACAGCTTACAAACATAAACAGCCATGTTAGCAGAATTGCTGTGACTTGGTAGAATGGATTGCTTTTTCAGGGCCACTTATATCCTTGTAATATTGCACTATAAACTGTACAGTAAAACCTTTGTCTGGTGCACACAAATTGTTTTAATCTACATAAGTTATTCTGATTGAGCAAATGGACAATAATTACTCAAAGATCGTATTTTTTGGAAACCCTTACAGGAAAAAAGAAATACATTACAGAATAAAAGTTTTGTTTATAATTTGTATTTCTTGAAAAACAGTGCCAATGGACATGAAATATAATATCTGGGAGTAACTTGATATAAAAAAATATTTCAATTATAGTATGTATATGGCTTTTCAATAGACATCCAACTCAAATATAGTCAATAGTAAGTTGTTTCAATATTTGGTTATGTTTATGTTTCATAAACAATTCTTAATAAGTACTGTAATTACAAGAATATCAACTTCTATGAGTTTGATCATGCACACATTTATATTTCACATGAAAATGTAATGACAGAAGTTAAACTCTTATGGCAGAATTTGAAATTCTTTTGACAGAATTTCCACTCCTTGTATTGCAGTGGTTTAGAAGAATATCAAGTTCAGTCAGTAGAATTTAGGCAGAATTTATAATTCTTTTGGTGAAACTGAATTAATTCAAATTTTATTTACAGTTTTCAAAATTTGTTCACATGCATTATGAATAAGATTCATTCAGAATTTAAATTATGACAGAATAATCCTCAGCAAAATCAAATTGGAGGTCCAGATTTTAGATTACATTTAAGAATTATAACCATCCAAATTTTTTATCTAATACTTCTTTTCCTTTTATCAAGTCAGAAACATACCTAGCCATGGTTTGAATTTTAAGGTCAGAAATTCTCATGTTTCCGGTATAATAGTGGAGTTTTTAAAACTTTACTTGAAAAAACAGCCAAACCAAGCTTTGAATTGATGTTCGATAAAAAACAAATAAGAGATATGAAATTTGCAATGATTATTCATAATACTATATTTTGTTTATTTATTTTCTTTTACTTTATAAATAGCAAAAGTGCCATCTAAGTAATTATTATTATGCTAAGCATTCTGGAAAGTAGTTATATTGAGTAAAACAATACAATTTTAGAAACAGATATATACAAACCCATGTTTGAAAATTATTAGCCACCCATTTGGCTTTGTATGTGGATAGAATAAAAATAATCTTGTTAACTTTTGAAATGAGTTTGCATAACATTCATAAGTATTTTGTAGTCTAAATATTACAAACACAAGAACCATTGATATCATTTATATCCATATCTTCATTTTCAGTAACACTCATCATCAGACAGAAATGGTTCAAATTTATAAAAGCAAAATGCTTCCTTCACGATTGCTACTGTTATCACCACTAAAACTTAATTTATTTTCACCAGTACCAACTTCTGAATCTCTGCATGATTAATGTGTACAATTAGATTTTGAACACCAGGAAATAATTTCAAGAATACTGTATTTTTGCAGTGTGTTTTTTGTGCAAGTGAACATTTCTTCTGACAATCGTATGACATAGTGTACACAAACTTTGGACTTCTGATCTTCAGTATTTTTCTTCCAAGAGGGAGAGAAATTTGAGGGATAAAAGTTAAAATAGTGGCATAGACATTGGCGTGGTGTAACTGGGAGAAGTGTTAATGTATTTGTGTGGGAGATGTGCTTTATATACAAATAAAACATTTGTATGTTAAAATTGGGATCACAGGCTCTTTAACACAGCTCATTGTTGGGGCCCCACATTAAAATTAATGAAGATATTCTGTTGGTCTGGCATATATACTATCATTATACTGTTGAGGTTTTTTCCCTTATTATACAATTTCATTTTTTTTCCTTTTTTTATTTTCGGACTTTCATGAATTGTCCACTATTCTGGTGCACTAAGCATGTTTCTAATTGCTTTGCAGCTTGCATGTGTCAACTGAAACTAATATCAGCCTTGTTCATTTATGTTTTTAGATTTTTTATTATATTACGTAACTTGATGGAAGTTTCTAGATAAAATTTGAGGTCCATGGAGTGTCGTACACCACTTCACCTTCAGCAGGCAGAGGACTAGTCCTTCCTTGCAGAAGTTGCAGGAATTTCTTCATCCTAGACTGAGCAAGTAAGTGACCATTCTGACAGTGCAAACAAGTCTGACATAACTTTGATCTCATTTATAGCTTGTGTACAGAATGTTCCTCTAATTTCATGCATCCCATTCTAATTCCAGATCTGATAACCTTGGTCAGGGATCCCTGTGTTCGACCCCTGTATAGTAAAGTACGCCGAAGACAAAATTGACAGAAAGATTTAAGCACAGATAAATGTGTTGGAAGATCATTTATCCAGTATTGAGAAGGAAACTTTGGACATTATGAGAATTACAAGTATTTGCAAAAAAAAAAATATTAAAGCACATGTCAAAATCTGTAGTTTTGTCGTACTGGGAAGAGCCCCTAGTCACCTGCCTCCTGAACTTTCTGCTATGCCACCTCCATCTGAGCTTAGGGAAGAAACATGCTTACAACAAGAGGTGCAGGCTTGACTTAGACATTTAGTCGAAAATTCAAAATCAGTTTCTGAAAATTACAATGGGATGTGTGTGTGTGTCCGCAACAGGATCAAATGGTCTCATGAATACATTGATCGCTATTCAGAAACTGATGAAAGTCATAATGAGAAAAATTACAGCACTGATAAAAAGTGTCAAAGAAAAACTGATGAGTCATTTTAGAAAATTCTTCAAGAATTAGAAAAATATATCTCCCAACTTTCTGTACTTGGATTCAATTCAGGTAAATATGATTTAAATTTGATTAAGAAAAATATTATAGCCTACATTACTAAACATTACAATGACAAGGGTATATATACAGTTAAAAAGGAAAACAATTATTTAGCAATATCCAGTCAAAGTTAAGGTGTCTTTATGTTTCTAATTATCTTGCTGACGGATGTTCATATGCACATTTTTAGAAGCCTATGGTTATGACATTTCTAAGGGAGTTTTCACTTGTGAATGGTTTGATTCTTATGAAAAAATCGTTTATCCGAAATTACCTGAAATTGGAGGTTTTTGTTTATCTTTTTAAAAAATTGACTATCTTGAATGATGTATCCTTTTTTTTCTACTGAATTATTATCCAATGAGTATATTCTGTATTGGATTCATCTAAAATCACAATGGTTATTGCGGGACTCTGAAAATTTATTGGAATCATATCTAATGGGAAAACTCCAATAAATCTTTTAATTATATATGGGTCTTATTTCATTAAGTAGTTTAACTGATTTAAATTCATAGTTAAGAAATATTTGCATTTCTTGATTGATAAATTGTAACTACCTCAGCAAATTCTATGTATACAATGATATACATAGTTTCTGTAAGTGCTTTGGAAGATCTTAAGCTTAATGTGATGTCATATCTAAGTTCATTAGACAGTGTATTAAAGCACTCAGCCCTTCGGGCTTCGTGGCTTTAATATTCAGCCGATCAATAGTTTAAAACATCATAAAGCACTCGAACATGTCTTTTATTCCTATATTGAAACACCATTAATTATTAGTTTAATTTGGTCTATTTCAATGTATACATATAGACACCCCTGGATACATGCTACACCACCACCTTTTGTTGGCTAAGAATGATTATTAAAACATTTGAACCATTATATGAAACTGATCCTAATTCTCCTGGTTGACCTTTGGAAAAAAGGGCAGCTTGGCCTTCAGAAAATGTCAGATCACTGGACGAATAATGGTCCAGTGAAAATAGCTGGCTTCTATTCTCTGATCAAAAACATTCTAAAATTGTAAAGTAACCAGCCACACATTGCATTGATGTGGTGAGTTTCTTTCGTTGTAAGCGTCTCTACATTTTTTCCAATAACAACTGTGTCTTTATCTGGAAGAATATTACAAATTCTTAAGAACGTACAGCTTATTCAAATAAGATTATATAAATAATAATAAGTTTAACCTCAAGCCCTGTAGTTCTGTTTTTGCAGCAGTGGATGTAAATTCCTACCCCCTTTCTCAGTGGATTAGCTACAAGATTTTAATTAATGCTTTACCACTGCACATAGCAATATAAAACTCTGGTTTCTTTCTGGCACAAGTTACAAAATCTTCTATGGCTATTACAGCATCATGAATCATTTGGAACCTACCCATATAACACTGTTTCATGCAACCCAACAATGGAAAAATTTTGTCCAACTACGTACCACTCCTGATACCCTCCCGAACGTCTGAAAACAGTAAATTATAAATTTTTGAACAGGTTAACAATTCTACAGGATTTTGGAACCTATTCAACGTAAGAAATGTGTCCCCCATCGAATCCTGACCAATCTGTAGTGGTAAGGATACTCTCTTTAATGCCATAAATTATAAAAAAAGAACTGCTCCTAAAATTGATATAGTTCATATGTCATTCCTATGTCAATCTGGATCTTAGTTGTAATTTCCATATAAATGTCTCCCTGATAACCTCCATATGTATGTATCCAACCTCATCTCATTTCAAGCAACCGATCCATCAACATTTTTATTACAATGGTCCAGAATTTGTTAGAGATATCCCAGGGAGAATTGAACTCTCACCCAGTGTTTAAAAAACCTTTAGCCATAACCCTCAACACATTGCATTAATAGACAACTGCCCTTACAATACTACTTCAGACTAGGTAGAAGCAGTATCACAAAAAACTCAAAAGGTCTGCTTTGACGTGCCCCAAGGATATCTGAATGAAGCATTTGTAGCCAATATACACACGCCAGGTGAATCACTTGCAGAGGGAGTAGTAGTACATGGCCATTATTGGTCTAAGATATGGATCAGCAAAAGCGACACCATTGCTCTTAAATTGAAGCTACTTTTCTGCCAGCTCCACAGGGGACCATCCAGAATTTTGTGTGTCAGTTTTCCAAAGACTGCTCTTTGATAACTTCCCCTTATTTTTTACATCCATGGCATGCTAAATAAAGTTACCACTAAATTTAAATTAAAAGCACGAATAAATAGGTTTATGAAAAATATTAATTTTCCACGATAACAATACTTTACACCACCCAGAAACTCCAGTGAATTCAATCACCACAAAAGTTAAATTTATAATACAAATTAATGTGTTGGTGATGTTTTACTGGTTATTATACAAAAAATATGAACTTAAAAAGTTGTTAAAATACCACAAATGAGTACATATTAACTAAAATTTACTTGAGGACATTGTGACTTGTAAGAATACCTTGTACAAATAAGCTGTTAAAGTACATACAGTAATATAACTAGACAGATACTTTTACTAAGTAGTCTTCTTGACCTGTGGCATGGACTTGGCATGGTAGGTCTGGGGTTTGATCTTTGGCTAGAACGTGGAGATTGTACCCCATGCACCAAGGTAATTTACATAAACGTGTCCCTCTATCCACGATTATTAATGAGTACTGCCACTAGCTGGAGAGGTTAAACTTTGATAGACTGGCTTTGTGTTTAGGGGACACCTGTTCTAAGTTGTCTCATGCCAAAGAAACCGGATGTAAACAAAGGCTAAATGGGCCATTAGGCTCAAAGATTGATTTCACCTTTACTTTAATTATCTCAACATCAATTCCCAAATCATCACACATAAAATACAACTGTGACTATTGTGCTGAGGCAAAAGGGTAGACAGAGGGATCAAAATAACCGGATAAGTACTTGCCAAATGCCCACATGTGCATTCAAAAAGCAATTTATTTACTTCTTTGGTGTGAGTTAAAATTGCATTTAATATCAATAGATATTCATCAGATCTAGTGTTTTACACTTTTGTTTCGTATTGTAGTGCAAGGTGATTAATGTTCAGTTGAAATGATGGAACATCTTGTCAGGTAATATCTACTATCTGTCTGCTATGAATCTTAATAATTTATCACTCATACACAGAGTAATTGTTATCACTTTAATGCAATTCTCGTGGGCAGTGCTGTGCAACAGACACAATAAAGAGTATTTGTTATAGATTTTAGGCTTCCAATCAAAACAGAAATGCTTTGTAATTGTCACTTACTGGTTCACTCTTTGATGCTGACAGATAATTGTGTGATGGTTTGTAATTTATCATTGTTGCCTAAAATATGTTCTTTGTTATAATAACATGTTCCACATTATTCTCCCCATATGGCACCTTATGACTGACCGGTGTATGTCAGACTGATACAGAAGATTTATTGACAGCTTCAAGGAAAACACAGCCAATATTTCTACTAAAAAGGATAATGAACTATTGAGCTAATTAAGTTGTGGAGCAGTATAACTCTAATATCTGGATATGGATGTTGTTCATCTCTGGGTTGTTTGTATAGCAGTCTCTTTTTATTACAAAGTTGATGTTTCAGGTAACGTTTTAATTTGTTATATGGAACTATGTTTTTTGTGTTTGATATTATACATTCTTAAAATGTCATTTTGCAAGTAATTGAAAAACAAGTTGGTTTTCCACAAGTGTATTTTAACTAGTGGAAATGTTGTGCATGAATTAAGACCAATGTCAGATATTATATTGCTGAGTGATCTGCATAAGCAGTTTGGTGACATAAGGTTAGCTTAAGTAAATTCAAACTGACAAAGTTGAACAGACAAAAAAAACTAATTAGTTAGATTCTGATAATTGTAATTAACTTACTAATTACTTATTTAAAAATGTGTCTGTAGAAGACAAAATATCACTTAATGAAATCACCTTAGGGCAAATTTGCTAAAAAATCAACTTACATCTGTTGCTACTGACTGTACAAAATATTTTGAGAAGAAAGTATAGGCCCAACACATTTTGGGTTTATTTCATTATTATTTGTAGATATGTTTTATTAAGATGCAGTACCAATGGCAACATACGTTAAGATGATTCTCTGTTAACCTATGTAGAAACATATATTTTGAATGACATCAGAAACATTATTAGCTACTGATGTAAGCTTATAGTTATCTTTTGAGGCCCATAACTAATGTTTTATCATACAGGAATTGTCTGTTTTTTCCGTTACTATCAATCGATTAAGATAGTACGAAAATATAAGATTAAATCATATGAAATCTTAAAATATCCAAAAAAGTTCTGTACTATTTTAAACTCAACTGGAGGGCTGTAATGTCATCGTCTTCATTCAGAGGTTTGATCAGTTACTTGGTTCTTTAACTAGCCATGAGAGGTCCTCAAAGACCTAGTGGGTTAGCAAGTTTTACATCTAATCACAGGCTGTTACCTGTGAGTTTGATTGTTACGAGTGGCAATGCTGAGGCACTGTCCCAATATGACCCTGGCTGGTAAATGGAATTTCAACCCCCAATTTTTGACCTTTGTCACACAGTAGAAGCATTTCAGTAATACCAACAATAATGTATGAGAGGCTTCAAACTTTCATAATCTATTGGGGGCCATGGTTGCGCAGTAGTAACACACTCACCTCCCTTGAGGTCTGCGGTTCAAACCCTTGACTCTATTTCGGAAAGTTTGTAGTTGATTACTTGATGTCGGCAGTTTAAAGTACAGAACCTTGGGCGAACAAAATGTACTGGTTTCCTTTGTCCATAAAACTACTCATCATGATATTACCTGTACAGTGTTAAAAGCGATGTTAAAACCCATTAAAATAAATTCATGATCTCCTGAGCTACATTTTATTGAAAAGGTATAGCTCGTTTTGCTGATAAAATTTGGTGATGCTAAATGTACACTCACAAGGTCAAAAGTTGTAATGTAACTTCTTCTGGGGCTCTAACAAAGCATTTGAGGCATTCAGATATAAAGATTATTTAAGGTTCAGTAATAATAATTTTCTGAGGTTCAATTTGATTTGGATCATTCTTTTCTGAGGTCCAGTTTGAATATGACTATTTATTGGGATTTTTTATTTAATTGTAATGGGGCCATTTCTCTGGGTACGATATGACCAAGGTAATATTTTCTTTGGGCTGATTTGATAAAGAGATAAAACTTTGGATGAACTAGGAAAGCAAACCTGTGATCTGTCGATTTTCTGACACTTGTCCATTTGACACTCACTGTAAAGGTGAAGTAATGTTTCTTTAATAATGTAAAGGGAATGGCAAGGTCGTTTCCCCTTTACTACCTTGGTGAAGATAAATAAAGTTTGACCTTCGTTTTCTAACTTTAAAGACTCCTAACTGGCTGGCTTGCAATTTTTGCATCTAATCACAGAATAGTGTGGGTTGGATTCACTCATGTGGCAATGTGATGGGGGTGAGGCTGTCCCAATTTGACTTTAGCTGTTGCACAGGACATAAACTACTAAGTTTGACTTTAAATTTGTGGCTTCAGGCATGGAAGTATTGTATTTTAACGGGATACACCACTCAATAGCTATAAACACATTTCTTTGAATGAAAATGTCTGCGGAATATTTATAAAGGAGATTTAAATTAAAATTGAAATGAATTACATTTTGCACACTTATCTTTTATATATATTTTTCCATTTCAGCTGAATGTGTGGACAAAATCTCTAAGTCCTTTCCTTTGGATATAATCAACAAAGACAATGAAGTCATTGGAACAGTTTACAACTGCAAGACTTTGTTCAGAGTCTACCCAGATGTTTGTGAGAGAGTAGGAGGGGAAGATGGAGTATGCTGTAAAACATGTGGAGGTAGAGAGTTAGCAAGTGGGAGGCTGAGAACAACTGTTCCATTTAAATAAATCTTTAACAAAAATGCACAAAATAAAAATAAAAGAACATCACCTCTGACAGTAAGGATGTTGCAAAGATGATGTTATCCACAAAATATCGCGTGTAATACACTAGTCTCACTACATGGATTGAGGCATTTGCAAAATTAATTATACATAGTATGCGGCATTGGGACTGCCAAAAAAAACAAGGCCAAAATGTGTTTTGGTCTACTTTCTAATTCTTATGATAGGTTGCATAACCATACTTGGGACATTGAATTTCAGATGCCATAATTTGAAGAAATAGACCATACATATACACACAATATATTACTTATTAGGATAATAATCAATTCTTATGAATTTCTGTTCTATAGATTTTGTTGTTGCTATTAGAGTTTGTGCAGTGTTTGAAACATTACTTATTGATTTGCTAATTCAATAATTGTGTTTGTGGTATTTTAGACCCTTATTGTATTTGAATTTAACATGTGTAGCACAAAGAAAAATGCTTTGCTTTCTGCATCTTTCATTTTGTCATGTCGAGAGTTATATTAATGTATTTTATGGAATAACCATTATTTAAAATACAGCTTATTTTGACAGTCAATACATTGTGTAAGGAATAAAGGGACCACAAAGTGAAAATAACATTTTCACCTACCTCTTTAAATTCACCCTACTTCTCCTATTTTTAACGGCTTTCTTATTGTTAATTTTTTGGGGGGTTAGTCAATTTTGTTTAATTTTACATCACACTCAAACAGGAAAAAATGGCTACCTTATTTAATAAAAGTACATTATACATATTTAACATATAACTTAATTTAATGTACTACTTTTAATAACAATCTCAACATATGAAACATATGGCTAAGATGTTTGTGTGAAATGTGATCTCAAAAGTTGCAAGAAGGTACTTGAGAGAATTTGAATTTTTTGCAACTTGATCTGGTATTTCTAGATGAGCTATACAAGTAGAGTACATCATTAAGGTACATCAGTTGGTCATTTGTCAGAGGTTTATATGTGTCCCATCCAATTTTATACTGAACCCTGTGTTTCCTGAGAGCCAGTGGAGTTTTTCTCCCATTTTGGGGTTGACAGTGAAAAACCTGTGAGATCTAGTAACTACCTTGTCTAGTGTCACACCAGGAAACTTCCAGTATATGTCTATGTCTCTATATTTCAGATCACACCTGCTTGGATAAGCTCGGTCCCTATTCACCTTACATTGTACAGCAGACAGTCTTCACCACTTGTAAGAAGCTCATCAAGAAACACAGATTCCTTTGCAAAACTCTCTCTGGTAACTATGGTCAGTGCTGTAGAACCTGCAAAAATGTTGGTAAGTTTAGATTTCTCCTATACAAGAATATTAGTGCCAGCAAAGAACATTTTATTCTCAAATTGTTAACTTACTATCTCAACACGTTTAAATACAATAATACAATTTCGTCACAAAACTAGTGACTTGAATTGACACAGAACCAATCAACGTACAGCTTACAATACTTCATTTCTGTATTAGTAACAAGGACAGGATACAGATTCTAACGTGGCATGGATGTTCCGTGAATTTAATTGGCTCAGCTTCCAATCCTTCTTCAAAGTTCAGGTACGGGCACTGCCTGGAAACTACAACATATGTCACATGTGTTGTTGTCACATCGAGAGGGCGAACCAGGGTATGCCTGGTCCAACCTGATCCTAGTGGCCGTAGCCACCTTTAACATAGGTCCCTTAGATTTTTTCTGTGCAATCTAGTGTTAAGGGGGGACGGCAGGTTAAATAAATTATCAGAACATGTGTATTTATCGCTTGCTAAATGAAATGTCAACCCCAAATGATTTGGAGGGAAATATGGAACTGTGACCCTATCTCTGATTGCTGTTGCTCAATAAACAATAATAGTAGATCAAGGCTGATGCGTGCTTAAGGTGGGTACAAACTTATGCATATTAAGGTGGGTGTAAACTGACCTGATATGTCCCTGTCCAGGCCGGATCCTATACAGTTTCCAAGCAATTCTTCAAAGTTCAGTTACAGGACCTCAAAAGGTTAACTAACAGATCAGAAGTCAAAGGTCAGGAGAGGTCCTAAAAAGGTTAACAGCAAGTTCATCAGTAAAGATTGGTTCGAACTTGGGAACTTTATTTACATGTTAATAATTCTGTTTGTTGAAACACACTTTAAGTTCACAAAACAACTTTAAAAATTCCAAATGTTAAAATTTATGAAGCATCAAGCCCAGATTCCAGATTTGATTGGCTAAACGAAGAAATATTTCATGGGTAAAATTAACATAACCTGTGGCTTCCTATTATGGCTCATTATGGCTCTCTCGACAATAATCTAGTTTTGTCCTAAAAAGTAAATGATAAATATTACTTACAAAGTTTAAAAACTTGTTATATTAGAATAGGAAAACCCCCCTCCAAAACCATGGTATACGCAGAAGTTTACGCTAGTTTAGCAATAAACTCCTAAGGGTTAAATTTATGTTATAGTTTTGTGCCAGTTTAAGGCATGAGCCAAAATCACCTTGCCAAATTGTAAACCATGCCATGTGAATGTCTCCAGATACATCTTGTGTGGATGAATTGATCCAGATCGGAGGAATGGGTTGCAACACCTTTGTTAAGGAAGACAAGTGCCGGTGTGCTGATGAACCCGCCAAAACCAGTTGCTGCGCAACATGTCAAAACAAAAGTAAGTAACCAGTTCAGCATAAAAAATTGACACATAAAACAAGAATTTTAAAGACTTTTAATTACTTCTTTTTATATTATGACATGATTGTACCTAATGAATAGAGGCAAAGATTCAGAGTTGGATTACTAAATTTCAAAGAGAAAGTGGGTCTAATTTCTGGTCGACATAATGATTGCATGTATTTATATTAAGTATAACTATCCAGAATTTTAACTGAAATCTCAGAGAAATAGGTTTGATCTCACATTCTCATTGCAACTGTATGGCTAAGTCAGTTATTTTTATTAAATTTTATGTCTAACATATTTGGTATTTGATCACTTGCTCTGACCGTATGTGGTCAATCTACTAACACCAGGGTAGAATGACTAAAGTGCTGAGCCAAAATTAAGTGTAAATAGGAACATTCCCAGCATTGACCAACTTTGATTTGATAAAAACCTGTCATTTCATTACAAATCTGCAATTTAATGAAGATCTAACTGGATATTCAAAACTAATTTATGTATCTCTTTTTATACTTCAAAAGATGTTTCAGATTTTCCCCTTTTAGAGTTCAAGCAATCAGCTGAGGCTCAAATAATGACATTTTGTTTTCTGGAGACTGTGAGCCAGTCTTTCCAACTGATGTATCTTCTCCTTCTCCAAGACTGCAATAGGAAAACTTTTCCACATGAGAAAAACAAAATATATGTCAAAAATGACGATGAACAATAATATACTCGTGCTATGTGTTCATATAATATCATCATTATAATATTGTCCGGTGCAGCTCACTAGTCAACAGGAACAAATCCAATCATTACATAGACATAGATTACATAGACAATAGGTTACATATACATAGATTACATAGACAACAGGTTACATAGACATAGATTACATAGACAATGCTCATGCTCAAAAACTATGGAAGGTCTTATGCTCTGCATTACATTATGTTCCTAAAACAGTAATTCAGAAAGGTCTTGCCAACCACTGTGTGACTTTTTTCTCTGTCAAAATAAGTAAGATCAGAGACTCTTTTTTCTAACACTGACTCCTTCACCCTTCTAACCTTCCCCCACCCCCGCTATGCCTAAATTTGACTTCTTTAAAACAATTTCTGAAGCTGAAATTCAAAAGTCATCTACTTACCAACAAAATCTTGCTTGTTGGATTCATGGCCCATTTTTATATATATCTTGTCATAGGCAATGCTCATGGTCAAACACTATAGAAGGTCGTATGCTCTGCATTACATTCTGTTCCTAAAACAGTAATTCAGAAAGGTCTTGCCAACCACTGTGTGACTTTTCTCTCTGTCAAAATAAGTAAGATCAGAGACTCTTTTTCCTAACACTGACCCCTCACCCTTCTCCCCCCCCCTCCCACTATGCCTAAATTTAAAACCATTTCTGAGGCTGAAATTCGAAAAGTCATCTACTTACAAACAAAATCTTGGTGTTGGATCCATGGCCCACTTTTTTGGTGAAGGAGGTTTAGAAATTATTCTGCCCTCAGTTACTAAGTTTTTTTCATTTGTTCATTATCTGAAGGTGTTGTCCAAGCTCGTTATAAAAAAATCTTTTGTCTCTCCATTGATGAGGGCTCACCACCACGTGATGAATTGAAAAACTGCCGACCTGTTTCTGGCTTTGGTTTCATCCCTCAACTTGTGTACCATTTTGTGGCTTCTTGGTTAAACGATCATCTTATTTCTAATCAACTTGATAATGGGGGGTGGAGCGATAGGCCCCACCTTATTCAGTGCCCCCTAGCAAAAAGATTGTTCTTGTGATTCAATACCCTCGATTGGGTAGGGTATTATTGCTTATTGATTCTGGCGCCCTTTTTAATTGAACCTTCATTCAACATTGGGAAGTCAAAGGGGCAAGACGCCATTTTTAGTAACAGAATTTTGAACTTTTAGAACTTCATTTTTCCCCCTCCAGTGTTGGATAGAACTGGCGTGTTGTGTTATATCTTCACTACCTGTAGAGGAATCTTCTGTAGCACAGAATCCTGGAGGATTAGTTGCTTTTTATAATGCGAATCTTGCTCTGGGGTGCTGGAGCCACGACAAAGGGATGAGTTATTTTCAATTTTATATTCTGTCATCCTGTTATGTATTTTAGTTTTTTAGTATTTTATCATTTTACAGTCACTTTTCAGTTAATTATATAAATTGTTATGCAAACGTTACCGATATTTTACCAAATGTTTTTATAACTCATCCATTGGTCAGAGCCGCATTATTAAAAGCACGGTGCTATTATATATTGCATTGCAGTAACTGTGACTAAAAACATATAGAAAATTAAATTAACAGCAGCATTGCTTGCTATCTGTGATTCCAGTGCCTGAACTCTTAAACTGTGAACTGTGACTGATAATATGGCACCTGGGAAAGAATTTTTGTGCAAGAACTGTGGGGACGTCCATAAGCGTCCAATCGTCCAATGCCCATTTCCAGCAAAAAATGATGATTCTGTATATGTTTCTGAGGACTTACCTGTTAATTCAGAAGAGGCTGGTGCTCTGAATATGCAGATTCTAGCTGAGCTTAAGAGCTTGGGTGGGCGGATGTCAGCTATGGAAGACAGGATGGCCACCAAGGAAGCCACACAAGACCCCAAGCCCACACAGCAGCCGTTAGCGACAGCCAGCAGCCCTAGTCCTGGACAGCTTGATCAGATGGTGGTTCCCACAGTGGCGGCCCTGCAAGGAAGCCAGAGCATTCAATCAGAGGTCGACCAGAGGATCAGACAGTTAGTGGATCTAAATGAAGCAGGCAAGTCAAAATCCCAGAGAGGGGGGAATGAAATTGTATGGGTTAAGAGGCAGGTACCATGGCCTCAGAACTTTGTTTTAGGGGGCAACAATAAAACTCGTATTTCATACGATGCCTTAAACTGGTGTCAGTGGGTGTCGGGCTTTGCGACTATTGCTAGGGAAGAGAAAAATTTAGATGTTAAAAATGCCATGTTAGAGTATTTGAGTGAAATTATGGAGGATGCCAACGACTTTAGCTGGCAGTCAGCAAAAGCCTCCCATGCTGTGTTGTTATGCAGGATGGAGGAAGGTAAGGTAGAGTGGCATGAAACCCATAAATTAGATCGCATCAGGAGAGCACACGCTCAGAGGGGGGTAGGTCAAAATTCAGGGGGGGTAGGGACAAAGCAAACAAGACCTGAACCAAAGGCCACAGCTTGCCGTTTTTATCAGAGGGGCCTTTGCCATCATCAGAAAGACCATGAAACTGGTGGGGTTTTTTATAAACATGTCTGTTCCACTTGCTATGCCATGGGTAGAGAGCATAGGCACATGGTTAAAGATTGTCGGGCATCCTCCAGGGCTACAAAAAACGAGTAAGGCACTGCTTTAAAGCAGTGCAGAGTCCATGTCATGTAAATAATGTTCAAAAAACTGGTGTATCATATACTAGTACTAGATTTGTATATAATACTAATACACACAATGGATGTAGCAGTAACTGGAAAGCTGATTGGTCAAAGTTCTTAGGTAGGACTTATGCACAGGTTGTGAGTTCAAACCCCAAGTCGAGATTAGACAGGTACAGCACTCATGTAAAGCAGATAACAAACCTGTCAGTTACTCATAGGGGTAGAAGTAACAAAAGTAAGAGACCTACCTGTTTCAGTGAAAGTAATCCAGTTACTGCCAGGATCAAGACCCAGAGACCATACTCCGTCAGTAAACATATGATTAGTGGTCCTAAACATGGCAATGCACACTTTTGTATCCCTGTGACAAATAGGTTTGAATCTTTAGGTGTGCTCGATGAAAAGAACACAGACTGTGAGTCTGCAAATAACAACAGTAATGTTAATTATGAGGACTCACAAATACAGTATCAGATTTCTGAATGTAAATCCTCACGCTTGATCAAAAACACAAGTACTAGCCCTCCTGTCAAAAATGTGTCAAATACTGATAAACAGATACACGATATCACAAAAGTGTCAAATACTGGTATTCAGTCCAAACAGGTCAGCCCATATGCGAAACAATTAATGCAGAAACAACACAATACTGATTCATGGACACAGAACTCAACTCCAAAAGTCATTAAATTGACAGATCAAAAACATGGGAAAATGTGCCCCAAAAATCATCCACCCGAGGATAAATACGAGTTAGCCTTGGCAGTAAAGAATAAAAATAAAATCAGGCTTCAACAGGCATCCTCGGATCCGACACATCAGAAATGGTCAAAGCAAAATCAACAAAGATTCGGGTTTATACCTTTAAGTCCATTACTTCTCCCCAACACTAATCTTAAACGTGTCTTGGATGCGGATCCGATTCAGCTTTATGACATTACCAAGAATTCGGATTCTTTTAATTTTATGACTGATCAAATCCAAGTCAAATCTCAGTTAAATCCGGATGTCTGGGAACAGTGTTTGAAAGGCTATTGGGATTCACAACTATGTCATCTCATCAGATATGGTTTCCCCTTAGACTTCAATAGAAATTCTCAGTTGGGGGAAAACTCAAAAAATCACAGGTCGGCCACAATGTTCCCTGATGATGTGGAAGCATACATACAAGAGGAAATAGGATTCGGAGCTATAGTCGGACCTTTTTCGGATCCTCCATTCCAAGAACTCCACATTTCACCATTTATGACCAGGGAAAAACCGGGTGGGGCTCATAGAAGGGTGATAATGGACTTGAGTTTCCCCCAGGGTCGGGCTGTAAACACTTATATCAGTAAAGATACCTACTTGGGCACAGATTTCATCTTAACCCTTCCCTCTATTGACCATATCACTAGCAAGATCAAACAGTTAGGAAAAGGATCACTCATATACAAGGTAGATATAAGCCGGGCCTTCCGCCACATTAAAATAGACCCCAGAGATTATTTCTTGTTAGGTTTGAAGCATAAAAATTACTATCTGGACACTTGTTTGCCTTTCGGATACAGAAACGGATCCGGAATTTTTCAGAGGCTCAGCGACGCTATCCGCTTCATTATGGGTAATATGGGTTATGACGTCATCAACTATATTGATGACGTAATTGGTTTTGGCACTATTTCCACTGCAGACCCCTCATATCAAACTTGAATGAATCTACTTCAAAAACTGGGTTTTGACATCAGTATCAAAAAAATTAGTCCGACCTTGTACCAAGGCTACATGTTTAGGGGTTGAAGTAGACACCAGGAATTTCACAGTAGCTGTCCCCCAAGAAAAATTGGCTAATATTTATCAAATTTGTACTGAATGGGTGGGTCGACAGAGATGTACCAAAAAGCAGCTCCAGTCATTGTTGGGCTCTCTCCTGTATATATCAAAATGTGTTCACAGCTCTCGTTTTTTCCTAAATCGGATGTTAGACACCCTAAGGTCACATTTTGGCAAAGATGAAATTCTCCTAGATATCAATTTTCATAGGGACTTAAATTGGTTCTTAAAATTTTTACCATACTTTAATGGAACAGCATTCTTCAATCACACTCCCAGCAAAAAAGTTATTGAACTGGATGCGTGTTTAGAAGGATTGGGGGCAATTTTTGAGAATCAAGTTTACAGCATCCAAATTCCCAAGAATTTTGAAAATTACACCATTGTACACTTGGAAATGTTAAACATTTTAGTGGCCTTAAGACTATGGTGCAATCAATGGAAGACTAACAAAATTCTCTTAAAATGTGACAACCAGGCAGTGGTCTCAGTTCTAAACTCAGGGAAGACTCAGGACCTGACCCTAGGGGCCATGGCCAGAAATATTTCAATGCTACTGGCGATCTATGACATTGAATTGCAAGTCATACACATACTAGGTGCTGACAACAAGGTCGCTGATCTTTTATCCAGATGGTTTATCACTGAAAATCCAGATAAAAAGCTGTACCAATTTATAAAAAATCCATTATGGTTATCTGTAAATCATGAATTTCTTAAAGTTGATTGGTCTATATAATACAGGTGTACCAAATACAGCTCGCTGGTTGGCCTCGAAAGCAACAGCAAGAACACATCAGGCCTTCAGACCAGCCACTCAGGCCTCATACACCAGGAAATTTCGTTTGTTTGTAGCTTACTGCTGTTTCATTGGGGTTCACCTTCAAAACCTCACCCCCCTCATCGCAATGTCCTTTCTAGAATTTTTAGTGGAAAATAACCTCTCTCATTCAGCCATTGCCAATTATCTATCGGCAGTGAAGGCCAATTTGGCTCTATATGGTCTTCCACTGTATTCATTTCAGGACCCTAGAATTACGTATTTTCAGAAATCATTGTCATTGCATAAGACGTTTGCACCTGTAGTGAAAAAGATTATTGATATCCCATTGCTAGCTTCAATTACAAGTATTTGTGACACTATGTGGATGGGGCAGATTTTCAAAGCTTTATATTTAACTGCATTTTTTTCATTCTTACGAATCTCCAATCTAGTCCCCCATTCAATTAAAGCTTTTTCACCAATCGAACAAATGGTGAGAGGGGACGTATTTTTTGCCCCACCAGGAATTCATTTGTTAATCAAGTGGAGCAAGACTATTCAGACTAGAGACACCATCAGACTATTAAAAATCCCGTCCTTGGGGTCCTCCCCCTTATGTCCAGTCCAAGCTATAAAAAATTTGTTACTCATTACACCAGGGACAAAAAATGATCCCCTCTTTCAAATAAAAAATGAAGCTGCCCAATGGGTACCCCTTACTGACACTAAGGTCAGGCGAAATTTTACACAAATACTTTCTCGAGTAGGTCTCCAGCATTCAGGCATGTCCCTCCACACCTTCAGGCGTTCAGGTGCCACTCTCGCTTTTAACTCAAATGTCTCTATACAAAATATCCAGAGTCATGGCACCTGGACGTCTGACTGTGTCTGGAGATACATTATTCAAGACCATAATGCTTCACAACAGGTTGCTGATTCATTCAAAAGTCTCCTCCATCGTCCCTAGTCCACCTACTTCCTAGCTGGGCATTGGTGGAGGTTGGCATCTACCTCAAATATCTTTTTTATGCTTTTTTATCATGTAATAAATACTTAAGGTCACCTTACATTGGCACAAAGTAAGTTTAATCTTTATTTCTGCATTTAAGGCCACCCTAACTGATATCATGATGGACTATGGACACTAAATTCAGTAATGTAAAGTAATCTTAAATTGTGATAATCTTAAACTTCTTTGAGGTGGCCTTAAACTTAGTTTCTTCAAATTTTAAGGTGACCTTACACATAGATGCCTTTTAGTATTGTACATAAATATAGTTGAATAATAATAATAATAATAAAAATATTAATCCCATTTGCTGTGTTATACATTGTCTTACATAACTATGCAATAGTAGGGGCACTGTGGGGGGTGGAGCGATAGGCCCCACCTTATTCAGTGCCCCCTAGCAAAAAGATTGTTCTTGTGATTCAATACCCTCGATTGGGTAGGGTATTATTGCTTATTGATTCTGGCGCCCTTTTTAATTGAACCTTCATTCAACATTGGGAAGTCAAAGGGGCAAGACGCCATTTTTAGTAACAGAATTTTCCCACCTCCCACCCTGGTTCATCTCATTTCATATAGGAGCAAGTGTCAGGAGGCTGGCCTTCTGCGAACCTAACTTAACACCTCCTGTGGCGCAGGGGAGGGGGTGAGTTCCATGTATGTGCTCCTGGCTAGTTAACAATGGAGTTCACAGCATTGGCGCTTGTTAGCTAGTATGGGGGCCTTCCTCCTTGTCTCCTTGAGTTACCCCTCAGGGTTCTATATTAGGTCATTTTTCATTATTCAGGGTGTCAATATAAAGTAAAATGTCATAAACCATAGGGCAGCAAAAACAATCTGTCAAATGTTCGATGGGTGCTATTCTGTATTGCCAGTAAGGTACTGAATTAGGTTTCGGCATTTTCTGTTTCCACAGTCTGATCTTTGTATTTGTATGCATCAGTGGCAATAACCTTGTATTTATGTTGTAACTTGTATACTCTGTCACAGGATGCTAACACAGTGTTTGTAGTTGTAGATTCTGAATGGCCTGTCAAAGCAACCACGACACAAGATGGCTGCCATACAAGCTACTCAGCCCTTAAAAGAAGTCAATACATACACATATACATAACTTATGTTCGAATTCTTCGATTTTGATGGCTCATGTAATGTAGGGGCTTTGCTTGAAAACAAGGCACGTTCACACTGTCTTATGTTAGTACTAAGGGGCCGTATTATTCGGTCATTTAGGTTTGAGTTAGGCTGCTATGCTGACCAATGGACTTTAAATGTATGAGTATAGGGTTATTTTAGTTAGGAACGTGTCTTACCATTGGCTTTTTAACTGTGGAGGTTGGCATCTACCTCAAATATCTTTTTTATGCTTTTTTATCATGTAATAAATACTTAAGGTCACCTTACATTGGCACAAAGTAAGTTTAATCTTTATTTCTGCATTTAAGGCCACCCTAACTGATATCATGATGGACTATGGACACTAAATTCAGTAATGTAAAGTAATCTTAAATTGTGATAATCTTAAACTTCTTTGAGGTGGCCTTAAACTTAGTTTCTTCAAATTTTAAGGTGACCTTACACATAGATGCCTTTTAGTATTGTACATAAATATAGTTGAATAATAATAATAATAATAAAAATATTAATCCCATTTGCTGTGTTATACATTGTCTTACATAACTATGCAATAGTAGGGGCACTGTGTCAATCAGTCAGCCTATAAGCTCCATCCATCTACAAAATAGCATTGTTGTCACTTAAGAATGAAGTCTATCTTACTAGAGGTGAAGCTACCGCCGTTGTTCTCCTTGACTGATGTGCAGCATTTGACACAATTGATCTTAGTACACTCAATGATTGTCTCAGTTCCTGGTTTGATGTTGGTGGTGTGGTTGTAGACAGGTTCAAGTCTTACCTCTCTGGTCACTCTCAGTGCATCAATATTGCCTTTATTTTATCTGATTCCAAAAAAACCTGTTGTATGGTGTGCCTCAGGGCCCTGTCCAATCCTAATTTTATAATATACCTAATTTTTGTAATCCTTATATACTACTCTCCTCTGCTTAGATTTTGGCAAAAGGAGTATCTGCAAACAAGCTTAAGCTAAAAGGAATACATTATGTTTGGCTTAAAGACTGTGCATGCAAATTCAACAAATTTTCCCAGTTGATATACTTGGTAATCTCCTATCACCTGCAGAAGTGGTCCGGAACCTTGGTGTTTGGTTTGGCTTTTCCTCTTGTCATGTCAGGAATACTTGTAAGGCTTGTTTTGTGGATATCATCTATCTCAAGCAACTAAGAGGGTACTTAATGCATGAGGCTGCTCTTTGGGCTGCAAATACTTTGGTTGGAAGCCATCTTGACTACTGTAATTCCTTGTTTAGAGGTGTCTCTGCTCTTGCTTTTGGCAGGCTCCAGTGTATTCAGAACAGTGTTGCTAGAATTTTGCACACATATCTCCTCAACTTTAGAGTCTGTCTTTTGTTGGAGATTAAGCACTATAATAGTCATATTGGAATATCACTCCTGTCAGAAAGACTCTTCATTGGTTGCTTTTCAAGCATCACTCTGTTTTTACGATAGGCCTACTGGTGTACAGGTTCCTACAAAGTGGTTATCCTAAGTGTTTTAGGATCTGCCTTCACACCACAACCCTATACCTTGCTGCACATTTATCTTTAGGTTAAGGAAGAAATCCATTGTAAGAGCAGATGACCCTCCCTTGACAAAGGCTACACGTACAGTAAGGATTGTAGAATATGCCACAGTATGTGAACGTGGACAGAACCAGTACATTCTTGGTGGTCAAGATTCTACACTATAAATTATATGCAATGGCGAACTTTCTCACATTGGCCCAGTCCAGGATTCACACAACCGACCTCAGAGGAGCGACGCCATCACCTTTAAGTCAGACAGAAAAATTAAACCTCCAGACATTTATGCATCAGGGAAGATCATAAGCTTCGTTAGCTTAGTCAAACAAATGTGCAAAGAATTTCCCACAACTAAAGAAAACAGAACACGAATACCTGAATGGAGACTTTTCATTTCTTTCTCTACTATCATATCAGTCTCCAGATATAGCGCTTATAGCACTATTTTTTGGTAAATTTCAGATCTCCAAGAATGCAACTGCCGTGACTTTGTATCAAAGGAATTCCCTGTACAGGTTGACATCAAAGATATCGATAACAACCCTATAGTTCAGAAAGATGTGGACAATTGTAAGGAGATAGTCATGTATTATGCTGAGTTCTGTAAACCTCTTGGTAGGGAGGGTGCAGCATGCTGCAAGTCATGTCAGGGTGTAGGTAAGTCAAATAGATGGTTTAAAAAGATTCTTACCTTCTCTCTATTATAAATCACGTAGTTCATATAATTAGCAAGGACTGATTTGGGTTAAACATTGCTTTCACCAAACTGTATAAGGTAACATCAATATATATATTTCAGCCATTAACACGCTTAATATATATATAAGAAACCAACAAGGTTTGTATTTTGTATTTGTGCTTTTAAATTATTGTGAAAGTTTTTGACCACATGTCTGTCTGGTAGTTGAGAGGATGGAGAAAAGCAGAGCATACCAGTTGGTCAAGATTCTGTATTGAAAACCGTCAGGCGCCTGCAAGCAACTGCTAATTTTCCCACTTTAGGTCAGACCCAGAATCAAACCCGGAACCTGAGTCAGGATTGGATTACCCGTCACTCCAAGATGACATCCCTAGAAGTCATAAATTTAATTCAGACTTTAAATCCAGTAGGTCACCATTAAATAATAATAATGCTCATAGATGGACAATAAAAGAAAGGGACACAAAGTTAAGTGAATATGTTATTTACAGAATGATATGCAACACAATTTACAGAGCAGGAAAAATTGGAGAAAAATAAATAGTTGCAAAAAGTATTTCAATAACATATTGTAAACGTGAAAAATTGCTTTGTCAATAAACTTACCAATCTTGACAAAAGGAGCTGTTTATTAAATATATTAGGAGAACTGTCAGTAGTTGTGGGTTTGATCATTTCAGTTTAGAAACATAAAATACATATGGAGCAGTCTGAAAATGAAAGGTAAATATTAGTATGAAACTGTTCCTTCAATAATGTTTCAGCAGGGATTGTATACTATTGTGTTTTAATTTAATGCAAATAAAAACCAGGACTATGCAAACCAATACATTGCAACTCGCTTTTAAACATTTTTCTTAGGTCATATTAACAAAAGGGATTACTCAAAGAAACAGAACTTAAACATGCAGCTTTTTATCCCAAACTTGAGATAATATGTGGCTTACTGTTTCATGTTTCTGTTTCTCCCTGCTGTAAATACAGACCAAGGTTTCCCAACATTGTGTATAAGTGAAAAATATACACAGTATAATTTACAATTATATGTTTGCATCCATTTAGACCCCGAATGCTATGACAATCTCTCTTGGAAAATCACCATGAAATTGAAGAACAAGGAATGTAACAGCTGCAACTGCCATCAGCTGGAGAGGAAAGGACAGAAGTTTCTCAAGCTTGCTTGCAAGAATGACCTGGTGGGCGATAATATAAACCTGACTGCTAAACAAGCCTGTTGTTTACAATGCAGCAGAGCTGGGTTAAAATAGATTGACAAGAAAAGTTATAAACATGCAAAAATAACATTTGTGCTCCTCGAGAATACATTGTAAAGAAATAACATATATTGACTGACAGTCTTCTAAATCGATGTTGGCAGCAATAAAACTGCTTCTATTGTCACTTTGACTGACAGCTATTTTCAATAGGACAATAATCATTCAACCTATCATATAACCTCTCACTAGCGGATCCAGGGGGGGGGGGGGTGGTCAGGGGTTCGAACCCCCCCCCCCCCCCCCCCCCCCCCCCCCCCCCCTTGAAAAATAATGTAAAGGGGTTCAGCCCAAAGTACAAAATTATTTCTTGAGAATGGTGTTAAATTTACAGGAAATGCACTATATTTTTACCAAAATTCTTTTTCCCTGGGGGCATGCCCCCCAACCCCCTTAGTTATAATGTCTGATGTGAACCCACCCCCACCTTACTCAATGTGAACCCCCACCTTACTTAATGTGAACCCCCACCTTACTTAAAGGCTGGATCCGCCCCTGCCTCTCACTTTGATTGACAGCTACTTTCAATAGGACAATCATCATTCAACATATCATATTATAGCATAACTTCCTGAATGGCATATACAGAAAAATATATCATGAATGAAGATGGTAATAGTATATAAATCCACAGGAGGATTATTATATTGAACATCTTTATGAGTGATATATATTTTTTCTCAGTGTCTAATGAGGGATGCTTTACCTTCGTTACTCACTATTGTATGATTAGTTAAAGAAAAATGTTTATAAGGTTGAAATATATATTGACACCAGTAAGCAACATATTTTAGCTGATATAATTGATGAAATTTTCCTGACCAAATTTATTGATTTGATAGCACTGGGTGTCAGAATCGGCATTGGTAATCTCCTAAATTATCACTCATTAAGATTATTTCATATGCAACACATTTCATAGTGACAACACTTGAAATCATTCTCTCACCCTTGATTCAAACCAGCTAAATGAGGACATTATGAATATTAATAGCATTAAATCTTGCAGATGCCACAATGGACCTATAAGGAGTAATAGAGTATAATCAGATATTTATTCAGCACAGTGGGGAAGGTTTTACTTACAAGCCTGAAGCAGAGCAATGTTCAAATCCCAAAAGCAACTTGGCTGGTATGAATATGCATGATGCCATTCTCGCATCTTGACCTGACAAGCGTTAAGTAGTCAATGTGAGGCAAGACAGCAAGCCCACTTAATATTATTTAAATCATAAGAAACAGTTAAAAACATTAACATTTAATTTTCTAAAAATACTAGTTGTTTGATTATATTATTATATTAAAATAATTACCTAAACCTCAAATTCTAGCAAAGTAATATGTACACAATCCTTTACAGTTAATGCATAATGCCAAGCACATGTAACAGGTAAAGTAGATAACATACCTGCGAATATAGACAGAAAATATAGTCACATAATCTTAATCCAAACTAGGCACCCAGTATCTGAGGAGTGGACAAAGGCACATTGGACTTAATCATAAATCAAAATGAAATGCAAACTTGATTCTTGGAAAGATGGCAATATTTATACAAGTGCCATCATTATACACGAATACTTTATTTTACATCTTTATGGACGATATGTATTTGTATGTGTCTAATGAGTGAGGTTTTACATTTATTATATAATTAATAAATAAAATAAGTCCCAATTTCCCCAATTTAAAGAAAAATAATGAAAGGACACAAGAATTTAAAAGGGCATTTAAAAGTATATAAAGACACTAGTAAGCATTGTATTATGGCTTACATAATGAAAAATTTTTCTACCAAAAATCCGCACTTGTTGACAATGTTTTTATTTTAATTCTGCTTAGTTGGTGGCCGATTGAACTACAAAGAAAGTAATCATAGTATATTGATATATGTATATTGTCCGTATGTCTGGGTGAAATCCGATAACTAAATCATACAGAATGTACAGAAGCATCCACTCTGACCAAATATCTTGTTGTGGACAGTATAGCATTGGATGTCAAAATCAGCATAATAGTAAAATCCTCAATTATCAACCATTAAAGTGATTTCATATAAAACGCATTTTATTGTGACAATATCTGACATCATCAACACGACTGGTATCAGCTTAAGATTTTCCTTTTATAATGTCTTTTCCACAATTAAACTTTGTGGTAACACAATGAAACATTATATTAGTTTAAATTAACCCAATATATAAGTGGCTTTACGAAAACAACAGAATGATTGCTAGAAAATGGTGGAATATATTATGCATCAGTTTTGCTTATTTCATGACAAGTTTCATGACTGCATAAAGCAAGTAAAATTTCGTAACATAGACATCACATCAATGAGAAACTTATTGCAACTGTTGTAGAAATGTAAACATTGAATTTGCCTTTATATTGATTTATGGTCAAAAACGAGTTCTGTTTGAAGAGCTGACATTGGGTTATGCAAAAAGACTGCCCTTAGATATACTCATTTTGCCTCTGCCTCCAGAAAAGCAAGATAAAAATGGCTTATGTATTACATTTATGTAAAGATAAAACAATCATATTATTTGAATGTAAAACACTACATGTTAAAGGTTCCCTCAGTGAAAGTAGGGGTTTTACTTCCTGTTCAACAGCCAGGGTCATATTGGGACCGACTTGCTACTTGCCCCCTGTATCTATACCAGCACCATCTCGACTCACTGGTTCGTAAAATAAATTCATATGCTGATGACACCCAACTTCCCACATCCCTCACATGATAAAACATTGCATAAATGAAATAAAGAAATGTAAGGTATAATATTGCAGCAATATATTTTTAATACTGCTAGACATTTTAATTTGGCAAACGCTTCAACTTGTCACAAAATTAATGTTAAACATTGAATAACTTTTGGCCAATCTGGATCACTCTTGACATCATACCAAAGTTATACATAATTTAACATATTACTCTGAAAGGATGCTAGAGCAACCTCCTTGCAGATCCAAGTAACAGATCCAGGTAAAGTTCAGAAACAGACGGAATGTCCCCCAAGCTGGTGAGGCACTAGACGGGAAACAGATACAGACTACAGATTCATCTGGGTGGATGTTGGGTCAATTGGGTTTGTAAGTAGTTAAGTCTGAGTTGATCAATGGTCGTGTATCGATTATATTGATGATAAATGAAGCAAATAATAAGCATTATGTACTTTGGCTTTATATCTTACATATGCTGCTGGTGCAAATTTGGATTAATGAAAGCATATGTTTTTTAAATCTTGCATATTATCAATACTGTAATGAGAAATATTACAATCATTTATGTTTGTCTGTTTGTTAGGATGAAGCACCACCAGCATATGGTAACTTAATTTACTACATTTTCAAAATCTAGCAATATGAAACACTGTGTTCAAAAATCCCAACTAAGATGTGCTTTCCTTGCAGTTCGAATTTCTGTTTGTGAAATTCGCGAGAGATTTTTTCACCTGTTCAAAATTCCCAACTGTGATGTGCTTACCTTGCAGTCCGAAATTCTGTTTTTGAAATTTTACTCGAAGCAAATAATAAGGTTTATAAACATATACAATTTGATGTAATCAAGCATGTGATAGCGATGTAAATGATTTGTGATAACAAATCTGCTCCCAATAGGAAATAATATTTTGATTTATAGAATCATCACTATAATCAATTAATCAATATATAATCAACTGTCAATCATATTGATTGTCTATCATCAATTATATTCAATCAACTGTCATAAAAGCAACATTTGTTTTTGTATCTCTCAAGTTTTCTATTTTACTGTAATATATATAATTTTTTTTTCATCTAGATATATCAAGTAGTTATTCATCTACATTTTTGTAGATGTAAACAATTTTTTCAATTACATATTTTACTGTAATATATCCAATGTAATGTGAACTCATCTGTATTAGCTTTTCATCTACATATTTCTAGATAGATGTAAACAATTTTTTTTTTTTTTTTTTTTAAATTACATTGAATGACACATCATCCTTAAATTTTAACACGTATCAAATTTTATTGAACATGTTAAGACACGTCACTTAAAGACACGTCAGATGTAAGTTAATATGACTTTTACTGATCATGTTAAAGACACGTCAGATATAAGTTATACATATGCATGAATTTGAACTTATTTTACTTAATCAGAATGAACTTACAGAACTCTATAATCACGGTATATTTTTTTGCTGAATAAACATAAAATATATGTATATATATAAGCTATATTTAATACTCATATTTATAATGATCAATCAACATGTTTGCCAATCAACCTAAAGATTCATTTAAATTTGGGGACGAGGTTTTACTACCTGCCTCTAGTTTACAGAAGAAAGGTGTAACTGACAAACAAGATTTAGTTCAATCGGCATCTACCCAAGATAAATCATCATCTAAAGATATATTTGATTCAACTCGATCAATTGAATCAACTAGATCAACCACTGGATTGACCTTATCAAATCAACCAATTCAGAAGCCATATTTTGGAGGATTTGCATTATCAACAAAAAATGTATCATGTGAATCTTGTCATAAAATGGAATATATAAATCTTGCAAGTCAATGGCCACCAAGTGTATATCAAAAATATGATCAAAGAATTTTAACTTTTAATTCCTGGCCAAAGTCTCATCCTATACATCCAGGCAGTATTGCAAGAGGTGGATTTATCTATACAGGAAGAGGAGATAAGGTCTATTGTCCTTGGTGTCAGATATCATTAGTAGATTGGGAGACATTCGACATACCTATGGACGAACATAGGAGACATTCGCCTAATTGTGAATTTATGTTAATGCTTTATCCAAAAGTATAATTTTAAAAAAAATCTGAGGCACATTTATTATTTAAAAAAAATTTGTTTGTCTCATGAAATGACTTACCATATGTTTCCATATAGAAAAGTCAGTAGATTGTAAATAATGAAATACATATGTTTATTGTTAAATGATCATAATTCATAATATGCTTAGGTTGTAGTTTTTACATTGATTTTAACTCTATTTAAACCTAAACTCAGCTCAAGTAATCCCATAAAGTTTGTTACAACGAAAACTACAGAATAATGGCTGAAGCCTATGTTAATAGCAAAGTAACTTCCTCGACAAAAAAGAGGAAAAACGAGTCTAATAATACTGGTAAAAATAAGAAGATAACTTCATTATTCAAAACACAAGATAATGAGGACGTTATTGTATTGAAAGAAGATCCGAGAAATAATCATCCTAAATCTATACTGAAGCCAGGCACTAGTAAACAGTTAGAACCTGGTATAATCAATGTTGAAATGAAAAATGATGATCAATTTAATCGCGATAAAGATATCGAAATAATTGATCTTAATGCACCATTAAAGAGAACCTTCCATGTTGGTGGCGATAAATACATAATATTTACAGCTGATAAGGGTGTCATAGATCAGATCCAAATAAAGGAATGGGATGGCCATAAAGTTATTAAAAAAGGAGTGAAATTAAATATTTCTAAACTCATGATGATAATGCATTATGGTCAATTAATAACCAGCGAGATAGGGAAGATTGGCAATGGTCAAGAAGATATAGATGTTAAGAAACATATTGGAGGAGGTTATTACTTATCATGCGCATCTCCTTACAAATCTGTAGGAATTAGGTTATGGAAATTAGGAACTGTGAAAATGTTTCCTACAAATGAAGGCATCAATCTTAAAATCAATGAATGGATGGAATTGATTGATGTTATCAATGATATGTATGTCGAAAGGTTAGATTTATTTCATTGTGTATCATGCCTTCTGCAACCCAATCAACCAGGACATAATCCAAATACATGTAAAGAATGTATGCAAAATACAGATGTCTCAAGGGGTGAGGTCTATGATGACATACCATTGTAAGCTGAAGATATACAGATAATTTCCATATGGACAATAATACTCTGTCTTACTTATTTTGTAATATAATAAAATAATCATAATAATGAACAATATTTAATCTGAAGATATGGAGGGACAACAGTCAAATAACTCAGTTAATGCTTTCCTTGGATGGAGAATCGACGGATATATACCATCAATGATATTGTCTAGTGTTGTTACTGTTTGCGAATTGATCTCAATGATAGAGCAGAAGAATTTTCGATCAGCCTTCAGTTGTTATATGATGTTCAAAGAAGTTCTCCCAGTTTATATACAGTAAGTTTTTTTTTTTTTTCATTGTTTGATTAATCTATCAAACTATAATTTATCCTTTGTGAACCAAAATGATAAATTTTAAAAATAAATTATGTTTGTTGTCATATATAGAAACTGAAATTTAAGTAAGATGGTATCATTATTTTTTTTTTCAGACAAAAATATCCTGATTTTGTGAGGTACGCAATTGATGAGGTTTTAAATGCCAAGTGTTGCTGTTGTCAAGATATATTACTGATGGAAGACATACTGATGACTGTTCCATGCTGTCATTTCCTTTGTGGACAATGTGCCTGTAATTTTGTTAAAATATGGTCTGATAATGCAGATACCAATAGAAAAAAATGTCCAGTGTGTCGTAATTTTTTGATAGACCAAATTTTTGCCAAATCTATTCAATACAACATGTCCAGTATGACGCAAAGTACAATATTTTTATGGATACCAAGTTTTATTTATATTGGAAAAAATTTGAATCAGCTGATAATAGATTCATTAGAACTAAAGAAATATGATGATGCATTTAGATATTCTTTCTTATTGCATAGAGGTCCGAATGATGTTGAAAAGGGTATGGATAAAAATTGGTCTGTCATCTATCATAAAAAGATGGAAAAGTTATATTGCTCTTCATGTAGATCATCTTTATCTAGAGATAAGGCATTCAGTGCTACATGTAACCATTTCTTTTGTACCATATGTTCTACATACTTATTAGAAAAGCGAGGCCAAGATATACTAAAATGTCCAGAATGTAACCAAGATATTGAGGATTCAAACACTGAAATTATATTTTTCAGACCACTTTGAGATCCAATAATCTGATATTCGAGGACTTTAAGATCAAAAAATCATTTCTATATGCATGTTTTTTTTATTAAAACATTGATACAGTTCAAAGACTCAAAAACCAATCTGATTAAAATGCAGATTTTAAAAGTTAATATCCACTATTGAAGCGAGGAAAAGAAATATGAAAATATTTACTGAATACATGTTGTCGATATAAAATCTCTTCATAACGTACTATTTTATGTAAAATGTATTTATTTTTAATCATAATAATTGATACAGTTCAAAGACTCAAAACCAATCTGATTAAAAAATGCAGATTTTAAAAAGTTAATAGTCACTATTGAATCGAGGAAAAGAAATATGAAAATATTTACTGAATACATGTTGTCGATATAAAATCTCTTCATAACGTACTAGTTTATGTAAAATGTATTATTTTTAATCATAATAATTTTAAGCAATATAGCATATCTGTAAACTCAAATGGGAAAAAAAATAAATGTTATGTATTCTATAATAACACTCTGTATTTCATTAACAATCTGACGAATTTAAATATATATATTATATATATATATATACGTAACATCTAATCCCGTCACCATAACACTAAATAAGTAAAGTTTGTCATATTTAAAAAAAAATATATAAAGATGAATGTATTGTAATCTTATCTGATAAATAAAAAGGTCTAATCTATAAGAAAAAATTTCAGTTATTTATATTTTATCCCAGATCTTGTAGTTGAGGTTTCTTCATCTTTATCCATCATTTTTTCTTCTTTAATGTTTATGTAAATGATATCTTCTTCATCCAGACTTGATCCATTTTCTTTCTCACTTATTGTTTCGCTAAAATCATCCTGGTCAAAACAATCAGGATCTATGCTGGGGAGAGAGGTTTGAATCTCTTTGTCAGAATATTTAGTACTGGCGTAGGTTGAGGTTTGCGAAGTATTATACCCACTGAAGTCTCTTTCAAACAGAATAATCGGTGGGGTTGCTGTGCTATGAGATCCATAACTGTCATTTTCCTGTTCATTTACGTCTTCACCAATGATGAAATTTATAAGTCTTATCAAAGCCAGACATCGATATTTCTTTAAAAAATATGTTACTAAAGAAATAAGCAATCCAAGTAATGGTAATGCAAGTAATCCATACAAATTGTTATAATCGTATCCATTCACCTTATCATAATGGTCAATATACTGTATCTTATTGTCAGTATCCTCTTCTTCTTTCTCACCAGTCCTTTCATTATCTTCTTTATCAGAATCAGATGTCACTGTGACCATCTTCTGATCTGAAAATATTTTAATGGTATGAGGTAAATTTGTTAAATTAAAAAAAAAATTAGATCAGATATTGTTTTAGATAATATTTTCCCAAGAACTGAAAAAAAAACGTGAAATCTATATCTACAATAAGATTTTTTTAATGTCCCCTATCTCAAATCTCCAGATAAACGTCATACAAAATGATAACATGCATATATTTTATATATATATATATACCCACAATATGATTTTTTTTAAACGCAAGTTGATCTGATCTCTTTTGATTCTGCTGGAAATCTTCATATATATGATCATCACTGAAACTACTCCCTGAAGATAAAATAAAATATATATAAATATATTCACCTTTTGCGCAACCTATAACGTCCACATGTATGTTCATTTCCCCTATACGACAGTATCCTTTACAAAACCAATATAAAGTTTTAAGATTTGGAAAAATTGCTTTAATTTTTGTAATGTTAAGTTCAATACTCTCTACATGACAGTCTGTATATCTTAAAACTATAGTTGACATATCACCACACTGGTTCTCATGTTTTTTGAACATAGTATATCCTTGAATTCCGTTAATCTTCTTTTCAATTCCAAATGCACTACATGTTACAGTTTGTCCATTAACTAAAGGTGCAGAACAAAATATCACTTGAACTAAAACCAAAATGTAGAGGGAAATCATCTTTTAAGATTTATGTGAAAAAAAACCTCGTCTTTCTTTCTTTGTTTACATAGTAAATCTAATCATTCTCATATTTAAACGTCATTTTGTCGTATTCGAATACGTCATTTTCTCGTATTCAATGACCTCACAAAATTGTGACGTCACAAGTCAAAATTATATATAGGAAAAAGAATTAATAATAATAATACCTAGGAAGATAGAGCTCTCGTCTATTGACTGTTGCATCATATGATCAGAACAACATCTGGGTTCGAGATAATTGCTACAATTTGATATATAGACGACAATATAATTCATGATATGAAAAATGTTTTTTTTTGTTTTTTTTTTTCAAAATAACTTTGCGAATTTTATAACAAAAAAACACCAAAAAATGAGGAAGAAGTGCAATATATTACCTCTCAGGCATATACAGCTCGTTGATCACACTACTCATTTCAATCATTCCACTGTCTCTCACAATTCTGCCTTGTCTTCTTTTTATTTTTCGAATTTTTATGAATTTTCTGCATTTGATGATGAAATAGGGTAGAATTAAGCAAGCCAGAATAGCGGATGGAATAGATGCCAATGCAATAATAAAGGGTGGGATTTCTTTAATTATCTCTCGATTTGGAACTCTTGTCACTTGATAGGATAGATGTGGATATCTGTCACTAGTCTTTGCCTCAGTTGTTTTCTTTTCATTTGTTTTTTTATCACTTACATTTGAATACCTATCACTAGTCTTTGCCTCTGTTGTTTTTTTCTCATTTGTTTTTGGATTAATTATAGTAAACTGGCTAGTTTTTTTTTCAATACTTGTTTGCAATTCGGTGAAAATTGTTGAAGGTGCAATGCTGGTGCCAGTTTTTCTTGTACTTTCATATCTAGTAAAACTTTGAGAAGAATATTCAATATTATCTTTCTTTGAAGAAAAAAAATCAATTAATCTATTTGTTGTGAGAGTTTTTTCAGTAGATGCATGCATTCTGCTTGTCATAGGGTTGAAACTTGTGAATTTCTTCATTTCTGTGAATTATAAAAAAAGATTTTTTTTATTTTTTTAACATTATTTGATTGGATAACATCACAAAATCTTTAAAATATTTTTTAAATCAAATAAAAAATTGAGGCAATAATAACCTACCTGTGGTCGATCCTTTTGTGAACCTAGAATCACTAATAGTCGTGGTTTCCAGACACATATCAGTAGCTATCGTTACTGAAGTGGGAACTTGTGTTAACCATTCACAATTGAAATATATCATATTTTTCAATGTTATATAATGTAAATTAGGGAAGGCAGACATAATATCCTTCATATTATCCACCTGAACGTTTTCAAAATAAAGAATTGTTATATAAGGTCTGTAGTAAAAGTTTGGAAAATTTACACTAACACAAGACACAATGCCATCCATGCATATACAGATTTGTTTATCACAACTAGTAGCATGCATTTGAATGCACAAATTTAAAAAAACGAACAGCTTTAAAATCTCCATGTCATTTCACCAGGAAATCGACTGTATAAATGAAGTCTCAGCTATGAGTCAGATCTTTACAGATAGTATAAATACCTGATCAAAAGGACAAAAATCTGAAGAATAGATAAGGAGATTGATCTATTTGGCTATTCATCTGTTTATTTTGGAGAATTGGACATAATTACAAGCAGTGATATTTTCTAGATCTATAAAACCTAGCAGTTATATAGAGATTAATGTATTTACATTGGCAAAAAGTTAAAGATAAGGAAAATATAAGCATTTCATCCTAATATCTGAAACTAACCTTGTAATGAATGTGATTCCATTTAACTCGCCAACAACTGCTATTATCTCTGGTCCTACTGGATCTGGAAAGTCTACATTTATATTTAGAATATTAGAAAATGTCTCCGTTATGTTTAAAGATAAAGTTGCAAAAATATACTATTTTTACACAGTTTGGCAAAGTTTATTTGAAAGATTTCAAAACAGAAATGTTACTTTTATAAAAGGTTTACCAAATGAAGATATAATAGAAAAAATAAGTGATTCAAAACATAATCTACTTGTCTTAGATGACATGCAAATGACTGCACTAAATAGTTCTTTTATTGCTAATTTATTCAGCAGAGAATCTCATCATAAAAACCTAAGTGTTTTCCTAGTCTTACAGAATTTTTTTCATCAAGGAAAATATGGACGAGATATTTCATTAAATTCACATTATCTTATTTTATTTAAAAATAAAAGAGACAAAAATATCATTAAAATTTTAGGTACACAGATCGGATTAGGAAAAGAACTTGAAAATGTATATTTAGATGCCACAAATGAAGCATACGGGTACATTATGATAGATTTAACTCCATCTGGTGATTCAACCTATATGCTGAGATCGCATATTTTTCCAGATGAATATCTCATCGTATATAAATAGAAAGATAGAAAGATTAATAAGATAAATATAAATTAAATAGGAAGAAAAGGAAATGTCACAAAATTTGAAAAAATCAAAATACATTATTAAAGTGATATTAGATAATAACCATAAGTTAAACAGATATCTGTTTCGCTATATCACTGAAAATCAGATAAAGGCAATTACAGAACTGATATATAACATATGGCATCTTCCTTTAAATAAAAATAGGAAGTCTGAAATTAAAAATCATATTAAGATATTAAAGCAGTTTATTCATAATAAACATAGGAGACGAGAAATATTAGGAAAGCATTATAAAATTTTTTCCAATTTGCTTCATAGCCTAAAAAAATATATTAATACAATAATAGAATGAATAAATTCGTATTAATTCCCTATGATCAGTATTACTCTTTTAAATCCTATCTTATGGAAAAAAATCGTGATACCTCTTCCAAAAACAAAGAGAGAGAAGTTATTGCTGATAATGTGGATACTGATAAAAATGTAATGGATGATGAAATAAATATTTCTATGAAATCTGAAAAGGAAACCTTAAATAAACATGATTTGACTGGAGATATATTAGATGAAAAAAAGGAAAAAAAAACAGATAATGTTATTGATCATCGATCAGGTGATAGACTCCTACCTCCGCCTGGTATACCAGTGAAGAGTAAAAAAACAGAAAAAATATTCCAATATGGAAACAGAGATGGACAAGAGGGAGCAGGAACAAAAAAAACAGAACCAAAATGGCTTAAAAAATGGCAAAGAAAAATCAACTGAGAATGAATCATATTTACAAAAAATATATTATGATACCAGTCATCCTGCATCTTTCAGTGGTATTGAGAAATTATATAACTATATTAAAAATAATAGTGATAAAAACATTTCTAGGAAAGATATTAAAATATGGTTAAGTAAACAAGAGTCGTACACAGCACATCGTCCTGTGAGACGAAGATTTAAAAGACCTCGTGTGCTTGCATTCTATAAGAACTATCAATGGGATACGGATACGGCAAATATGACAAAATACAAAAAACAAAATGATGGATATGGATATTTTGCTGTTTTCATAGATATTTTTACACGATTTTTATATACTCAAGCGATGAAATCACTTACAGGTCATGAAATGGTGTCTGTTTTGAAAAAAATTTTTGACAGATCACAAGATCAACCTTATGTTCTTAGAAGTGATCAAGGAAGTGAATACGTGAATAGAGAGGTTGGAAATTTTTTAAAAAAGGAAAAAGTTAAACATGTTTATACATTTTATGAAACTAAAGCAAATTATGCAGAAAGAGTAATTAAAACTATAAAATTAAAGATAATAAAATATCTGACCGCTAATGAAACCTTCCGTTGGATCGATGAATTGGATAATTTAACTTATAGTTATAACAACAGTAAACATAGATCTATTGGAATGACACCCTTTGAAGCAAGTAAAGAAACCAAAAAATACGATTTATGGAAAAATCAGTATGGGACTGATGAAAGAAAAAAAGAGAAAATTATTCAAAGTAGTAAAAATTTTACCATTAAAGGGAGTAGCTCTAGAAGATATAAGTTTAAATTAGGAGACAGGGTTAAAATAAGTTATCTAAAGAATCAATTTGACAGAGAATATTCAGAAAAATGGACTGGAGAAATATTTACAATAATTAATAAGAAAATGAATCAAAATATTCCTATGTATCAAATTAAAGATTATAATAATGATATAATTCATTCATATTTTTATGAACCGGAACTTCAATTAGCATTTTTGGATGAGAATACTATATATAAAATCGAAAAAATCGAATCTAAAAGAAAAAGAAAGGGAATTCCTGAGGTATTAGTAAAGTGGAAAGGGTGGCCGAAGAGATTTAATTCTTGGATACCACAGGCAAATATTACTGACATATAAAGTGATAAAAATTTTACAAAAATGGATACTGATTTGTATTTCTTCTTAGGTTCTAGTGATTCTCTTTTATTTCATCCTGATAATAATAGTTATAATTTTATAATAGAATTGCCCGAAAGAATTCATTTAGAGGGTGAATGGGTAATAGGTCTATGTGATTTTTATCATAGTTCAAACCTCATAGAAACTATATTTGTGTTATGTGATATATGTGATAACAGTTATATAGGTGATTCTTTAAAACCTATATTAAGAATGATTTATCCTAATAGCAATCAAATTTATTTCAATTATAAAGAAATTTATTATGTTAAAGTCAAAAATTACTGTCTTAATCGCCTGAAGGTATATATAAGAGATGAACATTTTAAAATTCCATCAAGTATTACTGGAACAACTAGACTGACGCTACATTTGAAAAAAATAAAATGACAAATTATCAGGATTTTTGTAAAAAGTGTATTCAAGGAAAAATCGGTTTCAAACCAGATTTTTATATCATTGAGAAAATACCAAAAGATAACACAGATATTCCTAAAGAAAATGTTGACGTCACTATTGTGAGTCCTACTGAAGCTGCTGTAGATCAGGCTAAGAGTGAATTAAAGCAGGAAAATGATATAAATAGGAATGAAAAAAAATCATATCTTCAAAGTGGTGGCAAGTCTCAGATAAAAGACATTAAAAGTAGAAAAAAACAGTATAAAGTAAAAGGAACTGTTAAGAGTCTCAAAAAGAAGGGGAAAGAAAAGAAAAAGGGCGAAAACAAGAAGAAAAACAATTTAACTTACAAATCATTATGGATGTAGTACAGAATTCCTTATCTATATTCGTTCCCCCACCAATCGATAATTCGATTCAAAGAGAATATTGGGTAGAATTCAATCCTATTGCAGCAATTTCTGAGAGTGGAGCTATAGAATTTAACATTCCGGGAACATCAGTAGATTACATAAATTTAAGTAAATCAAAAATACATATAAAATATGTTATAACCAAAGAAAATGGCGATCCAATTAAAGATGAAAGAGGGTTAGGTGGACAACCAACTGCTGATAGTGATCAAGTAGGACCAGTTAATTTTCCTTTACATAGCATATTCAGACAAATCGACTTATCGTTTAATCAAAAAATTGTATCACCAGATATTGGAGTTAACTACCCCTATAAGGCTATTATGGATATTTTATTAACATCTAACAATGAAATGATAGAATCACAAGGTTATGCAGCATTATTTTTAAAGGATCAACCAGGAGAAATGGATTCCAATACTTATATTGGTAGTAATACGGCTTTTACGGAAAGAGCGAGAGCAACAAAAGACGGAGGAACAGCTAGTATTGAGGGATGTCTATATATCGATTTTGGAAAGGATCAAAAAAGATCAATCTTAAATGGAGTTTCGGTTAATTTAAAATTTTTTCAATCAAGTAATGACTTCAGATTGATAAGATCAGGCGTTGAAAATTATAAATTAAAAATAACATCAGCTGTACTAAAAGTTTGCTTTGTAAGTTTACATCCAAGTGTTATTGTAGCTCATAATGAGGCTTTAAAAATTAGTTCAGCATTATACCCATTCTGGCGTAGTGATATTAAAAGTTTTAGTGTAGCAGGAGGATCTCATACATTCATGACAGATAATATTTTTCATGGGCAGGTACCAAGTAAAATAATAATTGGAATGGTTTCAAATTCGGCATATTCTGGAGATTATGCTAAAAATCCTTTTAATTTTATGAATATGGGATTAAATTATTTAGAAATTAATGTAGATGGTCAACCTGTACCAAGTCGTCCATTTAGACCAAATTTTGACGAAAATGATTATATTTCATCATATTTAAGTCTATTAGATAGCGAACTAGATTCGAGAAGTGGGATTATTATAAAACCGACAGATTATCCGAATGGTTACGCTTTATATTTATTTGATATACAAAGCTTCTTATCAGGTAGTGTTATGTCAAAATCACCAAATGGACGAGTTAGATTAAGTGTAAGATTTTCAAAAGCATTAGCTGAGACTATAAATATCGTTGTTTATGCAAAGTTTCCTGAGATAATGTCAATTGATCAATCCAGGAATGTTAACGTAACCTAAAAAAATTGTGGAAAAAATGAATACTATTCAAATAAGTAGATTAATGAAACAAGATGAATTTATTAGGAAACGATTTAAAGGTGTTTATCCTATAGATCTTATTCCAAAAGATTTAGAGTATCCGTCAATTATAGTTGTTAACCAAGATAAATCCTACCAAGTTGGAAGTCATTGGGTAGTGTTGCATCACAACGATGTAAAAACAGCAGATCATTTTGATTCATTAGGAAAAAAGCCAATAGAATATTTAAACAATTTATTAATAAGTAAAAACACAACATATAAATATAATAATAAAAGAATTCAAAACTATATGACAGATACATGCGGTCACTTCTGTTTATACTATAGTTTTTACTCATGCAGAGGATGGAGACTGGAAGAAATACTAGAAACTTTATCACATGATCTTAAAAAAAATGAAGAAATAGTTACTAATTTTGTATTAAACAATTTTATGTATAAATATTAAAAAAAAAGTTAATAAACCAGGTTATAACAGTGATTTACCTTTTCATTGATTATACATCAATAAATCCATCATTATTTTACCAACTACATTTTCACCTGAAACGTTATCTGATGACAAAACTTTTAGTAAACTAGATTTAGTTAAAACTCCGAGATATCCAGCTAGGTCTTTCTTAACATTTACCTGTTTATAATATATTAATGATCCCCACATTTTTGATAGTTTTTCATAAAATAGGGGACATTGTTTCAACTTTATTAGGATAGAAAATCTCATTGATCTTTCAATGACCGCATAGTCCTTGTTTAAATTAATCCCTTTATCTGAAATAAAATTATGCAAATCCACAGGATCTGTTATTTCTAGGATTTCGGTAGCAATATTATGATAATTAAAATGTTCACATAAAAGGTAGATAAAAAGGTGTTCTGAGGAAGGAAAAATAATATTATTATATAATAGATTACAGGGATATAGATTAGATAACGGATCCTGTACTTTTTCAATTATTTCGACGTGATTTGCCCAAGGACATAATTCAATATCTAAGGGGACTGTACTTATTCCATCTCGTAAAACCTTTCTTTTGCAATAAAAGTAATTAAATCCTATCTTTTCTTGTGAATAAGTAAAAATACTGTTGTGCTTCAATCTAAAACCCATATTTTTGGCTGAAATAATAGTACGGTTGTTTAACGTATTTTCAAATTTGGACATAGGATCTGATAGATTTTGCTTGGAAATTCCTTTGCAAGATATTTTTTGTTTTCCTTCTTTATTTTGGATAATGTATGATTTAGAACATAAACTTATCATTTTATCTCCCAGGAATTCCTCCTTAAAAATTCCTGTATATCTTTTATCTAGAGCAATATGACTATCACAACATTTTCTAGGAAACCACACGGCCTGATCATGATCATTACATCGATTATAAATTTGATTGTAGTAGGTATCAAAATACTCTTCTTTAACACATTTATCTAAGGTAGGCTCATTTAAGGCCATATAAATGCTATCGGTATCAGTTTCAGTTAATTCGAAGGAATTTGGTTTTAAAAATTTGTGTAAACAGTCATAATAAAATTCTAACATACGTAATTTAGCATATTGTAATATAAAAAACCCAATCTGTATGGGATTATCCATCTTAATCTGGTTCTTATACATTTCGACCTCGTAAACTGACTCAGTGATATTGTCTAAATTTTTAAAATTGGAAGAATTGATCATTTTAACAGCTTTTCCTTTATTATCTAAGTATTTTATATTACAATGCTTTGTCTTATTAATTAAAACTGAACCATATGCACTATTGCTTAATAATTTGTACGTATCACCTATAATAGACTTATCTTTATGTGTGTCACCTAGTATTCGGTTTTCTGTTACTGTTTCAATGAAAGAGGTAAAAGATCTTTTAGGTTGAAATTCTATGACCTGATAAATTCCTGTAATATTGCAGTTATGATTCAAATACCATTTCAACAATGGAGTTGCTAACAGAATTTTTTTAGCTTTAGTCCCACTTATCAACAGTTTCCTATTTTTAAAAATAATATCATTATTATTGCAAAAATCAATCATATGATCGCCAATAGCATTCATTGGAACATTGCATGTACAAAAAATGGAGGATACTCTTTAAAATAATCATAAAAATTATCATTAATTACAATATCTACCTCAACTGCTCCAAACAACAAACCTTTTTGTATATCCTCGATTATTTGTAATTCCGATAAAGTTGATCTATTATTTTGATAATAAGTAGGTAAATAATTATTATATAGTGACATTGTGTTAGGTTTCACCTTTTTCATATATTCACATTCCTGTATAGAAACGTACTTCAAACCTTGTGTTAACAAAAAATTTTTCTTGATGTCATCTTTTTGCTGTGTTTTCTCAAGTTTTTTTAGCCATTTTTTATTTTTTATTCTTTTGAGAATGAAACAGTTATGGGGACATTTGTGATAATAGCATCCATTGTATTCATATACAGTTTTAGTAGAAACACAATATCCATCTACCAAATAATTCCCGAATCGTATTTCTTTACCATTATTTAATTTATGTAGAATTTTAATGTTTTCACTTAACATTATATAATCCATCCAAACATAAGAGTCAATATATTTTTCACTCACTTCCGGTCTAAAACCATATTTTTTATCACGAGTAATGTATAATCCTGTAGGCATTTCCTGTCTTATTGCATATGAATATAAACCATTACAATCGTATCCAACTACTGATTGACATTTATTATTAGAAATATGTTTAATGTCAGTTACACCCTTTTCTTGATAACGAGAAAAAATTATACTAGGACCACCCACAATATTTTGTTTAAAAGTATAATAAAGATTGGCATTTTCCGAATTAAACAGAGAAAATTTACTACTTGATGAATTATATAGCATTCTACGAGCAACACCTGGTAATGTAACATAATCTTTAAAAATATCTATCTGTTCATCAAAATAAACTTTCAGCATATTTTTCAATGCAATAACGAATGGACCAGTGTCGAGATTATTGTAATGTATTAGGTAGTCTTCAAATCTTGTCATAGTCTTATCCTTCCAGATTTTTTGTAGTTTTTTATAATCGCCTTCAGTTTTTATTGGGTTATCTTTCTTAATTTTTGAATAAAATTCCTCAGGTTCTGGAAGTTTGGGATAATTCAATTTTTCAAAAGAATCAAACCATTCGTATGGGAAAATTCCTTTAGGTTGATCACATCCATAAGCTTTCAAAAATTGCGAATAGGAACATCCAGCAGCTAAATAATTTGAAATATCTATAAATTTCATATCGGGAGTAGAAATAGATAAATAGGAATTTTCTTTTTTAATTGTATGAATATCATGTTCTTCATAATTTTGAACAATATAGGTCATTATGTACTTTTTTATTAGGTTTAGATCATATTTGCCCGAATTAAAACCAATAACAGGTATTTGTGAAACATATCTATCCAAATCTTTCTTAATGTTATTTAGAGACTTTAAAAAATGCGAATTAATATTCAATTGATGATTTGATTGATCTAAATCAGAATTATCATGATATTTTGATATTAAGCTCGTTCAACTGATGGTATACTTCAGAATATTTTTCCGTCATGATTTCTTTATTATATAAACTAATTTCAGATATATATCTCATCATTTCATCAATTAGTTGATTAGGATTCGTATTAACAAAACATTCAGATTCTTGATAATTGTCTACATTAGAGGCAATACTTACACTGATTGGATGATGTTGAGATATCCATGTTAGTTTTTCTGATTTATTTATATTTGATTTAAGTAATATCGCTTCCATATCCCATACGATAAATTTATCATAAAATTGATAATCTAATGGTACATGGATGCTAAGTGATTTTAATTTATCAAATGTTGTGGTAGAATTAGAATAATACCCACCTGGAAATGAGTACCTAGTTCTATCGTAACAGTTAGGATAATGTCTTTTCAAATTCCATTGTCGTTTAAATAATTTCAAACATTTATCACATTGAAATCTTTTAACAAGCTTTTCAAAATTTGTTATATAACTAAAGTGATTATCATACAGATTCAGATACATAACATCAGCATTATCACTTATTGAATTATAAATTAGACTAACAGTTCCATTACTATTTAAACAATATACCATAACTTTAACATTAAAACATAGTTCTAGTTCAATGATATCACCAATCCTTACGCCAGGAAAAGATATTTCATTTGAAATATTTCTTTTCTTCTTCCATATATCCACATATTCTTTAACTTTTTTAATATTTCCTCTATGATGTTTTATACATCGAAAAAAGCAAAAATTATCATTATGAGGTTTTCCTGTGTACTTATTATAATACATTGACTTTATATAGGAGTTCTTTAGAATATATCCAGGTAATGTAGTTGCATTTCCCAGAGGAAAATCTGTCAAAAAAATAACATATTGAATGTTAGTAATAAATGCAAGAGTCCATACAGTAGATGGACGTACAGCTCTGGCTTGTTCAATGATATCTATTCCTGTAATTTTATGCATAAAAAATCTAATACTATTTCTATTAGTAATTGTATAAGGATGTGACAATATTTTATTATTAAAATGAGGAACAAAATATCTATATTCTCCAGTCTCATTATTGAATAGTATCATTCCAAATGCAAAATTCACTCTAAATGCCTGATTTTGATCGTTATAGATCTGATTAATATGTCCTCTTATCTCCCTATAACCTCCATGAAGGTTATTTGTTGGAAAGTTGTATGTCTTCCTCAGATCCCCATGGTCATCTGCTGCCAATATGTGTTCTCGGTTTGTAATGTATGTCTGTTTTAATTCTTCATTATCATGGTGAACTATATACGGTGGGATAAAATTAAGGTTATCATTCCCTCCATGCTGATTCATTCTATGAACATAAAGATCCTTCCTTGAGGAGCATAATTTTTTACATAATGAACATTTATATTGTTTTCCCTTATCATTTGATCTATGAAAATGTTCAATATGATAGTTCAAGGCTTTAGGATGAATAAAAGGCACATTACATTCATAGCACATAAATCTTCCACATGTCAACAAATGCTCAGCAAGATCCTTTGATGTGGCGAAATATATATCACATTTTCCACATAAATTATTCCTTGCTTTATAATCAGTTCCACATATTTTTTGATGAGCATCTAAATTCCTCTGATTGATTAGATTTCTGTGGCACTTAGAACACTCAAACTGATGAATATTTCCATCCATTGTAAGTTTACCTCATTGAACTTTACTAGATGATTTAACAAAACATATTGATTTCACACGGAAACAATGAGATTTTCAAAAGTTTTTAAAGTAAAATTTCCAGATGAATTGACAAAACATATTGTTGTTAATCAGTTCATATGTTATGGGCTGATTCATCATCTGATGCATCATGTGATTCCACAGATTGACATCTTTCCATAGTTGCCCTATATCTGCTTACAACTTCCTGTGCATATGGTGAGTATGTATTCATTCTACCCCACCACATTTTAATAGATTTAGTCATTTTATCTTTATAAACTTTGCCTGCTGCATATATTATAGCAAAAGTATGTCTTGGATAATGCCATATGAAACAGGAAACATAAAAAATTGAGACTCCAAAAGCTTTAATAGAGGAAATAGAAAGATGAGGTAATGCTAATGCTATAAAAATATGAGGATGTTTCAGGTTCATTCGCTTCACTTGGATGTATAAATCCCTGTATGTAATTCTTCCATCCTCCATATTTTTCCTGATTTTTTTTATATAATATATATGAAAGGCATCAAAAGGAAATATAGATATACAGTTTTGTTTAGGTGGAGTTTAAATAGTATTTAAGATTTTGATTACTAGTCAAATTTTGAAACAAATACATGTACAGACTTGCTTGTGATTTGATCTATATCTTACTTATTGTAGATCAAATTTATGATGTAGATTAATGTTAAATAGTACAAGTTACATTTTTGTTTGCTAATCAGATTTGAAAAACATGTATAGACTTGTTATGTCAAATGGATATCTAATCCAATTATATATAATGCCTCTAAAATGTGCTTAATTCATTATATATTGTATGCATTAGCATGCTTGATTTATTATCAATATATTCGATAGTCGAGTAAAATTTCAGAAACACAATTTCGGACCGCATGGTAAGCACATCATAGTTGGGGATTTTGTACAGATGAAAAACCACTCGCAAATTTGTCAAACAGAATTTCGGACTGCAAGGAAAGCACATCTTAGTTGGGATTTTTGAACAGTGTTTTATATTGCAAAAGTTATGTCAATTTTATGCTTCCTGCATTAGATATAACCCTCTATCATATGCAGTAAATACAAACAGACAAACATAAATGATTGTAATATTTCTCAGAATGGTAATAAAAACATATATTATTACATCCCTAGATACAGTATTGATAATATGTAAAATATACATTCTAAAACCATATGTTTCATTAATTGAAAATTGCTATATATTATAGGATCCCCCTATCATTAGAGTATATCATTACAGTACTTATAATATGCAAAGATATAAAGCCTAAGTACATATGCTTCATTAAAACAAAATTGCTATGTAGATATGTATATGTATCCTATTGCTATAAGGCCTAAGATCATATGCTTCATTAATTCAAAATTGCTATTGCAGTATGTATATGTATCATATGCTTCCTTAATATCATTAGAGTACTTATAGTATGCAATATAAAGCCTAAGACCATATGCTTCATTAATTCAAAATTGCTATTGCATTATGTATATGTAATCATATGCTTGATTACATCAGAAATTGTATATGAGCATAATCCTTATTATTTGCTTCATTTATCATCAATATAATCGATACACGACCATTGATCAACTCAGACTTAACTACTTTTGTACCATTTTTGTTTGGCGAAGATGCCACAGTCGTCAAAAGCCCCCAAACTGACGAAAACTTCCTGTGGCTCTCTCGAATGGTTATAAAAGAAATAGACAAAATTCTGGTATTTTCTGCTATGTTAGAGCATTTATATGGGCTTTTTATGTGGCAAACAAAATTTACTTTATAATGGCCTTTAACCTTACCTACAAGAGGGAAATGTAGAAGAGTGTAAATACTTGTTCCGTGTGTTCCTGAATACCTCAAAATGAGGTTCCCAGCCCCTTTGAAAACCAGTCCAATAAGTAAAACTTTCTCACTATATGTTACAGATTGCTCAAGAAAGAGAGTATATTGGCCTATAAAAGCTACTAATTTTCACCAAAAACTAATTACCGGCCATGAAAAATATATAATTATTTCAGTAATGGTATTTTATTTTTAAAACCTATATTGGTGTGCATTTCTCTGATGAAGACCAGATTTGGAGATAAAAATATATTATTTTAATTTTTTGCAGATTCTGTACAAAATTTAATGGTTACCTGACTTACCTCAGACTGATAGGCCTCCGTTTGATACCCAGAGATGTAAACAAGACATAACACTCAATTTTTTTCTCTTTTCTGAAATTTTATAACATTAAAAAATGATTACACTTTAAAAATTTACTTCAAGTATTTATATATTTACTCTGCATCCCAACTCTTATCAAAGATCAGTGACTGTATTCACCAAAAAAGTCTTTGCCAGGTCTTACATTTAACTTTTATGTGCACATATAGCCGACTTAAGCCTAAGATTTGGCTAAAATTTTTCATTAACTAGATACCTAGGATTTTAAGGTATTGCCTTGGTATATACTATTGGACAATTTTTTGCAACAGAAAACGACCTCTTTCATAAAATGTGGATTTTTTTTACATTTACTTTACATTATTTAATATGTATATATATATTTATATTCAATATATATTTTAAAGCCAACCACAACAACATCAAACTCCCACAAATGACAATGCTGAGGACTTGTCTACTTACAGTTAGGAATTTAATTGATTTTTTTTTTGTTATTCCTGTCTTATATTCATTCGAGAGAGCCCCCAGAAGTCTATATGTTTCTCGTAGTCGATTGACGACTGTGGATGTCTTGATGCTATGGCTTTTTAAAAACTACAGCCGAGGACAACTCACAAGGAAAGAGAGAATAACAAACTGCAGGATCTGCAGAGGCAGGAGAGTAGTGGCGATTGCGTTTGGAATTCTAGAAAGTAGATTCAGGGTCCTACTAGGCACAATGGAGCAAAGGCCAAAGGTTGTCAGAGACATTGTTTTAACATGTGGTGTGTTGCACATGCTGAGGACACACTAAGGTGAAGTAGTCAGGGAATCCATATTCATAACAAATGAACAAGTACTATATGTGCCTGATGAAAACTACAAGAATCCTTCGATGGAGGCAAAGCATCATTGAAGGATTACTTCAATCTGCCTCTGTGGCCTAGTGGGTAACATACTCACCTAGGGACACAGAGGACGTGGGTTCAATCCCAGATACAGGCAGATACATAGTTGCTTGGATGACCACTTAATATGGTGGTCGTCTGTCATTGGGTCCTATCCCTAGTGGCAAGTTAAAGAACCTCAAGGACGTTGGTAAATGGTCATCCTTGAGCCTCTTGTCTTTCCCTTAGGGGAATGTCAGTAATTTGAGAGTTGGACTGTACTTTTACAGTCAGATGGGTCAAAGAGCACTTTAGTCCTGTAGTACATGGAGATATTGTGCTGAGTATAAATACAAATACAATACAATACCTTGGTGCATTGGCTGGGCAGGAGGAGAGGATCTGAGTTGTGATATGGGGGACAGAAGGTGGCATCTATCGGTCCTTCTCAGGACTACCCAATTATTCTAAGAATTTTTATTAATGTTATTGTTGCACCAATGTCCCACAAAGTTCCCCAAAATTTCCAATAGATTTCAAGCAGTTTACAAACAATTTCCAAAAAGCATAAATCCTATAATAATGTTCAATAACTGCAAAACAAGTTTTTAATGTCACCCAGGAAATCTCAAAATTTGTAAACATTCAAATTTTGTTCATCTTCCCAAATTACGTTAAAAGGTTTATAAAAATGTTTATTATGAATTTTTTTTAAATTTATTTTTCTTTGAAATTTTAAAATTACTTAAATTAATTAAAGTGTCCAAATTTTTTTATAGCTTTAAAGGCTTCTCAGAGGTCAAAAGTCAAAGGTCAAGTCCAAAGGACAAAATAATTTGAAAATTATTAAAGTTTCTCAAAGATCAAAGTCTATTTCCAATTTTAGAAATTTCTCAAACGTCAAACCCGAGTAAAATTTGGCAAACACATTGTTAGGTCAAAGTGATTTTTAAAAGAAATTTCTCAAAGGTTAAAATGTGTTTAAAAATTTCCAAATTTCTGAAGATTAACATGTTTTCAATGTTTCCAAGTTTTTACAAAGGTCAAAGTTTTTTTTCCATTTCTACACACTTCCTGGCTTATGAGTTGCTGGAACTGGCTTGTCGGTTTCCCCTTACATCTTGTCCTGGTGTGTTCCCAACCTGTCTTGATGTGATGTGATATAACCTAATCTGTGATCAAAGACTTTGGGACTTCCTGTCTTGATTGGGGACGATAAAGTCAGGTCTTGGTTGGTTAAGTATGGGCCGATCTCCTTTCAAGTACCGTCTGCATTGTCCTACAGCTTATTGTGGAGTGATATCAGGGTACTTGAATATGACAGGCTGATGAGTGTTTCCTGATAAAACCATAAAGTATAGGACAGTGACTGTGACAGGACGTTGACAGACAAAACAAGACAGTTTCCAGGTGGGTGGAACCAAGGTCAGGATCAATAGTCGTTGGGGTCAGTGAAACATGTTTTGCTGACATGACACAAATGACAAGAAATCACAACTGATCCTAAAGCAGGTGTTCCACTGGGGCTGGCCTGTTGGTAACTTGGTATTTTTGGAGAGTCGGGACCAATGTTGACAAGGTTGGTTAGGGTCGATTGTAGTTTCCCGGCCTGTTTGGGAGAGTCGGTAAAATTTCAAGCATGTTTAATATTTAAAGGCCGTTCCTAACCCTTGTAACAGACCCTAATTTCATCCACCTAGCAATGGGCCTGTTGGTTAACTGAACGGCCTGTCGGTTACACTTCCCGGCCTGTCTGTTAATCAAACAGGCCTGTCTGTAACAAGTATCCTGCTTTTCTTAAATATGGACTTCCCGACTGTACGTGAAGACAAACAGACTGTGAAGGTAAGGTTTCAAGGCCAGTCATTTACTTTAACCGACTGGGTCCTAGAGTTAGGAAAATTTGTAACTGATAGGCCTTATACTGAAACAGAAAAGCCATAAACAACAACGGACAGACCTGTAACACAGACAAGATGAGAACTGGTACCAACAAACTGGCAATATTTTTGCCTCTTACAGCCTGTCGGTTGCCAAATCTGTGGGTATAAAAAGGTGAGTTGGTAGATAATCTGCATATACTTGGACTTTGACTTGTCGCGAGACAACTGGTGTGCAGCTTTTATTTTAAGTTTTTCTTTTATTTGGTAAATTAGCTTAAGTCTGAGCTAGGCTGGACTGGCTGGGAGTGAAATCTGTTTTATAAAGTTTCACTTTTATTTTTAAGCTTTTTAAACAAGCTGTACAATTGATTGATTGATCAGCATGCCAAGGTGCAGGATTAGAAAGATTGATGAACCAACTGACACTCAACCACAGTTTGAGTTAGGAGATACAGCTGAGGATATAGAGAGAAGGAGGAGGGAGAGAGAGGAGAGAGATGAGAGAGAGAGGATAGCACAAGAGGAGATGCACAGTGAGAGGATGGAGAGAGAGGGGAGGGAAGAGAGCCAGGAAAGGGGAGAAAGAGTGCGAACGGACATGGATCCTGATGTAGAATCAACTCATTCCAGACAGAAGAAGGTGCAGATGAAATCCATTTTTTTACTGATTCAGACGAAGAAGCCATCATGGAGTTCATTAAACAGCATGAGGAACTTTATGACAAGACCAGCGGCAGTTTCAAAGACAAACAGAAGAATGAAAGACTTTGGGAGCAGCTACCATAAACTTTCCTGTCAAGACTGTGAAGAAGTGGTTTGAGACTCAATGTACCAGATATGGGAAGCTCACTCAGATGAAGTCTGGACAAACAGCTGAGAAGAGCACAGAACAACAGACCTAGATGAAGGATAGTTTCAGTTTTCTACGAGGTCACATCAGAAGGAAGGGAGTTTCGAAGCCTTCTGCGTTCAAGTAACCCCAGAGACCTCCTGCAGCTGCAGTATCAGCTTCAGTTCACGATACATCCAAAGACACAGAATCTGAAATGGAAATCACCATTCCATCAGATGTTCCTCATCAGCCTTCGAGCACCAGTCCTCAGCGACGACAACCTACAGTCGTAACTACCACCACTGCTGCAGATCCAGTCTTAGATCAGTTCCAGCAGAGGAGGTCAATGATTTCCACATTTCTGGGTGCACATAAATAACCCTCTCCAAGTCCAAGACAGTCAATCTGTAACTATCACCACACTTAGATTGAACACCTGGAGGAAGGAGACTTTTTGACCTTCAGGAATGAGACAGTGAAGCTTCTTAGTGAAATACAGACAAAGGCCAAAAAATGCAAGAGACAGGTCACCACAAGTCAACGGGTCACCACATTTCAACTTCCAGAAGCAACACAGGCCACAGCAGGGCATGAATACATACTCACTATACCGGAAACTCTCCAATCTCCATTCCAGTTGTGCAGCCTATAGAGATAGCCACAACACAGCCTGCTACAGCAATTACCAAAGTACAGCAACCATCAAGGCCTTCATCAGCCAACTTCTTATGTAGCTCTGGATGATCAACAGCCTGGGGCTTCCAGACAGATTTTTTAACCCACCTTCAGTGGCAGCTTCACAACAGGAGGAAAGTCAACACAACACGTCAGGATTATTCAGTCTCTTTGGAGCTATTCCAGGTGTGCTACAGTGCCAGCAAGATTGACACACCACAGCCATTTTCACCCTCTCAACTTCAACCAGCACAGTCAACCAGCCATCTTCCACTCATCAAAAACATTCGAGACCTCCAAGCCAGTCCAGACAGCAGAGTCATCCCAAATCAGCAGATTAGCCTGCACAAGTTGCACCGAAACTGGCCCTTCTAAGGGCCAACCGAATCTTCCAAAAACAATTAATAAGCTGTATGTTTATGCCCAACAGCAAAAACGAACACCATCAAACACTTAAACTTGGGAGGGATTTGTGTTGTGATTTGGGAATATTTTTGGTGAAATTGAATTTGCATTAAATTGTTGGCAAAATGGGGTTATTTTTTGGTCAACACTTTGCTAAATAAAAGGTCTTGAATTATTTGGGTAGTCCTGAAAAGGACTGATAGATGATAGCATGTTCTCTTCCTCTTGTCCCCTCAGTCTTCTTAAACTCTATCCTCCTGCCCAGCCAGCGCCCCCACATGACTGAAGTAGTCTTTTAGTAGGTCTCATTGATGTTAAGCCTCCCTCAATTGGTTTCTCAAGTTCTCATGGTGTCCCTGTTCCCCCTGGTCTGCCTGTGGTGCTACTATGTCATCAGCTGGAGTGGGTGGTCTGTCAGCTCCCCCTGATGGCTTCTTGGTATGTTATGCAGTACCACACATGTTAACACAAATGTCTCTGACAACTTTTGGCCTCTACTCCATGGTGGTCAACAGCATCCTGGATCTATTGACAAGTATACCAAATGAGTTCTCGACCACCCTTCTCCCCCTGGATATCCTGTAGTTGGCTATTCTCTTTTCTCTGGTCAGTAGTTGTCTACTGTAAGGCTTAACCAGCCAAGGCATCAGGGCAAAGGCATCGTCTCCCAGCAGACAGTAGTGTAGATTCGGCCCCCAGGTCCAAGTGGTTCAGGTGGTGGTAGTCCCAAGGTTCCGTTCTCAATTTCTTCTTTTCAGTTTGCTGCGCTTGAATATCTGAACATCACTGGCCCAAACATTGACCCACAGAAATATGAAATCTGCATTGACTAAATCCAAAAGTACCAGGAAGAAGTAGCATTTGTAGTTGAAATATTCACTGCCTGACTTCTTGGGCTTCTTTATAGCAATGTGTTTTCCATCTAGTGCACCTAGTGCATGGGGGACATTCCATCTGTTTCTAAATCTTTCTTTAATTTTCTTCCTGTCTTCAGGATCAGTGGGAAACAACAAATATTCTTGTTGAAATTCTTTCAAAATGACTTTGCAGACCTTGGGGACAAATTTGCAGATGGTCATTCTTCCAACCCTCCAGTGGTATTGCAGTGAAGTGTAGCTTCCCCTATGGATAAGTGTCTCAAAGTAACTGCCAGTTTCAATCCGACTTCCAGTGGCTTCCTGAAGTTGGTGATTGACTTCCTGAGATGGGTGGTAATTCTTTCTTCAATCAAATAAAAAAGTGTGGTTTCCATCCTGGTGAAGTTTCTGTAGCCTGGTATGTCAGTAGTGATTAACTCATCCAAGAGTGTTCTGTAGCAACCTCTGTCCTCTCTGTGCAGTATCCAGGGCATGACCTATGGATTCTTTGGCTTCCTTCTCATTCCTGGTGGTGTTGGTGATGCTGGCTGGGCAGGTTCTGGGTTCTGCTGTCTTCTTTATCTTAAAATTATCATGTACATTAAATATTTAACTCAATAAAAACAAAAGGACCCTCAAGTGATCTATCAGATGCTCTTGATGTGTTCCTGTCAGCTTTGAAGTGTGAAATGAATGGCACATCACAGGGGAGGGGGGTTTATATGGTGTGATATGGATCCCAATTCTGGATCATGCTCGACCCACAAAAACAATCAGTCCTGTCAGGAAGGGTCGGGAACATACTCCCGGCTTATCTATTTGTCTTTACGGCTTGTCTGTTTGTGATCCGGCTAGTCTATTAGGGGTTTAGGGCTTTAGGTAATACTTCTATGACTGGCCATGCAAAAAACGTTCCTGACCCTACGTCTTGTCGGGATGCTCATCACATCCTGTCTGTAACTATACTGACCTGTTGGGGATTTCTTAACTGACCCACCATTTTTCCCATGACCCTATGACTTTTGCAACCAACCCTAGAGTCATAGGGTCGTTTACAGGGTCGGCTCCAGTGGAACGACCCCATAAAGGAGATCCTTTCCAAAGGAGGAATTGTGAAACCGGCTCCTGATATCCATGTTCGACTTGGTCAATAAAGTAGATGTAACATAGTCAAAGGCTGAATAATCACTATAGCTGTTTGGTACTTTTGCAAGGGTGGAACAATTGGAGACCATCAGAAGTTCTTGTAAATCTCCTCAGCCCTGAAACTGAGAGAAGTTAACTGACTTAGAGTAATGCCAATCCCAAAACAAATTTGTAAACATGCATGAAGAAGCCAATAGCATTCTTCTCCTTACATTAAATGAATCTCTTGTCTGACTTTACTCATGTGGCCATATTTTTTTTATTTTCTTGAATACAAAGGCATCACAACTTTTTTTCACAATCTGCAGTTTTAAAAAAAAAATGTTTTGTTAATTCCAAACAGTGGACAATTAGTAAATCTAGTTTTACAGTTATATCAAGCCTTAATTGGAAGAGATATATAAAATACAGAAATAGCAACATATCAAATAACATATTTGATAATATATTTCTAACAGTTTTAGAAATATTAATGAAAATGAGGCACTTGTTGAAGAATATGTAATGCCAATTATGCATATTAGGTGGCGCCGGTGAATTCCAAAAAAATATGTCCTCTTATTTAGCACAAGTACTCTTTCTGGTGGGTAATAAAAAAGTGAGCTACCCTTGCCTCAATTCATTTGAAAAGACGTTGGAACAAAATTTTAGAAGCTTGCTTTTCAAAGATTTGGAATGATTTCCTGATAATGTCCATCCTTTAGAAAATAATTATGGCTGACACAGATATGCCTAAATGTTGAAATAGGCGCCAGATAAAATATCTCTTCTATAATGGAGCTGCAACATTACACTCCTTTACAAGATACTACATTTCTCTCTCCTCAGAATTTTTTTCTTTCTTTCTTAAGGACTGACAAGGTATTTTGACAAATGTTTCAATTCAGATTCAAATAAATGTACTCTTCATTGTTCACCTGCAAACACAGATAGTTGAACATTCAACTCCATTCGACTGAGGTCATATTTCAAAAATGATTTCTTTTTAATTGAGAAATATCAATATTAAACCTGGGAATGAATTCAAGTGACGTATGCTGTTTCCCCTGAAACTGTCTACTTTAAGTTAAACACTAGCCTTAATTTGTAATATAGTTGGAGATTGAACGAGATCTACAAGATTCTACATGTTGGGCTAGATATCAAGAGAGAATACACATGTATGAACTATATAATTGATAAAAATACAAAACCTCATACATTGAAGTTAATAACCCATAAGTTTATAAAACATCTACATACCATGCTTATCATAAGTCATGTTTCAGTAACTTTCACGACGACAAGGCAGTGACATCTGCGGTTCAAAATTTCTCTGAGAAAGTTCATTATGTTAAAGTTATTAGTGAAAATAATTTATTTTATTAGGCAATCCTGAAGATGTGAAATTAATATTGAGAATTTCTCCCTTCACACCTTAAAAATCAATCCAATGGCCCTTTTTTATAAATCTCTGTTCAACTGATAGAAATCAAAGCCATAATCTCACTTGAGTTTCAGGTGACCTTAATCTAAACAATCATTATCATAAAAAGGAAATGTACAATAACTGATTTATAGATCAGCAGACAGGTATTGTTACACTAAAGTACAGTGACTTTTTAATTACTACAGTGAAATTTCAGTCCTTTGGTGTATATGTGTTTTATTGATAAAGGAAGGGACATGTTATTCTTCTATTTTTTGCTTACAATTTTGTCAGCGGTACACAGGGCTTCAGGTAAATATTGATGATTGTTATTGCATGTTTTAATGTTTAAAATAATTAGATATGAAGCATATTTTTAAAACAGTCTCTTAACCATTGATGAGTAGAGTGTGGAAACATAAGAGCTGATTAAATGTTTATTTATAACTGAAAATAAAGTGGACAAGCTTTGGAGGACAAAAAATGGAAATAAATGCTAACTGTTTTCTAAAGATTATCCTTCTAAGTTTATTTCTTTTTTTGGTGTCTCTGTAGTTGCACACGTCTTTTACCCATTCACACTACAGGTGGTATCCCGTGCAGTAGTCTGCGCCTCTGTCCTTCAACTATCATCCGAGTTTGGTATGCGAACTTGTCACACAGTGGCAAAATGGCTATTACCTTGTTCATCCTACCAAAATTTTAAAATGTTTTAATTTGTGCGCCTCTGAATGTTGTACTATGGGGCATGTGCAGATGAATGCAAGTATTTGCACATGAATTTCTTGCTAGGGTAGCTGAAGGTGTAGTCCACTGTGTATGTATGACACGGTCGTCTCTCGGGGTAACACGGTGCCAGGCGGGGTAAGGCGATTGGAAATAAATGGACGTTTCAGCACTGTGTCACCAGGCCACATACAAACCTTGGACGGTAGTTGAAGGACAGGGGCATTTTATCCAACGCCTATAACTGCAGGTTATACTGGTTGTAGTGTGAATGATAGACTAAATCTCCATGGTATGTGGCATCCTTGGAGGCGGGTCTGTCGTTGGGTAAAACCTCTAACAATGGGACGTACTGCCTGTAGTGTAAATGGGATTATATATCCCCCTTTATCTGATGTAATATTCTGGCTTATGGATAAGTTGTTCCTTAGAATTTCCAGTATGGAGAGATTGGGTGCTATAAAAAGTTAAATTAGAATTATAGGCCATCCATTCTTATTTTATTGTATATGTTTACCGTGCTCATAACTGATGCAGCTATTATTGTGTATTCCATGACAGAATTTGATGGTAGACACCTTTGAGTTACTTTGATTTACAACAATTAAATCCTTTTGGTATACATTGTTGTAAGAATACTTTTTATGAAGACACTCTACCTGGTTTATTTAACCCTTTACTTCATGTCAGATGCCTCAAAGAGTACCTTTAGGAAACTTGACACAAACATGTGAATGAAGCCCTAAATATTCAATTACGTTTGCACCCATGGTAGATTCAGTTTTTCTTCCAAGCTGCTATAATTGTTTCAGCTTGGACAAACTTCAGATGTGTCACATTTTATTACAAAACTGATACTTTACACTCAGATTCTTCAGGTTGAAGAACATAGTGAAAAAAATGTCAATATTTGGCCAAAAATGAAACAGTTATGGTCATTTTAAACGGAGAGCTCTTCTATATACAAAATGATCTCATATCAGCTTTTACATCATGGAGTAGCAAGGTATCAGATATATCATACTAATTCCAACTTAATAACAGGTAAAGACCAAAGGTCAAATAACAGGTCCTCAGCATTGTCACTTTTGGGAGTAAAACCAGCACACAGAGGTGACAGCATGGGATTAAATGCCAAACCTGCTAACAGTAGTAACACTCAGAACCTCACAGGTACAATCAGTACCTGACTTTGATGACCACTTAAAATTATAGTCATCTATCCTTGGCTCCTATCCCCAGTGACACTCTTAAAAAACCCCAGGGATATAAATGGTCATCCCTGACTCTCTGATTTACAGTTACGAAAATATCAGTCATTGGAGAGCTTAGAATGTACTTGTGCAATTAGGAAGGGTCAAATAGTGCTTTGAATTCTCTAGTGAATGAGACGTTGCACTGAGTGTAAACAATACAATATAAATATTCTATTTTTTTTTTAAATTTTGCATCAGTGTTGGTACATCATGCATTATCCGTAGAAATAAATCTAGGGACATCCAAGAAACTTTTTGATCTGTTTACTGCATCTGGTATTCGTTGACTTTGATAATTAGTTATAAAAACAAGACTAACAAAAAAAGTTTGTAGACCAAACAAAGGTTTAAGACACTGATCTTAATCCAATACTTAGCCCAAATTGTGTCTCAAAGCAGAAATAATGTTTATAGAGATATTTGTGTCCTGTCATAAATTAGCTGTTGTCAATACATTACAGCTGTGGAAATTCTGAAGCTGATCCTGTAATCAAAATAAATTTACTTCAGAAGTTAGCTCAAGTGATTATCCTTGAGAGTATGCCCATTCTGTCACCCCTTAGTAAATGTGGTTATTTTCCCTGAAGTTAACAAAAGTATTTATTAACAGGGTTATAATGGGATTTCTGATCAATAGTTTGCAATTGCATTATGAGGAGGCTGCTAATATGTTATTACTAACAGGTGCCTGTGAAGACTCTGTAACAAAGGAACGGTATATCAATGTGAATGATGATGAGGGTAACACAATTGACCAAGCAGAATCCTGTGCAGAGATCATGAAGAAATGGCCGTCTCTGTGCGAGTTTGATCTCATTGGTGGCAATGGAGGACGGTGCTGTAAAAGCTGTGGAAGTGAGTCACGTGACTATGCAAAATAGTGCTTCCATTTATGTGATCTAAATAACGTACTTTATGTCATATTAGACAGCTATGTTTCTTCAGAATAATTATTTAGTTGTTTTTTATTTGTCCTTTTTTCATTTGATTTAATTGGGTTAAATGTTGCTTTTGTTTATCTATTTATTTGGGTTTAACGTTGCTTTCAACATTTTCCAGGTCATATCACAATGGTAGTTTTATAGGAAGAAAAAACCAGCCAGTACATACAGTTGGTCAAGGTTCTGTAATGTAAACTGCCGACCATCGGTTAGCAACTACCAACTTTCCCACACAGGCTCCGGCGTTTTAACCGCAGACCTCAGAAGTGAGAGGCGAGTGTGTTACCACTGCACCACCATGGCCCCTTAACATTGCCTATAAGGCAATGTATATGTTAAGTTAGTAAACCCTTACATTTTAGGATGCAGACTGGGAACAGTTGGATGCTTTTAGTTTCTAAATTTAGCTAAAACAACACAATGGAAAAAACCTTTGGTGATTTTTCTCATATATTTCAATTCTATAACCTTGCATTTGCATTGCAGTATGTAAATCATTTCAGATCCAAAGTGCCTGGACAAAGTCACCCCATGGTTTGTGTTAGAAGTTGGCAATGATAAGGTTAAGTCATGTGACAAAATGGTGGACAAATATCCTGGACTCTGCGAAACAGAAGGCAAGAATGGAGGAAGGTGCTGCAGAGCTTGTAAGACTTTAGAAGGTGAGTTGTTCTTTGCTTTATAACTGCCCAGATTAAACAAAACACTATGCAATATTCAGCACATTCAATACAGCTCCAGAACACGCCCTTGTTTCAGGTAAATATTGATAAACTATAAATTGATTAGATATCCAACAAACAGAAGAAACAACATTTACAAATTATCTGAAGTGATGAAACACAAAATAGTATCAATATATGTGTTAGCTCATGATACTACACTGCTCACAGTAGTAACTTGACAAATACCTTAAATCACCAATTCGTAAGGGCCATGGTGGCAGAGTAGTGACACTCTCGGTTTCCACTTCTGAGGCCTGGGTTCGGTTCCTGGCACAGCCTCAAGTGGGAAAGCTGGTAGTTGCTTGCCATTGGTCAGCAGTTTATAGTACAGAACCTTGACTAACTGTATGTACTGGTTTCCTCTGCCCTTCCAATTACCCGTTGTAATATGACCTGTACAGTGTTGAAAGCGACGTAAAAGCCCAAATAAATAAAGCAGCAATTCTAGAAAGAAATTTACATTCAATTACACATTAATATATTAGGGGCTTATTGGTATTCTTGATAAAACATTCACTACCAATCTGTGAAGTTGGTTGTTCGAACCCCTGACCCGACCCTATGCATGAATATTGACAGTTGCTTACCAATGGCCAGCAGTTAGCAGAAAATAATCTTAACCAACTAGTATGGACTGGTTTTCTCTGCCCTAAAACTACCTGTTGTGATATAACCTGATGTTAAATCAAAGTCAAATCGTAAAAAGAGCAAAAGCAGTTCATGATCAAATTGTTCTGATTTATAACTGAGAAGTAGTACTTTTTACTGTAATGTATAATTTTACGATGTTGGAACTGCCTGCTTCAATACACAATTGAACTGACAAGGAAATGCAAGTTCTCATTCTGCAAGAAATGAAAATATTTAAGTTTCTCCAAGATTACCATTTGAGTGTCAAAAATGTCAATATTTTTGGAGCAAGTTAAAACATTACAGAGTTAGAGTAAATAGGTTTCTGTCTGCCTTATAAGCCACACAACAAAAATTAACTTTATAGATCATAAACAGAAGCCTACAAGGGTCATATGAGTGGAGTAAAATAGTGTCATAAGTCCCAGTTATAATATACTATCTCATAATTATGACATACACTGTGTGGTAATGATGGGATAGTGTACCCTGTAATCACAAGATACCATTTTGTAATTAAGTGTCCCTTGGAAAGGGCGTTTTCTGTTTCGGTATTATTTAGCTTATCAATGGATAAATGATTCCTCGTGTTTTTTCCCTATCTTTTACATTAAAGAGGTCACATGATCAATGTTTTTATAAGAAGTAGTAACCAGAAAGCTCAAACTATTCAGGAATCTTTATTATCTCCTTATATGTTGCATTTACAGCATAAAATGTATTGGGAGGTAACAAGGAAACCATATACAGGTGAAACAACTGGTATCTTGTAATTCTGACTTACACTTTGTTGTAAACATGAGATATCTCGACATGCACTATGTTGTAATTACAATATATTATCTTGTAATTACAAGGTATTATCTTATAATAATGAGATAACACATGTAATTGCCAGAAAGCATATTTTATAATTATAAGGCATTATGTCGTAATTCAGAGATAGTATATTGTATTTATGACTTATGAAATTATTTTAACTTCACACATATGACCCTTATAGGCTTCAGTAAATTTTATTTCATGTTCTCTGTCAATACTTTCATTGCTCAAAGGTGGCATGATACCCACATACTGAATGCTTCTCTTTTCACTTTGATGTAGAAATAAACTACACATGCGCAGACTTTATTGGCGATTCAATAACATTGCCTCCAGTTTGAATTGAAGTCATAGAAAAACCCCATTGGGGAATATAATATTTTATTATACACAACAACTAAGATTCTAACTTTTATGTACATTTACACGTTTCAATAAGCATATATATATTACACAGAAATAATTTCCATTAACCCTAGCTTTACATGATGGGTTATTGGATACTAATGAAACTTGAAATATTGATAATTTACCAGGACATTACATAGAAATAATATCCATTAACTGTGACTTTACATGAAATGTTAATGGATAGCAAAGAAACTTCTAATACTATGATTTACAAGTGAAGGTATTGGAGGCTTAAGGCCACCTTATGGAAGATATATGATTCAAATCGACATAAATACCCAATTTCTTGGGGTGGCCTTAGCTGCAGGCCCAAACAGCGTTAAGGTCAACCTAAACCTGATGACACAGTCAAAGTGAAGATTTATATCAAGGTTAAGGTAGCCTTAACCTTATAATTTATAAATACACAGAATTAAGGTCAAGGTCAATTTACTGTAAGCAGTTGAGATTTGAACAGTTATAGCAGATTTAAGGTAGCCTTAAAGATGTGATATTGTAAAATACCATTGGAATTTAGTTACAATTTTGTATTTGAAAGTTAAAAGGTATGTATTTCAGGTCCAAATGAAAAGAGGTGAAGAAAATGAAACAAATTTTTTGGATTTACAGATGAGAGCCCCAAACCCCGACTAGTGAGTAGGTGGAAGGTAGAGGTGGTGTTGGAAATTTTTGGCTACCTGGTCTGAGGCATTATGATCTACAGTAATGTACTTCCAAACGCATTCCGACGTCCAGGTGCCATGGCTCTGGATGTCCTGGAGGCTAACATTAGAATTGAAAGCGAAGGAGGCACCTGAACGCCGGAAGGCGTGAAATGTTAAGTTAGTGTTTTGCAATTGTAACCTTTGAAGGACAGTTTGGAAATGGCGCCTAACTTGGTTATCTGTCATGGGAAGCCACTTGGTGTGGGTTTTGTATTGAAACAAGGGAGAGTTGGTGGACCCTGGAGTAATTTGTAAGAGATTTTTGATGGCAGCTACTGGGCAGATGGGATTAGAACCCAAAGATGGGATTTTTAGAATTTTGACAGATTTTCTATCCTGAAGAGTTTTGGACCATTTAATGATCAGTTGAATACCAGGGGGGGGCGAAGATAATGTCACCCCTGGCCAAGTGATATAAAGGAGAGAACTGTTTGGTGGTATGTGGAACCAAGTTAGAAAGTCTTAGAAATGAGAAAAAGGCCAGGGTATAGGCAGCTTTGAAAACTTGACCCATGTAGGTGGAGTCACATAATCTGACAATTAAGTGAAGGGTGTCAATGTCTATGACAGATTTGAGGGAGGGTTTGAATGGTCGATGGAGTATCATGGCCTTTTGAAAACAGAAAACAACTCACAGGTTGCTATCTGGAGCTGGATATTCCTAGCTATAGCAGCTAAGGTGAGGTCCCTGGTCCTGCCTGAGTTTAGGACATGAACCACTGCCTCATTATCACAAGCACGCATCCAGTTCAATTTCATGGTCAATGGGCCTATAGTCAAAAATTGTGATGCCATTAAAAGTGGGCAAAAATTTTTGAAACCAATTGATGTCTCTGCGAGCTTCAGGTGACAGAGGGACTTGTTTTCTATCATGCATACTGCGTAAGACCTGCAATAGGCGATTTAAGAAGAACCTGGCACTGCGAACGCATTTACTGATAAACAGAAGACTGCCCAATAGGGACTGAAGCTGACGCTTGGTGCAATGGCTTTTGCCATGCCAAGCTTGGCACATTTGAAGTATTTCCTGCATTTTTTCAGGAGGAACTGACAATGTGAAGTCTTGTGTGTTAACCAAGATGCCAAGACAGTTGACACATGTGGAGGGTTTGATAAGCTTGTTCTGTGAAACCTCAAAGCCCAGGCGTTCAAGAAGGGAGCTAAGGGCGTCAAATGAGGTGTCAACGCGGCTTGGAAGGTCAATACCAAGGATATCATCAATATAATTTATGACGTCATGACCGCGTTGACGCATCATATGACGCACAGCGTCACTTAGGGGCTGAAACAACGCACTCCCGTGCCGAAATCCGAACGGCAAACAGGTGTCCAGGAACCAGTTATCTTGACGCAAGCCCAAGAGGTCATAGTCCTTGGGGTCAAGCTTTACATGTCTGAAGGCGCGTTTGATGTCAATCTTGTAAATCATGCATCCTCTACCCAATGACTTGATATGCTTGGTGATATGGTCAATTGTTGGGAGTTTGAGGGCAAAAGGGGTTCCTAGATAGACATCCCTTGCACTACCTGCATTTACTGACCTACCATGTGGAAAACTGAGGTCAATGATGACCCTTCTATTGGTAGAATTTGATTTTTCCCTAGTCATGAAGGGGGAGGTATGGAGTCCTTCCAAAGGGGGTTTATCAAATGGTCCTAGTATAGCTTTATAGCTTATTTCCTCTCTGAGATAGGCATGAACATGGTCAGGGAAATTTTTGGCCAAAGTGTGATTTTCTGGGTGACTTTCCAGGCTGGAATTTCTGTCAAAATCCAGGGGAAACCCAAACCTAACAAGGAGGGGGAGCTGGACATCCCAGTAACCTACTAGTAACTCATCCCACACGTCTGGATTCAATTGGGACTTGACATTGATTTGACAGCCTTTGAAATTGTATTGACCAGAATCTTTTATCATTGTGTGAAGGGTTAGGGGACCAGCCTGGACATCTGAAGGTCTAGATACTGAGGGAAGGTCTAAGTCCCCCATGGGGATAAAGCCAAATTTAAATGCATTTTGGTTATCCCAGAGTTGGAGGGTGGGGCAAGAGACCATAAGGTTTGCATAGTCAAGTTTTCTATCTTTGAAACGCAATGGTAGATCATATTTGCTATTGGTCTGTATTTCTACCTCCATAGGGTTACGACTGACTACATGATTGTGGGATTTTACCCTTGCTTGGCTGTTTACAGTGCTGTCCATGGGAGCGTCATATTTTGGGTCAGTGAGACCTTTAGACATATGTGACTCAACAGACTTGGTAACAAGGCTGTCAGTACCCAAGGGGTCAAGGTCAGGATTTACACACGCAACGTCATTTGGAGGTTGAAGCAGAACGACGCCGTCGCTTTCTTGTAGTGGTGCATACCTGTTGGTTATGGCCAGTTGACTTGCTTTATTGATGTGACTTACCTTGCCTCTGGTATGGAGGTGGCTGGCCTTCTTGACATGAGGCTGGGGGTTGGAGGTACACCTCACTTTGATAGTTGTACTTGGTTGTTGAGTACTACTCACAGATTGAGAACTGAAGGTAGGTATTTGACCTGAATTTTTTGTTACAGCTTGTAAGGGCTTCAGCTTACCTTTAAGAGCCTGTGCAAATGTATAACCTTTGAATCTGTGATAGTCTGACCTCCAGTTACAACTCTCACTAGTGACCCAAGTATTACTACTAATAACTCTTGTTTTTCTGTTCCGACCATTAGTGACTCGACTATGATTCTGACGTTTGACCTGTGTACTTTGTATTCGTTTTTTGAATCTACAGTGGATTTTTTGGAGTTTCTGCAATCTTTAAGAGCATGGGGAAAACGCTTGCCAAGTGTATTGCAAAAACTACATATGTGCTTGTATAACTGACCAGCCGTACGGTGATCTCCTTTGTGTGGACATTTTTGGCTTTGGAAAAATTTACAGGGAACCCCTGAGAGTTCAGGAGTTGATTTTTTGGAGGGATTGTTTACTACTTTCTGAGCATGTGCTCTCCTGATTCGGTCAATTTTTTCGGTCTTGGCCCAATTCACCTTGCCCTCCTCCATTCTGCAGAGGAGGACGGCATGGGCACCCTTGGCGGAGGCCCACCCAAAATCCTGGGCGTCCTCCATCAATTCCGACATGTACTCTAACATAGCATTTTTGGTGGACATGTTATTTTCATCTTTTATTATAGAGCAAAAACCAGATACCCACTGAAAGGTACTTAGACTATCATACGTTACACGACTTTTGGAAGTGCCTGCTAGTATGTGGTTCTGTGGCCAAGGTACTTTGTGTTTTACTGTAACTTGTTCATGACCACCTCTCTGGGATTTGAACATACCTTGCTCATTAAGGGAGGCCAGTTCCTGAAGTCGCTTATCCACAGCATTCTGAATACCTCTGGAAGACTTTAGGAAGGCAGTGGTGGGGGTGAGGACATCGTCCTCATCGTCACTGTCCATCACTCTGGATCTGTGTGACGCCACAGTGAAAGCTGGGGAAGTCACACCGTCAGAAGATGATGCAGCCCCCTTCTGGAGTTGATCCTCAGTCTTCTGGATGCGTTGTTCTATGGCCGTTAACCTAGAACTAACACTAGTGAGGGCATGTAAAATGTCATGGTTTACAGTATCAGAAGTATTGACCTCAGTATTGATATCCGAAGCATTGACATCAGAATCTACATTGTTTTTCAACTGACACTTCACACCTACTGGTCGCTTGTGTTGACCACCACAGCCAGAACAATTGAAGTTTCTTGGCATTGTGACGCTAGTCACTTGATTAGTTTATGGGACACGACAAGTTGATTTGACAGTTTTAAATTACTGAAATTTGTTATAACAAGGTAGAGCTAGCGGGATATGTATATATTTACAGGATAAAATATGATAAAAATTACTGCAAAGTAATAATTAAGTATAAAATACCCGCCAACTCACCTTGAAAGTAAGATACTACCAGTGGCTGTCCCGTAACATTTAGATGCAGTGGTAACACAAGCCAGCACAGTGAATTATATAAATATAACGTATAAAACCATGTAAGGATAAAATAAAAGCAATTTTTTGTTTTGCTTCACTTATTAAAAATGGCGACTGCCCTCTTTGACTTCAACTTGAAAGTGAAGCTTATACACATTCAGCGGGAAAATTTTTAGACCTAGGTCAAGGGTCAGCCAATCACCATAGCTGGCCACGAACAAGAAACTACTTTAATAAATAACTGGAGCAATGAGATGTGTATAACTTTAAGGTCATACACCCCCACAAAAATAACCTTAAATAAAGGACGAGGGCCGAAGGTCCAAGCAAAAGTAGTTTATTTCTATTATAAAATGATTATTGATGTTTTATCCAATGTTCACTGATTTTGTTTGTTTTCAACTTTATTTTCGAGATTATGTTGCGCAACCATGTTCATAGATTGGAACAGCATACATTAGTTTCTCTATCAAGTACTCTTACAAAATGCGCAGAGATGCATATTCGTGCAGGTGTCCGTTTTATAGTTGTGTATAGCCTATTAATGTGTATCCACAGAATAAGTTGTTGTAACTGTGACATTTTGGCTTATGCAAATAATTCCATGAACCAATACCTATGGTCAAGAGTTTTCCGTCCCACACCAATGCCACTTATGGGAGTTGACAGTCGGTGACAGCCTGTGATTAGATGCCAAACATGCTAACCACCTGGGCCATGGTGCACCTAAAACACACTGTAAAAGTTTAGTTGATTTAATTTAATTTATTTTTTTGGTAAAGGACGTTTATAACTTGCTCTTGTATCAACTTTATAACCCTGGCAAGGCAGATGTTACTCATGGTTATAATTATTACCCAAACTCGAAGAACCCAAGGAGCATTTATAGTCAGCCATTCATCTGAAGCAATGCCAGAATACTTACATTAGAAAATATGGACATTCATATGCATTACTCCCCTTGTTTTTCATTGCAAGTGTTCATAACCATTACCATATCAGTTTGCAAAACATTGGTCATGGTTTAATGATTCAATATATTATCTTTCTTTTGCATAAGAAGTCATTTCTTTTCTTTTATATTTGGCTTTAGCATGTACAATAAATCAACTTGAACTGTGTTGCCTTTTAAACTTTAGCACTTATCTATTTGATTTAACCGTCAACATATATTTGTTCTTGCAAAACAATGGAATAAATATAACCACCCTTTTTAAGTATCATGTTTCATTTGTTGTGTTTTGCAGACGTCAAATGCCAAGATAAATTAAAAGTCTGGATTGTGGATGGCAAACGAGTGCCTTGTTCTAAATATGTGAAGGCTGATCCCTGCAGATGTTCAGAAAAGCAAGTGAAAAGTGATTGTTGCGCATCATGTAAAGATGCTGGTAAGTGCCATCATTTTTGTGCAAGAAGATCAAGCCTTTAGTCATCTTTTATATCAAATTGCTGCTTTTAGGCATCCTCGCTGGTTTTAACCGTTTTGGCATGTGTCAGTATATCCTTCAGATCAAAATTTATATATTACCTGTTTTCCAAACTTATCCACCTTAGATTCTTCTTCCCTGATGTCTTTGTGGTTGCTGAGTCGCTGACCTCTTCCATGTCCCTTGTTATCTATTTTCTGGTTACTGTATACACTGTACCTTTTATCTGTAGTTTATAGAGATTAAGTGCTATTGAAAAAATTAAAATGGAATTAGGATAACTGTAGGGTGTCTTATAATTTTTCTACAGTCAAACTTGTGTACAAAGACCGCACAAGGGAAATGCAAAAAAAAAAGTTTTTTGTAGGGGTCAGTCTTTGTATGAAACCATTTTATGAATTCCTTTCATTTCACTGAATTTCTCTCTACATTCTGCCTTCGAGAAAATTTCATGTACCTGACTTTGAATGGTTGGAGTGGATGTGTCTATAGTGCAAATGGGGCATAACCATACTGTATCTCAGAAGGATCTTTCCCATGTCAAACCTTGGTCATTGTACTCAGCAATTAAGATTCTTTTCTGTAGCAATACTTTAGCTAGAGGTATACAACTGGGTTTCACAACAGGTATGTTTTTTGCCTCTGTGTTTTCTCTAAGGTCTATAACTGCCAAAATATATGACCTATGGTGTGGCCAAGGGGCATTACTATGGAGTACTAGCAGTTTCATTACCTTTGTGCTTTTCCGACAGAAAGTGATCACAAATAAAATTTCCCAAACAGTATTTCATGCGCTAATGACACTGAAAAAAAAAACTATAGCCACAAACCTTTGTTGGATGTCACAAACAGGAATATTCCCAGAGTTGCTGTTAGCAATCACACAAGAGCTGATAAACTTTGACTCTAATGTGAACTAAACTTAGGGTATTACACTTAAAATTCTCTTCGGGGTCTACAGTGGCCCGGTTTTATCATTGGTTGGCTTTTAATCAGCTTGCCCTCACCTCTGATTTCGTGACTTGAAATGTAACTCATGGTACCATGTTTTATTTACTGAAGGTCTGTCCTGGTGTGATCTAAGCTGTTGAAATGCACTTAAAAGCCCATTTTCTTGTCCTTTAGATTTTCCTCCAATATTTGTCTGTTATATTTAATTTTTCTCCATTGTAAGGATTAATATCAAGCATGTTGTTGATGTTAAAAGATTTGATAGGTTTTAAAGGGTTATTATCAATTTTATATTATTTTAAGTTATATTATATTTCAGTTTTAGACAATTGCAAGTGTCGTGATTCACTTTCATCCAGCCGAGTGGCCACCATTAGCATTATCCAACATGGTGTCACAATTAGTAAAGACATCTCTGACTGTAAAGAGATTGCTCGTTACTATGCCCAGTTCTGTCAGAAGATACATCTGGGAGGCAAGAAAAATGCATGCTGCAAGTCCTGTCAAGGAGTGGGTAAGCACCCTATGCTATATATATTTTTATTTATTTATTTTGGTTTTCACGTCGCTTTCAACACATTGTATAGATCATATCATGACAGGTCGTTTATGGGCAGAGGAAACCAGTGCATACAGTTGGTCTTGGTTGTGTTCTATAAACTGCTGACCAATGGCAAGCAACTACCCCCTCCCTTGAGCCTTACCTAGATAAAAAGTTTCATAAAGATATGTCTATCAGTACTATCAAAACTAGGCCAGACAAACAGCCTGGCAAACACACAAACAAACCAGTGCACCTAAAAACATAACTATCTTAGTAGAGGTAATTAGTTTCAAGTTAACATGTCACTCTATTATGCAGACCCTGAATGCAGTGATGACTTGAGTTGGGAAATCACATTTGGTGGCTGCAATGACTGTAGCTGCCATGACCTGAGGAAGAAAAGCAAGAGATTAATGCGTCAAGTTTGTCGCAAGAACCTGCCTGGCAACGATAGCAGGAGGAGAGCTAGAAGGGCATGCTGTCTGCAATGTTCACGGTTGGGATTCAAGTAATAAAGCTATTAAAACTTAGAAAAGCACAGACTTTAATCCAAAATATGGATTATATTTGTGAACTGAGTACATTATTGACAAATTCAATGAATAAAATGATAAATATATTCATTGTTTTATTTAATAGCAAGTATGTTACTGCAGTAAATACCAGAAAAATGGTATAATTGTTGGGAAACCTAACTTTCTGGCTAAGTATCAGATAAACAAAACTTCTGAAGCCCACACCTTATACTTCAGTCTCACTTACAAAACTTGCCACAAGAGCTAGTCTATTTACAACTTGGGAGGCAGATACAGCTCGGCCTATTGAAAATGGTTGAGAAAACAAAAAAAAAACATGTAATTTGTCCTAGGCGAAAAGACAAATCCATTTAAAGGATAAGTCTCCAGACTACTCAAACTCATGACTATAACTCGTAATAATAAGCCATTGATAACTCCGTGTTTGTGATGAAAGTGCTAACCCAAATACTGCATTTATACTGCATATATATGTTATGACCCAAATGTGAAATTGTCCATTTCGTGAAATGGACAAGGAAATTGTCCATTTCATGAAATGGACAACTCAACTGTCCATTTCGTGAAATGGACAAAAAATCTACTGACCATTTCATGAAATTGACAACTAAATGTACGAAATTTTTACTCTCATTCACAGTGAAGAAAACTTGTTGTTTTTTATTGAAACATTGTATTAGAATACATCAGTGGTTATACTTAACCTAAAGTCTACTGGTGAGGTGCAGGTTATTATAATTCCTTTACCATTTTCTTATAAATTTTAACATGAACCTAATATTATTAAGCTACAAGATTAGTTAAGTATTCATTAATATTTGCATTTACATTTATTAAAAATTTAAAAATTTGAGATAGAATCTAGGTGAGACTAAACTGCAAGATATATTTTACAACATTAAGATCATTTAACACTAAGCCACATTGGTAGTTTATTTACATTAGTAATTGCAAATGTTGATATCAGTGTTGTTATTTGCTTGTCCACATTATCATAAGACTTATAACAAGCACTGAATTAACCCTTAGATCTAATCCTGAAATGTGTGTCTACAATCGTCAGATCTCATTAAAAGAAAGCCTCACCACTAGTAAGTTGGATTTAATTGTAATTAGCCCACTTCTTTTTGTAACCTTTGGGAAAGCTTCAACCTTTCTAAATTGACAATTACTTTTAATAACCCTTGGATCTAATCTTCAAAGGGTGGGCTACAATTCCTCAAATCTAATCATTAAAGGAAAACCTTTTGAAGAAGATTAGTGCACAAAGGAGACAAAACTCTATTATTGTATTTCTTTTAAGCAAACAGTAAAAAATAATATACCAGGTACCAATACACTTTTTTAAAAGTGTAAGTGTAATTTTAAATAATAATCCCCATTGAAAAGTATGCTTTACATAATTGACACTTGTATTACATATTTCAAATATTTATAACTTTTTAACTATTAACTAACTTAATGTAAGGTATATAATATACATATCATTATTATTATAGGGGAATAAAGTGATAAACCAAAAGATTGGCCATGAATGAAAGTTAAACTTTCGTACATGACTTTGTCCATTTCATGAAATGGATAGCAAATATATATGGATTTGTCCATTTCACGAAATGGACAGTGAGGCTGTCCATTTCATGAAATGGACAATTTCCTTGTCCATATCACGAAATGGACAATTTCACACTTGGGTCGTAACATATATATTAGTATGTGTTGCTTCTGGAAATGTCAACATGTTTTTTTTAAATTTCATCAAAAGCCATCCATAAGGTTTAATTGTTTTGGAAACTTACAGACAAACTAACAGACTATTGCACTTATTACGGACGAAATGAATGTGCAATTGATTTACTGGTTTTGGTAGTATTCAAATTTATATTTAGAGTTAATGCCTGGCTGGGTAATTTGGTACAAGCCTCAAACTGACACAGAATAAAGTTAAAATATATATTCAAAGTCAAACCAATAAGGACCACTAAGTTAAAATATTTGTAAACTGTCCACTGATTGTTCGTGTGCCAATCATGGGGGTGTGTGATTTTGAGCAGAAATCATATTATCGCCCTTTTACAAACCACTGTTAAATATTAATCAGTTGGCACTCTTCATTGTAAATTTAAATCCTGATATGCCAATGCTGACTTATGAAAATAATTCCAAATTAACTTTGTAAACTGGGAATTTGTCTAACTGAATTGGTTATCTTCCGAATATGGAAGTTGAAATGAAAAATAAATTATATTGTCGCCCATTAGAAACAACTCAAGAAATTATTTAGTTGGCACTTTCAGTGTGAAGTAAATATCATGGATGCTCATGCGAAAAGTGTTTTGCTTATTGAAAATTCAATATGAAATGTATACATCAGAAATCAGAACAAGTGTCATTTTTATGTAGAGAAATTGCTTTGTTGAACATTTGTTGTTTTAGTGGGTGCAATTGTTTTGATTTACTGTTCCTACTATTGACAAAGTTAAATTGATGAGCAATTAAAAGTACAAACCTTTCATGCAAAACTCAATGCTCCATTGTGTTTTTACCTGTCTGACAATGAAAGGAAGAGCATAAATTACTTGGAAACTCTATTTTTCTGTGGTTTTATGAACACATCAATGGATTGCTTTTCAGTTTCAATGGAGGTCAAGAAACTTGTTTATGAATTGGCAGGGCAAATATTAAAACTACTCTTTTTCCCAAAATATTAATAAACAGACTCTTATTATTCTACTCACAATTCGAAAAATAGTAACACTAAGTTCCAATGGTATGCAAAACCTGATTCATATCCATTTACATTCTTATTTTTAGAATACTGTTATTGTAAGAATTATTTTGTACAAAAAAGGACTTTTCTGAGAAAAAATTCACAAGAAAACCAATTTTTAACAATTCATTTACAAAAGTGTAATTTCAATACAGATTTCCAGCAAACAATCCCTTCATCCTATGTCAATAAATTACTAATACTACTCTTTAAACTATCTAATTCGTCAGTATGTTCTTTAGAATTAAAAAGTTCATATTCTCAGAAAAGCCGTTTATTCTTAGAAAATGCCAAGAGGAATATTATATGAATCATAGAAATTTGGACCAGGTGGTAAGAGGCTCATAGTTTTAGGCATGCAATTTATCCCTTTACTTGGAACAACTCACAAAGTTGGCGCAACATCACCAAAATGATAGCCAATGTCAGAAAGGGGTCAAGCACCATGGCGAACAACCCAGGTGGGGATATTAAGACTAAGGTGGGTATGTCTTGGTGTAGAGGTAGGATATAAGCTCCTTTCTGAAAGAGGTAAAAGAGGAGAGAGCTGGATGTACAAATCTCATCAGGAAGACTATTCTACAGAGTAAGGGTATCAAAGAGCAAATGTATGACCAAAACTGTTTGACAGACTTTTGAGTAAATGGATGAAACTTTCACACAACAAGGAAATTTTGAGTAAATGGATGAAACTTTCACACAACAAGGAAATTACCAACACTCCGAGTGCACACAGTATTATTAAAACTACTGTAAGACGAAAGATATGGAGCACAGTACTTGGGAATGGATCAGTCGAAGCATCACCCATAAGTTAAAAGTGTCTATGCTTTACAAGTATTTGCAAGGGAGATACAGCGTTGATAATTCCTTGTAGGTATTGATGAGATACATGTAGTATTATTTTAAAACAGTCACAAGATTGTAACTTACCATGCATTGACTGGTAAGACTGGTAAACTTCTATTAATGGAATCTCACTGAAGCATGGTGACTATTGTAGTATGTTTTAAAATAATATATGGAACATGTCAGGGTTTAATTTATTGTATTGAATTGTATATATTCATTATAGGAATAACCCCTGACAAACCATGATATACGCAGAATTTTACCATGGTTGGAGGTTATAAACCCCGAAGGCAAAGGAAGGCTTTCCTATTCTAACATGACAAGTTCTTAAATTTTATAAATATTATTTATTATGTTCATTTTATGACAAAAATGGATTACTGTGAACCCATCCATATTGAGCAATAATGTAAAGCCATAGGTTATGCTAATTTTACCCATCGAATATTTGTTTAATTAGACGATCAAATTCATGAACACATCCGTGTCATGTTAGAATCTCCTTTACTGCTGAACTCAAAGGATTATAGGAATCATCCCAACTTCTATTACGGCCCAAGACCTCTAGTGAATGTTGTGTACAGTGTCAAGGCACTGCAGATGTCAATCCTCGGGTGCCCCCTATTAACATGTATACTTCCAAATTATTGACACCAGTCTATTTTGAAGTCACTCTGTTGCTGTTTATAAGCGTTCTAAGTATCTGCCTTAGTTATGTTGTAATCTGTTGATTAACTGGTTGCTGCAAAATTGGAGGCAATTCGGAATTCCACAAAGAATAACATTAAGTTGCACATTGAGCCGTCAACATCCAAATATTTTCTAGTGACTAGTCCACCCTAAATGCAAGCAGAATCTCACGGATGACCATTTATCAACATCAGTTGAGATCTTTAGCCTGCGACTAGGAACAGAACCCAATGACAGAGGACCTCCAATTTAAATTACCATTCTAGTCACTATGCATCTGCCTGTATCTTTGGTCAAACTCAGGTCGTCTGTGTTCCTGGGCAAGTGTTTTAGCAACTAGGCCAAAGTGGCAGACTATGATAAACATTTTCATTGTATCCAAGCACATATCAAGTTGATGTTCATATGAGATTATATTTATTTATTTATTTTATTTGGGATTTTACGTTGTTTTAACACTGAACAGGTCATATCACGACGGGTAGTTTAGTTTGCAGAGGAAACCAGTACATACAGTTGATTAAGGTTTTGTACTGTAACCTGCTGACCATTGGTAAGCAACTACCAGCTTTCCCACATAAGGTCTGGGGTTTGAACTGCCAACCTCAGAGTTGGGAGGCGAGTGTGTTACCACTGTGCCTCATGTTTGACATTATAATTTCCTGTACTGATCTTCTTAGAGTGTATAGAAATAAGTTACATTATATACTTGTTTATAATTATAGCATCATCTGATAAACACATGTGGCCTTCACTCCCTTGTCTATTCTTACAGAATGGTTAATAACATGAAAACAAAGTTAAAAGATAGCTGATGTTCCATTGATAAATCAGCATCAAAGCATTTTGGAATTCCCATTTTTGTTACATCTGGCTACAATGAACAATGCCAGCCCCAATCATTGTAAGAAAGTTACAGTTACTTTAATTGTTCCTTAAAGAAGTAAATAAACACAAGAACAAAATCCATCAAAAACAATCGGTATCCTCTGAAAACAATTTTTCAGGGCAGATGGGTTAAACAAGATCATTGGTAGTTCAGAAAAATGCTTAAAGTTCAAGTCTAAATTAGAGACGTTGTTTATTATTATTTACATGCATATATAGAAGATCTAATTTTATCTAGTTCGAAGAAAATTACAATACTATCTGCTCTACTGGCCTCGCATGTAATTGCTTGAAAATGTTGTATTGAATCTCTCTCTCTCATTTGAGCAAAATGACAGGAAGTAACTTTTCTAACCTACTTTTTCATTGTTTCTAGTTTGGGATTAAGCATGCCAAATGGCTGAGTAAACTTTGAACTCTGCTGCCACCCTTTAAAATGTTCAAGGACAGAGATTAAGTCAAATAAATGATTGATTTGGTCAGATTAGGCTTAGGTAACTGAAGTTACCTGAATAAAAATATACAAATCAACAGCCTAGAAATGATAGTTCAGCACTTAATTATACATTATATATTGATTTGGTTTATTTTGGGGGAAATTACATTTATCACTCAAAAAAGTAATTAAAAATTGATTCTTCCATTTAAAGTGAAATAGCTTTACTGAGTAAGCACTAAAATATAAGATGCAGTTAATTTTCTACTCATTTTCACATTTAACAAACCTCTCAAATCCTGTTAAAAGCTTTCACAGTTGTTTTGGCCCTTTTGTAGCACTGTTGTGACTCTTTGAAACATTTTCGTGCACAATCCCATTTTGTGCAATTATCGGGTGGTTTATTTTTAAGGCAGTTGAGATGATATTTGTAGTACAAAGATTCCCAAGCTTCATTGCAATATGTGACTTATAGAAACTAAAACCTTTATTAAGCCTCACTGTCCCCTTGGGTTCAACCACTTTGTTGGTTTAGGTGTCACCTATCAAGTGAAGATCATCTATTATTTCACAGTGTTTGTTCCCTGTAGTGCACCAATCTACCTACAAACCAGGTGGTCCCTTTTGGCACAATTTATTGCCAGTGATTCCAGAAACCAGATTAAAAAGAATCCGTATGTGAATCAGGACGTCCTTGTAGAGGACCGTGCTACGGGGAGACTCCTCCTTGTTTTAGAATAAGACACGGTCTGTAGTTTATGAGTTATGCACTTGGGAAAAAATGCAATATTAAAATGACCTCAATGCTCCTATTCAGAGGATGAGGGTAATAACATGGAATAGAATGGGACAATACTTCCCTATTAAGATTGAAATATAGTATATAATATTCTATTTGCAGTTTAATTTTAAACAGCATCCCTTCTGCCTGGCTAATTATGCAAAGCCTGCATTAACATAGGAAACAATACAAATGATAGATGTATCATCAAGAAGGCATTCCTGCAAGGATATTTAGCCTCTTTTTGACCAGTGATGGAATTGAACACTAATTAAAACATCTTTACATCCCAAATATACACATCTTACATCTGTTTTTCGGCAATTTATAATCCTAACTGACATTCACTTTCAGTAAAAATAGTGAAAAACCAGACAGAACATATTTTGTAAACATCTTATGAGTTTTATTTATACCTCCATTAAAATATTCTATATTTTTCTGTTTTTTTCTGACCTGATCTCTACAATCTAGACCAATTCACTGGGTGTGTATATATAATGGCTGTTCTGGTGGAATCTTTGGCGGGAGTTGCTTTAGAGTGCTTGTAACCTCACATCATGGATAAGTGGATTGCTTTGTTGGTCACATTTGCTTTTGCAGTTGCCTTTGGTAAGTAAAGTTACAGTTACAATTGTAGATGTGTTGCAGTGTAATTCAATGTAAAATCAATATCTAAATCATGCAATTGACTTTCGATATCGATTTATATGGATGTGCTGATCTCGACAAATCAAGGCTTTGCAATTTAAATCGTGTTTAATTTGTCAGTGTTTGTAATGTTATTTCTCATTCGAATTATTCCATGTGGTCATATTAACAAGTATTTGCATCACCTGAGACCAATGATACACGAAATGGGGGTTAAAAATTCATCATTTACATGAATCAATACATAGATATGACTACTTTCAAGTTTTCTAATATTATAACCACAAATCATTAATCGTGTAATAACTTGTCACTGTAATCCTGGCTCATAATGGCAACAATAAGTGAAACATACACTGAGATACATGTGGACATTATGAAGGTGTTGTTTTCCCCCAGTCAAATCTGTACAATTGGACATGCAGGGGTTACGCATTTTCTACTGGGGTTCCTACATAGTGAAATACTGAAACAAATCTTGCTCTCAGTAACTGGAGTTGCGTCACCTCTGAAGGTAATTGAATAAGACAAATTAATAATGGAACCAGCAATTATCAGCAATTATATATAGAAGTATTGGATGAATATATAAATTGTAACAAATATATCTAAGACAAGAAGTGAATACAACTCAGAGAGTGGAGTTGCGTGGCATCTCTTATAAACATGTAGATTATTTTGAAGTTTGATTCATGACTTTTTACATATTGTTCCGTAAATGAACCTTGTATATGGGTTCAAAAATAGTTCACGTTTGCATTATGGTTCAGTCAGCCTGAAAGGCCAGGCTACCCTCTGGTGTATACAATTTAGCTTAGCACCCCACCTCTGAGATCGGGGTTCACTTCCTGGAATGACCTCGTGATATGACCTGTACAGTGTTGATAGCGACATTAAACCCCAAATAAAAAATAAATAAATAAAGAAACCTAATGGATATTAGTAAGTGTTATACCACTAAATATTATACTATTAAATATTATACTATTAAATATTATACTATTAAATATTATACTATTAATATGTATGTAGCTCTTGAGGCCAGTACAGAACAGTGTGACCTAGGCATTACATCATAACAACACCCACCATAACTTCTATAGAATCGAATGGTTATGATAATGAAACATCAATTAAGGGTAAATGTTTAGTAATTACAATGTCAATAGACGTTGAGATAACTGGTTAGTAATTTTTAAAAATTATATTAAAATATACACTAATATTATTTTTTTTAAACTAGGCAGTATTTTTTGTGATCAATGTTCAAATAAAGATATATGATACCAACACTAAAGGACCTGAAGACACCAAACCATTACAATCGGATCCAGTAATGTATATTCAGATACAAGGCCTCTTTAACAAAAATGAAATGGTGAACCAATTTCCAAAATCAAACTGGAATTAAAGAATTTGTATTTATTTGATTGGAGCTCTGTAGCATATGCTTTTCTTGTACTGTAGCATATGATTTTCTTGTACTGTATCATCATTGGTGCCTACGTTCTTAAGCTGTAGTAATGATGTGTAAAATGGAAGATGAGACATTAAGGCAAGTCACTGGATATTTCATTCCCAGCCAATTCACACCCGGACTTTTGCTACATTTCCTCAGACATTTCATGGTACTTTTATAGCCTTTAATTTCCATCTTTAAGACAGACTTCTAGATGCTGATAGATTCCTTTTGTATAAGGTTCGTTGCACATCACTGACTTGCTCTCCCGGAAGATTTACAATGAAAAAATGGTTTAGTGTTGAAATCTGGAGTAGCTCCACGCAACTGTGTGTTTATTAGAGTGATGGACAGGACATAATACTGTCTCTCAAGTTATCCATGATGATGGAACAGCCTCATTATAATGAAGAAAGAAAATGATGATTTTAATGAATTTTTTTTATGACAAATGAGACATTAATGGTATAGCTATTACTAAAGCCTTACAAATTAGAAAAGAATCATACAACAAAATACTGAGTGTCTTCAATGGTAATGTTGCATATTGTATTCTCTATATGTAGCTTATTATGAATTGTATAGCTATATATTAACTTATGTAAGAGCTATCAGGTGACTTGGTATTGTGTGAAAACTGGTGTAAAAACGCTCACAAGGCCTAGGTGGTTACTCATTCACTTTCCACTTATGAGATTGCAGTTCAAATCCTGGACTTCAAGTTGGAAATTTTATAGTTGTCTTTCTTTTATCACTTGTGGCTTAAACCTGTATTGTCACATGCTGACATTCATCTCATGCTTCATATTTGGAATGATCTCCTTGGTGATGTATCTTCAGCCACACTTCATTCAGAAAGAAGTTGAAAGTTTATTTTCTTTTCAAATTTTCAAAGCTTACCCACACTAGAATTTTTGTTTTCTCACAATTTGTTTTATCTGTGGCACTGATCCCAGCTATGTCTCTGGCCAATTGATTATGGATCTCTACCTTTCTCTATGATGCGTCTTAGAGTCTTTAAGATGGGAATTAAGCACTATAAAAGTACCATGAAATGTCTGACAATATGTAGCAAATGGCCCGGCGTGAATTATCTGGGAATAAGATACCAATACCACAGAAAATCACAAGTACCTCAAAGTATTGGAATTCTAATGTGTCCCGCAGATGATACACAGTATCTCAACAGTCAATTCAGTTGTAATTTCTATAGAAAAAAAGTCTAACGTTGACTACTGATTGTGTCTTTCAGTGGAAGGCTATGGCAAAGGAAACTACTTTGGTGGTGGCGGCGGTGGCGGCGGTGGTGGTGGTTACAGTAGCTACAGCTCCTGGAGCTCCAACTATGCCACTCCTACCAGGTGAAAGAGCTTCAAGTATAAATTCAAAAAGTATAACATTAATTTAACATCATTCTCCCCTCAGTCAAATATGATACTTAGTTAACATCCTAGCATATACATGACAATTGTCACATGATTGATGATTGACAAATCAAAGCATGTGATGATTTGTGCTGGATTTTATTGTCACACAGATTACATGAAACATCTTGACAGGCAAAGCAGGTTTGGCAGCAGATTTTCCGGGTTCCAACTTGCTTTTCCCATTTTATCACCGAAAATAGAAAGTTTTCAACCACAGGTTTGGTTATGATACACCAAGCACATGGGATGCATTGCCTGATGACATTCAATCTGTCACGTCAGATTTCTGTTCTTTGTCAGTGTCTTTGTTGTTGCCGACTGTCTCCTTATGCCTTCCCAAAACCTTTTTCTTTCTTTGACTCTACAGTATTAACAGATTAACACTATTAACAGATTAACACTATTAAAGTTATATTAAAATTGGAAGTAACGGCTAAGATTGAGGTTTTTGTAGATAAAACTTCCCAATACAGAAAAAGTGAAATGTAATTATACAGAATCCTCAACAAGAACAAGAGTTAGCATTAGAACCCCGTGGTTAAATGAATAAGGTATGGGCCTCAATTAACATTTGAGACTATTGACATTTACACATGTATACTTATGCCTACCTAATTATCTTGCATATGAAAATTTATGCAAATCAGCAACACTGCTGATGGCACAAGCAACTCCTTCGGTCTTTTTGTTACAGGTATTACTCATACAGCCGTCCTTCAAGATACTACTATTACAGTACCCCCACAAGGTACTACACCTATCCGGCTTCATCTAGCTACAGTTCATCTAGCTACCCAGCTTCTAGCTACTACCGTTACTACACCTACCCCAGCAGTTACCGTTACTACTCTACCGGACCATCAGCCAATGTTGTGACAGACAGCAGTTACTCTGCCGGTGCTGTTGATGTAGAGGAAGAGTCTGGTAAGAAACCTGAAGTATTAACAATTCTCATTATTATTCATTTTGAAAAGTTCCAAAAAAACTTAAATTTGATCATTGCTCATTACTTGGTTACCCTGTGTCAGTATATATTGCTAAATAAAGAATATATACAAACACATATTTCAGTTTAAACTTGTTTTTGTTATGTGAAAAGGATTACATTTTGCATGGCCTTCAACAAGCATGTATTTTACTATATTGCATATATCTGTGTTTACTGTAACAGATCAATAAATTATTAGAATTATTATTATTATTAAAAAAATTTAAAAAGTAATAGTAACTAAATTGTGACAGAATCAAGGAAGTAATTTTGCACAAAAGGCTTTCCCTTATACCTCACCTTTAGAATGTGGCCCTCTAGAATGAGAAGTTGTGGATTCGGGTCCCATAGAAACCTGATCCTGGGACATTGGGCGATCAATGTTGGGCTGGCTAGTGAGGTTAGATTAATCACACCATGGAGAGCCAGAGGTGCTGGTTACTGAAAACTAGTAGGAGCCCTGGGACAGGTTTTGAGTCTGGAGGGGAAAATGTGTCAGAACCCAAGAAGTGATAAAATCACCATTGCTGGCTTGACTAGTAGGGGTTTTCCTCACAGCTCACCATGTAGAGTGTTGGCCTCTATTGTGAGAGACTGTGGGTTCAAAACCCATGGAATCCTTGGCCTGTGCTATAAAAAAGTTTGGTATTTATTTAGTTGACTCTCAATCCTTTGGTGGTAGGCTTGAATCCTATGCAAAACCACATGTTGGATGAATTGAGGGTCAGTGGCGATATGACCTTTGAATGGGATGTACAACTCCTACTTGAATCATCAACTGTACTGTATGAATAAAACACTTAAGTTGTACCTTGCAGGCGACTTGAGGACTGTGCTTTAGGTAGGAGACAGGATGAGTCCTTTTTACCGGAAGTTGTCATAAAATTTCCTATAAAACATAATCTCTGGAACTTTACTTGTACTTAACTTTTGTTCATGCCCATGAAAAGCTACATTTGCAAAAAATGTTTCCCTCTATCGATTTTATGATCAGCCATCTGATAAAACCTCTATTTTTTGTCTGAACCATTTATCTATCAACTGTGTTGAACTACAAATTACACAGGGCACATGTTTTAATTATAATTGACTTAAGGGTTGCATACAATATGCATTGCTTCAAGAGTTTGTGCTGTGTCCTAATCAGGCTCTGGGCTTGTCTTATAAATGCAAAAAGTTTTTTTCTTTGCAGAATTACCAACAAAAAAAAACTGAATTGTTCTAAAAAATTTATTTTAAACCTTTTAAATTATTTTTTCCAGGCCAGGTTCATGGAGGTCAAGCAGTTGGAGTGAGTGAAGGTCAAGTTGGGCGAGGTCACGTGTCTGGAGGACAAGTTTCTGGAGGTCAAGTTACAGAAGTCACCAGTGGCAAAAGTGTAGGAGGAGGCCAGTCAGCTGGTGCAAGTCAGGTTTCTGTGAGTAGAGGTCAAACCAGTGGGGTCAGCAGAGGTCAAGTATCAGCCGGTGGTGGTGGTGGTGGTGGTGGTGGCAGATCTGGAGGTCATGTTAGCAGAGGTCAAGTTGGCAGCAGAGGGTATGGCAGGCGTGTGTTTGTCAGCAGGGGTCCAGACAGACTGGACTACAACAGGGTTTATCAAGCCACCAAGGGGCTGTAAAGGTAAATGTTTGATATGTTGACGTCAAACTTAAAATTGATTATTACACTGGTCACCCTCAAAGGTTTTCTGTATATGTCAGACGAGGGATGTTCAGCTTTCATTAGCCACCATTTGGTATGATGTATGAGTTAAATAAATCCTCATTTACAGAGAGAATGTGAGAAAAAAGGCTGTCATATATATACAGGGGCAAAATAAAAACCTCAAATTTTAACTTCTAATTTCTCAGCCGTTCTTGTGCGGATTTTTCTTACAGGATAATTGCAAGCAGAAGCGCTGTGAAATGCCTTGATATTTTAACATAGCTAATTGTTGACATTAACCATCCATGTTAACATGACGCTGCTGTATACACATAACATGATTCCCTCTCTGCAAATCCTGCCTATACAATTCATATGCGGTGCCTGGTGAAGAATATTTATGGTTACACTCAGCGTTACTTGTATTTATGAATACAATGATAACAAATGGCAATGATATTTAAAATCTGTATTGACATATTGTTATAATATTATATTATTAGCTATTAACTTTTAAATCTTCTATGTAATTTTCAATACCTCACTTGTAAGCTACAGAATTTACTTTCTATTTTCACAATTGTAGAGAGTTCATGGAATCCTCTCCGGTATCTATAGAACCATGACTACTCATCTGTATCATTTCACCATGTATCACTGGAGCAGAATGTGTGACTGTGCAACCATGTTAGAACAGACGAAAGTGGCTACAAAAAAAGAGAGATGATCTTTCTCTGAAGGGAGATGATTTTATAATTGACTGGTTAATAATCATGAAGTTGTTGATTTGATAAGTTGTTTAGTGTTTGTTCTTTTGTTTTGGCTCCTCATCAGTATCATTAATGTTCAATAAAAGATTTTTCTTTGAAAACCAGGCTTACATATATTGTCCAATAATTTAACCAGGCTTAAAGGGGTTTTGGTCTACTAACATGAGCTGTAAAGCCATCAGAGGCACGAGTAGTGCACTGAGGCGGTCACCCATCCAAGTACTAACATAGCCCAATGCTGCTTAACTTCAGTGATGAGACAGGTAATCATCACGCTATACCACAATTCATGAAAGTCCGGAAACAAAAAAAAAAGTGATCCCCAGAATTGCTAGCCTTGCTAGAGCTGGCACTAAAAAATGTAATTATCAATCAGAATAGGTTAATTGACATGGCAATATTTGCAGGGTCAAGTGACTTTTCCTACCATAAATGCTATCTCTGGATATAAATCAAAGTCAGAGTTAGGGTTGATATTTCAACAGTTAAGGTCGCCTCAGTCCAAACCCCTAGGGCATCTGCCATGCTGTCATAAGGTTATATCTAACACAAAACATGGATCCTAATTTTAGTAAACTATATCCTTAAAATTTCATTATATTGGTCTTTGGCAATTTAATACCAGCATGTAAACATGTATTGGTTTGCTCTATAATATGACATTTATTATATTAAAACATCATTAAACTAGAAAGCAGTCATACATTACAGACCTCCATCAGGGTTGTGTGTGTCAAAATTTTCATTTTTTGTATCCAGAATATATTCCACAAGTTTAATCACATCCTTATTAGGCCAGGCCTCACACACTTAAAACTTTTCATGAAGATTCGCTCGTTAGGAGTAATGTCAACCAGAAGCACAATTTGTTGGAAATACACTAGAAATGAGACCATTGAAAATACAGGATTTTTTATATCCAGAATATGAGCTGGATTTTTTACAACATTTACTCACTTCTTCCTTGGAAATTCAGAAACACCTGTCTAGCTATCACGGACACAGACAGACAAAGGAATCAGTCCCCAAAACATAACCTCCTGATGGGGGTAATAATAAGTTTCAAACGTGACTTAAAACGTGTCCAAGTCAGCTATAGCCACATGTTGTTGGTATTACTATTACACAAAAACAAACTCACAGTTAATGTCATGTGTACACCAGTAATGATATCATACAAGCCCCTCTGGTAGGATAATAAACTGGGAACTACAGTCACTGTCACTGTGGTATAGTGAGTAACACACTCTCCTATGAATACAGAGGACATGGGTCCAAACTGGGTGCAGGCAAATAAATAGTGACTTGGATGAATACATAAAATGACGGCCCACTGTCCTATTCCTAGTGATAGGCTAAAGGACCCTTGGGCCATTGACAAATGGCCATCCTTGAACCTCTGTCTTTCAGGTAGGGAAATGTCAGTCTCGTGAGAGCTTTGACTGTACTTGTGCAGTATGGATGGGTCAAATAGTACTCTAAGTCTTGTAGTACAAGGAGATATTGTGCAAGAGTATAAATATACAGGTATCAGGTATCCATGTGCTTAATTTCCTCGTGGTTTCTAGGCACACCATCCAAATCATAATACATAAATCAGAAGTCGTAAAACATAATAGCATCGTCACCAGTGGATCTTCGGTGTTCGATAATAAGAAAACCTAGGGAGGGAAAGACTTCAGAAACAAATAAGTTTTAAGTTGCCTTTGAAACATGATAGTGTGGGAGCAGTCCAGAGTTTTCGAGCATCATATGAGAAGTACTTGTTGAAATGAACTTTAGATTTATGAACAGCAAATGTATAGAAAGACAAATACAGGACAAAGTATTTGGGCTTGCCAGTGGTAAGGTATTTATGTATGAGTACCAGGGTTTTGAAAATGATTCGTTGTTTAACAGGAATCCAGTGGAGAGACTTTTAAGGTTAGAGAGAAAATCTGGAAGCACCAGACACAAAGTGTGCAAAACAATTTTGGAAATTTTGAAGCTTTGTGATTTTCTTGGACAAACTGAGAAACAGAGAATTGCAACAATCCATACTACTACTGACCAATGCATTTGCTACCACGACTGAGAAAGACTATAAACCAAAGACTATAAACAATACAACTAGCAGGACATGCATTGTTTATACACATTGATGACTTTGTATAATAATTTTTATTTTAATGAATTCTACAATTTTTATTGGATCAATAGTTATTATGTCAAATTAGACCTCCAATTGAAATGAACAAAACTTCATTGTTTGTAATCCACATTAGAGCATTTTCCATTTTCCTCCTTGGTGTAAATCAGGTTCACATATGATTTGTATCTACAGGCCTTTATAAATATACAAACTACTGTTCATCACATATTAAACTCAATGGTTCATCATCACTATCTATATTCCAATGGCCTCTCTGATTTGGACCTCCACTTTGATGAAGATTGTGTTGTCCTTCACATACTTCTCTCCACTCCATACCTCCGTCAGTGGTGCAAATTTGGGGAGACCTGTGCAATAAAAGAATTTTTTTTTCTGTATATCATAGACATTTCATGTAATGTTCTGACCACACTAAACGTGATTTTATCCAAATATCATGTAAAATGCCTCTAATTGTCTCACATGGAAATTTTGGACCTTTCAAAATTTTTGTAGACGGCCTTGGAAAGTAGAGAATACAATGGGATACGAAGTTTACTGATAGAGGTGTGGCAGTTCATGGAGAAATGAGGTGTTACCTCAAACCCCAGTCACACTACAGGCAGTGTGACCCTCGTTTATATGCATTGGGCGAAATGTTCCTATCCTTCAACTACCTTCAACTGCCGTCTGAGGTTTTTTATGTGACCTTGTGACACAGTGTCAAAATGTTCATTACCTCTCATGTTCAAGTTTTAAAATGTTGGAAATTTCTACTTTTGAATGAATCAAAGCATGTACAGATGAATGTCTTACTCGAAGGTGTAGTTAACTGTGTGTATAAGGATTGTGACTTGGTTGTATTTTTGTGTAACACGGTGACATAACTTGAGTGGAGGTAAATGGACATTTCATCTCTGTGTCACAACTTCCCATATTTATTTATTTGGGGTTTTACGTGGCTTTCAACACTGTACAGGTCATATCACGACGGGTAGTTGGAAGGGCAGAGGAAACCAGTACATACAGTACGTCAGGGTTCTGTACTGTAAACCTCCGACCAACGGCAAGCAACTACCAGCTTTCCCACTTGAGGCCGTGCCGGGAACCAAACCCCGGCCTCAGAGGTGGGAGGTGAGCGTGTTACCACTCTGCCACCGTGGCCCCTCACAACTTCCCATATAAACCTCTAATTGTATTTGAAGGGCAGGGAAGTTTCGCCAAAATGCCTATATCCACAGCTTATACCACCTGTAGTGTGATGGAAACACCAAATCTCAGAAGATATGAGATGTCCTTGGACATGGTTTCGCTGCTAAGTAAACCGTCTGACCATTGGACACACTGCCTGTTGTCTGACTGGGGCATCAAAATGTTACACGTATCATGCTATGCCACAATTCATGAAAATCCAGACACACATAAAAAAGTGACCTTAAGAAGTGCGGGCTCCACAGAGTTTGCACAGAGTTTGCACAGCATAGCATCTACAGCTGTACTCCACAGCTGCAGGCAGGTACCTTGATACTGCCTAATGGTAGGCAGAAATTTTGAACAGCTTAAAACTAAACAATCATGCTACACACTTGTATTACATTATTCTCTTCATTTGTGATATATTTTCTTCCTATATGTCATTTGGGAAGTTTTCCTTAAGTGTGAACATTTACTTTCCAATCGGTGGGATGTTATTTCAAAAGAAAACAATTGAGTTCCTTACTTGAGCTTGAGTCATTTTTTAAAGTATTACTAGCCAAGTGTTCACATGGTGAGAATACTTACCAAGGCTGGGGTTCCGGTAAGATGTCGGCCTCCCTAAGAAAGGCATGTTCTCTTTGATTGGATTGGGTTCAAAGTGGGCAAGAATGTCACGTGTCTCCTCTGCATCTGATTGGTCCAGCAGGGTGAAGGTCACTTTGTACCCGAAAGGCCAGTTGAGCAGAGAATCCCACTGGCCTTGTAAGATGGTAAAGAATATGGACATGTACTTTCCCTTGCCTGCACACAAACAAATGAAAACACTTGTAACACCTGTGCGATTAGGATGTTTTCTAAGGGTAAAGAATATACTCCACAGTTGCGGGTAGTTACATAGATACTGCCTAATGGTAGGCAGAAATTTTGAACAGCTTAAAACTAAACAATCATGTTACACAAATTTGTAACATTTAGTTGCAAAACTATCTTGCAACAAAAAACATTCCCTGTCCTTTCCTAATTTACAAAGATAACCCAAACAAATCAACATTAATGGAAACTCTCATTGTGTAATTTCCCTCACTGTGTAAAACCTGTGAATAACTAAAATAAGACATATTTTAGACAAGGAAGACAGAAAACACAATGACATGTACATACCAGAACCATCGCCATAGGGACACAAACTTAGTGCAAGCTTGTAACCATAGGGATGAGTCTCAAAGGCTGGGCTGTAAAGTACTGTATTATCGCCCTTTGCTGCTTCCTTGAACTTGGTTTTGAAGCCTTCTATCTTCCAGATCAGCTGGCATGTTCCTAGGGTTTTACGCAGGCCTTGCACCGCAGTTTCAACCTAACAACACAAGTTAATACTATAGAATAACAGGGGTTTTCAAACATATCCTGACAAATGAACATGTTAAAATGCCACAATACACACCAAACTGGAAAAGAAGCAATGGTGTTTCCCATCTTGATATCATGGCTGATAACATTGTGATTAATTTTGTAAAAAATATTATAACCTGACAGGATTACTCCGAGAGGGTAATGATAAAAATAATTGTTTAAAAAGGTAAAGTTTCTAGAACTGGTTGTAGGTAATCTAATCTAATCTACTTATTTACAGGCACAATATCCTCCCCACAAAGGGGAACTCAGTGCGCTAGCTTAACAAAAATCATTTATCTTAAGGAGAGTCGAGGTGTGTTCAAGGTCAGTATTCCGAAGTTGTGGGTGTGACCAAGAGGGAAGGAGACTAAGTTGGGAAACTGGAATTGAAGATGTAGGTTTTGAGTTTTTTTTCTGAAAGATGCGACAGAGGGGTTATTTGTTACCTTGGAAGGTGAAGGAGTTCCAAAGAACTGGGGCATAGTGATGAAAAGAATTAGAAAAGTGTTCGATTGATTAATGAACTTTATGGTCAAAAGTGGGGGTATGAAGGAATTTAAGTTTGGGGGTACTTCGCCTTGTATTTCTGGAAGAGGTGTAGGGATGAATTAATTCTCTTAGGTAAACTGGTTGACCCTGGTTGAGAATTTTGTATGTAATGAGACCTATTTTAAATTGTACCCTGTATTTGAATGGGAGCCAATAGAGTTTTTTTTCAGTTGAGGGGTAACACGAACATTCAGCCAGTTCTACATCAAAACAGTACCCACCTACTGTCATACCCATTCCAAGTCTTTGTATTTGTATCTGTCAGTAACCTGAACAGTTTTAATTGGAAACTTACAGGAGTTCATTATACCACAAGCATTCTGGAGTTACGGGGGATAGTCTCTAAAAAGGGAGCTGGTTGTTTCTTCAAAAGTCATACAGCACCCATATATTACAGAAAAGACCAAAGGACATGGTGAAAGCTTGAGCTACTGTACAAATTTGATGAAGTTCATCAAGAGGTATTTTATCAATTTTGCTAACACACAAACAAGCAGAATCCTATTACAACATAACCCCATTGGTTGAGATAAAGACCAACTTGATTCTTATAGTCATATAAAATTACCAGTAGATTTATATAATTTTCACAAGGTTAGGATTGGGATTTTATATCTCTTACAAACGCCAATGCTATATCCAGACTGGTCCTCACTGAATGTTACATGATGCTATGAGCTGGATCCGAACCTACAAACCCAGAGGTGAGAGTCCAGGGATTACAAACCAAATCTTTTATCACCCAATCACTGATGTCTCCCCAAAACATCGACAACAGTCAATGAAGTAACAGAAAAGTTGTGTTGGTAGGCATAGTCTAGGAGAAGCAAAGTAACGGTAGTCATAGTAACACATAGGATTTGTTAAAGGACTGTCCCAATTTGAACTTAGCTGTCAAAAAGGGATAAAATCCGACCTTTGTGTTTAAGTGGGGTCAACCAGTTATCATAATGTTTCAGCAAGGAGGCGCAAAAGTGTTCTAGACAGGCAGTACTTTTCCTAACATAAAATACCTCAAACAAAGGATATATATCTGTAGTATATTTCAAAGAAGAAAGGGTAACATGACACTGGAAGTCACTGTAGTTAAGTGATGAATCAGTCTCATCTTGGTCTTAGCTAAATAACCCTGGGAGATATTTATTAAAGTCTCAGACTTACATAAGATAATAGTCTCAGAGTTAAGTCCCTGACTTAGCCAAAAACTTGACTAAGTCTAAGAACCTTTGGGAAACCGGCTCCAGGAAATATTTTCTGACCTGTCCAAGAATGGCCTGGTACTCTCCCATCCTCTCATCATGGTCAGTCACTGTGGTCTTCATTCGGTCAAACATGTCTGCCATCTGCAGCAAAGTGTCCACCTGTTCGCTGGTCAGCTCTTTGCTGTACAGGCACAGAGAACGCATACATTAATTCACCCCTACACCTCTTCCAGGAACACTATGTGTAGCACCCCAAACTTAAGTTCCTCCATAACCCCCCATTTTGACCATAGAGTTCATAAATCAATCAAACACTTTTCCAATTCTTACAGTCATTATGCCCCCGTTCTTTGGAACTCTTTCCCCTTCCAAATAAGAAATAGCCCCTCCATTGCATCATTCAGGAAACACCTTAAATCCCACCTCTTCAACTTCAGTTTCCCAACTTGGTCTCCTTCCCTCTTGGTCACACCCATAACTCACTGACCTTGGCCACCCCTCGACTCTCCTTACCATAAAGGATTTCTGTTAACCAGCGCACTGAGTTCCCCTTTGTGGGGAAAATATTGTGCCAGCATAGCAGTAGAGTAGATTAGATTAGATACATTGTAACAAATTTTGTACTCAATAAAATAAAACATTTCAGACTTAGAATTTTATTCAGAGGAAATCCAGTGGGTGACTGGCCATCACCTGTTGAACATAGTAATAACAAGTAGTGTTTGAGGAAGCACAAAACTTCGCCTGGCTATCTGGAATCAAGTATTGCTGAACAACCCCTACAGATACATTGGATCAGGGTTATAATTTCAAACTAGGTGGGTCTACAGGTTGCTCAGTCCTCCTTAAAGATGATCCTCCGATCAAGAAAATATCGGGGTTTGAACGATGTATTTGAAAATATCTGCTACATACCTTAAAAACTATTAATCATGTTGTGGGCTTATTTTCACACAAGCAATTGTCTAGCTCTGGCTCCATCCTTTTAAAAGATAATCTGTATTCCTAGGCGAGGGTTTGTACTCTTTCATGCAATACTTGTTTACCGAGAGAATACTTTTATGTGTCTTCGGCTCCTATTGGTCCGCCAACTTAGTTTTTAGTACTTTTTGCACATAATTGAGTGTACTGATTCGTATTATTGTGGGATAATTTTGTTCTTTCTTGAACTTGGGGCAATTAATCTTTTAGTTGTGGATAGAGAAACAATTGACAACAGTAACAATTGACAACGTTTTTACTTTCCTTTCAAATGTGTAAGGGAGGGGGGTTCAATGGTATATTGGGTAACATACTGGTTTCAAACTCTGGACCTTACATGGAAAAGTCGGTAGCTGGTTACCGATGACCTGCAGTTTACATTACAGAATCTTAACCATCTAGTATGTACTGGTTTCCTCTGCCCTTAAAACTCCCAATCGTGATATAACCTATACAATGTGTTGAAAGCGACGCTAAACCAAATATGTCGAACCCAACTTGACACAATATGCATATTGAAATTCTACAATATGGTAATTTCAATTAATCTTTGCCATCACTTCTGTTTCCTCATATGGTATGAAGAATATATCCAAATTATGCCACATTGTCACGAGGAGCAGGAAACTCCTCCATATTCATACACATAAATTATAATAAGCAGGTTTGGCATTAGACGGGGAAACAGCCAACCTTTAACAATAAATAATGCTGCATTTATTTGTGCTTCTTGAGGTGGTATACAACTCCCGGAAAACAGTTCTTTGCATTTTAACCGCATTTTTCCGGGATGTAAACTAGTAAGTACCAGTGCTGAATAGCCAAAAGAATGCATCACTAATATTTGCCATGTGTCGGGAAATCTCGATGGTTATTTTAATTATTTATATGCATTTTGTATGCATTCAAAATATTTTTACCATATATTATTGGACTTATAACATCAAATAATGCCTATTGAACTTTAAAATATTTTGGGAAGACAATAATCTTTAGAAGCAAATGCGTGGTTTTAGGCGATAATAGAGGATCGACAACACTTAAACTGATGCACATTTTTTGTTTATCACAAATATCGTTAAATTATTATGTCATATCATTACACAGTAAAAGGGGATATTGTGTCAAAATGTGCACCAAATGTGTTAACTAGAAATATTTTTATTTAATTTCTTCTTGATCATTGCTAGGTGTAACTACGGAAACCTAGAACCCAAGATGGTGGGCGATACCTGACCCTATGTTGCACAGTAGGGGTCGGGAACCAGACTAGTTTGGCATGATTTTTTTTACCCTGATTCTTTAAACTACAAAACCACCCCTACATATGGAATTACCCAGCCTATTGGCGACATATCCACCTAAAAGCCATGGAAATTTTGATGGTTTTTGAGAAAAGCCATTGTTGTGTATTTTTTAGTATTTCTAGTAAGTTTTCTATTAGGGAGCCACGGTGGTGCAGTGGAAACACTCGCCTCCCGCCTCTGAGGTCAGCGATTTCAAACCCTGGACCCTATGTGGGAAAGTTGGTAGGTTACTAGTTAGTGTCTTACCATTGGTCAGCAGTTTACATTGGAGAACCTTGACCAACTCTATGTACTGGTTTCCTGTGCCCAGAAAACTACCCATTGTGGTATGACCTATACAGTGTTGAAAGCAATGTTATACCCTAAATAAATAAATTAGTTTTCTCTTTTATAGAAGATGGACCGCATGGTAACTAAGTGTGTGCCCCATTGATCTTCAACCCTGACCTGAAGTGAAATATTTGTTACCGTTGCTTGCCAGTGGTCAAATTTGTGGTTTTACGTCCCATTCAACAGCCAGGGTCATATTTGGACAATGTAAGCATTGTTACTTGTGAGAGTCACCCAGAGGTGACAGCCTGTGATTAGAGGCCAACCCTACTAACCCACTTGGAGTTGGACAAATTGGCCCTTTGCCAAATCGGCCCTCGGCAAATCGGCCCCCTAAAAATATGGGCCCTTCAAACTTGGACCCCATGTAAAACAGAAATAAAATGTAATGCAATAAGAGTACTTTTATAGCACTTAATCTCATATGACAGACCCTGAGGCTGACAGTCATTTGTTTATGCAAAATCTATCACATAAACATATATTATGTTGTTAATTGCAAACAATGAAGGGTAATTCTTGATCATACAATGTTTAAAGTATTTTATCTTGGGGGCCGATTTTACGGGGGCAGATTTGGCAAAGGGCCCACCCACTAGGCCACCGGGGACCTGTTTTCAGTGCTATATCTTGACCAGTATCTTGCACTGATTTTCTTCATCATCCCCTCAACTACTTATTGTACAATGGCCAATAGAATCTGTAAAAAATCAAAATCAATTACTATATAGAAAATACCTCTATTGTACATACAGAGCAATATTTCCTGATTCAGGTGAAAAAAGAATCTTCTAAATCCTGAACGGAAACCCTTAGAGGAAATATGCATGTTTAATTATTTTTTAGGGTAGGGTATGCTTATGTCTTCATTATATCTTACATTATGCCAAACCCCTATAATGTTCAAATACAAACTTACGAAGATCCTTTCACATCTGTTGGGGATTCGTCTTTGGGTTTCTTTCCATGAAAAAATACACAAAAAACATATGCACTTGAAATTTTACATATTAAAAGTTATGATAAAAATGATACAGAACATAAGGGTTACTAATCAGATCAACAGTGATATTTCAAAATATCAACTGGTATTTGTTATATACCTACATATTTACCTCCACCAAGGAACTAATTTTGGGAGGTCTATTCGTTTGCTTCTCTGTCTTCACGGTCACTCCAACGGTAATGAAAGTATCTTTATGAAAATGTTCTATGTGGGGTAGGGCAAAAACCACAAGAGAAGTGGTTGAATTTTGGGAAAGATCTGGGTCATAATCTGGGTACAAAAAGAAACAGCCCTATTTTCAATGATTTTCATAGTCATGTACAGGGTTGAACTCTTTGAAATAAATTGTGCATATGCCAAATAAATTAGTTTTGCAAAATACTGATATAAAACTCATTAGTATTTCATTTTTTCATGTTTTCTCCTGGATTCCCTAGGGACTGTCATGGTCAAGCTATTCCATTATGAGGGTTAAACTTTAAAAGGGAAGTATTTTGTTGAAATTTTAATGGGGGATACTCGGCTGTCTCCATGGAGATTTGCACTCTCGGAGTGATTTCTAGTATCAGGTATCAGATATCCATGTGCTTAATCTCCGAAACTCGCGGATTCTAACGCACACCATCCAAATCATAATGCATAAATCATATGTCGTAAACAATAACAAGGTCGTCACCAGGGGATCATCAGATCAGCCTTCTAAATAGATAGGATTTAAGTTATTGATCTGAAGGATGTAACAGAGATTGTAGATCTGGGGCTGGTTTCACGAAGCCTCCTTAAGATAAAGGTCACCTAAAATTCAAGAATTTCCTTGAATGTTTCCACCCTTTAAAAAATCTCGGTTTTACAAAGCCTCCTTCCTTAAAGGAAACTTTGAAAACGCCCTTAAATTTCAAGAAAGCTTAAATTTTAGGAAGTGTCCTTCAAGGAATGTTTTATAATTTTAATGAACATTTGCTCCCTCCTTAATTTTCAAGGAAGACCTTTGGTATGGAAAGTTAAAAGAAGCTTTTTGAAACTAAATTTTAAGGTGGCCTTCCCAAAGGGAAAAAAAATTACCCTCCTTTACTAAAGGAGGCCCTTTCCAATGGAGGCTTCGTGAAACCGGCTCAAAATATCATAATCCATGGTAATTTCATAAATAATAAAAAATCCCTAAATTTATAAAAAAAAATAGTTTTAAACTATGGTAGGGGTTAATATTTATCAAGTAAAAATAGATCAACACTAATTCTTGTCATAAATCACATGGTATTTGCTGTTTGCTGTTTTTGTAAGAAAGACAACTTACCTTTTCCTTCTTACTTTTGTTGCGTTTGGGCTCTGCAAATACAAGAAAAGCTTTATAGCCCTACTTACTACTGGGTGTTTGGGTGTCCTTTATTAGTTTGTAATCGCCATATGACCTTGAACTGCGTATTTGACCTTACAAGGGTCATGAGGAAGTTTTTCAACTGTATTTGTTTCACACACTGATTTTTGCTCATGATGGGGGACCGCCCTGCCTGATGTGCTGTTTATAGTGTTATATTATCAAAATTCTTATAGGACCATAACTTTATATAGGACTGTTCACAGGAACTGGGATGTTATAATGTGCTCATTAACTGCTTACCAAGGAACTGTGTCTACAATCATTGTCCCTTGTGTTTCATCTATTATAGCTGGAACTGTGTAACTGGAACTCTATGTAATGTTAGCTGATTTTAAACTTTAGCAACTTGTATGGATCTTCTATGGAACTTCTACTGCCGTGGAACATTTTAGTCTTACAACTTCGAATTCTGTCAGTGACTATGTATATATATAACTAACTCTGTGATCATAACATTTTTGGGCTTGGCCCATTGTGTCACTGACTGTACATATTAACTGTGACACTGTAATCATAACATACATGTGATATTATAATAACAGTTGCTATATACAACAATTTGCAAAGAATAATTTTAGATGAATAAATATAATGTATAATCCCAATGTTGGGTTTTCACTGTCTTCAGGGGGGACCTGGGAATGCAAATACAAGAAAAAAACACAATGAAACATCTACTGCTAGGTGCCATAACTTGACACTTGCCTCAACTTGGCACAAAACAAAACTTCCCGTTTGTATTTTTATGATTGTGCTCAATCTCGCTTGGCAACACAAAGAAAATGGCAGAAAATTTTAAAATATTGGAAACACACCAGATATTTGAAGAAAGTGCATACATTTATCCCATATTTTTGTGCATTTGTTTACTTTTGTTGTGATTTTGTTGTGATTGAACACCCATGTGTTCCATTTGGGAGAATGAAAATTTGGACTCCGACAATCAGAACGCGTTTGTATTGGTGACATCCTGATCTAAACACACGCTACTGAAAACAACACGCATACACCTTTGCCCATAGATAATGCTGGAAAAATAAAAACTGACTGACTGAGATATCATTGTTCTAGATCAACATTAAAATAGGATCTAGTCATGGATACAGCCTTCCTTTTGTAAACATACAATCCTGATCCAATGAATATAGTTTTTGAATGATGCATACCGAAGAAAAAAAATATCCAAAAAATTGTGGATTTGTCATACGAATCAACATCGTTTCGGGGGGGGGGAGGGGGGGGGGGCTGTGTGTGTCCTGATCCAATATAGACTTTTTAATTGATGCATTGATGCATGCATTTGGAAAACAAACAGACCAACAAATGGGCATGATTACAATAACCCAGCCCCCTCCCTTTGCGGGCAATGGTAACATTTTTTATAATTATTTTAGTGCAAAAATAGTTTGTACTATCTGACAAGTAATTGTGATCAGTACACTAGTTATGGTCAGTCTGTACATCACAATGTACACAGTGAGTTATGAATGCTATCAAGTTTCTTCTGGCTAAAGCTAGACTCATTGAGAGCATCTCACATAACATGAATCAAATATATTAAATATAGAAACTACAATGTAAAAATACTTGAAATAAACAAAAACATAACTTTTAACCTACTTGATTCATCTTGATCCATAGTGATTTCCGTTTGATATGTTTTAGCTATATTAACGATAAATATAGTTATAGCCTTCAACTTCCACCATTATATATCCCTCTGTTTTTAATTTAACATACTTGCATAAACATGGCTAATACTGCTTACTATTGCTATGTGCTAGCAGAAGTATTGTCATCTGTTGTCACTAGATACTAACTGACAGAGAAAATATACTTTGAATATTTCATCAGTTCTGCAACATCTCTCAAGCGAGGACTATCTAACAAATAAATATATGGATTTGCCCTCTGAATGCTTTTCACTGAATAATAAATAATTTATGGCTTCAGACTGGAATTCAGTTGATCATTGAATAAATAGTGCAACACCTAACTGTGTCAATAAAGAGAGCAGTCAGAAAGCATTTTAAAATCACCCATCCCTCTCCCACATGTGGGGGACTCAATTGTTTTGGATAACACACTCTCCTCACACCTCTTAGGTCAGTGGTTTGAATCCCGGACATAACCCTAATTGTTGGAAAGTTGATATTTGCTTACCAATGCCCGGCAGTTTACAATGCAGAATCTTGACCAATTGGTATCTACTGGTTTCCTCTGCCCTAAAAACTAACCATCATGATATAACCCATACAATCTGTTGGAAGAGATATTAAACCCAGGGCCCGTATTCACGAAATGTCTTAGACTTAGCCAGGTCTTAGGCTTAAATCCAGTCTTAAAGTTAAGACTTTTGTCTCAGCTAAGTTTTGTCTTAAAACCGTATTCGCAAAGGGTGACTTAGCTAAATCCAAAATTATCAAATAACCACAGTGGTTTTCTGTGTCATGTGACCTTTCTTTTCTATTCAAACTATACTATTGGTGACATATATCCTTCATTTAATGCATTTTATCTCAGGAAAAGTGCCGTTTTAAAATGGAAAACCTTGTTGCCACATATAAACTTCCCAAAGACTGCTTTAGTGAGGTGTTCTGTATAATTATACTTTATTTACAGCCATTTCAAATTTTGAAGTTAAGAAAACTTTATGGCGGCCATATTTAAGTCCTCTTTACAAAATTTAAGCCCACTACCAACCTGTCTTAAAGTTAAGCCCTTGGCTAGGCCTAAGACCAGTCTTAAACTCTTTGTGAATACCACTAAGCCTAAGACAAAAGTCTTAGCAGTTTTTGGGCAGAAACTTGAGACAAAAGTCTCAACTTTAAGCCTAAGCCCTGGCTAAGACCTTTCGTGAATACGGGCCCAGGTAAATAAAATCTTATCTTCCAAATGGTAACATGAACCAATAAGATGTACATGACAAGTGCCGTTTAAACACATCTCAATCATGTTATCTACAGCCCATGGAAAAACTGATACCAGTTGGGTCAAGTGATATTGTATCCAGGAAAGATTTTTTTTGTAATGGGCTTTATGGTGAACATTGGATTCCTGATTTCATATATGTATATATATGCTTACGAGCAGGGGGTACATCAAAGTTGCATACTGCCTTTCTTGATAATGCATTAAATTTTAAATTATGTGAAAAAGGATGTTTTACCTTAGCCAAAGAGGTTTATGTAATTGGCTGCATGCATATGTCTGTTTGTCTGCTAGTTTGTCAATTTTAAAGATAATTTTGATCAAGCTTTCAGCAAATGTCAACAATAGCACAAGTCACAGATGATTAAAGTTTAGTAGGGCATCAGACTACCGTCTGGAATTAGGATTCTTTATCATTTTTTTATCATTGAACTCATAAGCGATATTGAAAGTGTTGGGTATTGGTGGGAGGTATGCACTCTTCAAATGTTCTTGTTATTAATTGAGATATGGACACAACAATATAAACATGGAAAACCCACCCACTCAAATAATCCCTTGGCTATATTTTAAAACGATGATCAATAGAATTTCATCGAGAACACAACCCCATGCACAACCAGTCAATGTACAGTTTATGAAGGTGTATTTCTGTAACAATAGTTTTCATTGGTCCAATCTTGGATTGACTTTTAATTCTAATTTGGGGCATGTGCCTAGCTACAAAGAACCAGCTACAAAGCCAGTCAGTATAACCATTTACTTACCAATAACTGGTAAGCCTTTGTGTAGACAGTCCACTTTGTAAGAAGAATTCCTGGAAGAAGATATGTACCCTTCGTCATTCTCCTCAACATACGGGGATTTGTCATACGAGTGAGGGCACAGCCATGTCTTGGAATAACCACCATCCAACATCCTCTGATGCATTGTGGGTCTGTTCAGTCTATGCATACTGTTCTGCATGGTTCTACCACCAGTGATGCCTGCGGAACTGGGTTTCCCTGACTCGACAAGTGCTCCAGTAGACTTTCTGTGAGGTGAAGCTGATCCTGCAAGTGTTGTACCTTTGGTACGCCCAACAAAAGTACCACTTTGCCTCCTGGAGTACCTAAGTGTATGAGTATGAAAATCGGATGAAGACACACCATGTCCTTGCTGCGATTGGCCATCTACCTGATGTTTTAAAATGGCAAAAGAACTCCGTGAATGTGTTGATCTTATGAAAGAGTTTTGTCTATTCATTGTATTTATTGCTATATATTACTCCTTTGGTTTTAATGATATTCCTTACAGAACCAATTAAAAGGTATATGTCAGGATATACCTTAAAACCCAAAATGACCCCATTGAATATGGATCAAATCTGATGTTTTTAATCTTTCCAATGAAATTGATTTCAAATCCATGCAAGTATACATTGGTGTTTGCATTAATATAATAATGACCAACATACGAAGGTGAATTGCTATATTTTTCTCAGATATCAATAGCTACATCAATATTTCATGGTGCACTTGGATCTGTGGTCATGATTTCATGGGTTTTTAAAATCTGTTGGATATTTATACTATACACCACTCTTGACATTCCTCACTGTCTCCTTAAGTATTAATTTTATCCATTAATTGGCAATTGACTGTGGATGATGCCTGGCAATAATTCATGTGGTTATATGCCACAAAACAAAAGAAGTTGGAAATCTGCACCTGGTAGCTTCTTTAGGGGATACACAAAGAAGAATGCCCTACATCACAGCAGTAGTAAGTGCATTTTATGAAAAGCAAGCTCTAGCCAGGATCCCGCTTCTAGAGATTGCGGGGTTTTTTTTAAGCGTGAGCTCTAGCAAGGCTAGCGTTCCTAGGAATTACTTTTTTCATTTTTTTCTTTTATTTTTTTTTGTCTCTGGGCTTTCATGAATTGTATCTCTCTCTTTACTATAGATAAGCAGCAATGGACTATGTTAGTTCTGGGATGGGTGACCGCTTCAGTGCACTACTCTTGTCTCTGATGGCTTTGTGACTCACGCTAGTAGACCCAAACCCCCTTTGGTTTTGTATTTCTAATGCAGATCAGTTATCTGGTCTTTTCAGTTTTTCTTATAACAAAGACAATATTGTGGAACAAATCTTCAAAGTTAATTGTGTTTACTGTGCAGTTATTTTTGTAAGTAAGTAACTATTGCTAATCTATTTCTTTGAATCATAACATAAAAATACATTCATACATTCATTCGCACCTCACGTACAAAGAACACTGTCAAAATCCTAAAAATTTGTGAAAACAACTGAATTTCTAATATAAATAATGATAAATTAATTTTAAATTAATCAACCTTTTTAGATCAAATGATCATACTATGCAATACGTTAATAGTAGTGAAAAACAATGTGTGTTCATACATATGATAACATAAATTAAAATATGAAAAGAAACAAAGAATATCTGCTTAATGAAAAGAAGACAGCTGAAGCTGGTCTTAGTTATTTACTGCCCTCCCTGAAGTTTTAACATGGATCTCATATAAAATGAGCTTAAATTTAATACTTATAAGTTTATATGCCTTCTTAAAAGCCAAAAGTAATTAGCTAAATTAAATGATTATAAATGTATGCCTTCTCAAGTTGAAAAAACATCAGTCAGTTGTCCATCATAATTTATATTTTTGCCCTTGTGCCAATGAATGCTCTAATCAAAGGATATTCACAATAAAACACCTACAAAATAATCAAATGATATTCGTTTGCTTAAATTGTCTTGAGTTAGACTGAGTAGTATTTTAAATCCAGATCTGTAACTTTAAACATATGTGAGCGCATTGTGGACATATCTGCTGGCCTTCTCCCATTAACTGTTTCAACAATTACAGATATGGCTGTGGCAGCAACATGTGTCAGAGAGCATTCCTGGTCCAGCTAAATTCTTGCATTCTTAATGCACTACGTTTATTTCAGAGTAATTCTTTTCAATAAAACAACACACAGTAACACTCCAAATAATGTACTGGGGGACCAAATTGGTTTGTGCAACAAACTTTTTTACTTGTGTTGGCTTAGAACACAATCGCAACAGCCATGGACTTCCACACCATTTTTACCACATCTAAAATCCCTTTGAGAGTCATTCTCTCCCGATAATTCATATCCCATCATTTCAGTCATATCAGCCTTACAGCTTACCTTTCAGGTGATATGCCTGATCACTGCAGTCATATGATTTCTCCTGTTTACTCTTTTGACGAAAAGAGTTACCTTCGTGTTAAAATGGAGTCATCTTGTCCCCTGAGTAGGTAAGACCTGCTCCGCTTTCCATGAGTGGTCGTAATTCTGTGGTAAGACATTTTTTCTAGTGGTATGACTTTAGTCGTGATGCAATAAGAATTGAATTTAGATGTTACATTTTTCCTGCTGTTTTCCCCAGGATCATGACCACCCTTTAATGTAGTCCAGAACATGATTTTATTGTTTTTAGGATTTATCTTCTTCAATCAAAAACTGTGGAGGTTGAAACATTGAACTTATTTGACTTCTTTAGTGTTTTATGTCACACCTAGTACCTTGGTATAGGATATATTGTGACAGGTAGTTAGAAGGACAAAGGAAACCAGAGTATACAGCTGGTGAAGGTTCTGTACCGTAAACTGTCTACCAGTGGCAAGCAACTACCTGCTCTCCCGCCAGACGTCAGGCAGGGATTTGAACTCTGATCTCAGAGGTGGGAGGCGAGTGTGTTACCACTTCTCCACCGTGGCCCCTTATAAAATATCAAACATGTTTAAAAACCATTGTTAGCATATGCCTCTGGAATACTCACAACCAATCCATGTTGGTAGTAAGACAGTTACAGATAATCTTTAGGCAGCTATGATTTATTTTCAGGGTGTGACAATCAATTTTTAGCTGTTAAGACCTTCCTTTGGTAAACACTGTTCTGTAAAAATCTGTTCCAGTGCTTTGTAGGAACATTATATTTCCCATAAGGAAAACTTGGTCACTGAATTAATGGGCAAAAGTCACTGGCCCACCACCAATTGCCATGAAAAAAGTGCAATTGCGATTTAATAAATATTTATTAATCTACTAAAACATTGTTAAATAGTTGACTTGACACATGATTACAAAACATAGCAATTGTTAATGCACTGTAAATTACTAATTGTAAAGAGCATCACTCTCCAAGTTCTAACATGTTATTATAATCCACTGAAAAGTTTATTGAATATTGCAATGTCTATTATTAACATAAACTTCAATACCATTCCCCCACTAAGCATCATTAATAAAACCGAGTCACCTCACTCATTTTAACTGACTTAGCATATCCTCCAATAAACCAAAGAGAAACTAATCAATTACCAGTAATATCCATATTTTCTCATGTATATAGATTTGTCATATTATTTATCAGAAATTTACAAATATTACGGTAAACAAATAAATATGTTGCTGAAAGAATAGTAACCTGTGACCTTGTGAAGGGTCACTGTATTGGAAGTATTTCCTAATTGCTAACTAGTTATTAAATTTTGGCAAACATCAATGTTATCATAGTTCAGTAGTAAAATCAAAATTGTACTTAGTGTTATTGTGGCATTAAGGTCACCTTTAATTATGTAAAGTGCGTTATCCTAAGTTAAGTTGACCTTAATCAGAGTATGTACATAACTTGGTAGAACTGTAACATAGAATAGACTAATATCCCCAAGATTGTCGTTTACTTCCTTGGCTACAAAATCTTAGGCCACTCTGGGTGACCGTCTGAGTTCTAGACCAGCTGTGGGATGTGTCTGACTTGTAATTTCTTTGTGTCCCTAGATTTTCGTAAATTCTAGTGCACTACTCGTGTCTCTGATGGCTTTGCACTAGTGGACCAAAACATTTTTTGTGAAGACTGTAAATTGCATATTTCTTTATTTTAGGCAATCAGAAAACCATACAATTTTTTTTATGAGATCTTAGCTTTTATTAAATGCTTTTCGACTCTTAATGATAAGACAAAACAGTTATCTATTGTATCTGCAATATATTAATTCAACTTTGTTATTTTAAATTTGAACAAAAGTTTTAAATGAACAATTATGCCAACACACATGCAGAGTAATTGATTCTGTCTTAATGGTTGAAATTTCAGCATTATGGATTATGTATCACATTCTGGATATTGGAACTGTATGTTAATTTCTATATACTGACCTGAGAAACACCACTTATAAAACTGCCCGATATAGATAATGATTTATAGGGGCAGCACGACTAGCCGACTAATCGACAATGGTTAGAAAAGTGTTATTAACCGGTTCATATTTTAAGTATGAATAATCGCTCAATGTAATAAAAGATGGCAGAAGGTCTAAATCAGTGCCATCACCTCTTATATCTCCCACTTCCTGTATGACAAAAATGCATCAGAAGTCGCAGGAAAATAGCAAATTTATTATGTTTTACGGATTATATAAACATATTTTTACTTTATTTCACATATTTATTGTTTTTATTGCTTTGTGTCGACACGAATAGTACTTGGCGGATAGCCAACATGAAATATTTGTAGTCATGACGTCCCTAATGATTTATATACCTTGTAGTAGTACATCAGTGTAGAATGAGAACACATGGATGAGTTACTTCAACAAAACAAAGGAGTAACCCAAGGGGTTAAAATGTTTACACTATTCACCTTTGCATTAGTGGCTTTTAAGAATAAATGCACAAGGCATTTCTGTGAATATGAGAATTTAATTTACCTTAATGTGAAAGAATAGGTATCACCAGTAACAACAATGATTATAAGGGCGTTGCAAACCTCATTGGTTCGATTATGGGTTGCAATGTACAACTAGGCCAGTACATCAATCTCGGACATTAATTTTTTATTTAAAAAAAAATAAAGGAAAACAGGGATAGTTGTGATCATGTCAGCACTGTACATGATGAAAGTTACAAATTAAAGAAAGGTGAAAGGGGTCAATTACCACTAATTAAACTGAAAAAAATTGCAGTCCTATCAATGTAAAATGAGAACAAATGGATATGGTACTTCTTTAAAACAAAAGTGTAACCCAAGGGGTTAAAAGGCTGACACAATTAATGACTGCATTAGCACATAATATAACACTATAGCACAAGGCATTGACGTGAATCTGAGAATTTAATCAGCCTAAATATGAAAGAATATACATCAAAATTAACAGCCTCTGACGTCTGCAGTTCAAACCCCAGATGCCAGGTGGGAAAATTAGTAGTTGCTAATTGATGCCCTGTAGTTTACAGTGCAGAATCTTGACCAACTAGGGGGCCACAGTGGCAGAGTGGTAACACTCTCGCCTCCCACCTCTGAGGCCGGGGTTCGGTTCCTGGCACGGCCTCAAGTGGGAAAGCTGGTAGTTGCTTGCCGTTGGTCGGCAGTTTACAGTACAGAACCCTGACGAACTATATGTACTGGTTGCCTCTGCCCTTCCAACTACCCGTCGTGATATAACCTGTACAGTGTTGAAAGTGACGTAAAACCCCAAATAAATAAATCTTGACCAACTAGTATGTACTGGTCCATTGTGCCATTGAAACTGTTCGTCGTGGTGTAACTTATTTACAATGTGTTCAAGGTGACGTTAAATCCAAATAAATTAAACCAATTACCACTTACTTAACTGAGAAATATTACTCTAGAAACTGAGAGGTGCTTGACATATATGCAACTATCAAACTTGCAGCTGAACAATGTAAAATTAGAACAAAGGGTGTCCTAGTTTCACAAAACAAAATGCTATTCACCATGATATGACCACATGTCTAAGAGCTGAAAAAACAGGACCTATATTTTAATATAAGAATTTTGTAAATTAGTTATCTACCATATTTGGCCTGAATAAAGGGACATAGAGACCGGAACATTTCCTTCCTATTCAGCAGCGCCACTTACCATATATAATTAGAGTTTGACAAATTTATCAACAAGTGCCGCTTTTTGTTAATATTTCAAATGCTATATAAGGTGCACAAGTGTTATATACTTCATAAGCTTCTCTTACATCCCATTGTACGTGTATACACGCGTACGTGTGCTGCAAATATTGTTGAAAAATATGAGCGTATCCTGGTAGTGGGGTAGTAGAGATTTGCACGTACAAACAAGGTGAATTTTACCAATAAGAGTGTCAGTTCTTGAACATCGAAGAACAGACTGCGACTAGCTACAGGCCCCACAGTGGGTTAATCTGTACGACCTTGATATTCTGTTATAAAATCGTAAGTGTAGCTTAAGGGTCTCTTGCAAATTAGGCGGTTTTTCTCTGTAAACGTGAATATACGATGGGATGAAAGAGAGGCTATAAGAAGGACAATTTAAAAGAACGTCTGCACCTGCTTGCATTAAAATCCATGAAAAAATGACAGACAAACCTCAAGTTATAAACTTAAGTTTTTCTATTCGTTGGTCCCACTTTTTCACAGCTTCTTTATGCATTCTTCTAGTATACATGGACTTATTTTACTTGATATTCATACAGTACTGTAGACAATAAAAGTACAACATCCCTCATTAGACACACAACGAAATAATATATCACTCACGGTTAGGAACAATATAATTCTCGTGTTGCACATTTATATCAAATTGTCTTCTACATTAGAGATTTTTTTTCATTCTGTCATTGGGGAAGTCTTCCTGTATTATAACCATTAACAGCGTCGATAGAAAAGACCTTGTCACATCCATCCTTACCGGTGAGGTTTTGGGTTTCAATTAATAGTGGAGGTGACATGACCTGTCATATCCACCGTTTTTACGATTGCCTTAATCTTTTTATAACACAGTGGCAAGACATCTTGCCCCAAGAGGAAATGAGAAGAGACTAGTCTGCCAAGGGTGAATGGAGTTGTTGTTGTCATTGTTATTGTTTAATTATTTTGTTTATTAAAGATTTTATGTTGCTTTCAACACTGTACAGGTCATATCACGATGGGTAGTTTTGTGGACAGAGGAAACCAGTACATACAGTTGATCACGGTTCAGTACTGTAAACTGCCGACCATTGGTAAGCAACTACCAACTTTCCCACATAGGCTCTGGGGTTTGAACCACCGACCTCAGAGTTGGGAGGTGAGTAGGTTTCCCCTACACCACCGTGGTCCCGTTGTTGCATAAATGGAAATTTTCACTAGGCATTCATTTAAGCTATTTTAGCTTATGTGCTTGGATGGTGAAACTTAATTCCTAGTTAAATTTGCAATCTGTATTATTCTCGTAAGACGTAATGTACCATTAGTGAAAATTAAGTCTGGTGAATTTCTTAAAATCTGGGTATTAGTAAAATTTACATTTTCTTGTAGTTAAAATTTCTACTTAAACAGTACTTTTATGAGTCCTATCTTTCAGGTCATAAAAGCAATATAAGTTTAATGGGAAAACTCACATCATTTTTCTCTCTGGTCGATCGATCTCAACATGCAACTTCAGGTTTAAAATTGACTGGATTTTAACCACAGCTCGCAAAGGTTGCACTGGGGTATTAAAGTCAGCAATTGATTACCTCCATTGTTTCCTCAGACCACTTGAGTGCTTTGTTATAGGCTCATAAGGATGTATAAACCATGACTCTCTACTGCTCATTGATTATTCTATTATGTCCAATTCCATCCAGCAGTCTCATTAAACCAGGATGAGCTGACTATGTCAGTGGTATTATATAAAGCTAATAGCTATTTACTTTATATCAATTTCACTTCATGCAGACTGGGTAAAAGCTAGATCTAGATCCTTATTTGTGCCATTGATTTACCATAGTAATAATATTTATTATTATTAAGCCTTGGTACTGAGTCAGATTGCATTAAACCCGATCTGATAAATACAAGCTTAACCAGAGGCAGAGCTATAACAGGTCACATAGGGCAAATGTATTAACTTTATTTAAGATCCCCCATAACTGTTCCTACCTGAACCATTACAAATCAGTCTCACTTGGTAAATAAATATAAGATATGTACAATTATCATTGGATTAGGTGTCATTTAAGAGATATTTCTAAGTGGAAACTTAGAAAGAAATAAAATGTCACACAACTCTGTAACAGTCCTTGTAAATTAATATGCTTGTTTACATTTTCCCACCTTTATACAAAATGATAGTAGCAGCTCTTGGGTTTTAAATTGCTTTTACTCATGTTTCATTGTTGATTCTTATGGATGGCCAGCCACATGGTCCGTCCTATGCAGCCAATAGCCAAGAATTTTGAGAGGTGGTGGGTGGGAAGAGGAGATTATTCAGACAAAAATAATAAACATATTAGTGGGTTACCTTTACAATCTGCAATTTAAAAGTACAGTCATCAACATGAAAAATCGTGTAGCTCCCAATGTGGTATGTTGTATACCTGCTAGCAGCTAATTTTTGAGAACCAGTTGAATTACTCTTCAGGCAAAATAACTTGCCATCTGCTTTAGTAGAGAGGTGCATGTCCTTTGCAGTTGTTCTGTTTTTCTCTTACCCAATTAGTCTAATCCCACTCCGTATGCACCATTGTTAGTTGATAAATCATGAGTTAAAATGGAATAACCAAATAATGCTCAGCCCTCGAATGAATGTATCCCTTCAAGGTCAGTTGTCCCAATTAACTGAAAATTCAGGAATTTCTTGGTGACTGGCCGCATTGGGCGAAATGTGCTGCTTGTCACTTGTAAACCTTGTAAACCTTGCCAATGGAACATTGGTATTTAGATTGTATATTACTTGCAAATGTTGAGAAGGGGAATTACCAAATGTCTATTGGGTTAAAGATCCCTTTTCTTCTTGAAGTGGGAATGTTGGTAGCTCCTTGCCAGTTCCAATTGTTTTGTATTAGGAATCTTAACCAACTAGTATATGCACTGCTTAGCCCCAATCCCTCATCACATGATCTATACAATGTGCCTGTAGCTAGGTTAACCCCAAATCAATCAACCAATCAATCACTTTTTAAAGTATTTTTGTGGCTTCCCAGATTATACCAACATCTTTGTTTTGTGAATTGTTGTTTATATACCAGCTATTTGAAGTATGAAAAACAACTAGAAGTGATTTTCTGCAGTTCATTCATCCACAGCAGTCATGCGTTTTTTCAGCTCTCTGCTGTTCACCATATTTTCAAAACCATTATGTACACAGATTGTAATGTCATGACCTTTTCTGGGAAAGATATTTAGTTAAGCTGCAAGATTTACTGAAATATATATATTGCAGTAAATACGCGTATTCCCTGAAAATTTCAATAAATATGCGTATTTACTGTTTTTTGGTCCAGTAAATATGCGTATTTACTAAAATCATAATAAAGACTTAAAATCTTTAATAGTTGGGTGTTATCTGCGTCTTTATATTAACAGTTATTTAAAACTTTAAATGGCTTTGCATATTCAAAGTTTGATACGTGTTTACAATCCAGCACTGGGATAACTATTTTACATCACATAATAATTTCAAAATGTGATATGTGATAGAAACTTGCAATTTTTTTCATTTAAAATAAATTGTAATGTAAATCAACAAGGTTATAAATTTAAATATCCAAATATTTGTCAAATTATGATACTTTATGTATGAGGAAGAACAAGCAAGGTAATAAGATTAACATATATTTATTGTTTAAGAATTGAAGTTCAATGTAGTTTTGACAATGTAGTTTAACAATGTATTTCTTTTTCAAAGGTCACCAATAAAATTTGATCTATAACTAGGGTTGAATAGAATCTCCCTTTAATGTTTTCTCTTTAATCAAGGAAGCCACACCATAACCATAGATGCCTTAAAAGGGATTAAGTCCCTGTGAAAGACATTGCTTTAACCCAGTTTAGGGCTAGCTGGCCTTTTCATTGTTTGTAACAACATTCCTTTGATCAAGTAGCCTGTACCTACATTAAAGTCATATATGTACCAGAAATGGCAAAATATTATGCGTTTAATGAAATAAAATAAAGAAATCACTTACTGATAATCTCTGGTTAACAATAGATTTTGAAACTCAAATTTCAATTAAATGTGTCACTGACATAAAAATAGTGAAAAGTTAATGATCTTTAATCATTTTTAGAGATGTCATAGGTCCTTTGTAGCTGTGGGATTGAAAATAATATAGGCTTAAATGAAATATTTACTGAAAGCTCATACCCACAGTTTGTAAACATAAATATTTCAAAGTCTAGTGCTATTGTTTGACACAAAATACTGCATGTAATGTATTGCTAAGTATATTGTAATAGTCAACATAACAGAGAAAAATGTTCCAATATAATGTATGGTTTGGTTTACAGTTCAATATTATATATTTACAACCAATAAACATCAAACTTTAATTTCACATATTTACTGAAAGTTATACCAGTAAAAATTGTGAAATAACAGAGGTCATAAATCAGTAAATACGTGTATTTACTGAAAATCTTAGGGAATACACGTATTTACTGACCAAATCACTAAGTACGCGTATTTACTGAAATTTTCAGTAACTATGTGTATTTACTGATTCACATATGTACATATAAAACCAGAACTACTGTTTGTTTGTCAATTTTAGGGTGCAGCCCACAGTAATTCAGCACATACAAAAATGAAATATTGCAAGCTGTCCACTGATTGGTTGTGTCCAGATTAAGGCGGCCTAATTTAGGTGGCATGTTGCATTATCACACATGAAGCAGCAGCTAAAAGATGAATCCTTTAACAATTTTCCATGTGTCCTGGACTAGTGTCAATGAATGTATTAGCAAGAAGTGCAAAGTTAAGACGTTTGTCTTACAATGAGGCTAAGTCTGTGGTCTTAGACTCAGAAGGCTTCACAAAGCTGGTAAGTGTAGATTTTAGCTAAGTCTACCTGATAGTAGGCTTAACTTTTGTAAACAAAGACTTAAATAGAAGAATTAATATGTGATTACAAGGCTTTCCATTGAAAAACATCATTTTTTTCAAGATAAAATGAGTAAACAAAGGATATATGTCACCACTAAACTGTTTTGACTTGAAATAAAGGGTCACATGACACGGAAAACCACTGTCGTTATCTCATTAGCTTGGACTTAGCTAAGTCACCCTTTGTGAAATTTATATAAGTTTAAGACTTAGCAAAGACAAAAGGCTCAGATTTAAGTCCCTGGATTAAGCTAAATCCAGGCTAAGTCTGAGACCCTTTGTGAAACCAGCCCAAGAAAAATCTCAAGAAAAATTCTTGATTTTAAATTTGGAATGGATTGAGGTAGAAAAGTGACAAAATTTGCTACAAAACGTAGGAAAATTGAAATGCATTACGATTCTGGGGTCAGACAGGAAACTACTCAATTGATCTGGAACCCTATTCCAATCTATTCCCACTGAACTGGAGTCCAAAGGAATTTTGAGTCTAACCTTTAGGATTACCATACAATTTCAATATGATTAAATATATTGGCAATAGCATATGATGGGTTCATATGCCCAACACTCACAGATATTTGATGTTCTCCCGTCTTTTGCCGCCCTTAATGATTTTGCTTCCAAACATAATCTACTTTTAAAACTTTTTGGTCCTGACTTCAAAATTGGCAAGAGTCAGGACTTACGTGGGGAATACAGAAACACCACTCTACAGCTGAATTAAGGCAGGAGTAATATCTTTGATATCACAAAAACCTCCAAATTCTAATGTGTAACCTTATTTTCAGATAAATACATACAACAAATACAAAGTGTGTCTGTGACACATAAAATAGTTACTTTGATTACTAAAAAACCCTGATCAAAATCCTACTTTTCAATCAGGCAGCCGGAAGTCAGAACACAATGTTCTTTTCAAGTGAAGCCCTTTTAGAACAGAGACAGAGAGTCCTTTATGGAGCTGTAAAATCTAACACTGCAGAATGGTCCATTAAGGCAAAGCTAAAACAGGCGTTCACCCTTGCAATATTTCTATTGATATAGAGGCATGGAACCTGGGATTCAGTTAAACAGAAAACATGGCCCACCTGAATGCAAGCTGGACGTTATTTAGATAAATTCTTCTCCAATGGGCAAGCTTTTGTTGTTTGAAAAGGCTGCTGACGTAAAAGCCGTTTGGAAACTGTATAATCCTTAAATGATAAGAATAAAAGAAACATAATTGGCAAGTCAAATGGAAGGACCAGTAACTTAGGTCATTTTACATAGTCGGTTTGATATGGGGCGAAACCTACTTCTGATGCCAGTTTTTTATCAGAGAATATGTTGCCTAGAAGCATATATTGATTTTATAGCCCACACATTACAAAGTGACACCAAGGTGAGGCACGCATGGTTTTTAATGTTCCTCAATTCTACCCATCTGTACAAAAATAAAATACCTCAGTTAAAGTTTTGCTTTTAGAAGTTTTGCAGTTTGGAATGATTTAGCTGGTGATGTTCATTCTGCCTATACCCTTGGATGTTTCAGGAAAAAGCTAAAATCTCATCTCTTCAAAAACACTTTCCCATCTTAGCACATTAACTACCTGGCGTCTCTGTGGCATCAACCTGGCTATGTCTATGGGATAATTATTGAATTGGTTTCTGGTGTTGTGCCTTAGAGTCTGTCTTTGGCAGAGATTAAGCGCTATTAAACTCTTGAAAAGAATAAAATAGAATGTTTCTTACATGGGCATCATCCACACACGAGTGAAAACTTGTTTCCAGGCACCAGTATATCTGCTTTAATATTTTTCGCAAAAGATTAAACTGTTAAATTTAATTAATTGATTTATGGAATGATTTGACTCTTTTCACAAGCACTACAACTAATGGAAGAAAGCAGAGGATACCATTTGCTTGAGGGGCCATAGTGGTCCAGTGATACCACACTCGCCTCCCACCTTTGAGGTCGGTGGTTCAAACCCCATACCTTATGTGGGAAAGTTGGTATAGTTGCTTACCAATAGTCAGCAGTTTACAGTACAGAATCTTGACAACAACATGTACACGGGTGGTCACAATAGTGTCCAGTTCATAATAATGTCCGATTTTTATTAGGGGTTATTTTTCAAATGTTGCAACAAGAATTTTGAAACACTTTTTCAAATCATTTACTTTGAGATTGATTTTATTTCACGATAACTTCTAAAATTGAACCAAACACCCATACCAAGTACATTCACGTTCAGTAAAAAATTAAAGGACACAATTATGACCCGGACATAATTGTGACCACCCGTGTACTAGTTTCCTCTGCCCACAAAACTACCCATTGTGAGATGACTTGTACAGTGTCAAAAGCGATGTAAAACCCCAAGTAAATAACTAAATCTAAAAAGTAATGCTAGAAATTGAGCCAAGGACCAGAAAGGGATGCAAACTCAATAGGTAACCATGCTCCATTCTGTCAATGGAAACTTCTAATCAAAATAAGATAACATTAAACACAACGTAATGTTATACAAGGTCTTAATATGTATAATAGTTTCTGTAAATTTAAATGAAAATAAATCATAAGTGAAAAAGAATGGGGAAATTAAGTTTGTTTTCTTCAAACAAGCAAAAGTTTTACCAAACAAAATTTTTTATTGTGTATTCTTCTTGAAAGTCAACTGTCAGAAGAAGGTTCTGTTCGCCTTGTATAATTTTTATTTTTCCTTGGCTTTCTGTACGATATAAACTGTTACACATTCTTAGATTAAATAAACCTTTTAGTTAACTAGAAGAAAGAAAGTAGACAATTTCTTCAGCAAGGCTTCTATTATACAGGTTTGCCTGTACTGCTTTATGTCATCATTTAAAACAGATTTACTGGGTCAGTCAATAAATGCTTATTTGATAAGAAAACTAACTATGCAGTGTAAGATACTGTGTCAAAGAATAGTGCCAAACTGTTGTAAGCATGAATAATTGATGTCCTTTTTTGCATACATCAAAGTTTACCCAGTGTTATGTCTAAATATTTACACTACTGTTGTGTAAATACTACTTTGTGCCCACATTATCAATATTGGTATTTTGCATATTTAAGATATGTTATATTGCTGCTGGTATGTTTGTTCAACTTTAACTATGATTACAGGGTTTACTATCCACGCCACAACACATTGGGCTCCAGCACAGGACATAGAAACCGAGAAATAATTTGTTTTTTGACCAACACCAATCACGAAAAAATTTATGTGACAAATGTGTAACAAATGACAATTTTACGTTCATATTTCAGTAACTATATAAACTACAAATATCTAAATATCCTTAGAAACTTTTACAGAGCTTCTGCTTGTCATTGATTCAATTTAACTTCATGTTGTAAAGGTGGATAAATGTGATTATAAAACATTTATACTTTCATATTCCCTGGTGCTCTAACTATTTGTGAATTTAACTGCTGATTTTTATATATTTTGGTAACTGTGAACCTATTTACTTATTACTTAAACAAAATGGCAGATAAGATATATATATCAAATAGGAAAACTATTAGATCTGCTAAGTTGTGATTCATTTTGGATAGAAGCATTCTACACAGGAAAGTAGTGGATAGTAGCTTTTTTTCGAAAATGTTTAAAAGAGTTGTTTCTCAGAAGCAGTATTGAAATAAATAAGCTGGAGTGGTAAGGGTGGTCTTATTGCTTAATGTTTCAGCTAGATTTTAAACATGCACTGGTAAGATATAAAGTAACTTTCTGTGGTCAAGGTCATGAAGCAAAATTTCATACACAAGTTGTTACAGCCACACAGAACAGGGTAAATGGAGCAAAACATATCCTTCATCCATTTCATGCTGTCAAAAAGATCATATTTCTTTGATCCAACTGTTTACATTTACACAGCATTTAAAGGTGTCTTTTCACCCATGTCATCTGGCTGGATCCAGGCTGTATCTGGGAAACTCGAAGGTGTAGGAAGTTAATACTTAGTAGGGACACTGATTTTGGGTGTAGGTGTGCAATGGTATAGTGTGATCTTGATTTGACCTTCGACCGTGCCATATAGACCTTGACTTTAAAACCTTGTCAAGGCTGTATGTTATGGTATATGTAAATATTTCTTGGAACGTATATTGGTTTGAAAGTCTGGTCAAAAGTGCTCACTGGGTTTAAAAACCAAAGTGATTATGCTGAGGACTGCACAATAGGGAGCTACAAGGCAAAAATATCAATTCTCTGTTGGCTGCTTATTGAACTTCACTCTGAAGGACTTAATGGTGTACATGTTCCTACAAAGTGGTTATCCCAAATATGTTAACCTTTTATTAAACCCAGACACAGTGTGTACAAAGCCTCATACACACTAAGCTGATGGTGTGGTGCTTGAGGTCCCACACTTTGCCTCACCGGTATATATGTCTGCTAAGCATTTTGGCCCTAGCTTTGCATATGATATGATTCGGGATGATCTGTCTCATAATGTACTTTCAGCCACTTCTTTCTCCTCATTCCGAAAGATTCTGCATTGAAAACCATTGACAATGACAAGAAACCACCAATTTCCTAGCTGTGGATTGCTTGATTGCTAGCTTGCTTGACTGATTGATTGATTAATTGGTTGATTGGTTGATTGATTGATTGATTATCTCTTTCAAGCCACTGTTTTAGTCATGTCATGATGGGTCATTGAGAAGATGAGAAAAAACGGTACATGCTAGCTGGTCCAGTAAGTGAGATCTTAGGACAAAAAGGTAACATATTTATCGATCATCAAAACACTCCTATCTCTTATAAAGCCTATTTATACGCTATTAAGTACGATTGGATGTAAGCAACTCCATGGATGTTTGATGACTGTGTTCACATCCTCTTTAATATATTGGAGTTTTGTGTCAAGTACAACATACAGAGTCATATCATCGCCTCGATGTTTACTTCAAGCTTCCAATTCTTTAACATGTAGGAGTTTCATGCCCAGTGCAACAGATACAGTCACATCAGGACGTGTTCACTCAATGCTTCCAGCTGTTAAATATATTGAAGTTTTGCGTCCATTGAAAGAGATAAGGCACATCGAGGCATGTTTTGATATTTACCCAAAGCTTCTACAAGCTGAATTTGAAATGATGACTTCAGAAGTGACAGCCAAGTAGTTTAATTCCAAACTTGTTAACTACTGACACACCAAGGCTTCCAAATATTATTGGGAGGCAAAGATCTAATGCCCCATTCAAACTACTATACTCCCATTTCGTCCGAGTTGTTCACACTACAGGTGGACGGCCACTGATTGGACACGGTTTTTTAACCACCAATAGCCGTAGAATGACAGTACTACAAACTTTTGTCACCAAGAAGCAACCTCCATTAATCTTAACTCACCTTTGGTAGCTGTTAGACGAATATGTAGCAAAATGACTAATACCTTAACTCACCTTATGTCACCGTATTACACCAAAAGACGACCAAATCACAACCTTATGTACACCGTGGACCAAACCTATGTACCGAAATAAGAGGCGGAAAATTTAAATATCTTTGGCAGAATGGGCCAGGTAATGGAAGGTTTGCCACTAACTAGCAAGGTTGCATACGGACGTCAGACAGTGATCCAAAGACAGGGATGCTTCTCCAAACACAACGCGGGTTTCCATGGATGGTACTGCCTATCGTGTTAACGGGGTTTAAATAAAATATCCATTCTGCGGTACACATGTGTTTATATCAATATCTTGCCTTACAACTCTGCCCTTCTAAATGTAGTCTGTCCCCTGTACTGTGTATTTTTTGGTCTGTAGAAAAGCCTTCATTTTTTGGCTATTTGGATAATTAGCCTGGCTAGGTACACTGAGTAAAAATACAAAAAAAAATTATAACATGCTTTGTCGACCTTATAAGTTATCCCTGTAATATTAGTTCCTCCTATATAGTCTAATGAGTGATACTTTGAGTAAATTCGTGTCAAATGGGAAATATGTATCAGTTCAACTGTCACGAATCTTCTCCTTTTGGTGGCCAGCCTATTTCTTATTTCCCATATATGGTTCAAACTTAATGCTGACAGCACTGGAAGTCTGCATCACCTGCTAGAATTTTACAACATCACTGAAATACAGGTTAGCTGGTTTAACCTATGAATACTATTTTGTTTGTAGCCATCTGCAAAATTTGAAATAAAGACAAACAGAAATTTTTAATATCAATTTTATTTTGCTCAGCATGTTTTGCCACTTTAGACAGTTTCATAGGCTGAAATGGTATAATGATTGTTACAAGAAATAAAACATGGAATCTTTTGATAATTCAACCATTCAGGCTAATATCTTTACACAGCAAAATATGTATTATGCAATCAGAAATGCAGATAAAAAAATTGATTGTATAATAAATTGATCATAAAATAGAACACATTTTCATTGTAAATTTACTAGAGTCCTTTAAAATTAAGGCAAATGGGCATAACTCCTAATCAAACCATAATGTGGTAGCCACAGAATCCATAATAGTTACAGTAAGAAGTATGAAATTCACACAACATTGGCTCCTTGGATACACCTTTATTACTCAGTGGAAACAATCAAACCTTTGTGGCATTAGGTTATGACCAGAGGCCCAATGCAGTCACTAAAAGCACAAATATGATATAAGATATTTTTCCACAGATCAATTAAAAAGAATGTATGTTTTCCTCAACTTATAAATTTCGCCTATTGTTTCTGTATTGACAGGTTTAAAACATGACAAAAAATCCATGACCTGTACATTTAAATATAGTAAGATAACAGACAGCTTTAGGTTCTTAACACATGTATTTGCTTGTATTGAATAGCAAAACTCTCAGTTTTACCAACAAGACAACCAGGAAGCATTAAATCCCAGTTTGTGTTGGAGTGGGTACCAGTTACCACAGATGGGCAAGGGAAGTGTCCAGATTTGGGATAAGGACTCAAAAGGCTTATCTTTTTTTTCAGTGAAATATAAATTGGCTCAATAATATGTATAAAAATCAAGAGGTTATTTTGTCACAAGGGTAAGGTGATATTTTAAAACAAAAACGCCCCACCCCTGTAAGATATAAAGCCAGATGAGCTAAAAATTAAGAGAATTAAATGGTCTCCGAGATTTAATTTATTTGGGTTTTTCTTTCAATACACTGCATAGATTATATCACGACAGGTAGTTTTAAATGGCAGAGGAAACCAGTAGAAGTTGATTCAAGATTTTGCACTGTAAACTGCCATTGGCATTCACATTGAATAAGGCATTGGTAAATATGCCCACATGGAGTTGGGTCCAGGGTTTGAACAGCCAACCTTTGAGAAGGAGGGTGAGTTTGTGACCTACTACACCATCAAGCTCCCCCCATGATCTCATAGAAGTTAGAAATTGAAGTTCCAAAGATGCATTTTAACTATGACAAGCCAGGGGGTCTCTGTGACCCAAGGTTATAACAAAGGTTTTAAAAATTTAGGTCTGTGTAGAAAGATATTATACAAACACAAAGTTATTTCCTGATTATTTGATATAAGTCAGTTACTCTAGATACAATCGTCTCTAATAATGTGTCTCTTATGTAATTTAGACATGGTTCACACAGGCTGGACACACAGATCGGACATGTAAGGTTTTCTTTTGCAAACCTTAACATGGATAATAAGTGTCACAGATGCATTAACGACTACTTATTATTTTGTAAACATTCATTTTATTATGCCAGGTACAAATACATCATTATAAAGGTATTTTTGCAGAGCTTTTGGTAGTTTTCGTTGCATTAAACTCCATCCAGATATAATAGAGAAGTCTCATATTAAAGTTTTATATTCACTGGTTTGGACAACATTTTTAAGTCAGAGGTTTAACGAATGCTCATGCTTCTAGAGATCACTTTTTTAGGCTCTGGACTTTCATGAATTGTGGTGTAGTGTGATGAGTGCCTGTCTCTTCATTGAAGTTAAGTGGCAATGGGCTACCTTAGTACTGGGACGGGTAACCACTTCAATGCACTACTCGTGTCTCTGATGGCTTTGCAGCTTGCGCTAGTAGACCAAAACCCCTTGTTTGCATTATTTCTTTCAATATGGATTTCTTTACTTATTAGCTATAGAAATGGTGGATAATATAAGTAAACACTCCTTACTAAATATATAATTATGAAGTTTATGTAGAAATGACGTAGAAATCTCATGTTAAAAACTGAAGCTTTAAAATTCACTGGCGCTCGTAAGTATGAATACATTTCACAGATAATTTTGGGAATTACCTTTGGTGAATGTGAAATTTTTACTTATTCTTACAAGAAATGAGGAAGCTCTGTAAAGATACCTTCCTAATGGTTTATATCACATATTTGTGGCTTACAACTTTACTGAAACATTTATAAAGAACGGCACTTTTTATACCTTTGTAACTCTAATCACCCATAATAACTGGTTCAGGGAACAAAAAATAATTTTCCACATCTGTACCCAGTAATTAAGGCAAATATGAAGTATGGTAGGAACCTGTACCTAGTAATTAGGGCAAATAGGAATTATGGTAGATACCTGTACCCAGTAATTAGGGCAAATAGGAATTATGGTAGAAACCTGTACCCAGTAATTAGGGCAAATAGGAATTATGGTAGATACCTGTACCCAGTAATTAGGTCAAATAGGAATTATGTAGATAATAAACATAACATTTCTAGTGTTTAAAAAGAGTAAGATATATTGCGGGAAAAAATATATATATACAAGAGTTACCTTGTCATAACACAACAAGAATGTTTACCATCACAGATCAAATACATATATCTAAATATAAATAATACACAAGAAAAAATATATATAAACATAAAAAATAATAATCTAAGTTAATGACTTACATATTGTACTCAAGGTACAATAACATAGAAATATATTATTGAAATATTAATGTAATTTTGCTTACTTTAATATTGTACTATTGGTGAACACAATTATGTTTTTGACCCTAACATAACCATTTTGTTTGTTTGTTTTCCTGAGAGGCTAGGTTGGTTTTATGTAACCCAGTGAAATAGTACATTTTAACATTGCATCATTAAAAACTAAAAAAAATATCTAAACAGTATTTTTCCAGATGCATTGAAAAAGCCAAAATGCTTTCAAGCTGAAAACAATGTGTAAAACAGTTGTTGAAACAATAAAAGCCTTTAACTTCCGCAGTGCAAGGCACTCTTAGAACAGAGAGGTACTTATGAAACAATGGATGTTGTAGGAAACTCATAGAATTTGGCGGCAATTCTGGATTTTCATTAGCCCTTAAAATTAAAATATATATAAGTAACATTGGATATTCAAGACAGTTCTATTTTAACAATCTTATAACTGGCTGGATCGGTTCTTTTTCAGTGAAAATAAATACATACAACGTGTACAATTTTGTACTCATTCACTTCAAAATATATTGGTTTGTTTTTGGAGTGTACCCACCTGGCGGTTCTAAAGTTTGGAATTTTCCTTTGGGTGATAAGGAAAATCGCCAAAATATTCCCTAGATATCAGCCCAAATATCGCCTAGCTGCATTTAATGATAGTTTCAAATCCACAGAAACAAATCGCCCAAGTCAATAAAACTGGAAAATTAAAGCTTATGTTTTAATCCAGAGATATTTTCCTTATTATGTGTAAGAATGCTCTTCTATAGCTGTTTGAGCAGGAAACTAAGCATCATGTATCTTAAAATTAAGATGTTGATCAGCAATATTCACATAAATAACCGCCAAATTAAAAAACAACAAGAAATCATAGCCTATTTTTCCATCCCCCCTTTAACATACTTAATATTTGATTGTGTAGGATGGAACAGTAAGCAAAGGATGTCTTATACTCATGATATGAAATACTGTAATGCGTAAATTAAGCAATATATATATTCACGATTTGCTGTTTTACTGATACAGAATTCTGTCACTTTCTGAGCCATAGAAGCTACTACCCATTTCATCTGAGACCAGTTATCAACGATTTCCCACTGAATAAACTCCCTAAACAAAATCACATCAAGTAGAGTTTATTGCTCCATAAAAACAAACACGTCACCTGGCGGTTTCAGCTCACGATTTTGAATTTTTACCCGTGACTGAATGTATAAATGCTACATCAAAGCCTCAATAAGTAAAAAACACTTGTAGAGTGCAGACGTCCACGGAGGGGGGGGGGGGATGTTTTTGAAAATTGAGGATGTTTTTGTATACAGAGTATGACATGGATCTATAGTATAATATGAACCAAATAGCCATGGACCTTTAAAAAGTTTTTTTTTGTTTTTTTTTGTATCCAGTACAAACCAGATCTTTCCCAAAATCTGTTCAATTTTTCCATTGATCAGGCAATACCCACAAAAAAACTTTGGAAAGATCAGTTGATTACTTTTTTAGAGTTATTGTGGGCACAAACAGACAAATGAACACACTCCAAAACATAAACCCTTTGTCAAGGTTATAATGATAAAACAATGTAAGGCAATAATAATGTCACATTTGTAATAGTCCACTTTGGCACCGAATAAATTGTTATTCTCAAAAACTGGTATGGCCATTTTGTGTCTTGAATGATACAGGTAAGCCATCAGCATGGCTTAGTTCAGGAAGTTATAGGATATTTATCAGAAACATTAATCGAATACCAGTAGTCATCTTTTTGTATAGTTCTGGTAAACCAAAAGAAAACCACTGTTTCACATTTGAAATGTCTTCATGTAACCCCTTTTCTATGACCGGTATTCCATCTAAGCAATAAAATCATCTAAATTTGGCAACATAACACACATTTTGGCTTCTTTTTGAGGTTTATTCTGGAAAGATTAAATATTAGCCATTTTCCGTTCTTGAAAATATTTGCATTTTAATGCTTTGTGTGGCTGATATTTCATCAAACTAATAAAAACGAGATAAAAACCTATAACTCCACCGAGCTCTCTTACTAGCTTCACTTGGAGTAAACTTTTAGAAATCTTGCCGTGCCAATCAATGGCGAATATTTTTTTTTGTATCTTTAATGCCAGAATTAGCGAATAGAATATTCTATTTTTCATCGTTTCAAGGCCTTGGAAAAGTACTTTTAATTTTCATATCCAGTTCCACTTATTACTGCAAAAGGGGGAAGGATTTTTATTAGAAATCATCCTGTTCTTGTGTCTTACCAATGTTGATAATTTTACAATTATTTGCTATTGTTTTATTTGTAAAAACTAAAAATATTGTCTAAGGCAGATCTCCTTATACCTTTATCAAGCACTGTTTTCATATCTCCAAGCAAATTTGTTAAATGTACAGTTTCTTCAAAATACTATCACAAGACATGGTCGGAACAAATTTTCTGTTTTCAGTACATTAAAACTAAGGCAAGGTTATATGATGTAGCTGTTTTACTCCCACCAAAAGATACCACTATACCACTATAAATACAAATTATTTTTACGATGTGAGTAATTACCGAGAATAATTTCTGCAGTCTGGGCATGTGTGTATCCTTTATCGATAGATGAACAGGGTATTGGATATCTGGCTACAACCTCACACGCGCTATGTCGAATCCTTCTGCCTAGCCATACAAGAGCCTTTCTGAAGTTTTTGTTCATCATACTGTAGAGGAAGAGATTCACTGAAAAGTGCATGTAATACAAATTTAGGAATATTTTGTCCCACAACATAATGGTTTCAGATGGAATGTATCCTTCGTCCAAGAACCTCATCAGAAAAAAGTAGGTCCTTGTCGTGTGTCGGGGAAGGTTGAGCACCAAGAATATTGTGGAGACGGTGAGCAGCATTTTAGTAACACGGACCTGGGTTCGAGTGTAAACCAGGCGAGTTTTGTGTGACACTGGATTGACCTGCATCATGCTCCGGTAATGCCCATTCAGGGAATCAGAAAGAGAGAAGGACTTCTTTTCTCTGTAGAAAAGTACCACTTTGTAGGTGATCTTTAAATTCATCACAAGTATAGCCAGGAAAGGCAGCAATAAGGTCATAACTGTGTCAATGTTGTTGAAGATATCCACCAGGTCCATATAATTCCTTAATGGGCCACAGACTGGTTCAAAGTCCATTATTTGACTTACTCCAGAAGTCCAGATACCAAAACTGTAGAGTACTACCGCAGATAGTGCCAGACAAGAAACCACAATTTTGGCTCTCTTTGTTGTACATAAATCTTGTCTCCTAAGTGGGAAGAAGACGACAATATACCGTTCACAGGTGAAAGCAACGACATACCATACGCTGAGGAAACTGGAGACATATGTCATGTAGACGAATGTCTGACACCAACCGTCTTGAACGTATACATAGACGCCAGTGTGTTTGGCCCAGGACAGTGTGACACAGATCAGAAAGAATGAATCTGCAACACTTAAGGCAGCAAGGTAGATGGATGATGATAATCTCCGCATGTACGTACATACAAAAACGATGAAGCTCAACAGGTTTCCTGCTAGACCGATGAAAGCTATCAGGGGGACTATATAAATGTCCATATACTCTGTGAACATTCGAAACTTGCTGCTGTGTGTCCGCGTTATGTTTGTATTGTTATCAAATCCGTATGAAGAAGCAAGTTCTTGAAAGGCGTCTGAGTTGAAGAATTCAAAATCTGTCCCTTCAAATTGCAGTTTGTCAGTCTTTAGATAATCCTCATCCTTTAAGGTGAAGGTCATGTTTGGGTCAGCCATTGTATTTACCGACTGATAACATTTAAACCATATGCCAGAATCAGTAGCATTGATGATAATTCAAAGTCACTCATGACCACAAAGACATCAAATTATTATTTTTATCGTAGCATCCATTACTGATTTTGTATTCTGACATAAAACAATAATATACAAATGTGTCTTTAAGGAGCAGAAGTAGTTTATATATTATTCCAATTATTCAAACATTTATTACATTTTCTTACCAACACCATTTGTTGAAAATGTAGTATATCCATTTGATGTTGACCCAGAATCGTTGGGAAAAAACCACAACATCCACACATAAACACACCAGTCAGACATACAGAGTCTTTATATAATCTAAAGCTCACATAGACCTGTTACTCAATGTTTCCTTATATTGGCAAATATCCATAAAGACTAACACAATAGTAAAGCCATTTTCTCCCTTCTGTCTATTGTGGCTGCTATCAGCAAAGCCCATTCCCATTTAACTGTTGGCTATCAAAGGTAGATTTATCAACAACATCTCACTAAGAATCCATCGATCACTCTAACCCACAGAGAGATCTACTTTTTAAATGAGTCCTAGTTTAGTTTGTAGTGTGTAAACTAAACAAAATTACCGCCTCTACTGGGAGGGAACTAGTACTTTCTGCATGTATAAATGAAAATTCTCAACCCAGATAGAGATTTTTTCAAGTCTGGCAAAACAGATCAATCAATAATTTACAAAGTATTGCTTTGCATCAAATGATGCAGCTCTGAAACTGAGAAAATGGAGACCCATTAGGCACTAAAAAGTCACATTACAGACAGCTAGAAGCAGCCTAATATCAGCGCACGTTAATTTTTTTCTCCCTTATGTTTCAATATTAAATGCAGCGCACTTGTGTTCTCTTCCCTTGATTCCTGGCTAGTGCAAATTGCCCACACACCCACTGTGTGTGATTCATTGGTCTTGTTTTACAGGCTCTTTTGCTCGCGTACAAGTTAGACTGTGAGTACCCGCTGCTAAATAGCAGCAATTTATTCATTATGCTCGTCCCGATAAATGATATGGTGTGAAATCTAAAGTGGGTAAATATCACACCTAGAATATCTTAATTATGTGATTTATTTCAATTTAATATCTTAATTATGTGTTATATTTAATTTAATATCTTAGTTAAGTAGTTATTGATTATTTTTATCTTAATTGGACTGTCTCTTTTTGGGACACTGGTGAAGATGTGTAAAATAATTTGAGCATTACAAATACTTCATTAATATTATTATTATTATTATTACAGATTGGCTCCAAGGACTTTTGGGAATAACCCAGAAGGCATCTACTCCTCTTAGCAAGTGAGGTCGAGTAAGATGAGCCATCTCAAACAACATATAGTGATATATTACAAAAATTACAAAAAATAGCCAAGGAGGATGTAAAGATAAATTGTATTATCTGTAAATTGGTGTTGCTCACAAGGAAAAAAAAGTGAGGAATATCGGGGTTTTTATTCATGTAGACTTCTCATTTGCGGATCATATGTCCAACGTATGCAAGAAGTCTTTCTTTCAGTTGCATAATCTCAGGCTATTGCACAATATTTGATAGTGCTGTCCTTGCTGGAAATGGATTACTGCAGCTCCCTTTTCAGAAGTTTGTCTAATTTCAGCCAGTGCATATTACAATGCATCTATAACATTCTTGCACAGATTCTCACTAGCCATAGTAAGTTGGTAAATACACTAGGGATATCTCAATCATATATAATCTCCATTGGTTGCCTGTTAGATACCACTGTATGTTTATGATGGCTACACTTGTCCACAATTTTTTCAGTAGTGATCATCCTAGCTCATTCAGTCCATTTCTAATCCCCTGTAGAAGCAAATACAGAAAAATATGAGGAAAACTAGATAGAAGGTACCTGGGGGTTCCTCAGTTTAGTCAACCCTTGCACAAATCTAAGAAACAAATTTGTCATATGTTTGCCACTGATGCTCCTACAAACTGGAATGAATTGCCTGATGATATTCATTTCACTTCCTCTGTTGCCTTCCTCAGGAAGAAAATCAAATCACATTTGTTTTGAATGGTCTTTCCACGGTAGTTTCTGGTTGAGCTGGTGTCTCTGTAGTACTGACTATTGCTATGGATGGACTGATGAATTTTGGAATGCTGTTTATGTTTGTTTTGCCTTAGCGACTGACTAAATGCAATGATTAAGCATGATGGAAATTCAGCATAGAAGTGAATAAAATTAGCAAAAGTTTCGTTGTACTATATCTAGTTGTTGTGGAAATTGTAATTCCCTGTTTGCAATACTCACTGATTTTGAATTCGGGAGAAGATTGCAGCGTCTCCAAAACTCACTCTGAAGGGTTGTCACTTATTCCTCTATGTATGCCCACATCACCCCACAACTAAAGACACTCCACTGGCTTAATTTGAGTTAGATACATGGTACAATTAAACATAGGTAAAAATACGAGAGGTAATAACCCAAAATCTCTTCATAGCCCTTCTGTCAACTGTAAAGATGACAAATGACACAATCGATTTTCCAACCCCTTCAGCCGTTGTGCATTAACTTTCTGAAACTCTCTTCCTTTCTTTATTTGAAATAGCCCCACAGTTACATTCAAGAATATCTCAAGACTCTTCTCTTCAATTCAAGCTAACCCGCTTAGTACTCTTCCCTCACAAACCTGAACTATTAACAAAGATAGTCCCTTGAATATCCTCTTTGAACATTCTTTTTGTTAATTTAGCTCACTGAGTTCCCCCATTGTGGGAAGATACTGTGCCTGTAAAGCAATAGATTAGATTAGTTTATTTATTTAGGGTTTTACGTCGCTTTCAACACTGTACAGGTCTTATCATGACGGGCAGTTTTATGAGCAGAGGAAACCAGTACATACAGCTGATCAGGGTTCTGTACCGTAAACTGCTGACCATCGGTAAGCAAATACCAACATTCCCTCCTAAGGTCCAGGGTGTTGGAAAGTTGGTAGTTGTTTACCGATGGTCCTGGGCTAAATAATTTTTTTTTGTGTAGAATTCATTATGTAATATGCACCGTTCTACAAGCAACAAAACAGAAGAGTAGTTTTTTACAGGAAAACTGGTTTTTCATTATGTTTGCATGGACTTACAAGTAGTTTTGAAAATGCCAGTGAGGAAGAAAGTTAAGAGGAAGATGGCAACTGCTGGGAGCCGAGAACTATCCCTACTGTCATCACAGGACACTGAGAGTAAGTGGGCCCAGTTTCAGGAGGGCCTGGTCACGAACCTACTAGCATTTGTTGTTCTCCTGTCTTTTTACCAACGAACACTCATAACAGGATTTTAGTACGGCTATAATCAGCTAAATGTTCCAATCAAAGCTGAGAGTAGAACAGTGGGCTAATATAAAGTATGACCACATTCATAATATTCATTCAATGAAAGTAACAACACTCAAAATGAATGTTTAGCATGACGTATTGCATGAAGTATTTTCCTTGAATCCATGTTCAACTTCAACACTGATCTTTCTTATGAATACGGCAACAGAGCCATAATTCTAATGGGCATCATCTGCTGCTAACCTCAGTTATTTTAATACCAAAGTCTCACTGATCTGTTCAAATAAATGTTTTAATTTACGCATTAGCAGATGTACTATTGATTGATTGATTGATTAGTTGATTAATTCATTGGTTAAATAGTTAACTGGAGTCCCAAATTAAGTGAAGTATAAAGAAAATTGCAGTAGTCCATTCGACTGCATGCATACTAGAGCACTTACTATGAGGACAGTTGTATTGAGAATGACCAGGTAGTAAATTGTATATAGATCTCTGATTTGGATTTGAGCTGACTTATTTACTTGGGACACATGGCCACATAGAGCAAATTTTAGATCAAACACTATCCCCAGATTTCCTCACATTAGAGTAACCTGCAAGAGCTTGCATCGACTGGTGAAGTTTGTTGGTGATTGAGTTCTGTATAATTCATTGTCATCAGTAAAAGTGATGCTTACTGTCTCACTGAGTAATATAACCAAGTTGATAAGTTTTTTAAAAAGTAAGCAGGGCCTTGAAACACCAAATTTCAACTCCAAAGGATGTGACACAATGGTACCTACCTGAGTGACTGAGTTCTCTGATAAGTATGATCTGAACCAACAATGTTCAACTTCACTTATACAGTATCATCTATACAAGAACGGAATGGTGTGGTCAATAGTGTTAAAGTCCCCAGAGAAGAGTAAGAATAGTTACACTGACGTCTGATATATGTTGAGGAGATATGGAAGATTACTTTTCATTCATTTAATTAGACTACCCTAAGGAAATACTAGATATCATTAGGGTATTAAGGTGAGTAATTACCAGTGTTCTAGCATCATTTATAAATAAACCTAAAGCACTGCAACAACAAGAGAATCTATATATATGCAATAAGATACCAAGAAACTGAATCATAGACAATTCGGCCCTTTACCAAATCGGCCCCCGTCAAATCTTAAAACCTTAAAAAGGTCACAAAAGTTCTGCATTTAGTATAATTACACTTTTAATAATTCTTACATAAACAAATATGTAATGGATATATTTTAAAGGGATTTATTTCAGCATCCAATTATGATTGATGTGTGTTATTAACACTTAGCTATAGTTCTCACTACTATACATAATTATACAGACCCCCCCCCCCCCCCCCCCTAAGTCAACATTACTATGGACTAGATTATAATTTAACACCAATTAATGAAGGAATGCAGTTTTTTGTTGAAAAGGACCCCTTATGATTCTGTTTTAATAATCCTGAAGAAATATCTTTATCAACCCAGTTGAATGCTTCTTGCAGGTCTATAAATAAGTTCTAATTCCAAAAGGTTTCAACTGGGAACCGATTTGTCCAGGGCCGAATTTTTAAGGGGCCGATTTACATATGGCAAACATTTTTAGGGGAGGACCAATTTGGCAAATGGTCGATTTGTCCAGCTCCCTAAAAAACTTTATGCATTAAACATTCCATGTGTATTTGTCATACCATTTATGATTTATAATTAATTATACCTTCCATATGGCATCTTATTACTCCGCTAAAATGAGACATACAGATGTTGAAGCAATTTTCTATGACTAGGCTCAGAATATCCAAGGGTGAATATAGTCTTCTATTTCTGGAGCTGTGTCTTCCTTTGTCCACTGTGAAAATCGTGTTGGGTGATAAATGAGACCAAAACCAGACCAAAATAGACTCCTTAATTCACTTCCCTTGAAATAAATGCCTCTGTTCAATTAGATTCCAGCTTTGCTCATTTATTGTGATGGGTCCATCAGTGGTGCTAATGACAGTCACTGAGATGTGTCTACAAAGCTACAAAATTACCATTATTATCGCTTGCTTTAGCTGACTTAATATATGCACCCCTTGGGGCCCCAACAAAGACACAATGTGAACTGATAACTTTTGCTTGTTTTATGGGTAATATAACTTGTGCTGGTTTTATGTGTAATACCATGAATCTCTTTAGGTTTCAGGTATATACACTGGCAAAAAAGTAAGCTACAAATAGACTTCACACAAGAAGCAATCAACAGTTTAGACTAACTTCGTACGACCTTTTTGACAAGCTAAAATATAATTGAATAAAATTAAACTCAGCACCCCAAATTGACCCATGACCAGTAAACTTCCAGCCCACAAAAATATATGTTTGTATCTGTGATGATATTTGGATTTGGAATTAATTATTTAGATCGGTTTATGCCAAATTGAGATAAGTGCCAATTTACCAAGTTAGACAGTAATTACTACTTTAATAAGCCAGGAGTTTCAAATAGATAGACAGGCTTTTGGCTTTTGTATTTATTAATATGAGTGCCAATAATGTCATACTGTGTGTGTGAGCTTTAACCAGGCTATTCCCACTCTAACTTCTTTCGTGACAAGTTATTTCAACGTGTTGTAAAATAGTTTTGGCTAGTTTAACATAATTAATTGTTTTCACATTTCCATTACTGTTGTATATTGTAGAGCATGATATTAATGTCCACCTGAACTTAGTTCCCTTATATGCCACACAAACTATAAACGTATGGCTTACTAAGCTAGATTTTTATATAAGCCATTCCCATTGGCCAAAACTGCCTAATCTAAACAGACAAAATAAATTATAATTAATTATACAAGTGATTTTATGAATCCTATATCAGGAGGTTACTGCGTGGATTAATTGGTCCATTTACAAAAAAAAAACATTCACTACAAAGATTTTTTCTATGTTTTGTGGAAGCCTAGGAAAATCTACTTTACATGTAATACTAAACAATGTTTTCCTTGGGATATGTAAATCCCATGAAAAAAGCCATAGATTTTGATCCAGCATCGACTCCCTTGTCAGGTCCCCAGTAATATAACGACCCAGATAGTACAGTAAATTACAGGAAATCAAAGAACAAAGAGTGTTATTCTGTGTTGTCAATGCAAGAAAACCAAGTTAATGTTTCATTATCTTTTTTGTGAACTGTTTCAAAGCAGCATCAAAGCTTTCAATAATTACTTCTAGGGCCTTAAGTCAACAGTTAAAGAAAGTATGTTTTGTTCATAAACCATTGAATTGAGTGGTTGGTTGGTACATCTAAAAGGTTGAATTATAATGGATAGTTCAAGGCTTATATTATTCAATATTCATGGGTGGAACTTGCCAAACAATTTTACCACTGGGCCATTGATGTGTTTTTATTATTTTTCTGTAGTAACAAGCCCCTAGATCTAAAGTGTTTACCTGTGCCAAATTGTTTTCAATCCTGAATCTTGATCAACTAGTTGTAACACTGTTTTGTTGCCATTCCTTCAACTTCCTAGTCATGACATGATGAAAACCAAAGCGAGGCTGTAAATCGATACACATGTACAGTTACGTTTAAGCTTTGGATCTCTTTTTATCTGGTAGAGTACATTGAATAGTCTCACACATGTTTACAATATTTTAATCTCGACAAAAAATGGAATCTTGACATGGCAACTATCGAAACATATTTGCACATAAAAGCTAACAAGTTGTGTTTGAAGGATCTGAAATTCTTGCCTTGTATTTGTAACCAGATATTGATGAGAAGTTACAAAAAAAAGTAGTTTTTGAAGACCAATGCACATCCGGAAATTTTAGTAAGACCAATCAACGGATTAGATCCTAACATATGTGACACAATGGCCCTGATCTGATATATATTTTTGGAGTTATTCAGACAAACAGACAGACAACCATGTAGAAATTGACGCAATACTCTCGTCCTTACCCTTTGGGGAACAAGGGTGTTGAAGACATTCTAGATGGAAAGTCATCCAACATGCTGAAAATCAGTTACCCACAAATTATTGATATAATATATTTGGAACAAAGTATTTGTGTATTATGACTCTTATCAATGGCTGTTCAAAAGGGCATTAACTTTCTTTATATCTTGATCTAGCATAAATTTAAAATAATTTTATGTCAAAGTTTTATCTAGAGATAAATCTGCCACTGTATGAATTGAACAAATTTGCCTAGGTAACTTCACGCACTCATCAAATTAGCACATGATGATGATCAAAATAATGAGGTCAAACTGTAGCCAATCACTACGCCTGATCCAAAAATATTTACAATCTGTGTGCTGATTGGCCATAAGCGATTTTTTGCAGCTAATTGTAAGTAACTATTGTATTATCGCCCTTCAAAACCAAAATAGTAATTGGTTTAATTTTTAGTGTACAATACATTAACATATTGCACTTTTGTTAATGAACATTTTTCTCAGCAGATATCTATTATAATATAAATATGATAAGTTCAAATAAAGGAAATTGATTGGACTATATGCTCTCCAAAAATCAGTCCCACAAGTGGACTTGGAGTATTAAAGAAGAATGAAGCTCTTCAATGTTTGTTATAAATATTCAAAGACTATCTCTGTATTCCTGTTATTTGGTGGATATTGCAAGCTTGTTTTATTGTTGCTGACTGCTGCAGTATCAATTGTGGTTATATTTAGGCGTCTCTTTCACCCCCTCGAGTTCCATATGTGAGGCCCATAATTTGCAAGAGAGTTTGTCCTATCAATCAAATCTCTTTGGGGAAACCTTGAGGAAAAGCCATTTATTGGAATGTCTAATCAAATGAAGTTTTATGTTCATTTAAGGGATCAAGTAACCACCCCAAGCATAATTTATAATTAAGGAAACTTTATGAAAAATTGTTTTGTTCTTAGAAACCTGATGACAAATCTAAAGACTTGAGGAGATTCACCACAAATATGCCAATATATTATTTTTTTGCATTAGGACGAGGCTTCAAATCATTTATTTCCAAGGAACTATTCATTTCTCATCTGCCACATGTAAAAATAAAAGATGGAACATAGCAAGTCAAATGAACACATCTTATACTCATTGGAATCGAATTCTAAGTTTCTAATTCTACTTTTATAGAGCTTAACCTCTGCAAACTAAAGATTAATTCCTGTTTGAAGAAATTGTGATTTTCAAGAGAAGCCAGCAAAAGAGCCATCTGTATAGGTTCAAGGACTGTTAAATTAGAGGTAGGTTGATAAACTATAAAAGAAAATGCTGTAAAGCTTTAATAAGTTGTACACAAATTTAAAAAACACTTTTTGTCACACATGCAGCAAAGTTGTGACTTTGGTGAAAACATCAATGCAGGTGTTTTAGGATTTCCCAAAACGATGTTCCAGAGCTCTTGGATAGCTAAATGTTTTGCCAAATACTGAAAGAAAAAGAAATACCTCAAGACATCCAAATTTCCCTAGTTCGTTTAAAGGCTCAATTTTCTTTGCAAATAGGGAAAAGCCTTCAGTTCAGATAAAGAAGTTTTAGTTTACATAACTTAACTCTTACAGGTGTTTGCTTTTAAACATACTGGTCAAGCTACCCCTCACAGGAAGATGGAAAAGGTGAAGTTTGATTTAGTTACTGAGGGTATTACTGTCCTAAATGGCCACATGACCAATCTACTTGCAGTTGATAAATAATGGCTTTTATACCAGTGATCATCATTGGCTAGATTTTACAGTCATTCTCTACTTGATACTTGTGCTAACTCGAGGAGTATAGCACATTATACATGTCAAGCAATGCAGCATATGTTTAAATGTAAATTTGCTCTTTTTTCTTTTTGAAAAACTTCAAGGGGTTTTGAAAATACAAAATACTGTGTCTAAATATATATAAATAACTACCACCTATCCCATGTACATAATTATTGCAATCATGGTCAATTCTTACCAATAATCTTATACATGAAATAGTTCATGTTATAAATTCCTGATATTTCTGAACACTGAAGTTAAGCAGCACTGGGCTTGGTCAGTTCTTGGATGGGTGACTGTCTGAGCTCTGGATCAGGTATGGACAGATATACACTGATCTGGATGATCAATTAAATGGCGGTACCTGGGGACATTAAGATACAGTGATAACACACACTGGCCCCCGCTTCTGAGACGAGAGTTCAAACCTCAGTGCAACCTAAGTGGGAGAGCTGACAGTTGCTGGAAGTTCCTTTAGTAAAGAAAGGCCATTTTCTCTTTGGGAAGGCCACCTTACATTTCAGTTTCACAAAGCCTCCTTTAACTTTTCTTACCAAAGGTCTTCCGTGAAACCTTAGGAGGGAACAATTGTCCTTTCAATTTATGAAACCTTCTCGGACTCTTCCTTAAACTTAAGGTATGTCCTTAGCTTCCTTGAAATTCAAGGGGGTTATCAAGGTCTCCTTTAAGGAAGGAAGCCTTGAGAAACTGAGCTTTTTTAAAGGAGGTTGAAATTCAAAGAAATCCTTAAATTAAAGGTAACCTTTATCTCAAGGAGGCTTCATGAAACCGGTCCAGTAGTTCAAATTCTGGACTCTGTATGAGGTACTTGGTAGTTGCTTACCAGTGCCTAGCATTGCATCTGCCCTTAAAACTACCAGTTGCAGTATAACCTATACAATGTGTTTAAAGACACGTTAAATCCAAATAAATTAAATATAGTGACAGTAATGACATATTAAATATACTGGTTGTTCATAAATATAAAGGCATTGTTTATAGGAAAATTTTATAAGAAATTACTCTTCTTTTTAAAATTTTCCAAACTACAAAATATCTTACAGTTTAGTCGTAGAAAGTCCGTTTCCCAAGGACATTCTTAGTGATAAGACTCAGTCTAAGAATAAGAATGTCAGTAAAAATGTCCCTCCAAGGTCATACTGACATCATCTGTTCAAGGGACTCATGTATTTTTTCCATGATACACCACTTTCATTACACAAATCCCACTTTTTACCCTTTATCAAAACAGATATTGTAGGAGCTTTCTGGACAAAAACTAGGTTATCCTGAAGTCCATAAATTTATCTATCTCTTTGCTACTGATGACAAGGTGACACTGATAATATCTTAATGAAAGGCTTAGTCGGTAAGGTCATGTAGCTTACCTGGGCAAAAGGATGAGAGGAAGAGGGTGGCATTAAAACAGATAGGACCCAAAATTAAGTATGTGGAGGGCATTGATAGGCTTGACACAGTCTTTAATTGGCATTATTTTATGGAGCAGGCTTATGCTGTTTCTAGGATGAATAGATGTTTTGAAAAGAATAAGTAAAAATATAACAAAACATTTTAGAAACTGAGCTATTTCACTATATTTATTATTTTAGTTGTTTAACTTTGCTTGAACCTTGTCATGGGTTATGTCATGATAGAGTGTTGGAAGGATGGAGGAAATAAGTGCATACAGATGATCAAGGTATTGTACAGAAAACCTGCCAACGGCAAGCAACTACCAGCTTTCCCACTTGAGGTCGGGCTGGGATTTGAACTGTAATCTCAGTGTTGGCTAAGTTAACATTTTAAGTGCAGGAACACTAGTACATAAAGACGCATCTTCATTTTCTTAAACCAAGCAAAATTAATAAAGATGTGTTATAGGTGTGCCAGAGCACACTTACCTCCCATCTAGAGAGTCCAGGAATCGATTCATGGCCAGATTTGAAGTGGGACAGTTGAAAGTTGCTTACCGAAACCCACTGGTTTTCAATGCAGGATTTTGATCTACTTGTATACCACAATGGGGTAGTATATGACACACCCATGTTGGATTCTTAAGCCCAGGACTCTTAGTCCCAGGAGGCCTGGACATAGTCCCAGACCTTAACAAAAATCGCCCATTGCTGTCTGAGGAAACCGGTTATTAGTCCCAGGAGGACTGAGGAAGCCTCAGACTAGCTTAATCGCCTCATAATCGGGGAACGATCGTGACTTGTCTGAGGACATCTGAGACTACTTGAGGATGATCTGTGCTTGATACCACACTTGCATAAACAAGTAAAGAGATTTTGATCTAGCAATTCCCAGTTATTTTGGGATTTTTTATGGCCCATATTAATTAGGTTATGTAATCATCAGTTCCATTTGTTTGTTAGCAAGATTGCTTAAATTTTCACAATAGGTGTGGCTTGCTCTATCATAGAACAACTGGTTTAATTTTTTTGGGGGGGAATGATCAGCGACTGATGGTTCCAGAATTTCATTAATCATTGCATTTATATAGCAAAAGTGAAAGTGTTGGGCTTTGTAGAGGCATGTGTTCTCCAAGTACTCGCGACTTACATGTCCGGAAATACTTTTGCAGGTAATTTAAATAATTGTTCAGATGCCTACAATATCAAAGTATATATTTTCACTTAGTGGCAAACAAACTCATCTTGAAGTCAGTACTCTGCAAAATTGAAATATAACCTGTCATAATACAAGAGTTGTTGCAGTTTTATACCATGTATAATTAGTCACCATTTAAGCTGGAATAAAATTTCACAAGTATGCCAAATGTTAAGAAATTCACCAGGATTTCTTTTTAATTACTGCTAAGACTCTACTTTAGAATTTAACACAGATTATATGATTTACAACGAACTCTTTCAAGTCCACAAGGGGGGCTAGCTAACAACTAATTAGGACCCTGTGTTGTTATGCTTAAGATGTGCTTCATGATTGACACTGATACACTGAAATCCCCAGTGATTAGGTTATTGTGCTCGCAAAGTAGGAGATCAGATCAGATTAAATCTGGAGTGTGGAAAGAGTAGCATCAGGCATCAATGCCAGCTTAAGGCGATTGGCACATCTTTTCTCAGGGCAAAAGCATAGTTTACTGTAGTTTTTTTTCAATAAATTTGAAATGCTGGGATGATTTTATTAGTTAAATGCTAAAGCATAATTTTTGGTTGAAAAAACCTTTCCTCTAAACGTAAGCAGGAGGTTGAGGAAATTCCTCTTATTGAAATAAAGTTTCTGCTTATTTAGTGTATATTTTTAATTCTATATTATGTGTGTCTTTTGTAAAGACTAGAGTTTTCTTGTGCATGCATGAAAATGAGATATAATTTGTTGCCTTTGTATGTTTTGATCCTAAAATCCCCAAATATCACCCAGGTAAGATTTTAGTCCAGTCATTTATCTATTTTACATGTACGCAAACAAAATTTGGTAGAACTGAACAATGTTTCTTGAAATTATATAGTTTTCCCCCAAAAAAACTGATTCTGGTGAAGTGTTTTTTACTTTACTGAATTTTTAAAACTTTCCGTCATAATATGACCATAATTCCTTGGAACTGCAGGAGTGTAAAATGAGTTAATGTGAAAAATTTGTGTTTTTGTACACGTCTGCAAAATTATTTTTGAAAATTGGCACTGGAAAATATGCAGCATATTTACACATTGTTAGCAATTTTTTTATCACAATTTATAACAAGGCACACATTTTTGCAACTACACTTTCTGTATTTCATAATATTTTAAACTGCAAATGTGTCCTTTTGGTGAGAAATATGACTGCAATATGTTAATATTCAACTGATGCTACTTTCTTTTTATGCACTAGCCATCTATCACCTATATACTCAGGCAACTTGAAAACTAATACTTGTATTTGCATATTTATCTCATTAACTGTTGATAATATTATACATAAGTTTAAATTATTTAACATTCAAGCAATCAATCTAAGAATAAATTGCCTTCTGAAATATCAAGTACCTTTTTCTTTGTAGAAATAGCATTAATAAAAAGAATAATCATTATCTCCACTGATCCCGTCACATTACCTGGCAGAGAAACTTGTATAGCTTTTCAAAGTATGTTTTTATGGATCATTAAAGGATAGAATGTTATTTTTAGGGCTTCTGAGATAGCATAAAGACTTAACGTGAGCATTTGTTCCATATAAGGTAGGTAAACATTTCATACCCTAACTTTCTGCATAATTATATTTAAATGTTGATACCCAAAAACAAATCTTCACTGCACCAAGATATTTCACAAAACATGCAAAAGTGCTCATATGTCAAAGTGTAAAAAATGTGTTCGCATCCACTTCACTATTACAGGGCAAGTACGTAAAAATGAAGGATTTTTTAACAAAATAGGTACAAACTTACACATTTGAACACATGGCATTTGGGACAATATCAATTTAGGCACCAAATTACACTTTGTCTGCTAAACAGTAAAATCCAGAGCCTAAAATAATAGGCACGAAATTACACGTCTGCACTCTGATATCAAAATGCAGCATTGTCTCCAAAGACTCAAAAACTAAAACTAAAACTCAGAATGAGGCTCTGAATCAGATCGCATCCTCTTTATGGCACCCGCTAATATTTTGGGGGTTTTTGAATAGAATATTCCTTTATCCACTGGTATATTTCACCAAATTACACATGGATCTTCAAAAGAAAGGCTATTTTAAAATGTTATTAAGTTGCTGAAGAGGTGACGTAGGTGAGAGCCTGTGAATAGCTGCCAAACTTGATGACCACTAGGTCACTAGGTCACTGATAACCTCTTGAATGAAGAGATAACAAGCTAAAGTATAAGTTGAAAGTTTTGCCCCCCCCCCCAGCTTGGCATATGATGCTTCAAAGATCTGGAATGGTTTACCTGATGATGTGTGTTTAACCACTTTTATCTACTCGTTCAGAAATAAAGATGACAGCTTATCTCTTTGCAGAAGCACAGTTTCCTGAATTGAAGGTCAAAAAGGGGCAACTAAAGGTCAAAGGTCATAGAGGGATCAAGATAGATTAAGTGAGTTTGTGACATTTTATTTACACACTAGTAAAACGTTATAAGCATAAAGAGGGGTTAAAATCTTTAAAATTTTCAAATTATTTTGTATATTTAAAGCCCACAGGGGAATCAACACACAATACAGCATCTAGTGCAACATATCACAGTCATAAGACAATAAATATCACATATTATTTATAAAAATTGCAACTCATGCACAGACCAATGCAACATCACAAAATAATTCAGCATTCTGACATATTCGAAAGGTTAATGCCTAATTCTACCTAACTTAATTCTTACTTTTAGTCTTAATTCAAGAGGGGGCTACCAGTAAACTGACTGGCCCTACCTTGGGTATCGCCATGTCAAATTTGAGAGGGAGTGTCCAGGGTCGGCCTGGCACTGCCTAATGCCAAATTCATCTGAACTCCCTAGGATGGCCCATCCTAGGGGACCAGTACAGATGAGAAGTAGTTCAAGTTGTACCAGGGAGGGAGGTGGGAGTTTTCATTCCCTTGTTGTTCGTTCAAAATCTTGATTCAAAATGGCTATGCTTTGTGAACCCTAACTACCTGGGGTTAACTATTGCACTGATTGGTTGCTAAGCATAACAAAGCATAATGACATTATATGTGTGGATAGGTTTAAGGTAGCATGAAACTGAATCAGCATGCCCCTGTCAGGCCGTGCTGTACAAACCCACAGGGGTTTCTGACTTTTTCCTGGTGTTTCTGCGTGCTGCTTACCCCAAATATGTCTCTGGTTATATTATTAACGCCTGTTGCCATGCTGTATTATGCGCCTAGAGTCTGTCTAAAGTACTATCAGAATTAGAATTATTATGGACTGGATTTGAGACCAGGACAAGTAAGATAAGAGCCAAATGATTTTATGTCAAACTTGTAAATGACATGGCCATTGAGGCTTAAAATAGGTGGAAACTGTTTCTTTTTTATGTCCTGACAGCGGTTATGATCATACCAAGCCCTGCACACAGTGAATGTCCATTTATGTTATTGCCTCGATCAATATCCACATAGTTTGTTAAATGAAAATCTTAAACCGGCTTGGCGGGTTTTCTTTTTTTCTCTTTTTGGTGATTTGTACTATTATTCAAAAGCTAAGCTGATAGCAGGATAAATTGCCAACTAAGCACCAAGTGGCAAAGGTAACATACTTATGATTCCTAGTGTACCATAGCAATATCTACGTCCATAATGTTAAATCCTAGCAAAGTGATTATCTGGGGACATATTCTAAAACAACACTTAGATCATTTCTAACTTAGATTTCAAGTATTTCTTAGATTTTAAGTCTCCTATTTTTTTTGTTCCGTGAATACAAAGTGCAAGAAAAACTTAGGTGAAAAACATCCCCTTACTTAGATCTAAGGTCACCTTATCTAAGTATTGTTGTAGAGTACAGCCCTTGGACTAAAGCCATATAAAAGTCTATTAAACATGTGTGCTTGTGTTTATGATTAACTAAAAAGTAATTCTGGAGAGCAGACCTCCACCTTGACAGCCAAGTATCCCTATATTTTACCCAAATAAAGTCTTTCTTTTCATTATTATTTCAACCCTCACACTGGGAGAGTATGCCAATGAAAATCAGTGATATCTTAAAAATTGAGGATTTTCATGTCCAGAGGATGATGCACCTCTTTCCCAAAATATAATCACAGATTCTACCTAAGTATAAAAAAAATATAACAAAGGTGTGTTCATCTGTTTTGGAGTAACAAACAAACAAATGCAACCCCCCCCCCCCCCAAAAAAAAAAAAAAAAAAAAAAAAGCATCCATAAAAATGTGAAGATCATGACACTGATTTGTGTCTTAAAATCAATAGAATAAAGGCACCATTAAGCTTTTACTAAGGTCGTATCAGGACAGGTTGTCATTGTCTGGATTAGAACCCTGGACCAAAGATAAATGAACAAAGAGAGCAAATGCCAAGCATATTAACTTCTTTGTCAATCTGGTCTGTACTAATCAATAGAATATCTGGGTTTTTTACAGCATTAATATATCCCAGGTTAGCCGGAAACAAATTTCCCTCTTATTATGTTTTATAGGTTTTCTGACAAGATGTAACCTCTGATTATATTCTGTAGGCGGACTATAAGACTTTACTGTTACTGCCAAATGTAATTATGGACTTACAATGGCGTGTGGAAATGAATAAAAAATCTCTTCTGATTTCTCAGCCAACTGTCTTTCTGAAGCAGCCCTTTTACTAGCTTGTCCGATATTTAGGACAATTGTACATGTAGAGGTAAATAGAAAGTAGGTTGATATATGGAGGGATGGCTGTGATGTACATAGAATATAGATCACTGTGAGTTAGTAGAGGGACTTTCATCATGTGACCTCATTGCTCAGAGTAAAGCCCAGTCAAAGGAAGACATTTCAATCAGAGATAACTGAAATATTTAGCCAATTAACACGACTGATGGTGCCTTTAAAAGTTTGTCTCCTTTAACACATTGTGTAATAATTGGCAGAACCAGCTTTGCCATATTAGCACGAATATCTAGGTGTGTACACCCATTGTTTGTTATATTAGCAGTAAATGGTGTTCTTTATAAACTTGTTTTTTCTAACCTGGCTTATGCATAACATAATTATCATACATTTAATTTGTACAGACAAGGTGACATTGCTAGGTGTCTGCCTCTTTAAGAGTACTTCAGTAGTACCTGACATGATCTAGTTATGACACTTGAGGGGTATCAAGGGGCATCCATTAGTGACTTGCACCCTTTTGGTCAAACACTAGAGAGGTGATCAGTATCACTTGATAAACATTTGTTCCGATATTAAATCTGTACCAAGTGGATGCCTATTGTTACCTGATAGACCTGTGGTCTAATACTGTAGGCATGTCAAGTGGCTTTCACTGGCTCGTGAAATATCTTTGGTCTGATATCAGAGAGGGGTCCAGTGACTCCAGTAGTGCCTGACATACGTTTTGTCCAAAACCATGGCAAGTGGCTACACAGTAGTTCCTGATATACCTTTGGACTGACACCAGAGAAGTGTCAAGTGACAGTCACATACTACCTTAAATACATATGATCTGACACTACAAATGTGTAAAGTGACTGTCGAGTAGTACCTGTCATGCCTAACAGTAGAGACGTGTCCAGTGGATGCCCTGTATTACCTGACATAACGTTTGGTCTGACATTAGTAATGTGCAATATTTCTGTCCAGTAGTAGAATCGTCAAATGAATGTCAGCTTGTAGTTTTTTTACACTACTCTTATAGCATTAAGGTTATTGTCAGCTGATGGAGTCTCACTGCCTGAAACAGATCAAATCAGGAACCACTCAGATCAGAAACAGTATGTGGAGAATTATGCTTTAACTCTAGTGTTATATAACCACTTGGGTCAGATATCACACCTTCATCTTAAAAAAATTCTCTAATCTTTACTCATATTTTTTTATGAAACTGCATAGTGTATTAAGCTTTACCAGGCCTATGTAGAATATTAAACCAAGCAACTGTAGTGACATTTCAGACAAAATAAAGCATATTGATCACTGGATAGTGTCTAGTCAATATGATAACACTTTTATAAGCTGATAAGCCAGACAGATATGGAAAATAAGGTTAATAAATACAATGACGCAATGAGATGTATGGGTATTGACGAAAATATAGAAGGCATTTAAATTTTCTGACGTCATGGCTCTATATTAGATCTTACTCAATATACTCGCCTCCCGAGAGCGAGGAGTCGAGGGTATTGTAATCGGATCAGTCTGTCAGTGCACAAAAATACAAAATATATTGAATATGGGTCATATTTTCACATTAGTTTGGGTCTAACCGTAGTTTAGTCCTCTTCAAAGGAGAATTTTTTTCCTTAATTTTTTTTTTTCAAAAATGTTTCACTTTCTGCACACCAGACAATACAGGAGACTATATATAAAGACAGGTAAGGTGTGTAGCAGGGTGCAAAAAAAGTGCAAACCAACTAAAAGTGGGTGAAAATGATAAGATAAGATGATGGTCTCAGTGAGAGCCTATTTTAAATTTCAAACAGCTGAAACAAGAATGTATCTGTGGTGAGATTCATTTCAGCACTTTACAATCTCCAGGCTATGCTTTTTTTATAACTTTACCATATAAATGTTTGTCACTTTGCATGCCTAAGTTTGTGCTTTTCATGCAATCAATTCACGCAAATCATCCACTTTTGTCATTGGAAAATTACTTAATTAACAAATTGTACAAATGGAACCAGAAGACACCCATTGGAAAAAAAGTTACTTAACAAATTGTACAGATGGAACCAGAAGACACCCCGCCATATTTTGGTATGCACCATAAATATGTGAAACAATCCTCTAACAATCCTCTTTTCAGAGCCATAATGAGTTCCTTCCAATGGGCAGGACTTTGTGGTACAAATCCGAGGCTCACTATTTTACAAAAAAATGATTAAAGAAGACTTTGGTTTTACTAAAATTTAAATGGCGAACTACAGTCAGTGATTTTAATGTAGTAACTTTGTTACACTTATTTTGGAAATGTACCCAGTAGGAAATAGACCTAGTTGCTCTAGTTACATGAGGTATTACATTTTTTGTGTAGTAATGTGCAACATATACCCTGTGAAGATATACAGACAAAGCATTCACAAATGCACTTAAACATTATCAATTTTTTAAAGTTCCTCACACAAAAATATGACAATAAAAATAGATAGTGTATTTATAGAGTTGAACTGACTCAGAGACGTAAACTGTTGTTTTATTTCCTTGATAAATGTGTTAAGCAGATTACGCTTTATGTTATAAGGCTTGACACATTTCCGTCCAAAGTTTATCAAGTGTGTTGTTCAAAACAAAAAGTAAAAGTACATTATCAGTGTATTTTGGGACTACTTAGAAACTGAGAAAGTATCCATGGGTACAGTAATAGTCTGCGAACTGAGAAATATGATCAAATAAGCTACATTTTTGTTTCAAGTTTCTTTCTTACTTGAGGAAAATTGTAAAGTTTTAAAACCAGACAATAAATATGGATGTCCTGGTTATCTCATGCCCCTGTTCCACCAAAAGATTAAGCCCCGATTCATTCTGGGACCCTTAATCCTTGAGATTCAGTGAAAAAACCCCTGAAAAATGGGCGGGAAAATGGAATCTTGATGCAAGTGTGGAATCAAGCACAGATCATCCCCAGGAAGCCTCAGACATCCTCAGACAAGTCACGATCATTCTCCGACTCTGAAGCGATTAAGCCATATTTGTGATTGGTTTTAACCCCGATCCTGTCAGGAATATACCAACCGGGTCTAAGACTGGTCTGAGGCATCCTCAGGCATCCTGGGACTATTAACCAATTAACAGAAACGGTAATGGGCGATTTTTGTTGAGGTCTGGAACTAAGTCCAGGCCTCCTTAGACTAATAGTCCTGGGATTAAGAATCGCAGGACACCTCAGACAACATAGGATTATGTAAATTTGGGTCTGACGAGGCCTCAGGAAGCCAAAAACTGGGACATTTGTGGGTATGGGCGAAGGTGGATAGGTTACAGTTGTGGCAAATATCAAACATGTTTGATATTTATACTGACCACAACAGACCCAAACAGACTCATTCCGACTGTCCAGTTCTCTACATCTTTTGAAACAGATTCCCCAAAACCCTTAATCAGGAGCCTTAGTCGTGTGGTGGAACAGGAGCATTAGTTAGAACATGCTTTTGAATATATACCAATCCAAAGAAACTGGAAACATATCTTCAACCTAAGAGGCCAGTGCCATATCCATGATTCTACACACTGTTTGCCTAAGGTTTACTGTGCTGAAATTTGTCTGTTCCATCAATCTTTTAATTTGGAGAGACTGTAACATTTGGGACTGACTCAAAAAGTTAGTTTTGATTCAAGACTGTCCTGGAGCGTTGTGTGGAGGGCTATTGTCTTTCCCATTTATGACTCGCATCTGTAGCAAAACAGTAGTTAGAGATATATAGATGAGTTTCCCAAAAGGTATAACAGCAACATATACTACCTTTAGTTTACAGCAGACTGTCTGTATATAGTTTCTGTATCCTCAAAGAATTGGAAAACACATCACAAACATACCTTATTTCAGACATATATTATTTTCTGATCATTTCAAATTTGTCTTTGTCTTGGATAATGTGTTAAGGGTTGCCCTCCTTCTTTGTTCTGGACTATCCACATGAGATCAGGTTAGAATTGGATCTGATCTGATTGGTTGGAGGCGAGTGTGTAACCACTGTGCCACCTTGGTCCACTGTGCATTAGAAGATGTCAATATCAACTTGGTGTTATTCAAATAGAATCAGATGCTATAGGTCGGCTTATGAGCTTGCGGCTTAAACAGGAAGACACAGTAATATTTCGACAAACGTACACCTTAACTGGGGATAGCCAAATAGTTGTGGAAAGGCAGCACAACAGCTACAGAGATTAAAGGATACCGCAGTTACCCCACACAATTTAAAATCCTCTATGGTAGGTGGAAAGTTTGAACAGTTTAAAACTTGTGTATGTTACATGTTAAACTGCACAATAAAACAGGTAGTTGAAACAATTCCTATAATCGCAGGCGGTAATGCCTGTTATGTGACTTGAGTATTAATAGCCTATATCGGAGACTGATGGCGTCATGCCCAAAACTCCTTGTTTGTTACTGGCTGAAACATAAAAGCACTGGGCGTCTGCTTGCATTGATACCTAATCCTAGGGTATCAGGGCTCTCCCTTCAAAGTAAAAAATGTGATTTTCTAAGAACAGCCATCTTCTTCTTATCGGGGAGGGGGGAGCATATTCATACGTAGATGAATAGTAATAAAAACGAAGAGTTAAAATTGGTAGGTAGCAGAGACTTCAATAGAACATAGCACCATGATTTTTAATAATATGCAAGAATGTGTAATAATAATGAAATTTCAGAGGGACAAAAAGGTAAGATTCCTAATGAGAACTGCTTTGGTTAGCTTAAGCTTACAGTACAGATTTATTGCTGTACTAAAATATTGCCTTTACAGACTGATACAAGAGTTTTTGCAGGTTTTTTAAAAGGTACTTTTGAGCTATTTCAGCTGATCTTGCTTAACCTTTAAATCCCAAATTATGTTTTGCAGTCTTATCAAATATATCTTCGTCCCTGTTTTCTGTGGTATTCTATGAATTGGGGACATAGAATGTGATACAGAGAAAGCACACTTTCTAAATGTGCTTTATAAATAAATTAGGAAATTGTTAGAATTTTAAGCCTTCTTATATTTCCCTGTAACAATAAAGTCCTCAAAAATATGGGTCTTCTATTTCATTCAAATGGCAGAACTTCTGTGGAGTTACCCGAGATTCCAGTTTGTGGTTGGTGAGATGCTAACTTATGTAATTATTAAGTCTAGGGGTGAAAAATGGTACATACAAAGGGACATAGTGTACTAGCTGTTACTGTTTAAAGAATTAAATAAAAAAAATTCACTTTCTTCCTTGTCTCGGGGGGACCCTGGGGATTTTTTCACTTTCTCCCTTGTCTTAGGGGGACCTTGGGGAATTTGGGGGCTGGTATTAGATTCAGAGAATGGTCGCTTATCATACAAACTTCTTGTATTTTACCTAAGGATTAACTGAGTTTTAGTGTCCTAATTAATATTGCTCGGTTGTCTTCTCCCTGATCAATATTGGTTACCTCCTCAATGCTGAGAGAAAGTGTGGTTTCTCGTTGTTTCACTTGTAGACTTCAAAGAGACAACATCAAAAATTACCCACTCAATTACCCTACCCTTAGGTGTGTACCCATGTCTACTGTAGAACCTATTACTGTACATGCTTTTATTTCAGGTGGGCTTTCTTTTTGGAGCCTGTGTTTTGCCAGAAATGGCCGCATGGTTGGCTCCCATTCGGTAGGCTGGTATTGGGATATATTGCCACATGGTTAGTCCCTGTATAATGTGGTGCCACTTGGTTGGCGTGATATGGTCACGTAGTTGGTTTTTGGAATGGTTATTGATGTTGATGACAAATAGTGCTCTTCATCTCGGCCCCCAGTCAGTGGACCTTATCACTGGAGGAGTGTTTCCCAGTTGTCTTCTCCTGGGACTCAATCTATTGTAGATTAACTGTCAGGGACGATTACAGTTTTGAGTTTTTTATACCTTATTAAAGTGTAGTTTTATGGTTGCCTTTATAATTTGCACAAATTATGTAACCATCTTACTGTATATTGAAATGCATAACACCTTACACTTGGACATTATTGCGTTCAGTCATGCCATTCTTACCATGTCATTATCTTAGTATTTTATATTTTACTACAATTGCTGTGCTACTATATCACAATATGTTGTCTATTTTACATTATACTACATGTAATAATAATAACAATAATAATATTAATAAACTGTAAAACCTCTTACATTTGCAATTTAAGTACATCCTTCATTCGAAACCTTACCTACATAAGTTCCAACGTATTCAGAACAGTGTAATGACAGAAATCATACAAACTTTGCTCAGGTAACAGCCCTGCTAAAGAGACTCCACTAGTTGCCTGTTTAGTACCACTGTGTGTTCACAACCACTACTTTGGCCGACAAACTCTACACAGGGGCGCCTAGTCAATTTTGCAACTTATTTGTATCTGCACAATTGTTACTAAAACAACAGAGGGTGTTTTCACCCTGACGAGTTTTACCTATCCATTCTTAACTGCAAAAATCAGTGACACTTTTGGCCATAGTTTTGCCTTTGATTCTCCTAAGATGTGGATTGTGACCTACCTGACAACATACATAGTGCAACATCTTTCCTAGGAACAGTAGAAAGTTCAAAACTTTGCAAAGACTATCCATATGAGCCAACCCAAATCCCTGTGTCTTCTCCAATATGACCTGGTTAGCTTAAAGGACCAATTCCCATTCAATATGTCTACAATCTCTCAGATTAAGGGCACTTCTTACGGAATCTTTATTATATGAGTTTTGGGTTCTGACACTTGTTATACATAAACATCCTGCTAGACTATACAGTTTTGTCAAGCATCAACCAGCAATCAGGTGCAACATGGAGACAAACTATTTTTTCCGTAATTGGACTATCTATTTCTAGGACATCAGAGCCTTGGGCGGTCTCTACATCAATTTGGTACTTACAAATAAGTTGCAGAAGATTAAACTACAGAATATTAAAGTAAACAGAACAAATTCTGACAAAATATACTATTTCATATATGAAATACCTAATTTGGCAGCATTCCTACTTTGGAACAAACAATAATTAATTGTCAAGGTACAAGTAAATACCCCTTACCAGGCTTGATATTTTATTGAAAAAGTAGGCTTGTGAAATGGGCCCAATAACAGAGAATGTAAACAATTTTTAAATGAAAAGAGGGAAGAAATCAATCGTTTTGATGGATTGCTGTAAACTTGCACAACCATCTATTTCCTTGCCCGGTTGACAACATCTAAATGGAGAGAGGACCTAAATGTAATAAAGAGATCAAAACATTCAAAAGTATTCAGGATGAAGCAAAGAGATTTTTGCGCCTGTCAAAAGGAGATATATTAGGCTTTTCCCAATTCTTTTAACCTCAAAAGAGTTTTTTGTGTGTTTTGATTTGTTGGCCCATTTATAAAATTTTTCACTTTGTGCCCATTCCCATTTCTTGTGACACAAGTTTAGAGGCATGTTTGTATAATTATAATCTAATATAACTATACTTTCATACTGCCTAAAGCCTGTATTAGCACGTTATAAGGAAAGGGCAAGCATCATAAAAAACAGTCATTCAGCCATTGAAGGTGCCGGGATGGTGAACCAAAGATATTGAGGAAGAATTGAAAGAATAAAAGTTGAAATACCAGGCCAATTAAGTGTGTTATTGAACTGTTTGATGTTGATCTCCTTCTCCTTCTTGTAGTCTGCTTTTTTGTCAACCAACTCTCTCTTTGATATTATCTCTTTGACAAGGCTTTCCCACCTTAACATGTAAATTTACTGCCGTCTCCGTGGTGTTGATCTATGTCTATGGTATGATGATTATTGATTAAGCATCTGGTGTTGCGCCTTAGAGTCTGCCTTGGCAGAGATTAAGTGCTATAAAAGTTCAGAACAGAATAGAATAGAACTCCTTAGAGGGTGTTTCACATCAAGTTAGCATAATGTCTTCCAGCCACTCTCCTGGGCAAGAATATATAAACCGCCAGCTGGGAACCATGCTGTCATCTTTGACAATGCAATTTCATACACTAGTCACATATCAGTGGGATACATCTGTAAACACCTCCTGTATTGCTTATGAGTGCAATGATAAAAGTTCTTTTGAAAAATTGTAAATCCAGAATTGGGTGTGTATCATTTACTAAATTACATCAGTTTTATGCTGGAGCAAGACCCACCTATTGCAAAAAAATAGGTAGGTTCAAGCAGCAGTTGTTTGGTAATCTTACTAACAAACATTACATTAGAGGAAATTAATTAAACACAAAGTTTTGAGCATCTCTGTCATTTTTCCCATTAATTCTAAACAGAATTAATTAAATTCTATAATTAACTGTCGTTTTTTTAAAACAAGTAGTAATCATTTTTAATTTGTAATCATAGATGTAAACCTAATAGTTGTAATTTTTTTGCCAATGAGCTTCCAAAGTTTATTTCTCCTAGGTTGAATATATCGAATAATAATTGGACTTAATTACTTCTAGATATGGCAAAATAAGATGAACATGCGACTTAATAACTTGTATTTACGACATACTAAGTCATATGTATACAACTTACTAAGTATGTATAGGACAGTGTATCACATATATATATACCACTTACTACATTGTATATTCAATTTACTCCATATACCCAATGTAAACTATGTGATATATAAGAGTTAGTCATTTGTATATATGACTAAGCAGGTGATATTTACTGGTTAGTAACTTGTACATACAACAAAGTATGTGTCTTCTTTATCCTTCTACAGTGTTATGTTTTAGGCTCTAGCCAGTAACAAAGTGATCAATCAACTGAAGGTTAGATTGAGACAAAAAAAGAATTGATACTGATAATTGTATTGCTTTTTAAAATTCATTGACATGTCTTCAAGTGAATACAAAAATTTCCTCACTGTTGCGCCAGATGTATTAACAGTACAGTAAGAACTGTTCAGTTGGCCACATTTTGTGGAATAAGCCACATTCTTGAGTGAGAAAAATCCCTTTCTATTTTCTTTAACTCATTGCAAATTCTTAGCACATTTGAGATTTGTCTGGCTACATTTGGTCGCCAAAATATTCTATTCTTGCAACTACCAGGAGAATATGTTTTAGGTAGGTTTATTGTTTTTCTGTCTATGAGTTTGTTCTTAAAGGAAGAAGTGGTAAAGTTGTGAGATCATATTCTGGATACAAAATAAAATAGCGAATCACAAAGGTCAAGTCTCCAGCTTTATGAATATGATGAATTACTTTGGCTTTCTGGTTTGACATTACTCCAAAGATTCATATTCTGGATACAAAAATTCCTAAATTTTCAGATACATGCCCTGGTGAAAGTTTGTGCTCTACAAGTGCTTTCAAGTTTTCTCTTACCTTTTAAAAATGTTCCCTCAAATGGTAACTTCTGCTTGAAATGAACATAAACTATGGCGAGCTCATGTCTATAAATTGACACAGTAGCTTGATTTTAGCTAAGTGGATAACATTTCAAAAGATTTATCCACATATTAAGCTTCTTTCATTAGGTGGGATTCAATGTGGAATCCTATCTTAATGTGACTAAGCTCTTGGAGAAAAGAGGATGTAAAACATGAAAACAAGTGGTGCCTGTGGGAGTGCATTTTCTCGCCCAGGGATTCAGAATCAGATGTTGGCTAAAAATGACTGAAACAAAATAGTGGATTCTGGATGAAGATCCAGTTGAGGAGGACTTATGCCCCTGTTCCACCGAAGGAGTGAGGCCCAATCCTGTCGGCGACCCTTAATCATGGACAGTCGGTGAAAAAAAAGGTAAAATGGGCGGGAATACTGAATCGGTGTCAAAGCCTGGGATTAAGCACAGATCGGCCTCAGGAAGCCTGAGGAGGCCCCAGACAGCCCCAGACAGTCCCTGACTGGTTTGGGACTAAGAACCGATTAAGCCAGTTTCTGTTCGGTTTCAACCATGATCCTGTCATACACATACCGACCGGGTCTCAGGACACCTAAGGCCTCCTGGGACTAAGCCCCGACTAACTTCCGATTAAGTCCCGGCATCCTGAGGCGTCCTCAAGCCTCCTCAGTCTTCCCCAGACCACGATGGCCAATTCTTGTTTTGCAAAATAACAGGATTTTCTGGGTATATATATAAATTCCACGATCTAATCATCATTACTTTTATGGGAACACAGCAGGATGCCACCTTTTAATGGAAGACATCTTCAGCAACGTAGGGCTTTTTTGGTTTTTATTCAGTTACAAATAATGATGTATTTGCTATTTCTACGTCGACCACAGCAACCACCACAAGCAGCAACACCACCACCACCAGCCATACAGAGACCTAGAAGAAGGCACAACATGTGGGTCAGACCATGGCTACTGCAGCGAGAGGAGAGGGGGGTCTACCACAACATTACGACTGAACTGTATGCCACAGACATTCCAGGATTCATCAACTACATGAAGATGACCCCAGAATTCTTTGAAATCATAAAGACCAGACTGGAACTATGACTAGCCAGGCAAGCCACCAACTACAGAGCTCCTATCAGTGTTGGGGAGAAGTTAGCCGTCACCATCAGATATCTGGCCAATGGAGAGTCATACACATCATTATCCTGTCAGTTCAGGGTTGGCAGATCCACCATTTCCAAGTTTCTACCAGAGGTCTGCAGGGCCATCCAGGATGAGTTCACCAGAGAGTACCTCAGATGTCCTACTACTCCAGATCACTGAAAAGAACTGGAAAGGGAATTCAGGATCAGGTGGAATGTTTCACATGCCCTGGGAGCCCTTGATGGAAAGCATGTGGCCGTGAAGAAACCCAAGAACTCAAGGGGTTCTTTTCCATAGTAATGTTGGCCTTGGTTTTGTTTATTTGGGGTTTTACGTCGCTTTCAACACTGTACAGGTCATATCACGACGGGTAGTTGGAAGGGCAGAGGAAACCAGTACATATAGTTTGCTAGGGTTCTGTACTGTAAACTGCCGACCAACGGCAAGCAACTACCAGCTTAATACCTGTCAGTTGAAGAGGAGGATTGAGGATGGCAGGATAGGCTTCCCTGACCCAGCTCCTATAACCCAGGGTGGTCGAGATGTCCCTACTTCATTCTGGCAAATGATGCCTTTGCCCTGAAGGCCTGGCTGATGAAACCCTATGGCAGAAGGATGTTAACTAGAGAGGAAAAGATTGCCAACTACAGAATAGGGGCAGGAGAGTTGTTGAGAACGCTTTTGGCATCCTGGTCTCAAGATTCAGAGTGATGTTGACCACTATTGAACTACCCCCAGAAACAGTCAGGGATGTGGTCATGACCTGTGTGGTTCTGCACAACATACTGAGAAGCCAGTATAAAGGTCAACATGGTGGTCAAGAGCCTGGTGATGATGATGATGGTGATGTGCCTGGTGATTGTCGACTGATTGGTGGTGCTGCTGGTGGTGGCCCAGACAGAAACCCTGCTAGAGAAGCCAAAAGACAGAGGGATTACCTCAGGGACTACTTCAATAATGAGGGAGCAGTGGCCTGGCAAGATGGCAGAATATAACTCCTGCTGCAGTAACCAGTCCTTTTTAGGCCTAATAACCAGTCCTTTCAGGACTACCAAATATTTCAAAAACAATTAATAAGCTATGCTTGTTCCATATAGCACAACCATTTCCCACCATAGTTCACCAACCCAACAAACAGACCAACCCAATGCCCACCATAATTTACCCACCCAACAAACAGACAAACCCAATGCCCAACATAATTCAACCACCCTACAAACAGTCAAACCCAATGCCAAACATAAGTCACCCACCCAACAAAGAGGCAAACCCAATGCCCAACATAATTCAACCACCCAACAAAGAGACAAACCCAATGCCCAACATAATTCAACCACCCTACAGACAAACCCAATGCCAAACATAAGTCACCCACCCAACAAACAGACAAACCCAGTGCTAAACATAATGCTCAAAAGAAATACACAAAACCAAACATAACTTTCTAAATGGAATAAATATTTCATATATTTTGAAAGCTATATCCTAATTTTACTTCAGTTGGCTTTTCTTTGGGGAAATATATTTGAAACAAATGTTTTCCTGGAAATCTTAAAATTAAAACTTTTTACTCCAGTTCACAAATCTTTAAGAAATATAATCACCAAACAGGTTTCCTTTACAATGATGGGGGGTTATGTTGGCAAAAATAGTTTGTTGTGCCTTCTTCTAGGTCTCTGTATGGCTGGTGGTGGTGGTGTTGCTGCTTGTGGTGGTTGCTGTGGTCGACGTAGAAATAGCAAATACATCATTATTTGTAACTGAATAAAAACCAAAAAAGCCCTAAGTTGGTGCTGAAGATGTCTTCCATTAAAAGGTGACATCCTGCTGTGTTCCCATAAAAGTAATGATGATTAGATCACGGATTTTATATATATACCCAGAAAATCCTGTTATTTCGCAAAACAAGAATAGGCCATCGTGGTCTGGAAAAGACTGAGGAGGCCTGAAAACGCCTCAGGACGCCGGGACTTAATCGGGGGTTAGTCGGGGCCTGAGGCAGCCTGGCACCCAGTCGGTATGTGTACGACAGGATCGTGGTTGAACCCGACCAGAAAACTGGCTTAATCGGTTCTTAGTCCCAGACCAGTCGGGGACTATCGGGGCCGCCTGGGGCCTCCTCAGGCTTCCTGAGGCCGATCTGTACTTAATCCCAGGCTTCGATACAGATTCAGTATTCCCGCCCATTTTACCTTTTTTTCACCGACTGTCCACAATTAAGGGTCGCCGATAGGATTGGGCCTTAGTCCTTTGGTGGAACAGGGGCATTAGTCGTGTGGTGGAACACCCACATTAGCTACAGGGTGAACCCAACTGGAAAGAAAATATAACCTTCAAAATAGTTTTTGCATTATGAAACAGATTTTGTATAAAAGCCCCAATGATATTCTGCAGCCTTTATCCGTCTGACCTTTGTCGGTTGGTAATAATGAGTTTTTGTAGGTTCACTTTTTAAATGTACAAAACAAAAGGAAATTTTTTCAACAAATGAAAATAAAAATCCATATATTATCCCTGAGAATAGCCCATCAATCTCCACCAGTAAGTCACATTTCCTCACTGACAATAAAACAATGAATTATTTCTCTGTGTCCTTTCTATGTATCTTCTTATGTGTCTGCTTAGGTAAATATTATCTAAAACATAAATGACTAAATGGCTTTACACAGCACTAAATCACCAGCAGTCTAAAATGATGTGATCTGCCTCATTAAGTTCCCAGGCATGCTGAATTGTAATACACATCTACATTGTTAAAACAACCATTTCCTGCCCTTACGTGTACAATGAATGCACCTGCTTAAGGAAATCCTAGATTAACCTCAGCAGGTTAGAATTTAGTTATCTCTATTGACTTTTCTATAAAGGGGTCATGAAAAGATAGTTTGGTTTCATGATGGAGCAAAGTTGTATTTTTGCTTAGTAAACCTTAAACCATAACAAACTACTGGTCTCCCTCATAATTCTGCACACCTTAAATCAGCAAAAGTATAACATAAATAAAATATATACCCCAACCAATCAGTATTGCTGACACAAAAAAAATAAACCCTTGCAAGCTGGACATCAAAATTCAAAATGTCGATCTATGGGTCACTGATTACATGATAAAATGTATTATCGTCCCTGTTAAAGGCTAGTTTAAAGGTTTGTCAGTTGGTGTCATTTTGTGTACATTTAAGTGTTCATTTAAGTTTATATTAACATGCAAATGTTTTTATCAAGACAAATTCACTCTGATTTACATAGTGAAAGATAAAAGTGGATCCAGTTAAAATAATTCTAAACATGACTTGAGTATAAGGGTACTGTCAGTACTGGCTTAAAACAACCACACTTGTTTACAAGTATTTTTTCACAATGATTTTTCCCAAGTATTTTTGCTCCATATCTTTCTTCTTACAGCAGTTCTTACAGTACCAGATGCAGTCAGAGTCAAAGTTTCATTCAGCCACTCAAAAGTCTGTCAAACAGTTTGGTTACAGTTTTTGCTTTTGATGATTCTGCTTTTTAGAATGTTCTTCCTGATGAGAATCGTGCATTTTTGCCTCTTTAAGTAGGAACTTAAAATCCTACCTCTACACCTAGGCATACTCACAATATATTCCCCTGGTGTTCTCGGTGGTGCTTGACCCCTTTCTGTCCCTAGATACTGATATTGGTTAATTAATTTGCTGATGTCACTCCTTAGAGTCCCCTTTTGTTAAAGCACGGTTAAGGTTTGTAGATTAAAATAAGAATTTCACAGATATTTTGGTATTATAAACTTGGTATTCCTACTGTTAATTACAGTGGGTTACACACTTATTGTGCAGATCTTGTGTTAGAGAAGATTAGAGGCTCCCCTTTTACAGAAGAGTATATATGATTGGTCATAACATCAACAAGGCTGAAAGGGGTTTCGGTCTACTAGAACGAGCGGCAAAGCCATCAGGGACATGAGTAGTACATTGAGGCAGTCACCCATCCACGTACTAAAATAGCCCATTACTGCTTAACTTCAGTGATGAGACAAGTAGTCATCACTCTGGGCCACAATTCATGAAAGTCCGGGGACAAAAGAAAACAAACCAAAAAAAAGACATAAAAAAGTGATGTCTAGAAATGCGAACCTCACTGTGGCTCGCACTTAAAAATATTAGTCTTAGCAGTACAAAGACACATTGATAAAGACTTATCAGTGATCATGAAAACTGTGGATCCTACTGTAGTTATATCATACTGTAATTGTACAACACATCACGTGGTCGTCTTGTATAAGCACTTCAATAAGAGCAGTACATGCTACTGACTCTTGGTGAATTAATGTTAGTAAATAGTTAACATTCAAGGATTGTGTCATTGGACATATACAAACACAATCTACAAAAACTCTGGACAGAAATGTTCACTCGCAATGATTATTATTGTTACAAAAATGAAAAGGACTGACAATATCATTAGGCACAGATTTCTCCCTCACAAAACATTTTAAATGTTAAAAATGTGACAAACATCCATAATCACTTTGATGATGGTTCCAACCTTTATGATTGAAAACAAGGCCGAAAAGTGTTTTAGTCTACATGCACCAGCTGTCATCAGAGACACGAGCAGTGCACTCAAACGGTCACCCATTCAAGTAATAAAGTAGTCTATTGCTGCTTAACATCAGTGAAGAGAAGGGTGCCATCACGCTATGCCAAATTTCACCAAAGTCTGGTGACAAAAAAGAGTGATCTCTAGAAGCACAAGCCTCGCTAGAGCTTACTCCTAAAAATGAAGACACACAATTAATAAGATTACGCTTGGAATTACATTTAAATTCATTCTATTTTATACTTTTATAGTGCATTATCTCTGCCAAAGCACAGTCTAAGGTGCAATGCCAAAATCCACTTTTAAAATCATCATTCCATAGCCATTGCTAAGTCCAATACCACGGCGATGCCAGATAGATTATGTGCTGATGTGGGAAAGCCCTTTTGAAGAGATAAGACTTTAACTTTTTTTAAATCAAGAGAAAGTTTGCGCAGATGTACAAATGGATAGAATAGAATAACCCCCAAGAACCTTTTATCTTGAGGTGGTTGATTTTGGTGCTTGGAAGGCAATCCCATGAGAATGGATCTGAGGCATAAGACAACTAGAATGCACTCTTAGTCAGCAAAGTATTTCCATTTTGTATTTGACCCCAATACTTCTTTATTAGTAGTATTATTAGAAGTATCAGTATTAGAGAAATTTCAACCACAAACCCACAAGCAACAAATTATTGAAATGAAAAAAAATGGGCTGCTAGAAATTCAGGATTGTTTCCGGATGTTCCGGATCTTTCCCAAAATTTCATCAATTTTTCTTGGACCAGGCACTACCCACATACAAATTACATTTCAGACAGACACACTAACAAACAGACAAAAAATGCATCTATGAACATAACGCCCTTGGCATAGATAATAAGTGCCCCAGTTATTTGCTTAATTACTGTGCCAGACAGTTCCTTGTGTGACACTGGCAAATGAACAGAGAAAAAAAGTGCAAATTTTGCAGACTGCTACTGTCTCCCTCCAAATTTTCAATTTGGGTTCTTGCTGACGCAAAAGGAAGCTGAGATTTTTTTCATAAATAGATCTCTTAATTTGATTTACCTGAGGCAGGGTTCTAATTCTAGGTACTTTTTCACATGTCTCCTTGGCTGTAGTAGGTCAAAACAACGCTGAGGGCAATAGCAATTACAAAACCATAGGGAAAAAATGGCTTCAGTTGGAAATACACGTTTTTCTCAGTATAATACAGTTTTCTGTATAATACTGTTTCATGTTTACTTCACCCGTTAGAACACAGAATGTAAACTCTCAACATTCAACAATATTCAAGCAAAAATATTCCTGGCAGCTGTTGCAACTGAAAGAAAACAAATATATCCATATGTTCATTTTAGCATTCACAAAATAAAGAAAAATTTACATGCTTCAATTGTAATATTTTTTTAATTTAAACACAACGGAGGCATAGAAATCAGATTTAATATGACTTGCGAGTGTTTCAGTGTAGTAAGGAACTCATAAAATAGAAAATAACATAATTTGGTCATTATAAATAACAACAGATTAACTTTACTGTTTTGGCAGAAATCTATCAGGCCATAAATATCAAATCCAAATCTAATATTCCCTCTATAACACTTAATACCTGTTTTAGCCAATTCTGGAGATAAAGAATATAATGTTAAATCAAGTACAATGATCTGTCCTTACTTTTGACAATTTTAATGTAGGATAACTACTGTATTAGTGTCTATGGCTATAAATTCGGACCACAACCAAAGTAACTGAAGATGGTTTATCACTTCATTAAATAGAATTATTGCTACATTGAAAGATGCTTATAATGATGTCAAATATAAACTCTTGAATCTGTACTGCATATCTCTTCACGGTTGTGTACTCTGTAACCTAGGATCCAATATTATGTTACATTTTAGCCAACATGGCGTAGAAGCATTAGAAAACATTGAGGTTACATATCAGAACACATATTAAGCGTGTACCTTAAATATGTGGTACTCTAGGCACTAATGTACAATTGTAAAAGAGGTCGAATAATGTTTGCAAAAAGCTTTATGTAATAGTAATTTATGCATTAAAACTTGTGATGTGACAATGGATGGTAGCGATTTGTGTGTATGTGAATGTATAACTGATATTTCTCAAATTATGAGCTGCAATAGATTCTTGATAACCAACTGAGTGTGTTCATAAGTATGATACTGTTTTGTGTACATTAACTTTAGAGTGTGTGATGTTGTTGTTGTTATGCTTGTAATCTACTGCATATATGGGATGATAAGTGTTCCCATTTTTAACAATTTTAAGTTGTGGTGTTTATCGAAATATTTTTAAAATTTATAAAATTGTAGGAACATGGTGAAATCCTGTAACTGTTTTTAAAATCCAACTACACACCTCTTACTACAGTTTACTTCAGAAGAGAATCAACATTGGGGAGGGCAATAGCAACAGCCGGACATTGACATGATATTGTAAAGGTAGAGTAATGTTAAAGCTCAAAGTCGGGGGTCAAAGAGCATTTAAGAATCTTCATTCCTCTATCAATTGCGATGACAAAAAAAAACTAATGTTGCATGGTAAGTGCACTGTAATGTACACTTATCTCAGATAATTAACAACTGTCGTGTACAGAAGGACTTATGTGAGAATCTGCTGTTGAAAATTTAAATAACGTTTGTGTACTTTAAAACAGTAAAAAACTGCATCAAGTAACAAACTGCCTTGTGAACTTATGCCTTTTTAGTCTGGAAGGAAGAGTTTATCAGTGCTGTCAAGGGTGATATGTTATATCCCAGTAAGCTGTGGTGTTTGTTTGTATTTGTATATAAAGTGTTCAAATGTATGATCTTTGTAATTTGAGGAGATTTTGTCCCGGGTATTGTATTGTATTGTGTATTTATACTCAGTGCAATATCTCCATATACTACAGGACTCAAAGCGCTATTTAACCAAACGGCTGCACAGGTACAGCCCCAACTCACAAGTAACTGACATTCCCCTAACTGGAAGATAGAGGCTCAAGGATTACCATTTATCAACGTCCTTGAGGTTCTTTAGCCTGCCACTGGGGATAGGACCCAATGACAGAGGACCGCCATTTTAAGTGGTCATCCGAGCCACTATTTATCTGCCTGTACCTGGGTTTGAAACCACGTTCTCTGAGTTCCTAGACAAGTGTGTTACCCGCTAGGCCACAGTGGCAGATGGGTAGAAAACTTTCCCCTTTAAGGCATACACACAGCCTGATCAGAGACACAGAAAGTTGCAGAATGACACAGAATTAGTCAGGTAAGGCAGCAGAACAGCAGGAGAAATTATACAACATGATGCAATTACAGGAGGTTATTGGCAGTGACCTGGATACCTATGGTATGGTAGGTACTTCCACTTGCATCTTGGCAAAGTACTTGTTTCGTGTACATGGTTTCGTGTACTTGAGCCCAGGGCTGATGGTAGGTGGAAACTTGGAACAGCTTAAAAGCTCCATGTGTGTGTATCTCCATGGCAAGCAGAGAATGTTACAGTGTGTGAAGTTTACTGGTAGACCTCTGGCAGGGCAAAGGGACATTACGCATGATACAACATGACTATTGTCCTCCTAACTTTTTTCTGTAGTACACAGTAGTTAGAAGTGTGTAGCCGGATTTTCACAAACTTGCAAACTTACCCAATATAACCTGTGGTTTTAACTTAGGCCTTACAAGATCGACTTCAATAGATTCATGTTTATTTCTTAATGGTGTTTGGTAAGGATCAAAATACAGTGGCAGTGTTGAACAAAGAAATTTATATAAACCAGACTGGCTATGATGAACAACAATCTGTAATCGACGGAGGTAAAATTAATAATAATAATAACATTTATACAGTTGTTGATGTAACTTATTTACAATTCCTTGGTCAAAGTAATCCATTTTTGACAGCTGAATAGGACAGACAAGGTTTGGGGGGAATGAAGCTTTTGGAACGATTGTGTCAAGCTGTGTATACAATCTCAATTTCACATCAGCTTCATTCTTGCCACACATCCCTACTCGTATCAAAATCAGATAAGAACAAAGCCTGAGATAGAAGTCATTAATGTATGGGGGCTAATGGAGGGCCAGCAAATTATCAGATGCTATCGTCCCACTATGAGAGTTTTCTAATGAATAGCAAGTGGAAACTTGGACATAAAGGACATTTAAATAGAGTGCTTGACTCAAGAATGGGTGAAACATGACTTCCTCGATGGCTTTCTATACTTCTGATGTTTAAAGTAGTGGCAGGGTTCTTATCTAATCTACCTCTTTACCAGCACCATATCTTGCCCCAAAGAGGGAATGCAGTGCATTAGTCTAACAAAAAAGGGCAAACATCATAGTTGATGGAAATTCAAGGGCAATACTTATACAAAGTTGGTCCATATAATATCACCCTATACGGACTCCATTGGTTGCCTGTTGAGTACTATAGCTTGGTCAAAACCACTACGTTGGGTTGTATATTTCTTCAATATGGCTCCCTGAGCTATTTTGGGCCTTACTTGTCTCTGAGCAGTTGGTCCTACAACACCCGATGTGTTCACTCCGGCAGCACTTGGCACTGCTACCTTTCCAGTCTTTATTTCTCAATTCAAACATTTGGTCATAGTTTTGACTTATTGAGCCTAAAGATTTAGAATTACCTATGTAACAACATACACAATGCAACATCTATTGCATCTATTTCCTCCAAAAAAAGCTCATAACGTTCGCAAAAGCCTCCCAGTCTCCCTGTGTCTTTCTTCGCTAATATGACCCGGCTGTGTAAATGGACTGAATCTTATCCAATATGTTTATGTACAGTTGTGTCTTACAGTAGGTTACAGGACGGAGATTAAGTGCTATAAAAGTCATTATTAGATTACATTAGATAACGTCAATTATCAAGGATTGTGGATCTGAACAAGGTAAAATTCTTGGTGGGGAACCTATTTTCGCGAGATGAGTCTGAAGATGCTTCCTAAAACATGTTACCAAGGGAGAGGTTCTTATACAAAGATGCAGGGAGTTTCAGAAAGTGGATGCATTTTGACTGCAAAACTTGGAGGAACCTAAATTTGGATAACTTCATTAAGTATCACCAAACAAAGTGTATGCATGGAGTGTTTCAAAAAGATATAACGGCTGGCCATTTTTTTTTCATTTTTTTGTGACTAACCCAATGTTGAACTGCACCAGATGCTACATTCGGAAACATATCTGCAGAGTGACCAAAATGCAGAGTGAATTTTTAACATGCCACAATTTTCTAAACTCCAAGTCTGTGATTAAGGCAAAGATGGTCCGTTGCATGACAACATTTAGTTCTAGTTTTGAACAAAAAAAATCTGTAACGAAAGTTTCTCTCATACACAAAACTACAAAAAAAGTCTTGTGGCACAAAAATGCCTTCATATCAAACAAACAAAAGGAAATGAATCTTGAGTGTTGATTTGGACCACTCTATAAGCCCTTATTGAGGTTGAGTTTAATACACCCCATACCTGTCCCATCCTAGGAGAATGATTGTTAAAAATGGTTGGTTGTAATGATGTTTTAGGCTTTGAAAATGGACACAAAACGTATGAATACTTTGCTAATCCTATTATGAAAAGATGGGCAGGTTTCATATTTTGAATTCTTGTACGTGACCTCTTTGACCTTTTAACCTTATTAACTACGCACGTGTCATTTGATGCATGTGATGGTATTATCTTTGGGACCTTGTATTATATTAATGCCATCCTGTAGTTTGACCTTTCTTTAAGGTCAAATACATGGAGTTTAATAAGACTATATTCTGGACTGTCTTGCCCCTTTTATAACTGCAGTGAGAGTAATGCGGATAATGGGCTTTGCATTACCGTGTTGGATGTGATTTTGTTATAGAATAGTAGGTTGTGCCTTGGCATATTTATTTGGGGTTTTACGTCGCTTTCAACACTGTACAGGTCATATCATGATGGGTAGATGGAAGGGCAGAGGAAACTAGTACATACAGTTCATTAAGGTTATGTACTGTAAACTGCCGGCCAACGGCAAGCAACTACCAGCTTTCCCACTTGAGGCCGTGCCGGAAATCGAACTGTGGCCTAGCGGGTAACACACTTGTCTAGGAACTCAGAGGATGTGGGTTCAATCCCAGGTACAGGCAGATACATAGGGGCACAGATGACCACTTAAAATGGTGGTCCTCTGTCATTGGGTCCTATCCCCAGTGGCAGGTTAAAAAACCTCAAGGACGTTGATAAATGGTCATCCTTGAGACTCTATCTTCCAGTTAGGGGAATGTCAGTTACTTGTAAGTTTGGGCTGTACCTGTCCAGTCGTAATGGTTAAATAGGGACTTTGAGTCCTGTAGTATATGGAGATATTGCGCTGAGTATAAATAGATAATAATAATAATAATTAAATCTTCAGACTGATCCAGATCACCATCCGGATTTGTAAAATATCAAGGATCAGCATTGTCCCATTTACTTATAATTATGTGCCTTGGCAGAGTTATACACTGTGCGAGTGCTTTTGTATTAGTTATGTACTAATCTATGGTGACTCAATGTATTTGACTGTATTGTAGTGTAGTAACAATGAAATTATGGATCAAGTCTTGAACTCTAGACAGAGATTCTCAATTTAATTATTTAGTATATATTAAGCACATTTATAATCCATTTTTAAATCAATGAGAACAGAAGTAGAGCAACGTTAACCTAAATTTATTGTTGCAAAAACATTGTTGCTGCACATGCAAAAAAGAAAATAATGCATATTTGCTTGTTTTCAGGCAAACATATCTTTAAATATTATCCATACAACAATTTGTCGTGTTCATTATGCATTTGTCCATTGTGTCCTTAACTGTTTTGACAAATGCAGAAAATATGTATCTGCTGTGTCTCCCCATCTATCTATACTATGTGTATCACTAGAGCATGTAATAAAATAATAAGCAAACTCTTAGTAAGCTAACCTTAAGACAAATTAAGGATTCACTTAAATAATGTTTAAGGGAAGAGGCAAAGCAGAAACCAAGTCTAAATAGAACAATGGTCCCTTCTGAAGCTGGTGTATCCTTGGCAGTAATAATTGAGGTCAATCACCAGCTTTAAAAGAAGTGTAATTATTTATTCACAAGGAAAGAAATCAGTACAAAAAGGTTTTTGAAGCTTTACCCTGACTTTACAACTTTCCCCCAAGGAGTTCTTTAGTCGGTAATTATTGTTTACTTGAGGTTAGCAGGCACTATTGCTTTTGGTTTATCTTCAAACAGACTAGAAGAAGCTTCATTGTTTTCCCTCTAAATAGAATATATTCTTCGAGAACTACTACAGACAAACCATATCCATATGGTCTGATCAGGATGTAAATTGTCCAAATTAAGGAAGGTGTTTAATATTGTAATGCTATGCACATGTCCAAGTCACACTACTAGCATTATTTCTGACAGCTATAGATGGCAGGAAAGGCTGAGACAGAATGTTGCACCACCTGTAAAGGCCAGGCACAGACCTCTAACTACCCTTTTGGCTACAGACGAGAATTGGAATTGGACAACGGCTATGGTCACGCCCATGTAAAGATAATTATATATAAGTCAAAAAGCTTGGAGACACAGATGGAAAGAGACTACAAGATAGTTGGGAGAAAAGCAGCAGAAAAGTAAGAAAACTTACAGGACACTCTGTAGTTATCAAGAACTTGATACCGTCATAGGAAAGTGGAAATTTTGAACAGTTTCAAACTGTAATGTAGGTGGCCAGGGAAAGTAAGAAATGTTAGAGTACATGCCAAATTTTTGAAATCATATATGTTGGGAAGTAAAATTGGAAATGCTGGACAAAAGTCAGAAGAATATCATATATGTTTGATATTTTTGAATAGTAACCGATTTCGCTTCTTCACCCCCACAATCAGAATCTTTAGTCTGACTAATGTTAATTTCATTAAGTCAAATTGAAGAGGTTTGGTTTGCTCTCTCCAGTCTTATCATTTCAAACTTATCACTATTATAACTAAATGTACTGAAATCATATAGGTATGGGACTTACTGTTGAACGCTTTAACCAAATTGATGAAATGGAATGACTAATGTGGGTGTTCCACCACACGACTAAGGCTCCCGATTAAGGGTTTTTGAGGGTCGGTTTCAAAAATATGCTTAGTCCCAGGCTTCCTGTAAGGGTCGGTTGTGGTCGGTTGAGGCCGTGTGAGAAATCAAACATGTTTGATATTTCTCCCGACCCCAACCGATTATTTTTTCCCGCCATAAACAAAATGTCCAGTCCCAGGCTTCCTCAGGCCTCCTCAGATCAAATTTACACAGTCCTATGTTGTCCCAGGCCGCCTGCGACCCTTAGTCGCCGACCCTTAGTCCCAGACCCTCTATACCTTAGTCCCAGGCTTCCTGCGACCCTTAGTCCCATTGCAAAGCAAAAATCGGCTATCTCGGTCTGGGGACGCCTGGGGACGCCTCAGGACACCTTGTGGGGTCGGGACTTAATCCTGGGTTAGTCGGGGCTTAGTCCCAGGAGGCCTGAGGCGTCCTGGGACCCAGTCGGTTTGTCTACGACAGGATCGTGGTTCAAACCGACCAGAAAAATGGCTTAGTCTGTTCTTAGTCCCAGACCAGTTAGGGACTGTCTGGGGCCTCCTGGGGCGTCCTGAGGCCGATCTGTAGTTAATCCCAGACCTTCATACCGATTCTGTCTTCCACCCCATTGGTCAATTTTTTTTCCATTTTTTCCAAGACTACCCACGATTAAGGGTCGCCGACAGGATCGGGGCTTAATCCTTTGGTGGAACAAGGGCATAAAATATTTCCACAAGTGGGGAGAGGTCTTGCATATTGGCAGATTGTATTTGACTTAAAGCAACAAGCGATAATCCAATCAAGAATTCTATTCTATTCTGTACTTTTATAGCACTTTATCTCTGCAAGGCAGACTCTAAGGCGCAACACCAGGGACCGATTTCAGAAAGGGACTTAAGTCCAAATTCAGACTTAAATTTAAGCCTTTGGTCTTAAATCTTGTCAACAGAATGTTAAGTCTGTGGTCTTAGACTAAGCAGATTTCACAAAGCAGCTAAGTACATGAAATTGCTAAGTCACTTTAAGTCTGTAAAGTGGGCTTAAAGTTTGTAAAGAGGAATTAAATATGGCCGCCATAAATTTTCTCCACTTCAAAATTTGAAATGGCTGTAAATAGGTTTTTAATTATACAGAACACCTTACTGAGGTAGTCTTTGGGAAGTTTATATGATATAACAAGATTTTCTATTTCAAAACAGCACTTATCCTTAGATAAAATGCATCAAATAAAGGATATAAAATGTGTCATATGACACAGAAAACCACTGTGGTTATTCGATAAGCTTGGACTTAGCCAAAGACGAAGTCTTAGATTTCAGTCCCTGACTTAGTCAAGGACTTGACTAAATCAAAGTTCACTGTGGTTATTTGATAAGCTTGGCCTTAGCCAAGACAAAGTCTTAGATTTAAGTCCCTGACTTAGCCAAAAACTTGGCTAAGTCTAAGTCTCTTTGTGAAATCGGCCCAGAATCAAATTTTAAAAAATCATCATTCCATAGCAGTTGCCAATTCCAACACCACAGAGACACCAGATAGAGTATATGCTAAGTTGGGAAAGCCTGTTTGAAGAGATATTATGTTAACCTTATTCTGAAACAGCTAGGCAAGAGTCGGGGAAGAACAGACCTCATCAGGTAATTTATTCCAAATTGTGGGAGCATCAAAATTGAAGCTGAGGCCAAAGTGGGTTTTTTTATTATTTATGTACAGATGGATAAAATTGGGGGACCTCTAAGAACCTTATATCTGGATGGCTGTATCTTGTACTATATCTTCCACAACAAATACTGCTTCACGCCATATCATGGCACAAAACCTCATCTTGGCACAAAACGGAAGTTAAAATAGTTAATAACAATTGTTTTTTTATCGCCCATCCTCACGCATTTCCGCATACCAAATAAGGAAGTCAAAGTGACAATAGAAAACATTTTAACATCTTTGGCAATTTCTGTATGCAAATTGTGCCAAGTTGGGGCGCTGATTTCGAGCAGAAATTGTATTATCGCAGATTAAAAACTACTCTAAATGGATTGTTGTATTGCTTTTATATTGCTTGTATAATACTTTTAACTGGACAAAGTAGTAGACAAAATAGAAGCAAAGTAACTTACAAACTTAAGTAGTGGTTTTGGAGATACAGCAAAATTCAACTGTTAGCCACTGGAGTCGTTTGAGAATAGGAAAAGCCCCCGTGTATTTGCTAAAGATGTTTTTATGGTATTATTGAAGATTTTCGTTTTGTTTTAACCTTGCATTTATGTTATACTCTCTATAGTTTAATCAAATACTGTATTGCAGTTCATGTAATAGTATTTTTCTGTTTCCTATGTTCACAACAACCTGTTTATTTATTTTTTACCAATCCAAACTCCAGGCTTTAGGCTTCTTACTGGTGCTTTTAAAGAAACTGAAGCAAAACAAATCTGACCTTGCCTTGTATTAGTTGTTTTTATAAGTATACTACCCCATTTCACCAAACTCCCACGCACTCGCAGTTCCAATCTTGCAGTAACTGATCATGTGATCTGGTTGGAAAGCTAAATGGAATTCTTGTTATCAGTTTTTATCCGATGTCCTTGGCATGATAGAAGAACTGTCTCACTAAATGTTATGTTATGAAGGATGAAATAGTTTTGTAGGTCAGCCTAAATTTCTTGGTCCAATAAGAATATTAATAGTGTCCTGATTACAATATTAGTCACACGTATGTGTGATTGTGTAAATAGGAGATCTTGCCAAATAACATATATAAAATTATATTAAAATGGCACCATTATGTGATTGAGCACACCTTTTTAGTGACTACATTCTGAATAAGGTATTTTGGACAGATTCTAACAGAGTACAAACAAAAAACATTGGACAGATCTTACGTTTCTCTTCTTATTATTATTCTTAAAACATTAGCAACAACCAGTACATGGAGGAGCCACGTGCACGCCCACCTTGTGTGGAAATATGCTGCAAATCATTTCACCAGTTTTGAGTTATGTTTGCTGACAAACAAACTGACTTTACTACAGTACCTTTACGAGGGTACAAACAAAAATGTTTTCAGTTTTCAAGTAGGCGTGTTATATCATTATACATTTAATGAAAGGTAAAGACAAAAATGAGGAAAATAAATAAAATGGAAAACACATCACACACGAAGCACTCACAAAAGGGAGTGATAATATTTTAGCAACTTCTATACATATAGAAGTTCAAAAGCTTTGAAATAATCTTAAATACTCTACTTACTTTAATTGAGGAATTTAAGTATCCAAAATGATAACTTGCAATGCTTACATTTAAGCCACGCCATTTGAATTATAGAAAAAACTATAAATAAATACAAAATATATTGATAGCCCCCAGATGATCAGAGTTAAATTAATAGAAGCAGCGAGTTTTAACAATTTTATATGATGCTAAATTTTTAACATATGCACAAGTTATAACACAGTTTTTATACTTTAAAATGACTGGATTAAGGGTTGGAACCACCTTGGAATTATAACCAAACATAAATGAATGTCAAAATATTTGAAAGTCAAGGCCACACAATTCGCTGTGACCCTGGAGACACATTAAGGTCAAGCTGATGGAAATTAGGGCAAAGCCCAGTAACCTGTGGACCAAGCCAAGGGTAGTAACAAGGTGGTTCGAACCCAAAACCACTCAGTTAGATTACTTGACTTTGTTACATGGAGGAAAGTTATGTTACATCGGAGTAGACCACATTCGATAAAGTTAAATTTCGGGTATACAATGGTCAGTTGATAATTGTGATTTTACATCCAAATATGTAATATTTGATGTGGTTGAGGATAGAAATGAGGCACCCAAACCCTAAGTAGACTAGTGACGTAGTGCGGCATGTAAGACAACGGAAACATGGGATGAAGCAGAAGGGGGGAATTGAGATATTGAAAGTATAATTGTCAGCCATTTTGGATAAATTCTAGTATGTAAGTTCTGATGTAATGCCCAGGTCACACTGTGGCGATGTTTAGTGGCGAATATGCGCGATCATGCAATTCGTCCTTGTTGGTAGCATATTCTTGGTCCATCTTCACTGTTCTCCAACATTCTCCATGGATCGTCATCTGGCTACGACAGTTTCAAACTGTTCAAAACTATCGCCACGCTTCGTCCATTTCTTTGCAATTCTTCACAGATGGTGGTGGATTCGTCGACTTCGTAGCACCCTCGTACCCCAATTCGCCACTTCGTAGCAGGCTTCTTCATTGTTCTTCATTGTTCGCCAACTTTCCTTTGAAGATTGTCGGCTGAAAGACGAAGAACAAACAACGATATTCGCAGCAGAGAAGCCATGCATCGTCGCCCCTGAAGAATATGCTACGAGGCCCCGGAGATATTCGTCGCTCCTCTCAGCCAATGAGAAGCGAATGTCGCAGTAGTTCGTCGGTGATTGGCGAACTGACTGCGCATGCGAAGAACTGGCTACCAATCAGCTACGACCTTCGTAGGTTGCGGCGAACTGGCTGGAGACTATAAAAGCAGGGCACCGCGAACAATTGTCATCACTTGCGAATTTTTCTTCAATGCGTACACATCGACGAACTTTGGATAAATTTTTGGATATATTTCATACAAGAAATATGGTGAAGAGACCTGGACTTGGAAAGAGGAAGAGGGTCACTCTGCCTCCTGTTAAAGCATCTGAGGAGCCTGAACAGCCAGAACAGCCGGATGAACTGCCTGCCACTCAAGCTTCATCATCAGACCCAGGGGATACAGCCACTCTGGCCACCCAGCCGGAAGACACAGATGACTTGGAAGAGGCAACCCAAGACAGCCAGTCCCAGGGGAGGTTCAAGAAGAAGAGGCTGGTGAGGATGACAGATGAGCAAGAGGATGAGATGGCTGAGTGGCTCAAGAACCATCCGGAAATGTACAACAAGGCCAAGAAGGAGTACAGGGACACAGACAGGAAGGAGGCTGCTTGGGCCACCCAGGCCAGGGCCATGGGCCTGGAAGGTGAGTTAGACTAACCATTATGATTTAACCTTTTCATAGTTTCAGGTAATAATTTAAATTGTGATGGAGGTACTACGTGTACAGTAATGTGTAAATGGACTTATGTCGAATGTTTACTTATTCTGTTAATTTATGTTATTTTGAATTGTACTCTGTCATCGTGTGATGTATTAGGCTTCACCCATTTGCAGATGACACCACAGATGTGAAGCAGCTTAAAACTTAATGTAACCCATTGTTACTTTGATAACCTACCTAATGTGTCCGTGTCTCCTCTTCCTTTTTCAGCCATCGACCTGAAGATCTGGTTCAAAGGGATGAGGACAAGGTATGGGAAGCTTACCTGCAAGAAGTCTGGTGACGGGGCAAAGGAACACACAGACAGGGACACCTGGATCCTGAGGTCTTTCAGCTTCCTGGATGACCACATCTCCAGAGTCCCCTCCAGGCAGTCCTGCAATGTAAGTACATTCTCACAGTCTGACTCACCTGGATATCCTGATGTTTTTGCTGCGTTGTGTATTCTTGACTTGTAAACAGTGACTACCTATGGATACAAGTTTGTAGCTGTAACACTAATGTTTGGCAAAAATCTGTAAAGTTTTCTGTAGTGACACAGGAGTTCATACTTGTTACTTCACAGTACCTACCTAAACTGTTTGTTGAACATGTATACTATATGCTTACCATGTGTCTTTGTTCTACTGTACTTTCAGTTGAAACCAGCTTCCACCACAACTGCCTCTGCCTCTGCCGCAGCCACCTCAGCCTCTGCTACCTGCTCATCTGCTACCACCACTGCCTCTGTCATCACCTCATCGGCCTCTGCTGCTTCTGCCACTGCCACCATGCCTTCACACCTATCCACTGACTTGGATCCTGCAGATGAGCCCGTGGAGTCAGGATCACTGGGTGAACCAAGAGTGTGCAGCACTCCTCCTCCAGGTATCACCCTCTCTGGGACTAGTGGCAGGAGAGCCACAAGGAGAAGTGCCAGCACTGAGTCAGAGCTCCTGGACAAGATGTGTGAGCAGAGCGACAACAGTGCCCAGATCTCTGACAGGCTGGACAGACTCTTAACATCTATGGAGGCACAGACCAATGATAGAACTGCTTGGGCTGGCTGGATGTCAAGTGCCATGTTGAAGATCCACGAGGATCTCTGGCCCACATATCAGATGCGCAGTATGGACCTCCTCAACCAGACCATCAAGGAGTCCAAGCTGCTTTCGGAGAGGGACATCCAGAGGCAGGAGCTTGATAGGCAGAAGCAGCTGGATGATAGGCAGAAGCAGCTGGACGACAGGCAGAAGCAGCTGGACAGTATGCAGCAGCAGATGAAGGTGCAGCAACAGCAGCTGCAGCAGCAACTTATTTTCCATCAGCCGCAGCCACAGCAACAGTACACCATCACACAAATGCCTCCGCCACCCGCACCTGGGCCCGCAGCTCTAGCCTCCTCTACCCCTTTGCCTCAAGGGTCAGACACCCAGAGCCAGACAACTGTTATTTTCCAGACCCCATCGGGGGCCAGTACCTCTGGACAGTCAGTGGGTTCATCATCCAGCACTTCATCCACCAAGTTTGTTATCACAGACACCGAGGGAAGGACAATAGGACTGTCAGACCTGAATTTGTCAGATTTAAATGCGTCATTTGCAGGTATTCCTAGTGTGCCTTCAACACCCATGACACCTATGGCATTACTTAATCAGGATGATTCTCAAGGTTCTTAGGTTTAGAAATAACTTTGTCCTTTGTCTATAGACACTTAAGAAGTAGTTTAGGTGAGATGTAAGAAGTAATTATCAAACAGGTGTAAAGTAATTTATTTGTGTATTTTTGCTATGTCTGGCTCAAGTATTACTATGATTATTACTATTATAAACCAGGTTTCACTTTGACAGCTGTTCTTGTGGGTAGTTTGTTAACCTTAGCTGTTACTAATAGTATATGTAACCAGTTTTACTTTGACAGCTGTTCTTGTCAGTTGTATGTTAACCTTAGCTGTGAGCTAATGGTATATGTAACCAGTTTCACTTTGACAGCTGTTCTTGTCAGTTGTATGTTAACCTTAGCTGTGAGCTATAATGTGTCTGCATTTCTTTATTAAAAAGTACACTTACTATGTTATTGTGATTTGTCCTTTTTGACCTTGTTGGAATAATAAATTGTTTATGTGATTGCTTGTTTTTCTCATGTTTCAAAAACATTGGCATAATACTTGGAAGGTGTCACATCTTAACATGAAGGATCCAAAAAAAGTGGCCCAGTGGTTACCAGGACCTGTTATGACCCAATGTGAGTGGTTCACTGTGGAAGTTTCACTGCTTCGAATGAAATGCAGAAATGTAATATAAACAAATTTTAACAGGTGGCCAATGTTAAAATTTGTTTATCTTCCATTTCTGGATTTCATTATGCTCTGATTCCAAAGCAATCGGCGTTTGGTTGCAGAGTTTCCACCTTGCAGCTGGTTAGATTTCTTAACTTTCCTTCAGTTATGGCCTTGATTGATTTTTGACCTTTGTGACCTTCTGGCCCCTGTGGTGGCAAAGTTGTGAACTGGTTTGTGTGACCTGTTACATGTTTGACCTGATTTGGTTTCAGACTTGACCTCTTTGACACTACTATACACATAATACATATATGAAGTGCAATAGGACAATAACTTTATTGCAATACAAGAACATTGCAACTTTATTTCAACAAGTATATAACGCCCAATACAAAATATAACACAGATAATGATGCAGCACTGAATCATAACAATAATTAGCACAATACAGTCACTACTAAGAAATGTCCTTGGCATATGTGAAAGTCTCAAATTATGTCTCTTTGCCATGCCGTGGCCCCTACTGGAGCATTATAATAATGCTTCAAATACAGTCTCTGTCTCTTGGCAACCTGTGTGTCCCTGTTGCCACCAGTCACATCCTCAATGTCCTGCAAACAAGCACCTTGCCTCCACTGTCCTGGGATAACTTGTCATCCTCCTCATCACCCAGTCCCTGTGGATACCTGGATACCTCAGTCTCAAGATGTTGTGCAACGTGCAACAGGCCAGTACAATAGAGGTAGCAGTCTCTGGATTCTGACACATGGTGGTGAGGAGACAACCAAATCTGTTGGCCATGATGCCAAACGCATTTTCCACCACCCTTCTGGCATGAGACAGTCTGTAGTTATAGATCCTCTCCTCATCAGGAAGTCCTCTGGCACTAAACGGCTTCATCAACCAGGTCCTCAGAGAGAAGGCATCATCCCCAATGAGAAAATATGGCATATCACGGTCATCACCAGGCAATGGCTCTGCATCAGGTACATCCAAGGTGCCATCAATAATGCCTGAGCGCAAATCGCAGTCATTGAAGATCTGTGCATCAGAACTGGATCCATTGGTGCCAACATCCACCCAAAGGAACTTGCACTTGGCATCCACCAGAGCCAGAAGTATTATGGAATGGAAGCCCTTGTAGTTGAAATAGAGTGAGCCACCATTCTTAGGACACCTGATTGCCACATGCTTGCCATCTATAGCCCCCAGGGTGTGATGGAAATTCCATCTGGAAGAAAATTCTGCAGCAACCTGCTTCCATGCATCACTGGTACGGGGACACTGCATGACTTCCTCACCATATTCTGCCACGATGGCCTCACAAGTCTGTCTTACTATGACTGAGATGGTGTTGTGTGCTACCCTGAAGCCAAACATCAGACTCCTGTACTTCTCTCCAGTGGCCAAGAAACAAAGTGTGATTGCAAGTCTGCATCCAGGGTTGATAGACTTCCTGAACCATGTGTCATATTTCTCAATTCTGGGCCCCACCCTCTGCAAGACCTCTCTGAACATGACCGGGTCCATCCGGACAAAATTTCTGAAAGACACCACATCCTCAGCCTCCAGCTCCCTCATCAAACGATCATAGTGTCCATAGTCCAACCTCCTGGAGAGCCAGGGCTTCACCCAATACCTCCTGGGCCTTGGTCGACGCCTTCTCTGTCTATCAACCAGTATCTGTGCAATCACAATCTGATTCTGTACATTTAAACGATGAGCCTCATACAGTTGCTGCAATAATCTGAGTCTCTGTAGATCCATAGCCTTTGATGTACACTGTCCGACGTCTAATGAGAAATGAAGTGAATCCAGATGATCCAGGCTGTTTATATAGGAACTGGCATTATACACGAATTGGTCGTCACTTCTTCTCAGCATGTTCTTCCTCCTCGTCGGGGGCTCGTCACAGCTCGCTCAACCCTCCACCATGGTCGTGGCTCGGTGCAAGAACATCTCACGGAAATCGCTACACTTCACATTAATTCGTACATACTTCTACGAAGTTCGTTTGATCATCGTCGACGTTCTTCACAGAAACAAGATGTTCTTGACTGGGTGATGAGAACATCGTACCAAGATCTTCCACAGGATGAAGATGATGGTAGCCCATGGTAGCCGGATCGAAGTAATTCGTGGATTTTTCAAATTCCAACCACGTGACCACACTTTCCCGCCCTTTCTGTGGCGAACTACCACGATTTCTAATTCGCAGCAAATCTTCATATTCGCCAGTTAAATCGTAGTGGCCTCGCCACAGTGTGACCTGGGCATTACTATGAAACTAGAGGTCCCAATGACCGTTTTAGTGGTGCCAGAATTCTTAGCCTTGTGTTTGTTGGTTCAATATCCTGTTCAGGACATTCACTGCAATCTCGTCCTGGTATGACGTCAGTTCATCTTTTTGGCTCAAATTATCGGCTCTACATTTAAAAATATACAGACTAAGCATAGCATACTTAATTCACACAAAACTTCAAACAAAACAAATCAAAACAGACTATTCCTTTGAAAACAATGGGTTGTTTCTATGAAGCGACAGGACACTATTCAATGATAACAAAGCCACAGCAATTTTTAGACTTTATACATTTTGTCATCTATGTGAAAAACATAAAGAGGGTTGAATGAACTGCTTCATGTTGGCACACCATTCACATTGTGTGTGCAAAAGTTCTTTAGATAAATTTGTATTGTTTAAGGTTGGTATTTATTAAAATAAACAGGTTGGCACCTGGGTTAGGGGTGCAATGAGAGGGCATAAACACAGGAGTTGTATGACAACATTACCTGTAATCAGTATAGTATAATAACCCACTGTTGATATGGACTAAAACTTTACACATAAAAATATTTTGGTCACTTTAAAAATGAAAAATTTATTTTTTAACAGTCAGATACAAAAAAATCTGATCCGATCCGCCGGATACCGGATCTGATCCCCAGGATCAGAGAGGATCTCATATTTGCACTTCAGGTGATCCCCCCATCCCACTCACAGCCTCTGATGAGAACTGACATAACCAGATCGAAATATTCACACCTACTATACTGTGAATATAAGGCAGAGATTTAAAGTCTTGACTCATTCTTCACTGACACAAGATTGTGTTATTTTATTGGTATTTATTAAATGTGTTTTTGTAATTTAAAAATGTTTTACTATCGGCACTGTCTTATACCAAGTAGGTAAGTATGCTGAACCTTTTAACTAGAACTGTACATCATAAATGGAATGTACTGTGATTCGGCTTGACTTTGGGAATCAGGTTATATGGGGTTTAACAGTAACCTTTGATCATATTGATACAGGCAGATACAATGTGGCTCAGATGACCACTTAAAATGGCGGTCCTCTGTCATTGGGTCCTATCCCCAGTAGCAGGCTAAAAACCCTCAAGGACGTTGATAAATGGTCATCCTTGAGCCTCTATCTCCCAGTTAGGGGGATGTCAGTTACTTGTGAGTTGGGGATGTACCTGTTCAGTCGGATGGGTTTAATAGCGCTTTGAGTCCTGTAGTATATGGAGATATTGCAATGAGTATAAATACACAATACAATATAACATTACATTTAGGTTAGAATCATTTTTATACTGGAATAATGTACTGCTATTAGTGCAATTTACTGACATTAGTATATTTTTATATATATCATGAATATAACTATACAATATGTTTATTAGTCTCATCTATTTGGGTGGCTCATAAAACATGCACTACAGCAATTATAAAGACCGGAAATGTGCAGTGAACAAAAACTCGTCGCTGTGCATCGATGCTAGCATACATTATAACGCGAGGGATACAATATTGTAAAAATAGTCCAAATGGCTGTAACTCAGCAAAGATATAGTTCCTAAACAACTACATTTCTTGACTGAATAAATAGACATCTGGCCATAATAGACTCAGCCCTATTGGGCTTCGTCCATTATTCCGCCTGGAAGTTTGTGATTTATTCGCCGATACACTACTCAAACCTCGTCCTTTATTGCTACAACATGATCTATTTGAACAATAATAAGGACAAGGTTATGAAACAAATTTAAATATGTGTTAATATGACTTGACTTAACAGTGCAAATAGGCCATTGCACAGTTGTAATTCTTGGGTCTATAGTTAGCCTTTGGTCTGCACTGATGCAAACTTAAGACACACTTTTTATTACTATCTTACTTTTAAAGGTATTCATCAGTAAGGGATTTTATTACTATCTTACTTTTAAAGGTATTCATCAGTAAGGGATTTCACATACATTATGTTATTGTTATTGTTTGTATTATTTTATGGTTAATAAATATAGTAATTTAGGAATACTCATATTGTAGATATCGCATACCTATTACGAAGAACAGTCGGCATAGTGGAACTGCACTGTAAATATTCATTGCTTGTGCTGTGTCACTTTTTAAGAAACTGTTAACAATCCGGGGTCTCCATTCATCCTTTGTTAGTGTTAATTTTAACAGCGATAATTATGTAAAATACTGCTTGCAGCCATAGCTTGGCACAGAAATCCATACATAATATTACTCATTTATAAGTAGTCTTTGGTAACTCTCATACATTGCTGATGACGTTTAATACCATATAAGGCAGACACATTTGTACCAAAAGTAAAGGCGGACATGAAATAATTATTTTTGGAGTGAAGGGTTAATTGAATTGTATTTTGTTGGTAAAGTACATCATAAGCTCTCACTTGTGTCAATGCATATTTTTATGAAAATTAAAAGTTATTAATATTATAACACTTAAAAACAGCTCAAGAGAAGTATTTTGTCTTCACGTAGTTCCAAGTTATGGCATGGAACAGCACCACCCAAACCACCCTCGATTTTTGTGGGGCCTTTTTCATTTATTTTGGGTTTTACGTCACAGGACGAGTAGTTTTGTGGCCAGAGGAAACCACTGCATACAGTTGGTCAAGGTTCTGTACTGTAAACTGCCGACCATCGGTAAGCAAATGCAAATTTTCCCACATACGTTCCGGCGTTTGAACCACCAATCTCAGAGTAGGGAGGCGAGGGTGTTACCACTGCTTCACAGGGACTATACACTGTGTCAGAATCACTGTGGATACGATAGATGGGGAAAAGTGTGAAACACCCCTTTAGCAGCTCTCCAAAATAAGAACAATTGAAATTTTCTGTCTACTATTTTTCTTATTGCAACGTATATGTTGGGTTGATGACATGTGACAATGCAATTTAGCCATGCAAAGTCTAGGGGTACAGTTGAAAAGAGCTTCCATCAACTTAGTATTGATTTTTCTCCCCACAAACTGAATGTAGGCAAAAACAACCTACACACGATGACTTGAAAGTGACTCTGAAAAAAAATACTGACACCTTTTTGGGGGCCAAACCACTTTTTTACTTTTGTGTTTGGTTTGGTTTCTCAAAAAAATCACTTCTACTTTATCACCTTCAAAGTTCAGACTAATTCCATTTGTAATGGAAGTATTGGCTCACAAAAGCACAACAGAGAAACATAGAACTCGCCAACAATAGTCTTGTGATCTCACCAGAATCTCTGGTTGTGGTTAAAACAACAATATTAGCCACCATTAAATAGCTGCAATATGTGTCATATGCAACTGGCATGTTTTTAGACTAAAGAAAGTTTTTCATTGTTTTTTATACATTTATTTTTCCCACTCTGATATATAAAGACAATGTTAAAGTTAACCTTACACGTAAAACCTTGCTGAAAATATTTATGTTGGTTTTGCTTAATGTACATGTGTTACATCATTAATTTTTGCCAAAGCAGCATTTTATTAATGTTTCTTTAAATAGTCAGCCCTGAGTCACTGTCTAACAGCAATGGGCCTTTTGACAATCATATAGTTAAGGGTCTGCTGTGTCTGTTACTATCACTTCAGGGATTTATGATGTATCAGTAAATTGCTAACTATATGGGGGGTCATCAAGGCTAGTGTTGCTAAACTTATGAAAGTTCAAAATGGTCACTTCAGCATTGCTTTTAGACTGGACAGAATGAGTCATGTAACGCCTCATCTTGTAAAGAAATAATCTTTTCATAACTCCTTATTTGCTATATTTGATCAGGTCTAGTAGTCTGACTTCTGGGATTACAGTTGGAAAGGCCTCAGAGTCTGGAGTCCATCCAAGAAAGGCCATAGGCAGGTGTGCTTCACCACAGCCTCCCCAGTTGAATGGAACAGGCTTCCACTGAATTTCAGATCCCAACAGACCATTTCAAGATTTAGAAGCCAACTCAAGACTTAAATGTTCAGACTTGCATACCCATCACTGTAGGCATCTTCCCTTGCATAATAAAGGATAATTAAGTTGTTTTTTCTATACTTGAGTTTTGCAGTTGGTGTCCAACAGTTTGGAGAAGACTCTACCAAATAATTTTCATGTCATAAAAAACTATAGCTTCTTTTAGAAATAACCTAAAAACTCATCTTTACAGAGTTGCCTCTCCCATCATAATTTTGTTCTCCTCTGGGATGTGGATGCTGTTTGTTGTGATGACCTCTTTCTGGCTATTGAACTGCCCCTACTTGGAAATCAATACTTTAGAGAATGTTTACGTTTTTTGGCATTACGTGAACTATTCAACTTGAATGCCATTGTTTTAGGGGACATATGACAAAGCATAAGTACTACAAAGGCCCTGTGCTGCCTCAAGGTTCACTCATTCAAATTCAAACAAATTATTGGCAGAAAATTAGGTCACAGAAACTGAGTCACAGAATTAGGACAAAGTTCAGATGTCAAGGTTTTCTCGTCAAAGCTAATATCCCTAAAAGAAATTTCTAGACTTTGACAAATGAGTTTCAATGTGATATTCTCTATGCCAGAGTAATTCTTTTCTTGGGGTCAGCAGTTGAGGTAATAGAATCGGGGATTGATATAAACAAAAGCAGGTGACTTTTACCAATGAAATAAGACAGATGCCTTCATTGATATCATATAGCAAAAGCCAAAAATCAGCTCAGCAGAAACTTGAAGAACACTTGTCTTTTAAATTTGCTTTTCTGGAGCAGCAGTGCATTGGTAGTTGGTTTATCTAAAAGAACTGCGCATTTATTCAAACTCTAACTAAAATCTCAATTACAGTCACAATATTCTCAGATATTTTAGGATCCCTACACACCAGAGTTTTTGTACTTCATATTTATACTCTACGCAGTATCTCCATGTAACTCAGGACTCAAAGTGCTATATGACCCATCCCGACTGCACAAATGCAGCCCGAGTTCTCTAGTGACTGACATTTCCCTAAATGAAAGACAGAGTCTCAAGGATGGCTATTTATCAATGTCCTTGAGGTTCTCTGGCCTGCTACTTGGGATCAGACCAAATGACAGAGGACCGCCTTTTTAAGTGCTCATCTGAGCAACTATGTATCTGCCTACACTGGGTTCAAATCTACGTTCTCCATATTCCTAAGTGAGTCTTGCCCACTAGGACACAGTGACAGGTGCAGATGATATGAAATGTAAAAAATCCATATTGATAATATAGTTCAAATTGAGGAACTCAATCTTTTTTAATAATAGGTAGATATCAACAGCAAGGAGCAAAGACTTGCAGTTGATTTTGAGAATCTTTGTCATAATTTTATTCAAAATAAAGATGGCTGATAGCTGAGCATATTGTATTGAGTTTAATTGGTTTGATGTATATGGGCTCCACCAAAATCTCATTGCGCCATTATTATAACTTGCATGTATGTTTTATAATGCATACCTTGTCCTTCATTAAAGGTATTATATCCTCAAACTTCATCAGGAAGTATATGCAATAAATGTAAATTTTAATTTGTGTTATTCATGTAGGGCAAAAAGCAATCTCTTTGGAATTTAAAAGTCATACAAGATGTGAACGAAGGGTTGGTTGAAAGATATTTTGCATACACATGATGACCATGATGGGGGTGTTCCAATGGAACTGACCCTGTAACCGACTCTACAACTCTAGTGCTGGTTAAAAAAGTCAGCGAATTAGGGACTGTGTTATTTGGTGGGTTTCTATGGAGCTGAATTAATGTTAATATTCATTTAAGAACAGACAACAAGATAGGTCTTGACACTACAAGCATTTATTCTAAACTCCCAGATTTCACATAACAAAGTCTTATATATACATTGTATGTACAATATGTAATAGTTGGTACATTACAAATAGTGGAGCACACACACATATAACATGCCCCTCTTTTATTAAAATTTAATTGTTTAATTAATTAATACAAAATTATCTTTATAAATGTCTATCAAGATTATTCTTTAAAATATAAGCATATAGGTTCTATTGGAGATGTTATGGTAGCTAGAAAAGGTTGACTGGGGACTAGTGTTCCTTTAAAGTGATAAATTATGTTATTCTTATCTTGATATAAGAGCTTCCTGACATCATAGGAAATGCTGTTACTGTACACAATAAAATGTAATACATCAGTAGCTTCTACAATTACTTTAAATTTATGCACTGAGATAATCATTTGTTGGAAAGTTGTTTTCACAGATGTAGCATTTCCTGTGAAAGATATATTTGCCTTTGAATTTTCTCCTCTCTGGTATTAATTCTGGTGCACCAAATATTGTAGAGTGGATCTTACAAGAGAGTGGGTTAGTACAAATCAAGTGTCACTGCATTATTTAATATGTTTAAAATGTTCCCCTATTTTTTTTTATCAAGGAACTAACATGCATTTTCCAATGCTGAGAAACAGGGTAGACTGCCCTTTCTCTGTTTTATCACCCAAGGGATTATTCTGCCCTTTTATTGGTGTGATAGTAATTTGCCTAGCTTAATAAATGCACAAATAGCTACAGATCTAGTAATCAGGTTGAATTATATATACAAAGTATCCACTTAGACACAAAACTTCCAGTATTGCCCAGAAAGTTTCTTGTAATAAGGTTTCTGTGAACTGATTTATATTTCAACTGTATTCCACATTTTTAGTGATGCAGTTTCTGTAAATGGATTCTATTTCGCCTGTATTCTGCCCTGTCCTCTGTTGTGACAATGTAAGAACGATCACTGTGGACTGCTTTGACAACAGCTTGTTTCCAGCGTTTGTTTGGTTGTTGCATCATGATGTATTCTCCTACGGCAAGCTTAGGCAGGGGTTTAGAGCCTTGGTCATAATACCTCTTTTGCCTTTGCTGTTTTAATCTCAGTCGTGTCTTCATGTGTTGTGGAGACACATAACGGGGTTTCAGGTGATTACTATGGGTTGGGAGAATGGAGCGTAGTTCTCGGCCCATGAGGAGAACGCTGGGTGCCTCTATCTGGTCGACAGGTGTGTTACGATATTCAAGTAGGGCTAAGTTTATATCTTGGGAACTGTCTTTACATTTCTGTAACAGGTCCTTAGCTATCCCAACAGTTTTTTCAGCTAGACCATTTGACTGAGGATGTTTTGCACTAATTGTCGTGTGGATAAATCCATAGTCCTCTGCAAAGCTCTGGAATTCTTGTGAAGTGTACTGAGTTCCGTTGTCTGAGATAACTTGCTGTGGAATCCCATGCGTAGCAAACACTCTTTTCATCTTTGTTATGACAGCTTTGCTCGAGATAGACCCCAGTTTTTCCATTTCAAAGAATCTGCTTAAGTAATCCACTATAACCAAATAGTTGTCATTATTCCAACTGAACAGATCAGTTGCAATCTTTGCCCATGGATTTAAAGGTATGTCATGTTGTCTTAGTGGTTCCTTGGTGTTTGATTTCCTGTGGATCTGACATATGATGCATTTAGTGATCATGTTATATATGTCAGAATTAAGTTTGGGCCAATAGAACAGTGTCCTGGCTCTCTGTTTACACTTCTCAATGCCCTTGTGACCAATATGGAGTTTATCCAACATTGTTTTTCGCAGGGCTTGTGGCATCAGTATCCTGTCTCCCTTGAATATGATTCCATCAATGATGCACAATTCTTCCCTCACTGACCAATATTCAAGGGTTTCTGCAGGACAGTTGGCTTTGTGATCTGGCCATCCTGTATTTATGACATTGGCTAAAACTTGCAGCTGTCTGTCTTTCTTGGTTTCTAACTTGACTTCATTAAGTCGATTATCACTGATTGGCAGATTTTGCACAACAGCATGGACCTGCGCTTCAATGTCCTCATCCCCTAGGTTGTCAGTGCTTTTCATGTGCTTACGTGACAGAGCATCAGCGACAGGTATTTCTTTTCCTGGCCTGTGGATGACAGTAATGTCATACTTTTGTAGTCGTAATAGCATGCGCTGCAATCGAGGGGGAGCTGAAGCAAGTGGCTTTTTTGTGATGGCTTCTAGTGGCTTGTGGTCTGATTCAACTATCACCTTTCTGCCATAGAGGTATTCATGAAATTTTTCACAGCCAAATAGGATTGCAAGCAGTTCTTTCTCAATCTGTGCATAGGCCTTTTGTGTCTCAATTAAGTATTTGGACGCAAAAGCCACAGGCTTGCCATCTTGCATTAGAGTTGCTCCTAATCCATTTTTAGATGCGTCCACTTGAATGTGGGTCTCTTTTTCTGGGTCAAAATAAGCAAGTACTGGTGAAGCTGTGATCACATCTTTTACCTTCTGGAAGATTGACTCCGTGTTACAGTCCCATTTGAATACTGTGTTCTTCCTTGTTAGTTCTCTCAAAGGGGCTGTCATGTCCGAGAGCATAGGGGCAAATGCCGACAGGTAGTTGAGCATTCCCAAGACTGATTCTAGTTCACCTTTGTTTGTAGGGCTTGGCATATTCTTGATTGCTTCCACCTTTTTCTTGTCAGCCTTCAGGCCATCTTTTGATAGCACATGTCCAAAGAAGGAGACTTCAGTTAAGCCAAATTTGCACTTTTCCTTGTTTAACTTGATGCCTTTTTCCCTGGATCTCTGCAGCATTTTCCTTTGATTGGCCTCATACTCCTCAAGGCTATTTCCCCAGATCAGAATATCATCAGCAATTGGTTCTACACCTTCTAACCCTTCATACGCCTGATCAATTTTCTGTTGGAAGATATCTTGGGAAGAAATCAAACCAAATGGGAGGCGTAGAAATTTATACCTGCCAAAGGCTGTGTTGAAGGTTGTCAGTTTTGCACTTTCTTCATCAAGTTTTATTGTCCAATAGCCACTTCTGGCATCACAAGTACCAAAATACTTTGCATCCTTGAGGTTTGGCAGGATGTCGTGTAAGGTACGGGTTCTGTAATGTTGTCGCCTTATGGCCTGGTTTAGGTCCTTTGGGTCAAGGCAAATTCTAATATCTGAGTTAGCTTTCTGGACCACAACCATGGAGTTGACCCAAGCTGTCGGTTCGGTAACCTTGGTAATCACATTTAATTTCTCCATACGGTCTAGCTCCGATTTAACCTTATTCTTTATTGCAACAGGTATTCGTCGTGGGGGGTGAACAACTGGTTGGTAGTTTGGGTCCACATGAATATGGTATTCTCCTTCAAACATACCAAGACCACTGAAGACATCTTTAAATTCTTCCATGAAATTTGTTGGCTTGTCCTTGTCCACCGAGAGGATGACTTTTATCAGACCCATATCTGTGCATGCCTTGAGACCTAGCACTGGTGGTGCTGATGTCTGAACAACATAGAGATCCAGAGTCTTTGTTGTTTCCTTGTACTGGCCTTGCAAAGAGACCTTTCCTTCTACTTTCAACGGGTTGCCACTGTAACTTGTCAGGCGGATGGAAGTTGGCTTTAAGAGTATAGCAGGAAGACCTAATTTTCTGTAAAGCTTCAATGGCAAAACATTTACTTGTGCTCCCGTATCCAGCTTGAAACTGACAGCTTTTGCTTTTGATCCAGTGGACAGTTTTACAGGGACAAATACTTCATCTTGTTTGCAATTGGCACTTATTTCACCTATATAGAAGTGTTCACCTTGGTCGCTGTCTGTGTCACTTTCAGTTGCACTTTCATTAACCGCATGAACTTTTGGTGGGTTTGACCTACATTTGCTGGCAAAGTGATTAGCTTTTCCACATCTATAGCATTCTTTCCCCATCGCAGGACAGGTTCCACCTGGGCTGTGTTGACCACCACACCTGGGGCATTCCTTTTTAGGTCTTGTGTTTTGATGGTTTTTCTTACTTTTGCTGGATTTTCCATAAGAAGTTTTCCTCCTAACTACATGTACTTCTTCAGGTGGACTGGCCATAGTTTTCAGTTGTTGCTTGCAGACCTCGTAGGTTTGGGCCATTTCAATGGCGCTATCCAGGGTGAGTTCATTTCCTTTATTAATGAGTTTTTCACGTATATTTGGGTTGTACACACCAAACACAATACGATCACGCACCATTTTGTCATCTTCTGGATATGAACAGTCTTTTACTAATAACTTCAGATCGGTGACAAAGTTTTCAAAAGGCTCACCTTCAGCCTGAACTCGAGCTTGGAACTTGTAGCGGGCGAAAACTTCATTACTTTTTGGGGTGACATAAGCTTCAAATTTGTCATAGAAGGTTTGTAACCTCTTCCCTTCTTCATCTGACAAAGTCCAAGTATTCCGAATCTCCCTTTTCACCTACCCATATCAGTAAAAAACTGACTTTGGCTTCTTCACCAAGCCTTCGGAGTGGACCAGAAAACATTAACTCTGTATGTTGCCTGAATTTTTTCCAGACTTCTGGCAAGTTTTTAGCTTCCCAGTCCATTACAGGTGTTGTTACATGCCTATCCATTGTCAAAATTGTATCCAGTTGTACACAAAATATCCAAAGTATATGTAAGTTACCACTCTGACACCATGTGTTATTTGGTGGGTTTCTATGGAGCTGAATTAATGTTAATATTCATTTAAGAACAGACAACAAGATAGGTCTTGACACTACAAGCATTTATTCTAAACTCCCAGATTTCACATAACAAAGTCTTATATATACATTGTATGTACAATATGTAATAGTTGGTACATTACAAATAGTGGAGCACACACATATATAACGGACAAAAACCACAAATAAGCACATGAAAATGCTAGGCCAGTTACATCTTCCATACAGGATGTAGCACATACTCTCTTGTCTGGATCAAGATCCCGACCTGACTTGGGGTCGCATTCATTTTATGACAAGACAGGAAACTACCACGACAAGCCATAAATCCTAACATACAAGCCACATCATCACCTGCCCTACAGCCAGCACCACAGCCACAGCCCTAGCCAGGAGAAGAAGAAAGCCACCACACCCCTGGGTCATGCCCTGGATCCTTCAGAGACAAGAAAAAGGATACTATAGCAACCTCCTGGCCGACCTCATACACACTGACATCCCAAGATACCAGAATTTTGTCAGGACTCCACCTGCATTTTTTTACCTCATCGAGGAATGCATACACCACTGCAGCAAGAAGTCAGTCACTAATATCAGGAAGCCATTGGAAGTTGGATTGAAGCTGGCAATAATACTGAGACACCTGGCCAATGGAGAGACTAACACCTCCTTCCAGTATCACTGCTTGGTTGGCCGAACCATCAAATGCAAATTCGTCCAACAGTTCTTCCAAACCATCCTTGCTGAATTCCAGGACGAATATTTATGCTGCCCTGGTAGCCCTGAGGAGTGGAAAAGAGTAGTGGAGAAGTACAGAACCAGATAGAATGTCCTCCACGCTGTAGGGACCATATGTCCATGCGGTGGGCACATCGCCATGAAGAAGCCAAAGAAATCAGGCAGTGACCACTACAACTACAAGGGTTTCTTTGTCCTACTTCTCCTGGCCCTGGTCAATGCAGAATACAGATTCCTGCGTATAGACTGTGGGTCAAGTGGTTCTTGCTCTGATGCAGAGATTTTGAACAGAAGTAATTTGAGGCAGAATATCGAGGATGGCAGCTGAGGGCTTCTGGCGCCTGAGCCCCCTAACCCTCTGAGGACTAGATTTGCACTACTTTTGGCTGGGTGAAAAGCCTTTGCCTTGATACCATGGATGGTGAAACCCTACAGCAGAAGATAAATCACAAGTTAAGAAAGAATAGCAAAAGACAAGACCTCCAGAGGCAGGAGGGTGGTGGAAACGCCTTTGGAATCTTAGGGAGCCAGTTTCAGGTACTACTGGGCATCATGGAGCAAAGGCTAATGGTTGTCAGAGACATTGTGTTTATGTGTGTGGTGATGTACAACATGCTGAGGAAACTCCAGGATGGGGCAGACAGGGCACCCACCCCAGCAAATGATGTAGCAGTTCTACAACATGAACAGGTGGTGTATGTGCCACATGACAATTACAGGAATCATTCTAGGTAGGCCATACATCAAGGACTACTTCAGTCACGAGGGGGGCATTGGCTGGGCAGAAGGACAGGATCTGACATGTATCAACCGACAACCCTGGGGGCAGAAGCTGGCATCTATCAGTCCTTTTCAGGACCAACTACCACTCCTTTTCAGGACTAACCAATTATTCCAAGAACTTTTATTTAAGCTGGTGTTACTCAAATATCCAACAAATTTCCAAAGAAAATTGAATTTAGTTTTCAAAACTATTTCAAACCAAATCACAAATCCCCTGTTTATAACACCCAACCCAATTTTTGTCAAAATGACCCCCCTTAAATGTAAAAATTTTTAAACATTTATTTATTTTGTGTTTAAAGTATTTTCTGGCAGAATTGTAAGATATTTTAAAGTTCAAGATCTGCCAAATCTCTTTGGGGAAAGTTGCAGGAGAAACGGCTGGTGCTGGTGTGTCCACTGGTGAAAACGGCTGCAGTGTGTTTATCTAATGGTAGCTCATCACAGACGGAAGATTTCTAAAGAAGCTTGAAAGTGCTGAAATGTTGTGTTAATTTTCTTCGCCTGTAGCAGAGGCAACTGATGGAGGGTCGAAGTGCATTGTCAACGTCAATATGAACTTAAATGATCTTGAAGGTCCAGCCTGTTGGTCATTCATGACCTGTTGGTCGACCGAAGAGAGCCCTAAAGCTTGTGGGGCTTGTGAGGCTGTAACGTGGTGTCTGTTGACTGCAAGCTGATCTCCAAACTGGCCTTGTCAGTCGAAGTTCTGGTAATGTCATGTGATGAAGCAGCTGAAGCACTGGATCCTCCAGCCTTGGACTTGAAGCCTGACAGTCCCTTGCATCTAATGTGTGACATAAGGAATCCATATTTATGCTGTATCCAGTTCTGATGTTCCGTCATCTCTTTCGGGGCCTTCCAAACTTCGATTGGGTCAGCTTGCCATAACATGTTCTATGCGATTCAAACCAGGTCTTGCACACCTTGACAGCTTGCAAGTGTGTCTCCCAGAGACACACCTTCCTTGCTTTGTCCTTGAAATGTTCATTAGATCTTTTTGTACAACTCCACATTGTCCTTTATAAAGTCCACAGTATCCTCCTCATCCAAGTCTGTGAGATAGACGTTGGTCATGTGCCCCTTCTTGTATCATGACTGTGATGATCCCACCTCTCCTCCAGCCTCTGTTTTTATGTTACTTTTCTTAGTTTGGGTCTTTTTTCTGCAACTCCCTCCTCTTGCTAGTGTGTTTCCTCCGCCCTTGCCTCCATCTCCCTCATGACCTCCTCCCTCTATTTCTGTGCCTCTTCCTCCCTTTGTCTTGCCTCCCTCTCCTCCCTCCTCGACTGGATATCTGCCGCGGTGTCCCCCAGCTCAAATTCAGAAACACTATCAATGGGAACTTATAGCTTTCTCACTCTTCTGCCTTTCTTAGGACCCATTGTCAAATAATAAGTTTTTGTAAAAAAGAAAACATACTAAAATATAAATCAGCAAACTTCAACTCAAAGCTGCCCTAGATAATTGTGAAAAAAAACAAACTCCTATTCTTGAAATGCTGCCAGATGTAATCCTCCAGATGCCAGATTCTAAATGATGCATTGCGCAAACAGACACACCTTATATAGTCACAGATTGCATCAGCCGACAAGCCATGGGTTGTAAAAAGGAAGTCGGCTTGTCCTACACAGTTCCTGGTTTCTTTGTTGTGTAATCGCCTTGTCAGTTTGGTGTTTACAGCTTGTCTGTATGTATTCCTGGTTTGTCCTGCTGAGATGTTACCTACTCTATGGTTGAAGACTGTTAGAAGTGACTATGTCAGGTCAGTTATGTTTAATAGGCCTGTTTTCTTTCAAGTATGGCTGCTTAGTGTAGCTGGCCTGTCTAGAGGTGGAGTCCTGGTACTTACCCACCACAGGACGGCCAGATTTTCAAGACTAGATGGTAACAGTGCAGTACAAGATGGGAAGTGTAACCAAGAAGCCATAGAGATCCACGACAGAATGGTTTCCAGGAGGGCCGAGCCACAGTCTGGACGCAAAGTCATGGAGGGTTGGAGAAATATAAAAAATGTTTGACATTTTGCCAATTGAATACAAGGTGTTGTACTTGAAACTCAACTTACCGTAAAAGTTTACATTAATTTTAGGTCCTCATGGTCTTAAATGTTTCAGAAGAGATTTACATTGCCTCCTGGAATGGTCATATTACGGATCTAGGTAAAATCTATATTTGGGTAAAAAATGGTTTGATGTGAGATTTTGTTAAGGCAATTATACTGTTAATGTGGAAATTTTCAGTAGGCTTTAATTTTAGCTATTTCAGCTTATCAATATGGAAAGTGAATTCAATTCCGAGCAAAATGTGTAAATCTGAATTATTCTGTTTAGCAGAAAGTGATCAATTAATTCTTGTGATTTGTTTTTAAATTGAAAAATCACTGTATTTTCCCAAAGCAAATGACATCTTTTAAAGAATTCAAGAACAGGAAATTATTTTCTTATCCAGCAGCAAGTATTGGAAAGATGGAAAAAATAATAAGTGTCATACAGCCATTTAGCTCAAATTGAAGAAGTGTGTACATGTATCTATAATAGTTTTTGATATTGTAATCTGCTCAGGAATCCTAATGTATAGACTTAGTATTTCTAAATGATATATTCCCTTTAAAAAATCTTAAATTAATATTTTACGCAAGCAGTACACATTATTTGTGATTGATTTGCATACACAAAACGATATTTTTGAAAGTGCTTAATAGTAACCTGAGTTTTTTAAATAACTTCAAGTGACAGTACCAAAACACAGTTGTAAGTAAAGAATCAATTGTAATTAAAGAAAAAAATGAGTAACTTATCTAAGAAAATTAGCAGTTCACAATGCTGATGTTTGCACTTCCTATTCAATAATTATCTGTCAAGTACCTATTAAAAATTGTCTTGAAAGAGTTATAAATTTGCAGTTTCAGATTTCTGATTCTTGTGCTACTCAATTTCTATCAGAATGCTTTCGGTTTAACACAAAAATATTTCACACAGATATGTTTCACCTTTAAAGAATGTGGGCCATGTCTTAAGTTCCAGGAAATTGCATGCCTTTCTAAATAAGTGTAAATGAGCTCCACATCAACATGTTAACCAAGATTCTACTACAGCTGTACCCTGTCATTTGTAATTTGTAAAGTTTCAATACAGGTCTTGGTAATATTTCAATCACCATGTAATAAATACAGTCATATTAATGTATGATCTGGAAATTAATTCATAGATTTTGTTGTGTTTTTTTTGAATAGCTAAAAGTAAAGCATATCTACGTGAATAAAATGTATTTAACATGTTACCTGATATTGTACTACAGCTGCAGACTGTCACTCGGAATTTAGAATTTATTCTCAGATACTCTTTCAAGTCAGGATGAACTTTTTTTCTGAAGACTGCATGTTTTTCATAGTATTCTAGGAAGCGGGACAAATTGGCCCCCAGCAAATAGACCGTATAACACCTCCCGCATTGTCAATCATGATGATTAGGTTTATAATCAATCTTTTTTAGAATTTTTTTAAAATTAACTTATGTTTAAATTACACAAATTACAGTGAGCATTTCTTCCCAGAGTACCCACAGTCAGTCTTGCAAGTCATATGGCAGTGGATGAATGGATGTTTCGGACACGGATGTTTAGGCCTAGGACGTTCCGGCCTAGGATGTTTCAGACAGGCCTATTTTCAGGGGTGGACGTTTTGGACAGATTTCAGAAAAGTTATTGAGGTTGTGGTTTCAAGATTTATTATCCACCAGACAGTGTATGTGGCCAGTATAGGGGGATATACAGAATATATATATATATATATATTTTTTTTTGTAGATAGTGGCACCTCCTTACCATGAATAATCAGTGTCAACAAGTGTGTTTTTTATTAATATTTCGAAAGCTATATAACCGACAATGATGTTATATATATACCAATAGAAAGGAAGTTTTGTTGCACTTCTACTCATTTTTATTGCATTGCAATGCAGAAATGGCTTCAAGACAGAGGTTTTTATATTCACTGCTGCCCCTGTATACGTATTCTCTCATTAAACTTGGATTTGTTTAACTAATAAAGGTGTGGATAAAAAAAATAATAAAACTCAAAATAAATTCTGACAAAATTGAATTTAATTTGATTGGCAATGGTCGAATAAGAAATTCCCTGTAAGTCTTCTTGATTATATCATGGAACAAGCCAATTTAGTCAAACATCTAGGTGTCAGATTGGATGTTGACACCTCAATGCAAAAACATGTAGTTTTACGTAGTTTTTGTTACTATCATCTCCAGGAACTATGGAAGGTCCCAAGGTTCTAATCCATTAAACTGCTATAAAGGTGGCAAATGTCACGGTCATCAACCGTTTGGACTACTGCAACTCTCTGCTCTACAACACAAAAAATGCAAACATGAGTAGACTTCAAAAAGTTCAAAGTGCCTATGTTCACCCATATGCAAATTAAACAAATTAAGTCAGGTTGCACTCTTCTTGCATAAATTACACTGGATCCACATTTTGTACTGCATACTGTTTAAATACAACTTTCTTACTTACAAGGTAATAAATGTTAGCCAACCTCCTTATTTACCCTCTTTAATTAAGCATAGTGACCCTACATGGGGCAATTGCCTCTCAGACCAAACAAATGCATTGGGTTGGGTAGTTTTGCAGCAGCTGTTCTGTGTACCCTCTACCATAGACTAACTCCCCTATGGGATGCTAAGATGGACATGGACTTCCTTCTTAAAACTGGACTCTCCCTTCTTGGACATCAGTGAATCAGAGGATGTCTGGATCATTTACTTTAAAAATACTTCATACTTACTTATTCACTTTCTGTACATATCATTTGGGAAGTTTTCCTATCACATCTTTATGAGTCTCAGCATGCAGGACTAGGTCATAAGGCCAATCTTTTCAGTCATATAACTTATATCTTTTAACTCTAGATAAATGGTATGGTTTGTCATTTTTCTCGCCCACTTCAGTTGCACCAGTAATCAGAGAGTTAAATATTTAGTTATTGTTAAGCATGAGCACTAGTGAGGCTCTTGCTTCTAGGGATCACTTTTTTTGGCTTTTATTTTATCTTTTGTCACTGGACTTTCATCAGAACTTGTGTATTGTGATAAGTATGCGTCTCATCCCTTAAGTTAAGAAAAAAATGGGCTACGTTGAGCACTTGAATTGGTGACCGCTTGAGTTGTAGGCCAGGTGTGGGATCGATCTCACTCAGAATTTGTTTTTGTCGCTAGACGTTCTTAACTTGTAGTGCACTACTCGTGTCTCTGATGGCTTTCCAGCTTGCGCATTTAGACCAAAACACTTTTGGGCCTTCTTACAAAACCTAGCATGACTGGAACAGCAGTATATAAGAGTGGTCTCAATAAAATAGTATAAAACCAAAAATGCACGAGGAAGAGACACTAATGGTCACGATCAGGTAAAAAAAAATTAATTAGTTTCTGATAACATTACAAAACCCAAGGCTCCATGAAACATATTCGGTGAATGATATGTATGCCTTTATTGATCTGTTTTTTTTATATTTTAATTGAAATTTCAATCCTTTTTCAAATACTCCTAGTATTATACAAAATATTTTATATAACATCTAATGTTTTACAACAGGTAAGATATCAAATAACATGATATATAATTATTCTGTTTCTGGGCTGAATAAAGAGAAACAAACACATAAAAATGTGAGATCTTTAATGACAGGTTTTTGCTCATCCAGGGTTTTCAATGAATACTCAAGCATATAATACACCTTTTAGTGTGTAAACAAGTTTGTTACTCTTCTACTTTTTAGTCTTCATGAACTCACTGGTTACCCATAACTAATACTCAGCATGACGTTTCCAATCAGTTGCCTTACTATCTTGTCATTTTTGGCCATTGCCTTCAGCTAGTCTGTCCAACCCCTTCTGGGGATTTTATTGTTTAGTGTATAGTAAATTATAAAACACAGTAAAAGGATAAGGTAAGGCTTGTTCTAAACTGATTTTTCTACTACATATGTTTAACGTGGAACCTTTTAGTAGAAATAAATAAATGTTATTCCAATTGCTTCTTTTCTTTGCAACTGGGTTCCTTGGTCACCCGGGGAAAGACAGGTTTTCTTTTGTTGTTTTTTTCATCCATGTTTTATTCTAATATATTTTGTACCTTCATAGCCTTTAATCTGTACCAAGGCATTATGTCCGCCAAGAAGGTATTAAATTCCTGCCCATTTCTTTGTTTTGCAGGATCATGCAAATACTACTGGCCAGATCTCCGTGAAAAAATGAGGTGGTGGTCTAACTTAAAATCCATTAAATTTAGAGATTTGTCTGGATCTCTGCCTGGATACAAAAATGTCAAAAATTTTCCCATTTACTTACTGTTGATCCATTTTAAAAATCCATACATGCCTTGGCGGAGGTATGCGATATCTGAGTATTCTTGTTTATTTTCTTGGTTATTCATTTTAGTCAAATACAAGGGACTATAAAACCACTAAAATTACAAATTTAAAATTGCAAAATATTACAGTCAATCATTATATTGGAACTTTGGATTTTTATGTTTGACCTGCATTAGTAAGCCAATCTAAAATGTTTCAACTATGATAATATTTGTTTCCATGGTGATAAATGTAAACACAAATTATGCACCTCCACACTTGACTGTATTGTAGATATCCCTTCCCTCGCCTTCATTCCAGATAATAATTGTATTCTATTTTGGACTTTTATAGCAATTAATATCTGTATTCAGGCTATCATCAAGACACAGCAATCATAAGCCATATTCATATTGGTCAGTCCATGGGAACAGCAATGGACAAACACACTGGGTAAGTCAGAAACTATGGTGGAGACATTGACAAATAAATATGATTTGAGTTGCCTCCTGAAGGAGGTGATAGAGGGAGCAAGATGTTCATCAACAGTTAATTTATTCAGATAGTAGGAGCTATGACCAGATTGTTTCTTAGATTTGTGCAAGGATAGCCAAAACTGTGAAACATCCAGCAATCTCCTGTCTGGTTTCTCTCATGTGTTGTTGTATATGCTGCTACAGTGAAGGATAGAGTTGGATTCCTGGAATTTGAATGAGAAATTTACTGCTATTGTGTCATTTGATACAAATTATCTTGCTAAATTTGTTTAAAAAAATATGGAATAAACCAATAAACATTGTTTTAAATTAAGTATGCTAATTCTTTTGGTTTTTCTCCTTTAAATATGATACGCGTTTTGGATTGTAATTGTGTATTTGTGGTTATTATTCTTTATCTTCATACTTTAATATACATTCCTACTTTCAACTAATCAAAACAATCATGTTTTGAACTTTTATATTTAAAGTGACTTAAATCCCAACCCAAAAGAGGGCTGGGTATTACTGCTTATTTATGTTTTCTAATACCTTTTGTTGCAGTATAATACATGTCACTGTAATAAAATAAAATGAAAAAAAACTTGAAAGTAACGAGGACGACACCTTCTGAGAAATTAGTAGACAAGAGTAACCATCTTAAACACACAGCAGTATTTAACAGGCAACCAATAAACAATCTTCGGGATTGTGGTGGCCCTCCAGTAATTATTGTGGTCGGTGACTAATGTATAGTCTGTTATAATTTAACCAGGGTGACAAACAGCAGTAATATGCAGTGATAAGATTTATCATTTCAAATTGTATTGATACTGTAATGGTCAGGAGTTAGGGTAAATTGTCTAATACCTAATTCAATTTAGAAAAAAGAGTAAGAGACTGGCTTCTTCACACTATTACCTAAAGTCTAGACTTTAAAATTAGAGAACTAATAAACCATGTTTAACTTGCAAAATTATTACTGTGTAATTGTTGTTGTCGTTGTTTTTGTAAATTTTGTTGTAGTATTTGGTAAAATTTCCATATGCTACTGTGAGAGGCATTTTAAACTTTTAAATCATTTAAGATGATGACTTGTAAAATGTAAATGGGTCCCTCTGCCCCGAAAGGTCTAGGCAGTAATGTAATCTGGTGTGGACTTTAATAGCACTTAATCTCCATCAAATGACAGACTCTAAGGCGCCGTTGAACATAAATTGAATAATCATACGTCCTATAACATAGCCAGGTCATACCAGAGAAGACACAGGGGTGATGAGAAGGGTATGGCCACATAGGCTTTTTGTAAACTACATAATATTGTCAGGAGGGTCAAATAGTTTGGTAGGTAAACTTGTGACAGACAGAATTCCTATTCAGGGGAGGAGATATACTTGAGTCTTTTTATGCCACAGAAACAAGACATTATAAGAGTCATAAGAATCAGCAGATACAAAAAAAATCAGTTTACCTTAATAGTAAATTAATATGACCTTTATGTTGCTCCTAAAATCCACCCGTGGTATTTCTTTTCTTTTTACATATCACTGAGTGGTTAAACTATTGACGGTCTTCTACATTGTTTATTATGGGTATAGAGTCTGTCAGAAGGTAGGGATTAAGTGCTATGAAAGTACTATTAGAATTAGAATTATTTATCATATTTTTGTGACTTGTATTAAATTTGATAACATCTGGCTGTAGCTTTAAGTTACAGTTAACATATCAGATGGATTATCATAGCTTGTTTCTGATGGTTTGATCAAATAGTAGGAATCCTTCCTTCTTGGAAATAAATCTGCATGAAATTTTATTGAGTTGTTAATAAAATCAGCCCATATATCACAGCAGTAGAGCTATGTTATACTCACGTTGAAATTTGGTCCACTTGTGACACAGCTGGAAGCCCACCACACTCTCTCCTAATAAACTGAATTTACAGCCAAATCGAAATTCTTATCCACTACTTAATAACAGTTGCAAAATATTTATTGCAAATTTGCTGATTTGTACAGCCGAATAGTGATAGAAACAATGTCTAGACTAGGGTTGTAAACATCACAGAAAATTTGTGTATTTTTGGTTTCTTTTATATTTTTCTTAATAAAAATGGCAAAATTAGTGTCGAACTTATTGACACCAACTGCCAATTCAAGTGATCTAAACCAGTAAATTTCAAATCCTATTTCTAGTGAAAACTGACACACATGCAATATCATTGTAAAAACAAGAGCTTACAGTTATATACAATGTTACCTAGATTATAGCCTTAATTGGGGGGCATGGTGGTAAAGTGGGCAAGATGTTCATCATCTATCTGAGGATGACGGTTCAAATCTTTAACAAAGTCCTATTGGGAATATAATTGTTTTATGGGTGGTCACAATTTTTTTCCAGGTCAAAATTATGTCATCTGTTTTTTTTTGCCCAAACTTGAAGGTACTGCATTTTGTTGTGAGGTTCAATCCATAATTTTTACTCGAAATAAAATTACTCATAAAGAGAATAATGTGAAAAATATTCCAATTTTTGGCTGCAACATTTTAAAAATAAACTTTAACAAAAATCGGACAAAATAATGACCCGGATACAATTGTCACCAGCCTTGTAGTGTCAAATCTTGTTCAATCAGTATCGACTGGATTCAAGTCAATACATTATGGATGGATTAAAACTACCCATCATGATATAACCTATACAATGTGCTGAACGGGATAATAAATAATAATAAAAATAATCTCAGATCAGAATGCATTTTTCTGGTGCAATAAGACAAAGAACTGATATCAGTTCCAATTTGGGGATCAGACCTTTTAGTCTTAACTTAGATGTATAGCCTTTATTTTATAAATCTAACATTGTGTTCATGTGTTGAAAGTGACATTAAGAATCATGTTCCAAAGATTATCTTTTCGGCAATATCTTACATGTGGGATCAAACTGTGTGTTCTTTTCAGTCTTCCCTCCATTTTTCTTGCTCAGTGTTGCAACCAACTGCAACAGTAAAACTAGGTGTTTGTATGTAGGAAGCACATTTTGCATGACAATCAGAAAAAAAATATTTGATCTATATTTGTTCGTCTTCTTTTGGGAGTAGTCAGTATATTTATATTACAAATCTGTTGAATCCAATCAACTGTAATTAGAGAAAGTACACCAATATTTCACAATGTATACATCAGGCTTGAATCTCTCAGAACCATTTTGACAACAGATATCAGATAAAAAAAGAAAAATTGAAGATATCAAGTCTCTTTTTTCCCATTAGTTTATCCACAATTCATACTTCTCCAAAAAGGCATCTTCATCAAGTTAAGTTGGCATTTTTATATCTAATTCAACAGTCAGGGTCTTATTGAACCAGGGCCTCTGCATTTGCAGCTCCTTGTAATCAAGCCCACACATCTGCTATTTAATGTGAAATTTGCTAATAACTAGGCCAACAAAGATCCCTTTTAGAAATACTACTACTTCATACATTTTGCTACAGCATCTGTCATTCTTGTTTTTGCACAGGAAACCAAAGCTGCCTGGAATCTGTAAACTGCTCAAAAACTAACTTGCCATTAGCTTTAAGTCTGAGAGTTTTAGGCATTATGCTGTGCACAGTTCCATTACTGATAACATGCCCAATATAACCCCAAGTGGTAAATAGTTCTTTTAAGTGTAACAGTGTCACATAGTTTATAAGATGTATGATCAGCAAGATCTCAGATCCGGATAAGTCATCCAATTCACTTCAGATGGTTTTTAAACTCTGGAACACTATTGTAGAGCAAACCGTATATCTTTACCTCTTATTTTCATGACTGTTTGTTTGGCCGTTTCTTGGTTAGCAGGATTATGTAAATATTACTGGTTGGATCTTTATGAAAAAAATCAGAAGATGGGTTTGGTCCAAGTTAGATTCTATTATATTTTGACAGACATCTATCTGGATTTTCCCACTTACTTATTATCACTTGCCTTGGCGGAGGTATGCACTCCTCAAGAGATCTTGTTTTGATATTTGTATTTTTGAAACTTATGGAATGATATAACACTGGTTACAAAGCAGTAGGTGTACATGAACTGTTACACAATTACAGTGTTTATAGATACTCATTTGACCGCTGAATAACCATTTTTAAAGGTACATTTACTTAAACGCATGATAAATTATCTACATGACATATATATATACTTTTTTCTCATCTTTAGAAATCAACATTTTTGTACAAAATAATCATTTGAAAAAAAAACCCTTAAATATGGCTATGTTACATAGGCGATGGTCACACTTTGAGGCTTTCCTGATATTTTGACATTTTAAACCATTAAAAGAATTATATAGGAGATGTTTTCCCGGACAAATGTGAATCCAGCATTAGTCAACATCTATTTTTTCGGGTTAAGATTTAGTTCCTATCACTCAGTCTTCTTTGTGGACCTCAAGCCACTGCTACAACCATTGTTATTTTCCAGCCATTCAATGATTAGCTTTATTGAGTACTAAAAATAACACAAGACATGTCTTGTGTAACAATAATTTGGTGTTGTTTTTTTTTGCGCTGGTTGATTAAGTAACATCTTAGCTGTAACAAATAAGATTGAAGTTGATCGGTGTTGTTTATATGTTGTTTTCTTGATATTTATAGCTCTGTTTGTGTTAAAAATTTATTATGTTATCAATTGTGGCACATCTAATAATAATAATAATATATAAAAACTGGTTTAAAATTTCAAAAAAATAATACTTTTTCTTACTTCTAGCTATAAATTAAGCATTATTTACACCCTTGATTTTTTTTTGTATTATTGTTACTTGATATTACTTACATTTGTTTTAACAAGAGATCATTTATTTCTGCTTTAGCATTTTGTTTTGAAAAACGTTGGGCTTTCTTTCACAAGCATGATTTTCAGTCAATGGAAACTGACAGCAAAAGGATTGCAGAAAACATTACATTTCCTTTCTATTTCCTGTTTTGGAACTTGAGATGTTTTCAAGGAGACAGTTTGCCAATAAGATGGTCCGATAATAAGTCATTTTAAGGACAAGTGGGGCTGTAGAAGATGTAAAATGTACCCTGTTTATGGCAGGAAAAAATGAAAGGATGTGATTTTGCTAAAGTGGAATTCTTCTGAAAGTGGCTTTTGAAAATACAATTGACTTTAATGAGAACTATTCAAGATAATTTGCAGTCTTTATTAAATTATGTAATATTATCAGTCTCAAAGATGTAGGGAAATGTGATTACAGCAAAACATAAAAATATAAAATAAATAAACTGGTGACTGATACCTACAACACATATTTACATGACTGATACCTACAATACATATTTACATAATTATGAATAAAGTGAAATTATGAAACCAAATTTCTGTAAAAATATCTTTAAAACCATTGTATTAATATTAAGAACTTGACGTGAATGTATATTCACTGACTGTTTAACTTTTCAAAGGAGGTAATGAAACTGGTGGCATTTATTTATTTATTTGCCTATTGATTTACCTATTTATTTATGTATTTTGGGGTTTTAACATAGCTTTTGACACTGTATAGGGCATATTACGAGCGGTAGTTTAGTGGCAGAGGAAACCAGTATTCTGCTGTAAAATGCCGACCATTGGTAAGCAACTATCATCTTTCCCACAAAGGGTCCGGGGTTTGAACCACTGATCTCAGGGGTGGGAGGCGAGTGTGTTATCCCTAAGCCACCGTGGCCCAAATATCATGCATTTGTCTGTTTGTTTGCAAAACACCAAAACAAATTGGGCAGATTTTATATAAAATTTTCCAGAAATGTCGACATTGGCACAAGGAACTGATAACTTAATTAAGGTGGTGATCCGACTGGCAACACAGTCTGCCATAAGAGGCAAATCACCAAAAATGTTTGATTTGTTTATTTGGGGTTTTACGTCGCTTTCAACACTGTACAGGTCATATCACGACGGGTAGTTGGAAGGGCAGAGGAAACCAGTACATAGAGTTCGCTAGGGTTGTGTACTGTAAACTGCCGACCAACGGCAAGCAACTACCAGCTTTCCCACTTGAGGCCGTGCGGGGATCGAACCCCCGGCCTCAGAGGTGGGAGGTGAGAGTGTTACCACTCTGCCACCGTGGCCCCTCCAAAAATGTTTGACGGGAGGGGGTTAAATAGACAGCTGTTTCTATATTTCTGTGCCTTGGCCTCTGACCTAATGGATGACATAAAGTCCTCAACTTCAGACTTTAGTTCACCTGTGAGAAAAGCCCTGCCACCTCCCAATGTGGCTTATGTTACACCCATTTGCAGCTAATCTTCGTCTTATTTTTCAAGGACCAGGCCGGATTCCCATTTTATGCAACCAGACTTGTAGGGTTGGCCCGCAGGCCATCCTGCTTTGGTAGAGAGAGTGAATGGTTTCATTAAGTTGTCCACCGCAGAATCTTGCATGAGTCATTTTGATTGTTGCAACATCCAATCGGGTCATTGTGTGGACTGTTGTTGGTGGACCATCAAATCATGAGTTAAATCTGAAAAACACTATTACTGGCCTTATCAATGTTCGCTGCAAACATTTGAATTTGTTGTTAAAAAGCAATTGGGAAAATAGTGCAGTACTGCTTCCCTGCATAAGTTGGCCACAGTCATAAGTTGGCCGCCCTCACCACAGCTTCACAGGACTTTAACATGAGTGGCCTACTACACTCTGAAACCATGTATTATTGTTAAACTTATTATATGCAACAGTTTTCATTGGTGTACAATAACCTATTTGTCTTTCTGGAGCCTGTAGATGAGCCGCGGCCAACTTATGACTGCGGCCAACTTATGCAGGGTAGCAGTACAGCTATTGGATCATTGAACTTATTGTGTGGATCATGTAGCCAGCTCGTCAAAATCGCCAACAAAACATGGGTATGACAAAACAGCAAAACACCTTAAAAATAATCCAGAATGTTTTTTTCCTGTCATCAAAGGGACCACTAGGGTATGGCAGCACATAGAGGAGTCAGGTATAAATTAAAGTGTAAAGAAAATATGGGGGGTGTACCACCTGTAGTGTGGTGCATTAAAACTTTATTATCTACAGCACTATCACTTCCTAGCTGGTAATGGTGGGGGGTTACTCCTACTAGAGCTGTTTGGTGATAGTAGTTCAGAGTATGGATTTGCCTTCACATCAATGATGCTACAAACATATGGTCTATCACTTAATCTCAAAACCTGTCTTAGTTAGTGAAATTTTGATTTTTACTATAGAGGTGGCAAACAGTGTTTCATTCAAATTGTGACTAAAAACACAACATAAATTAAAACAACATAATGACTGAAGTTTATGCATCAAAGCCATTTCCTCTGTGAAATCAGTAAGAGTTGGAAATATTGACATTATAAAATGACATCACAACCACAAAGCGTTGACATGGTATTTAAATGAAGACAGATAAGGGCTTCAAAATTGTTGTTTTCAACTTATCACTGCCCAGACCTATTTCAAAAAGGTCTACATCTTACTATCCATATAAAACTCATGTCATCACAGAGCTAAAACCTAGACTACCAATGTTAAGACCTGAAACCACCTTAGGATAGTTTTCAAAGGTATTGATTTTACTGTTCATGCCTTGATCATAGCAATGATACTATAAACATACAGGTCCCTCATTTTTTTCATTTCTTTAAATATTTTTTTGTACACTAAAGGCATGGTTATTGACAATTCAGAAAGTCATAAGTACATGACACTGCAAAAACATGCACAAAACAAAACACATAGTGGTATTCATTAATATACTTGAAAAAAAACTAATGAACTTTGGAAAAAAAATAATATAAGATCAGTTGTTTCCTTTGAGACTCAAACTCTATCTGAATAGTATATACTGCTTGCAATAGCTTTAATATATCTTTTAATATGATTATTAACTCCTTCAGCATTATCAGAATAGCCTGGGAGTTTTAAATATGTTTTAGTCTTTGATTTAAGCAAAACCAGATATTCAACAAAAACTTATGGTTTTTCATTTGTTTTTGAGTTATTGATATACCATTTCCCTATCAAAATTAGAATGTTTTGAATCACATTTATAGAGCTTAATGTTTTTTCATTTACTCCATAGCCAAAAAGCACTTCACAAATAATATATTCTGTATCCTTTATATTTAACACTTTGTTCACCCACCTCCGTATTCCTCCCATATTTTTACTTAACCCACACAGAAAGAAGTGATGGTCTATTGTATCTGTTAATTCACAAAAATCACATTTTGAAGAATTTTTTATTTTCCATGTATATAGATTTAAATTTGCTAATCTATTTTGATTTTGTACTGGAAAGATTGAAGATACGCTTATTTTACTATATAGTGAACAATATGAAATATTTTCCCCTGGCAGCTTCTTCAAGAAAAGGAAATATTTCTATCCATCTTTCCACAGATGATGACACTTGTAACTTATTATTCAAAGTTATCCAGTACCTTATTCATTAATTTACAAATTTCTGTTAAAATTTACCTCTAACTGGAATGAGTGGTGTTACACTTCCTATAATATTCGTATCTGTTTGTTTTTGATTGCATCCTTCCAAGTTCTTGGTATGGAGTCAATGATCTTGTTATATGACAATATGTCTATGTTTAAATTAGCTTTAGTTCAAAGGCGAGTAACAAGCCAAGTTCAGAGGTCACAAGAAGGTTAAAGAAGGTCAAAGTTGTGTTAGAGGGTTTTATTTACATGTTAGTTGTAAAATATTGGTTTAAAAATTTTTAAAGCAACATAAAATAATCACAGACAATGTTGACAACTCATATCAAATAGTAAGTGTATATGTTCACAACTCGTGTTAATCATGTAAAACTAGAACAACTTCTGTAAAATAATAAGTTCTAAAATTCACTTAGAAAGTAAAATAGTTTCAGTATTAGTCGATAGGGGGGAACTAGGGTCAGGCTTAATCCTCCCTAATTGTAAGTACAAGTGAAGAAACGAGAGGGGGCCACCAGGGAAATGCCTGGTCATGCCTTGGACTACAATATCTGTGTTTCTGTTAAGTGTCATGATCGAGAGGGGGGCTCTGGGGGTCAGCCTGGGGCCGCCTAAATATAAATCCTATTCGCAATCCATGTAACAGGTAGGGAGGTGGGCCTAACTTTTTGAAACACTTCTTGTTTTCTTCAAAACTAAATTCAATATGGCGTCAGATCCAAACAACTGTTGGTAATTGAACCCCTAACACAACTTGATTGGTTGATAGTGAAATGTGAATAACTAATTAAAGGTACCTAAAGTTTTAAGGTGTGAAACTGAAGTAGCCTGACAGGCGGTGCTACCCATAGTAAACTCTTTGAAAGACAAAATACTACCATCTTTTGATAAATCTCCTTTTTACTAAATAGTGAGTGTCAATTTCCTGTACTCTAAGAACAAGGGATTGTAAAGGTTTATCTCCACAACATATAAATTTATTATTAAAAGTAAATTCATTAATGCTTTCCTCACATGATTTTGGAGGAATCCCATGAAATTGTACCCAACAATCAAAAAACCTGTCTCTAATAAGGGGTGAGAAACTTAAATCGTTGTGTTGGTGGTAACTTATTTCTCAGTATGCCTTTAGCTATATTTAATAAACACCAAGTTAAACATTGTCATTTACCTGTAATTCCACGAGTAATTGTTTTATCTATTTTATATAACCAACTAGTTTCGTTTGACCATAATATCATATGTTGTGACATGACCTATGCAGTGCTGAAAGCGACAATAAAACCCAAATAAATAAATAACAAGTTTGCCAGAATTAACTGAATTAATTATACATCAGGCGAACGTGCTAGTTAATGTCTGATCATTATCTTAACCTATTTTTTTACCTTTACCTTAAGGTGGTATATATTTTTAATTAGCTAGAGGTTTTTCATTGTTACTAATATTGACTTTGCACAATTTGACTACAGTTTCACTAAATTCTAGTATTTGTCTTTGTTTTTCGCCTTATTGTTCCTTCCAAAAATTTATTTTGAAAAGCACTGGGCGTGGTCAAGAATATCCACAGTGTTTTATTTTTGTTTACATAAGAGAGTTGGATATTTTATTTATAAGAGTAAGTATGGCACGGCTATATAGGGACCTGAAGTAGCAGTTGGTATACCTCGTTTCAAAACGCATCTCTATGGTCACACAGGCCAATCACATATACATGTATGCATGTATACAACTTATGACATCTGACATCCTGTTCAAGATTTTATCAAGTGATTATTTTATCAACATGCATCTAATTTTCTGTAATGGCAATGCAATTTTACTGATCATTTTTTTTCTTATACTACATACCAAAGTAAACATGTAACCAACAAGACATAAATGAGAAGGTGGGATAAAATCACAAAGGTTTAGCCGCATATACCACAATTTGGTGACAGAGGTCACTTTGACATGCAAATAAAATTCAGTGTTTTACATCACGCTTAGTACCTTACTGTTGATATTGCGGTGGGTAGTTGGAAGGGCAGAGGAAACCAGTACATACAGATGATCAAGGTTCTGTACTGTACTTCCGTACTACCAACCAGCAGCAAGCGATTACCATCATTCCCACTTAAGGTCAGGGCAGGATTCAAACTCCATTCTCAAAGATTGGAGGCAAGTGTGTTATTACTGCAGTACAGCGGCCTCTCAAATTGCTAATTGGAAACAACTGATAAGTTTGCACCGCTCTATCCACAACATTGCCTATTCTGTATTACCCCTACCTCAGACTGCAGGGCATGGGGTTGAGTCAGGACAATCCTGGCAGCTCCAAACAAGCATTTGATTCTTTTAGGGTTGGTCGAATTTTTGGTTACTTCTTATGCCAGATTGTCCTTCCCCCTTGACCCACATTTAATATGTTGTATAGCCACATTTTAAAATGACCTCTTTAGAGCTTCCCACAATGAAAATGTTTTCTAAAACATTACCTTTATTCTTAAATATCATGAGCTTCTCAGCCCTGAGAATGATCAGGAGTTAAATTTGAAGTAAACAAGTTAAGTCAGGCACTGCAACACAATTATGCTGCTCATAATCAGATTAGAGCTCCCTACATTTCCATAAACACAGGCCAGGGACTTGGTTTGAATCATATTTGTCTGAAGCAATAACTGTCACACTAAAGAACTGCAGCGTGTGGGTTGGGAATGTGTTCATATTAATAGGCCTTTGTGGTAACTTCTCGGTAGTCTTACATGGGGCTCAAACTTGCACTTTTTCTTTTAACAAATACACAAATATTTCATATTCATGAAGTTTTGTATTTGTATTTATACTCAGCGCAACATCTCCATGTACTACAGGACTCAAAATTCTATATGGCCCATCTGACTGTACAAGTACATTCCAACTCCAAAATTACTGACATTCCCCTAACTGACAGTTCCCAAGAAGTAATTAGAGACACAACATGGGATACATAATATTTATTTTTTCTACTTTACTACCTGATTTCTACCAGGCACAATATGAGCATTTAAAATATTTTAAAAATTTTAATTTAGTGATGTATTTGTACCCTAACTGGCCAAAGAACCTGCCTGGAAAATTCCTAAGCAAAGTGAAGTTTAACCGTAGTCAGCTCCAAGGTCATATAGCTGACCTTCAACTATGGAAGGTCAAGATCACAACATGACAAACGGTCAAAGAAAAGCAGGCAGCGTGAGCAGTAGGTATAAAATTATCTTTCTAAAGTCCATGGGTTCTATATCAAATGACTGCCCAACCCACCGGCCAATCAAGCAACAATTAGGTCATGAATCCAGGTCCTGGAGCAATGACTTCCAAGGTCAAAGCCGATGTCAAGATCAAACTGACAAACGAAGCAAGGCAAGGTAAAGTGACCAAAAATGCTAGTCAGTGTGTTCCCAGCTGATAACCCATAAAGAGGGTTGACATTCCCCTAACTGAAAGACAGAGTCTCAAGGATGACTATTGATCAACGCCCTTGAGGTTCTTTAACCTGCCACTGGGGACAGGACCCAATGACAGAGAACCGGTGTTTTAAGTGGTCATCTGAGTCACTAAGTTCTCATACATGTTATGAGATATAAGTCATAGCACTATGCTTGGCTTTTTAATAAATCTGTATATCTAAGAGTACATTTTACATATATAAACTGAAAGTTGATTACATCAATTGGAAGTGTTCCCTAATTACAAGCAAACTCGCGCCTTAAACAAGACTAACTTCAGAAACAAAAAAAGACGGTTTGTAAAATATGGCATAAATGTTTCCATTAAAATATACTTGTCACACTGTTGTTTAAAGTGGTCATTTTTAAACAAACTGTACGATTTTGTGGGCATTCTTCCCCATTAACCGAACTTGTTATTTTTGATAGTGTAACAACTTATGCATTGTTTTGACAGTTTCTCCACACTTTCAAAAAATACTACTTGGAGTCTTTACTTGGTACAACTGATTAAGTTAAAGCCTTCTTTGTATTTTCTGTGTGCAAAAACGTGGGTTTATATTGATTAATCTTGTCGCACTTAATCTTGAGGGTAATATTCAAAACATCCACACGATTGAAATGTTGAACCTTATTCATCCTCTTCTCCATCTGTAAGTAAATACTTTTTATACTGGATTATTAACCAAACACAAGTCCTGAGTTAATACAACCAAATAGGCATTACTAATTCCCCAAGGCCAAGTTTTGTATGTTACTATGAATTACTAAGAAACGTAAGAACATGTAAGAAATCTATTAGTGTAAACATTAGGCTATCCTGACCTATTAGTAGGGTAAAGTCAACCCAACCTTACCCAATAAACAATACTGGATTACTAGTGCCTAAGTATTTACTTCATTAAAAATAGCATTACTATAGACTCAACCCAAAATATTATCCCACACATATTATCTCTATTACAAAGCAACTAGTAGCCTATCTAAAAATAATAATATTGTATTTATTACGGTCAGTACATTAGTGTACTTGATGCAAGGGCATGTAAGCTGTCATTTACCTGTGATTGGAATTGGAATGAACTATCAGATGATATCAGGAACATTCAACTTCCATTGAACATCTTCAAAAAGAAACTAAAAACTCATTATTTTAAAACAGCATATTGTAGAGAAGAAGAACAAGATTGTTTTTTTCTGAAATAGAATTGCGCTATATAAATATGTCATGTTATGTTATGTTACCTGTTCCACCAAAGGTTTAAGCGCTGATTTGCCCTGGGACCCTTAATCCTTGAGAGTCGGTGAAAAAAAACATGAAAAAATGGGCTGGAAAATGTAATCCTGATCCAGGTCTGGGATCAAACCCAGATCGTCACCAGAAAGCCTCAGACCTCCACAGACAAGTCATGATCATTCCCCGACTATGAAGCGATTAAGCCATGTTTGTGATAGGTTTCAACCCCGATCCTGTCGGGGATATACAGACTGGTTCCCAGACTGGTCTGAGGCTTCCTCTGGCCTCCTGGGACTAATAACAGATTTCCCAAGACTTTCCTAAGATTTTTGTTGGGGTCTGAGACTAAGTCTAACTAGGAGTTACAGGACGCCTCAGACAACATAGGATTGCATAACTTTGGGTCTAAGTGAAACTGGTTGATTGTTTTGGGTTCTATTGCGCCTTAGAGTCTCCAAGGACTGTGTAAATAATGCATCACGTAAAATAGACAATGCACATTACATTTTGCTGTAATCTCGCATTAAGGTTAAAACTTAACCTTGATTTATGTAAATCACAATTCTCTGCTTACATTAAGATAATCCTATAGCAATCTTGTCAATCCACTTTTAATTCAAACCGGACTTCTATATATAACTAAGGTAGTGCGAAACTGAAAAAAATAAATATATTATCTACAATGCCTCATCTTTGATCCTGAACTTTATACAAGATCATATCATACTTGGATCATACTGAGTAACATCTACATGAGAAACTAAGGGCTTAACACATCACATGGCAAAAAAATGAAATTATGTCCTTGCAGGTCTAAATTGCCGTGTGATTATAAGCTGGACATTAAACTTTATTTTGGAAGATTGTGTTAAACGATAGAAACAGGTTCGTCAGAGAAGGTGCAGTATGTTAACAAGAATTCAGTAGAATTGTACTGTGTCACCAGCTTTGGTTAAAGACTGAACGGATGAAATTCAAAAGGACAAAAATTATGCTGGTTAGACAAAAATATTCGGCTGACTGGCAGTATTTTTGCAGATCCAGACCATCTTTCAGAAGGATTGAGCCATGGTGAAACCCCATGAAAAATATAACCTAGATCCAATATACATGTTATGACAAATGCACACATGCAGATAGCGAGGCAAAAACACAAAGTTATTACTTATCAAGATTTCAATAGATGTCAGCAGTCAGCAGAAAATTCAATAAAATATCATTTTGGTACTGTTTAACTGCTAGTCATATGACCATACAAGTTAATTCTTCTGTCTGGTAACGCGTCATAAGTGACCTACTTACATCAGGAAGGTGAAACAAAACTGAATAATTTGTTTCCAAATATATTCCCCTATTTACAGAAATAATTCTTACAATATATATGTGTTAATATACAGTACGCACATAAATTATTTTTTGTAATTCCATGGTTTCTATGTCAGAAACAAAGTTGTTTTTACTTCCAAAGGAAAGGTCCTGGATTTGCCGGACAGAAGAATGCATTGTGCTAGATGGGTCCTGTCTTGTCTGCCTCCTCTCTTCATTAAGGAAACAAGAACGTATATTTGTTCACCTCCTCTGTTCATGGATGAAAGAAGCAATTATATTTGTTCACCATTTTGTGGAACAGCAAACAAGCAAGACCAGTGTTGCCATGGCAATACTTGCTGCCAGATATTGCTGAAAAGCTAACCAGCTCCTCTTCATGCAGGGTTTTGGAATGCAAAGAACCCACAAAATATAAGTCCAAGAAACAGAAAAAAGTGTTGCCATGGCATGCCATGCCAACACTTGTTGCTAGGTGTTGATGATAAACTAATCAGCTCGTAGGTGTGTAGGGGTTTGGAATCTACAGGGGTTTGGAATGTAAAGAACCCCAAGAAAGATTTTTAAGCCCAAGAAACATAAAGTGTTGCCATGGCAACACTTGTTGCCAGGTGTTGCCAAAAAACTAATCAGCATAAAAATATTTATGAGTCCAAGAAACAGAAAAAAGTGTTTCCATGGCAAAGTTGTTGCCTGTTATTGTTGTTAAGCTGGTCAGCTCGAATCCATGCAGGGGTTTGGAATGCAAAGAACCCCAAAAAGGATTTTTAAGCCCAAGAAACGGAAAAAAGTGTTGCCACGGCAATACTTGTTGCCAGATAATGCCAAGAAAACAATTACACATAAAATACACATTGCCATTTTACACATAAATTTTCATGCCATGAAACCTTCACAGCAATTTCAGCTGAGACACATAAACAAATACCTGTAAATGAGCAGCAATGAAGGGTGATTCAAAGGGAAAGGGAAAATAATATCCATGTCCAGCAGGATGGATATAACAATTAAAATATGTTGTAACCTTAACTCATTTTCAATGAACAGGTTTTTATGGTAACATTACAATAAAGATCCTGTTTTGGTCTAGATATGTTTACATGTTTAATTTAAATGAAAAACTACCACTTTAATACTGCCAAAATATCATAAAAAGTTGTCCTAACCTTAAACTGATGTAAGTCAATGCAAATGTTAATAATTTAAGGTCATGTTAACCATGCAGACTCTGTTCAAGATTACATATATCCAAAATTTAAATGTGCTTAAATATAGTGCACATAATTTAAGATATTATCCAAAATTTTAAAAGAAAAGTAATTATAATTATGCCATTACTGAGAGTTAAAGGTCACCTCAGTGTAGTTTTATGGCATTTCTGTAACATCAGTTACATGTACGTGCAAAATATAGATCAAATATGTCATGCCATTTTTTGTATACTTAGTGAAATCATAGAACAAGTTGAGCTCAGTAACATTCTGTTACACATGAGAGTTTAAGGTCACCTTAAAATAGGGCACAGCTTCAGGACTAGATACATCAACAAAATTTAAATTAAATCTATTATGCAAATTTGAAAAACTCTCCAGAAAATGAAAAATTTTAATTCAATATAGTTATCTTATCACTAGGAGTATAAGATCACCTTAAAATAGGCTACACCTTGAAGATCAGTTACACCCACGTACCAAATTTTGAAATGAATCTGTGAATCTTTAAGCTATTGCCCACAAATTGCAAAAGAAAAATTCAACATAAATGTGCTATAAGTGAGAGTTTAAGGTCATCTTAAAATAGGGCACATATCGATGACTGGTACAACACCCATATGCCAAATCTGAATTTCATCCTACAAGCAATTTTTGACATATTTTCCAGAAATAAGGTGTGATGACGATACTATAGGTGATCCATCATAGCTGCGTGACACCAAACTGTTACTACCTTAAACTCATAAGTTTCTAAAATATCAGCAATTTATTGTAACCTTACAAAAGAGACCTTTTTTCTTTTTGTGTAAATATATGTACATGATGAATATCGATGAAAAAATCTTCCAAACACCTAAACAATTGTCCCAACCTTAAAGTCAATGTTAGCTTAAGGTAAGGATTTTAAGGTAATCTTTTCCTGAAGGTTCTGTTCAAGGTTTGTTACCTCCACAACTGAAACATGCCTAGAATTGCTCAGTATTTGAAATACTGTTCAAAAATTACCAAACTTAAAGTGAATAAAATTCTATTATTACTGGGATCTTATGGTCACTTTATTATATGACACTTATCATATACATGCAAAATTTGAATGAAATTTCTCAAGTTATTTTCAGTGTACTCTATGGAAAAACAAACAAATGTAAACTCAACAAATAACTTTTTAATACGTGGTCACCTTAAAATAGGGCAGTAACCAGTAATAACCACATGGCAAATTTGAATTGAATCCATCAACCCATTTTTGAGATACTGTCTGGAAACGAAAAACTTTAACCTCAATATAAATATGTTACTACTGGGAGTTTAAGGTCACCTTAAAATAGGGCACACCTTGAGGACCAGTTACATGCACATGCCAAATTTGAATTTAATCCATCATGCCATTTTTAGAAACACCTAAACAATTGTCCCAACCTTAAAGTCAATGTTTGTTTAAGGTAAGGATTTTAAGGTAATCTTTTCCTGAAGGTTCTGTTCAAGGTTTGTTGCATCCACACCTGAAATATGCCTAGAATAGCACAATATTTGAAATACTGTTCAAAAATTACCGAACTTAAAGTGAATAAAATTTTGTTATTACTAGGAGTTTAAGGTCACCTTATTGTATGACACTTACCTATGGCCAGTTACATATACATGCAAAAGTTGAATGAAATTTCTGAAGTTATTTTCAGTATACTCCATGGAAAAAGAAAAAAACGTAAACTGGACATAAGTTTTTATACAAAGTAGTTTAAGGTCACCTTAAAATAGGGCACACTGTCAAAACTTGTCACAACCACATGCCAAATTTGAATTGAATCCATCAAGCCATTTTTGAGATATTGTCTGGAAACGAAAACAAACTTAAACTCAATATAAGTATCTTACTACAGGGAGTTTAAGGTCACCAAAATATACAGCACACCCTGTGGAGCAGTTACATCCACATGCCAAATTTGAATTAAATCTGACAAGCCATTTTTGAGATACTGTCTGGAATACAAAGTGTGACGACAGACGAAACCGATGCCACAAAATGAGATGACGAAACAATCCCTATATGCCATGCAGCATGAATGCTGGTGACACAAAAAATGTGAGAAATATTTACCTGCCTTTTTGTTGTAGTTAGCTGGTGTAAATAACTAAAATAAATGAACACCTTATTGACGCGTTTTGTTGTGTTCTTTTTGTAGTTAATTGGGCGTGTTTACTGTTATTGTGAAGACTCTTTCCCAAATGCCATGAACAAAGTTATTAGAGGGATAAAATAAATAACATGTTCATGCTGAAGTCCCCTCAAACAGCGGGATATATATATTTTTTTTTGTATACAACGGCGCCTTCGTACCATGGATAATTAGTGTCAATAACTTCACCAATATCTCAAAACCTTATAACCTACAAATATGTATTATATATCACTAGAAAGAACTTTTTACAGCACTTCTACCCGTTTTTGTTGCATAAAATCCATGCAGAAATGAGTGAGCAACGGCAAGTTAAAGATTGCTGTTTTTTATATTCAGTGGTGTCCTTGTATATGTTGACGTCTTTTTCAAATTTTCTCTAGAAATATGAAGTTTATTTGGTCACAAATAATACAAAATGGTGGATAATAAAAGTAAAACCTCCCTCATAATACATACACAGAAAACAATATATCACTCATGAAGATTAACAATATAATGCTCGTGCTGTGATCTCCTATAATATTGCCATCTTCATTCGTGATATATCTTTTTACCTCGGCCAAGGAGGTTATGTTTTCGCCTGGGTTTCTTTGTTTGTGCGTTTATGAACAAGATAACTCAAAAACTTATGGACGGATTTTGATAAGGAACAAATGGTTATATTTGGGGAGTGATCCGGATCACTATCTGGATCTTGTGGATCCATGACATGTAATTTTTAAAGACACATACCTCAAAAAGTTATTGATGGATTTTCATGAAATTTTCAGGATATGTCCTAAATGAGACAAGGAACAAGTGATTAGATTTTGGGAGTGATCTGGATCACTGTCTGGATCATCTGGATCCAGGCTTTTTAAAGGAAGTTATAGCCAGATAATTTTAGGGTGGATTTTGATGATAGTCCAGAAATTGAGCTCCCTTGGCAGAGGTACATGTATTTTGGGAAGTTTTCCTATTGTAACATAAACAAGTAATATAAATGATGCAATCTTGTGGGAATTTAACACATTTCCAAGAAGTCCGGCCTTACGGATGCATTAATAATTCAATGTAGATATCATGACCGAAGGAGGGATCGGTCAAGGATGAGCGAATAGTTGAGCACAAAAAAGTTATAACTCAATTTCTCCAATCCATTGTGTGTAAAACACCCCCATGTTCTGAGAATATAATAATTAATTATATTTTATAGTGCTGACTCAACCCACATTTCATTTTCATAATTCATGGCAGGTCCATGAGTTTCATTTTTTTCCAAAAAAAAACTGATATCATAAAACCACTCACTGCTTTTTGTTTAGATAGCTTTTGGTTATAAAATAATAATATTTACACAGAACTCAAATTGATGTAGACATCATTTAAGCAGCTGATGTTCAAAATGGGATGATGAGTTTAATTACCATAAAGGGTCTGTTTCCATGTTAGCGGCCAATAGTGGAGAAGACTTTGGAGTGAGATAGACTAGTCTGAGTAGGTAAGCCTTCAAATATCATCTGAACCCAGTGACACTAATCTAGGTTCTGATATCTTGAGAACATTCGTTTCCTTCAGTAGAAGCAGCTACAGTACAGCTGCAGATCTCCACATGTTTGTACATTAATAATTGAATCAACTTTAAAGAGATATTTTATACCGCAGTGGTGTCGTGCCTGATATGTTTGACATTTAAGCACATGCGTTAGACTTAATATTCATCGATCCAAAGCCAGGTTATGCTAATACTTAACTACCAATATATATTTGTAGCCTAGCAATAGCCAGATAGGTTTGGTATGGTTAGCTTGGTTTATGGGAGTTGATTGATTATTTAATCCGTTGGTTTAGCCAGTTATAACCAGTTCCACTTCCGTGAATTTTTTTTAACATAGGACCTAGTACTTTTAAACTTAGGGTGCTGATAGGAATCATCCTATCAAAAAGGGCAGGACAAGTTATAAGCCATGTGATATATACCAAGTTAAAAAATATAAGGATTAGGACAGAAAATGTCAACCTTTATAACCTACTTTTGACTGCTACAGTTCATAAAGATCAATGGTATCAGGACGTCCTGCCCACCCTTTTGTAACCTGTTTTCAAGACGGCTCTGTTGGTGTAAAAGTGTTTACAAAGTGATTATCCAAAATACTTTGAACCTTTCCATATACCCAGACACTGTGTGAAGCAAACTCATGGAAGTCAATCTGGTGGCATGCTGCTAGAGGTCCTACACTTTGCATCAATATATAAGTCTAAAAGCATTTTGGCCTCAGCTTTTTGGAATTTTTGGAATGATCTGCCTAATGATGTACATTTAGCCAAATCTCTCTCTCCATTTAGGAAGAAGTGGAAAACCTATGTCTTTGCAAAAGCATATCCACACTAGTTTTCTGGTTTTGTATCGGTTTTTCTCCAGGGTGCCGACCCCTGCAATGTTTTTGTTTTATTTAATGATTATGATCTCTGTTTTTCTGGTATTATGCGCCTTATTGTCTGTCAATAGATGGAGATTAAGTGCTATAAAAGTACCATTAGAATTAGAATTAAGAATCGGCACCTCCTGCAGCTAATGTTATCTTGGAACAAGGTCGCTCGGCTCCACTTGTAGAACAAAGTATAAAAGATAGTAGCAGTAGCCAAAAATAAGTTATGGCCTAAAACTTAGTTAAAGAATAATCACAAATACTTTACAATAGATAAGACTGGTCATGAGTATTCAGAACAGAAATGCTCACGAACAAGGTTTAGATATTAGGTTAAGGCTTGTTCACAGCATTCCATGAGGTCAATTCTTATCTGAATCTTGGTTCATGATTTTGTCCTTATTGCTCCATAAACGAACCCCATACGTTTAAAAACCAGTTGCCTCACAAGCCATTTCAACACTGGTTTACCCCTCTGGCATGTACATTTTAGTTCAGCGTGTGCAGGTTCATAGCAGGTTTTGCAAACATTTTTTAAAAACCTAATATGCATTGGAAACCCTGCCTATGCTGTGGCAAAGGCATCCTATCCGAATATAAACTAAGTATTATAGACTTATGACACTTAATGAATACTACTAAAATACAAAATTCTTCGAGCAACAAACAAGCAAAGATGAATTAAATATATTTGGCTCGTATGTAGCTTGTGCGGCTAGGTATTATCTTTTAAGTGGATATGTCTCTTCTGTTGGGCTACATTCAGAGCTGTAATGTAAGGCTAGTTGACAAAGAAAATCTAATTTGTTTTAATTTAATTTCAGTGCACATGCCTTTGTGTACTCAATGTTTTCTGTCAATTTGTCTTGCGTGTTTAATAACAAAGAACAGTATTTTTCACCACCATGTCTTCAAATTAGTAAAAGGAAGATTTATTGTTGCTGGGAGGTTAATTACATCTCAAGTTTTAATGTCTGAAGGAAGAATTGGCATATGTGAGATTCTGACGAAGGAAAAAAATTAAAAGGTTATTTAGACTTAACAATTGCAATTAACTGTAGTTAGAAAATCAATGTCTGAAAATGACTAATTTCATACTTAAAAAATAATCCACAAATTAGAATTTCCCAATATGACTCCCTGGTTCTGAGTGCACGTTCATGTAAGAGATTTTGTTTACCCTTGACTGACACACAAAAGCCCTGCTTCTTCCATGTAAATGGTCCATAATTAACACATAATTATCAGAGGGCAATAATGTCACCAAAATACAATTATTAAGGTTGTTTGTGTTTTTCCCTAATGTTTACAAGTAATTAACAGCCAAATAGGCTGTTTTCTTGAGTACATAAAAACTGCTGATGAAATAAAGGAAACATGTTGCTTATGTAAACCAAATTGATTAAAAAAGACAAAGATGTTTCTTTTGGTGTACGGAGAAAGGCCCTACAGACAAAACCCCTTCATGAGAAAAACTCTTACACTTTTGACGCCCTTGAAGAAAAACCCTTTACCATTTTTTCAGACCGAGGTCTTACCAAAGAAGACATGGATGACAGGGTAGCTCATGTGGGTAGGCCTTTGCAAACAACTAACTTCTGAGTGTTTTTCTAAAGAAGGCAATAGAGATTTCATTGTGTACATTGTAAGGTAGGTCATTCCAAATCTTAGGATCATTTAAGGCAAAACTATTACCAAAATGTTTGACTTAGAAAGTGAAGAGTGGAAAGATGAAACTGCAGTCCCTAGGGTACTGTAGATCAGACTGACTGGAGATGTAGGGGTCGTGCAGCTGTATGGGGCAACTGTTTGGAACACAGGAAACATTTGGCAAAGGTTAAAAAATGATGGGTACAAAAACCATTGATAATAGAATGTTTTTAAAACATTTTATGTATACCGTTTATTAAACATTTAATGATAAATGTTAGAAAAACATTACAAATGAACATAATAATGTCTAAATAATTATGGGGTCATAGGTCAAATTAAATATCTTTTTAAGGTTGTTCACTAATGACAATATTATTTTTATGTCTAAAATTGTAAGATAGTGGCACAAAAATTGTCCCTCCATTCAATTCTTACTTTTATGGACTGCATGTTAGGCAGTTTTTGACAAAGTGCTCTGCAATCCATTATTATTGTTATTGTTTGGGCATATTTCAAGGTGAAGGTTTAATAAGCATTCTGAAATATGGGTTTTTGATCGAATGTTTTCAACGTTTGATCAACGATGTTGTTTAAACATTTTATGTGTTTCTTAACCATTTCATGATGAATGTTTGAAAAATATTTCATACATAACCTTCATTTCTTCAGCTGTTTTATAAATGTTTAAAAAACGTTTTCAATCAAATCTAGCTTCTTGAGTTAATTTAAACATTTTTAAATAGGTAGTGCTAAAATAATATCTGGATTTTTTATGGAGATATAAGGTCAAACTCAGACCCCAACTTGCATGAAATTATGGCCCTAATTCGAAGAATAGTTTTTCAGTAATGCTTGTGGATATTTAAAAAAAATACAAAAATAATTCTGGAGATGCAATCCTGATCATCTTTATGGAAGAACTAGCCACAAGTAAACCCCACCTTGTGTGAAATAATTTTTGGTTTATACATGCGGACATTGCTATAAATAATAAAAAAATACAATTCTGGAGCCCCAATCCAGATCATGTTTATGTATTATCAAGCAATAAGTAGAATACACCTTGTGTGAAAAGAGGACTGTAGTTTAAATGAATACTTTTTGAGCTATATGCGTGGACCAACAAATGGATGCAATAAACATTAATTAAAAGAAATCCATGTTAAATACACACAAAAAAGTGCAATCATACCATTTGTGTTCCAGATATGACCAGTTTAAAGCAGAAAACAGCTCTAATGTTCTAAAGAGACTCTTTCTTAAGTGCTCGCTTTTCTATATATAACAATTTTTACTTCTTTTTTTTTTGTTGTTTTTTTTTGTTTTTTTAACACGAATTTCATGAATTGTGGTGTAACATGATGAGTACCTGTTTCATTATTAAAGTTAAGTTGCAATGGGCTACGGTAGTACTAGGTGACCGCCTGAGTTCTAGGTGTGGTCTGCAATGTATCTGAATTTTTTCTTTCACCAGACTTTGAAATATTCTAGTGCACCACTCATGTCCCTGATGGCTTTAAAGCTCTGATGTCACTGCCCTACTGATGACTTTGTGGCTCATTTCTGTAGATCCAAAGACTTTTCAGCCTTGTTCACCAGCATATTAAAATATACTTAGTACACTTATCTCTAAAACACTGCTTAAAATATTCACTTATACATCCATTCCATGGAGACCCTAGGGCAATTGGGGTTTTTCCTTTAACATGTTTCAAGCCATGATCAACAGAGGGTCTTGTGAGCACCTTTTATTAAGTGGTGATCATTAAATGATCTCGTGAGCATGACTTATTTGCTCTTGATCACAACTTAAATCTGGTGTAGTGTCCTCCAGATGATTTATATATTGAACAAAAAAAACACAGAAACAATTCTGGATCAGCCTAATGAATAAATATGTAAATATTTATGTCCTAATAAGGGCACCATACCATTCTGTTTTTTTGTTTTCAAACACTCTTCATATCAAGAAGAAAACCTTGCTGGATGCTCATTAGGAGCAGTAGTTTTGTAATACAGAGGCCTGAGGCAAGGTGATTTAGAAAAAAAATGAAAAGATATTTTTTCTCTTCATGTCCAGATCAGAGGGCAAAAGCCCCAGAGGGATCTAACGTCAATTACATTACAGAGTCCGGATATTAGTCAGCTTTAATCTTTTTACCCCACTAAGGAGGTGGTTATGTTTTGGATGCTTTCATTTTGGTCTGTTTGTCTGTCCTTTGTCTTTGTTCATGGTTGCTATAAACTTAAGAATGGAACTTTTTGACTTTTTTATATGTGGGTAGGGCCTGGAGAGAGGACCAAAAAATGATTAAATATTGGAAAATATTCAGGTCATATTCTGGATACAAAAAACCCTGATTTTTTTTTCTTTTTTAAAGTCCCAGTTTCATTGTTTTTTCGCAATCATGCTATCCGATTATGAGGGTAAAATTGTAAAAAGTATTGGTGTTAAATTATGATAGTAGCTGACTTGGCGGAGGTTTTGGGCTCTAGGAGTGCTTCCTAGTTTTTTTCAATGAAAATATTCAAAAAAAATCATTGACAGATAAAAGGCTTGCTGAATATACCCAGCCAAAATGCTGCTGTGTAATCAGTAAGAAACCAGCAAATGACACTTTGGCTATTACAGCACCTGATTATTACAGAAATAAAACCTTGACTGGTACAATAATGCAACGCCAAAGAAGTATTTGCCAGAGGCAATGTGTAATTTGCCATCATTTGTTGGTAAGCCTTGAGGATATGAGGGTATGTAATATCCTGATACACTACAGGCAACATTTCAAGTAGCTCTAGATGACAGGCAAAAAGAAGCAGGATGCTATACCCATGCTGAAACCCAGTTTCACACGTCTAACTACAGTCTTACTAAAAAAGATAGAATCAGAATTGGTGAGGAGAAAAGCCAGGGTTTGACACAGAAAATGTAAAGAAAATATACAATAAAGATACTATAAATATATAGTAATATTACTGCAAGTACTTAGCCTAACATGAGAAGAGCAGAGAAGCTCCACAGAAAAAAGACAGAATAACACAGAACTAGGAGGAAAGGCAGTTAAAGAGCTACAGAAATAAATTGACGTTAACCCTGCAAAACTTGATATCGTCTATGGTAGACAGAAATTTCGCTGTGAATTGGCACAAAAAGCAGAGAATGCCTCAGTATGTAAGGTTTACAGACAGAAGTCCGGCAGTATATGGAAGAATAAGCATGCTTTTAAATACAGGTGTAATTTGGCCCTAACTTTCCCAAATAAAAGACATTTTTGAAGAAAAAAAACACATATCACTGATGCAGATGAACAATATGATACAAGTGAGTTTATATCTAATAGCAGTGGTTTTATCCTTCACGAACCACATACATGTTTGTGGTGCAGAAATATATTAGCAAAACCTGTATATTGTCCAAATAGAAGTGTTGTTTATTATACACACGATTTTTGTTGTTGTTGCCTGCACAACTTGTCAGTCTAGCAGGGTTTTGAAGTGTCAGTTTCACCCCAGTAAATGTTGTGTAAACTTTCTGTCAATAATACCTGGCAAGTAGTGAACTTTAGCTTCCCGCCATTTCCTGAACCCCAAGCCTCCTGCACTCTGGGGCCCTCATTCTTATTTTTGTCACTGAAGGGTTAAATGCATTTGGATTATTTGATCACATGAAAATTTTAATGGTGTACATTGATTTTAATATTTTAGTGAAAAATGTCTTCTCAGCACACAAACTTAGCCTTTTGCTCCAAACATGGTTTGGGAGGCTCGGTGGTGTAGCAGTTAGAGTTCTCGCCTCCAACTCTCTGAGGGCCGGGCCGGGTGCTTCATGTTGGAAAGTTGGTAGTTACTTGTCGATGCCCAGTGGTTTACAGTGCAGTATGCACTGGTTTCCTCCACCTATAAAGTACCCGTCGCAATATGACCCTGGCTGTTGAACGCGACGTAAAACAACAAATAAATCTAAATAAATCCAAATGTGGTTTAATATATAGATAATGGCCAAGTGGCGCTCCATTGTGTAAACTTAATGGCCTGAGGCCCTGAAAGGGCCGAAGGGTCATTAGGTTTACATAATGGAAGCATCAGGAAGCAATTATTCATTATAAAACCATGTAAATTAAAACCAATTTATAAATTCAATAATTTAACGCCTTGTACCAAATGATCAACCTAGACAATCTTTGCAGTGTTTCCTTTGGTGTTCATACCATATGGGGGCTTTTATAAATCAGTTCTATGTTTTTTTTGTTTCAATACACAATCAACATTGTTTCAGCATGTGTATCACTAGTTTTCCTTTATGGGAAAATATAATTTTGGTTAAAGCTTGAAAAGTTTTAATATAATCAAAGGTCAAAGGTCAAAGTTGGGGTTTTACGTCCCGTTCAACAGCCAGTTTAATATAATCTGACTGCCACAAATTTTAACCATAGCTAATGATAATTGATAAAATATGGATCTGTGACTTACAGAAAGCACTTTTCAGAAAAAATTAGACTGCTTATTTAACAATGCTGTGAATAATTTGTTTCAGGTTACTTTATTAATGTGTGCTTATTTTAAGACAGTAAGCTATTATTTTTGTGTTTCAGGCATTGAAAGTACTAGAAACTGAAGAATTACTTACTTGTTTTATTTTGTGTTGAAGTTTTTGGGTTTCTCAAGATTTTTATTTTGTGTGCTTCTTTGTCCCTTAATTTTGAATCAAGGAAAAATGCTTCCTGGAAATATTGTCTCCTGGAAAGAAAGCCTCATAGAAAGAATGCCTACTCCACATTTTGTATTTCAGTAATACCTTCTATAAACATTAATCCACAACATTAAGAACAAAATTTATTTCAACCACAGTGTATCATTTTAGAAGTATATAACAAACTGTAATAAGGTAAATTAAAATCTTTGTTTTGAATTTAAAAACATTGAAAATTTAAATCAAATTTAAACCCAGCAGTAATGAATTTCAGTACTGCATTTTTGAACAACGCTTTTTTTTACTTGAGTAAATTTTGAGCCACTAAAAACACTCCTTTTAATATAGTATGCTGGGTTAGATTTTCACAGTGAGTTTGTTTGAAAGTTAGCTGCTCTTTTGATTAAGTTCACAGATTATTGTAAAAAAAGTCAGATTGTAAAGAAATGCAAAGAATCAAGAAATATCCAACTTTATAAATTAAATCGCTTGTTTTTTATTTGTCAGGAGGTATTTTTTCAAGGTAGCATTTTTTCATGAGGTATTTTTCTATGAACTCTGAATGTCATTCAGAATTGAAAAGACTTTGTAAATGTACCCACAGAACTAATTAATATGAAAGAAGTTGTGAAAACATTTCAATATTGAATGCATTGTGCTGAGGTAACTACTAAGTACCCTTTTGTTCTTGGCAGACTGGCCATTGAACTAAACCACAATCCATTGTTAGAAAATAATGTAGTGTTAACTCTCCATTATGCAAAAATAATGGAGAGTTGAAACAATGAAAGGGTCGCCTGCCTGGGTTTTATAACATCCAAGACCTGTAGGGAGCAGGTGTAAAAGGACCCTTAATGTCAGTGCCCCAGTGGTGGTTGCTGACCAGTGGACGCAGTACACATCTCAGTGCAGCAGAATGACAGAAGGGACTTGGGTTCGAGCTCAGGACAGGTACCGGAGGACGTTACAAACCCCAAAAAGACAGATAACTTGGATACAAATTTAAACTTAATTCTGAGGAAAATGCACGATTTAGAGGATAAAATTGAGCAGCTGGAGAGGAAAATTAACCAGCAAGACCCCATTATGTCATCCTCGAGGTTCTTGCATAGCTCTCCAGCCAGGTCTAGTAAAAGTGCCAGAAAAACTGGGCTTCATCGCGTCGGGCATGCAACGCATCAAGAAGTCAGTGACTTATCTGATGAAGAGGAATCCAGATTTAGCTCTCAACCATCTGGTTCTCATCTATCGTGTATATCAGACACTGAAGTGTCGGATGTTCAACCTTCTCTGAATTTTCTTAAGCAAAATGGAGCCACACAGAGGAAAGTACAAAAGCAGTTACTGAAGTTACTGGGACAGTCAAGATCTACTGTTCACAGATCAGGTAAATCATTAAAATTGGGCTTACACAGGGCTGGGGACAATGCTGTGAAGGTGGAGATTCCCAGGCCCCACCACCATTGCTTCCGAAGTGTGGGGGAAACCTTCCAGAGTACAAGGACTTGTCCCCCATCGAGACAAACTGGCTTACAGCTCGTCATGCACATATAGTCCTCTCGCAGGACATGGAATGAGGGAAGGTAATTTGGAGACCTCCAGACACAGTCGAAAAAATCCGGATCCAGAATACAGCTCGTGTTATATCTGCCAGAACGAATCCCCCCCCAACACTAGGGACAACAAAGGTGCAACAAAGACAAGATTTGTGAGGATTTCAACAGAAATGAGTGCAAATTTCCGTCTGATTATGTGGCAGCTTGGCAAATTTGGAAGCATGCTTGCTCTTGTTGCTTTAAGGAAGTGGAACATTACTTCTATCACAAAACACAGGACTGCCTGCGACGTTGGACAGCGGACCAAGGGAAGAACAAAACAAAATGAATTAAATTCAACTTTAGAACAGTTAATACAAACAGACTTATAAATTTCTAACGTTTTTCACTCTCACCTCCCACCTCTGGGGCCGGGGTTCGGTTCCTGGCACGGCCTCAAGTGGGAAAGCTGGTAGTTGCTTGCCGCTGGTCGGCAGTTTACAGTACAGAGCCCTGACAATCTGTATGTACTGGTTTCCTCTGCCCTTCCAACTACCTGTTGTGATAACCTGTACAGTGTTGAAAGCAACGTGAAACCCCAAATAAATAAATCTAACGTTTTCCACAAGAATTTTAGTTGTAATGATCTTGAATAAATGGTTGGAGTAGCATTGTACCTGATGTGTCAAAGCACAACAAGGTGTGTTCTGAAACACAATTAATTGGAAGATTATGTAAGTGTGCATCAAAAGGGGTTGATTGGTATTTCATTCATAATATTGTTAAAGGCAACATTAGGGACAATGGCTTGAATAAGCAATTTGGTTTCATTAGTTTGTCACATGTCCCAGTACCATTGTTATGTTAGATCAAAAGAACCTTTTGCAATGGGCGTGTGATGCACATTTACTAGTGGCAGCCACCGGTTGTTATAATTATCAGCTGGCTAGAGTAAGGTACCTACTGAGTTAAATATTCCATACTGGATGGTTTTATGTGTTAATTATTATGACAAGCTTTTGTTAGAATATCTGGAGTATGCTTTTCCTCTTTGTGTAAACAGAGATTCGTTTGTGATCAACAAAAATGTTGTAAACTACCCATCTGCATGTCATTTTTCAAATGATGCTGATGCATACTTTGATAAAAAACTTTAAAATATGGCCATTGTTGGTCCTTGTGTGGAGTTCCCCTTTGAAGTCCATTATTCACCAATGTTGTCAAGGGCAAAAGTTGAGGACACTAGATGCGTCATTGTTAATCTTAGTCATCCTTGAGGTCAAGCAGTCAATGATCATATTTTAAATGAAGTTTATGATGGGATACTGTATACCCTGAAGTATCCATCAGTCGAGGACATAGTTGATGCTCTCGATGCTTTGGGGGTGATGTTCTGTTATCAAAAATAGATGTATCAAGGGAGTTCCGTCACTTACGGATTGTTCCCCTAGACTATGATCTTTTGGGACTACAATGGAAGGGAAACTTGTATCTGGACATAAGTTTCCCCATGGAGATGTGTACTGGAAGTGCCCTGTGCCAGCAGACCACAGACGCCATTTGCTACGTCATGGTATCAAAAGGCATAATCGTATGGAACTCTATTGATGGCATAATAGCAATTCATCCTGTCACCGTGCAGACGACGATTTCGACACCTTGTACTCTTTATTCAAGTTTTTAGGAATTCCTGTCAACCCCAAAAAGGTTGTTCCCCCACTAGGGTTTTAACTAGCATGGGGATCCGTGTAGATGTTGACGCACGTCAACTTACTATTCCACATGAGAAAATAGTACAAATTGTTTATACTTGCAGACTGTTTCTTACTAGATTACATAATTCGAAAAAAAAAACAGTTGAAAAGCTTGCTAGACAAGCTCCTATATGCTCATCGTTGTGTGCATGCTGCTAGATTTTTTGTACATAGGTTACTGAATAGCCTCAGGAAAGTCACTGGGCATATTATTCTCACTACAGAACTGAAGCAGGACCTCTCCTGGTTTGTCCAATTCCTCTCTAAATCTAATGGAAAGGTTATGTTTAATGACGCCAGAGTGAAGCTTGAAGTGTTTGTTGGCTCATCTCTCTCGTATATGGGCTTGTACTGGGCTGAAAATGTCTATGCTGTTTCTAGGCACTTGCTGGCTACTCAGAGCCTTAGCATTACGCAACTAGAGCTGTCCAATGTCTGAATTGCATTTATAACTTTTGCTAGGTTTGGACAGGCCAGTAGGTCAAGTTTCACATTGATAATCAAGCTGTAGAGTATGCTTTGAACAATGGCAGAATAAAAGACACTTACTTGCAGCAAGTCGCTAGGTCCATCTGGTTATTGTTGGCAACATATGACATTAAATTAGAATGTACACCTATTCCAGGCAGAGGCACTGTTAAGGTAGATATATTGGCTAGAATGTTTGAAAGAGGACTAGTTAATGGCCATTTGTTTGATCATTGTGCATGGTGGCCTATCAGAGGGCAACACTTCTAACCAAATGTATTTAATTGCAGGTCCAGTCACGTATTGAGGGTACATACTCCAGGATTTCATCTGGCCTCAGACCACGTATATCCCAGGCTTACATGGACAAGTTAAGCCTGTTTTAGCCTTTACTACCTACTGCCAGATCCCTTTGCAAGAATTAGACTCCTAGTCAGTAATGGTTCTATGTCCCAATTTTTTAATTCATATATGTCCGTACTGTGCCATTACTTCCGCCTCCTTGGCTTGTCCGGATTCGTGATGGTTTCCCTTCTGGGTTCATCTATAAAGCCATCTTCCTTCTGGCCTATTTTGCATTTCTTTGCCTTTCCAATCTAGCCCCCTCTTCTGCTTCTAAATTTGACCCCACCCGTAATTTCACCAAGGGTGACATCATATTTGGCCCTCCTGGGGCCCACGTGATTGTTAAATGGGCTAAATCCATGCAGTCATCCTCAAAACATCAGGTTGTACAGATTCCCTCCCTCCCTTTCTCCCCTCTCTGTCTGTCTTCTATCCCTGGTCCCCCCCCCCTTTTGTCGCCCTCCCTTCCCTTTCCCCCATTTCTGCTCCCATGGTAAGCGCCACCATCTCTAGGGTTCTTAGTTCATTTAATCTTGACCCCTCTCACTTTGGATTTCATACTTTTAGAAGGTCTGCTGTCTCTTGGGCAGCAGACCATGAGGTCCCTTTACAAAATCTCAAGGCCCATGGGGGTTGGTCCTCCGATGCAATCTATACATACCTTAAATTCACACCAAAGGCCTCTTCCACTGTCGCCACTACCTTCCAACAACATTTAACTGCATAATGGACCTGGGTCCTTTTATGTCCATTGTAAGTATTGTGAGTAATCTACTAATCTAGTATGTTGTTAGTATGTGAAAGTGTAAAATGGTTCAGTAGTCCCAAACTAAAATATATGCGTAGTCATTGTGTTCCTATCATCTTCTCAGCAATTTTATCTTACTTCTTGGCCTGCTGACTGTGTGGGACAAGCAAGATGCATTGAAATGTGTGAAGGACTGTTAAAGGTACTGTACAGTTTTTGTAATAGAATGGAAATAGGTACAACAATTATATGTTTCATTACCCACCATTCTTCTTCAATGATAAGTGAAATATGTTGATATTTACCAAAAGAATACAACAAGGAGTTGTGAAATGTAGTTGGTGTATGGAGCTTGTAAAATCTTATCATAAAATTGTATTATTTTGTGTTTGAACCAATGATGTACATAAATGCTACTAACATGCAAAAATAAATCCTTAAACCTTATCTTTTCCTGCATCTTCAGTTGACCTAGTATGTACTTTCCCTCAAATCGACCTTTGCATAACCTTTGGCAAGGGTCAAGGTCATATAATAAAACTCATAAGCAATATTGGGCGTATTGACTTTTGGAGGAGGTCTGCTTTCTACGAGTGCTTTTCATGTTACTCATTTGACTTTTAAATGTGAAAAACCATTAAGGAAACTACAGATTTAAGCTAAGGCTACCTGCAGTAATGAATGAATCATAAGAAAAAATCAGAGAACAAAGGAATTGTTTAAGCCAGTCCCATATTTTTTTTTCAGGCACGCCAAAAGGAATAAATTTAGTTTGGAATTTTATTTGGAAAGGGTTCAGTATTTTTCCAGTACTTACCAACAAAAGCAAACCACCATACATCAGTAGAAAATAAATTGCATTAAACTATGTACTTATATAACCTTGCATAGGCTCAAATTTGTAACCATGAGGTTTTCAAACATGTACACAGATATTTGGTATTCATAAAGCAGCAGTTGTACTGGTTAGGAGATATAAGCTCATCGGATACTTCGCCTTCGTAGTACATAACATAAACTGAAACTTCATTATCCAAACTGATTTTTTTTTTCTAAAATTACAAAGAAAGTAAAGCCTTTAGCAAGGCTAGTACTAATGCACAAGAGAAAGGAAGTCCTTTAGCTCTTTGGAAATGTAACAAATGGTACCCATTCACTTTTCTTTCAGTTTTAATGAATAGCTAAGTAAAATCAAGTTTAGTATTTTGCTGGTGATTCCGTAGTTATACTTTCCATTATGTCCCTTGTTGACTCGGTTTGTCAATCCCAGAAGCAAAGCGGCAAAGAATGAAGTTAGAGACCGTAACACATTCAAGTAAACTCTTCTATTTATTGCAAGTCTGCTAAATAGTCTTGCCTAATTAAAAGTCTGTCTGATTAAAAACCCATGTCCAGAGTTAGAGATTATTATGTATTTCACTTTTGTCTGTCTGATATCTTGTCAATTTGTGAAGTCGTCCATGGAGAAACTGAAATAATCTCCACTATTCCATGTACATTGTTAGTTATAGTCAGAATTTAAACCCACCCCGCCCTGTCTTCACTCCTTTTATAACTTGGCTGTCTCAATGGACGACTATTTACTATGCTTATGTATAGTTGCGCCTTATAGAGTCTATCAACAATAGAGAATAAGCACTATAAAAGTAACTATTAAATTACATTAGATTACATAAACACATAAAATTTATCTGAAACGAAGATAGCTTGCGTAGCATTGGAATACTTTAGAATCCCACTGGATTGTTATATTGGTTGGAGATTAATAGGTCCCTTTCAACATTCTTTGTTCAGTTCAATACGGGTAGATGAAGGGATGGAGGAACACAGTGGCTACTACTTGTAATTCTGCAATAAAGGCCATTGGTCAATGACAAATAACTACCGACTTTGTAACTTTTGGTCCAGACTGAGGTTCATACCCATGACCTAAAAGGGGGGAAGCGAGTGTGCTACCAATTGTGGCATTAAACACCCCCCCCCCCCCCAAAAAAAAAAGACAAAAAAGACGACAAGTCATATTATTTCAAAGGGTTAGATAGCTATAGTACCAAGAGAAAGCCAAATTAACCAAGTGAATTTTGATTCACTAAAACCAATTGGTTAGGATATATATAGATTTATATATACATCATTATACACTTATGTTTATGTAAAATTCCCAACAACAAAAAAGTTAAAATTTAATTTAACTTACAATAAATAAGGTCACTTTAATAATACTTGGGGGTCACCTTTCCTCTAATATCTAAGATTAACTTAAATTAATTGAAATTAAAGGAATATTTAGACATAAAGGTCAACTTAATTGGCCAGTGAATGGGATTTTTTGAGTTTAAGGATTTGAGTTGAAGTAGAAGAAATTAATGATAACTCCATTTAAATACCGATGTAATATTTACAGGATAAGGATTCTCTTTCAGCCACAAGACATAATCCCATATAGTTGTTAAATCATAAAGCACTCTAAATCTGGGATGTATTGTATGAATACACTATTACCATAAAACTCTCTGGCCTATAAGTGGCATACAGGAGTTCATTCTAGTACTTCAAGAAAGAAATCCACAATGTTCTACTTTAAAGTTATGGATATCTATGTCAGGTATTCCTGTTGTCTATATGCCTATGGATATCTCGCTGATGTTCAAAGTTCCTTATCATTTGAAGTTAGCTGTAAATACCTCAGAATGTATTGGCATATAGTTATAGTCAGTGCAGTGTCTCCTTTTCTACAAAGGACTTAAAGGGGCCACGGTGGCAGAGTGGTAACACTCTCGGCTCCCACCTCTTAGGCCGGGGTTCGGTTCCCGGCATGGTCTCGAGTGTGAAAGCTGGTAGTTCCTTGCTGTTGGTCGGCAGTTTACAGTACAGAACCCTGACAAACTGTATGTACTGGTTTCCTCTGCCCTTCCAACTACCCGTCGTGATATGACCTGTACAGTGTTGAAAGCGATGTAAAACCCCAAATAAATAAAATAAATAAACAAAGGACTTAAAGGGCTGTTCATCCCATTGAAATGCACAATTACAGCCCAAGCTCTGGTGGCTGATATTGCCCTAACTGAAAGGCAGAGGCTCAGAGACAACCAGTTATCAACGTCCCTAGGGTACTTTATCCTGTCACTGGGGGTTAGGACCATTTGACAGAGGACTGCCATTTTAAGTAGTTACAAAAGCCACTATGTCTATCCTTGGATTTGAACCCACTTCCTCCACCCCCCAGACAAGTAGGGTTACCCACTAGAAGGCCTGAGGCAAATACTCGCAAAAGTCTTCAAATAAGAATACAAATACTTTCCATTACTATCAATGCGAATATGAGTACGAAAAATACAGCAATAGTGATTGGCATTAGCGACCACTTTTTAAAAAAATCAGTAATTGTATTAAAATATCCACACTGGAGGGCTGAAAGGTAGGTGGAATGGACTGATGAGGCTGTTCAACCTTTAACATGGACTACCCAGATATAAGGTTTCTTTGTAGAGGCACAAAGACAAGGTCATGAACCGGAAGGCAAACACATGCAGAAATGATCATAACGAAAGATGTGAGCTAAGCTTGAGTGAGTAACTATTTTAATTATTGCAAACTACTGGTCGGGATATTCAATGTAACGATCAAAATCACTTTTGAAACTGGGGTTTATTAACTTCAAAGAATGTTAAGACACTGAAGAAATACCAGATTTATCTGGGGTTTCAAAAGCCTTTGAAACCCCAAATAAATCTGGTATTTCTTCAGTGTCTTATCGATATGGTTAAACTTAATCAAGATCATACATGCCCCATAATTCAGAAAAGGAAACAATTTTTGAAGTTAATAAACGCCAGTTTTTAGCGAATACAAAGGACAAATGTAATATATTTCTACATATGGTCATGTTTTTCATTGTTTTTTATGAAGTAGCTGCCATTAGAAAGCCTTAGATAGTGATGTTTCCAAAAGGTTTTTAAATATGCTTTGCAGACTTTATCATTTCTACTATAATGAATCAAACAGCAGAACATAAGTTTACCATTAACACCACCATGGTAAAATCATTGGCAATCTTAGGTTACTGTTGAGGAAACAGTCAAAATAAATGTATCCAAAACTTTTCAAAACCATGTGAAATGCTACAAGACTTTCAATACCCATTTTCAAAGCAAGTTACTCCGGGACAACTTATTGGAAAAGTGCGAATTACGTACAATAGAGATTTTTTCTGATGTCAACACAGCATGTGATCTATCACGAGTTTTATTGCTGACCTTAGAGAATGCATGGCATTAAATGTTAGACTGAAGAAAGTTGAATGACTTTGCTCATACACTTAATGCAAAATATGTATTATTCTGACAGATTAGCCCCTTTCGGTTAGGTACAGTTCCAAAAATTAATAACCCACACACAATGTGAAAGCTAGGTATAATCCATAAGGTCTCAAGTCTTTAGAGCTATGGCCATCAAGTGGTTTAGACGTGTTATTGACCTAAAGGCTATTGTTCTGGTGTATGAATATCCCATGAAGTATCAATTCTCTCTGGCCGCTAATTTTCGGATAATAACAGATCAAGATACATTCACATTTTAACGTAGTCAGATTCACAAACATAAGTCTAGGATTTACAACAATTAGGTTTCCCCTTCCATCCCTAACTCATTTGTTTTGTAGCTTTGAAATACCATCTCAACCAAGTCTCAACAGTATCCATTATCTGAATTTCTAGCAGATAACTGTTGTAATAAAGACCATCTCTCTTGCAGTTTAACATATGAATACATTTATTTTACATTTGATGTTTTATTTTGAATGGGTAATTGAAGATAGCTAGCATACTACTGTGTACACTATCACACTCTGAACCATCAGGTCTCTGTAACACCTAATTCACATATAATCCGAAAATATCTAACTCAATGCACTCCATGTTTTGCTAATATTCATGTAGTTTAATAAACCAGAACATGTACTCGGGAAGGAGGTGTTTCACATAGCCTGGACAGCATTTTCAGTGTTTCACATAGCATGGACAGCATTTTCAGTGTTTCACATAGCATGGACAGCATTTTCAGGATATGACAGCTTTTTTCAAAATATTTAGTTCTTTTGTCCTCTCTCTACTAAAATGTAGAGGCAGGGGGATGCAGGGGGCGACAGAATAGCTATGCATGATAACTCAATTTTAAACGTTCACTACTAACATATGAGGTCCATCTATGGGGCAATAACAGCCAAGTCGTGAAGCAAAATTGAAGTATGTGTTGATATGACCACAGGGAATGACTTGATCAGGCCTTAATTCCCTAGAAACATTGCAGGGAGTCAAAATGCATGAATCTCCTTTGACACACACCTCTAGCTGCAGCTTTGCTGAAGAAGAGAATCAGAACAGGGGTAGATATGGACCACAGTTTACCAACAAAGCATATAGAAGATATGCAGAAAATATGCTATTAAAGATACACTAACCCGTTGGCAAACATTTGACATAAAGACACCCTATATGGATAGCCAGGTAAAGAAGAAAATGCCACCTTTTGCAAATATTTACCGACAGAAATATGACAGAAAATGGAGGCAAGATGGGTTATATACAAAACACGGATAAATGCAGGCAGTATTGCCTGTACTGTGAATGTGGAATATTCCTGATACCAAAGAAGCCACTAACTAAGATACTGAATGTATAACCACTGGAGGACCATGCATTTGAGCAGAATGATTTTTGCGTGTGGGTTTTTGTTTAATGTCACATCACGATGAGTAGTTTTTATTACATATTTGAACCCACGGTCTCAGTAAGAGAAGCTGAGTATGCTATACCACATTGCCACTAGACATATGTATCTAGGTTGATCATTTTTAGCTTATTTTAGTTATGGTTTCTTTGCCATATCACATTTGTAGTTTCTATCAAAGATTTGAACCCACCATCTCAGTGGGGGAGTTGAGTATTCTACCACAAAACCACCATGCATATGTATAGCTTCATCCACTTGAATGTCAAATTCAGCACATTGTATTGCTCAGATCATGATGGGTAGTATCTATCAAGATTGTACACTATAAATCATATGCTTGGTGGTGACGTAAATCACTATACCACCAAGCATATAGATATAGAGGATGATCAATTTGTGCTTAATGTCCTTTTTAACACACTGTATTGACCAGATCATGATGGGTAGTTTCTGTCAATACTGTACACTATAAATTATCTGACACTGGCAGTCAAACATCAGCTTGTCCATTTAAGGCAGGAATTGTCCTTTGAACTCACAGGATCTGGGAGGTTGGAGAACAGTGTCTCTCTTACTAAGCTATTCCTCTATGGGGATAGGTTATAGAAAACAGTCAAGAGGGAAATCTTATTGTTTGCATTGTTTGAACTACCATGCACCACATAAACAAAAACATATCACATGGAAAAACTTTATGTATAAATGCAATAGAAAATATAAAATAGAACATTTTAAAAGTTTAAATAAAGAAAAATAATAACCACTGAGTCTGTAGGTCGAGGATATTTTCTTTTTTGTCTTTTCGAGTTGTAAAATAAACTTAACAAATATCATTTAGAGCTACTCTTACGTCCCACAGCACAGCTAAAAAACATACAGGCCCAGCGATTTTTGTGAAATTTACGGTCATGGCCATTTAGTGAGAGAATATGTTTGCAAGGACATCTTATTTATAAAGTAAATGAACCTTGAGTACCCTTGACAAAAAATAATATCCTGTTATTATTTCCCGGGAGGCAGTTCAAAATATCCTATATGGTGGATAACAAATATAACTGTGCATTAGTTGATACACTCATCACAATGTAAGCCATTGCGGTAACAGTGTAACATGGCGGTAGTTCAACTTGGCACTTGAATGGCAGTGACACATTGGCCAAGATCTTCAGAGAATGATTTATTCAAATCACTAAAAGATGGAATGGTCTTTTCTTTTTTGTTATTACTGAGAGTAATACTCAAACAAGATGTTGTTCTGCCTCCAGGTTTTGGAAAGGAGCCTCCCCTATAATAACTGTTCGAAGGAGTAATGTCTTGTCTTATCGATGACATATAGGAATGTCTTTGTTTTGTCGGACGAACATTTGCTGGACGTGTAAAATTGAGGAACTGCTTCTGTTGTTTCCTAGTAGCAGTTTCAGTGACAGGGTGTCTATTTAACTCCTGTAGTTTTTGAAAATCACCATTGGCTAGTATTCTTGGCATATGCCGTGTTTTATCTCTCATAACCATTTCATCCATTCTTGGTGATGCCACGTTCATCTTTTCGAAAGCTAGTCCAAGAGAGGAGGAAACAATAGACTGGTCCTTTCCTTCACATGAAGGTGACACCATATTCGTTTTAACCTTTTTCATCTTATGTCTATCATTTGTTTGCTGTGATGCTTGAATAAGTGTCTTGTGTTTTGTGGTATTACCTTTCGCTAATCCAGGACGGACCTTTCTTCTTCTTGGAGAGAATGTCTTCTCCGCAACAATTTTCTCTTGTCTATGTGATAGTGGGCTCATGGTTAGTACATCTGGACTTATACCAGTATCATACCTGTCTTTATTCAAACGAACAGCAAATCCTTTCTTGCTAATCATCTCCTTTGGTGAAGCTATTCGAGGCAACACCATGGTCGCCCATTTCTGGTATTTGGAAGTGTCCGAGAAGATATCTGTGTTTCGTGGTAAGTGATCGTATATAGCCAAATGAGGCAGATAGGGGGATGTAGACACACTATGTGGGGCTTGGTTTACCGTTGAAAATTCTAGTGTACTGCGGGCACTAATGTTAGGCATACTGGACATCTCAGGAACTAAGTCATTTTGTTCCTCTACATTGAAGTATCTCTCTGCAAATTCTGCAGTAGATTCCATGGTGTTTCTTTTGGGAAGACTATAATTACTATCCATGATGTTAAGGAGAAGTTATAACACAAAATGAAACTTTTTTAAGAATTGATTTTGTTGTACATCTTGTCTGAAATGTGATTATCCGTCTAATATAGTTATTTGACACCAAAGTGTTTGCATATCCATACTAATAATTTGGTATTAAATTAGTTTGTGCAGCGAAGATAGATGGTCTCAAAATTAACAAACATATTAATATCTCATACCTTCAGATTTCAATGTTATCAGAAGAAATAAACACTTCTAAGTCCAATCTCATTCAGGTAATGTTTATTTTGTGTCATTTGTCAAGCAACTTCTCACACAAATGTCTAAATGGGTGTTTTTTACAAATATCAATTAATAACACCTGTTTTGACCTTCTTTTTCTCTCAGGCATTCATCCGTATGTAATGATCTCCTGATAAAATGGACCTTCCAGAGTAAATGTATGGAATCAAAATACATCAGAAAGTGGCAGCTCCATGAACACTGTGATTAATGAAACCAGACATATTTACAAACACTCCATTGTGAGAGTTTTCTTTCTAAAACACATATATACACTATACACGTAAGCCTTTGTAGAGAGTTTATTCACTCCAGGTCTCAAGACCAGACACATGGATGTAAAGTTGGTATTTTCTTCAATATATTCTTAGTAGTTGTTTTTGTCACCCCAATTCAACTCATAGCAGGTTGAAATTGTCTAGCTACCAAAGTGTATATAACTTTTATCTATATTCAAATGGCAAAACTTCACCATTATTTTCATCATCTATTAATAGTATAGATTTTGTTTTTCCTTATTAATGTCTCAGTCCAAATCTGAGACAGAAGATAACCACGATTTCTTTTTAATATTATTCCATGCATCAAAAGCTTCTCTATGGTAGCTATTACATAATAATCAACACAACGTCTCAATGTATCATTAGTATACAAATTCAAATAAACACTAATTTAATATTAATCGTTGCTGGTAATTTAACGTACTCCTTAAACACTTGAGTATAAACAACACAACTCCATATGTCTTAATGATATATAATTGACTACAATGGGTAATAGTATTATGCCATTTCGGTGTCATCCAAACCTTCTATAAATGTAGGTTATTTATATTATTACAAGTATCAAGTGTCTTTTGTGGAGTGTAGAGTAAGAAATCTAAAATTCGCCAGGAATCTAAAATTCGCCACCTCTAAAACCTTAGTTAATTTTATGAAGAAAATGATGTTTTTGTCCAAAAATTGGTATTTTTCAGTTTAAAAAGCCTTAATTTACTATACAGTCAACAAATCTCACCACAATTCATTTATTTTATTAGTATTTTCACATGTGGCGAATTTCAGATATGTGGCGAATTTTAGATTTCTTACTCTAAGCTAGCTAAACACTTCAATATTTTCTGTCCTTAATGTAAATAAACACCTAATAGTATTCCTACACAGGCTGCATAATTGGATAAATAACTTGCTTTTAACTTTCTCAGCGGTCTGTGAAAAATCCAATAGTTTATCAATTCTATAAGTACACTTCTATCTTACAACAAGGGTCATTATACCACACAGAACATTCAATTAGCTCACAATGCCAGAGACTTCTCAATTCCATTAGTGAGAAATACAAATTTGAACAGTTTCCTATTATTCCATTATGATTGGGCAAGTAGTGTGTAATGAAATAGAGGAGGAACAGACTATTTTTATTGTCTACCAGATCACGTATTTGACTTGGAATATACAAACTGAATTTTTTTTATATTCACAGAGCTCCTTACAATGGATAAACAACGTTACAAATGTGTACATTCTCTAGCCCCCCCCCCCCCCCCCCCATCTACCAAAGACAATGATGCAGTTAAAACAGTTGTATACAAAGTTCCATTCCTGAAGCTGTTCCTAAGATAATCCTACATGACTATACATTATGACAAATGACAGATAACAGGAGAGACCAAGTGCTAGGTAGCATAAACAAGGCCAGAAGTGATTTCGGTCTACTGGCACAAGCTGCAAAGACATCAGAGACACAAGTAATGCACTGAAGCGGTCACCCATTCCAGTACTAACATAGCCCATTGCCGCTTACCTGAATGAAGAGGCAGGCACTCATCACACTACGCCACTATTCATGAAAGTCCGGAAACAAAAACAAAATGAAAAAAAGTAATCCCTAGAGGCGTGAGCCTTGCTAGAGCTCGCGCTTGAAAAACAAGCAACCACGGGCAAGAAGGTCACCAAAATCCCACATAGTGACAGCAACTCAGGCTTCTGGGCAACAACAATTAGAGGCAGAAGCATCTTCTTCAGAGATCCAGACCCACCTGCAATTGCTTAGCCAAATAACAGGGGAGGGGGGCACGGTGAGTGAAAATTTCTGGTGTGTCTTCTTTGTCCACCAAAGTCAAAATGATAGAGGAATTTGATTCTGCAACTAGCACTCATTTTTTTGTTATTTAAAATCAATGCAGAGATAGCTTAGAAATCTCTAAGTAAAATGTTTATACCCACTGGTGTCTTTAACTATGGATACGTTACACAGATATATATTCTTTGTAAACGTCATGAATACCGTTATTAGCATATTTAAAAGGCTTGGAAATTAAGGAAATAAGAGGCCTTCGAAAGCAATGTATCATAACATTTTGCATTGATGTTAGATATTGTTATCTTATCACACCACACACTAGTTTTAATAATTTTTAAAGTTTAAAGTGTTACATAAGTCAGGTGGTGGACTCGGTGTAAAAGAAATATTATGAACTATATAATTATTTGATGAACACATCACACTATAAGAAAAGAATAAAATAAAATAAATCTGGGGCATTTGTTTGGAAAAAATACTTATTTTATTTATTATTGAGGCAAAATGTTGGGTAATAAAAGTAAAACAACCTTCTTTTATGTTTATGTTTAGATGCGCCTTAGAGTCCATCAGTGATGGAGATTAAGCGCTATAAAAGTCCACATTAGATTAGATTAGATTAGATTCTTTACGCAAATTTATCACTAAACACAAGTCGTAAAGTGTAAAAATCTTCGCAGTAAATAAATCAGCAACTGGGATAACCCTTAAAAAGTAATACAACAGGAAAACTTTCCAAATGACACATACAGAAAAAATTATCACGAATGATGACATTATAAGTGTGCATATAACGAGTATCATATTCTTAATCTTCATGAGTTAATCTTCATGAATTGTTCAGCAGAGTGGTTGCCTGATTCACACCACATGGCTCGCTCTCTTATGGGGGTGTTCCACTGGGGCCATCTGGTCAGTAACTAAAAACTTTTCGAGGGTTGGGAGCAATGTTTACATAGTCGGTAAGGGTCAGTTGTATTTTTTCGGCTTGTCGGGGTGGGTCGGCAAAATATCAAACATGTTTGATATTTCAAAAAACCCTCCTCAACTCTTGTTCCAGACCATGGCTCCATCCACCTGTAAACCGACTGTCACTTAAGTAGTGCTCATTGCCAGTACATTTCCAGCAGGATGTGAGGTAAACATATGACCCAAATTTCTGGGTAAAAGCGAGATCAAGTGTCGATAAATGAACAAATCTAAAACAAGGTCAATAGTAAATATTTGGATCCCATCACATGACCAGAACTGCAGCATGTTTACCTATACATCCAGGATAGGGTCTTCCCCAGAGGCTCGGAATTATTTGGTATAAATATGTAAAGAAATTGCTCACAGGTACGAAATATTAAGGGTGTCTTTCCCAGAGTATAAAAGCCAGCAGGAAGCAAGAGGGTTTTCATGGTCACGTGAGATATTGTCTTTTTTCTCAGAAATTCATCAAAAACTGTAATGGTAATACCGACTGCAAGTCTGGTCATGGTGATTCTGTATATTTCACCAGTCCCGTCTGTTTATCAATTGCGGCTTGTCAGGATTTGATACTGCTTGTCTGTTAGGTTCAGGGCTTGTCTTATTTGGCAGAGATGAGACTGGTATTAGGGCTTGTCTTGTTTGTTTTGTGTCTAGTCTTGTAAAAAATATTCCAACCCCAAGTCAGGTGGGCCTCTAGATTCAGACAAGCCTCGATGTATCACGTCCTGTTGGGGAGGTGAAACTGACCCAGATTTCTACCACCCTTTTTGTGGATTATTGTCCCAACCCCCAACTTTACAACTGACCATCGAGTCATAGAGTCGGTTGTAGGATCGGCTCCAATGGAACACCTTCATAAGGCAGCAGTGGATGTGGAAAAAGCACAAGTTGCAGCTGAACAGATCAAGGTTCTGCAAGCAAATTGCCTGGTGCAATCCATTGGCCAATAGAGACAAAGAATCCTGTTATACCAGTCTCATCTCTGCCAACAGCGATGACCCAAGAAGCTTTTGGGTTCTCTCAGGAAGGTACTACACCACAACGCTATTCTCCCTGCTCATAGCTCAGATAAAAGCCTCACAGACAAGTTTGCTTTATTCTCCTGTGATAAAATTAGCGAAATTCGAGATGCATTCCCAACTTCAGGCTGTGTTACTGATCCCACTTTGGCAACTCTTGCTTTCAATGCCTTTGATCCTGTAAATGAAGATGAAATCTGTAAAGTTATCAATGATTCCCCCACTAAATCATACTTATTGAACCCTGTACTCACATTCCTCCTTAAGGACTGTCTCGATATCATTTTGCCATCCATGGCCAAGTTGGTAAATTATTGCCTAAGTGAAGGCTCCTTTTCCTGGATGCCTTTAAAAAGGCTTTAGTCACCCCTCTTATAAAGAAGCAGTTAACACCCCACATCAATAGTAATACACTGGACAACCTTCTGCAGTCTGCTTACAAACCAAGTCATTCTACAGAAACTGTGTTACTGTCAATTAAAAATGAGGTCCAACACTCTCAGGCACGATGTGAACCCACTGCTAGCGTTGCTTGACTTATTGACAGCTTTCAACACTATTAACCATAATACTCTCCTTGGCTATCTCAAATCATGGTTTGGTCTTGGTGAAACTCTCCTGAAGTTATTTGTCTCATATCTGAGCAATCGTTGCCAGGCCATTAAGATTGGTTCTACACTATCTGCCATAAGCAATCTCATTTCTGGCATTCCCCAAGGTTCGGTGCTGCGTTCATTGTTGTTTCCACTCTATACAACTCCACTAAGCAAAATCATCGGCCTCCATTCGGATATAAAATATCAATTTTTATGCAGATGACACCCAAATATATGTCTATCTATCTCATAAGAATGCTTCTGCTGCTCTCACAAAGCTCAATGCCTGTCTACAGGAAGTATAACAATGGATGTATGAGTGTAAATTGAAACTCAACCCTGATAAAACTGAATTTATTGTTTTTAGTTCCAAGGCTCAATGTCAGAGACTCTCCCCTCAATATTCTTGGTAGTCTTCTCCATCCTGCTGATATTGTCGTAAACCTAGGAGTGTAGTTTGATGCTGACTTTTCTTTCTCAGAACATGTTAAGGAGACTTATAAAGCCTGATTCCTCCAAATGAGTGACCTTCGTAGAATTAGATGGTATCTTACTCAAGAAATGGTTGTCCTTGCTGCAAATGTCTTGGTTAGCAGTCGTTTGGACTTTGTCATGTTTCAATCAGAATGAGCTGCAGAGTATTCAGAATACTATTGCATGTATTGTCACAAACCATAGAAAGTATGATCATGTTACACACATGCTTAAGCTACTCCACTGGCTGCCTGCAAATTACCGCTGTGTGTTCAAAACCACAATATTGATTTATAAATTGTTACAGAGTGGTTCTCCTAGCTAATTTGTACCATACTTGTCTCTTATTGGTTGCTCCTACAATACCAGACATAGTCACCCTGATTGCCATTATTAACAGTTCCTCCCTTCCATTCCTCACTTCACTAGTCAGTCAAACACTTTGGCCTAAGTTTTGCATTTGATGCTCCAAAGATTTGGAATGAAACTTCCAATGATGTACATAGTGTCACATCTATTGCCTTCAGGAAAAAGCTCAAAACTTACCTGTTCGCAAAAGCCTATCCACCACAGCCTCTCTGTCACCCCTGTGTCTCTTTGGTTAGACCCTGCTAAGTTATTGGACTTACAATTATTCACATTGGTTTTGTTCAGATGCACCTTAGAGTCTGTCAATTGGTGCACATTAAGCACTATAAAAGTCAACATCAGATTAGATTAGGTAACATAGTTTCTGAGATATTAGTGAAAAATCGGAACTTGTTGACACTAATTATCCATAGTAAAGAGGCACTACTATATATGAAAGAACATATCCCCCTATGCATATACCCATAAACGGGTCAAATACGGCTGGCGGTGCATAATAAAAACCAAGCAGTGCCTTAAAAAGCACAAACCCTAAACAGCAGGTAGTGTGTAGTCTGGTTCCTGACCACTACTGCAATATAGGGTCAGGTATCGTCCACCATTTTGGGTACTGGGCTTCCGTAGTTACACCTAGCAATGATCAAGACGAAATTAAATATAATACATTTCAAGTTAACACATTTGATGCACATTTTGACAGTATATCCCCCTTTTACTAAGTAATGATATAGCATAATAATCAAACAACATTTGTGATATATGAAAAATGTGCATCAGTTTAAGTGTTTTGCAGGTTGGCATTAAGGTGCCAACCTTAATCATTCCTTCACCCCTAATTTTTTAAACACCCCTATAATATAAATGGGTTCACTGGCCACATGGCCCTTTCTGATAGGTTGAAGGTTTGACCCTTGCTATAGTCAAGGGGAGAATGGCCAGATTTGAACTGGCAGTTGACAAGGCAAGACCTATTTTATTTTAGAAAAAAAAATTATTTTGTTTTCAGCCAACCCTTGTTAATAACCCTCCCTGAAAAAGGTAGACTGTGTTGCTAACTGATGTTTCTAGTTGTAGTTTGCCACTGGGCGGTGGCAGTGTATCATTCTCTGCTGGACCTCATCTTCAGTGCTGGAGCCTAGGACTGGTTGGACCTCCTCAGGGTTGTCTTCTACTCGATTTAACCACGACTTCAGAAGTTTACAGAGACTCTGTCTGCTTCTCTCCAGTGTTATTGTGACTGTATTATGAGGATGTGGCCTCATTTGTTTGTGTATGAGCAACAATAAACTGTAATTATTTTTAACTGCTGCCACATGTACTGCTGGTCAAATCTTATTAATCTTGTCTGCAGCATTTTTAATGTTACAACCTTAAGTGTCATTTTATAAAAATATTATATGGCGAGTCCTTAGACATGATATTTAATTATTATTGTGCTATAATGCACTGCTGCTCGTATATTGTTATTTCATTCTAGAGGCAGCATATCATTACTTCACCAAAAAATGATAATTAACTGACATTAATGTTATCCGGCCAGTTATTGTTTTGTATATTATATGGCCAACATTTGTTGCTTTATGTCAGTACATTGATATAGTACTATATGTAATTCAGTATTTTGGCTGTTTATGTCTAAAATTTCTATGTTTTATCACCCTACTGGGTTATACGTATTTTTATTGGGCTATGCCCGTGGTTCTAGTCATTATTCTATTTATTATTGTCGGTAAATTGTTTTATTATTATGTCTCCTTCTTATTGTTTGATTAAGTAAGAAAATTCAGGGAAAATTTCCCCTGGGTCATTTTCTGGGGGTTTAGTTTCTGTAAAATTCATTCATATTTCGATATCACCAAAAATGTAACTTCCTACTCGAGGTTAACGTCTTTGTTATTAAAAATTCTGAAATTGCATAATTATATTGCCAACTCTGGCTTCAAGTTTTATTATGTTAAGCTATTATGTGCTATTCAAAGTATTTTTCACATAATAAACTAATTGTACTATATTAGGGCTTCATTGTAAAAATCTCAGCTAGAGAAGTACATTATGGATCACCTGCATCTTATTCAGATCAAAATCCTCTAAAAATTTAAAAGTTTTCCATTTTGGTGCCAGGCTTGCCTGTAGCCATGTTTATGGTTCATACCTTAGCACCTCTGTGGGCTCGGGCACCGTGTCCGTCTGTGATGCAGGTATCAGATATGTGCCATTTTAAAGTTATTTTGTGTCATAATATTGTGTGTCTTAAAAGAAAATTTTTAGTGGTAGAAATATGTGTGTAATTATATAAAAAAATTAAAAACCCAATTGGGTATTTTCTGTGTTGAAATGCAACATGCATGATAGCATTAGAGTTACCCTTTGACCTTTTCTTACCTTTGACCTTGATTACCTCACGATGGAGATTATAAACTGCTAACTCTGGCCAAGGTGTATTGTTTGACCTCATATGACCAACCTGTAGGTCACTTATATCTCACCATTGATCTTTAACCTTAGAGATTATAAAATGCTTGTTGGGTTTAGCTCCCCCTCTTGTTCACCTGGTCAGGTATCTTTGACCTTTGACCTTTACTCTGGCCTTCTTGATAACTTGAATGTCACTGCAAGTATAAGTACATGAAGATTACTTTAAATGCTCTAACTGTTACAGAGCTAGGTGAAGCATTTGATTATATAACTAGTGATTATATTGACCTTTAGTGGTCTACTTTGACCTTTGACCATCACTTTTGGGGTGAGGGAATGGTCGATCTTCTATTATCGCCCAAAACAACGATTTACTTCTGAAGATTATTGTCATCCCAAAATATTTTTAAGTTTAATTGGCAATAATTGATGTTATAAATGTCATAAAAATGGTAAAACTATTTGGATTGCATACAAAATTAATTTTAATAATTAAAATAACGATCGAGATTTCCAGATACATGAAAAGTATTACTGATGCATGCTTTTTGTTATTCAGCACTGGTACTAACTAGTTCACATCCCGGAAAATGAGGTTTAAAATGCAAAGAATTGTTTCATGGGTATTTACCCCTGCCTTATGACGTGAAATAGAATGCAGCATTAATAAGCAAGGTTATCGTAGGCGATACCAGTCTCTTTATTGTTAAAGTTGACTGGTTCCCTGTTAACAGGTAGTGCTGAAAAAAAGTTGAATGGTTTTTATTTGCCCTTTTTTGAGGGGCGAGGGCAGCCAAACCCACTATGGAGTGCATATACAAGTGTAGATTCATATGCAGTATGAAAAGAAGTACAAAAAAACAAGTATTAGACATGAAAAAAAATACTCCAATGAGGATTTCTAATGAAAATTCTAGTGCTTTTTAAAAATGCAGGGATGAGGTATGTAATCATCCCCATTCCTTAGATATAACCATAGAAGATCCGCCCTGGCCTCCACCAAGAGACCCATTAGGTCTCACAGCCTCCAAGGAGATTATGCACCATCAAGTAACCTGACTTGGGCAGGTTCACAGCCATTCTTTTTCAAACAAAATACTAGTAGAGTTCAGGGTGACAACGAGTTTTTGATCCATACATACAGAACCAACTTTTGTGGAGGACCAAGCTACTGGTAGACCCCACTGTATGAGAAAATATAACTCCAATTCATTCATTAGTTTGGATTTGTACATACACATTTTGCAGAATAATGACAAAAAAGATAAACCCCTATATTGAGTGAAAATTTGACCCCGATATAATTTATAGGTTTTTTTTTAGTTATGCACGCAAAAGCCACAGAAACAGACAGACGGACAGGATAACAATACACGCAACCCTCCCCTTCAGGAGACTAGGGACTACAATAAATCTATGGCCAAACTGATACCAGGGAAAGTAGGAGGTCTAGCATAATCACACAATAAAAACATTACCCCCAAAAGTCCAGGAAGAGGGGGTTTCCTAAAGTACAAAATTCACATTATATGATAATTCTCACATTTCTGATTTAGATCCTCATTTTGATCAGCATCAGCTGCAATTTTACTCTTCAGATGCCTGCATCATTTACTTTAACCATACCAATTACAGAAGCACACACATTTGTAATACCCTAGTTGCTTTACACTAGCCCAATCCGGACAATAAATTTACAAATGAAAAAAGGATAAACACATGAAATACCTGTAGTTGTTAGCCTAATAACAGAAAATGTGAAGTTGAAAGATAACAGTTTATGACCGATACCCGATTCACACTTTGCCTATATTTATTTATTTGGGTTTTAACGTCACTTTCAACACATTGTACAGGTCATATCATGATGAGTAGTTTTGTGGGCAGAGGATACCAGTATATACAGTTGGTCAAGATTCTGTACTGTAAACTGCCAACCAACGGCAAGCAACTATCACCTTTCCCACGTAAGATCGGGCTTGGATTTGAACTCTGATCTCAGTAGTGGGAGGCGAGAGTGTTACCACTCTGCCACCGAGGCTCCCATACTTTGTCTATAAGGTGTCCTTTCATATTTCTTTTTGTAATAAAGTATCTTGACCTGCTTATTTTAGGATGTATACAAAATGTTTTATCTTATTGTTTTAAACCAGATAATATTTCTCAGGAATGGACAAAAAAGCCTATGTGGTTTATTTGTTAGGAATAGAAGTCAGTCTTAAGTGTCTAAAAGTATCATTTTCCTCATGTCAAAATGAGGTATTTCCGATAAAAAAGTTTGTAGTAAAGACTGTACTTATAAGAAAATAACAAATCTCCCTGATTAGTGTGATGATGACATCATAAACATGGAAAATATAAGATCACTATTAGCTGTGAGACATAACATAGAAAATTTAAAAAATACTACCATGTTCACAGAAATTGATATATCTTAATTTATGTGTTAAAATGTATATAATTATTTAAATAGCTTTGTTTACCTATTTTCTTTTTTTTCTTTGTTTTTCTGTTTGTAAACTGTGTATATCAATATATACTAGCAATAAATAAATATAAAAGAAAAGAGACAAAAAATGCCGACAAATAGTTTTGATACTTTAAGAAAAGGTGTTTTTTATCCTAATGTTAAATAACACCCGAGAGATATTCTTTTGTTAAAAGTTCCAATATCTATCACTATAGGGCAGTTGTTCTGCTCTGTGATATTGGCCAAATATAGAACCCTTTTTACACATTTCCAAAGAAACACCTTCTACAGTTATTTCAACTAAAATGATCACAAACCCCAAAAAATACACATCAGAAATATGACTGGTAAGGATGTTAAAAACATCTTTAAAATTACAAATTAATAAATGGGTGTAATTTAAATAGGTAAATAGCCTCCTAAGTGTCCAATATGAGAAAATAATAGATTGTTTCTAATATCGGGCACATACTTGGCCATTAACCTAAACATACAAGTGTACATGTACATACTTGATGTATACTTTGAGGCCACCTTAATTGCATTGCAATCCCAAATTAAGGTCAGGACAAGAAAAGTTAAGGTAGCCTTATCTTGAGGTTAGCAAGTAAGGTCACCTTAAAGTTGATATCAATATTTTTTAGTAAAATAAGTTAGAGTGGTCTCAAAGTGACATATTTTTAGTACATGTATTATTTTACCAATCCCAACTACAAAAGTACAGCCCAAGCTCAAGTGACTTTGTTCCCTCAAACTGAAAGACAGAATCTCAGGATTGACCGTTTATCAGCCTACCTAGGGTTCTTTGACCTGCCACTGGTGGAGCACTCAGTTTGCTACCAGAGGATCACAATTATAAATGGTTGTCTGAGCCACTACGTACCTACCTGTTACCGGACCCGGTTTTACAAAGCCTTCTTAAAATAAGGGTCACCTTAAAATAAAGGGTTTCCTTGTATTTATCCATCCTTTAATGACACTCATCACAAAGCTTCCTTCCTTAAAGGAGTCCTTGAAATTTCAAGGAAACTCCTTTAAAATTTAAGAAAGCAAAAACCTACTTTAAATTAAAGGAAATATCCTCCTCCAAGTAATGTTTTGTCACTTGTGTTCGCTCAAGTTTGTAGGAACACCTTTGGTAAGGATAGTTCAAGAAGCCTTTTTGAAACTTAAATTTAAGGCGTCCTACACAAAGGAAAGTCAAATGACCTTCCTATACTTAATGAGATCCTTTCCAAAGTAGGCTTTGTGAAACTGGGGTTTGGGGGCCGGTTTCACAAAGACTCCTTAAGGTCACCTTAAATTCAAGGATTTCCTTGTATTTCTCCCTCCTTTCAAAAATCTCAGTTTCACAAAGCCTCCTTACTTACAGGAGACCTTGATGATTGACAGAAGCAGTGCGAACTAGGCTTTAATTGCTGGTGTAATTTATATATAACCTGCCGTCCCAATACAAAATGTTATGATTACTTTTCATAAAATAGTCCAGTGGTATATTTGAGGTCTCCAGTAAATAGAGAAACCATGTATCTTCTAGGATTAGTAATAATTTTGATCTTTCTTGGAATTGATGGGGAAGGAACGCAAGGTAGAAAGTGGTGATTACTTAAACATTGCTATTGTGTGTTATGTTAAACATATACAGAATCTTCAATTGTTTTTTTCTTTCTCAGTTGTGTGAAATATGCTTTTTATGTTGATAGTTACGTGAATGCAATTAAACATTATACATTTAATGGTAGAATTGTTAAAATATCTGTTTTTAAGCATAAACTACCATAGGGTACAACTTAAATATATCATAAAATATATGAAATAAAGGAGTCCACTTTGAATTGTACATTATCTTGGATCAATAGCTTAACTGTATATTGCATTTACTAAGAACAGAAACATAATAATTTAAACTGGAATGGACTCTTTTGTGAAATTAGCATTCATTGTATCCACCGGATAGCATCCGGTGGATACTGTGGATTTTGCTCCATTATGCCGACACTGCCGCCACCGCAGTGTGTAGAGAGATTTCACCGTTACCACTCTAACGAAAAAAATATTATAGCTAGCCTGCTCAAATTTGCAGGATATATTCATAACTATAAAATCTTGCCTGGGAATATTTTGGCCTCATTTTGAAAAACAAGATGGCCACCACAGGCGTTTTTTTCGACTTTCAGCAAGGAGTTTTTTGATCCTCTAGAGCAAAGGAAATTATAGGTAGAGATCTCAAATTAGCAGGATATGTTCCTCATTACAAAATCTTGACTGGGAATATTTTTGGCCTCCTTCAAGGTCAAACGAGGATAGCCAAACCTAAAAGTGCTTATAACTCAGTTATTATTGGTCCTAGAGGCTTGCAATGTGAAACCAACTTATAGGAAATCATGGGCCGGAAATCTTCTGATGTGGTCAGGTTTGACCTTGGACCTCTACTTCAAGGTCAAATGAGGACAGCCAAACCTAAAAGTGCTTATAACTCGCTTGTTATTGATCCTAGAGGTTTGCAATGTGATACCAACTTAAAGGAAAACATGGGCTGGGATTTTTTTGATGTTGTCGGATTTGACCTTGGATCCCTCCTTCAAGGTCAAACGAGGACAGCCAAATTTAAAAGTGCTTATAACTTGCTTATTATTGGTCCTAGAGGTTTGAAATGTGAAACCACTTTATAAGAAATCATGGGCTGGGAATCGTCTGATGTAGTCATATTTGACCTGTGGCCCCTCCTTCAAGGTCGAACGAGGATAGCCAAAATTGAAAGTGCTTATAACTTGCTTATTCTTGCTCCTAGAGGTTTGGTATGTGAAGCCAGCCTATAGGAAATCATGTGCTAGGAATCTTTTGATGTGGTCAGATTTGACAAGTATAGCCAAAATTAGAAGTCCTTATAACTTGCTTAGTCTTGTTCCTAGAAGTTTGCAATGTGGCACCAACCTATAGGAAATCATAGGAATAATTTGATGTGGTTAAGCGATAGTTGATTGGCTTTGGTGAGTTGTCTTTTTGGTGGATACAATTTGCATCGGTTCTCCAATGTGCTAGGTTTAGTTTTATGTGGGGTCAAGGTATCACTGTGGATTGTTTTTCAAATAACCATTATACTTTCTGCAAAAGTCAAAGTTGGGGTTTTAAGTCCCGTTCAACAGCCAGGGTCATATTGGGACAGGTCCTCAGCATTGCTACTTGTGGGACTTAAACCCACAGAGTTGACAGCCTATGATTAGATGCCAAACTTGCTAACCACTAGGCCACCGAACACCTGTATACTCTCTGCAAACCCAGGTTTTAAAGTCTTGCTATTTTATGAAATGGGAATATTTTGGAATTGGGCGTGACATATAAATATATTTTTCTTTCCTAGTCTTTATTACCTTTTCACAAGGAGCTTAAATTAGGGTGTGTGTATGCTGTCTGTCTGTTTCTCTGTGCTTGCAATTTTTCCAGAAGTATTAAGAGAACTTTTTATGTAGCTGGGACTTTGTACAAGGAAGAAAGGGCTACATTTTTAGAAAGATCCTGATCATATTCTGGATACAAAAAGAAAAAATCCCAAATTTTCACAAACATCCCCCTGCGGAGGTCTGCCTAATTAGAGTGATTTTTAGTTTGCCTCAATGTCGGTCAAATCTTTTGCATGGATGATAATAAGTGTATTACTTTTACATCACCTATTTACTTCTTTTGTTTAGTTCAAGATGTTTGCATTTTGGAGCAATTTAACCCTGTCTGTGCACAAGATGAAACAATTCTGATATTGTCTGCCCTCCTTGGAAGAATGCAACAGGGGAGATGTATCAGTAGCAATATTCTGCTGGGCTGTTCAGTGGATGTCACTAGCTATATCAGTGAGAGATGTCAAGGCCAATCAACATGCTCACAGCCCATAGATGTGACTGAGGAACTACTAGCACACAATTCTTGTGGACAGGATTTAGTAGTTTACCTGCAGGTGACATATGCATGCATGGAAAGTAAGGATGCTATGTAAAAGCTTTATCATTTGAACTTCACTCAAATACAAACATAAATATAGATAACACAAATTAAAGGAATTTCCTTTACACACTAAGGAGGAGGTATGTCCCACGGTTAGATGTTTTACTCAGGGGCCTCCAAGGTCGCCCCACAGGCTGTCCTTCAACCATTGTTCACAATTCGTATGCGACCTTGTAACACAGTGGTGAAATGTACAATACCTTAACTCACCTTATGTCACAATATTACACTAAAAGACAAAACCGAAAGAGTTACAACCTTATGTACACTGTGGACCACACCTTTGGTTACCATAGTAAAAAAAATTCATATGTGCATGTGCAAAATTGTCTGCTCAACGGTATTGAATTCAGAGGCAGAAATTTCAACATTTTAAAATTTCTGTAGGACATGCAAGGTAATGGATGGTTCGCCACTGACTCGTAAGTTTGCAAACGGACACGAGGCTGTGATGCAAGGACCAGGATGTTTCACCAAATGTAGATAACATTGTATCCGCAGGGGATACCACTTGTAGTGTGAAAGGGGTATTACGGTTGCATATTTTGAAATTTTGTCATGATGAGAAATGTAGTTGGTACATTTCTATTTTTATACCCTGATTATGGTTCGTATCTTTCATAAAATTGAATCGCTTATTTCTTTAGTAGGCCTTACCCCACACAACCTCCTTACAGGAAGGAAGTAAAAATATTTAATTTTTTTAAATCCAATAATTCTGTTCATAATTTTATACTGGAACCAGATAAGAGATTGTCGTCAATGATCTTGAAGCAGACAGCGAACATATCCTTCCAGTTAGCATCTTTTAGTGTAAACCAATAATTCTGACTCTCTTTTGCAAAAGGAATTGTACATACAACTTGCACTCTTTTCTTATTTTGGCTATCCCACTGAAATCTTGTATTAACCTTGAATTTGTCTTTTGAGTATTTCATTCTCTCTGCCCAAGCTAATTCACTGGATTTTCCACTTTTGATATGAGCTTCAATGTTTGATGTTAAACCAGAACCCTAACCTTTAAACATAACATTTATGTTATTCTGTTCTTTTACAGAAATGGAAAAACCAATCTCAGCTGGCAGTATTTCCCTCTATAATGTAACTCTGCCACTGATACTATGTTCTGCCCTGATGTCATCAATCCTGTTTTGAGGAACAATCAATTTAACCACGCCTTTGATGAAGAATCAGACATATATATATTGAATTTAAATATTTCTTCATAAACGGGACATGCATTGAAAGAACAAAATAAAGCTACACATTTTTACCTGTTTCAGATTTAGGATACATTGTATAATTATGGAACTGTTAAATGTTTATTAGTAATTCACATTTTTTTTTCAATTAGATATCTGGGCCAGTATTCACTAACACGGAATAAGATCAGATCAAGATCAGATCAAATTTGAACAATTTGGATTACCTAAGCTGAATTCCTGATTATTTGATCTGTTGTTTATTAGTTCTCACAATGGGAATTGAGCACATCATCATTCAGGACATCTAAAGAGTTTAGACAGTCGTGTTGTGCCCTATGCTTTGTAAAGACTGATTAAACATTCATCTTGTTCCCCGAGACATCTTCTATTAGCTATTTTTGGCCAGTCTTTTTTCCAAAAGTTAATCAATCTGAGAGCATACATCAAAGTTAATAAAAGTTTCATCGGCAAAAAATCAAATATTTGGTAAATACCAACTTGAGTTGATCTAAAAGTCCAATCAAAAGTTGATACTTTTTTTCTCAAATTCGATCTGATCCTTGCTGATTCATGTTAGTGAATATCTTCCATGTTGTCCAACTTAGAAACCTGAATGAGACTTTGTCACATTGCTTCTTAAAGTGTGCAATCCAGTTGTTTTCGGATTCCTTTGTGAAAATGATTTTGAAAGCTGTTACTTATATTTTAACAACAGATTCTTTTATTTTAATGGGTATGGGTAAAGTGAATTTTTGATTATAACAGCCATAGCCTTTGAATGATATAACAATTATAAAATTAGGCATCCACATACAATTTGACAATAAACTATGTGATTGCGGCCATTTTCTTTCTCTTGCCAGACGTGTTGATCACTTAAGCACTTCCTTTATGAAAAAGGAAGGAACCACACAAATACAAACCAGTATACATTCTACCAACTTCTGAGAAGTCTGATAGGCTCCCAAGCACCAATTTGAATGTGACTGCTGGTATAACTGATCACAATGGACCTTTCTATGGAGTAAGCTAAAGTCGACCCACTAAGGGTCTTACAAACAAAGCAGTCATTGTGAATTTACAATTACAATTTTAAAGAGAGTATACAGAATTCTTGACATATGGTAATTTTTGCATAATTTCTAACAATACTGGGTTTCTTTAGAAATAACAAGTCAAATATTTATATTTACTTTGATATTAAAGAGGGCCACAGAAAAATGACAAATAGATCCAGTAAATAAAGCCAAAATGACAAAATAAAAATGAAATACTGATGGTCACGTGATATGTGAGACAGTCAAACCCAGGGAACATTATTTCTGAGACTGTAGCATCAAAGAATTCATTCTTTTGTTATTATATATTCTCTCACAGATATCTTCACTTGACACCAGTTCTATGAAACAAAATAGCTGATTGTTTACAAAACCCCATTTCATCACATTTCCATAACATTCTATTTGCCAGTCAGCTGTCCATCATATCATGGCAAGATCCATTCTGCATTAGTCAAGTGCATCTATTGTGCTCAATCTACTGGTCAGTCATTTTGTTACCTAAGGAAATCCTTAACTTCCATTTTATGTCAATATTGAAACTGCTTTACAATGACCTTTTCATCTTGTATTTTGCATGTCTGTATTACTTTGATTCCATTTTTTTAAATATAAAAGAAATTACTTTAAATATAAATAATGATTATCTCATAGTATGTTTCCACAGCAGCTGATGAACTTCACTGGTTCAGCAGAAAATGTGTCAATCATTCTAAAGTCATAATCCAAACAAAAAACTTTTAAAGTTGCTAGGGTATGTTAAAAGAAAGATAATGGCCAAGTGGCGCTCCGTTATGTAAACTTAATGGCCTGAGGCCCAACGGGCCAAAGAGTCATTAAGTTTACATAATGGAAGCGCTACAAGGCAATTATCCATTATAAAACCCTGTAAATTAAAACCAATTTATAAATTCAATAATTTAACACCTTGTACCAAATGATCAACCTAGACAATCTTTGCAGTGTTTCCTTTGGTGTGCATACCATATGGGGCTTTTATAAATTAGTTCAACGGCTTTTTTGTTTCAATACACAATCAACATTGTTTCAGCATGTGTATCACTAGTTTTCCTTTATGGGAAAATATAATTTTTATTATTTTGTGTTTCAGGCATTGAAAGAATTACTTACTTGCTCTATTTTGTGTTTAAGTTTTGGGTTTCTCAAGATTTTTATTTTGTGTGCTTCTTTGTCTCTTAATTTTGAATCAAGGAAAAATGCCTCCTGGAGAGATTGTTCCATGGAAAAAAAGCCTCATAGAGAGAATGCCTACTCCACATTTTGTATTCCAGAAACACCTCCTATGAAAATTAATCCACAACATTAAGAACAAAATTCATTTCAACTACAAACAGTGTATCAATTTAGGAGTATATAAACAAACTGTAATAAGGTAAAGTAAAATCTTTGTCTTGAACTTAAAAACATTGAAAATTTAAATCAAATTTGAATCCAGCAGTAATGCATTTCAGTACTGCATTATAGTACTACATTTTTTCTTGCTTTACTTGAGTAGATTCTGAGCCACTAAAAACACAACTTTTAATATAGTATGCTGGGTTAGATTTTAACAGTGAGTTTGTTTGAAAGGTAGCTGCTCCTTTGATTAAGTTCACAGAAGATTATTGCAAAGTCAGATTGTAAAGCTATCAGTAATCTATTTGCGAATAAATACAGAAGTTTGTACAACAGTGTTACATATAATGTAAATGACTGTAATAAATTAAAAACTGAGATTATTGATAATATAAAAGAGTTGTGTGCTAAAAATAAGTGTGGTGGTCTTCATAAATTTACTGTTGCTGATGTGAAAAATGCAATTTCTGGTATGAAAAGAAATAAAATTGATTCTGATGGGGAGTACAACTCTAACCATTTTATTTATGGTACACATAGATTGGTAGTATCTCTTATGATTTTGTTCAATGGCATGCTTGTACATGGATTCTCCCCTAGTGAATTTCTAAAGGCTGTTGTGATTCCTATTCCTAAAAATAAAAAGAAAAGTCTTAATAACTCTGACAACTATCGTGGGATTGCTCTAGGGAACATTACTGGTCAGATTATGGATATAATGATAATGGATTGTAGTAAGAACATTAAAAAAGGCCATTCAACCATGCAATGTACTTTTGTTGTTAATGAAGTCATTCAGTATTACAGAAATAAAAACAGTGATGTGTATGTTATGTTATTAGACGCTAGTAAAGCTTTTGACAAAGTCCATTATATGAAATTATTTAATCTTCTATGTAAAAGGGGTTTGTGTCCTATGATATGTCGCCTACTGTTGTATGTGTACACCAATCAAACAATAAGTGTTAAATGGGGAAGTCAGCATTCTTGTAATGTTTCCATTTCTAATGGGGTTAAACAAGGAGGCATACTATCTCCTGTCTTGTTCATAGTCTATATTGATGTGTTGTTTACAATGTTGAAGGACAGTGGCCTTGGCTGCCATATTGGTACAAATTTCATGGGTGCTGTAGGGTATGCTGATGATATTGCTCTCATAGCTCCTTCAGTTATGTCTTTAAAAAAAATGTTACACATATGTGATAGATTTGGTGGTTCTTATGATGTCACATTTAATGTCTCCAAGTATCAGCTTATTCATTATAGTAACTATAGGGATGAATTTAATGACATTAATCATAATGACTTTTTTATAAAGAAATCAGATTTTGCTTGTCATTTGGGTAATGTAATAGGACCTAATCCTGATAAATTATATGATTTGGTCATAAATAAATTTATCACATGTTTCAATGGGTTGAATGTAATGTTCAGAAAAGCCTCTGTGAATGTGAAATATCATTTATTTAAGACATTTTGTATGAACCTGTATGGCAGTCTTTTCTGGGATCTCAGTAGTGAAAAAGTAACATCTTTTTATACTTTGTGGCGTAAATGTCTCAGGAAATTACTGGATCTTCCTTACACCACACATTCTAGATATATACCATTAATTGTGAATGATGTGCCTGTTGAGACCCAATTATTTAGAAGAGTCAATAACTTTATGTGTAACATGTCAGCTAGCACTAATTTGTGTGTAAAAATGTGTACTAAATTGGTTATAAATGGTAGTTGTTCTAATATATCCAAAACTTTGAATCATATTATTTACCATACTAATGTATCAATGGAAGTAATGTGTAATACTAAATGTCAACTTTTAAAAGCAGTGAGAGATCACAATACAATTAATGAAGAAGACTTAAAACATGTAGGAAATATTAAAGATTTGTTATCTATGAGGGTCTTTAAACATGGATTTACTGCTGGAGAAATAAACGTCATGCTAAACTTTGTATGTACCACCTGAGACACTAATTCACTTGTCTATGTAGTTTGTGCAACTCTCCTGTATATTTTTTATGTATAATTCTGTTTCTTTTTTTCACCTGTATTACTATGTGTTTTTTTTTCATTTGTTCTTCTTTTTTGTAATTAACCATCATCTATCAACTTTGTGCTTTGTATGCACGAGAAATAAATAAATAAAGAAAGAAAGAAAATGCAAAGAATTAAAAATATCCAATTAAATTGCTTCTTTTGTATTTGCCAAGAGGTTGTTTCAAGGTAGTAGTTTTCTATGAACTCTGAATGTCATTCAGAATTAAAAAGACTTTAAAAATGTACACACTGAACTAATTCATATGAAAAAAGTTGTGAAAATATTTCAATATTGAATGCATTGTACTGAGGATGACTGGAAATACCCTTTTGTTCTTGGCAGGCTGGCCATTGAACTAAACCACATTCCACTATTAGAAAATAATGTAGTGTTAACTCTCCATTATGCAAAAATAATGGAGAGTTGACACAATGGAAAGGTCACCCGTCTGGGTTTTATCATTTGATAACGCCACTGTTACAGAATGTAGATTTATCAAATTTTGTTTCATGCTATTTTGCAATTTCACAACATCAGCTACCTGGTTCTTTTCGTTGATGTGTTAAGCAATACGAAATATCCTTGTTGGAATTGTGCGACTAAGCAAACTAATCCAATCAACTATTCACAGTAGTCAATACTCAATGATGAAATCTACTGAAAAGTACTGAAATCAAACATAGTTATGTTACTTTGCACCACTTTGTAAGGAGTTCAGGGAATCCTACTAAAAGATTCATAAGTCTTTGTTCCCAACTATTTTATCAAACACAGCTGATGGAGAACAATAGAATATGTATTCCAATTCCCAGATCCCAACTTGTATTTTAGCTTAAGAATCATTTTTATGGCTTGGAGTTAAAGTCTATACTAATTTAGTTCAAATAAAAATATTACCACTTCTTATATACAGATCAGATGGGCATAAGGTCACCAAAAAGAAGGTTATGACGACTTTAACTTAAGATTAAAGAGAAAGCTACATTTTGAAAACAATGTATAGTTTACCAGCATAAAAATCTGATGCCAAAATTATAACGTAAACACGCAGAATTTAATATTCACACAGAAGGTAATGTACGGTCTAGTTAGTGGTACACCTAAAAAATTGTATTTGTTATGTGCAACACCAACTACATTTCTCCACATTATATAATCTCTTGGTAATGCACCCATCTTCAACAAGGTGATGCTGAGTGGAATGACTGTATCGTATTCATCAATATATTTTTATATACCATAAACCTGCTGAAAATAGAGAACCACTAAAGAATTGTAAGAATTCATTTTCAAATAATTTGGAATTGTACCAAACCCATAGTAATTTCATTTCTGTTTGAGTTGTGTTGTGTTGATAATTTACTCATGTCCAGTCTTGCATGGCATCTTTACAAATATTTGATAATTTAAAATAGTTGGGGATCAATACTCACTGAAATTACTCGTTAAGAAAATGTTCATGTTTTTTACTCCTAAGATGTAGTTTACTTTCTGAAGTGTAGTTCTTCCACAGGATAAAAATATTTAATACTCATTACCTTTATAGCATTGTCTATGACACTGAGAAGCCATACATATTGTATCACCCATTACTCAGATTAGGCATAATTATGTTTCTACTAACTTTGTCTTACTGCCATTCCAGATAAATTGGTATAAAGGAGAGCTAATTTCTTTCTTGACTTGAGGTATATGACTCCTTTTAGCCAGAAACAGAAATTTTCATATGCCCAATGTTTTAACTAGCAATACGTTTTCCTCTTAGAGAAGTTTCTACTTTTCCATACATTCAATTGCAGTTCTAAATTTTTATTGTTTTATTTCAAAATCTGCCTCTTCTACTTCAATGATATTGTGTCCCACATATATAGCCAACATTCGGCTATATTCAGCCTACAAATACAGATCAGACCGCAGCCTGTATGCCTAAACAGATGACCTCAGTGGATGGTGGGTTAAGTTTCTTTTACTGATATCCAGACCTACATTGGAAAATAATTCAAGTACAAACTAATAAGCAGGTTGTGTTTTTGAAGGCAGTTCAGTATAGATAAAATCATCAATATAATTCAACATGTTCGGATAACCATGACATGTCATAATGTAGCTAATGGAATCGCTTATCTTAGAAAAGAAAAAATAATAAAAACAAAATCTGAATGGCAGACTCAGATCAATGCAGCACTTCCCTGTAAACTGTCAATGTCACCTGGATCGATCCAGATATGCCTAAAGACTCTAGTGATGTCCACTTTACAGATCTGGGCATTCAGATCCCAATTGATTTAATTGATCTACAATATGATCTACATATGGATAATGTATTTCAATCCGTATACCCAAGCTCCCATATTCAATTGAGATCTCACCAGAATCCTGAAGCCCAAACAATTTGGGAGACCGTTTTGTCTGGTTAGCTTATGAGTTCTTATAAAATCCGGAATTTCTTGTAGTATGTAGGTTCCCCATTGAATGGTGTAATGGGGAACAGAGGAACACAAACTTATGTCCTAATTTTTTTCTGACAAGTTTGCAACAAGATATCTTTAACCTCACAACAACTATTCCAAAAGTACCTAGAAATACCTACATGAGTAGCATTCCCTACAGATCTGTTGTATTGCACTACCTGATCCGACAAGTATTCATTTGTAAAACATTCTGACTCTGATGAAACTTCTGATGTAGTGCTTAAATCTTGTGTTTGTGTATCATCATGCGGTACAATAAACTTATATGGCCTATGATCTCTCAGCTCACTGGCAGCCAGACCTTGCAAAAACACCCGCTTACTGTGAATTTTTGAATGATTTTGTTTTTGTTTCTATGATAAATCTTATTGCTGTAAACCATTCTAGTTATTTGGACATAATGGACACCCTGGCCAACCATACCTAAAATCATTTGTTTTTTGCCCGATAGAGCCTCCAGGCCAGCTGAGAATGAACATAAGCCTTCCCATTTGATTCCCAACAGGCAGTACAAATATGTCTGTACAAAATACCCTTATTCTCATGATTATTATTCTGAGAGCACACATTTTTATTAAAGTACACACAAGGGGTGAATTTTGCAGAAATGTTTGATTCTTATTATGACTCTTTATATTTTGAGCTGACTGGGGATTGGCATGTCTTTGGGCATGAGCCCTTCTCACTCTATCAATCTTATCAACCTCTGGCCAATTACCAATTTCCCCCTGTTGGGAGCTGGACCAATTGGCCCTTTGCCAAATCGGCCCTCAGCAAATCGGCCCCCTAAAAATGTCTGCTCTGGGCAAATCGGACCCCTATAAATTCGGCCCTGGGCAAATCGGCCCCCAGATGAAAAACTTTTGTAATTAGAACTTATTTACAGACCTGCAGAAAGCATTCGACTGGGTTGATAAAGATATTTCTTCAGGAATATTAAAACAGATAAATAGGGGAACCTTTTCAACATAAACTGCATGCCTCAACTGAAAGTGTGTTGAATTATAATCTGGTCCATGTTAATGTTGACTAAAAGGGGGATAATTATGTATAATGGTGAGAACTTTGGCTAAGTGTGATTAACACACATCAAAGATAATTGGTTGCTGTAATCAATTACACACTTGTTTATGTAAGAATTATTAATAGTGCAATTGTACTAAATGCATAGTCTCTTTGCAGAAGACCAAAAAAAATCCTGAGCATATTCTAATAAATTAATCACGCAATGTAACATAAAATCATTGGTTTTCTGACAATGCTCTTCTCTCATGCTTCTGCAAAAACCACTCATCCATTGAATGCCGGACAACTGGTTGTAAGTGATCCTGTCTTTATTATGAACAGAAAGGACATATTCTTGAGGCCACAAAATATCTATGAGACCCCCCCCCCCCCCCTTTGAGATTTAACTTTGCTTCTACCTGTATGTACATTGTAGGTGAGGTCTTATAATCGCTGTTGTTACTCTTACCGGATATGTGCCTCCTGTACTCAACAAAGAAGGAACAGAGCAACCTGATCGGATGACAAAGAGGCATGACCCTGGGGAGCCGAAGCTTCCCCCATTGTATGACAGTTTTACTATCTGTAATTATTTTTTGCTGAACAACTTTGATCTTTTTTTACATCCGTGGAGTTTTTACATTTTTTTCTGTACCCTGTTCAATTTTGGATAACCTATCCCCCCAAATACTAAGCTGAACTAGCATTTGCCAATTTATATCATTTTGTGAAGTATTACTTCAATGAGATGTGCCATGATCAGGAACCTGAGCTGAAACACCAGGCCTGGCATGATTACCGGATCCGAAAGTGGGGGATGCAAATTGACAGTCAGAAGTATTATGCAAACCATTAATATCAAGGTCCGAAGCGCTGGTGCTGAGGGACTGATACGACAATACTTGTCCGGGCATAGGGTGGCTGGATCCCACCACTTGTGAGAAGTCAGCATCTGAAGCCAATTGCAGTTCCACTGTTATAACTTTCTCTGTCCTTTTATTCCATCTAAAAGTGTCTTTCATTTTTTGTTAAAAACGTACAAAGGTAAAATAAAAAATTAAAAAACTTAAATTTAAAGCATAAGTGAAGAAACAAATTTCATGTAAGCTGTCTGACTTCAAACATTCATATGGCAACTGGGGCTGGTATCACCTCACATGGAAGCCTGAGCAATTCTGAAAGCCTAGGCACATTTTACAAATTAAAACTTTAAAAGTTAAACCCTGGAAATCAGTATCTGTTAAGGTAGAGGTAAAAGAATGAAACCTCGGCCACCCAAATGGCCGAATACAAACCATGTCTGTGAAGAGGAAGGGTCTCTTGTTAGAGATATCAGTGAATACAGGGACAGAGCATAATAAAATGGCCGGTAAAATTCCTACATTTCACTTGGGTGTTAGAGAGACAAAACTCAGTTACTATTGTGTAGGTCATCAGTTTATCATGGTAAAACACTTACCCATTCTAGCTCAAAAGTCAGTTTTCTGAATTTTTATGCACAACACATACATTTTAGAGAGAAAGTTACAAAATACAGGTCGACCTTAACTTTATTGATATCAAGCGGTTGGAACGTTTAAATGTTATTGAATGATTGTTGGGAATTCCCAGAATCGGTTTCGTTTCATGGCAAGTTGTTGGTTTCCCGTCTAGGCAAGTTGTTACAAAAATGATGGACACAATGGTTGATCAAATTGAAATGAACAATATTTTGAACAACAACATATAGAAAAGGTATGTGTTTTTTATTTGACCCCACTTTAAAGTCTAGACCTACGTTCTGGAGTGTCGCACCTCCTGTTTCTGTGACAGCCACTGAGCCAGTTTACATGACATATGACACATGTATACAAGTGGCACAGCCCCTTTGTGCTCGATTGTTTCACTGCTCAGTTCTCATTACCTTGTAATTTTATCTGTCTATTTGTATGTCTGTCTGTCCATGTTATGTGTCTGTGTTTGTAATAACTCCAAAAGTAATGAGTAGGTGTTTTTTTTTTCAATTATTGGCTGTTGTCCTGGCCAAAGCAAGATATGATTAAATTTTGGGAAAAATCTCAAGCATATTCTGTGCACAACAAAAAAATCTTACTTTTCCTTGGCCTGTCCTAAATGGCCCGTCCTGACTTATGAAATGATTGTCTCCTCCACATGTCTCGAGGCACAAGTTGTAACTGCTTTCACTCACCTTGATTTTTCAGAGTTCAAAACCCACTTTACACAGTAGTCTCCTGATCCTTTAGGTCTGTCAACAGGACCCACAGTGTAAAAGAAAAACCTTTACTGACTCTTGCTAATTGAAAGGGTATAATAAAAGTTCAAAATAGGGCTGATCAGATAAAAATAAAATTCTAAAACATGTTTGGGGATGGAGTATTGATGGCGTATATCTCATTAATAATTCTTTCTAACAAAGACCTCTAGATCTGCCAACGGGGACCCACAGTGAACAAAAAAACTGTACTGAACTTTGCTAACTAAGAGGGTATAATAAGACTTCAAAATAGGACTGACACATAAAAAATTCTAAAACATGTTCAGGGATGGGGTATTGATGGGGTATATCTCATTAACGAGTCTTTCTAACAAAATGGTATGCCTGGGCGTACTGGCTCACACATATGCTATGCCCCTGCACACACACTGTCTATACTGAACACCAGATACAGCTGTTCAAAATTATAGTGGTCTCATCAGATCCCCTCTTTCCACTGTAAAGTTCACAAATGTCATAAATAGGAATCCAACTCCTTTAGCCATTTTGCTCCACCTGTTTGGAGCTGTCTTCCTTCCACACAAGAACTTGTTCCCCAATAATATCCATTAGGAAACATCTTAAGACTCTTTTCTTCAGCTCAGCTTTCCCCACTATTTTTTTCCACTTTCCAGACTTCCAACCCTAGCGTACTGATCTAGAAAGGCCCTAGACTATCCCTTTTATCAATTCTCTGGTTAAATTGGTATACTGAGTTCCTCCTCATAGGAAAAATATTACACCAACAAAAAGGTCTCCCGGACTCTCCCCTATCACATGAGATTTTGTAAATTCTGTATGTTTTCAAGTTTAAATTGTATAGAAGACGAATTTCATATGATTGTAACATGCCCACAAAAAACTGAATTAAGAGAAAAGTATATTCCCTATATGGTAAATGGTGACTATGATAAGTTCATTTATCTAATGTCAACAAAAAATCCATTGAAACTTACAAATTTAGCTTGTTTCCTGTTCCACTCTTTTAAGTTAAGAGAAATAAAATTGGGTCAATGGACTTAGGATATTGTATTTTAATAACTGGTGTACTAAAATCCAGCACATAGTTGTTTGAAATTTAATTGTAAAAACTTTGTGTATCATGGGCCTGAGGCCTTTAAATACTGAATAAACTTGTTCCTTGTTCCTTGTTGTTCCTGTTCTAAAATCTATGATTTGCAAGGAATCTAAAATTCGCCACCTCTAAAAACTTAGCTAATTTTACAAAGAAAATGATGTTTTTTGTCTAAAAATTGGTATTTTTGAGTTCAAAAAGCCTTAATTTACTATACATTCAACAAATCTCACCACAATTCATTTATTTTATTAGTATTTTCACATGTAGAGAATTTCAGATATGTGGCAAATTTTAGATTTCTTACTCCACACTTGCGAAGCAGTGGATTAGATACATACAGAAAGAAGGGGTGAAATAAACAGCATGAAACAAGCAGTGTCTGAGGGATGTAAAGCAGATATTGGCAAAAAAATCCTAGATATTTTGGAGTCTCAATCTGGATCCAGATGATTTTTGAGGAGGACCTGGAAATGGTAGACCTGACCTTGTGTAAAAATATGACGCCAACCCAGTGGATAGTTTTATGTGCCACAATATATTACTGAGTTTTAGATAATATCTGAGGAGCCCCAATGCAAGGATGGACCACCTGAAATTAAGAACCCAAGCCGATATATAGTGGACAAATAAAAAGAAAAGGAAAGGCACAGACAACATAGATGCCCTTACAATAGCCCTTATGGAGGGGAGTAACACAAGATGTTAGCAAGACTGCTATTTGTGAATATTTATGTTAAATATTCTTCCATTGGGGTTATTTTGGAATATAATTTTACTTCTTTGTGTTTGGTTGTCATTTTGACATATATTCAAATTATACTTACTACAATAGAATTTGACAGGTTGTCACTGCTTTGTAGACTGTTATTGCTGTTTATTTCTAATTTTATATAAGATTTATATTTCCAACTATAAACACAAAGTATGTTATATTGTGTGTACATGGTGTTAAATAAGATCATAAAAATACACTTTTATAATAATAATAATAATAAAATATCACTAAATTGATAAAGATTCCCTAAGTGGCTGTAATCCAAAAAGGCATAGTTAAAAAGAACCAGGAAAAAGCTCATAACCTAGTAAGCAACTGCCAGGGAGGAATGACTGAGGAAGCTGATAACCGGATTTAGGAAACTGGTAGCCTATTTACCTGAGTGAAGCTGCTAAACTTGATTAAAGATAACAAATAGAGATGTTGGCGTATATTTAAAAAAGGATATGATTTTTCTAGTTATAGTTAGATCACGACTCATTTTGTTCAGTCTGTAAACAATGTGGCAGAGATCGAGCATTTTGAACATTCTAAAGTTTAGCCCGACTGGTTTTGTTGACCCCATGTAGCAGGGAATTATAATAATGAACTACTGACCATATTGTGTGCCACCAAAACTGCAGGATTGGGACTTAGGAATTTGAGAATGCATCAAAAATCCCTTAGATGATAATAACAGGTACAGCAAACCTTAGCAAACATTTACTGTGATTGTTAATGAGTTTACTAAGTCAAAGGTGATATCAATTTTTTACCAATTGAAAAAAGGCATATTTGTTTAAAAGAACTTAACTACTATCACTAAAAATATTGGCATGACAGGAAGTCAATTATTTTTAATTAAATGTTTTAGACAGTATTAATTAAATCAATGAATATTGAATTTTGAATATTGTTTCTCTGAAAATGAATCAAAACCTACATGTGATTTTAGTCAAATTCAATTAGAATGAGTGAATAATCCATTGGCGAAAGAGGCATGTGTGTGCCTTTGTGCCACAGTAGTTTCACCTGACAAACCTAACACATAACATCATAAAATAATATATAAACATAATTTGTTTGTAATTTGTGCATTTTAGGTTGTTGAAGTAGGACATGCAATCATGGGGATCTTAGACTGGAGTAACCATGATCTTACTGATGATACTCTGCTCACAAGATTAAAAAACAGACCAGATAGCGAGTCCTATGATATAGTATGGCTTGACGACAACAGACTCCGAGGCATTCCTCGTATATTTGACTTACCTCAGTTTTATGAAATTTTCTGGGCTTCACTCCGGAATAATCACATTGTGGTTGAGCCTTTGTTCCAAGTCAGTGATTTGGTCTGCCATGTACAAATATTAGACTTGGCAGAAAATCATATTCAAAGCATTCCCAATTTAAAAAACTGTGTAAATCTGAAAACATTGGATATGTCGGGAAATAAAATAGAAAATGTGGATGAAAGATATCTTCCTGAAACATTAGAAATTTTCAATATAAGTGGAAACAACTTAAAAGCCATACCAAACCTCACCCAGTTAATAAATTTAGAAGATTTGGATGTGTCAAAAAATAAAATTTCAAATGTAGATGGTGAACATATCCCAGGATCTTTGAAAATTTTCAATTTAAGTGGGAACAAATTGAAAGCCATACCAAATCTCATCAACTCACAGCATTTAGAAGATTTGAATGTGTCACAAAATAACATTGAAGTATGGAAATCAACTTTGCCAATGAATTTACACTCACTTCATCTCCAATATAATAAGCTTGATGCTTTCCCAGACTTTCAGAATTTTACAGAGTTGAAGTATCTTGATATTTCTAACAATGAAATTGACGACTTCAATGCTTTGTACATACCCAAAGAGTTAGAAACACTCAAGTGTTCTAGGAATAGACTAACCAATATCCCTCATTTGGAATACCACAGCAGTCTTAAAAGCCTCAACCTCTCAAGAAATAAGATTGACACAGTACAAATTGGTCACATGCCAAACAGTTTGTCAGTATTACACTTATCAAACAATGTGCTGAGGGGACTTCCAGACTTAAGAAACCTTTCACTGGCAGAGCTGGATGTAGACAACAATCATATAGAACATGTGGAAGGTTTACCAAAAACGTTATCAGTCTTTTCTATTTGCAACAACAGACTAGAGAGTATGCCAAACATGGCTGAATTTCAACACAACTGTGAAATATTCTTTTCTGGAAACAGAATTGAAAGAATAGATGTCAGTTTTTTACCTTGCAAGCTGAGCTTATTGTCACTTAGTCATAATCTTATCTGTGAAATTCCAAACTTGTCAGAGAGGACATTACTACAAAAGCTTGATTTAAGCTATAACCAGGTTGAACAAGTTAGCCAACCACATCTACCAAGTTCTATAATATCTGTGGATCTTTCCAACAACAATTTAGAATCTTTGAGGTCAATAAGAGAAAAGCCAACTATTGACATTAGAAATAATCCAATCAAAGAGTTTGGGAGAGATTGTTTTCAAGTCAAAAAATGTTATGATATCTTGATGGAAATGACTGACGAAAAACAAATTCAGAAGTTACAAATTCCTCCTCCAGCAGTCTTTCTAGGAGGCTATGAGAATGTATGTGAATACTTCAGAAGTATGCAGGACACAGAAAATTCTTTTATCACTTCTGCCAACAGGTTTGACTAACTTTTTTATCTAAATTATCCCTTGAGATTATAAGATTTAAATTAGTATAAATAAAAAAAAATGTAAAAGTTTCATCATGAAGCTTTTTATATAGGTTTACCATCATCTATAGTCAATGTAATGTATTTAAGTGATAATATTAAGCCAAATATTGTATCACCCCGCAAAGGTCGAGAGGAACCTGAGGTTTGAGACCACAACTACAGAGGCTTGCTTTGAGATGGTATAACTGAATATTCAGCCGGAGTCACATTTGGCCATTTGGATAGTGTTGGGGTATTGTTTTCACCCATGGTGTCTGGATGAACGGGCGGGTGGCGGGAAAAAGTTTGTCCGGGCTGTTACTTGGTAGGGACATTGGTTTGGGGGGTTGGTGTGCCTTGCCATAGTGACCTTGACCTCTAAAATCTTGTCCGGGCTATGTCTCGGATACTGTAAGCTATAGGAAGTTGATACTTGGTAGGGACATTGGTTGGGGGTGTAGGTGTGCAACATCATGGTGTGACCTTGATTTGACCTTTGATGTTGCCGTAGTGACCTTGACCTATAAAATGTTGTCCGGGCTATATCTCGGAAACTGTAAGGTGTAGGAAGTTGATACTGAGTAGGGATATTGGCTAGGATATGTAGATGTAAAACATCATGGTGTGACCTTGATTTGATCTTTAACTTTGCCATAGTGACCTTGACCTATAATGCCTTGTCTGGGCTATATTTTGGAAACCATAAGGTGTAGGAAGTTGATATTTGGTATGGACATTGATCAAGAGTTATATGTGTGCAACGTCATGGTGTGACCTGGATTTGACCTTTATTTTTGCATATCTGATGCTATTTTATATCTCAATGAGGATATGTGATACTATTTATCTCTCTTATATCTCTCTTATATCTTTTTACTTGAATCTTGGTTGTTGCACCTTTGGGTATCTTTTGGTGTAGATTAAGCACTGTTAAATTCATATTAGACTTTTGCAACTTACCATTGTGACAGATGTTATTGCATCAAGTGAGCCACAGGTTTTGCCCCAATTCCACATAAAAGTATGTATTGCTACATCTGTATGTATGGGTAATATTCAATACATCCAAACCATAATTCGTCCATACAAATGAAAATCAAAATGGGTGAAGTGTTAAAGCTTCATAATTTTTAGTTTACTGAATTGTCTTGTTTTAATACTTACTCTTTACATGCAATTTCTATCTCTTAGATGCTATCTTCTCTATTTAAACATTATTTGGACACTGACACCCAATCTGTGTACTGTTTCACTACTTCTATGTCTCGTGGTGTTGAAAACTATTTTCCCAGGCTGTGCGGTACGGGCATGTCTGATGCTATTTTAAAATTGTGTAAATCATGAATACTGTAAGCCAGACTGTGTAATGGACATGACACTGATGTTGGATATTCATTTTAACTCCAGCCCATAAAGGCTGGGGTTATAGTCATCGCCTGCACCGTCCGGCGGCGGCAGTGGGCATAAAGCTTGTGGGTGATCCACAGCCTAAACCCATGCACAGATTTTCACCAAATTTTCAGGGTATGTTCACCCCAAGAGTATCTAGAACTGATTCGTTTTGGGCGGGTATCTAACAACAACTGTTGCCATCGTAATGGTGCGAATATTTCATGGTTTTAGCGTTTGTGGGTGTTCCACAGCCTAAACCGATGCATGGATCTTCACCAAATTTTCATTATATGTTAACCTAAACAGGATCCACAGATGAGTAGGTTTGGGAGGATATCAGACAACACCTGTTGCCATGGCAATGCTTTAAATACTATCTTTATTGAGAAAGGGGTGCTATTAAACTGATGTTACCACAGTTGCATTTTAATTTCCCACCAGCCAAGGCCAAAGTTGGGAGATTATGAATTGCCTTCCGCGTGTGCGCGCATGTGTGTGTGCATGAATGGCCTCATTTGTCACATTTTCTAATCAAGCATTATATCCCATTCAGTTATGAAGATATCTTCACTAAATTTGCAGAGCATGTTCATGGCTATGAATCCGTGTCTGTAAAACATTATGGTACTCAATTTAAAAAACAACATGGCAGAAATAGACGATTTGCTTGAAAGTAATTGATATGTTGTAATATTTAAAATATTGCAGCTAGCTGTGTCAGATTTGCACAAAATGTAAATGGCTAGGAAAGCTCGTGTGAGAGTAATTTTGGCCTTGTTTATAAAGCGAAATGGCTGCCATATCACATCCTTTATGTCAAATGCGGGGGTGGATCTCAGAATCTCCCTTATCATTGGTCCTAGGGGTTTGGAATGAGAAAACAACTTCTTGGTAATTGTGGTCTGCAAATCTTTTGCAAGTGTCAAATTTGACCTTTGACCCCTACTTCAAGGTAATATAGGGTTGTTATACTTAAAGGGCCTTATATCTCCCTTATTATTGATTCTAGGGTATCAAAATATGAAAACAACTTGTAAGAAATCATGGCCTGTGAATCTTACATCTGACAACATTTTGTGGATTCTGTATACTTCATACAACTGAAGTTGTTCCTAAGACTATCCAAAATCTCAATGTTGCCCATTTAGTTATACCTGTGGGCTGGGGTTGTTGCCGGCCGAGGATGGCTATTTTTGTATCTGTGTTTGACTACTACCTGTATGCCTAATATTTTTTTGTATGAGACTTGATCCTAATTCAAACTCACAAAGAAAAGCTTACTCATGTTTCAGTGCCACAAGGTTAGATTTCATTTAGTCAAAATACAAAGTTCTAGTTTACACCATGTTTATTATTTATTCAACAGAGTATTCCTTGTTGGCCCCCCTGAAGTAGGGAAAACAAGTCTTCTGGACACAATGATCTCCGGAAACCCAAGTCTGACTGGAGCTGCTGATAGAACAAGGTTGGTGGATGTGAAACATTGGCAAATCAATGCAGGAACATCATGCACAGTCTTTGATCAAGGAGGGCATCCCATATATTCAATTGTAAATGAATTGTTTGTGTCACAGAAAAGTGTTGTTTTTGTAACTGATAGTATATTGAATGCACATGAAGCATCCATTGAAACTGAAATAAGACGAACCATTTACCAGGATGTGAGCAGTGATATACATGTAGTGTTGACACATGCAGATGAAGCCAGGGATCAGTCTGAAGTAGACAACATGAAAGAATGTTGCCAAAGTAAAATTCATGATCTTCTCAAGACTGAAAAGGAAATAATTAACGTGGTTCATGATGAGCAAGAGGCAGGTGAACTTGTACAACTGTATAATGACTTACTAAGTAAGCTGAAGTGTTTTGTTGTTTCAAGCAAAGACATGCACGGCATTACAGACCTAAAGCAGTTTCTGTCTGACCTTTTAGATAGTAGGCAGGTGCAAGTTTCAGTGAAATGGTTGACATGCTACATGAACCTTAAGTTCTGTGATGAATCTGATGTTGTTAGTGACACAATAACTTTGCAAGAGTTTCAACAGATGTATGATAACTCTGAACTAATGAATTCTGCTGAAGGTTCATTAACTGATGAAGCAAAAACATGCTTGAAATACTTCCATGATGCCGGCTTTGTAATATGGAAACACCAGTCTGAATCTTTGAAAAACACCATTGTTAGGAACTTGAATTTTATCGTTGATACATTGAAAGCAATCCTGTATCATGATATAGAGAAGGTTTTACCCTATGATAAAACCAGTATTCCTGAAATGACGAAAACAGATTATGATCGGGCAGTGAAGAGGTATACGGATGAAGGATTAATTACAAGCCAACTTATCCGTACTCTTTTGAAGAAAAAGGGTTTGCAGCAGAATGTTAGCGATGTCTGCATTGAACTGTTAAAGGAGAGAAACATTTGCCATGAAATAGGAACCAGTGATAGTGAGGAGTTTATTCTTTACTTCCCTTGGTTAATCAGAAACAAAAACAAACCAGAAAGCATTGACTGTTCAATGCAAATAGATGAAAGGGTAATGTCTGTGAAGTTGGAGTGCATATTTCTCCACACAATACCCCCAAATATTTGCGAAAGAATGAGTGTTTGCATTCAGAAGTATGCCTACTTGAATCATTACCTTGGTGAAAGGCATGCTTGGTCAGGTGGATTCTGTGCAAAAATAGCAGAAATTCAGTGTTTTGTTTTTTGTGAGTCAGCAAAGAAAATCTGTCTGTGTCTGAAGGGTGATCTTGATAACCTTGATACATTGTGGCTGCTGTTTGCTATATTTGAGGAGAAGTTTCGTGAAATTTTGGGAGGTTGGATGAGGCTTGTAGAATATTATCACATAGTTTGTTCTCATTGTGAATACAAGAAAATCCCAAATCCTGAGAAAAGGCACCGAAACGATGTTTTTCCAACTATGCACTCCGAAAACATCACCAAGGTAGAATGTCCAAAAGAACCAGGAAGTAGTGTGCCGGAAGCTATGATTGTATGCCTTACTAGCAGTAAGTTTTAAAATGTTTTGTGACTTAAATTTTATCTTTTATCATATCAACATTCTGGTTTCTTTTATATCATTCTTGATGCCCCTGATACAATCTATTGCTTAATGAAATGGCACTCACATTGGCCTTGCCTCATATTAATTATTTGAGATAAGTCCTGAGGCAACTGTAGATTGCAGTTGGATGCATCGTTCAGAATAGTATGCTTCATATATGACTGTAAATATGTTCTCAAGTCATAAAGTTTTAATGGCATTTCTAAACATATTATTTGAGCCTATTTCATTTTCTGGATTTGATTTATCAATATAATACTAGTGAAGGTTACATCTGGGTAATCACAAGCAAACACCAAAGTTCCATCACAAGATCAGGCACTGAACTTGAAAAACTACAACCGCAGATGTATGAGGCAAGTGTTTTACAAACTACTCCACTACTGTATCCTATAGGTTGGAACATTGATAAATCATGTTGATTATTATCTTATCCACTGATCCTTCTTGAATGCAACTTAGCAGTTACTTTGCAATAAATTGTTTTGTTATTGTTTCAGTGTTTTGTGTCAGGTTTACTGTTCTGTGAACTTCGCTGTTGATGACACACTATATAGTCATAGTTATCACAATAATTTTGATTCATTCACATTTTAATAGGTTCATTTTATATTACAGTTAAAGATGCTGAAAAACAACAAGAAGCTGCAAAAGCAGTTAAGGACTATCTCAAGAGAGACAAAGAGGTGTGATAGTGCATACTGCCACATAATTATATAATTTCCCTCTAATAGCTAATAAATACAGGTTACATTGGAAATTGAAACTAGATCTTCACAGACTGTATATTACAACCATATCCACCTTTGGTAGACTTGTGTAATTGAATTTTGTTCCCTAAACAAACATATCTGTTGGCAGTACTTTTAACACAATATAAACTAAAACAGTTCAAATTAGAAAAATTCAAAATATTACCGGTTTGTGTATTTCGGTTGTGATCATAACAATGTTTTCTTACTTTTAGAATGCTTTTAAGGGTTCGGGAGAGCTAAAATGTGCAAGAAATGTGGATGAATCCTCACTTCATCTGAATTGGATGTGGAATGATTTAGCAGGTGGTCAAATTTTGCGTGGAACAAAGATACGATACAGACTACATACAGAGAACAACTGGACATTTTTACCGATAGTACAGAAAGACATACGTTTACATGAAATCCAAGGTAAAAGATAATCAATAAAACTCTTTTCTTATCTTCACTTGAATTTCAATGATTATATGCATATTATTATGTTTAATTCTAATTCTAATTGAACTTTTATAGCGCTTAATCTCCCCAAACAAGAGGACTCTAAGGCACAACAAGACAAAGCAGTCAACAAAATTTCTGTATCCAGGGACATAAGAGGGGTCAAGCACCATGGAGAACACCAGGGGAATGATCCAGACTAAGGTGGGTATGCTTTGGTGTACAGGTAGGTCGTAAGCATTCCACACAGTGAGAAGCATCGAAAACAAAACTGTTACTAAAATGTTTGACAGATTTATGAACAGAAGGGCAAAACTTTGGAATGACAAGGAAATTACCACCACTTTGACTGCACCTGGTACTATAAGAACTGCTGTAGGAAGAAAGATATGGAGCAAAATACCTGGGAAAACCTGTGCAGGGTATTGTGCAGGGTACTAATATGTAACATATCTCAGCTAAATTGGGTATTGAGGCTTGTTGGCCGTATTACTTTGGCCTAGGAGGTATTAATTTCAGACTCATTTGTCAGTTTGTCTGTTAGTCTGTTTGTTACCATGATTGTGCAATTACTACTGGTTGGAACTTTATAAAACAATCAGAAGATGGATGTAGGTCCAACTCCCATACCATTAAATTTTGAGGCTGATCTGGATCACCGTCTAGATACAAAAAAAAAATCTGCTTTTTCCCATTTGCTTATTGTAATGTGCCTTGACAGAGGTCTGTGCTCTCCAAGTGCTCTTGTTTGAGATTGGTTTTAAGCCAAAACATGGAAACATTAATCACATTGCAAAATCTTCAGACAAAATATTGAAGATTTCATTTTGGTAATTTAAAGGAAGGGTATTTTTCATATCTCACACATATCTTAGAAACGGTGTGAGATAGAGCAATTTTGGCCAAATTTTTGGTCTGAAGGGTATGGGCAAAGTCATCTGCACCTTTTTAAAAAAATGTTGAATTGCCATTTTTGGCAGCCATCTTTAATTTTTATGTAAAGTGTAAAAACACATTTCTCATAAACAGAAGAAGTATCGTACAGTAATTTTGGCCAAATCGCTATTCTCATTTGGAACCCTTTGTTTTTACTGTGCAAAAACAATGCTTCTTTCTCTTACAAATCAATACTCTAGTTTTTTATGTCGTCACTCTGCGGCGTGGGCGTACGTGTACGCGTACGCGTGAACAACTTCTCCTCCAAAACTACAAGGCCTAGAGACGTGCTGTTTTTTTTAAAAGATACCTTATCTATCGAGGATCAAAAATTATTCAAGGCATGCAAATCTGTCTGTTCGTCTGTTTGCTAGAGACATTACAAGGGGGGTACCCCCACCAAAAGTGTGAAAATTTCAACACTTAATCACAATTTTCTCAGTGACTATTGCAGGGATTTCTCTCATATCTTGCATATATGTACTAAGCCACAGGTAGATTCACTTGTGTGAGTATGAGACCTGGATCTGTCTTACTTTTTTTTTATAAATTTTTTTAATAATTTTTAATGCATTAAAATTCATGAAATCATGCACAAAATCATTTATAACTTGAAAAGTGTTGCATTTAGAGCATTTTGTTAAAATATGTTATTCAGCTACTTTTTTCATAGCTACAATATGGTCGGTAAGTTGGGTGCCTGTCTCAATAGCTAAGTGAGTAATAGCTACTTTTGGGCTTTTCAGTAACTTCCATCATGAGTAAAATCACTTGTAACTTAAAAACTATTGCATTTAGAGAATTTTCGTATAAATATGTTATTCAGCTACTTTTGGGTCAGCTATAACATAGTAAAATTTTAGACCTGTAGCTCATGGCATAGCTGAGTAATAGCTACTTTTAGGTTATCACTGTTGAGTAAATCGCTTACAACTTCAAAACTATTGCATTTAGAGAATTTCGTATAAATATGTTATTCAGCTACTTTTGGGTCAGCTATAACATAGTAAAATTTCAGACCTGTAGCTCATGGCATAGCTGAGTAATAGCTACTTTTAGGTTATCACTGTTGAGTAAATCGCTTATAACTTGGAAACTATTGCATTTACAGTATTTTGTTTCGATATGTTATTCACCTATTTTGGGATCAGCTATAACATAGTGAAGTTTCAGATATGTGGCTCATTGCATAGCTGAGTAATAGCTACTTTGAAGTTCTAACTATTGAGTAAATCACTTGTAACTTAAAACCTATTGCATTTAGAGAATTTCGTATAAATATGTTATTCAGCTACTTTTGGGCCAGCTATAACATAGTGAAATTTCAGATCTGTAGGTCATGGCATAGCTGAGTAATAGCTACTTTAAAGTTCTCACTATTGAGTAAATCAGTTGTAATTGGAAAACTATTGCATTTAGAGAATTTCGTATAAATATGTTATTCAGCTACTTTTGGGTCAGCTATAACATAGTAAAATTTCAGACCTCTAGCTCATGGCATAGCTGAGTAATAGCTACTTTTAGGTCATCACTATTGAGTAAATCAGTTGTAACTTCAAAACTATTGCATGTACAGTATTTTGCTTAAATATGTTGTTCACCTACTTTTGGGTCAGCTATAACATAGTGAAATTTCAGACCTGTAGCTCATTGCATAGCTGAGTAATAACTACTTTGAGGTTCTCACTATTGAGTAAATCAGTTGTAATTGCAAAGCTATTGCATTTAGAGAATTTAGTATAAATATGTTATTCAGCTACTTTTGGGTCAGCTATAACATAGTAAAATTTCAGACCTCTAGCTCATTACATAGCTGAGTAATAGCTACTTTTAGGTCATCACTATTGAGTAAATCAGTTGTAACTTGAAAACTATTGCATGTACAGTATTTTGCTTAAATATGTTGTTCACCTACTTTTGGGTCAGCTATAATATAGTAAAATTTCAGACCTGTAGCTCATGGCATAGCTGAGTAATAGCTACTTTGAAGTTCTCACTGTTGAGTAAATCAGTTGTAATTGGAAAACTATTGCCTTTACAGAAATTTGTGCAAATATGTTATTCAGCTACTTTTGGGTCAGCTATAACATAGTGAAATTACAGACCTGTAGCTCATGGCACAACTGAGCAATAGCTATTCTCAGGCACTGACTGTTGAGTAAATTGGCTATAACTTGAAAAATATTGCATTTGGAGTATTTTGTTAAAATATATTGTTCACCTACTTTTGGGTTAGCTATAACATAGTGAAATTACAGACCTATAGCTCATGGCATAGCAGAGCAATAGCTATTTCAGGTTCTCACTATTGAGTAAATCAGTTGTAACTTGAAAACTATTGCATTTACAGTATTTTGCTTAAATATGTTGTTCACCTACTTTTAGGTCAGCTATAACAGAGCAAAAATTCAGACATGTAGCTCATTGCATAGCTGAGTAATAGTTACTTTGAGGTTCTCACTCTTGAGTAAATCAGTTGTAACTTGAAAACTATTACATTTAGAGTATTTTGTGCAAATATGTTATTCACAGACGTTTTGGTCAGCTATAACATAGTGAAATTGCAGACCTCTATGTCATGGCATAGCTGAGCAATAGCTTCTTTCAGGTTCTCACTGTTGAGTAAATCATTGTATCCAACCTGTAGGAAATCATGGGCTGGGAATCTGTTAATATGGTCCGATTTGACCTTGGAACCCTCCTTCAAGGTCAAATGAGGATAGCCAAACATAAAAGTGCTTATAACTCGCTTATTATTGGTCCTAGAGGTTTGGAATGAAAACCAACCTATAGAAAATCATGAGCTGGGAATTTTTTGGTGTGGTCGGATTTCACCTTGGACCCCTCCTTCAAGGTCAAATGAGGATAGCCAAACTTAAAAGTGCTTATAACTCGCTTATTATTGGTCCTAGAGGTTTGGAATGGAAAACCAACCTATAGAAAATCATGGGCTGGGAATCTTTTGGTGTGGTCGGATTTCACCTTAGACCCCTCCTTCCAGGTCAAACGAAGATAGCCAAACTTAAAGTGCTTATAACTCGCGTATTATTGGTCTTGGAGGTTTGGGATGGTAAACCCACATATAGGAAATCATGGGCTGGGATTCTTTTGGTGTGGTCAGATTTGACCTGGGACCCCTCCTTCAAGGTCAATTGAGGATAGCCAAACTTACAATTGCTTATAACTCGCTTATTATTGGTCCTACAGGTTTGGGATGGTAAACAAGCTACAGGAAATCATGGGCTGGGAATTTTTTTGTGTGGTCCGATTTGACCTTAGACCCCTCCGTCAAGGTCAAACAAGGATAGCCAAACTTAAAAAGTGCCTATGACTCACTTATTATTGGTCCGAGAGGTTTGGGATGGTAAACCATCCTAAATTCTTTGGCTGGGAATCTTTTGGTATGGTCAGATTTGACCTTTGGATCCCTTCTTCATGGTCGAACGAGGATATTGCATTTATAGTATTTCTTTAAATATTTTTAACCTACTTTTTACACTTAAACAATTACCTTGTTACTTTATTTCATAATACCATTTGCAGGGCACAACTTTTTTGTCCTTCTGTCAGCTTCGGAATATCTTTCGAACATGCTGTTCAGTTACCATTTACTGTATTTCTGTACAGCCCTTTCCCTGATAATTATGCTTTCCTCTCATTATCACCATCACAAATCAAAAACATTCAGTCAGCTGACACAGTGCCCGTTCATGGGCACTCTCCTCTTGTCTAGTGTTCCAGCTACTTTCAACAGTGCATTCTAGTTATCTCCTGCCGGGCTTTAGCCCGGGAGGGAGATTATGAAATGATGCCTGTGTGTGCGTGCGTGCGTGTGTGCGTGCATGCGTTAGTCACGCAGATTCCTCCAACACTACTACAGCTACAGATTTTTTGTAAATTAATTGTCCCAATGAATTTTCATGCCGTCGAAAATTTTTTGGGTTTTATGGACTTAGGCCTAAAGATAAGTGAGTAATAGCAATCTTAGCTACTTGGAGCAAAGGGTATAAGAGGGGTGTAAGAGTAAAGTATTTTCTTATTTGTAGCAAAATAATGACATTAGTAAATGTCAAATATCTTCAAAAGTATTAAAGTTAGGGAATTCTTTTGAAATATGTTATTCATCTACTTTTTGATAAGCTATCACATAGTAAAGTTTCAGATCTGTTGCACATTGGATAGCTGAGTAATAGCTACTTTGAAATTCTACAGTTGAGTAAATCCATTGTAACTCCAAAACTATTGCAGTTAGAGTATTTTCCTAAAATGTGTTATTCAGCTACTTTTTCCTTAACTATAAGATGGCAAACAGTTTGGGATTCTATTGCATGCTATAAGTGAGTAATAGCTATTTCCTTATTTGAAGCAAAATAACGACATGAGAAAATGTCAAATATCTTCAAAAGTATTAAAATTAGGGAATTCTTTTCAAATATGTTATTCATCTAGTTTTTGATAAGCTATCACATAGTAAAGTTTCAGACCTGTTGCACATTGGATAGCTGAGTAATAGCTACTTTGAAATTGTGACTGTTGAGTAAATCCATTGTAACTCCAAAACTATTGCAGCTACTTTTTCGTTAACTATAAGATGGCATATAGTTTGGGGTTCTGTTGCATGCCATAAGTGAGTAATAGCTATTTTCTTATTTGTAAATTTCAAATATCTTCAAAAGTATTCAAGTTAGGTAAATATTTTCAAATATGTTATTGTATCCCCTGCGCAAAGCGGGGATACTATGGATTCATCATCATCGTCGTCCGCAGAGATTTCTTGTTAGCGACCTACTCTCCACCCTATCTTTTTGGTAGGGTTTATGTCTAAATTAGGCCTGTGGTAGACAAAAATGTCTAAAATGTGGAATATTGCTTGTTAGCGACCTACAGTCCACATTTCTTTGCAGATTTCTTTCATATTTGGCAGGTGGCTTGGTATGCTATATAGCATTCACCACCCTATCTTTTTGGTAGGGTTTATGTCTAAATTAGGCCTATGGTAGACAAAAATGTCTAAAACACAAATTTGCTTGTATTTCCTTAACCGTGCGAGATAGAGCGATTCCGTCGAAATTTTCGACCCACAGGGTATGTAAGGAATGTACTCTTTGCAACTTTCAAAAAATTTTCCCCTCCCCAAAAATGGCGGCCATTTTGAATTTTCGAATTTTTGCCAAAAATGGCAAAACACAAATTTGCTTCTGTCTCCTTAACCGTGCGAGATAGAGCGATTTCATCGAAATTTTCGACCCACAGGATATCTGAGGAATGTACTCTTGGCAACTTTGAAAAAATTTTCCCCTCTCCAAAAATGGCGGCCATTTTGAATTTTCGAATTTTTGCCAAAAATGGCAAAACACAAATTTGCTTCTGTCTCCTTAACCGTGCGAGATATAGTTATTTCGTCGAAATTTTTGACCCACAGGGTCTCTAAGAAATGTGCTCTTGGCAATTTTCCCAAAAACTTTCCCCTCCCCTAAAATGGCGGCCATTTTGAATTTTCGAATTTTTGCCAAAAATGGCAAAACACAAATTTGCTTCTATCTCCTTAACCGTGCGAGATAGAGCAATTTCGTCAAAATTTTAGACCCACAAGGTATCTCTGCTGTGTACTCTTGGCAATTTTCAAAATATTTTACCCTCCCCAAAAATGGCGGCCATTTTGAATTTTCGAATTTCCTTCTATCTCCTTAACCGTGCGAGATAGAGCGATTTCGTCGAAATTTTCGACCCAACCAATGCAAAAAGGCATGAAGCTGAAATAATTTACATGTATACTAATAAATATTTAAGCATCATTGATATATTTTACCAATGAAACAGGGTCTTACAAGACTACTGTACTATTTTTGCAAAAGGTCTATGGGGTGGACATTACACATAATATGTGTTCTTCTATGCTATCCTGTTTCTATTCATATGTCGCAGCTACTATCAACAGGGCGTCCTATTTCTAGTTATCTCTAGAAGTATTGCAGATAGCCAGTAGTTATCAAATAACTCATTCACCTACATTTTGGAGAGCTTTCAATTAGTGAATTTTCAGATCCGTAGCTAATTACTCACCTACTCAAAATGAGTAAATGCCTATTATCACTAAAAGTATTGCAGAATGCCAGTATTTCTCAAATAACTCATTCACCTACATTTTGGAGAGTTTTCACATGCTAAAGTGTTTTTATGAATTTTTAAAATAATTTTTAATGTATTAAAATTAATGAAATCATGCACTAAATCAATTATAACTTGAAAAGTATTGCATTAGAGCACTTTGTTAAAATATGTTAGTCAGCTACTTTTTCCATAGCTACAACATGGTGAGTAACTTGGGTGTCTATCTCAATAGCTAAGTGAGTAATAGCTAATTTTGGATTTTTCACTAACTTTCATTAGTAAAATCACTTGTAACTTGAAAACTATTGCATTTAGAGAATTTTGTGCAAATATGTTATTCACAGACGTTTTGGTCAGCTATAACATAGTGAAATTGCAGACCTCTATGTCATGGCATAGCTGAGCAATAGCTTCTTTCAGGTTCTCACTGTTGAGTAAATCATTGTATCCAACCTGTAGGAAATCATGGGCTGGGAATCTGTTAATATGGTCCGATTTGACCTTGGAACCCTCCTTCAAGGTCAAATGAGGATAGCCAAACATAAAAGTGCTTATAACTCGCTTATTATTGGTCCTAGAGGTTTGGAATGAAAACCAACCTATAGAAAATCATGGGCTGGGAATCTTTTGGTGTGGTCGGATTTCACCTTAGACCCCTCCTTCCAGGTCAAACGAAGATAGCCAAACTTAAAGTGCTTATAACTCGCGTATTATTGGTCTTGGAGGTTTGGGATGGTAAACCCACATATAGGAAATCATGGGCTGGGATTCTTTTGGTGTGGTCAGATTTGACCTGGGACCCCTCCTTCAAGGTCAATTGAGGATAGCCAAACTTACAATTGCTTATAACTCGCTTATTATTGGTCCTACAGGTTTGGGATGGTAAACAAGCTACAGGAAATCATGGGCTGGGAATTTTTTTGTGTGGTCGGATTTGACCTTAGACCCCTCCGTCAAGGTCAAACAAGGATAGCCAAACTTAAAAAGTGCCTATGACTCACTTATTATTGGTCCGAGAGGTTTGGGATGGTAAACCATCCTAAATTCTTTGGCTGGGAATCTTTTGGTATGGTCAGATTTGACCTTTGGATCCCTTCTTCATGGTCGAACGAGGATATTGCATTTATAGTATTTCTTTAAATATTTTTAACCTACTTTTTACACTTAAACAATTACCTTGTTACTTTATTTCATAATACCATTTGCAGGGCACAACTTTTTTGTCCTTTTCTTCTGTCAGCTTCGGAATATCTTTCGAACATGCTGTTCAGTTACCATTTACTGTATTTCTGTACAGCCCTTTCCCTGATAATTATGCTTTCCTCTCATTATCACCATCACAAATCAAAAACATTCAGTCAGCTGACACAGTGCCCGTTCACGGGCACTCTCCTCTTGTCTAGTGTTCCAGCTACTTTCAACAGTGCATTCTAGTTATCTCCTGCCGGGCTTTAGCCCGGGAGGGAGATTATGAAATGATGCCTGTGTGTGCGTGCGTGCGTGTGTGTGTGCATGCGTTAGTCACGCAGATTCCTCCAACACTACTACAGCTACAGATTTTTTGTAAATTAATTGTCCCAATGAATTTTCATGCCGTCGAAAATTTTTTGGGTTTTATGGACTTAGGCCTAAAGATAAGTGAGTAATAGCAATCTTAGCTACTTGGAGCAAAGGGTATAAGAGGGGTGTAAGAGTAAAGTATTTTCTTATTTGTAGCAAAATAATGACATTAGTAAATGTCAAATATCTTCAAAAGTATTAAAGTTAGGGAATTCTTTTGAAATATGTTATTCATCTACTTTTTGATAAGCTATCACATAGTAAAGTTTCAGATCTGTTGCACATTGGATAGCTGAGTAATAGCTACTTTGAAATTCTACAGTTGAGTAAATCCATTGTAACTCCAAAACTATTGCAGTTAGAGTATTTTCCTAAAATGTGTTATTCAGCTACTTTTTCCTTAACTATAAGATGGCAAACAGTTTGGGATTCTATTGCATGCTATAAGTGAGTAATAGCTATTTCCTTATTTGAAGCAAAATAACGACATGAGAAAATGTCAAATATCTTCAAAAGTATTAAAATTAGGGAATTCTTTTCAAATATGTTATTCATCTAGTTTTTGATAAACTATCACATAGTAAAGTTTCAGACCTGTTGCACATTGGATAGCTGAGTAATAGCTACTTTGAAATTGTGACTGTTGAGTAAATCCATTGTAACTCCAAAACTATTGCAGCTACTTTTTCGTTAACTATAAGATGGCATATAGTTTGGGGTTCTGTTGCATGCCATAAGTGAGTAATAGCTATTTTCTTATTTGTAAATTTCAAATATCTTCAAAAGTATTCAAGTTAGGTAAATATTTTCAAATATGTTATTGTATCCCCTGCGCAAAGCGGGGATACTATGGATTCATCATCATCGTCGTCCGCAGAGATTTCTTGTTAGCGACCTACTCTCCACCCTATCTTTTTGGTAGGGTTTATGTCTAAATTAGGCCTGTGGTAGACAAAAATGTCTAAAATGTGGAATATTGCTTGTTAGCGACCTACAGTCCACATTTCTTTGCAGATTTCTTTCATATTTGGCAGGTGGCTTGGTATGCTATATAGCATTCACCACCCTATCTTTTTGGTAGGGTTTATGTCTAAATTAGGCCTATGGTAGACAAAAATGTCTAAAACACAAATTTGCTTGTATCTCCTTAACCGTGCGAGATAGAGCGATTCCGTCGAAATTTTCGACCCACAGGGTATGTAAGGAATGTACTCTTTGCAACTTTCAAAAAATTTTCCCCTCCCCAAAAATGGCGGCCATTTTGAATTTTCGAATTTTTGCCAAAAATGGCAAAACACAAATTTGCTTCTGTCTCCTTAACCGTGCGAGATAGAGCGATTTCATCGAAATTTTCGACCCACAGGATATCTGAGGAATGTACTCTTGGCAACTTTGAAAAAATTTTCCCCTCTCCAAAAATGGCGGCCATTTTGAATTTTCGAATTTTTGCCAAAAATGGCAAAACACAAATTTGCTTCTGTCTCCTTAACCGTGCGAGATCTAGTTATTTCGTCGAAATTTTTGACCCACAGGGTCTCTAAGAAATGTGCTCTTGGCAATTTTCCCAAAAACTTTCCCCTCCCCTAAAATGGCGGCCATTTTGAATTTTCGAATTTTTGCCAAAAATGGCAAAACACAAATTTGCTTCTATCTCCTTAACCGTGCGAGATAGAGCAATTTCGTCAAAATTTTAGACCCACAAGGTATCTCTGCTGTGTACTCTTGGCAATTTTCAAAATATTTTACCCTCCCCAAAAATGGCGGCCATTTTGAATTTTCGAATTTCCTTCTATCTCCTTAACCGTGCGAGATAGAGCGATTTCGTCGAAATTTTCGACCCAACCAATGCAAAAAGGCATGAAGCTGAAATAATTTACATGTATACTAATAAATATTTAAGCATCATTGATATATTTTACCAATGAAACAGGGTCTTACAAGACTACTGTACTATTTTTGCAAAAGGTCTATGGGGTGGACATTACACATAATATGTGTTCTTCTATGCTATCCTGTTTCTATTCATATGTCGCAGCTACTATCAACAGGGCGTCCTATTTCTAGTTATCTCTAGAAGTATTGCAGATAGCCAGTAGTTCTCAAATAACTCATTCACCTACATTTTGGAGAGCTTTCAATTAGTGAATTTTCAGATCCGTAGCTAATTACTCACCTACTCAAAATGAGTAAATGCCTATTATCACTAAAAGTATTGCAGAATGCCAGTATTTCTCAAATAACTCATTCACCTACATTTTGGAGAGTTTTCACATGCTAAAGTGTTTTTATGAATTTTTAAAATAATTTTTAATGTATTAAAATTAATGAAATCATGCACTAAATCAATTATAACTTGAAAAGTATTGCATTAGAGCACTTTGTTAAAATATGTTAGTCAGCTACTTTTTCCATAGCTACAACATGGTGAGTAACTTGGGTGTCTATCTCAATAGCTAAGTGAGTAATAGCTAATTTTGGATTTTTCACTAACTTTCATTAGTAAAATCACTTGTAACTTGAAAACTATTGCATTTAGAGAATTTTGTGCAAATATGTTATTCACAGACGTTTTGGTCAGCTATAACATAGTGAAATTGCAGACCTCTATGTCATGGCATAGCTGAGCAATAGCTTCTTTCAGGTTCTCACTGTTGAGTAAATCATTGTATCCAACCTGTAGGAAATCATGGGCTGGGAATCTGTTAATATGGTCCGATTTGACCTTGGAACCCTCCTTCAAGGTCAAATGAGGATAGCCAAACATAAAAGTGCTTATAACTCGCTTATTATTGGTCCTAGAGGTTTGGAATGAAAACCAACCTATAGAAAATCATGAGCTGGGAATTTTTTGGTGTGGTCGGATTTCACCTTGGACCCCTCCTTCAAGGTCAAATGAGGATAGCCAAACTTAAAAGTGCTTATAACTCGCTTATTATTGGTCCTAGAGGTTTGGAATGGAAAACCAACCTATAGAAAATCATGGGCTGGGAATCTTTTGGTGTGGTCGGATTTCACCTTAGACCCCTCCTTCCAGGTCAAACGAAGATAGCCAAACTTAAAGTGCTTATAACTCGCGTATTATTGGTCTTGGAGGTTTGGGATGGTAAACCCACATATAGGAAATCATGGGCTGGGATTCTTTTGGTGTGGTCAGATTTGACCTGGGACCCCTCCTTCAAGGTCAATTGAGGATAGCCAAACTTACAATTGCTTATAACTCGCTTATTATTGGTCCTACAGGTTTGGGATGGTAAACAAGCTACAGGAAATCATGGGCTGGGAATTTTTTTGTGTGGTCCGATTTGACCTTAGACCCCTCCGTCAAGGTCAAACAAGGATAGCCAAACTTAAAAAGTGCCTATGACTCACTTATTATTGGTCCGAGAGGTTTGGGATGGTAAACCATCCTAAATTCTTTGGCTGGGAATCTTTTGGTATGGTCAGATTTGACCTTTGGATCCCTTCTTCATGGTCGAACGAGGATATTGCATTTATAGTATTTCTTTAAATATTTTTAACCTACTTTTTACACTTAAACAATTACCTTGTTACTTTATTTCATAATACCATTTGCAGGGCACAACTTTTTTGTCCTTCTGTCAGCTTCGGAATATCTTTCGAACATGCTGTTCAGTTACCATTTACTGTATTTCTGTACAGCCCTTTCCCTGATAATTATGCTTTCCTCTCATTATCACCATCACAAATCAAAAACATTCAGTCAGCTGACACAGTGCCCGTTCATGGGCACTCTCCTCTTGTCTAGTGTTCCAGCTACTTTCAACAGTGCATTCTAGTTATCTCCTGCCGGGCTTTAGCCCGGGAGGGAGATTATGAAATGATGCCTGTGTGTGCGTGCGTGCGTGTGTGCGTGCATGCGTTAGTCACGCAGATTCCTCCAACACTACTACAGCTACAGATTTTTTGTAAATTAATTGTCCCAATGAATTTTCATGCCGTCGAAAATTTTTTGGGTTTTATGGACTTAGGCCTAAAGATAAGTGAGTAATAGCAATCTTAGCTACTTGGAGCAAAGGGTATAAGAGGGGTGTAAGAGTAAAGTATTTTCTTATTTGTAGCAAAATAATGACATTAGTAAATGTCAAATATCTTCAAAAGTATTAAAGTTAGGGAATTCTTTTGAAATATGTTATTCATCTACTTTTTGATAAGCTATCACATAGTAAAGTTTCAGATCTGTTGCACATTGGATAGCTGAGTAATAGCTACTTTGAAATTCTACAGTTGAGTAAATCCATTGTAACTCCAAAACTATTGCAGTTAGAGTATTTTCCTAAAATGTGTTATTCAGCTACTTTTTCCTTAACTATAAGATGGCAAACAGTTTGGGATTCTATTGCATGCTATAAGTGAGTAATAGCTATTTCCTTATTTGAAGCAAAATAACGACATGAGAAAATGTCAAATATCTTCAAAAGTATTAAAATTAGGGAATTCTTTTCAAATATGTTATTCATCTAGTTTTTGATAAGCTATCACATAGTAAAGTTTCAGACCTGTTGCACATTGGATAGCTGAGTAATAGCTACTTTGAAATTGTGACTGTTGAGTAAATCCATTGTAACTCCAAAACTATTGCAGCTACTTTTTCGTTAACTATAAGATGGCATATAGTTTGGGGTTCTGTTGCATGCCATAAGTGAGTAATAGCTATTTTCTTATTTGTAAATTTCAAATATCTTCAAAAGTATTCAAGTTAGGTAAATATTTTCAAATATGTTATTGTATCCCCTGCGCAAAGCGGGGATACTATGGATTCATCATCATCGTCGTCCGCAGAGATTTCTTGTTAGCGACCTACTCTCCACCCTATCTTTTTGGTAGGGTTTATGTCTAAATTAGGCCTGTGGTAGACAAAAATGTCTAAAATGTGGAATATTGCTTGTTAGCGACCTACAGTCCACATTTCTTTGCAGATTTCTTTCATATTTGGCAGGTGGCTTGGTATGCTATATAGCATTCACCACCCTATCTTTTTGGTAGGGTTTATGTCTAAATTAGGCCTATGGTAGACAAAAATGTCTAAAACACAAATTTGCTTGTATTTCCTTAACCGTGCGAGATAGAGCGATTCCGTCGAAATTTTCGACCCACAGGGTATGTAAGGAATGTACTCTTTGCAACTTTCAAAAAATTTTCCCCTCCCCAAAAATGGCGGCCATTTTGAATTTTCGCCAAAAATGGCAAAACACAAATTTGCTTCTGTCTCCTTAACCGTGCGAGATAGAGCGATTTCATCGAAATTTTCGACCCACAGGATATCTGAGGAATGTACTCTTGGCAACTTTGAAAAAATTTTCCCCTCTCCAAAAATGGCGGCCATTTTGAATTTTCGAATTTTTGCCAAAAATGGCAAAACACAAATTTGCTTCTGTCTCCTTAACCGTGCGAGATATAGTTATTTCGTCGAAATTTTTGACCCACAGGGTCTCTAAGAAATGTGCTCTTGGCAATTTTCCCAAAAACTTTCCCCTCCCCTAAAATGGCGGCCATTTTGAATTTTCGAATTTTTGCCAAAAATGGCAAAACACAAATTTGCTTCTATCTCCTTAACCGTGCGAGATAGAGCAATTTCGTCAAAATTTTAGACCCACAAGGTATCTCTGCTGTGTACTCTTGGCAATTTTCAAAATATTTTACCCTCCCCAAAAATGGCGGCCATTTTGAATTTTCGAATTTCCTTCTATCTCCTTAACCGTGCGAGATAGAGCGATTTCGTCGAAATTTTCGACCCAACCAATGCAAAAAGGCATGAAGCTGAAATAATTTACATGTATACTAATAAATATTTAAGCATCATTGATATATTTTACCAATGAAACAGGGTCTTACAAGACTACTGTACTATTTTTGCAAAAGGTCTATGGGGTGGACATTACACATAATATGTGTTCTTCTATGCTATCCTGTTTCTATTCATATGTCGCAGCTACTATCAACAGGGCGTCCTATTTCTAGTTATCTCTAGAAGTATTGCAGATAGCCAGTAGTTCTCAAATAACTCATTCACCTACATTTTGGAGAGCTTTCAATTAGTGAATTTTCAGATCCGTAGCTAATTACTCACCTACTCAAAATGAGTAAATGCCTATTATCACTAAAAGTATTGCAGAATGCCAGTATTTCTCAAATAACTCATTCACCTACATTTTGGAGAGTTTTCACATGCTAAAGTGTTTTTATGAATTTTTAAAATAATTTTTAATGTATTAAAATTAATGAAATCATGCACTAAATCAATTATAACTTGAAAAGTATTGCATTAGAGCACTTTGTTAAAATATGTTAGTCAGCTACTTTTTCCATAGCTACAACATGGTGAGTAACTTGGGTGTCTATCTCAATAGCTAAGTGAGTAATAGCTAATTTTGGATTTTTCACTAACTTTCATTAGTAAAATCACTTGTAACTTGAAAACTATTGCATTTAGAGAATTTTGTGCAAATATGTTATTCACAGACGTTTTGGTCAGCTATAACATAGTGAAATTGCAGACCTCTATGTCATGGCATAGCTGAGCAATAGCTTCTTTCAGGTTCTCACTGTTGAGTAAATCATTGTATCCAACCTGTAGGAAATCATGGGCTGGGAATCTGTTAATATGGTCCGATTTGACCTTGGAACCCTCCTTCAAGGTCAAATGAGGATAGCCAAACATAAAAGTGCTTATAACTCGCTTATTATTGGTCCTAGAGGTTTGGAATGAAAACCAACCTATAGAAAATCATGAGCTGGGAATTTTTTGGTGTGGTCGGATTTCACCTTGGACCCCTCCTTCAAGGTCAAATGAGGATAGCCAAACTTAAAAGTGCTTATAACTCGCTTATTATTGGTCCTAGAGGTTTGGAATGGAAAACCAACCTATAGAAAATCATGGGCTGGGAATCTTTTGGTGTGGTCGGATTTCACCTTAGACCCCTCCTTCCAGGTCAAACGAAGATAGCCAAACTTAAAGTGCTTATAACTCGCGTATTATTGGTCTTGGAGGTTTGGGATGGTAAACCCACATATAGGAAATCATGGGCTGGGATTCTTTTGGTGTGGTCAGATTTGACCTGGGACCCCTCCTTCAAGGTCAATTGAGGATAGCCAAACTTACAATTGCTTATAACTCGCTTATTATTGGTCCTACAGGTTTGGGATGGTAAACAAGCTACAGGAAATCATGGGCTGGGAATTTTTTTGTGTGGTCCGATTTGACCTTAGACCCCTCCGTCAAGGTCAAACAAGGATAGCCAAACTTAAAAAGTGCCTATGACTCACTTATTATTGGTCCGAGAGGTTTGGGATGGTAAACCATCCTAAATTCTTTGGCTGGGAATCTTTTGGTATGGTCAGATTTGACCTTTGGATCCCTTCTTCATGGTCGAACGAGGATATTGCATTTATAGTATTTCTTTAAATATTTTTAACCTACTTTTTACACTTAAACAATTACCTTGTTACTTTATTTCATAATACCATTTGCAGGGCACAACTTTTTTGTCCTTTTCTTCTGTCAGCTTCGGAATATCTTTCGAACATGCTGTTCAGTTACCATTTACTGTATTTCTGTACAGCCCTTTCCCTGATAATTATGCTTTCCTCTCATTATCACCATCACAAATCAAAAACATTCAGTCAGCTGACACAGTGCCCGTTCACGGGCACTCTCCTCTTGTCTAGTGTTCCAGCTACTTTCAACAGTGCATTCTAGTTATCTCCTGCCGGGCTTTAGCCCGGGAGGGAGATTATGAAATGATGCCTGTGTGTGCGTGCGTGCGTGTGTGTGTGCATGCGTTAGTCACGCAGATTCCTCCAACACTACTACAGCTACAGATTTTTTGTAAATTAATTGTCCCAATGAATTTTCATGCCGTCGAAAATTTTTTGGGTTTTATGGACTTAGGCCTAAAGATAAGTGAGTAATAGCAATCTTAGCTACTTGGAGCAAAGGGTATAAGAGGGGTGTAAGAGTAAAGTATTTTCTTATTTGTAGCAAAATAATGACATTAGTAAATGTCAAATATCTTCAAAAGTATTAAAGTTAGGGAATTCTTTTGAAATATGTTATTCATCTACTTTTTGATAAGCTATCACATAGTAAAGTTTCAGATCTGTTGCACATTGGATAGCTGAGTAATAGCTACTTTGAAATTCTACAGTTGAGTAAATCCATTGTAACTCCAAAACTATTGCAGTTAGAGTATTTTCCTAAAATGTGTTATTCAGCTACTTTTTCCTTAACTATAAGATGGCAAACAGTTTGGGATTCTATTGCATGCTATAAGTGAGTAATAGCTATTTCCTTATTTGAAGCAAAATAACGACATGAGAAAATGTCAAATATCTTCAAAAGTATTAAAATTAGGGAATTCTTTTCAAATATGTTATTCATCTAGTTTTTGATAAACTATCACATAGTAAAGTTTCAGACCTGTTGCACATTGGATAGCTGAGTAATAGCTACTTTGAAATTGTGACTGTTGAGTAAATCCATTGTAACTCCAAAACTATTGCAGCTACTTTTTCGTTAACTATAAGATGGCATATAGTTTGGGGTTCTGTTGCATGCCATAAGTGAGTAATAGCTATTTTCTTATTTGTAAATTTCAAATATCTTCAAAAGTATTCAAGTTAGGTAAATATTTTCAAATATGTTATTGTATCCCCTGCGCAAAGCGGGGATACTATGGATTCATCATCATCGTCGTCCGCAGAGATTTCTTGTTAGCGACCTACTCTCCACCCTATCTTTTTGGTAGGGTTTATGTCTAAATTAGGCCTGTGGTAGACAAAAATGTCTAAAATGTGGAATATTGCTTGTTAGCGACCTACAGTCCATATTTCTTTGCAGATTTCTTTCATATTTGGCAGGTGGCTTGGTATGCTATATAGCATTCACCACCCTATCTTTTTGGTAGGGTTTATGTCTAAATTAGGCCTATGGTAGACAAAAATGTCTAAAACACAAATTTGCTTGTATCTCCTTAACCGTGCGAGATAGAGCGATTCCGTCGAAATTTTCGACCCACAGGGTATGTAAGGAATGTACTCTTTGCAACTTTCAAAAAATTTTCCCCTCCCCAAAAATGGCGGCCATTTTGAATTTTCGAATTTTTGCCAAAAATGGCAAAACACAAATTTGCTTCTGTCTCCTTAACCGTGCGAGATAGAGCGATTTCATCGAAATTTTCGACCCACAGGATATCTGAGGAATGTACTCTTGGCAACTTTGAAAAAATTTTCCCCTCTCCAAAAATGGCGGCCATTTTGAATTTTCGAATTTTTGCCAAAAATGGCAAAACACAAATTTGCTTCTGTCTCCTTAACCGTGCGAGATATAGTTATTTCGTCGAAATTTTTGACCCACAGGGTCTCTAAGAAATGTGCTCTTGGCAATTTTCCCAAAAACTTTCCCCTCCCCTAAAATGGCGGCCATTTTGAATTTTCGAATTTTTGCCAAAAATGGCAAAACACAAATTTGCTTCTATCTCCTTAACCGTGCGAGATAGAGCAATTTCGTCAAAATTTTAGACCCACAAGGTATCTCTGCTGTGTACTCTTGGCAATTTTCAAAATATTTTACCCTCCCCAAAAATGGCGGCCATTTTGAATTTTCGAATTTCCTTCTATCTCCTTAACCGTGCGAGATAGAGCGATTTCGTCGAAATTTTCGACCCAACCAATGCAAAAAGGCATGAAGCTGAAATAATTTACATGTATACTAATAAATATTTAAGCATCATTGATATATTTTACCAATGAAACAGGGTCTTACAAGACTACTGTACTATTTTTGCAAAAGGTCTATGGGGTGGACATTACACATAATATGTGTTCTTCTATGCTATCCTGTTTCTATTCATATGTCGCAGCTACTATCAACAGGGCGTCCTATTTCTAGTTATCTCTAGAAGTATTGCAGATAGCCAGTAGTTCTCAAATAACTCATTCACCTACATTTTGGAGAGCTTTCAATTAGTGAATTTTCAGATCCGTAGCTAATTACTCACCTACTCAAAATGAGTAAATGCCTATTATCACTAAAAGTATTGCAGAATGCCAGTATTTCTCAAATAACTCATTCACCTACATTTTGGAGAGTTTTCACATGCTAAAGTGTTTTTATGAATTTTTAAAATAATTTTTAATGTATTAAAATTAATGAAATCATGCACTAAATCAATTATAACTTGAAAAGTATTGCATTAGAGCACTTTGTTAAAATATGTTAGTCAGCTACTTTTTCCATAGCTACAACATGGTGAGTAACTTGGGTGTCTATCTCAATAGCTAAGTGAGTAATAGCTAATTTTGGATTTTTCACTAACTTTCATTAGTAAAATCACTTGTAACTTGAAAACTATTGCATTTAGAGAATTTTGTGCAAATATGTTATTCACAGACGTTTTGGTCAGCTATAACATAGTGAAATTGCAGACCTCTATGTCATGGCATAGCTGAGCAATAGCTTCTTTCAGGTTCTCACTGTTGAGTAAATCATTGTATCCAACCTGTAGGAAATCATGGGCTGGGAATCTGTTAATATGGTCCGATTTGACCTTGGAACCCTCCTTCAAGGTCAAATGAGGATAGCCAAACATAAAAGTGCTTATAACTCGCTTATTATTGGTCCTAGAGGTTTGGAATGAAAACCAACCTATAGAAAATCATGAGCTGGGAATTTTTTGGTGTGGTCGGATTTCACCTTGGACCCCTCCTTCAAGGTCAAATGAGGATAGCCAAACTTAAAAGTGCTTATAACTCGCTTATTATTGGTCCTAGAGGTTTGGAATGGAAAACCAACCTATAGAAAATCATGGGCTGGGAATCTTTTGGTGTGGTCGGATTTCACCTTAGACCCCTCCTTCCAGGTCAAACGAAGATAGCCAAACTTAAAGTGCTTATAACTCGCGTATTATTGGTCTTGGAGGTTTGGGATGGTAAACCCACATATAGGAAATCATGGGCTGGGATTCTTTTGGTGTGGTCAGATTTGACCTGGGACCCCTCCTTCAAGGTCAATTGAGGATAGCCAAACTTACAATTGCTTATAACTCGCTTATTATTGGTCCTACAGGTTTGGGATGGTAAACAAGCTACAGGAAATCATGGGCTGGGAATTTTTTTGTGTGGTCCGATTTGACCTTAGACCCCTCCGTCAAGGTCAAACAAGGATAGCCAAACTTAAAAAGTGCCTATGACTCACTTATTATTGGTCCGAGAGGTTTGGGATGGTAAACCATCCTAAATTCTTTGGCTGGGAATCTTTTGGTATGGTCAGATTTGACCTTTGGATCCCTTCTTCATGGTCGAACGAGGATATTGCATTTATAGTATTTCTTTAAATATTTTTAACCTACTTTTTACACTTAAACAATTACCTTGTTACTTTATTTCATAATACCATTTGCAGGGCACAACTGTTTTGTCCTTTTCTTCTGTCAGCTTCGGAATTTGGGTCAGCTATAACATAGTAAAATTTCAGACCTCTAGCTTGTGGCATAGCTGAGTAATAGCTACTTTTGCCTTTGCCGGTGGATACATTTTGCATCTGGCCACAGATGCGTCCTTAGTCTAGTTCATCTAGTTTTTGATGAGCTATCAGATGGTAAAGTTGCAAACCTGTTGCACACTGGACAGCTGAGTATATAGCTATTTTGAAATTGTGACTGTTGAGTAAATCCATTGTAACTCAAAAACTACTGCAGTTACAGTATTTTCCTAAAATAATTTGTTCAGCTACTTTTTCTTTAACTATAAGATGGCATGTTGTTTGGGGTTCCATTGCATGTCATAAGTGAGCAATAGCTATTTTCTTATTTGTAGCAAAATTCTGATAGAAATAAATGTCAAATACCTTTACAAGTACCAAAGTTAGGCAAATCTTTTCATTTGTTATTCATCTAGTTTTTCATAAGCATACTTTCCTGTGTCCTTTATATTTTTGTTGCATTTGCAGATGTAGGTCAATAGCTAAGTGAGTAGATAGCTGAGCAAGAGCTACTAAAATGAGTAAATGTCTTTTATCTCTAAAAGTATTATAGGTAGGCAATTTCTTCAAAATAAGTCATTCACCTACTTTTGGATGATCTACCACATAGTGAAGTTGCAGAACTGTAGCTCTTTGGATAGGTGAGTAATAGCTACTAAAATGAGTAAATGTCTTTTATCTCTAAAAGTATTACAGATAGGCAATTTCTTCTAAATAAATCATTCACCTACTTTTGGGTGATCTACCACATAGTGAAGTTGCAGAACTGTAGGTCTTTGGATAGCTGAGTAATAGCTACTAAAATGAGTAAATGTCTTTTATCTCTAAAAGTATTACAGGTAGGCAATTTCTTCTAAATAAGTCATTCACCTACTTTTGGGTGATCTACCACATAGTGAAGTTGCAGAACTGTAGCTCTTTGGATAGCTGAGTAATAGCTACTAAAATGAGTAAATGTCTTTTATCTCTAAAAGTATTACACATAGGCAATTTCTTCTAAATAAGTCATTCACGTACTTTTGTGTGATCTACCACATAGTGAAGTTGCAGAACTGTAGCTCTTTGGATCGCTGAGTAATGGCTACTAAAATGAGTAAATGTCTTTTATCTCTAAAAGTATTACAGGTAGGCAATTTCTTCTAAATAAGTCATTCACCTACTTTTGGGTGATCTACCACATAGTGAAGTTGCAGAACTGTAGCTCATTGGATGGCAGAGTAATAGCCACTAAAATAAGTAAATATCTTTTATCTCTAAAAGTGTTACAGATAGGCGATTTCTTCTAAATACGTCCTTACCTACTTTGGGTTGATCTACTGCATAATAAAGTTGCAGAACTGTAGCTCTTTGGATAGCAGAGTAATAGCTACTAAAGTGAGTAAATGCCTTTTGTCTTTAAAAGTTTTGCAATCAAACATTAAACTTGTTGTCACTTCTACATGTGCCTCCATCTCACAAGAAAATTTTTATTCCACTATCTTTAGTACATCTAATTTATACGGCGGGAGATAAATGCATGCGTCAGAATGCTTGTTCTAGATGATTTTTTTGTGTTTTCAAAACATCAGTGTTTCATTTTTAAATTTTAATACTATGTATTGTAACTAAAGGTAAATTGTCATCAAATAATCCATTATCTGTAGATTAATGAATTCTAGTCCTTCCTTACATGCATAAAAGACATTTATTAATCAAGAATGATTTTCAGGTACAAACAACAATGGGCATTACATCATTCAAGTTGGTCCAGTGTTCATCAACAAAAATGAGCCTGACTTTTATGTTAGCCATGTAGTGCATGCTGTTTCAGGTAATTAAGCATCCCTGAAAGGGTGCTTATTTGTTTTCACTTCAGTTTCTTCGCAGCCACCACCACTGTTGTCACATTATGATCTCCCTTAAATATCTCTCTTATTATTAGAAGCTTTCTAACCATATTTCGCAGTTATATACCTTAGGCATGAGAAAAAATTTCCACATGACGAAATTTGACCTTTGAATTTTAAAAAAGGACACATGATAAAAAAATAGTTTGTAATCTGTAATCGCCGCTCAGCAGAATCTACCAAGCACAGAGGCTTTTGATTTCACAAACATGTTCATACTATCAGAAACGAAAGCTGATTAGATTTTGGGAATGATCCGATAAAAAATGAGCAATTTTTGAGTGATATTCTCACGAGTACCAACCACAAAGCTTAAAATTCATGTGAGCCCTACCCCCACCCCCATAAACTTCTTAAGAATTGTATTTAGAGCCATAAAATGTATTGAGAGGTAGTGGGAAACCATATGTTGAGAGTCTAGAAAGCAAGTCAAATTTTAACCAACCACCCCCCCACCCACCTGCCTGAAGGGGTCAAACTGGGGTCATAAATAGCAGATTTTGTGTTTTGGCCTTATATCTCCTTTATTAGTGGTGGGAATCGGACTTGAAAATCCAAATCGATTAATCGGAAAAGTCCAGAGATGATTAATCGAGTTGAATTGATTTTTGGGTCATACAGGGAATTTTACAAAATTATTTCCTAAAAAATACGGTCTGGGTTACTGTAAGTGACTGATTTACAGATATTGATCTTGGTTTCCAGTAGAAATAACTGTCAGTAATTAAGCGGCCCGTCAGGGACGCTTATTTGTTTTCACCGAAGTTCGACTGATCGCCACCGCCGCCGCAGGATTATGGTCTCCCTTGAATAACTTCTTAGCCTTTCAAATTTTTCTCTCCTTCTTATCTTTCTTTAAAACCATAGGGGCGGGAAAAATTTTGGGGATACTGTGCGCAGACCTTAAGCTTTACTTAAGGTAACCTTAAGCATAACTCCAAAACACCCTGTCATCGCGTTTCGGAAAAAACCACAGACACCTGTGCTATAAAATTTATCAGGTACATTCTAGACCAGATTTCCAAGGTCGGAAAGGATTTTCTCATCAATCGGACCATAGATGCCTGAATGGGAGGCGTTTTATTTTCGTAAATTTTTTAAAAATGGGTACTTGGTCTGTATCTCAAAAACGATGAGGATTTCGGCGTTTTGTTGGATAACTGATTCAGCTATTTTTTTTTTGATAATCTTTGACATGCCGAAGTTTTAGCCCTGTATCTGCAATCTTAAGGTCACCTTAATGTCAAGAAAGGGGGTTTTAGCCCTCCAGTTCACTTAGTTTTTCACTTTTTTTAACCAAACTTGGCACATATATTAAGATTTGCCAAAGGAATATCCTGACTTTATGGTGACCGTAAACTCAAAATGTTAATGGACATAAGGCCTGTTTAAAGTCATCAAATTGGAATAAAATCCTCTGGCTCCTTTCTTTTTCCATTTTTTTATATCGAAATTATCACTGGTATTAAACTAGATAAAAATAATACTTATGGTCACCTTAAACTTTCAGTATGAATGGAGTTGTAGCCACCTTAAAGTGAAATAAGGGGGTTTTCAGCCTCCAAGTATCTTATTGTTCGACTGACCTCAGTTAAACTTTGCACACCTATAAAGGATGGCAAACCAAAGGGTTATCCTGACTTTATGGTGACCTTAAACTGTTAATATAATTTTGCCTCCCTAAAGTCATAACATTTGAATAAAGCCGTCTGGCTCCTTTCTTTTTCCATATCTAACATATATTGATATTGAAGGGACATTCTCATATTATGGTCACCTTAAAGTCACAATATGAATGAAGTTATGGTCACCTTACAGTGAAAAAGGAAGTTTCAGCCTCCAGTTATCTTATTGTTCAACTGACCTGAGCTAAACTGTATGCACTTATAAAGGATGAGAAAAGGGACATTCTTATTTTATGGTCACCTTAGAGTCCCAATATGAATGAAGTTATGGCCACCTTGCAGTGAAATTATGGAGTTTTTAATCTCCAGCTATTGTATTGTTCGGCTGACCTCACTTTAATTGTGCACACTTATTAAAGATGAAAATAGGGACAAGTAACATACACAATGCAATAACGTTCACAGTTTCTATTGCTTATGATGCATATCTTGACATCTTTTATGGGTGACTTCTTTTTCATCAGGGCCGCTTCGTTTTTGTCAGCAAAAACATTTTTCTAGTTTTCTTTGAAATCTATCAATCTCTCCTGATATTTTAATGGTATATATGTTGTACTGTGGTTCTATGTTATCTTTAATTCATTTACGATAATAGTTATAATAATATATATTATAATAATAGTTATTTTCTGGAATTAAATTGTTGTAAGTTCTGTCACTTTATTGTCAAGAAGTTTTACAACTTGCAGTTGCAGTCCTTTCTAAATAGGGACAAATATGTTGAAACAACGTAAAATATCAGTGTGACAGAACACAGCTAATTAAACTGAACACAATAGTGAAAAAATTGTAAAAATTGGATGAGAAATAAGGAAGTTATGGCTATTTAAACATACATTAAACATAAAAACGAAGTACCGCGATAGCATAAATTCCCGATTATCGCCCATTTAAAACCACTTTAGTTACTGCTAACACCTCTGAAACAGTACATTATAGCCAGTTAGTTCGCCCTCATGTTACAAATATCGCTATTCATTGTAAAACCGTGCTAGTTGCGTGTTATTCCTTCACTGTAGCTAGTATTTCTATTATCGTCCACTCATAACGTCTTCCGTGTTTTCGTTTTTTTTTTCATCGCTGATGTTTCCAATAGGGATCGATGTAGATGCTAAAACGCGGACTTGAGTTTGGAAACGAGTTCTTGGCGAATTGTTCCACCACTATCCTTTATTATTGCTTTTACAGCTTTAGAATGTATTAAGGGTATTGAGAAACCACATGTGGAGAGTCTATATAGCTGGTCAGATTTACCCCTGACTCCCCCTTATGGGTCAAACTGGGGTGACCATCATAAAATAGCAGATGTTGTTGTTTTGCCTTATATATCCTTTATTTTTTTTGATTTTACAGCTTTAGAATGTAATTAAGAGGTATTGGGGAAACCACATGTGTATTAAGCATTGCATAAAGTCTACAACCTAGCTGATAGTAAAGCATGATATCTTTCTATTTAAACAAGCAATCCAGCCATGGGTGTACAATATCCAGCCCTGGGTGTTTTATAGCCAGTTTTTGGTGTTGCATAGTGTTTGCAACCGACCAATAAGTGAAGAGACTGCAGGAAAATTAAACCCTAGGTAGAGCTAAGCTAAGGGAGAATCATTCAGAAAGTTTAAAAAATTTTATTTGACACAAAGTTACAGGTGTGAGGTCCAGCCATAAGTACAGCATAAGATTTGCCAGCCAGTTAAATGTGTAACACAGAGGCTGCAATCAAGCCCTTTGTAAAGCATGTCTAACTTCAGTGGGGCAAAGCTAAAGGAGAATTATTAAGAAAGGTTAAAATTTATATTTTACACCAAGTTACACTGAGCATTAAGTATGGTATGGTTTTGGTATTGTGGAACTCAGATTAATGACTAAGTATGACATACAAAAGTATATTGTTATTTGATATTGCATAGTATTGATCAATACATAGCACTCAGTGCCCCTACTCTGGTTTTGAAATTTACATATACAATAACAGACACCATGGGATTTATTATTTTTATTCTATTTTTCTACTTCTTTTGTTACAATACTAAAAGCATCTTTAGTTACATGTATATGTATATCTAGATAAGGTCACCTTAAAGTAAATGTGACTTTAAGTATATATAATGCTACCTTAATTTACTGTCACATTAAGTTGGAGACATTTCAATTAAGGTTGATAAGAACACTTTAAGGTTATCTTAAAATGAGATTTACTGACTTTAAGGTAGCCATGTGAAAGTATGTATATGAAGACATTAAAATGGTTTAAGATAGGGTGACCTTTATTGATTACCGTTATTATTACCGGTATTTTACCGACTAGATTGAGGTAGATGCAAACCTCGACCATTAAAACATGGGTAACAACGCCCCTCAGCTCAGAGACTAAAACCTTAGCTTAGTGTTGAATAATAAAGTCCCGTCTAAAACAACAGTCCCGATCAGCCTATCTAGACTCAAACCTTAGGTGACTGTCCTTCAGCCCCTTAGGCCTAACAATAAGCAGTTGGGCGTGGTTACATTTTTGACTAGCCCCTAAATTACAATGTTTTCATTGAAATCGAGACATTATGTACAATATGAAGTTGGCTGTTCTCTCGACTTCCTATGACTGCCACACTTCACCGATCCCATTTTCAGGCCCATTCACCTGAAACTAGAAACACCTTGTTAATACCAAGTTACACCTAAAATATTGATAGAGTAATACGTATGATATGTACAACCTGAAATGTTAAAATATATATTAATGATCTGGTCATGCCAACTACATCCACCACCTGCAAACATACATTATAGTGAAAACTATTCAAGCACAGGCCGATTCAAAGACTGTGGTCCGAATTTAGCCCCAGATTTAGACCCCCCCAATAATGACCAGGAGGTGCCTTAGAGGTGTGATATGACCCAAGGAGACAAGGAGAAGGAAAGGCTAATAACTAACAAGTGAGTCGGCTGTGAACCCCATTGTTAACGAGCCAGGGGCACATACCTCACACTCACCCCCTCCCCTGCGCCAAAGAGGGTGTTAAGTTAGAGTCTCAGCCCCACCTCCTCCTGCAACTTGCTCCTACTCCTGGAGAGTTGGGCGGGTGGGAGGAAAATCTTTCTAAAACATGTTGCCCTTTTAACTTTGCAATGTCGAATGAACTAAGAAAGGATGTGACCCCACGATTCTAGAGGTCAACTGCTCGTCCAATCAAAATTCGCCATGTGTAAAACAAGAATAGCTTTCATGAGAGGTGCACTGAAGCCCGTATCGCCGATGCATTACCTCCCACAGTGCCCCTACTCTGGTTTTGAAATTTACATATACAATAACAGACACCAATGGGATTTATTATTTTTATTCTATTTTTATCTCCCGCCGGGCTGTAGCCCGGGAGGGAGATTATGAAATGATGTCTGTGTGTGCGTGCGTGCGTGTGTGCGTGCGTTAGTTAGTCACGCAGATTTCTCCAAAACTACTACAGCTACAGATTTTTTGTAAATTAATTGTCCCAATGAATTTTCATGCCCTTGAAAAAAATTTTGGTTTTATTGACTTAGGCCTAAAGATAAGTGAGTAATAGCAATCATAGCTACTTTGAGTAAAGGGCTCATAACTCAAAAACTATTGCAGTAACAACTTTTTCTTCAAATATGTTGTTCAGCTACTTTGTCCTTAGCTATAAGATGGTACATAGTTTGGGGTCCCATTGCATGCCATAAGTGAGTAATAGCTATTTTCTCATTTGTAGCTAAATAACAGAAGAAGTAAATGTCAAATATCTTCAAAAGTATTGAAGTTAGGGAAATCTTTTCAAATATGTTGTCCATCTTCTTTTTGGTAAGCTATCACATACTAAAGTTTCAGACCTGTTGCACCTTGGATAGCTGAGTAATAGCTACTTTGAAATTCTGACTGTTGAGTAAAGCGATTGTAACTCCAAAACTATTGCAGTTAGAGTATTTTCCTAAAATATGTTGTTCAGCTACTTTGTCCTTAGCTATAAGATGGTACATAGTTTGGGGTTCTATTGCTTGCCATAAGTGAGTAATAGCTATTTTCTCATTTGTAGCTAAATAACAGAAGAAGTAAATGTCAAATATCTTCAAAAGTATTAAAGTTAGGGAAATCTTTTCAAATATGTTGTCCATCTACTTTTTGGTAAGCTATGGCATAGTAAAGTTTCAGACCTCTTGCACCTTGGATAGCTGAGTAATAGCTACTTTGAAATTCTGACTGTTGAGTAAAGCTATTGTAACTAACAAAGTATTGCAGTTAGAGTGTTTTCCTAAAATATGTTGTTCAGCTACTTTGTTCTTAGCTATAAGATGGTACATAGTTTGGGGTTCTATTGCTTGCCATAAGTGAGTAATAGCTATTTCCTCATTTGTAGCTAAATAACAGAAGAAGTAAATGTCAAATATCTTCAAAAGTATTAAAGTTAGGGAAATCTTTTCAAATATGTTGTCCATCTACTTTTTGGTAAGCTATGGCATAGTAAAGTTTCAGACCTCTTGCACCTTGGATAGCTGAGTAATAGCTACTTTGAAATTCTGACTGTTGAGTAAAGCTATTGTAACTAAAAAAGTATTGCAGTTAGAGTGTTTTCCTAAAATATGTTGTTCAGCTACTTTGTTCTTAGCTATAAGATGGTACATAGTTTGGGGTTCTATTGCTTGCCATAAGTGAGTAATAGCTATTTCCTCATTTGTAGCTAAATAACAAAAGAAGTAAATGTCAAATATCTTCAAACATATTAAAGTTAGGGAAATCTTTTCAAATATGTTGTCCATCTACTTTTTGGTAAGCTATGACATAGTAAAGCTTCAGACCTGTTGCACCTTGGATAGCTGAGTAATAGCTACTTTGAAATTCTGACTGTTGAGTAAAGCCATTGTAACTCCAAAACTATTGCAATTGGAGTATTTTCCTAAAATATGTTGTTCAGCTACTTTGTTCTTAGCTATAAGATGGTACATAGTTTGGGGTTCTATTGCTTACCATAAGTGAGTAATAGCTATTTTCTCATTTGTAGCTAAATAACAGAAGAAGTAAATGTCAATTATCTTCAAAAGTATTGAAGTTAGGGAAATCTTTTCAAATATGTTGTCCATCTACTTTTTGGTAAGCTATAACATAGTAAAGTTTCAGACCTGTTGCACCTTGGATAGCTGAGTTATAGCTACTTTGAAACTGTTGAGTAAAGCCATTGTAACTCCAAAACTATTGCAGTTAGAGTATTTTCCTAAAATATGTTGTTCAGCTACTTTGTCCTTAGCTATAAGATGGTACATAGTTTGGGGTTCTATTGCATGCCATAAGTGAGTAATAGCTATTTTGTTATTTGTAGCAAAATCATGACATAAGTAAATCTCGAATATCTTCAAAAGTATTAAAGTTAGGGAATTCTTTTCAAATATGTTATCCATCTACTTTTTCATAAGCTATTACATAGTAAAGTTTCAGATCTGTTGCACATTGGATAGCTGAGTAATAGCTACTTTGAAATTCTACAGTTGAGTAAAGCCATTGTAACTCCAAAACTATTGCAGTTACAATATTTTCGTAAAATATGTTGTTCACCTACTTTGTCCTTAGCTATAAGCTGGCATGTAGTTTGGGGTTCTATTGCATGCCATAAGTGAGTAATAGCTATTTTCTTATTAGTAGCAAAATAATGACATAAGTAAATGTCAAATATCTTCAGAAGTATTAAAGTTAGGGAATTCTTTTCAAATATGTCATTCATCTACTTTTTTGTAAGCTATCACATAGTAAAGTTTCAGACCTGTTGCACATTGCATAGCTAAGTAATAGCTACTTTGAAATTGTGACTGTTGAGTAAATCCATTGTAACTCCAAAACTATTGCAGTTACAGCATTTTCTTCAAATATGTTGTTCAGCTACTTTGTCCTTAACTATAACATGGTATATATTTTGGGGTTGTATTGCATGCCATAAGTGAGTAATAGCTATTTTCTTATTTGTAGCAAAATAACAACATAAGTAAATGTCAAATATCTTCAAAAGTATTAAAGTTAGGGAAATATTTTCAAATATGTTATTCATCTAGTTTTTAATAACCTATCACATAGTAAAGTTTCAGACCTGTTGCACATTGGATAGCCGAGTAATACCTACTTTGAAATTGTGACTGTAGGGTAAATGCATATAGTTTGGGGTTCTATTGCATGCCATAAGTGAGTAATAGCTATTTTCTTATTTGTAGCAAAATAATGACATAATTTTTCTCAAATAACTGCTTCATGTACTTTTGGGGGAGCTTTCACATGGTGAAGTTTCAGACCCGTAGCTAATTATTCACCTACTCAAAATGAGTAAATGCTAATTATCTCTAAAAGTATTGAGGATATCCAATTTTTATCAAATAACTCATTCATCTACTTTTGGGAGAGCTTTCACATGGTGAAGTTCCAGACCCGTAGCTAATTACTCACCTACTCAAAATGAGTAAATGTGAATTATCCCTAAAAGTATTGGGGATATCCAATTTTTCTTAAATAACTCATTCACCTACTTTTGGAAGAGCTTTCACTTGGTGAAGTTTCAGACCCGTAGCTAATTATTCACCTACTCAAAATGAGTAAATGCTAATTATCTCTAAAAGTATTGTGGATATCCAATTTTTATCAAATAACTCATTCATCTACTTTTGGGAGAGCTTTCACATGGTGAAGTTCCAGACCCGTAGCTAATTACTCACCTACTGAAAATGAGTAAATGTGAATTATCTCTAAAAGTATTGCAGATAGCCAATTTTTATCAAATAACTCATTCACCTACTTTTGGGAGAGCTTTCACTTGGTGAATTTTCAGAGCCGTAGCTAATTATTCACCTCCTCAAAATGAGTAATTGCTAATTATCTCTAAAAGTATTGCGGGTATCCAATTTTTATCAAATTACTCGTTCATCTACTTTTGGGAGAGCTTTCACATGGTGAAGTTCCAGACCCGTAGCTAATTACTCACCTACTCAAAATGAGTAAATGTGAATTATCTGTAAAAGTATTGCAGATATCCAATTTTTCTCAAATAACTCATTCACCTACTTTTGGGAGAGCTTTTACTTGGTGAGGTTTCAGACCCGTAGCTAATTATTCACCTACTCAAAATGAGTAAATGTGAATTATCTCTAAAAGTATTGCAGATATCCAATTTTTATCAAATAACTCATTCATCGACTTTTGGGAGGGCTTTCACATGGTGAAGTTCCAGACCCGTAGCTAATTACTCACCTACTGAAAATGAGTAAATGTGAATTATCTGTAAAAGTATTGCAGATATCCAATTTTTCTCAAATAACTCATTCACCTACTTTTGGGAGAGCTTTTACTTGGTGAGGTTTCAGACCCGTAGCTAATTATTCACCTACTCAAAATGAGTAAATGTGAATTATCTCTAAAAGTATTGCAGATATCCAATGTTTATCAAATAACTCATTCATCGACTTTTGGGAGGGCTTTCACATGGTGAAGTTCCAGACCCGTAGCTAATTACTCACCTACTGAAAATGAGTAAATGTGAATTATCTCTAAAAGTATTGCAGATAGCCAATTTTTATCAAATAACTCATTCACCTACTTTTGGGAGAGCTTTCACTTGGTGAATTTTCAGAGCCGTAGCTAATTATTCACCTCCTCAAAATGAGTAAATGAGAATTATCTCTACAAGTATTGCAGATAGCCAGTATTTCTGAAATAACTCATTCACATACATTTTGGAGAGCTTTCAATTAGTGAATTTTCAGATCCGTAGCTAATTACTCACCTACTCAAAATGAGTAACTGCCTATTATCACTAAACGTAGTGCAGATAGCCAATATTTCTCAAATAACTCATTCACCTACATTTTGGAGAGCTTTCACATGCTAAATTTTTTTAATGAATTTTTTAAATAATTTTTAATCCATTAAAATTCATGAAATCATGCACTAAATCAAATATAACTTGAAAAGTATTACATTTAGAGCACCTTGTTAAAATATGTTATCTTTAGTACATCTAATTTATATGGCGGGAGATAAATGCATGCGTCAGAATGCTTGTTCTACTTCTTTTGTTACAATACTAAAAGCATCTTTAGTTACATGTATATGTATATCTAGATAAGGTCAGCTTAAAGTAAATGTGACTTTAAGTATATATAATGCTACCTTAATTTACTGTCGCATTAAGTTGGAGACATTTCAATTAAGGTTGATAAGAACACTTTAAGGTTATCTTAAAATGAGATTTACTGACTTTAAGGTAGCCATGTGAAAGTATGTATATGAAGACATTAAAATGGTTTAAGATAGGGTGACCTTTATTGATTACCGTTATTATTACCGGTATTTTACCGACTAGATTGAGGTAGATGCAAACCTCGACCAAACCCCAGCTAACTTGTAGTAGGGGGAGTAGCCAGTAGTCTTTGAAAAGTATCAGCCACCTGCTGGGAGGCCGTCTGGTCCTGGACTATATATCTCCAAACACAATCAGACGTCCAGGTGCCATGGCTCTGAATGTTTTGAATAGCGACATTTGAATTGAAAGCCAAAGTGGCACCTGAACGCCTGAAGGTGTGGAGAGAGATACCTGAGGTCTGAAGACCCAGCCTTGAAAGGATTTGGGCAAAATTATGTCTAAGTCTTGTATCGGTGAGTGGCACCCATTTGCCGTTTTCGTTTTTGACTTGAAATAAAGGGTGGTTTTCTTGGCCTGGAGCTAAGATTAACATATTATTGATGGCCCTGACTGGGCAGATTGGAGATTGGAGCAAGTTTGGAAGTTTGATGATCTTAACCGAATCTCTGGTCTGCATGGTCTTAGACCACTTAATGATCAAAAACACAGCATCCGAGGAGGTAATAACGTCACCCTTTGCCAACTGTTCAGCAGGGGAAAATGATTTTTCAGCATGTGGTACTAAGTTTGAAACTCTTAGAAAGGAGAAGAAGGCTGTGAGATAAACTGCCTTATAAACCTGGCCCATCCACATAGAGTCACAAATTTGGACAATTTTGTGCAATAATTCAATGTCAATGACTTTTTTGATAGTAGAAGCAAATTTTTGGTTCAGGGCCAGGGACCTTTGAAAATAAGCTACCCTTTGATCCTGAAATGAGTGTGTTGAAAGACCATGCAAGGCTAAGCTAGCTTTAATTGCCGAAATATGATTAGCAATGGCTGACGGTGAGACTTTATTCTCATACAAAAATTCCAGGAAAGAAAGAACCACCACTGGAGTGAGACTGGACAACTCGATTTTTGTGAAACAGCAAAAAGCTAAGAATAGTCTAAATTTTTGTCTATATGAGGCCTGGGTAGCTGGTCTGAAGGCCGACCTAGTCCGTTGTCCAGCTCGTATCGCCAACTGTCTCACTGTCCTTGGAACACCTGTTATATAAACCAATTAATGTCAGTAATATTGGGGTGTGGGTGGAGCCACTCAGGGCAACTTAGGAAGTTTTTTTAATTTTTGATGAGGATTGGCTGTGATAAACCATCTGGATAAGAGATCTGCTATGGGATTATCTTTACCCAACACGTGAATGACCTTGAGTTCGATATCGCATACAGCCAATTCCAGTAATATATTCCTGGCTATTGCAGCCAGGATCCTGTCTTGAGTCCTACCAGAGGTTAGGACCGAAACAACAGCTTGGTTATCACATTTTATTAGTATACTCTTTTGTTTCCAGTAATACCTCCACAACCTCACTGCGACTAACACATTGAGCATTTCCAAGTGAACTATTGTGTAATTTTGAAAATTTGGTGGAATTTTTATTGCATATATTTGATTATTGCAAACTGCGCCCAAACCTTGAAGACAGGCATCCAATTCAATAGTCGCTTGTATTGATACATGTTTAAAGAAAGAAACCCCATTAAATGTAGGTAAAAATTTGAGAAACCAATTTAAATCACGATGAAAATCATCCGTTAATTGTATTTTTCCTTGACCGAAATGGGCTCGAAGTAATTCCAACATGCGATTTAGGAAGAAACGTGATTGTCTTACACATTTTGAAATGTAAAGTAAACTGCCCAATAAAGATTGAAGTTGTTTCTTGGTGCACCATTTTTAGATGCCCATTTTTGGCACAGGTGAGAAATATTTTGCAATTTTTCAGAAGGAACTGAGACTGTGAAATCTTCTGTATTAATCGAGACCCCTAGGCATGTGACTTTTGTCGTGGGAGCCACCAATTTGGTTTTACTGATTTCAAAGCCTAAATTTTCTAATAGTTGATATGGACACTGAAAAGCCGGATTTGCAGTTGAAACTGTGCCAAACCCAATGACATCGTCAATATAATTTATGACGTCATAACCTCGCTTCCTCATAATGAATCTAACTGCATCTGTAAGTCTCTGAAAGATTCCAGATCCGTGTCTGTAACCAAAAGGAAGACAAGTATCGAGAAAGTAATCATTATGCTGTAGTCCTAGGAGACAATAGTCCCTTGGATCAATCCTAACATGTCTAAACGCTCGTTTAATGTCAATTTTGAACAATTTTGAACCTTTTCCGAATTTTTTGACCTTATCTGTAATGAGATCTATTGAAGGTAAGGTAAGAACGAATTCGGTGCCCAGATATGAGTCTTTACTTATGTTAGAATTTACTGCTCCACCCTTTGGGAAACTCAGATCAATGATGACCCGCCTATGTGGGGCACCCGGCTTCTCCCTTGTCATAAAGGGTGATATATGAAACTTATTCAAAGGGGGGTCTTTAAATGGGCCCTGTATGGCCCCAAGTTCAATCTCTTCTTGCAGATAGGCTCTAACATCATGAGGAAATGCATTCGCCGAGTTATGATTTCTTACATTTGCTTGAAGACTGGTATTGTGATCAAAATCAAGGGGAAAACCGTATTTTACCAAGTATGGGAGTTGCTTGTCCCAATAATCTCCCAACAGATTAGCCCAGACTTTGAAGTTCAGCTGGGAGGGGACCACATATTGACCTGTTATAAAGTTATAACCTTGGTTAGATTTTGCCCAATTATAAAGCTCAATTGGGTCAGTGCCCTTATCAATACTCTTGTCTATCTGGGGTATAAGTAAGTCATTCAAAGGGGTGAAGCCAAACTTTTCCACATTCTGCTGGTTCCATTTTTGAAAGGTAGAGTTGCTTTTTGCCATTGCATTTTTTGTTTATTTTTGTTTCTGACTTACTTGCCAGGTCATACTTGTCGTCCGGGACATGCAACAATGTTTCCAGATCAGTGGAACTACCCCTATGTTGGTTGTTTGTAAGATGTGATCTACTAGTTTTGATCTCTCTAGGATGGTCTACCTCATGACCTTTCTGACTGAGGTCTTGTTCTGACGTTGACCTATCAGTGTCTATGCAATCCTCAAGGGGTTGGAACCGGTTAAAACACTTGACAGTTGCTTCTGCCCTGTTAACCTCTGAGACTGACTTTGCCGGTGAACAATATTTGCCATTTTTGACATTTTTAAACATGACAGAGAATTGTGTAACTGGGCTGTGAACCTTGTTACCTGAACCACTTTTTATCTGTTTTATAGTATCATGTTTAGTGTCAGTTTGAACGGCTCCACCGACGGACGGACACATGCATACCCAACAATACGTGTCCCTGCACAGTATGAGCTCTCGAAATTAAATCTATAACCCTATATTCACGTAAATAAATTGGTTAAAATATGAAATTAAAGAGAACTCATCCCTGTACACGTGGCCCCAGTTATCCCAGAGCAGAACTCGCGTTGTTTAAAGCACAATCCGCCTCCGTGGATCTAGTGCTACATAACCATCAGGTAGGTATCAGAAGACAGGTCGACACAGCAATCACAAAACAGTGGACTAACAACTGTGACTATCCGACATTGGGGGCAATAAAAAACACTTCATCTAAAATATAAGTTTGTAGTCCAGTAAAAATCTTTCTAAAACATGTTGCCCTTTTAACTTTGCAATGTCGAATGAACTAAGAAAGGATGTGACCCCACGATTCTAGAGGTCAACTGCTCGTCCAATCAAAATTCGCCATGTGTAAAACAAGAATAGCTTTCACGAGAGGTGCACTGAAGCCCGTATCGCCGATGCGTTACCTCCCAATATTTTCACATTATATTGTTCCTTATAATTGTATTTTACAAATAGCTTTATGAATTTTGATTAATGTTATTCTTTCCTTTTTTTAGACCAAGAAGTACATGCTGGGCACATCATGGATCTTGAAAAATGGCATACCGAGTTCAGCCAAATGAAACATGTGGAATTAGTTCTCAGTAAATTAAAAAGTGCTGGTAAAATACCCAGACAATCATGGGAAACCCTGAGGAGAAGCATGCATGATTTGGGGCCATTTCATGTTGCTGGTAGGTGATACAGTAGAGAGCCACAATTTCTTTATTTTACCTAGAAGAATATACAAACTATATATGAGTTAAGTTGAACTTATTAGTTATTTATCAGACCATGATTGGTATTCACAAAAAAAATTCTTAAACTCAATGTATAGTCTATACCGGAACTTATTTCCCACTAACAAACAAAAACAGACAAACGGACAGATAAATAAATGGTCATGAATTTAATGCCTCCTTTACAGAGGTAATAATCCCTGTAATTTAGAGTTTAAATCCTAAAATGGAGTTTAAACTTAAACTCAAATTTAAGTTTAAACTCGAACTCAAATATAGTGACTATTTTTGTGTAAGTATGTACTTACAATTAGGCTCAAATGTTTTATGCTTTTAAATTTTTAAACTTTGTGTGACTATGTTTTTAATTTGAATTTGAGCATATGCTACTTAGGTAGAATTTCACTTGAGTTTATACTTACATTAGGTTGAGTTTGAGACTGTGATTGAGTTTTAGTCTGAGTTTGAGTTCGAAATTTTTTATGAATACCAATCACAGTATACTAACTTTGTTAAGATGCACTTTATCATGGGAAATCATTGTGCAATTTCAAAAATAGTAACTCTAAATGTATATTTCGATTAACCTAATTTTAAACTTGACCAATACAAGTAAACATTTGGGCAATCAACATATTTGCCTTTATGTTGAATATAATTACTTTGTGAAAATAAGGTTAAAACTCGACTTGATTTTTCTGGGCTGATATACATAAAAACATCTCAAACTAAAGCTCAAAGTCAAGACTCACAAAAGTCAATCCTACAGAGTATAAACTCAAACTTAGCATTTTCTGCTGAAATTTTACCTACGTAGTGTATATTCAATCTCAAATAAAAAACATGGTCAAACAAAATTACTCCAGCCGTCATCTCAAACATTTAATACCCCTTTCATGCAAACATAAACGTAATCAATAACTATAGGGAGCACACAGGATTTTGAACCTGACCTTAGGTGTATAGTCACTTGAGAATAAGCATTATATTTGAGTTTGAGTTTTAACTCAAATTTGAGTTTGACCTTGAGTTTAATTTCAAAGTTAGGGTTTAAAAGCTACATTCAGGAATTATATTTGAGATTGCAATGGAGTTTGGAATTTTTTCTGTATACCTGCCCTGTTGTTCAGTCTTAGTTAAATATGAAATAGTTGCAGAAATACTACAAAGATTCTCATATCAAAATGTTAGTGATCAATTGTTCTGGCCATACCAAACGAAAATTGATGAAATAGACTGCAACATGTGCATAATTTTACACATAAAAGTTGTCTATGTTGTTAACAGCTTGAAGGCTGTTTAATTATATCCCCAGACGAAAGTCGGGGATATATTGGATTCAGGTCCGTCGCGCCGCCGCCGCCGCCGTAGAAATTTCCTTGTGGACGCGATAACTCAAAAACCAATTAATATTTTTTTTCAAACTTGGTACACATGTTAAGGATGCCCAAAGGAAGATCCCTATTTTAAGGTGACCTTAAACTCCAAATAATAAAGAACTTATGGCCACCTTAAGGTCAGAAATTGCACTTTTGACCACTTAGAGCCCTCTAGGTCACAAACTATGAGGCGTATCTGGCTTAAATTTTACCTGAGAACACATTAATATATTCTTAGTACATGTGCCGAAAATCAAGACTTTAAGTTGAGGAGAAAATTGTGTTTGGGGCCCATAAAGACCCCACTTAGGACTTTTTTCCTAGATTTTTAACATATTTTGCCCTATAATTTGGAAGTGGTAATTCTGATGAGTCTCAAACTGCTCTAGGTGTAACTCTTATATGTAATCCTTGTCTGTGAAAAATTTAAAGGCTGTAGGTTTACCTGTTAGGCCGACTTGAGGTCTCAAAATTGCCCACAGAGACCCAATTTATGGACTTCTTGCCACCTTCAAGCACTGTAGCTTTCAAACAATGTCTCTCATCTAATGTCTCTCAAATATCATCTGAGAATATATCAATATGTTTTTCTTGTATGTACTCCAAAATTTAGGCCTTTAATAGACATTTAACCCATGTATGAGGACCATAAATCCCCACCCGAGTGACCCTTTTTAGACATTTTTCACATATTTTGCTCTGTAACTTGGAAATGGTAAGTCTGAGAAGTTTCAAACTGTATTAGATACATATTCTATGTGTAATCTTAGTATGTGACAAATTTTAAGTCTGAAGCTTTAATTTGAAGGCCACATTGAGGTCTCTGATGGACTCCCAAAGACCCAGTATTTGGACTTTTTGCCACCTTTAAGCCCTGTGACTGTTAAACTATGTGACTGATAGGGCTGAAATCTCATCTGGGAATACATTATTATGTTCTTTTTACATGTGCCAAAAATCATGGCTTCAAGTAGACATTTAAACTGTGTATGAGGACCATAAACACCCACCCGAGTGACCGTTTTAAGACATTTTTCACATATTTTGCTCTGTAACTTGGAAATGGTAAGTCTGAGAAGTTTCAAACTTTATTAGATATATATTCTATGTATAATCTTAGTATGTGACAGATTATAAATCTGAAGCTTTAATTTGAAGGCCACATCGAGATCTCTAAAAGGCCCACAGAGACCCAATATTTGGACTTTTTGCCACCTTTAAGCCCTGTGACTGTTAAACTATGTGATTGATGGAGCTGAAATCCCATCTGGGAATGCATTATTATGTCCTTTCTACATGTGCCGAAAATCAAGGCTTTTAGTAGACATTTCACCTGTGTATGAGGGCCATAAACACTCACCCAAGTGACCTTTTTTGACATTTTTTTCCGTATTTTACCCTGTTATTTGGAAATGCTTAGTGTGACAAGTCTTAAACTGTATTATATATAATTTTTTTTGTTATGTTTGTCCCCCAAAAAGTTTCAGTTCTGTAGTTTAATTGCTAAGGTCTCTTTAACAATTGTAAAATGCCCACAGAGACCCAGTTTATGGATATTATACCACTTTAAAGCCCTGTAACTGTCGAACTATGTGGGTCATAGAGCTGAAATCTTTGAATTTTTCAAAGGAAGTGCCTGTCTATTTAAATTTTTATTAATAATGTTATGGCTATCTTAGGCTTTTAAGTACTTATTTTTGTGTGTTATCTCTCTGCTTGCTAAGTTTTTAACTTTTTAAAATGAAACTGGTTAAACATATTCAAGTAGGCAAAATGGACACTGTTATTTTCTGGTGAGCTATAAGTCCAATATTAATGAAATTATACCCTTATGTAGTAAAAATAGGGGATTTTTAACCCTCAACTAGCCCAGTTTTATTCAGTTTGCCTCAGTTAATTTTGACACAGTTCCTATAGTTACTAACTCATTTCAGTTGATAATCACATTCTTAAAATTCTCAATTCTGACTTATTATTATAAATCTGTTCTTGTGGTTTGATAATTTATATTTAATTCTGGAGGTATATAATTTTCCTGTTGGACATTCCTTATTTGTATATTTGATTTTATTTTAGTGATAAGATTAACTGAGCTTTTTGTATTTGATTACCCCTTTTGTTTGTTTACCATTTGTGCTGTATTTAGTCCCACCCCCCATCCACCTCTGGGACCTCCAGCTATTGAGTGACACTAAATAAACAAAGGTATTGAATGATATCAAATGAGAAACAAAGAACCAGACTTTTCAGTGGGGTTGCAGATCTTCTGTAACAGTGAGAGGTGTGGAGAAGGGGAGAGGGGTGGGGTGGGGTTGGGAGATGGGGTTTGCTTCATTATCTAATAAGACAAAGGGGAGCCAGAACTGAGATTGTGTCACATATTTAGGTTGCATATATATGGACCACATATATAGGAATTGAGGAAATGAATAACTGAAAAACAATGCAAATTCTAAAAATAATATAATAAAATAATAATATAAATAATATATAATTTTTAAATAATATTTTATTTGTGAACAAATATAGAAACAGATATGCGCTTTTGGGATTATGAATCATTTAAATACTTTGAAAATAGGTTCAGAGTCACCCTTTGCAGGAAGATTGAAAAGTATGATGAGTTGAGTTAAAAATAATATTTTATTTGTCAACAAATATAGAAACAGATATGCTCTTTTGGGATTATTAATTTGGAATGGACATTCAATCATCAATCATTTAAATACTTTGAAAATAGGTTCAGAGTTATCATTGCAGGAAGATTGAAAATATGCTCTGTTGAGTTATGTATTCGGCGTCTGGGGATACACCATCTTCCTTGGGAAGATATAAATTTAGTAGATTGATGTGCTGAAGTTCATATAACTTTTCCCAAGATTTATGGCATACAACAAATGGCTTACATAAAAAATTCCCGATCAAAACCTGTGGTAAGAGTGATGACCTGTCTGGGGATATGTTGGCGCCGAGTTGGCCCTATCTAGTGTTTTTAACTGATTGCAGAAAACTTTGTGCAGCATGCCAAGGGTTTTAGGGGTGATAATATGAAGCAAAATTGGCAGTGTTATGCAATTTAACTTTAATTTTGTTAAATGTTTTTTTTTTTTTTTTTGCAGAGAGCATTTTAGAGCATATTTACAGGGCGTCTACATATCACACTCTTTATGTGTTTTGGCAAATACTGATGGACAGTGGCCAAGTGGAACTTGCAAAGCAGGTTCCAGTGATGCTTGTTGATGGTCAACTCATAAATGATTTGCAGATAGTTGAAGCAACAGAATATTAAGAACCTCGGATTATCAAATGTTGATACAGCTACTTTTTAGGGTAATAATCAATCACTGGGCAGAGTTTTTAACCAAGGTTGCAAATGTTAAATGTAGGCATCTTATATTAGGTGTATTGGATCAATAGTCTGCCCACCTTCTTGAAAATTGTTTCAATGCATTTAAGAAAATGGGAACCCTGTTTTGTTGTACCAAATATCTGTTGTTGTCAAATGATATTCGAATAGTTTTGCTAGTGAATGAATAATGGATGTCTATTGCTGTTCAAACTGATGTGCCTACTTACTTTTCTTTGAAAATTTCAACATTTTTTCTCCCAATTTTGCTCTGAAATCTTGTGTATTGATTATTCACTGGTAGTAATTTATCTAGGGCATGTTGCAACCATGGATCTTGCATTTTTTTTGTTTGTTTTGGGCATGTTTCCATACCTCTTGATCATGTTTGTCAGATATGTTGTATATGAATGGTATAGGATCCTGGTATAAATTCAACATATATTTTTATTAGAATACATGTTTTACAGTCATCATGTAAATGATTAAAATATATATTTTGTAATTTTTGGGTGGCAATTTTCATGTCAGATGAGTTGTCAGTCAGCTAACATTATGACATCACTCTGCGGTGTCTGCATACAGGTACGCTTGAATAACTTCTCCTCCAAAAGTACAAGGCCCAGAGACATGCTGTCTTTTTAAAGATACCTTATTTAACGAGGATGAAAAATTGTTCAAGGCATGCAAATCTGTCTGTCTGTTTGCTATAGCCATTACAAGGGAGGTACCTCCACCAAAAGTGTGAACATTTCAACACTTTATCACAATTTTCTCATTGATTATTGCAGGCATTTCTCTCATATCTTGCATATATGTACTAGGCCACAAGTAGATTCCCTTGTGTATCAGACCTGGATCTGTCTTATTATATCCCCAGACGAAAGTCGGGGATATATTGGATTCAGGTCCGTCGCGCCGCCGCCGCCGCCGCCGCCGTAGAAATTTCCTTGTGGACGCGATAACTCAAAAACAAATTAATATTTTTTTTTCAAACTTGGTACACATGTTAAGGGTGCCCAAAGGAAGATCCCTATTTTAAGGTGACCTTGAACTCCCAGTAAAAAAGAACTTATGGCCACCTTAAGGTCAGAAATTGGACTTTTGGCCACTTAGAGCCCTGTAGGTCACAAACTATGATGCTCAGCTGGCTGAAATTTTACCTGACAACACATTAATATGTTCTTAGTACATGTGCCGAAAATCACGACTTTAAGTTGAGGAGAAAATTGTCTTTGAGGCCCATAAATACCCCCACTTAGGGATTTTTTGCTATACTTTTCACATATTTTGCCCTATAATTTGGAAGTGGTAATTCTGATGAGTCTCAAACTGTGCTAGGTATAACTTTGATATGTAATCCTTGTCTGTAGAAAATTTTAGGGCTGTAGGTTTACCCAAAGGGGTCGACTTAAGGTCTCAAAAGTGCCCACAGAGACCCAATTTATGCACTTTTTGCCACTTTCAAGCACTGTAGCTTTAAAACTATGTCTCTCATCTAAGTTAAATATCATCTGGGAATATATCTATGTGTTTTCTTATATGTGCCCCAACATTTAGGCCTTTAATAGACAGTTAACCTGTGTATCAGGACCATAAACACCCACCCGAGTGACCCTTATAAGACATTTTTCACATCTTTTTCCCTGTAACTTGGAAATGGTAAGTCTGAGAAGTTTCAAACTGTATTAGATATATATTCTGTGTGTAATCTTAGTATGTAACAGATTTTAAGTCTGAAGCTTTAATTTTGAAGGTCAAATTGAGGTCTCTAAAAGGCTCCCAAAGACCCAATATTTGGACTTTTTGCTACTTTTAAGCCCTGTGACTGTCAAACTATGTGACTGATAGAGCTCAAATCCTATCTGGGAAGATATTAGTATGTTATTTATATATGTGCCAAAAATTAAGGCTTTAAGAAGACATTTAACCTGTGTATGAGGACCATAAATCCCCACCCGAGTGACCATTTTTAGACATTTTTCACATATTTTGCCCTGTAACTTGGAAATGGTAAGTCTAAGAAGTTTCAAACTGTATTAGATGCATATTCTATGTGTAATCTTAGTATGTGACAAATTTTAAGTCTGAAGCTTTAATTTGAAGGCCACATTTAGGTCTCTAGAAGGCCCCATAAAGACCCAGTATTTGGACTTTTTGCCAATTTTAAGGCCTTTGACTGTTAAACTATGTGACTGATAGAGCTGAAATCTCATCTGGGAATACATTATTATGTTCTTTTTACATGTGCCAAAAATCAAGGCTTCAAGTAGACATTTAACCTGTGTATGAGGACCTTAAACACCCACCTGAGTGACCCTTTTAAGACATTTTTCACATATTTTGCTCTGTAACTTGGAAATGGTAAGTCTGAGAAGTTTCAAACTTTATTAGATACATATTCTATGTGTAATCTTAGTATGTAACAAATTTTAAGTCTGAAGCTTTAATTTGAAAGCCACATCGAGATCTCTAAAAGGCCCACAGAGACCCAATATTTGGACTTTTTGCCACCTTTAAGCCCTGTGACTGTTAAACTATGTGATTGATGGAGCTGAAATCCCATCTGGGAATGCATTATTATGTCCTTTTTACATATGGCGAAAATCAAGGTTTTTAGTAGACATTTAACCTGTGTATGAGGGCCATAGACACTCGCCCAAGTGCCTTTTTGGACATTTTTTCCGTATTTTGCCCTGTTATTTGGAAATGCTTAGTGTGACAAGTCTTAAACTGTATTATATATAATTTTTGTTTGTTATGTATGTCCCCCAAAAAGTTTCAGATCTGTAGTTTAATTGCTAAGGTCTCTAACAATTGTAAAATTCCCACAGAAACCCAATTTATGGACATTATGCCACTTTAAAGCCCAGTAACTGTCAAACTATGTGGGTTATAGAGCTGAAATCTTTGAATTTTTAAAAGGAAATGCCTGTCTATTTAAATTTTGAATATTAATAATGTTATGGCTATCTTAGTCTTTTAAGAACTTATTTTTGTGTGTTATACCTCTGCTTGCTGAGTTTTTAACTTTTTAAAATGAAACTGGTTAAACGCCGGTTAAACATATTCAAGTAGACAAAATGGACACTTTAAGTGAGCTTTAAGTCCCAATATTAATGAAATTATATCCGTATGTAGTAAAACTAGGGGATTTTTAACCCTCAACTAGCCCAGTTTTATTCAACTTGCCTCAGTTAATTTTGACACAGCTCCTACAGTTATGAACTCATTTCAGTTGATAATCACATACTTAAAATTCTCAATTCTTTTTGTATTTGAGTACCCCTTTTATATAGATTGTTTGTTTACCATTTTTGCTGTAGCACTCCATATCTTTGAGAGAACATGTAAACTGTGTAAAAAAGATGTAGAAGATGAGATACATTTTGTTTGTGTTTGTCCAGCTTTAGAGCTGATTCGTATGAAATATTTCAAAATTTTAAATATAGATAAATCTGAATTATTAATAGATCAATTATCAAGGGTATTAACTCATATGAATGTCAATATGGTTATTAATTTTATTTTTGATTTGTGGCAAGAAAGAAAAAGTAAATTATATTGTTAATTTTTATGTATTGAATTGCTGTCTTTATTTACTGTATCTTACCTCAAAATATGTTTGCTCTGTTTGTTATTAACTCTCTATTTAAAGTGACTTATAAGCCCATATAGGGCTGGGTATTACTTCAATAGTTTTTGCATAATCCTTGTCAACATAATACATGTCACTATAATAAACTAATAAACTAAACTAAGTCCCAACCCACATCCCCCACCCGGATTCCCCCCACCCACCTCTGCTTGCTGAGTTTTTCACTTTTTAAAATGAAACTGGTGAAACATATTGAAGTAGACAAAATGGACACTTTAAGTGAGCTTTAAGTCCCAATATTAATGAAATTATATCCTTATGTAGTAAAACTAGGGCATTTTTAACCCTCAACTAGCCCAGTTTTATTCAACTTGCCTCAGTTAATTTTGGCACAGCTCCTACAGTTATGAACTCATTTCAGTTGATAATCACATACTTAAAATTCTCAATTCTTTTTGTATTTGAGTACCCCTTTTATATAGATTGTTTGTTTACCATTTATGCTCAACCCACATCCCCCACCCGGATTCCCCCCACCCACCTCTGGGACCTCCAGCTATATTGAGTGACACTAAATAAACAAAGGTATTTAATGATATCAGATGAGAAACAAAGAACTCAATGGGGTTGCAGATCTTGTGTAATAGTGAGAGAGGTGTGGAGAAGGGGAGAGGGGTGGGGGTGGGAGGTGGTGGGCTTCATTACATATAACACAAAGGGGAGTCAGAACTGAGATTGTGTCACATATTTAGGTTGCATATATATGGACCACATATATAGGTATAGAGGAAATGAATAACTGAAAACAATTTGCAAATTCTAAAAATAATATAATAAAATAATAATATAAATAATTTTTTTTTTAAGTAATATTTTATTTGTGAACAAATATAGAAACAGATATGCGCTTTTGGGATTATGAATTTTAGAATGGACATTGAATCATCAATCATTTAAATACTTTGAAGGAAGATTGAAAAGTATGATGAGTTGAGTTAAAAATAATATTTTATTTGTCAACAAATATAGAAACAGATATGCTCTTTTGGGATTATTATTTTAGAATGGACATTCAATCATCAATCATTTAAATACTTTGAAAATAGGTTTAGAGTTATCATTGCAGGAAGATTGAAAATATAATTTGAGTTATGTATTCGGCGTCTGGGGATACACCATCTTCCTTGGAAGATATAAACAGAGTAGATTGATGTGCTGAAGTTCATATAATAATGGGTAATTATGTTTTTAAAAATTCCCGATCAAAACCTGTGGCGTGAGTGATGACCTGTCTGGGGATATGTTGGCGCCGAGTTGGCCCAATCTAGTTTTTTTATGAATTTTCAAAATAATTTTTAATTCATTAAAATTCATGCACTAAATCACTTATTTTCTCACTGACTATTGCAGGGATTTCTCTCTTCTCTTTATTTTATATACTAGGCCACTACTGCCTTGCTAGTTGCTACTAATTATCGCCGGGTACCAACTATCGCCAGACAGAATTCAAATAGACATAACTTGACCAAAAACACACCCGAAGTAGTAAATAAGGAAGAACCATTTCCAAAACAAGCGGAACACATGCACAACAAAAGGCTTTCAAAACATATGACCATTACTGAAATAGGAACATTTCATTTTCTGCTTGCGATAATTGGTACCCGGTGATAATTGGTAGCAAGGCAGTAGTAGATTCCCTTGTGTAAGTATGAGACCTGGATCTTTTTAAATTTATTTTTATGACTTTTTTTTAAAAAAATTAATGCATTAAAATTCATGAAACCATGCACTAAATCACCTATACCTTGAAATGTATTTCTTTTAGAGCATTTTGTTAAAATATGCTATTCAGCTACTTTTTCCATACCTACAACATGGTGAGTAACTTGGGTGTCTATCCCAATAGCTTAGTGAGTAATAGCTACTTTCTGACTTTTCAGTACCTTTCATAATGAGTAAAATCACTTGTAACTCAAAAACTATTGTATTTAGATATTTTTTTTATAAATATGGTATTCAGCAACTTTTTGGTCAGCTATAACATAGTAAAATTGCAGACCTGTAGCTCATTGAATAGCCGAATAATAGCTACTTTGAGGTTATCACTATTTAGTAAATTGTTTGTAACTTCAAAACTATTGCATTTAGAGTATTTTGTTTAATATGTTTTTCATCTACTTTTGAATTAGCTATAACATTGTGAAATGGCAGACCTGTAGCTCATGGCATAGCTGAGCAATAGCTATTTTCAAGTTTTCACTAATGAGTAAATCAGTTATAACTTGAAAACTATTGCATTTAGAATATTTTGTTTCAGTATGTTATTCAGCTACTTTAGGGTCAGCTATCATATAGTAAAATTACAGACCTGTAGCTCATTACTTAGTTGAGCAATGGCTACTTTCAGGTTGTTAATGTTGAGTAAATCACCTGCAACTTGAATACTATTGGATTTACAGTATTAAGCGTCCCGCAAGGGACGCTTGTTTGTGTATGGGAGAGCTTCAGGCTCCGCCGGCTCCGCATTTTGTTTTCCTTATAACTCTGTAACCGTTAGGCGGATTCTTTTCAAATTTGGCAGGTTTAGGCAGTAGCCTTGGGGAATTTTTTTGAATATGCTGCAGTGACATTTCAACCAATCAGAGAGGTCACATGACCAAAAATGTCTTTTTTCGATGGGGAAGCTTGTCCGGATGATAACTTGAAAGGAATTTTATCAATTCACCTGAAACTTGGCAAATACATTCATTCTATTAAAATCTGGAAATCATTAGATTTTGGCATTGATTGGTCAAGAAATGGCCGAGTAATTAATGATTAATTAATCATTACGAATTTTCCAAATAAGGAAAACACAAAAATGCTTACATCTCGAAAACCGTGCTAGATAGAGCGATTTCGACGAAATTTTTGACCCACAGGGTATCTCTGCGGAGTAGTTTTCCCAATTTTCAAAAAAATTTTATCTCGCCCAAAATGGCGGCCATTTTGAATTTTCGCAATTTTCGCAAAAATTGCAAAACACAAAAATGCTTATATCTCAAAAACCGTGCTAGATAGAGCAATTTCGACAAAATTTTTGACTGCAGGATATCTCTGCGGAGTACTTTTCCCAATTTTCAAAAAAATTTTGTCTCGCCAAAAATGGCGGCCATTTTGAATTTTCGAAATTTTCGCAAAAATTGCAAAACGCAAAAATGCTTATATCACGAAAACCGTGCTAGATAGAGCGATTTCGACGAAATTTTTGACCCGCAGGGTATCTCTGCACAGTAGTTATCCCAATTTTCAAAAAATTTTTGTCTCGCCAAAAATGGCGGCCATTTTGAATTTTCGAATTTTTCGCAAAAATTGCAAAACATAAAAATGCTTATATCTCGAAAACCCTGCAAGATAGAGCAATTTCGATGAAATTTTTGACCCACAGGGTATATCTGCAGAGTAGCCATGCCAATTTTCAAAAAAATTTTGTCTCGCCAAAAATGGCGGCCATTTTGAATTTTCGAATTTTTCGCAAAAATTGCAAAACATAAAAATGCTTATATCTCGAAAACCCTGCTAGATAGAGCGATTTCGACGAAATTTTTGACCCACAGGGTATCTCTGCAGAGTAGCCATGCCAATTTTCAAACAAAAAATTTCTCGCAAAAATTGGCGGCCATTTTGAATTTTCGAATTTTTCGCAAAATTGCAAAACACAAAAATGCTTATATCTCGAAAACCGTGCTAGATAGAGCGATTTCGACGAAATTTTTGACCCACAGGGTATCTCTGCAGAGTAGCCATGCCAATTTTCAAAAAAATTTTATCTTGCCAAAAATGGCGGCCATTTTGAATTTTCGAATTTTTGCGCAAAAATTGCAAAACACAAAAATGCTAATATTTCGAAAACCGTGCTACATAGAGCGATTTCGACGAAATTTTTTTATCTTCAGGGTATCTCTGCAGAGCAGCTATCCCAAAGAGCTTTCACTTGGTGAAGTTTCAGACCCATAGCTAATTGCTCACCTACTGAAAAAGAGTAAATGCGAATTACCTCTAAAAGTATTGCAGATGGCCAATTTTTCTCAAATAACTCATTCACCTACTTTTGGAAGAGCTTTCACTTGGTGAAGTTTCAGACCCGTAGCTAATTACTCACCTACTCAAAATGAGTAAATGCTAATTCTCTCAGAAACTATTGCGGATACCCAATTTTTATCAAATAACTCATTCATGTACTTTTGGGAGAGCTTTCACATGGTGAAGTTTCAGACCCGTAGATGATTACTCACCTACTCAAAATGAGTAAATGCGAATTATCTCTAAAAGTATTGCAGATAGCCAATTTTTCTCAAATAACTCATTCACCTACTTTTGGGAGAGCTTTCACTCTGTGAAGTTTCAGACCCATAGCTAATTACTCACCTACTCAAAATGAGTAAATGCGAATTATCTGTAAAAGTATTGCAGATAGCCAATTTTTCTCAAATAACTCATTCACCTACTTTTGGGAGAGCTTTCACTTGGTGAAGTTTCAGACCCATAGCTAATTACTCACCTACTCAAAATGAGTAAATGCGAATTATCTCTAAAAGTATTGCAGATAGCCAATTTTTGTCAAATTAATCATTCACCTACTTTTGGGAGAGCTTTCACTTGGTGAAGTTTCAGACCCATAGCTAATTACTCACCTACTCAAAATGAGTAAATGCGAATTATCTCTAAAAGTATTGCAGATAGCCAATTTTTCTCAAATAACTCATTCACCTACTTTTGGGAAAGCTTTCACTCTGTGAAGTTTCAGACCCATAGCTAATTACTCACCTACTCAAAATGAGTAAATGCGAATTATCTCTAAAAGTATTGCAGATAGCCAATTTTTCTCAAATATTTCATTCACCTACTTTTGGCAGAGCTTTCACTTGGTGAAGTTTCAGACCCATAGCTAATTACTCACCTACTGAAAATGAGTAAATGTGAATTATCTCTAAAAGTATTGCAGATAGCCAATTTTTCTCAAATAACTCATTCACCTACTTTTGGGAGAGCTTTCACTTAGTGAAGTTTCAGACCCATAGCTAATTACTCACCTACTCAAAATGAGTAAATGCGAATTATCTCTAAAAGTATTGCGGATACCCAATTTTTATCAAATAACTCATTCACCTACTTTTGGGAGAGCTTTCACTCTGTGAAGTTTCAGACCCATAGCTAATTACTCACCTACTCAAAATGAGTAAATGCAAATTATCTCTAAAAGTATTGCAGATAGCCAATTTTTCTCAAATAAATCATTCACCTACTTTTGGGAGAGCTTTCACTTGGTGAAGTTTCAGACCCATAGCTAATTACTCACCTACTCAAAATGAGTAAATGCGAATTATCTCTAAAAGTATTGCAGATAGCCAATTTTTCTCAAATAACTCATTCACCTACTTTTGGGAGAGCTTTCACTTGGTGAAGTTTCAGACCCATAGCTAATTACTCACCTACTCAAAATGAGTAAATGCGAATTATCTCTAAAAGTATTGCAGATAGCCAATTTTTGTCAAATTAATCATTCACCTACTTTTGGTAGAGCTTTCACTTGGTGAAGTTTCAGACCCATAGCTAATTACTCACCTACTCAAAATGAGTAAATGCGAATTATCTCTAAAAGTATTGCAGATAGCCAATTTTTCTCAAATAACTCATTCACCTACTTTTGGGAGAGCTTTCACTCTGTGAAGTTTCAGACCCATAGCTAATTACTCACCTACTCAAAATGAGTAAATGCGAATTATCTCTAAAAGTATTGCAGATAGCCAATTTTTCTCAAATAACTCATTCACCTACTTTTGGCAGAGCTTTCACTTGGTGAAGTTTCAGACCCATAGCTAATTACTCACCTACTGAAAATGAGTAAATGTGAATTATCTCTAAAAGTATTGCAGATAGCCAATTTTTCTCAAATAACTCATTCACCTACTTTTGGGAGAGCTTTCACTTGGTGAAGTTTCAGACCCATAGCTAATTACTCACCTACTCAAAATGAGTAAATGCTAATTATCTCTAAAAGTATTGCAGATAGCCAATTTTTCTCAAATAACTCATTCACCTACTTTTGGGAGAGCTTTTACTCTGTGAAGTTTCAGACCCATAGCTAATTACTCACCTACTCAAAATGAGTAAATGCGAATTATCTCTAAAAGTATTGCAGATAACCAATTTTTCTCAAATTAATCATTCACCTACTTTTGGGAGAGCTTTCACTTGGTGAAGTTTCAGACCCATAGCTAATTACTCACCTACTCAAAATGAGTAAATGCGAATTATCTCTAAAAGTATTGCAGATAGCCAATTTTTCTCAAATAACTCATTCACCTACTTTTGGGAGAGCTTTCACTTGGTGAAGTTTCAGACCCATAGCTAATTACTCACCTACTCAAAATGAGTAAATGCGAATTATCTCTAAAAGTATTGCAGGTAGCCAATTTTTCTCAAATAACTCATTCACCTACTTTTGGGAGAGCTTTTACTCTGTGAAGTTTCAGACCCATAGCTAATTACTCACCTACTCAAAATGAGTAAATGCGAATTATCTCTAAAAGTATTGCAGATAGCCAATTTTTCTCAAATAACTCATTCACCTACTTTTGGGAGAGCTTTCACTTGGTGAAGTTTCAGACCCATAGCTAATTACTCACCTACTCAAAATGAGTAAATGCGAATTATCTCTAAAAGTATTGCAGATAGCCAATTTTTCTCAAATAACTCATTCACCTACTTTTGGGAGAGCTTTCACTTGGTGAAGTTTCAGACCCATAGCTAATTACTCACCTACTCAAAATGAGTAAATGCGAATTATCTCTAAAAGTATTGCAGATAGCCAATTTTTCTCAAATAACTCATTCACCTACTTTTGGGAGAGCTTTTACTCTGTGAAGTTTCAGACCCATAGCTAATTACTCACCTACTCAAAATGAGTAAATGCGAATTATCTCTAAAAGTATTGCAGATAGCCAATTTTTCTCAAATAACTCATTCACCTACTTTTGGGAGAGCTTTCACTTGGTGAAGTTTCAGACCCATAGCTAATTACTCACCTACTCAAAATGAGTAAATGCGAATTATCTCTAAAAGTATTGCAGATAGCCAATTTTTCTCAAATTAATCATTCACCTACTTTTGGGAGAGCTTTCACTTGGTGAAGTTTCAGACCCATAGCTAATTACTCACCTACTCAAAATGAGTAAATGCGAATTATCTCTAAAAGTATTGCAGATAGCCAATTTTTCTCAAATAACTCATTCACCTACTTTTGGCAGAGCTTTCACTTGGTGAAGTTTCAGACCCATAGCTAATTACTCACCTACTGAAAATGAGTAAATGTGAATTATCTCTAAAAGTATTGCAGATAGCCAATTTTTCTCAAATAACTCATTCACCTACTTTTGGGAGAGCTTTCACTTAGTGAAGTTTCAGACCCATAGCTAATTACTCACCTACTCAAAATGAGTAAATGCGAATTATCTCTAAAAGTATTGCGGATACCCAATTTTTATCAAATAACTCATTCACCTACTTTTGGGAGAGCTTTCACTCTGTGAAGTTTCAGACCCATAGCTAATTACTCACCTACTCAAAATGAGTAAATGCAAATTATCTCTAAAAGTATTGCAGATAGCCAATTTTTCTCAAATAAATCATTCACCTACTTTTGGGAGAGCTTTCACTTGGTGAAGTTTCAGACCCATAGCTAATTACTCACCTACTCAAAATGAGTAAATGCGAATTATCTCTAAAAGTATTGCAGATAGCCAATTTTTCTCAAATAACTCATTCACCTACTTTTGGGAGAGCTTTCACTTGGTGAAGTTTCAGACCCATAGCTAATTACTCACCTACTCAAAATGAGTAAATGCGAATTATCTCTAAAAGTATTGCAGATAGCCAATTTTTGTCAAATTAATCATTCACCTACTTTTGGTAGAGCTTTCACTTGGTGAAGTTTCAGACCCATAGCTAATTACTCACCTACTCAAAATGAGTAAATGCGAATTATCTCTAAAAGTATTGCAGATAGCCAATTTTTCTCAAATAACTCATTCACCTACTTTTGGGAGAGCTTTCACTCTGTGAAGTTTCAGACCCATAGCTAATTACTCACCTACTCAAAATGAGTAAATGCGAATTATCTCTAAAAGTATTGCAGATAGCCAATTTTTCTCAAATAACTCATTCACCTACTTTTGGCAGAGCTTTCACTTGGTGAAGTTTCAGACCCATAGCTAATTACTCACCTACTGAAAATGAGTAAATGTGAATTATCTCTAAAAGTATTGCAGATAGCCAATTTTTCTCAAATAACTCATTCACCTACTTTTGGGAGAGCTTTCACTTGGTGAAGTTTCAGACCCATAGCTAATTACTCACCTACTCAAAATGAGTAAATGCTAATTATCTCTAAAAGTATTGCAGATAGCCAATTTTTCTCAAATAACTCATTCACCTACTTTTGGGAGAGCTTTTACTCTGTGAAGTTTCAGACCCATAGCTAATTACTCACCTACTCAAAATGAGTAAATGCGAATTATCTCTAAAAGTATTGCAGATAGCCAATTTTTCTCAAATTAATCATTCACCTACTTTTGGGAGAGCTTTCACTTGGTGAAGTTTCAGACCCATAGCTAATTACTCACCTACTCAAAATGAGTAAATGCGAATTATCTCTAAAAGTATTGCAGATAGCCAATTTTTCTCAAATAACTCATTCACCTACTTTTGGGAGAGCTTTCACTTGGTGAAGTTTCAGACCCATAGCTAATTACTCACCTACTGAAAATGAGTAAATGCGAATTATCTCTAAAAGTATTGCAGATAGCCAATTTTTGTCAAATAACTCATTCACCTACTTTTGGGAGAGCTTTCACTCTGAAGTTTCAGACCCATAGCTATTTATTCACCTACTCAAAATGAGTAAATGCTAATTATCTGTAAAAGTATTGCGGATACCCAATTTTTATCAAATACTCATTCATCTACTTGTGGGAGAGCTTTCACATGGTGAAGTTTCAGACCCATAGCTAATTACTCACCTACTCAAAATGAGTAAATGCGAATTATCTCTAAAAGTATTGCAGATAGCCAATTTTTCTCAAATAACTCATTCACCTACTTTTGGAAGAGCTTTCACACACGAAAATGAAAAATTGTGAATATCTCAGAAAAGCTATTTCTTCTGCTTTAATGCCCGGCGGGAGATACACACCGTGGCAGTGGTCTTGACAAAAAATTTTGTCTCCCCAAAAATGGTGGCCATTTTGAATTTTCAAAGTTTTTGCAAAACACAAAAATGCTTATATCTCGAAAACCGTGCTATATGGAGCGAACTCAACAAAATTTTGGACCTGCTGGGTATCTCTGCAGAGTAGCCATGCCAATTTTCAAAATATTTTTGTCTCGCCAAATATAGCGGACATTTTTAATTTTTTTTATTTTTTGCAAAACACAAAAATGCTTATATCTTGAAAACCGTGCTAGATAGAGCAGACTGCGCTGACTTTGGTTGCCACAACAGTATAAGGCTAGAAACGAAGCATTTTCTTAATACTTTAGCACTCACCTTTATATCCTTTTCGGGACGCTTTGTTTTTGCTATGCAAAAACATTATCTTTTTTTTTGCGAGCGATCCTCTAGTTATGTTTACATATGTTATTCACGTACTTTTGAGTCAGTTATACCAAAGTAAAAATTGCAGACCTGTAGCTCATTGCATAGCTGAGCAAAATTGCTTTGACATTCTCACTATTGAGTAAATCATTTGTGACTCAAAAACCATTGCATTTACAGTATTTTGCTTAAATATGTGTTCAACCTACCTTTTACACCTTAACAATTAACTTGGTACTTTATTTCTGGATATCATATGCAGGACACAAATTTTGTGTCCTTTTCTTCTTTCACTTCAGCTCAGAAACTGAAAACACACAGTCAGCTGACACAGAGCCCATTCAGGGGCACTGATTGCTTGTTTTCTGATTAAAAAGTATTATTCAAAAACCAGACTAATCTTGGAAACAGTAAGAACTATAGCAGCTTAGAGGTTGCTGAAGACTGATGCTGCTCATTATCCAAAATTTTTATCATGGACAAATATTTTTAGTTCTATCTATGCTAATGGTTCAAGTGATTTCTTCAATATGCCAGGTGATGTAGTGTCCAGATTGTACACTATTTTGATTTATGTCCACAGCATGCAACAAGAAATATACTTATACTAACAGGAAAGCTTCCTGAATGACATATACAAAAACATAAATCACAAACAAAGATAACAGAAGAAAGAGTGTGTAGCATGAGTATTTTGTTGTTCATCTTCATGAGTGATATATTTTTGCTTATGTTTTACCCTTATTGTCCACCATTTTGCTTCACAAACAAGCAAATAAAGTCAATATGTACCAAGCAAATGCCAAAAATAGCTTTAAAAATAGCCATAATGTTACAATTACAAAGTTAATGAAATATTTACAAAAAAAATTGCCACTGTTTGACAAATCTGTAATGCTAATTAGTTTTACTTTTCTTTTGCACAGTTTTGCTCCAATAATAAGCTAAGTCCATATGTACCAAGCAAATGCCAAAAATATTGTTGAAAAATATCCATAATATTACTTATGCATAGTTTGTGGCACCCTGTGGTATAATAGGAAAACTTCCTGAAAGGAAAAATATATTACGAATGAAGATAATATTATACATGAGTGATATATTGTTTCTATATATGTCTAATGAGGGGTGTTTTACTTTTATTATCCACCATTTTGTATGATATATAAGTAAATAATTCAATATTTAAAGAGAGAATGAGAATGTATTTAGATTTTTGTGTAACACAAACAAGCAGAAGTGCTGTTTAAAGCCCTTTCTAGTAATATATAACACATATTTGTTTCCGAGATATTAGTAAAAAAAAAATTGATAAATATTGAAAGTTATTGACACTAATAATCCATGGTACAGAGGCGCAGTGGTATACAAATAAATTATATCCTACTCCATATATCCCCCTATATGGGTCAAATATAGCGTGCAGTGGATAATAAAAAATACCTGTTATTTAGATAAAATTTGGCCATAATAAAATATCATATTAATATGATGATATAATTGTCCAGTTGCAGATATTTCATAACTTAAGAAAATGTAAATGTTTCTCCTTTTTGTTTATGTGTATGTTACAATAACCTCATGTCTATTTTATGTAAATATAATTACAATTACATGTGTTGTTCAAGGAATAGCACAGAACATCTCGTAAATGAGTTTATTGTGTGTTTTGTTGACTTTACATCAATTCCCTATACATGCATTAACTGTGATACCAGCTCATGATGAAAGTGTTACAGAAACTTCACAAGAAGAACATCCACTGATAAATATTGAAAGCATTTAATTTGTTTTATATTATATTGTTTGGTTATTGATTTGTATCTTATAAGCTAAATGTGAAATAAAGTGTCTGAAAGATACATTTTGTACATGAATGAAATCCTTGGACTTTCTCATCAGGTAACAGACATGAAAATATATTTTCTAAATACAGAAAACAGACGATTTGATAAGTCTTTTTCATAGAGGGACATTAAAAAAAAGAATCACTCTAAAGACTTGTAGCTATTGGTTTTGTAACTATTTTTTTCACTTGTTGACAAATTTTATCCCTAAGTCACACCTGTCTGTGCAAGGGTCACAACTTACAAGAAAAAGTCTCGTATTTGGGCAGGAGGATTCATTTGGTGGGATTCACGTTTAGTTAGGGTGCAATCCAACATAACTTGGAATGCATTTTGCAGAAGCTCTTTGAAAATACCTTTCTAATGATGTTTATAACATATTTGTGAGTTACAAAGCCAATGAAGTACTGTATAAGTGGGATGTTTTCACTTGGCGTTTATTTTAACTTTTTAGGCTAATGGGCCTGGATAGTTAAAACTGATTCCAAGTGAAATTCTAAATCTGTATTTATCATTGAAGTACAAACTTACCATGCATTAAATATCTTAAAACTTGGGAATTAGTGAAATTTTCTTCTGGCTAAAATTTCTGCATGTATTGTATTCACAAAAAAATTCAGCCCCTGTTGATGGATTTGTAGTGCTAATCATGAGCACATACAGGTATTACCCCACCTCTGCATGTTCCCCTATATAGGCCATATATTGCTCGTGGTGGATAATAAAAATATTTTGTATTAAAGGTGTATAATTACAATACAGATCAACATATGGCAAGTGTAATTATACATGCACTGTACAAATCAACTCTTAACACTGTCACCATCGGGACAATGGGAAGGAATCATTGTTTATTATTGTTGTGTTTGATCAGTATCATCTTATTATTTATTTATGGCAACAAACAAATGAGGAGTGATGTGGGAATAAAAAGGCAAAGGATACTCCTGAAAAATACAAGGAGTGGCAAGTTTTGTCATCTTCACAATTTTACAGCAGTAACAGTTCAACAGAAGGATATATTCTGTGTCCCAGCAAAAACTGAACCAGAAGTAAGAATCTGTATCCACTCAATAAATCATGATGAACGTGTGTCTCGATCGATTTACATGGAAGGATCTTGGGAGAAAAATATAACCCTTGCTATCATGAAGGAACTGGATGAAAACCCTAGGGCTGGTTTCATTGATATTGGTGCAAACATAGGTAATGCTGAGTTCACTGAGTTTACTTCTCTGATGCAGAATTTGGTATAGTGTTTAACAAGGTAGGGGTGAAGGAGGAAGTTGAAGGGTGAAAGGCTGCAAAACAACACTGTCATGGATAGGAAATAGAGATTATGATTCACTCTTAAAGAATAGAATAGACACATTCGTAAAGAACAAAATTAATGAAAATTTCCTGTAATGCAAGTCCAAAAAAGGAAAATCCCAAATCTGGTAGAGGTTGTTACTTCAGTGTCCACCCAGGAGGGGTGGCTATAGTGGGCATGCCAGTTTGAACAAATAGGGAAGATGGGAAAAATTTATGGCCGAACAACAGAATGTTTCACAAACATAGGTCCTAATTAGACACTGTGGTAATAAGGGATCCCAAATGGCCAACTGAACCACAAGAACAGTATATAGAAATATGGCCTGTACCAAGAAGTAAACAGTTTTTTCGAAGCCATCTTTTGTATCTGAACTGTGATTGTATCCGGCAGTTTACTACTTTTGGGGTGGATTTAGGCTGTAATGGTTACTATGATTTTTATGTCAATTAAAGTCTAAATATCTTATCTTTGGTGAATCTACATTTTATTTTCAAGTAGGCAGCTTTCCAATGTACAGTTAGTTACAAAAGACTATGAGGAAAATGTGTATGCATTTTAACTAGGAGACCATACTTAGAATGATTATTTCATTTCATGATGTCTAAATCTACAGAAAGTTTCTCAAAAGCTAACATAGGCAAGTTTTAAAATTGATCTAGAAACCCACAATTAACACATACTGCTAACAATATATGCTGGACATCCATTCCAGAAATTAAGATTGCTTTTCCACAAAATCAGCAAGTTTTACTTCTAGTCACTTTATGTCTTTATTACTTCAGCAAATTATACATGAGCTTACCTTTAAGCTTATTAATACCAGATAATTTTTACCCTACAGACTTTGAAGACTGTGCAGCCATTTTGGTCAGGGCAAATTGATACTCAGTCAGGATATTGGTTGGGGTTGTATTTATGAAACACCATGACATTATCTTTATTTGACTTTTGACCTTGCTCCAGTGACTTTAACCTTCAAAATCTTAGCTGGTGTGAAACCTTTGACCTTGACATATTTCTACAACTATATTGAGACAAATTACTCCTATCCTAAACCCTTTGGATTACTGCAACTGATTATTATATGTAATTTTACATTATTGTCCTATCTGCATTGGCAGATAGACTTTAACATTATATTTTGCCCTCATAACTTTTTAAGCTCCTTATAAGTGCTGTCTGTCTCCTGTACATAGGACATGCCTAGACTCTGCAGGCAAATAAAATGGAAGATTAGTTGCAGGAGTAATCTAAAGAGTAGTACCCGAAGAGTAGTTAGGACTTAATGTTATCATATGTATGAATAGTAGCAGTCATCTAGCTGATCTTTCTGATGGTACAACCAGTCTTTTCACTAAGAAGAAGGAGGCCACATTGGTGCAGTGATGACCCACTCTCTTTTCTCAACTCGAGTACGGAGTTGAGATCCTGCCCTAAATTCAAGTGGGAACAAATGGATTGTTCCTTGCTTTTGGTTAAAGGTTTATAGTACAGACCTTTGACCAACTGTATGTACTGTCTTCCTCCACCATTCCTGTTATCTATCACAAAATAGCCAAAACAAAGGTGCTAGGTCTGACTAAAAGTCTAGTTAAATATAAATTCATTCCGCAAAAATTATATAGTTTGTCAATTTGTTAATACTCGGTCTGTCACAGCAGCACTGTTAGTTTAAACTTTCCAAGGTCCTATGATTAATCATGACACAGTAAAATTCAATATCATCAGGGAGAATGCTGAATATAATATACTTTCATGCTCATAATTATCTTTAAATATTGTATCCTTTCAGGCATGCACAGCCTTGTTGTTGCAAAAACTGGCAGACCAGTTGTGGCAGTTGAACCTCTGATGACAAACATCATAAGGCTCCATAAAAGTGTACTGTTAAATAATCTAACATCAAATTATATATTAGTGAGAAATGCCATATCTGACATCAGAGCACCTGTCGAAGTTATGGTCAAACCCAAAAATGTGGGAGCAACTAGCATATTCAGTATATTCAAAAGTACAAAAGGCAAAAAAGAGACCATTTCAACCATCTTGATGGATGATTTACTGGATGCCATCACATTCAAAGAAGCAGTCATGAAAATAGACATTGAGGGGAATGAAGCCAAGGCTCTGGTTTATGCAGAGAAGTTATTCACTCACATTAAAATCCACTGCATATTTATGGAATGGACCTTCATGAAAATGTTGCTTGTCTCTCACGAGTACAAAGAAACTGTCCTAGATTTGATTTTATTTTTAACTCGTCACAAATTTAAACCATTTGCCAGTGGACACTCATTGGACGAAAAAGACATAGAAGATTGGCCTAAAAATATATTTTGGAAATACAGTGGTTAACTTTACCTCTGCAATTTATGTTCGAGTATTTTGTAACTGAATATTTCTGCAACTTATTTTTCTGTGCAATGGGGAATATTTGTAATTTTTGGTGCAGTATTTGTAACTGAATATTTCTTTAACTCATATTTCTTTGTACAATGGGGAGTATTTATATATTGATCTACAAGATTACTTTTTCAGCCACTTTAATTTGGCTGTCCTAATATTTTCTGGACATTAAGGATATAAAAAACTGGGTCTTAAATATGTATTTTGGAAAGCCAGAAATGTCTTCCCAAGGAACTGTCAGTGTTAGCAGTTCTTCATGATAACCAAATGCTTTTCTATTCCTGTTCCTGTCCACATATTAATATCTGGTGACGGAAAATATTGAATTTTTAATGTTCTCATTTTGCCTATGCCCAGTACTGCCTGGTAGGGGCCTGCTGCCTCAGTTTCCTCCCTACCTTAAACTCTCATCACCTCTTATTGACCCATTAATTTGTCTGGGGTCACTGTCCATCAGGGCTTTTGTGGGGTTTGATATCCTAGCCTCATTTTGAATTGGAGGGCCATTTTGAAATTGTCATTTGAATCAACAAGAAGTATTGAAGATTTTATTTTGGTGTTCTAGTGTTATAGGTCAACATGCGTTCTTCTAAAGAAAAATTCCCAGCTACAGAAGGGAAGAGCAAGACTAGGGCATAAGATAAGGCCTGTGCTTCTGTCAAAAAACCTGCCAGAAAAAGACGGTCACTGTGGAGAATGACAGTTGATACCTTAAGTCTCATGAGTCATATTCAGCACCTGTAAGTACTATTTAAATTTCTGAGCAAACCAACATATCAGCATCAACAGGACAAGCCACCTTGACCATGTTGAATCAGATTGAATACATGCTTGGGTATTGATATTGACATTGACACCAACACTATGAGTTTTTCAGAGAAGAAGCTACAGGCCATTCACAATGAATGTATAACTGTACTAGAACTTGGCTTTCTAGAAGGTCGTTTCAATCCCTTTTAGGTAAATTACTTTATATTCCAAAATGTGTTAAACCTTTCCGCATTTTTGTTAATAGAATCTTGGCTTCAAAACAGTTCTCACCTAAAAAAGATCTACCTTACACCTGACTTTTACAAAGAAATTCATTTTTTTACCTTTCTGCCCTCATATAATGGCATCTCATTCATTGAAATTTATGCAGTTAACCCTGTTCAGTCTTTATATCTACATGCTTGCCTTACTGGCATGGGAGCTGTCTGGCGTGATCGTGTCTATGCCACCCCCATTCAGAACATTGGGGGTTTGAACCTGAAGATTGTGCATCTTGAGATGCTAAACATAGTCATAGCCTTGAGGACTTGGGCCAGTTTTTGATGTCACTCGACCATCACAGTTTACTGTGATAACTTAGGGGTGGTCTTGGTGGTCAAGACCGGCCAAAACCAAGGACCCCTTCCTAGCCTTATGTGTTAGGAATATATGGCTGCTGACAGCCCCTCATGACATTGATTTACAGATATCTCATATACCACGGTGTCATAACATCATAGCAGATTCATTGCCTAGAATATATTCTAGTAGCACAGTGAATGAGGAGATTCTCACAAAATTAAAAGACCAGTATATCAGCGAACACATACCCAATACTTATTTTGACCTGGATCTCCATCTTTAATTTCAGGTTTGAACCTTCCTTCATCCCGTCTCATCACTGCTGCCCTCCAGAGGACCAGGATCGCTTACAGACCTTCCACCAGAAGAGCTCACCTTGCTCATATCAGGACTTATCTGTCATTTCTCGTGTTTTTGTCACTTCCTAGTGATCTGACAGTTCATTTCCTGTTGGCATTCCTTGAGTATCTTTATAGTAACCTGTTAAGGACCACGGTGGCAGAGTGGTAACACTCTTACCTCCCACCTCTGAGGCCGGGGTTCGGTTCCTGGCACGGTCTCAAGTTGGAAAGCTGGTAGTTGCTTGCTGTTGGTTGGCAGTTTACAGTGCAGAACCCTGATGAACTGTACTACTGGTTTCCTCTGCCCTTCCAACTACCTGTCGTGATATGACCTGTATAGTGTTGAAAGCGACGTAAAACCCCAAATAAATAAATAAATATAGTAACCTGTTATCTCATAAGGTCATACTGAATTATTTATCCTCCCTTAAGTCAGCAGCTGGGCAATACTAGTAGAATCAAGATTTTTTTCCACACCATTTGATCCAGTCTTATACAAAAAGTATTCCAGTCAATTCCTCTATCAGAATATTAGCATTGATTTCTACTACCTGTAACATTTTGGATGATCCCCTTCCCCCTGTATAAAGGTGCCTTCTTGCTGATATTCTTTGCATTTCTGAGAATGTATAATGTGGCTCCTCAAGTTTGATCCTACTAAACATTTCCTTAGACAGGATATTATCTTCCGTCATCCAGGAGTGCATGTCCTCCTTAGATGGACTAAGACTTTGCAGGACACTTCCTCCCATCATTTTGTTCAGATCCCACTGCTCGTCAATCGGACCTTGTGCCCTGTATTGGCTCCCCATGATCTGTTGGATTCTTGACCCCTCTCCCCTACTTCTCCCCTCTTTGTTCACAAAAGTCCACCCTTTCAACCAGTTATTGACACTACCATCAGAGATGGCTTGAAGAAAGTGTTGACCCACCTTGGTATTCCTCTCACAGGCCATGGGTTCCACACATTTTGAAGGTGACTTCGGCTTATGACAATAATGTTGACCTCCAACATATTATGGCTCATGGCCCTTGGAGGAGCTCAACGGTTTGGACCTACCTCCAGAATTCCTCACAGTCTCCCTCCATCACCCCTCTCACCTTTGCCTCTGTCATTCCTCCCCGCCTTTAGTTGGGCTTGGTGCTTTTAATTCTTTCAAAGTATTGAAAATTTTTAAGTTTTACCCGTGTACATACTAACTTGTAAATAAAAATACCTCAAACTTATTTTTCAGCTTTAACCAAATTTCACCCCCTTTCCTGACCTTTGACCTAGCTAGTTTGAACTGGGAAACTATGCCCAGCACAGCCTGGTAGGAGCCTGCTGCCTCAGTTTCCTCCCTACCTTAAACTCACATCACCTTTTATTGACCCATTAATTCTTCGGGGGTTACTGCCAATTAAGGCTTTTGTAGGGTTCAAGATTTTATTTCCCCCTTCCATCCATGGTACACTTAGAGACGTGTTTGACTTTCTGCCTGACGGGGCAGTTAGGCGGCTCCAGGCTGACCCTGGGTGACCCCCTATCGATTTTGACTATAGCAGTTCACAAAGTTTGTGGAGCAAGGATGGGCCAGGCATTACCATGGTAGCCTCCTCTCTGTCTCTCTCACTTCCAACTTCTACATTAGGCTAAGCCAACAAGGCCTGGCTTCCCTCTTGAGTTTAACTGACATTGTAAACTTGGTTATAAATTATTAGTCACGCATAATTAAAGTCAATTTGTAGCACAATTTGCTGTAATAAGATACGTTTGTCTTCATTTTCTGCGGTGTCTTAATGCACTAGTTGCTGTATGTCAGATTGTGATAACTTTTGCTGTTGTATGTTGCTTTTAAATTTTTCAAAGTCTTGAAAATTTTAAAGTTTTACCCTTGTACATACTTACTAACTTGTAAATAAAACGTCCTTAAACTTTTTCTTCAGCTTTAACCAAATTTTACCCCCTTTCCTGACCTTTGACCTAGCTAATTTGAACTGGGGAACTGCAGTACCCAACACCAGTCAGATCAGATCAAAATTTGACCTTTAGGACGACACAGGTCAAGATAATTGACCTATAAGAGAACATATTTAAAAGAAGCATTGCAGGTAATACTTCTTTAATTCTTTCTAAGAGCACTAATATTATTTACAATCTAGATTACAGTTTAAAGTCAATATTCTAACATGACATGGATGTGTTCGTCATTCTAGTCGAGAGCGATTTCTAAGCCATCTAAAATTCTGCATAAACATTACGGCTGTTACACCAACTTCCCGATGCATAATTATTGACTGAAAAACAATAGTCTATAAGTTTGCTTTCATAATTATATTTAAAATACTATGCCCCAGTGAATAAAAGTATATCTTTGGAGAGAAAAAAATCATCCCTCTCTAATTGATGGATCAGCCAATATGGCGGAGTCCTGTTGTGTTCACTTGGATAATTTTTTTCAATCTTGCAAGTGTTTCAGATACTTTATTTTAAACAGTCACGTTAGAATAAGAATATAGCATTCAAAAGCCGTTTAAACGCAGAATTTTAGACTGGTTGGCATGATCTTATACCACGCCAACCCGCCTAAAATTCTGCGTTTAGACGGCTTTTGAATGCTATATTCCTATAATAATACTGACATAGGGTCAACTTAAATGGAATGACAAAAGATAAACATATAATTTAACTTAAAATGGTTATTCAAATTGAATAACAGATGGAATTCGAAGAAAGTTTATAAAAGTACATGAAGACGAGGTGACCCTATGTCAGTGTGTGATCTCTCCACTGATAATTGATGAGATTATTACTTGTAAGTATGAAGAGGCAGTAAAAACACCCCAGCATCTAAAAAATAAGAACTGCACAGCTGGCATTATATAAATGATAAAGTCCAAGCACAATCATAATCACCGGCACAGCAGTCAGCTTATAACACTACACATCCAAGTTAATGCAGTAAATGACACTTAAAATATACAATTGAATACATAAGAACAGAAAATGACTAGAAACTATCTCTGTATATACACATGTGTTACAAAACTAAATGATAAAAGTAATGGCAAGTTCACAATTATGGCAATGACATAAGTATTAAGAGCTTAAGTTAGGTACACAAAGTTAAGTCACTGTCGAGAATTTGAATCAACAATTATTATAAGACATAGATCTACACAAAACAAGCTATGCATCTCTCCGAACTACAAATTATAAGGGAGGAAATAAACTTAACTTAAGAAATAGCATATAATTTAAGAAAATAAGGGTGGATGCAAATTCTTGTTACTAATCCGAAATTTCAAGAGTGTGGTGAGAAATCTTCCACCCACAATGCAATTACTCATCTGGTGTCAGAACTGAAGCTCGTGGCCAGGTCTGGTCACAACCCAACATTTTTATTAAGCCCGTTTGAAGCATGTTCTATTGGTGTTGTGTAGTTAAATGCTATAAGGGAGTTCTACAAGGAAGAGAGAATAACAGAACTGATAAACTGATATCAACTTTACAGCAACATCTGTCAAGCATTGTATGTTCAAACTAATCCTCAATCTTATGTCAAAAATACGGAGCTCTCGGTCAAATATATGCTTTATTAATAGGTATATGTGTTCCAATTCCAATTCAACTTTTATAGCGCTTAATCTCTGCCAAAGTGACAGACTCTAAGGCGCAACATCATAAGCATAGTCACAAAAAATCATTGTGCTTATCCATAGCAATGGTCGACATCACGGAGAACGCCATATGGGGTGGAAAATACTAAGCAGGATAAACTTGGCAGAATAGGTATGCCTTAAGTTTTTTTCTGAAGGAAGCAATAGAAGTGGCAGATCGTACATCATCCGGGAGTTCATTCCATATATTGGGAGCATCATATGCAAAGCTTAGACCAAACTGCTTTGTGGATTTGTAAATAGATGGTTGGTATTGAGGAACATGTAGCATTATACCATCAGATTGACTCAACCGAGTATTATAGGCACATTGTCTAACTTTGAGGAATGGGCTGAAATATTTTGGACAGTTAGTATGTAGGTATTTGTACACCAGCAAGGCAGTCTTGAAGATGCAACGGTGCCTTATGGGTAGCCAATGAAGGGCTTTTCTTGGTGGAGTGGTATGAGAAAGACAAGTGGCTCTACAAACAATTCTGGCCAGACTGTTTTGAATGCATTGTAGCTTGCATAGGTTAGAAACAGATAGACCCCTAAACAAGGAGTTACAGTAGTCAAGTCTACTCCCCACAAGTGCATTTGCAGCCATAAGAGCAGCATCACGAGTCAAGTACTGTCGAATTTGTCTAAGATCCCTCATCTGGATGAAACAAAGTTTACATACACTTTTAACATGTTTGGTGAAGGAAAAGTCTGAGTTAAACCAGACACCCAAATTCTTAACGGCATCTGAAGGTATCAGTTATTTACCCAATATGTTTACTGGAAAGAATGGGTTTAACTTATCTTGTTGAGACTTGGAGCCAAATATAATGAAGTCGGTCTTATCGGCATTCAGCTTTAGTTTATTTGTGCACAACCACAGTTTGACATCTTCGAGACACTTTCCTAGCCGATCGAAGGCAATTTTTGCATTTTTGTGTGTCAGGTGAATAAACAGCTGGGTGTCATCAGCATAGAAATGAAATTTGACATCTGTATGTTTAGAGATTACTTTGCTCAAAGGTGTGGTATACAACGAAAAAAGAAAAGGACCATCAAGGTTATTTACAAGTTGAGATCTTGTACATGTTGCAACTCGTTCAAGTTGGATTTAAAATAAATTTTGGTTAAATTAACAATTTTGTTGTAAATATATCTTATCTTATGTACATAAATATCCAAATAGATTTAATGTCTCACATGTACATAAATCCAATTTGAATGGGTGCTGCGGCTTATTGATCCTTGTAGACTAGCTTTGTATTCATTCGGTTATGGCACTGTAAAATGGAGTCTCTTTTCTTTTAAAAATAATAATAAGTAAGAAATAGACATCTTCTAAATCAATTGTCTTGGTGTGGCTTCCTGTAGCATCAGGGAAATTTTGCGATTCACCTCAATGAAACAAACTAGGACCATGAGTGGGTGAGGGAAACTTCAAAGGACAGACGACAGTATATTTATTTATTTATGTGGGGTTTTACGTCGCTTTCAACACTGTACAGGTCATATCATGATGAGTAGTGGAAGGCCAGAGGAAACCAGTACAGTTTGTCAGGGTTCTGTACTGTAAACTGCCAACCAACGGCAAGCAACTACCAGCTTTCCCACTTGAGGCCGTGCCGGGAACCAAACCGCGGGCCTCAGAGGTGGGAGGCAAGAGTGTTACCACTCTGCCACCATGGCCCCCAACACTATATGCATAGCTGGTAATTGATACATGTCTTTCATTAATAAAAACACTATCTTAAAATTTAGATTATGTTTGAGAGATATTCTGCCATTTACCTCATGAATCATAAGTAGTTAAGTGATAGTATCAAAGGACAGATGACCGTGTGTGTAGTTACAAATGATGTATGTCTTTTACTAATAAAACCCTGGCTGATCACATTTATTGCATCATCTTAACATTCACATTCCGTTAAATCATCATAAAAGAATCAATTTTATTAATCCCTTTGTCACAGAATAAATAAATTTGTAATAATTCTTGACAGATAACATGAACAGAAATTATAATTTTAGCAGCAACAACAAAGCCTAAAGTCAGATACAGGCTTCAGTTAGGCCAGTGTGACTCCAACAGTAATATAAATGTATGCATTAAATTTACATTGAAGTTTGCAAAACCAAATTATAAAAAATTAAGATCGACAGTTTAGTCTCTCATCTTAGAAGTATAAATATATTGATTCTATTAATTCTTATGTATTAATTCATTAAAATACATTGTTTAATCGATAAAATATGGAGCTTGCACAAGCTGTAACTCATACAGGTCAAAAATTCGTACATGTAACTTGTACAAGAAATCTGTACAAGACACTTGTACAAAATCTCAACTTGTACATTACATATATAAAGTCATTTATTCAACCAAGAATATACAAGCTGGTATCTGGTATATTCAAGTTACTAATTATAAGCTGTATAATAATATCCAAGCAAGATAAATTACTATTAAAAATACTTAAAATTACATTTAAATTTTAAAGTAAAAAAATACATTCAAATTTAGACTTAAATAAAAATCAATTATTACTGTAATATAAATTATTTTGTTTTCCACACAATAATATTGCGAAAGACTAAAAAGATCAGTTAGAAATCATATTTGTCTTTTCAAAACCTGAACTAATTAAGACAAATAATATATTTTCAAAAACAAAATTTCACAAATTTCCTAAATTTAATCAGTTAAGAAGACTTTAACAAAAAAGAAAATCAGAATTACTGTGCATGACACACAAGGTCATTTTAAAACTAAAAAGGTTTGTTGTAAAATCCCATTAGTTTATACAAAAACTTAAATGAAGTGCACAATTATTGACTAATGCACAATAAAAGTAATTCCACAAATTCCCTAAAAAACATTCAACGAATTTGTGAAAAAAATTACTAAAGCTTTAGGGATTTCACGAATTCCCTAGAGATTTTAGGGAATTCGCAAATTCCCTGGTCCCTTTAGGCATTTTGCGAATTCCCTAAAAATGTTCAGGGAATTCGCGAATTTCCTGATTACACAAATTCACTGTAAAATATATAACTGATTAGCTGGAGATATATGACATTTACATTAGTACCTTATATTACATTATGCATAATAGCTCAAGATATGACACAGTAAGGCATATGAGAGGTTTAGTGATATGTTTTGGCTATCAAAACGTAAACCCAAACTTATCTACGTTAGTAGTAGATGTGTATCAGGTGATTTTTAGCGTATTTGGCGTATTTCACTCACCCCTATCTATTTTATTTAAAAAACTACATGATACAAATAAATATTTTACAGTCCCACAGGTAGATAAATATGTGCATCATATTTTTGTAAAGTTTCAGTTCACAATATTTTGCCATATACATACAAGAGGCATATTTACAAAGCAGGCTTGTTTTGTAGTACATCAAAGAAACTACGTTGACCTTCATTCCTTTATATTGACGTATTGCTAAAACCTAATATGATAAACACGTCCACTTGAAATGTAATTTATCTCTTATGCACCTGTTCCACCAAAGGACTAAGCCCCGACCCTGTCAGCGACCCTTATGTGGGTGTTCCACCACACGACTAAGGCTCCCGATTAAGGGTTTTTGAGGGTCGGTTTCAAAAATTTGCTTAGTCCCAGGCGTCCTGTAAGGGTCGGTTGTGGTCGGTTGTTTGATATTTCTCCCGACCCCAACCGTTTATTTTTTTCCCGCCATAAACAAAAGGTCCAGTCCCAGGCTTCCCCAGGCCTCCTCGGACCAAATTTACACAGTCCTATGTTGTCCCAGGCCGCCTGCGACCCTTAGTCCCCGACCCTTAGTACCTTAGTCCCAGGCCTCCTGCGACCCTCAATCCCATTGCAAAACAAGAATCGGCTATCTCGGTCTGGGGACGCCTGGGGACACCTTAGGACACCTTGTGGGGTCGGGACTTAGTCGTGGGTTAGTCAGGGCTTAGTCCCAGGAGGCCTGAGGCGTCCTGGAACCCAGTCGGTTTGTCTACGACAGGATCGTGGTTCAAACCGACCAGACAAATGGCTTAGTCGGTTCTTAGTCCCAGACCAGTTAGGGACTGTCTGGGGCCACCCAGATCTGTACTTAATCCCAGACTTTGAAACCGATCCAGTTTTCCCGCCCATTTTTTTTTTTTTTTCACCGACTGTCCACGATTAAGGGTCGCCGACAGGATCGGGGCTTAATCCTTTGGTGGAACAAGGGCATAAATCGTGGACAGTCGGTGAAAAAAAAGATAAAATGGGCAGGAATACTGAATCAGTATTGAAGTGTGGGATTAACTACAGATCGGCCTCAGGAAGCCTGAGGAGGCCCCAGGCGGCCCCAGACAGTCCCCAACTGGTCTGGGACTAAGAACCGACTAAGCCATTTTTCTGGTCAGTTTCAACCACGATCCAGTTGTACACATACCGACTGGGTCTCAGAACGCCTCAGGCCTCCTGGGACTAACCCCCGATTAAGTCCCGGCGTCCTCGGGTGTCCTCAGGCCTCCTCAGTCTTCCTTAGACCAAGATGGCTGATTCTTGTTTTGCAGAATAGCTGCATTTTCTGGATATATATATATATATATAAAATCCGCTATCTAATTATCATTACTTTTCTAGGAACACAGCAGGATGCCACCTTTTAATGGAAGACAGCTTCAACAACAACTTAGGGCTTTTTTGGTTTTTATTCAGTTACATATAATGATGTATTTCCTATTTCTACGTCGACCATAGCAACCACCAGCACCTCAACCACCACCAGCACCCATAAAGAGACCTCGAAGAAGGCAGGCACAACATGTGGGTCAGGCCATGGCTACCACAGAGAGAGGAGAGAGGGGCCTACCACAACATTATGGCTGAACTGTATGCCACAGACATTCCAGGATTCACCAACTACATGAGGATGGCCCCAGAATTCTTTGAAATGATGAAGACCAGACTGGAACCACGTCTAGCCAGGCAGGCCACCAACTACAGAGCTCCAATCAGTGTTGGGGAGAAGTTAGCCCTCACCATCAGATATCTGGCCACTGGAGAGTCATACACATCATTATCCTGTCAGTTCAGGGTTGGCGGATCCACCATCTCCAAGTTTCTACCAGAGGTCTGCAGGGCCATCCAGGATGAGTTCAGCAGAGAGTACCTTAGATGTCCTACTACTCCAGATGAGTGAAAAGAACTGAAGAGGGAAATCAGGATCAGGTGGAATGTTCCACATGCCCTGGGAGCCCTTGATGGAAAGCATGTGGCCATGAAGAAACCCAAGAACACTGAAGCCCTGTTCCACAACTACAAGGGGTTCTTTTCCATTGTAATGTTGGCCCTGGTAGATGGACAGTATAAGTTTAGATGGGTGGATGCTGCTACAGCTCTATCTTGCTCAGATGCCCAGATATTTAATACCTCTCAGCTGAAGAGGAGGATTGAGGATGACAGGATAGGCTTCCCTGACTCAGCACCTATAACCCAGGGTGGTCGAGATGTTCCCTACTTCATTCTGGCAGATGAAGCCTTTGCCCTGAAGACCTGGCTCATGAAACCCTATGGCAGAAGGATGTTAACCAGAGAGGAAAGGATTGCCAACAACAGAATATCAAGGGGCAGGAGAGGTGTTGAAAACGCTTTTGGCATCCTGGTCTCAAGATTCAGAGTGATGAGGACCACCATTGAACTTCCCCCAGAAACAGTCAGAGAAGTGGTATTTACTGTGTGGTTCTACACAACATACTGAGAAGCCAGTATCAAAGTCAACCTGGTGGTCAGCAGCCTGGGGAGGAAGATTTGTAAAACTAATAAGTGGTGTTGTGGAATACAAAATAAATATTTCCCGGTCTGTGTGTATCCCTCTATTTAGGCCAAATATCGCTCATGATGGATAATAAAAACCTTAATTTAAACATCATCTGGAAGTGTTAAGCCATCTTTGAACTCCTCATATGTCAACAAATCGTCAGTTTCAGACAGTTTTTAGGGTGTGATAGGTATCTAGCAGTGTATCACTTTTTTAGGTTTCTCACTCATAGGTTTCACAGTGTTACAGAGATCTACATCAAAACTAGATCTATTTATGTATAGCTAAAAACGTATTAACGTGAATACACATTTAATAGTTTCCCTGAATGATTGATTTTGTGTTGTTCAACCTGACTACTGCCCACAATAGACAATGATGAGTAGGCTCTATTACTTTTAAGGCTTCTATCTTATTACAATCATATGATATAAAACACTGCTGCAAGCTGTCACTTTTGATCAAATACTACAAGCAAAATGAATCTGTGCAGAAAACAGCCGTGCAATAACACATTAATATGTTTGAAATTTTTTTGGTAATTACAGAGAGCTAGAGAGCTCAATCACTTGTACTCCCATGTTATTTAATTGTTTTATCATTAAGTTTATGATTTTGCTAGTATGTGGCATCTTGCAGATTCTATCTTTTATTTTTACCTTTGAATAATTTCAACATTCTATCTTAAAAAGTAGTCATTCTTTTTTTGTACCTAGTTGCTCATGTAACCAGTGCTTATTTCCAATTTTTTTAAATAGGTCAACTAAGACTGTTTCCATATAGCTGAACAGGATGCGAGCCTGTTGGAGATTTATCTACTAAATTGTATTGGTACCCATTTGTGCTCTCGATAAGGATGGGCACATGTGTAATGTTTGCAGTTTCCACGACTGTAGATCAAACTTGGACATCCTCTTCTGAATTCCAGCACCCTAATGGACATAACCACAAGTGTGAAGAACCTGTCCGAATATGACCCTGGCGGTTGAACTGGATGTAAAACCCCAACTTTAACCTTTTGCAAACATTAAACTGAGAAATCTCTCTACATAAAGGTAACACCATCAGCACTAAATAATATTGTTAATTATGCTGTAAATAAAGGATTTGAAATATGTAGGATTACCTGTTTAAATTACTTCAAGTTCTGAGATTGCCAAGACCTTGATAAGAAATCATAGTCAAAATTAGCCATATGCCAAATCAGTCTCAGTAAAAATTACCCTAGTCAAATCAGCCCAAAAGAAAAACATTTTCCGGTCAAATGGTCGCCCTGAAATCTGTGTAAAGTTAGAAAAATTTTAATAATAATTTACTTCTTCAGTATATACCATACATTTTTAAATAGAATTTACAAAATGTAATTAATAAACCTAAGCTAAAAGGGAAACGCATATACTCAGAAACCTATATGATATGATATTGAATATGTGATTCATAAACATTCTTTAATTGAGTTGAATGTCAATTGTTTTCTCAGATGCAAAGCATTTAGATCACAGGCATTGTACACCCACCTACAGAAGCAATTGATTTAAATTTATTGGACTTTTAATTACTCTAATATAAATAAGTATCTAAGGAGGAAAGAATAAAAGACTTTAAATTACATCTTCGAAATATCTTTGTTATATTTTAATTAACAAATTTTCACAATTGTCATAAGATGATAACAAAGATATTTTTGCCATTAAGTGAAACTAGAGTTATTGATTGAAATGACGAAGTATTTCTGTTATATTGTTTAGAGCCTTTAAGAAAGAGTTATGCAGGCACAGATGAAAATGTCCAACATCTTTGAGCAAATGAGTATCACATTTGCTGCCGTTAACACAGAGGAGACATTGTTATTTTTGCAATAAATTAAGGTATGGCGCTGTTTAAGAAATGCTGCTGTGGAGCTTTACCTCTGCTCTGTATCATGTTTGGGAGCTTTGTCATTTATAATCAAAATATATTGGTAGCTGATAAACCAAATAGAACACAAAAAGAAAAACAATCAATGGGCTTTTATTTGCCAAAGCAAATGCCAAAGAAAAAACCAAGGAATATCAATTCAAAGATTACCTTCTGTAAGCTGCATACTTTTGCAGCAAAGTACAATCAAGATGAGGCTGATATTACCTGTGTTGGAACAAATACTGAGCCAGAAATTAATATCTGTATACATCCTGTGGAGAATGATATCCATGTGTCTTTGTCGATCTATGCCACTGGAAGTTGGGAGAAAGATATAACTCAAAGCATTTTGAGTCAGTTACATAAAAAACCTGAGGCTGGTTTTATTGACATTGGTGCGAATATTGGTAAGCAATATTTTCACACTGGTACATTACTCAATTTCTAGAAACCATTGTTTTATCTTTAATTTATGTAAATATTTTTTCAATGCATCGGTTAAATTACATATGCCAAAGAATGAAATGTAGTAAAAATGTTTTGAAGTTAGTGAACCAATTGCAGAATTACATGAGCACTGATCATAATAAATTTCATCTACAAAGTTTAAAAATATAATGATTATAAGTGCATCATTTTATACAAAAACATTGCTTTATTATTGTTGCTATCATTGTCATTGCATTATCTATATTGCACATATCATGCAATATTGTTTTAGCAAAATTTAATCTTGATACTATTTACACCAACTGGGTACCCTAAACATTTTAAAATGGAAACATAGCAGTGATACATCCTAAAATTTACTAATGAGTGATAAAAATAACTCTCAGCGCAAATACTGATCCATTCCAGGTTTGCCAAATGATAGTTCCACTTGTTACAGAATAATTATCATGGGTCTGTAGATAATTCAGGATCTGTCTTTTATAATAAATAAAAAACAGGGCTTTAGCTTTCAGACAAGAATGTTTGAAGGAAGAAGAAAGACATAAATTATAAGAAAAGCTTGGACAGTGAATGTCTTGAGCAGGGAAAGCTGTAGCACAACTCAGTTAAAAATCATAGCCACATTTGATTACCACTGTTAAAATTTTAGATTTACACAACCTAGGGACCATAGGATTTATTTCATAGGAAGAAAAAAGCTTTAACAATTCAAATGAACCCTTGCATATGTTTGACTTAGAAGTAACTCTGGTTACAAGGCATTGCAGATGCGTTAAAATAGAATGACTTAATGCAGAAGATATAGCTAGCTCATTAGCTATTACTGTATGAGTCGTAGTAAGTGCCACTGATACTGAGTTATCAGCTGGCAGGATTCAAATCTGAGGCCAAGACTTTGTAAAGGCAGTAAGAAACACAGTTTGAGAATTTATTTTACATGTTAGTATACATTAGAAAAACAATATTTCAGGGCATTTTATAAGCTAAGTATATTTAGCAAGTTTTAAAAGCACCGAGCCCATCAAAGGCAAATGAGGGAAGCAAATGTATTTGGTACTATAATGGGGGCTGTAGAAGCATTGAAAGTATTCCATACCACTGAGCTCACAAGCTGTGGGACATTTGGTTCTGAAGAAATATATTACTGTCAAAGGCCATGGTCACCCTGACCTACAAAGGTGTGAAATCCATGACCCTGGGTAGATATATTTCTGTGCCTCAGTACTTTTCTTCAATGCATCTCTAATATATCTGTCAATCACCTGATTAAATGGACGGAAATTGTTGACAAATAATAGTGCAGTTGGATGGAGTGGCCTAGCACTGCTTAAGGCTCAAATTTGCATGATTTCTTTTCAAACATGCACACAGATATTTGGTATTTATAAAGCACTCATACATGTTAAGAAATAGAACTTAATCAGACAGAGAGCCTTGTAAACTTTGCAGAGACGGTTCAGCTTTGCAATCCCCCATTACCATGACTACCAAATGACTGAGAGGCTGTCTTCTGTGGGAAGTATTCCCCAAACTCCAGTCAACTGAAACCATATGTGTGTTTTATGACATGCACAGCAAGGCATCTGTATACTCTGTAATGCATACTGATGTGGTTAACCCACTTGAAGTGACAATCATAGATAAAAGGTTATTCAATGATCTTGTTCTCTCACCTCATAAGTATTTTCAAAAGCAAAAAGTATTTCATTATTTGAGATAATGTTCTTTTTGTAACCTGCTTAGTTTACTTTTAAAATTTATTTCATTATGATAAATTATTTAACCTCCTGCCTTATATATCAAGGCAATGTGTTCACAATCACAATCACACAATACTGAGAGGAAGCCGATTTCAAACACACACACTAAATGTTATTTCAAACTCACATACTCGATTCTAAGGAAAATTTTTACCTAAGGCCAGTTTAAATTGACAATGTCTGAAATAGGATCTAAAAACATATTCCTTCAGAAACAACAAAAATGTGTCAAAATCTAAAATTTGCAAACTAAATTTAGAGTTCAGCCTCTGTTATTCAACCATGTTGAGAGAATTAGATTTTGTTTTGATGGCAGAAAGATTATAAAATAGAATGGGTAATTAAGAATTACACGGGATAGTTTAATGATATATATTTCATATTTTATAAGGACATTTATGTATATTTGCCTGCATTAGGAAGTTATGTTTGTTTCTCTGTCTGTCCGTCGGATTGGGGTGTTCCACTGGAGCAATCTTGTTGGTAACTTAGCATTTTTCAAGGGTGCTGAACAATGTTTACAGAGTCAGTTAGGGTCAGTTGTAGTTTCCTGGCTTGTCGAGTTGGGTAGGCAAAATATCAAACATGTTTGATATTTCACCGACACTCCCTGACTCTTGACCCCAACTGTGGCTCCGCTCACCTGGAAACTGGCTTGTCCTTGTCACTTCCCATCTTGTCCTAATCATTTTCAGTTTTGTCTTGTCACTTCCTGTCTTGTTCTTGTCAATAACATTCTTTGTCCTTGTCACTTTAATTCTGATTCTATCATGAAACCGACTTGTTTTTTTACTCAAGTCTTGCTCATATGCAATCCATTTCCAGTACATTGTGAAGTAAAAATATTGACAGAAATTATCTTAAAATGATTTAGACTTACTTTGGTTTTGCATCACGTTTGACAACCAGGGTGATATTCTGACGGGTAGTTTACGGGTGGAGGAACCAGTGCATACTAGTTGGTCAAGATTCTGCACTGTAAATCACCAGGCATCGGAAGCGACCGGGCCGACTTTTAATATATATATATTAAAATTGGGAAAAACAGTACATGTAATCTTAATCTTAAAGTTTTTTTAACAGGTGGAAAAGGTCCACTTGTATTCTGTAATATATTAAGCAACCTTAAGAAGTCTGACGCAATAATAAAATTCCTAGCCTATTTCAACATCATCTTGTCATGATGACCTACAAATTGTCTGTTGTACCTGTCTTTTATGGAGAAAAGTACCCGGTCCCTATTCTGGTCAGGATCTGAATCCAGACAAGCTGGGGATGTATTACGTCTGATTGGGCAGGTGAAATTGACAAATATTTCTCCCACACTTTTTTCTGGACTTTGTCCCCAATCCCCAACTCAGCTAACCGACTCCATGAAGCAATAGGGTTGGTTGTAGGGACGCCTCCAGGGGAACTACCCCCTTACTCTGTGTTCCTAGTGACTCAAAAATAATGAATAGTTCTTTCTGCATTTATATGGATATGTAGTTATTACATTTGGGAAAGAAAAACACTATTGGTGGAGGTATGCACTCCATGAGTACTTTCTAGTTTATTTAATATTTATTTATCCTTGGCCTTCAGACTACTATGATACCCTTTATACTTGATTATTCATATAAAATTTAAAATTAATATTTGGTTGCACTGTGATGAAGTAGATTTCTATCACAGCTATCAGCAGATGAAAATGATGAATGAAAATAATTTACAAAACAATATAATTTCTTAATTCTTCTGTGTGATACAACTTTGGGAAAGTTGGTTGTTGGTGTAACAAAAGTTTGTAAAATCTTTTTTGCAATAGTATTCATAAGAATTAATGGGTATTTCATTAATAATTTCTAAAAAGAAAATATTTCAAAGTCAACATTTCACAAAGTGCAGAAAAGAATTTAGACCACAGAAAAGCAGAATCAAATTTACAAAGAACTTATACCACGAAAAGCAGCATCAGTTTTATTGCAATACTGTGAAGACAGGTACACTTTACTAGGTGTTATATTACACATTTGCTGTGATCTGGGTCTGTGGAGATAAAAGGTCACATTAACTCACTATGTGGCTTGTTTATGTTATGCTCTTGTGGATATAAAGAAAACAGAATGCATGTATTTATTTATTTATGTATGTTTTCAACACTGCACAGGTCATATCACGACGGGTAGTTGGAAGGGCAGAGGAAACCAGTACATACAGTTGGTCAAGGTTCTGTACTGTAAACTGCCAACCAACGGCAAGCACTTTCCACTTGAGGTAGAGCCGTGAACCGAACCTCGGCCTCAGAGGTGGGAGGCGAGAGTGTTACCATTCTGCCACCGTGGCCCTTGCAGAATGCATGTAGTATATCCAGTAAGAGGCAGGGCTAGGAGGATTTGACTTCAAGCAAAGGCTCTTTCTCTTATCTCTATGCTGCTATAAAAGTCAGTACATGTACAAGTACATTATAGAAACTGAAACTCCATTATCTGAACTAAAAAATTTCCCTAACTGCAAAGAAACTTGAGCCTTCAGCAAGGGATATGTTATGTTGATGTAAGCATTCCAGAAATGTAAGGATATTGTTAATACTAGCTGAAAGGCCCAGAAGTACTTTGGAGGCAAGAAATGTCTAAAATTGTCTTTGGTGAGAGACAGCTGCAGATGATCTGCAAGCCTGCTGAACTTTCTCCAATGCCTAGCCAAAGTAGAGATATTGAGCGAACCAGAAGCACCTTAAATTATATACAGAAATCAAGCTCGAGATCTTCGATACTAACTTTTTCCCGAATAAAATTACTCTGGAGATAAGTTAATAACTGGATATCTGTGACCTTTTTGGAGTATAACCTTGTCATAATGTCGTCTATGATGTTTTTGACTCTCTGGATATGTTTCAATATCAACTCAATATCATATGTAGCTGTGAGAAGCCATATATATATATAAAAAATGTGCTTAAATATGGGTCTGTAGTTTTGCCTCATACTACCAACTGGGTAACAACCATGTTGTCGCAAAATATATGTACTCTATAATGTGACCAGAATTGTTTCTAGATATTTAGCAACTCAAGATCGACTATTTTAGGTCAATTCGTGATAGCGGGTTGCATTAATCCCTCCCAGGCACGTGAGTGAAGCAAATATTTGCAGTACGCCATCTTCCAGTATGACAGTTTTGTTGATGTATGTTCCTCTTTGAATTCTGGCAAGAAAACTGTAAACCAAACTAAATCTTTTGAGAAGTTTTTGGCTAGCGAAATCTTTTCTAGTCATTTCTGTTTCTAAATATTTTCAGCATATAATTAATAAACATCTTAGTTAGTTTAAAACATTTATGCAAACAAATTAACTTTCCTTGAAGGGATTGAAAGCTTTTTTTGTTGACATATTTTTTGTTGCTAAATTTGATGCATTCTGAGTATATACTTTTAATTTTTACCCCTGGTCAATTCTGAGTGGATGATTCTCAAGGCTGGTGCATATGAGCTGGTGAGCTGAGCTTATCATTATTGATTGGGGAGCCCTAGTTCCTGTAGCAGGTAGAATTAGTCAATGAATGCAATTGTAGCCCTGCCGTTGATGTAATCGTCTATGTGAGCAAATATCTTGTGTTGACACTTAGCCACGACGTATGTGACAGTGTCAGAGAGCATCAGAAGGGCAAATTGCTGTGGCCCAACTGAATCCAATCACTGTATTGTGAGAGTAGTAGTCTTCCCATTTTATTCTTATTTCAAAGCGTCAGCTGGTTCCATCCTTCAGTTGCCTTTAATTTGAATCTCCATCTGCAAGAAATTATGAGTCATGGGACCTGGACCTCAGATTGTGTTTGGAAATATATCACCTTAGATTATGACGCCTCTGAACAAGTAGCCCTGAACTTCCAAAAACATCTACACCTTCCCACTACCTCCTAGTTGGGGTTTTGGGTCTGTCTTTGCCAAACAATGTTCATTTTAACAACTTTTTACAACCCCTCAGTCATGTATATTTAATTCAACATTCTGTGATGTTTTCATCTCATTTACATACATTTGTACACCCCAGTAACCAGTGTTGAAATTTTAGTATATCCTAAATACCAAATTTAACTTAAATTCAATTTGAGGCCACCTCAACCGAAGCTTGAAATAAAAATTAAAATAACTAACTTTAGGGTGGCCTTTGTCCCTATAGGTGGGGCTAGAGCCACAACAAACTATTCACTTTTTCTTGATCTACTTAAGGTGCCCTCAAGTTGCAATCAAACGTATCCTATAAATATCCCCATTGGCGCTTTTACTATCACCTTAAATTTCATTTAACCTGATATGACCCGGGGGCAATGGGCATTTACCACGTCTAACTTGGCCAATACTGCCTGTTTCCTTCTCTATGTTCATGGTTTCCTGAGTAATGTCTTCGATTGTGGAGATTGGAAATTGAATTTGCTGTGATCAAACTTCTGCTTATCTAAAAGGTCATTTTAAGAGTTTCCATAAGGATATTTATTTATTTGGGGTTTTACGTCGCTTTCAACACTGTACAGGTCATATCATGACAGGTAGTTGAAAGGGCAGAGGAAACCAGTACATACAGGTGGTCAAGGTTCTGTACTGTAAACTGCCAACCAACGGCAAGCAACTACCAGCTTTCCCACTTGAGGTAGGGCCGTGAACCGAACCCCAGCCTCAGAGGTGGGAGGCGAGAATGTTACCACTCTGCCACCATGGCCCCTTAAGGATAAGGCAGATTTAAGATTATTAAGAAATAAAAATGATCATAAGTCATAAAATCCATAGCTCCTGGTATTGCCCTTAATGACTTCTCTTTATTTAAGTATTATAATTTTGTATTGTGCTGAAGTGCCGAAAATGATTGGAAATATGGGTATTGGTTAAGTTTTTGGCATTCTGATGCCCCTAAGTATCCAGGTTCAATCCTGATATATTTATTTTGGCTTTCTTGTAATTTTGGAGACCTGTTCTAACGGTTGCAGATATTTTAAGGTACTGGTGCATACTTCTTAATTATGGCGGCCTGTCAGTACATATAAACTCAAATTCATTAGCCTGCATAGGTGTGTGGCCACGGGACTTTTGGGGAATGTATATGTCTTCTCCTGCAAAACCCTCACCAGTGTACTTGTGAAAATTAGCCTCTAGGTCCGTTTGGACATGCCCTGAACTATGCTGTTTGGTGTTGTTTAATTGTGTGTTACAATCAATGCTAGGCACATTGACATTTTGATTCATTCGTGCATTTATTTCCACTTTCGAATAACTGATTTCACTAGGTTGAGACCTTTGTTGTTTACTAATGCCATTAATTTTGCATTGTATATAAAGGACACAAGACATTTTAAATCAATGTTTAACCACACAGTTTTGGTTCATACTTTTCATTTGCAACTTTGGATCTATCATATCTTGCCCATTTTCTTTACTATCATGTGATACAGACTCTTTGTCTATTAGTATGAACCACCAAGATGAGTAGACCGCCAGGTATCCTGCCACACAAAGAAATTGTGGCTCTAGTGCCTCCAGGTATGTGAAAATAATGAAATTTCCCTTTACCCTCAGGTAATTCCAAACCTTGAACGTGCACAATGTGTATTGTTCTGCCACTGTACTTGTGAATAAACTGTCAGCAGTTAGTGAATCAACTCGAAGGTGTTTCCACTGTTTAACTGAAACATGCCAGAAATTTCACTTTCATGTGTGTCAAGATAATAGGTAGGTCTTATTTAATGGGTTTTTAGGTATACTATTAATCAATTTATTTGTTTATTGAGTGTGTTACATCACGCCTAGTGCCATTGTATTAGTTGAATTGTGACGGGTACTGGGAAGCACAGAAGAAATCAGTACGTACAATTGATCAAGGTTCTGTGCTGTAAACTGCCAACTAACGGCCAGCACTTACCAGCTTTTCCAACTGAGGCCAGGTTGGGATTCCAAATTATGATCTCTGACGTGGGAGACGAGTGTGTCACCACGGCACCATCGTGACCCCCCAATATTCATCAAATACATAGTTAGTGTTGTTACCCATGGTACCATCACCCCTAGTGTTAGCTGTGATTTCAAGGGCGAGTTTTCCTGTACAATATTACAGGTGTGGGCCCCCATCAGGCCCCAAGTCACCTGCTTCACCACAAATCGGCCTGGTACACTATGGGTTGGTGTCTTGTACACCAATGCAATTTCAAATGTTTGAAATTTCATGATCAATGGCAATCGCATTTTTCAAGTGTAAACAGACTTCTTGGTCCTCCGCATGTTATGTAATATTTACAAGAGTTAAATTCCAAAATAAGAGTCTGTAAAAATAAAATTAAAAAGTTCCTGCTTCCAAGTTTCCACCACAGTTTCCAAAATGGCCACCCGAATAAAGACACGTCTATCAGTGAGCATACCCTATTTACCAAATAAGGTTGTCGTGTGGATCAGTATTTCAAAAAACCTTTGACAACAGACTCGTGACAGATGCAGTGCCTTCAGTCACCTTCAGATAACTTCTGTATAACTTGTGTAACATTAGCAGATGAGAAGCTTGATCGATGATCACCACCCCCCACCGTTGACAAGCATGCCATTAAAAGTATGCAACCGTCTAAGAAAGTCTAAGTTTTGAGAAACAAAAACTGGAGAAATAAATCTGTTGGCAAGCTGAGACTTAATGGGCACCAGCATAGTGTTGCACTCTAACACATGATGAGGCAAGGCACAAGAAAGATGGATGAAGTATGGTTTTACTTATCAGTAACACCTCCCCACATGTCCCCACAAGTCTCCTGTGTTTCTTGCCTTACAGCAGTCCATAACCAATAGACCTTTGTTGTTTGGGTGACATACACTCACCTTTTGCTCATATTCTTCCAGCTATCTAGCCCTTCCACTTAACCATGAGTGGGCTTTTGAAGTGGCGTTATGGTTCTGTGGCAAATACTTTTCTCACAAAGTCTAAATTTTAGTCTTGAGGGATTTGCCATAGCAAACCTTTGGTTTGACTCAGGACTGTGACCCCTTGACCAAGATATTATATCTTGACTTATTGGGAAGAATGTGACCAACAATGTAAATGTCCATCCTTCTTCCAGAGAAGTACACTTAAATTAGATAATTTATATACAATATAAATTATAAATACAGTGTGCCAAATAAAGAATTTCAGTAGAAATAGCATACATAAAACCATGCCCGTGTTACTTTGCTTGACAACAGGGGAATGATAAATTTGTAGGTAACCTGAGGACCAATTGGCATTAGCAGTACTGGGAATCAAATGGGATAAATCAAATCAAAAATAGATCTCTGGTGTAGATTCTCTTAGGTTATTGTTACTCAAATGCCTAGTCCATTTATGAGACCTAGTAGGCCACTGAGACTGATAAAGTGAAAAGATGATGTGGTAGATAGAAATATACACGTGCTATTTTGGACTTATGGGTGAGCCCCCAGGCAAAGACTAAGAAAGTTTGTTAACAAAAGTGCCTGTTATGTTTGTACGTTTTTGTGGTAATGTCAACATATTTGTGTGCATCACTGGACAAAAGTATGATGAATGGCAACTGTTTAAAGTACTTGATTTTCTTTTCAAATGGAGAAAGTATATTGTGTATAAGTAATGTTTATGGTTGGTAGATTGATATATCAATATCCCAAATAAAAATAAGTCACCCTGGAGTATACAAAGGGAAACCCAATATACAGTAGTACATGCAGCGTGGATAATATTAAAATTGATGGAAAAGAGTGGATGTTCTTGAATCAACTTACGAAGTTATAACAAAATAAGTGAAAGTAACAGCCTATTTCCGCAGTCCACAAAGACGGTAAAGAGTACATCAACTCATGAAGTTCTGTTTAGTTATAAATCAGTGGCAGTCTGTTTTTACTGGTCACTGTTCCTAAACCTTGTCACTGTCAATACCTTTTGTTTTACATGCACTATTAAAAGGCATTCATTATTTTATTTCATGTAACTTAATCCTCATTAAATTTTTAGAGTTCTGTTCTGTTAGCATCATGTTGCCCATAATCATCATCATACTGGTATTATACATAATCAACAACCTACTGTAACTATGATGTAATATAACTACGGTAAGATAAACTTGGCAGAAAGTCCAATTCGAGTTTCTACCGGTTGAAAGTCCAATCTGGGAGATTTGAGTATTGCCCTGGGGTCCGAAATCTAATAAATGCTGCTGCAGAAGCATAGGTGTTAATTGCACAACTAAATGCAATGTAAGAAGTAACTGCTGTCAAAATTTTATTAGCTGCAGCCGTAGTTTGTATGACACTTCTTACAGGACATTTATCCCTTACATCAGTAACACCCATATTACAGATTTCCCTTGAAAATGGGATTTGATGTTGATTGTAAAATTCTTGAAATAGACTGAAAATTTCAGTTTCTGTCATGTTTAATAAATAATATGTTTAAAATGCATTTTCTTCATGTCTGAAAGCTGCACCTTGCTTGAATGATAGATTTTTCTGTATAGAAGACCCACTTTTTGTATTTCAGTTGACTTTTTTCAAGCTTATGTTGAATTTCTACAAAGATTACATTCTGGTACACAGAGCATACCTAAATCTCTGAGATTTAAATATCCATCAAGATTATTAGATTTCGGACCCCAGGGCATTACCCAAATCTCCCAGATTTGTAGAGCAGGGCTGTTAAGGGCCCTGCTGGGGCAGTTGGCCCTACATTCAATGTTTTGTTCTACCTCAAACTCTTGGGTATGTGACCTATTTCTAGGAACCTATTGTTCTAGGACCCAATCAGAAGGGAGCTTCATGGTTTTGAATTCACCTCCATCGTAACAGGCTTCACTTCTGTGTTGGTAACGGACATGTTAACACAGGATTTGAAATTAAAGATTGTTTATTTATACAAATTTTTAGAATTTTAGTTTGGGATCTTAGTTACATATAATCATGGTGAAAATAGGGGAAACGGCTACAAAAGACACTCCCAAGAAGAAGTCAGCGAAATTGACAGTGCCGGCTGGTGGTGGTTAAGGAGACCTTAATGCTAGTTCTGACATGGCTGGTTCTCCTCTTTTGTCACCACAGAACGTTCAATCAGTAAGTAGCAATGCGTTTTCAGCACTTCACTGTTCACCTGTGCATTTGTCTGACGCCTCATCTGACTCTGCTACCATCCTAGCTTACTTGCGGAAAGTTGACATTTCAAATGAAGCTCTGCTCAAGCGTGTTCAGGACTTGGAGGCAAATAGACCTTATCATAATTCCAACCCTGTAGCAGCATCAACAGAGTCTCCGAACCCACAACTAAATTTGGGTATTAAATTCAGCATCAGCAATGCATCAGGCATTCCACCAACTAACTGCCACGGTATCCGGCAGCCAAGCTACATCCAGCCGTGGTTTTACTGACACAACCAATCCTGACATTCAGATGCACCCGAGGTTGCGTGATGTTAACCATGCATCAATACTGCATCAAACACACAGCCAACCAGCCGCTGTCATGTCAAGTGGTCAAGCTGCTGCACTTGCTCAAGATACAATTCAACGGGTTTTAAATGACAGTATACTTCCAGATCTTCATGTTTTTCGTCATAATCCGTGTATTTCTCAGTCTGTGTCACAGATACTATCAACGTATGATGCTAAGACACGTCAGGAGTCCATCCATGGTAATCCTGCCCGAGTTAAGAAGTCTGGTAGATTAAACACCACAGACACTGTAACTGCAGTCCCAGAGGCAAGGTAGCCCAATGAGGGCTACCTAGGGGTCAGTGGAAAGAAGAGATCAGGTAATGATGAGTTATCTTTACCTGAGTGGGCAGTAGGGAAATTATACAATGTGTTCCATATTCATGACCCAACTGCTGCTAAGCATGCACTTCATGCACAAGGTGGAGCAGGGCACCCTTACATGGGAGGATAGCGTTCAGTGGTCACTTAACCGATTATCTGCATCTCAGATTGCCATGGCAAGCTCCTAAAGGAAGGACAGGATCTGTAGATATCATAATCAAGATTCATGTTCCTACGACTCGAATCATGTCAACTTTAGACACCACTGTTCATTTTGTGCGAAATCAGGAAGGATCCTGGCTCACCTGGAAGAGAAATGTAATATAAAGTTGAGGACCCAGGAGGGTCCAACCAGTAAATAGGATGGACATCTGCCTATTCAACAGCCAAGTTTTTCCAAGGGCAATCAAATAACTGTTAAGCTTGAAAGTTTTAAAGAGTGTTATTGAAGACACTCTTAGCAGTTTAGTTAGACAAGTATATTATCACTTTGATTGCTTAAATAAAAAACCTTACAACTTGTCCCAGAGTTCCTGTACAGATATTGGGGTTAAAATTCCTAGTCATACTAGTGAGATGCCATTGCATCTGGGTCCTTACAATGTGAATTAATTGCAACTTGGGGCAACGGGTTTCAGTCCAAGGGGTGACCCCCCTTGCTTATTCACAGTATCCCCCCTCAAGTTCTTATTTTATTTCCTGGAACTTTATTTCAATATTACTACACCTGGCTTCTCGAGTATAAAAGCCCCCCAGCCAGGAATTGGCGCGACTCTTTGTTTAGATTTTAAGAAGTTAAGAACTATTTTTGAACCCCACCCTTTACTCCCTCTTCTTTCAGTGACAGCTGTTGGCCTGTGTGCCCTCTCAAGTGTTTTCTTCAATCAATCTGTTACAGTGTGGTGAGAAAAGGTTAACATGTCATTAACTCGCAACTCCTCCACCACCAAAGGTCGTGGGTGTACATTAGCTCTTAAGTTGCAGTGTGTAATAATTGTGTGATCAGTCTGGATTCATGTAACATCAGGTTAATTTGAGGTTGGTTTACCTTCAGTTAACATACCCTTGCTCCAGCTAGGTCAGTGGAAGTAGTGACAACTGCCAGAGTTGGCAGCTTTCAAAACAGAAATCAGTATTATTAAGAACTTGTATTCTATGTATAAAATACAGTATTATATATTTTAGATTTATTGCGTCTTAAAGGAAAACATATTTTATTTGTTATTTTAGTAATATGGTCTGTTTATAATAGTAACAATATATATGATGAAGTTTAAAATGTGTTTACCTGGTCACATGTCCAGGTATGGAGCTTTTGCAAGTAGCTTGTACGAGTAGTAATGTAGTTTAAATGTTTAGGAAGTAATGTTTAACATATGCTAATACTGGTGTACTGACTGTGTTTAAAAATTTTTCAAATAAATTTTTTTATATTTTTCCGCACTTGCGGCTTTACTGAACTTCCACACACTCCTGCATCTGTCACTTCCTCCATCTTGGTCACCTCTTGGACTGTAAACAAGACGGGTGAAGGGGGACCCACTTGAAACCAAGGTTACAGAAGCTCTGCTCTGGAAATGATTCTTTTTGTTTGTATAATCGAAACGTGTGTTCTATTGTTTCCATCCATTATTATATTCGTCAATTTACTGACGTGTGTTGAGCCTTATGCACAGAAAAAAAAATTACAGTGGTTTCAGTGCCGGTGTCATAATTACATGCATCAGAGTTATATTGACGGTTCGTGTGTTGATATTAGTACTTTGTTTAATAATAGGGGTACACAAGTTGACATGGCTGATCCACTTATTGGATACTTAATGATTCAGATTTTGTTGCTGGAGATAAATCAGAATTTACACTGGACTTTATCCAGATTGTGGATGGTCAGGGTAGTAATGTACAATTATTTTATTTATATTCATCAAAACAAAATGCAGGGGGGGAGTCATGGTGGCAGAGTGGTAACACTCTCGCCTCCCACCTCTGAGGCCGGGGTTCGGTTCCTGGCACAGCCTCAAGTGGGAAAGCTGGTAGTTGCTTGCTGTTGGTCGGCATTTTACAGTATAGAACCCTGATGAACTGTATGTACTGGTTTCCTCTGCCCTTTCAACTACCAGTCGTGATATGACCTATACAGTGTTGAAAGCGACGTAAAACCCCAAATAAATAAACAAAACAAAATGCAGGACTGCCTTGGTTTCTGCCATTATATCTACTGCTATCCAAACGTGGTTATCGTTGAAAAGTGCAGACAAATCCCTGAGGGTGAAATTTATGTAATGGCCACCCATGATATACAAATTCACTTTTATGACAGGTACAAATCCCATGAACTTATGTCATATTCACCTGCTGATGTTTTTGATAATTATGTGAGAGACTGTTTATCTTATGACCGAGATGGTTTGTCTTTTGTGGACTATATTTGTGTAATTGTTGATAATATCATATAACTGGGGTGGAGGATGAAGCTGTTTTAAATACAAATATTCCCAATGGTATCAGGGCCAATCTTGTAGACCCTTACTTCAATTTCGACTCTGGCGTCCACAGTGACTTTGTCATCACAGATAAAGATAGGGGTTCTCTTAACCATCACTCTGCAGACTTTTCATCTGTAGGCCCGGACAGGAATGTTATTTGTATTGATAATATACAATATTTGCACATGACCGATATAATTACAAGCAGGGGGCTTCCTAATTACAGGCTAGAATTCCACTTAGTTCTGGCCTTAATCTTCAGGCCTGGAAGTACAGGCTACTACAGTATCCAGAAAACTTCTTATTTCAATGTTTAAAGTTTGGATTCACCCTCTCATTAGTGGAACCTCATTTTCTCTGTAACTCAGATATCAAAAACTATCATTCATCTCTGGCTCACCTTTCAGCAGTACAGGACTACTTGGACAAGGAAACAACATTGGGAGCTATGTTAGGTCCTGTAAGTAGCATAGATAACAAGCATTATCACTGTTCTCCTCTTCTTACTCGCCCAACGGACATAGATAACAGGCGTATAATACTTAACCTTTCGCATCCATATGGCTTCTCTGTAAATGACCAGGTTAACAAGTTCAAATTTGACGGTAGGTGTTTCACCCTTAATTTTCCAAGTGTGGATGATATTGTCCAAGATATAATTGATACTGATGACCATGTCATCTTCAAGATTGATGTGGTCCCTGCTTTTTAGAACTTATGCGTCAACCCAGTTGATGCCGTCAAAGTTGGCATATCCTGGAAGGGACAATTTTACATTGATTTGAGCATCACGTTCAGCTGGACGCACAGAAGTGTGGTGTTTCAGATGACGTCAGATACCATTGCCTTCATGATGAAGGAGTTAGGCTGCAAGGTCCATGCCTTCATTGATAACTATGTGGTTGTTGCCCCTGAATTTGCACATGAATATGTTGATGCTTTGAGTAATTTATTGCAGGAACTGGGCCTTCCTATGAATGCGGACAAGAAGACCCCACCTTCAGAAGTTATCACTTGTTTAGGCACACAAATAGACATACCTAATGCTGCCATTAGTATTAAACCTGACAAATTGCATACAATCTATTTGGAATGTCTTAGCAGTCAACATAAGAAATATTTGACCAAAAAAGATCTCCAGTCTCTCATTGGCAAGCTCATTTGTATCCACACAGGATCTTGGCCACACAGGATCTTGGTCCTCCTCAGATATTCTACCAATAGGAAGAAAATATAACTTACTGCTAAGTTCTATGCAGATCGTGACTGGTTTGTTAAATTTTTACCCCAATTTAACAGTGTTACCATATTCCAGTGTATTTCCGTGTCTTACCAAGAAACCCTGATTCTGGATGCCTGCTTTACATGTATGGGGGCAGGATACGGGTTCCACACATTCAGGAGGTCGGAAACCACCTTCTGCTTTAACAAGCATGTCTCATTGCAAAATGTCTGATGGCCTCTGGCGTAGCTCTGCTGTGTGGACATACCTCCAGAATTCCTCAGAGGCTGCCTCAGTTATTCCACTCACCTTTTCTGCTCACATCCCTACTACCTTTTAGCTTGGGTTTGGTGCAATTTTTAAACCTTCATTTTAATGTAAGATTTAAACATCTTTTCTAACATGTAAATAAAAACCCTCAATCTTGTTTTACATCTATCATTATTAATTTGACTTTAACTTTACCATCACTTTGACCAAGGTCATAATAGTAACTTCACCTTTCAACTGTTTCGGGCCCAACTGTGTAGAGCAGGGCGGTTAAGAACCCTGTAGGGGCAGTTGGCCCTACATTCAATGTTTTGTTCTACCTCAAATTCTTGGGTATGTCACCTATTTCTAGGAACCTATTGTTCTAGGACCCAATAAGAAGTTGGTTTTATGGATTTGAATTCACCTCCGTCTTCACTTTTGTATTGGAAACGGACATGTTAACACAGGATTTGAAACCACCATCCCACCCTGTGACAGGTATGATGGGTAGCAGTAATTTACAGCTCCCTTAACTTGGCAAGTTAGGGTTTTAATTGAGCTTGGTTTACCCTATTTGGCTGTGACCCCTTGTGACCTTGTCCCAGTACAATGGAGGTCTCCTGTTGGATTGATGTAGGCCTTAGAGTAATCGGGATAAGCTGTGTCAGGCTGACCCGGGTTACCCCTACCGACTATTCACTTTCACCTTTCATCAATCTAACCTTTGATCCAAGTTAGAGTTGCATATGGATCCTGAGTTACTGATGTTCCTTAACTTGGCAGGTTAGGATCTAGAAAATTTTCCAGTTGCTCAGTGGCTGTGGCCCCTTGTTGCCCCGTTCCACCACAAGGGAGGTCTCATTTTTTGGATAGATGTGGGCCTTGGAGTTTTAGGGAAAGGCTGCGCCAGGCTGACCCTGGTTACCCTTACCAACTACAATGTATTACTTCGAACCAGTTTTTCGAAGACTAGTAGTCAAATAATTCCTGACTTGACTTATAATTACTGAGGACTTCGTTTCTGCCTTGTTCCTTGATTTATAACAAGTGGTTTTGATCTTTCTGTGTGTGTTGTTAGTATACCAAGTCATTTTATGTGTATTATTTTATGTCAGTATTGTACTTTATTTTGTACTTATGGTGCAAAATTTCAAACCTTCAATTTAATGTAAGATTCAAAAATCTTTATCTTTTCTAACATGTAAATAAAAACCCTCAATCTTGTTTTACATCCATCATTATTAAACTTGCATCCTGACCTTACCTTGACCTTTATCACTTTGACCAAGGTCATAATAGTAACTTCAACTTTCAACTGTTTTGGGCCCAACTGGGATTTTCTACCGATTTTCTCCAATTGGACTTTCTACCAGTAGAATTTGAAATTCTACCAGATCAGACTTTCTAACATGACATATATATATTTAATTGAATGTAGATAACCATCGAATGTATACATTCAATGGGTTAGTCATTGAATGTGTACATTCAACGGTTTGGCCATGGAATCTACATTGAATGGCTACTTGCCATTGAATGTGTACATTCAACAGTTAAACTGTGGAATATGGATTTTGCAAAAAAAAAACTGATTATCTGTGGCCAGAGACATAGTTATGTATTATGTAATTTTATAACAAAAACTGTTTTGTTTCTAAAAACATGGTTTATCTTAATCTGATTTCTAATTGAATTGTTTCCCTGAACCTCTGTAACAATACAAGATGCTATCATGGGGCTAATTACAATTAAATACCCAAATTTTACACTTACTTAGATGAATTAATTGCTATCACATTTTATAATCATACATTTAAAGACCACAAAAGAACTACTCGGGTTTGAACTGACTCTCTTTTATTCTGTCATTGAGAAGCCAAATATCTTAATATTTGTGGATTAAAGTAACGTTTATAATACAGCTTTTGCAATGACTGGTCCGAAAGGTTGGATGCATCATTTTTTGTCAATTTAGTGAGATAGTATCCCAATAATGCAATGAAATATATGAAATTTATGTCATTACATATATGTTTATTAATTTCAATGTTATAGACTGATCCTTCTTTATGCAACTTCCTGAAATGTAACACTTTTATTTCAATTAATTTAATTGCTTATTATTATTATGCTAAAAAATATCCAATATAGGATTTAAACTAAGTCTTTGCAATCAATATCAGCTTTTCATATTTAATTCAATGATTTTAGCCATTGAATGTACACATTCCACAGCTCAGCCATTGAATGTGTACAGTCAATGATTTGCTGTTTGTGGGCTGTTATTGTGTTTATTGTTTTAATCAAAAGGAGGTCTGTTGATGCATTGAATGAAGGAGGAATTCAATCAAATCATAACTTCTTTGAAGTTTCCACTAATATCAATAAACCAGCAAAATGTGATTGGTAATTACAATTATTATTAGATAGGCGTGCAATACTAGCACATTAACAATACTTTGTGTGTACGACAAAACAGTGTAATTTACACTTCACTGAGTGGTGGGCCGTTAATGAGAGTGCTGGGGCCGATTTCACTAAAGGACTTAAACTAAGTCCCTTTATTGGCTAAGTCTTGGACTTAAATCTAAGACTTTGGTCTTAGCTAGGTCTGGGACTTAAATGGATTTCACAAAGGGTGACTTAGCTAAGCCCAAGCTTATCAAATAACCACAGTGGTTTTCTGTGTCATATGACCTTTTATATCCTTCATGTTATCTAAGGATAAGTGCTGTTTTGAAATAGAAAACCTTGTTACACCATATAAGCTTCCCAAAGACTACTTCAGTAAGGTGTTCTGTGTAATTATACTTTATTTACAGCCATTTCAAATTCTGAAGTGGAGAAAAGTTTATGGCGGCCACATTTAAGTCCTCTTTACAAAACTTAAGCCCACTACCTCCCAGACTAAAAGTTAAGTCTACTGACTTAGCAATTTCATGGACTTAGCTGTTTTGTGAAATCTGCTAAGTCTAAGACCACAGACTTAACATAAATTTAAGACCAAAGTCTTACATCTAAGTCTAAATCTGGACTTAGGTCCCTTTGTGAAATCGGCCCCAGGGCCCGTATTCACGAAAGGTCTTAGACTTAGCCAGGTCTTAGGCTTAAGTCCAGTCTTAAAGTTAAGACTTTTGTCTCAGCTAAGTTTTGTCTTAAAACCGTATTCACAAAGGGTGACTTAGCTAAGTCCAAGATTATCAAATAACCACAGTGGTTTTCTGTGTCATGTGACCTTTCTTTTCTATCCAAACTATACTATTGGTGACATATATCCTTCATTTAATGCATTTTATCTAAGGAAAAGTGCTGTTTTGAAATGGAAAACCTTATTGCCACATATAAACTTCCAAAGACTGCTTTAGTGAGATGTTCTGTATAATTATACTTTAATTACAGCAATTTCAAATTTTGAAGTGGAGAAAAGTTTGTGGCGGCCATATTTAAGTCATCTTTACAAAATTTAAGCCCACTACTAACCATTCTTAAAGTTGAGCCCTTGGCTAAGCCTAGGACCAGTCTTAAATTCTTTGTGAATACCACTAAGCCTAAGACAAAAGTCTTAGCGGGTTTGGGGCAGAAACTTGAGACAAAAGTTTCAACTTTAAGCCGAAGCCCTGGCTAAGACCTTTCGTGAATACGGGTCCTGAATTATTAACGGCTCGCCTCTGATGTCATTCAGTATTTGTTTACAAATATTCTACTCTCACTTCAAATTTTCAACTTGCAATATCTCCCTTATTTCTGTATGGATTTTGATAAAACAAAAATGAGAACAAGCAGTGTAAACATATCTTTCCAGTTAATATATAGAATAAATTATTCGGTCAACCAATTATTTTTAAAATATTTACGAAAAAAATCGGAACCGATTTCCGTGGGGGGGGGGGGTTATTATTCAACCAATATGTTTCACACGTTGAAAAAGTTAATCAAGATTTGTTTTACAATAAATAACACTGTGAAGCAGTACAGTTCATATTACAAATTCGTGAAAAATGTTTTGAATGAGTGCATTACTGATGAAGAAGTAAATAATATGTTACAGGACAACGTCTTATGTAACTCTGCGGCCGTGAGTGTAATGTATAGGGCCGGTATTCACGAAGGGTCATTTATGAGATTTTACATGATTAATAATGACAAATGCAGATCTAATAATAATAGTAATAATGTGATTTTGTAATCACATTATTGTACTTTAAATGTAAACAAACATCAATAAACCAATTGTCAAGCTTTAGTTGCCTAGCGTTGTAAATCTTGAAAGCTGTGTGTCAGATTGCATTCTGGAAATTATTAAAAGTACAAATGAAACTATGTATATTTGAGTAAATACCAATTCATAACAATATAAAGTGTATATACGTTTAATGCAGTATTAATTATGCCTAGTTAAAACCAGTCAGATGGTTTTGAAATGGCCAACTGGTTTATTTGGCCGTTTTTAACCCGGCCAAGCCATATCAAAATTCTCACATAGGTTTTGAAATGGCCATCAAGTTTATATGGCCATTTCGAAATGGCCAGTGGTTTAAAAACAGCGAGTAACAAAGGCATCATATTTCGCATATAAGTATCACATTGCAGAAAATCTTCATTTCACATCCCAATCCCTGGCGACATTGTTCTACTGTTGCTTCAAGTGGATGTTTTCTCAAAGGTTGATTAGCTCAAAAGGATGGTAGCTAGGGGTCATGGTGGCAGAGTGGTAACACTCTCGCCTCCCACCTCTGAAACAGAGTTCAAATCCCGGTCCGACCTAGGAAATAGGAAAGCTGGAAGTTGCTTACCCTTGGTCAGCAGTTTACAGTACAGAACCTTGACCAACTGTATCTACTGGTTTTCTCTACCCATAAAACAACCTGGGCCTGTATTCACTAACATGGATGAAGCTGAGCGAAAAATCAGCTCAAGATCAGATCAGGATCAAGGAAAATGGCTTAGCTGATATTTGGCTCAAGTCTGTATTCACAAAGGAAGGATCAGCTGAGCCAAAAATTTTGAAAAATGAAACATAGCAACGCATAATTTAATTACTTTTATACATTGTAAACAGCATTTTTATGCCTGAATTTCGACAAAATATGCATTAACATAAATTTGTTTCATTAATTTTTTCACTGAAGAATTTTTAAATATTTGATATTTAATCCAAAAATTTAGGCTCCGCCCACTTTTGATCCAGAAAAAACAACAAATCTGACCTGTTTTTACACATCAATATAAGCATACTTAAAACAGGAAAAAAGTATTGAAAACTTGTTAATTAACAATATAAAGGATTGAAGATTATTAGCCAATGATTTATTTTCCATATGTTTGCTACTTTAGTTAATTATAAAGCTACAAACTTTGATCCAAAACTTAATCCATCAACATAGGTGGATCAAAGTTAAGCCAAAAGTTGAGCCAAAAATCAGTTCAACTTCTTGGTGAATACTAACTTGATCCTGATCCATTTTTCAGCTCAAGTTAAACCAAAAATCAGTTTAAGTTGAGCTTGATCCCTTTTGTGAATACAGCCCCTGTCGTGATATGACCTGTACAGTGTGTTGAAAGCGACGTTAAAACTCAAATAAATAAATGAATCAAAACGATGATACAAATGTTAATATCATATGCATCTGGGTAAATCATCACTTCGATATTACCCAGTATAAGAGTGACATGGTACACATATACTGGAGTAGAGATCATTTACATGTTAGCACTGTTTACCGAAGGGTTGATTTGTAGAGGAAAGATTTTTCATGATAATTTCATATCCATAAAATTGCCTCTGGTGAAGCACAGACGTATCTTTGCAATATTATATTGTAATCATCTCATTTGTCAAAACAAGGACGAAAAGAAAAACAAATAAAGAATAACAATAAAGAATAAAATTCTATTGTGTCAAACTTAGGTATGAAGAAGCAAATGATTTACATTTGTGTAGCATTATCGCTACTGTGCATTGAATTTTGGGTCTTTGTGACTTATACTTTTAAGAACATGTCACCTGATAAATCATATGGGACACAGGATGTAAAGGAATCAGGACCCTTATATTTGAAAAAAATTGAGATACGGGAAACTATGATGAAACCTACTTTCTGTAAACTACACAATTTTGCAGCACAGCACAATCAGAGAGATAATGGTATTGTTTGTGTTGGAACTAACACTAAGCCAGCAATTAGAATATGTATACATCCACTGGAGAAAGACATCTTTGTGTCTCAGTCAATTTATTTTGAAGGAAATTGGGAGATTGATATAACTCAAAACATTATGAGTCAGTTATATAAGAACCAAGAAGCTGGTTTTATTGATATCGGTGCCAATATTGGTAAGGAAAGTGTTTTTTATTTTTATGTTTCTACATTATATAGCTCAGGTAATTTCTGCAGGCTATAGCTGTGTAGCCGCTTGGGGGATTCTCTTCCAATTTGGCACGGGAAAATTATCTGAATATGGTGTCATGACATTTCCACCAATCAAAGAATTCTAATTCTAATAGCACTTTTAGTCTCTGTCGAAAGACAGACTCTAAGGCGCATCACACCAAAAACATTGTTTAATATTCATAAACCAGAGACATTGCAGGGGTCAGCACTGTGGAGAGAGCAGGAGAAGAATGGAAAATTAGGGTGAATATGCTTTTCCAAAGAGATATGACTTTAGCTTTGACCTGAAGGAGGCAAGTGAATTTGCAGAGCGGACCTCGTCAGGAATGACATTCCAAATCATAGATGCGTCATGCGCAAAACTGAGTCCAAAATGCTTTCGAGACTTAAAAACTTAAGCAAAATGGGGTACACTTTTGCCAAAGGTCATTCTTGACTTTTTTTGCTAGTTTGACATTCTCACTGTTGAGTAAATCGCTTGTAGTTCCTAAACTATTGCATTTGTAGTATTTTCCCAGGAACAATGCGAGATAGAGAAATTTCAGTCATTTTTTTTGGTCCTGAGGGTAATAGCAAAGTCATCCTATTAAAACGAAACATTCTACAGGAATTTTGTGATGGTCATCAAGAATTTTTGCGTAAAATGTAAAAAATGCATTTGTCTCGGAAACTGTGAGAGATAGAGTGATTTTGGTCTAATTTGTGGCCCACGGGGTATTCGAAGAGGCATTTGCCTGTTTTTTTCTTTCAAGAAAATATTTCCCCAGCTATTTTTTTGTGTAAAACACATTTATTTTGGAAACGTTGCAAGAATATTTGGACCAAATATTTGGTTGAGAAAGTATATGCAAAGTCATCTGCAAAACAAGAAGAACAAGTGTTCTCCTGCCATGTTTGGCTGACATCTTGATTTTCTGCGTGAAAACACAATTAAGTACGCATTTAATTGGACAACAATGCAAGACAGACGATTTCAGCCAAATTTTGACAAAGAGAGTATTTGCATCGGCCCATATTTTTTTTTTTTAATCACTTCTTTTATATTCATAATTATATTCATTGATAATTATGTGTGACTGCCGAAGTTCATTTTCTTCAGAAACACTTTTTTCTTCATCAACAACCTATCCATATTTTGCATGCATTTCTAAGTGGTACCAATATTCATTGTGACACTTTGCTTTACTGTGCAAAAACAATGGCCCTTTCTTTTGTAAAAGATATTCTAATTACTTTATAATAAAGCTTAGTTATGGTTGGAGCCAGACGTGAGATCTCGCTAATCTTGAGATTGTTGGTAGCTCAACTTAGGATGTTATGGGCTGGGACAGGCTGGTCCATTTTAAGATTGGCATTCCCATCTTAAGACGGGATATTTATACCAGCACCCGAAAAAAAAACTTTATGAGAAAGGTTCAGAGTAATTTTTTATTGTACTTCCCTTGTATATGTAATGAATAACAAAGTGTGAATTATGTACTAGCCTCTAATGTACAATTGTGTTACAAACTATGATATTGGATATTTAGCATAAAATGTATTTCAAATATGTGTATATATCCATTGTAAATCATAGAATACGCGTTAGTTCTACATGACCTGTGTATGTAATTTTAGAATATTATTGCCAAATGTTGTTCCTGTGTACAACAATGTCAAACTAACTAAATGTAAGTTCTGTCATATCTATTGTATAATAAAATATAAGGTTATGCTTTAATATGAATATAACTTCTCTATATTGTTTGATCATATTTACCCCCTTTGTTGTTCAGCCAAATACTGACTGACCAGAGGTTAAAAAAAGCTTAATTGTAATCAACCTTTTTAGACAGTGAACAAATCAGCACAAAAGGCATGGCTTCCTCCTGACACTGAAGGGAGTCAGCAACATAAGGGCAAGGTAAATCCATAAGGCCCTGTTTTAAAAGTGAATAAATCCTTACATATAGCCCATAAAATGTTATCATAACCTATAGTGACAGAGAAGTGACAATTAACACCATGTATTTGAAATCTTTCAGGTTCGCACAGTCTCGTTATTGCAAAAGCAGGCAGACCTGTTGTGGCAGTTGAACCCCTGATGACAAATATCAAAAGACTCCATAAAAGTGTACTGCTAAACAGCATAGCATCAAATTATTTATTGGTGAAAAATGCCATTTCTGACATCCGACAAGATGTTGAAATGACTGTACTGCCAAAAAACGTGGGAGGCAGTAGTATTTTTAGCACATTTAGAAGTAATACTGGCGAGAAAGAAATTATTTCAACCATCTTGATGGATGATTTACTGGAGGTTATCACCTTCAAAGAAGCAGTGATGAAAATTGATATAGAGGGGAATGAAGTCAAAGCTTTTACACACGCAGAGAAATTATTCAAACGTGTTAAAATACATTGCATATTTATGGAATGGCTGTTAATGAAAGAATTACTAGCTCACTCATATGAGGACAAGGAGAGGGTCATGAATATGGTAACTTGGTTGGGAAGACATAGTTATAAGCCTTATTATAAAGGATATTTACTAAATCTGGAAAACATGAACAACTGGCCTAATGATATTATATGGGAATTTGCTCCTTAAATTTTACAAATCTTTCAAATTTTAAGAAATTCAGTAGAAATGTCATTGATTATGTACTGAAGACAGGTAGGTAAACACCCATAAATTTTCTCTTAAAAGTCAAGAAATGGTGTTAAAAATTTTAAGCTACTTGTAATGTAACTGGTGATGTATGGTTCTCTCATTTTAAAGCATTGTTAAATGCTGAATGTGATATAGATTCTAAAGTTTGTAGAGTTTAATATGACTAACTGTGATAGTTCTAGTGATACATGTACAGGAAATGGGTGTGTTCAGCTGAACAGTAACTTCACCATTGAAGAGATCTTAAAATTTGTTTCTAAATTTCCAAATGGTAGGTCAGGAGGGGTTGATGGAATTAGTAACGAAATGTTGAAAAATTGCTCTAGATTCTTAGCAACTTACTTAGTTTCTGTATTTAATGGCATTTTAGATTCTGGCCAGTTTCCTGTAGAATGGTGTAAAGGAATTACTGTTCTTCTTTTTAAAAAGAGTGTCAGAAATGATGTCAGCAATTATTGAGTTATTTCCTTCTGAGTAAAATTTTCACAGGTATTGGAAAAACACAGTGTAATGAGGAAAATAAAAAATTAGTTGATGAGAAAATTGGTTTTAAAAAATACAAAAGTACTGTTGACCATATGTTCTTCAGGCTATTGTTAGTAAATCAACAGGAAGATTCTATTGTTTATTTGTTGATTTTTCGAAAGAATTTGATAGTCTCACACCTTTTATTGTTTCATGAACTATCAGTACATGGTAAACTTTAAAGTTATAATCTCTATGTATAATAAGCTGACAGCTTGTATTAGCACACCTGAAGGTTTAACCAAGTTTTTAAAATGTTTTATAGGAACTAGACAGGGGTGTATGTTGAGTCCTTTATTGTTTATATTGTACCTAAATAAATATATTGAGATGCGCTATGAAAATGAAAGTAAAGGTTTATATATTGATGAATATTTTAGTAACCTGTTTATGGTGCTTTATGCAAATGACATAGCACAGTTCTCAGACAGAGTATGGAATATGCAAGCCCAGATAAACCTATTGCAGAAGTATTGTAAACTTTCAGTTATGAACTGTAACATTGCCAAAACACAGACTATTGTTTTTCAAAATGGAGGCATTGTAAAGAACAATGAAAAATGGTTTTTAAATACAGAAAGGATTGAGGTGGTCCCATATTATATATACTTAGGATTATCATTTTTATCAATAGGTTTATTTGGGCTTGCAAATGTGTGATGCAACCAAATCATTAAATGTATAGTCAATCAAGCATTGTGTACAATTAAAACAACTTAATTATAGATGTAATGGTCTTTCTTTGATACTGTTATTGTTCCTATAGTTACATATGGTGCTGAAATATGGGGTTTCGAAAAATATAATGAAATAGAAGCAATACAGATGAAATTCTGTAAATGTGTATTAGGAGTTGGTTGACAAATCCCAAATGTTGCTGCAACTCAGTTAACAAAGAGTTGTTATAACATATCCTTACAAATGTGTGATGCAGTAAAAAATACATTTGGTATTCTTTGTCAAAACATGTTGTATAAATATGGTTTCAGTTTTGCATTTCTACATAGGGGTGTAGGTGATAGACAACAATTTATCTCCCTGTTTAAACAAAGTTTAAAAGATAATCACCTTCAGAAATGGAATAGTAGTTTTAGTATTAATGAAATTCCCAAGTTACAATGTTACTCAAAGTTTAAGAACGTTTTTGAAGTTGAAAAGTATCTTTCAGCAATGGATATTAGGAAGTACAGAGTGGTATTGACAAAGTTTCATTATTCAAACCATTCTCTATATGTTGAATTAGGAAGACAAAAAAGTCCCCCCTATCATTTGAGATTTTGTGTATTCTGTAAGTTTTCAGGTTTAAATTGTATAGATTAATTTCACATGATTTTAACCTGCTCACTGTATACTGAATTAAGAGAAACGTATATTCCATATATGGTAAATAGTAACTATGATAAGTTCATTTATCTGTCAACGAAAAATCCATTGAAACTAACAAATTTAGCTTGTTTCCTGCTCCACTGTTTTAAGTTAAGAGAAGTAAAGTTGGGTCAAATGACTAAGGACATTGTTATATTTTACTAAGTTTTGCTTGTAAATGTAACTGTAATAACTTGTGTACTAAACTCCAGCACATAGTTGTTGAAATCTAACTGTAAAAAGTTTGTGTATCTAGGTCCTGAAGAAGCCTTTAAATGCTGAATAAACTTGTTCCCTGTTCCTTTGTTCTTTTTTCCTTCAAAGTAATTTTTATGGCATGTTAGAGCATAAACTAAATGGCTAAACGCCAAGTTAAACTTTCCACTCACAACTGAATAGGCAATATTCAGGCTCCTGTATTTTTACTATTTGTATCACATGGGATAATGTTTTAATGCATTTTTCAGAAAATAAAAGCTGTATCAAAAAAGTGTCTTAATTATTGATGTATGGACCTTTAAAATTATATCGATTTCAACAAACATGACTAAGCTATTAATGAAAGAGTCAAGTTAAAAATGATACATCAAATATCAAAATGTACGTAATGTTCTTCATAACTGTGCTCTTACTTAAGTACTGTTTGGTTATTAACTTATATCAAGCTGATACATTCCATTTGGTGATTTGATTGGCGATTTTAGTACTAACCATGGAGATGGTTTTTTTTTCGAAATTAAAATATGTTACCTTCAGTTCTATTGCCATTTCAACTTATTATCATATATTTTTTTAGTCCACTTGTGTTTGTATTGTTAAATCATCCCTACTAGTATTCTATTTAGCGCAGTGCTGTTCTAACATTTTTTGTTTGTACTGTTGTTTGTTATATTAGTATTGTGGTTATCATGAGGACAGTATAAGTTCTGAGACTAATTGGGGTGAAAAGGGGACCTGTGGGACGAAGATCACAGTGTGATCTTACCAGGGACATTATGGCGAGTCACCCCATTCACTTAGTTTGCAAGGTCTCCATTACTCACTCTTGTCTGCTCTTTTCCATGATGTTGATGAGTATTATATTCTTTAATCTCATCTTCTGGCTAAATGTCGCAGACCAAAGTTATTTCCTGGTCTCCCCCTGTTACTTTCATCTCCCTGGTTCCGTTCTATCAGGAATAAGGGCCCACTGATTGGTGACACATAATCTTGATATTTTGGCAATTGCAAAAACTTACATCCAAAATTCTGCACCAACTTATTCCACTTTAGAAAACATTGTCATATCAATTGTCACTCATTCAAAATCATTTGTTGTTGCTTACATCTATTGCACACCAGGTTGATGTTTTTTCTGCCTTTCTTGGTGATTCCCTGTCTTTCTGTGGCTTTGTATGATCTCTTACTTCTTCGTTCACAATATGTGGGGACTTCAATATTCATGCAGATACAGACTGTATCGACCAATTAAAATTTCTCAATCTGCTAAATACTTCCTATATTGCTCGAAATTTGAACAAATCTACCCACTTGCATGGTCATACCCTGGATCTGATACTTAGCCCAAGCAATTCTTCTTTTGTCGGCAATGCGACAGTTGGTAATTCGGTCTCAGATCATGTGTTGGTAAAATGTCATCTTTATTTGCATGTCCAGTGATACAAAAGGTTGACAGTATTTCTTATCACATCATAAAATCAACATGCACAGCTTTTGCAAGGATATTGCAAATGCCTCCTTTGTCAGGTCTCCTGCCAGCACTGCTGCTGACCTACATGATCAGTATATTTGTGACCTTGGTGGTATCTTTTTTATTTATTAGTTTATTCCCCCTTTTAAAATATTCAGGTAGGACAGCCAGAGGAAAGAGGTTGCAACGCCCAACTGCCCACCTAACACTCAATTGCACAGCAGTGTGTGACATGGCAATTTCCTTTTAAAAAGAATTTTTTTTTTAGGAAAAATACACTTAAAAAATAATAATATTAATAATACTACAAATGAATAAAAAATAATACAATTTGCAATTTTGGTTTTAAAACAAACACTTTAAGAGCATGAAGAATAAACTTTTTTTTATAGATTTTTTTGATGGAAACACAGCTGCACCTTACAAAACACAGGGTAATAAAGTACTTAAAATTAGTCAATAAAATTAATCAACTAACAAAGATTCAACAGCTTGCCATTTGCTTTTACACATTTCTTCATTCTTACCATAAATCTTCACTAGTTCTGTTTCAATAAAGTATTGCTGTTTAATTATTTTCATAAGATGCTCAGTGTATAATACTCTTTCATTACATTTAGTGGAATAGATATATCTCTTAACAATATTAAATATATGATTTAGACACATTTTATTGTTACAGTCAAGCCATCCCAATAGAACATTGTGTGGTTTAAGTTGAGGGGTTATATCTAAATGTGGTTTCACCTGTGCTAATTTTGACCATAAGTCCTGGACAACAGAACAAAAGAAAGAAAAAAGGTGTTCAATGGTTTCAACACTTGACTGACAAAAATAGCAAGATTCATCATCAGTAATATTACACATTTTAAAATATTTTTTGGTTGGAAGAATTCTCGAGAGAATTTTATATTAAAAAGCTCTCATTCTGTTGTCAATAGTGCACTGAAAGTTTACTGAGTAGTAACTAGGCCATGATAACTGAGTTACATGATCCTGTAGAACATGAAACCATTTTATTTCATGTGATCTATGCATACATTTTTACTTAACATATTTGCATAAGACTGTCTACAGACTTTACCCATTTTTAAAAGTGTTTCTAAAAGATTTTTGTTTTATGTAGCTTCTTTCTAGTCTTACTTTCCATTTCCTTGGGATACTATGGAGAAAACGGTAAAAATCTACAAAAATTAATTTGTATATTGAAAGCTTTAACAATGCTTTCATAACCAAACATTTCTCTAAATTGTTATTAGATAAATACTTACCATTTCCTGACCAAAGCTATATGTTGGAGCCATCCAACTCACTGGCCAACGTTGAGAAACGTTTTAAGCTACCTTAAGAAGCCAGTGAGTGAGTGTGGACCAGGAAGCCCCCAATGGTCATGTGACCACGCCAATAGTGACCACGCCAATGGTCATGTGACCACGCCAATTCATTGTTTTTGTTGCAAAGCTCAACCCTAGTACCATAGTACTGAATCCGCAGTCAGGAAATGGTAAGTATTTATCTAATAAAAATTAAAATTACAACAAAATTTTTCAGTTTTATTGTGAAAAATACACTTACCATTTCTTGACCAATGCTGAATGCAGCTTTCATGGATGGCGAGCAGTACTAGAATAAAAGGATCTAGTAACAGCCAAATGAACAGTTCATAAACACACTACAAACATACAGGCATTCAGTCTCAAACTCACCTCAAACATGAGGAAGCTGAACTGCTGAGTGATGCTGTGGAAGCCCATACTCCATATCCAGATTGTTCAATACCACCACCTTGAAAACTCATCAACAGCAAAGTAACAGGTAACAAAACGTCGTATCTACAGCTGTACAATCACATCAGAACACATCTGGAAAACAAGAAGCCAAATATAAGAACACATTCCCAATAGGCTTCAACTATAAAACAATCCAAATGCAATGACATTATTATAATATATATTAGTAATGACATTACCTATTAACAATTTACAGCATGTTGAGTCTCAACCACAGGCCCAATCTTCATCACATCACCATTATGCAAGCACAAATCTTTGAAGTAAAAATTTGTGAAGGTTGAATGGCTTCTCCAAAAACAGGAAGCCATAATCTCATCGAAAGCAACTCCTCCCTTAAAAGCCAAAGAGGCAGCCAAAGCTCTAACCTCATGTGCCTTGACCTGAGAAACATTTTGAAACTCCTGATCAGACTTTTGGTATGCTAAAATGATGCTTAATCCAAGAAGATATAGTAACCTGTGAAATATCCTTTGAATAGCCCTCCTTAATAGCCACAAAAACTAGTTTCTTGCCTTTCCTGAGATCTTTTGTCTTATCAAGATAATATCACAAGGCTCTCATTGGACAAAGAGACTTATCTTGAACCAAAGATGGATTTAATGTGGGTTTCAAAGCAGGAATGACCACAGGTTGAATAGCCAAAGAACCCTCAGAAGCCAACTGATTTTTAGCTATAAATGCAGTTGAAGGTGAAAAGGTAACTTCTGACCAATCCCTTTTCCTACTGAAGGAGTCAAAAGTCTAAGCAAGTATTTCGCTATGCCTCTTACCAGAAGCCAAAGCCAATAAGAAAACTGTCTTAAAAGTCAAAATTTTAAGATCAGCTTTTGCCAAAGGTTCAAATGGGGGTCGAGTGAGGGCAAGTAACACCAGAGACAAATCCCAATTGGGAATAGATCTATTTGCTGTAGGTCTGTCCCTATGAAAGCTACCAATCAAACGATTCAAATCCAAACTTTGAGAAACCATTTGACCTGCGGAGCCTAGTCCATCTGCTACTGAAGTCCTGTAACCAGCAATAGTTCTGGGTTTCAAGTTCTTATCAGTAAAGAGATGATTTAAAAAATCAGCTACTTGAGGGATAGAAGGTTTGGTGAAGTCCACCTGATTCTCCTGGGCCCCTTTTGAAATATGGCCCACCTTGAATCATACACTCGCCTTGAGTATTCTCTCTGAGGTGCCTTAATTCTATCTGCAACCTCAACAGAGAATCCTTCTTGGCCTTCTTGCAGGAGTCCAAAAACTACGCATGAAGATTCTGATACTCCAGATTCTTGTGGAATCTGAGACTGAAGGGTTGCTTTAAGAGATTATGCACTTGAGGAAGCCTCAGTGGAATCCTGGTTGACAATTCCACTAGATCCCAAAACCAAGGCATTCCCGGCCACCCTGGTGCTATCACAATGACTCTGCACCTGTAGGTGACCATTTTCTGAACTAACTGGGACAGGATGGCCACTGGACAAAAGGCATAAGCGTCCAGACCCTCCTAAGAGATGTTCAATGCATCTATCTGCCAGGCCTTGTCATCTGGGACAGGAGATACGTAGGTTGGAAGCTTGGCATTCAAGCTGGTGGCAAACAGATCCACCATTGGCTTGTGCCAAACTTGGCAGATTTGACGAAAGACCAGCAGGTGCAGAGACCGTTCTGTCTGAATGACCCTGGCCCTCCTGGAAAGGGAATCTGCTATCACATTGAGATTTCTTGGAATATATCTGGCTCTGATATGGATCTCCCTGGCATTGGACCATGCCAGAATTCTCCACACCAAAGCACACATTTTGAAGGAGTGAGTGCCTCCTTCCTTGTTGATATAGGAGACCACAGTTGAGTTATCTGAAGAAACTAGCACGATTTTTTGCCTCAATTGTTTTTGAAAATGTTTTAGGGCTAGAAAAACAGCTTTCAGCTCTAAAATATTGATATGCAAGTCTTTCTGATTGCTGCCAAATCCCACTTATAGTACAATTGTTCAAGTGGGCCCCCAACCCTTTTCTGATGCATCTGTGAACATCAACATATTGTGTTCTTTCTGATGCAGATACAAACCCTTAAGTACGTTCTGAGGATCCATCCGACAAGCAAGATGTTCCTTTATCAGTTGAGAAATTAGAACAATTTTGTCCAGGGACTGGAGAAACTGCCAGTTGGTCTTCAGAAACCACTGAAACGGCCTCATATGGATTCGACCCAAAGGAACTGTCATGACCCCAATCAGTGACATGAGCTTTCTTGGAGTAGTAGTGTGACCAAGTAGTGTGTAGTTTGTCCACTTTCTTTTGATTTGGGTAGACCAAGCCCTCTCGAAGGTTGAAACGATTTTTTCAAATTGACAATCCACCCCAATTTTTCGACCACAGTGATCAATTTTTGAACATCTTGAGCACAAGTGTTCTGACCCTTGGCCCTCACCAGCCAATCATCCAAATACTGATGGATTCGAACCCCTTGTGAAAAAGCTATGAATTTGATCTCTTTCACCACACGAGTGAACTCCAATGGAGCAGTCGCAATGCCGAAGGGTAGGGCTCTGAACTGATAAGCCTGACCCTGTACATGAAAGCATAGATATTTTTGAAACTTTGGGTGTATGGGCAAATGAAGGTCTATGGAAGCCACCCACTCAACTGTCTGAAGAGAAGCCTGTATGACTTCCGCGGATTCCATTTTGAAGGTGGGAACATGCAAATATGTATTTACCAAACTGAGATCTATTACTGGACGCCATTTGTTTTCTGGTTTTGGAACCAGAAACAAACGACTGTAGAATCCGAGAGAGTTCTTCTTTTGAACTGGAACCACTGCCCATTTTTTGTTGAACTGCCTCCAGCAAAGCTTTTTGTTTTACTGGAGTTGAGTAACTGCTTTTGATTGCCGGAAACCGGGTCAGAGGTGGTTTTTGTTTGAATGGAAGACAATAACCTTGCTTTAAAACAAGAAGTACCCTCGCATGTCCCCTCCCACACTCTTTCCAATAACCTTCTAAACGGGCACCAGGATATTTTGTACTTACCTCCATGTAGTCACTTCCTCATGACCCTACCCCCTCGGGCAGAGCCTCTATTGGAGTTGTAGGAACCAGATTGTCTTTTGTTTTGATCAATTTGTTTGCTTTGAGGACTAAAATTCCAGAAAGCAACATTCTGGTACCTGTTCTGAGACGAATCTTTCTTGGAATCCGCAAAAGAACAGGAACCATAAGAGTCACCTCTGTGTTTTTTTAAGCTGGCTCTCTGTTTATCTCACTCCACTGAATGAAGTTTTACTCAACTTCCGATAAGACTTTTGAATTGAACATTTCCTTCTTTGTGAGAGATGAATTTCTTAATCTCGCAAGATCCTTATCTGTGACATCCCTGTGACAAAGTTTGAGAAAATTATCCCTTCTGTTTAACAACATATTTGAAGCCAAAGTCATGGAAGTGTCCAACACATCATCCAAAGCTTTACCTAAACATCCCATAACAGTGATTTGTAAATGCAAGCAGTTTTGCAAATAGTTCATGCTCTGCTGTATATCCTCCTGATCTACTGAATCCTTCATTCTATCTACCTCTGAAGTCATTTCAATGGTAGCCTTCTCCATTCTAATTCTAATTCTAATAGAATTTTTATAGCGCCTAATCTCTATCCAAAGACAGACTCCATTGCAGATTTAAGCCAAAAAACATTATTCAAAATCTGAATATTCTCTTTGGAAACCGTTTCCCAAACCAAGTACTGCTTCAAAGGTGCTGAAACTGAGGTAGGAGCTTGATATGGTGCAGTTGCTATGTTTTTAAATGCATCTTGAATCCTAGGAGCAGTCAATGAAAAAGACTGGGGAGAAACCTGGTAAAATTTCATCTATGGTTTTGGAAAGTTAAGGAACTGACCCTTTGACAAAGGTGGATGATGAGGATCATTGTCATTTACCTCATTACTTCCTAATGCTGAAAATTCTTTATATCTCCATAATTCCACTAAAGTTGAGCAGGAGGTAAAGCCACCCAGCAGGCACAGGTCCAATTCTTGATATCATGTTTTGGTCATGTTAGTATATATGACATCAACTATCACTCGGACATGATATTAGGTGGTCACGTCATCTGACACAAATCTGACATCCAGTTTATGTGACATGACATGACTTTATGTCAATGACATACCTATAATATCAACTAGATGTCAAAATGATTACCAGACCTGACATGATCGTATTATCCTGTTCAATGACATAAAATTGACACCATCCCAACATGACTCTGTGTAGTCATGTCAAATGATCAAAATATGATGTTCGAATAATATACGGGCATTGTTTCTGACATCTTAATGATATTAATGTGATGTCACTTTGTTAAGACATTTAAAGTAGAGTATCATCATATAATTTGAGATCAGATTGACATTGGTATTCTATAAAATTATGATTTCATTTTTTATGAATATTACCAATACATCCTCTGGATGTCTAAATCATGCCTAAGTCGGAATAATTTATCTAGTCTGTGTTAAGTCAAAGTTGGGTTTTACATCCTGAAAACAGCCAGGGTCATATTAGGACAGGCCCTCAGCTCTTTCGCATGAGTAGGGGCAAACCCAGACAGAGGTGACAACCTGTGATTAGATGCTGAACCTACTAACCAACTTGTCCTATAGTCTGTGTGATGTTGCTTTGAAAGAAATAATTAATTTTTGGTATAGACAAAACAATTATGTTTAAAACTGTAACTAAAATGCTGTGTGACAGCAAAAACCTTCAATAAATATGTTGACTTGTAAACAAATGTATTCTTTAGTGTTTGCAACCAAGCCAAAGATTGAACAAATAAAGAAAAAAAGTTTAGAAAAAGTGCTTCTAATATTCAAACGTTTGTACTCATAATTTGTATCTTTACAAGTGGTATAAATTTTCCCAACTTGTTCCCAGATGACATTCATTATTTTCTCCCATGGAATAATCTTTATAGTACATGGAAAGGACTTAAAGCTGTGTCAGGTAAGTGTGTATAAATGGCAGTTGTATGTTGGGAGTTTAAACAATGTAACACAGTATTAACTTTGAAACCAAAAATATTTTTAACTGTATTTCTAAAAAGCACTTGCAAAATGATATCAATCAGATTTTTAAATCAGTACATCAAATTGATGTCAGTTTCTGATGTCACATAGATATGAAATCAGTTCAAATTGGGTCATCATATTGATGTCTTATGCTGATATCAAATTTATAATCGGCTACTAGATGTCATTTTTATGGCTTTTGGAGATGTCAAATAGACTAGGCTACTAAAGATCTATTTGACATTTAACATATGATGTCATTTCGAATTTCAAATAAGCATGAGTTTTGGATGTCATACCCAGTGTCTTTTTTATTTCTTTTTGACATCCTATTGCCTGCTGGGCATGGACTGTTGCACAGACTTTTTGACCTGATCTCTACCAGAGAAAACTGAAGGTGGTACAAAACACTCAACATCTTTAACCTGTAAATCCAGTCATTTTTTAATAGTCTCCAAAGTCTCTGAATAAGTTGGAGTATCTTCCTCTCTGGACCGGATTTCACCCTGCTCCAAAACTGGATCTTCTGATGACTGAGAAAAGGATCTTTTGCTGGATTCCCTCCCAGATTCATCAGAAAATTGACCAGCACTGGACTACTGTTCAAACTGTGCTCAGGTCACAGTGGCCGACCTCCTCTCCAACCGACCGGGAGCGCCAGAATTCGCAAAACGCGGCTGACTTTTAGACTTCACTACAGGTTGCTTTGCAACATGTACATTGTCCCTGCTGGAGCTGCTTTATTCCTAATGTGGGTGTTCCACCACACGACTAAGGCTCCCGATTAAGGGTTTTTGGGGGTCGGTTTGAAATATTTGCTTAGTCCCAGACCTTCTGTAAGGGTCGGTTGTGGTCGGTTGGGGCCGTGTGAAAAATCAAACATGTTTGATATTTCACACGACTACAACCGATTCCTATTTCCCGCCGTCAACAAAATGTCCAGTCCCAGGCGTCCTCAGGCCTCCTCAGACCCAAATTTACAGAGTCGGTTGTTGTCCCAGGTGTCCTGCGACCCTTAGTCCCAGGCGGCCGGTTCTTAATCCCAGACTCAAATATGATGCGTATGAATTTCATGCGTCTGAAAGTGAGTCGGTTTCATTAGTCCCCGGAAGCCTCAGACCGTCTGCGGTGTCCTGCGACCCAAAAATCAAGGTCTGGGACTAAGAACCGACTAAGGGTAACCGACCCTAACCGATCCAAACCGGCCTCCCCAGGACGCCTGGGACCACGCATTTTCAGTCTGCGGCGGCCTGAGGACGCCCCAGGCGGCCTGGGACTAACAACCGATTAAGAACCGACTGTTTTCCGCGCGTTGGAAATTAAAACGAGGCAATGAGCAGGTGTGGGACTATATAAGCGACCGCGTACACTTTGTCATTGTTACTGACTGTTTGGCTACTGAGAGACGTATGTCACTGATTTGTAGGGGTTTTCAATTTTTATTTTACATTTTATATACTTGAGCTTAAGGCAAATTTCACAGTTAGGAGACACATTTTACTATTTTTTATTATTTTGTCGACTGGATCATGAGAAAAGAGAAAGGAGGGAAGAGAGGAAGGAAAAAGATGGATGAGAGGGAGAAGGAAAGTCAAGTAGAGGAGAGGAGTGAAGTTATTACAGAAGAAGGAAGTGAGAGGAGAGAGGAGGAGGAGATTCAGGAAGATCCAGCTATTGGGGAAGCTGTGGCAGAAGAAGAAGAGAGGTGTGAGGAAGATCCGGAGTGCCATTCTTCAGCCAAGAGAGCCAGGGTGTGTGCCACTTTTACAGACAGTGATGAAGTTTCCATTGTAGAATTCGTCAAGCTGCACCCTGAACTGTATGACAAGGAACATTCACGTTTCCACGACAGGAATAGAAGAGAGGCTCTCTGGGCAGAAATATCTGCAGAACTTAAGCTCCAGCCCTTTGATGTGAGAAGGTGGTTTGAGTCCCAGCGAACCCGTTATGGAAAGCTGTCTAAGCTCCAATCTGGCCAAGCCCCGAGGGAGATGACCAAGAGACAGTCCTGGGTCTACCAACAGATGGGTTTTCTTAAAACCCACATCAGAAGAAAGGGGGCCAATAGAAGTTCAGGTTTTGAGGCCAGTCCAAATACCAGCAAGCAGGACGAATCACGTGGGTCAACTACTGACACAGAACACCTCGAGTCCAGTGTCCTGAGGGAGAGGAGTCAGTCCATCATTACATCAACACCCGTTTCAACTACAGACTCCAAGATTCTCGAACACTTTGAGCAGATGAGGACACTTATCTCAGGTTTTCTGCATCAGAAGTCAGACAGGCAGCCCTTCTTTGACTACGTGGCATCAGAGGCCGAAAAGATGACTCAAGAAGAATTTGAAGAATTAAAGGGCAAGATATTCAGAGATATCGAAAATATTAAGAGTAACCGCAGACGTCAGCCATTGCCCAGAAGATCAGCCACTGTTACCACGGAGTCCCAGAGGGTCGGCCTACTGCCAACAACCACTCCACAGGCGTCAAGTTCCACTCAAGCAGCACCTAGCAGCAGTTTTGTGTACTATACACCAAGCCCCATTGGCTTCAGTAACCCTACATCTGTCCTAACTGTACAGGACGAAGGGAGCAGACACAATCTGAGTGGAATCTTAAGCCAGCTACCAGATCTGACATCAACACAGATCGTCGAGCAGCCTCAGCAGCAGCAGCAACAACCGCAGCAGCAGCTCTTTACTATCACCACTTCAGCACCGCCTCAACAGCAGCAGCAGCCTCCTCAGTAGCCATCCAGTCAGGGCGGGTCTTTGACCTGCCAGGCCCTTTTCAGGGCCACCAATTCTTCCAAAAACAATTATTCAGCTACGTGTTCTTCCAATTCCCCTCCCAAAACAAAAAAGTTCAGTACAAATACTTATCACAAGAAAAAAAAAATTAAAGTCCAACACTTACACCACCCCAAACATGAAACAAATAACCCATGGTACTACACATAACCAAAAAGGCCACATAAAAAAAATATTAAAAGTAACTCCCAATATGGCCATTAATCAGCCCATTTTTAGATTAAAATCCATGGGATAGTTTAAAATCTGTAATTGAAAAGTCCAACACTTGCACCTTCCCTAGAGTTAAAAGGCATAATTACATACTTACCAACCCACAAACAGACAAACCCAATACCAAACATAACCCCCAAATAACAAACCCAGTACCAAACCTAATACCCAACTACCCCAAAAAACCCAACCCCAGTAACCACCAACCAACAAACACCCAAACCCAAAAGTAGATAGAACCCATGCCAACGAACTGACAAACTATTTAGCAAACACAATCCCCCATTATTGAAAGCAAAACTAGTTCCATGGTTATATTTTCCAAATTTTTGTGATTAGAAATGAATATTTAAAATTGAATATTTCCATAAAAAAATTTCTGCTACAAATAAGTTTCCCAGCCATGAAAAAAGAAAAATGTTTAAATTATGATGTGGATTTGAAAATATATAAAATAATTATTCAATTTAGGATATTATGTGTCAATTTGTGTTTCGCTTTTGTTTAACAGTGGGTTTGTCTGTTTGTTGGGTGAGTAAGTTGTGTTTGTCTGTTTGTCTGTCTGAACAAGTTATGTTTGGCATGGGGTTTGTCTGTTTGTCTGTCTGAACAAGTTATGTTTGGCATGGGGTTTGTCTGTTTGTCTGTCTGAACAAGTTATGTTTGGCATGGGGTTTGTCTGTTTGTCCGTCTGTACAAGTTATGTTTGGCATGGGGTTTGTCTGTTTGTACGTCTCGACAGGTTATGTTTGGCATGGGGTTTGTCTGTTTGTACGTCTCGACAGGTTATGTTTGGCATGGGGTTTGTCTGTTTGTCCACATAGCTGATTAATTGTTTTTGGAATATTTGGTAGTCCTGAAAAGGACTGTTATAGTTAGTCCTGAAAAGGACTGTTTACTGCAACAGGACTTATATTCTGCCATCTTGCCAGGCCACTGCTCCCTCATTATTGAAGTAGTCCTTCAGGTAATCCCTCTGTCTTTTGGCCTCTCTAGCAGGGTTTCTGTCTTGGCCACCACCAGCAGCACCACCAATCAATCCACAATCACCAGGCACATCATCATCATCATCATCCCCCCCAGGCTGCTGACCAGCAGGTTGACCTTGATACTGGCTTCTGAGTATATTGTGCAGAACCACACAGGTCATGACCACTTCTCTAACTGTTTCTGGGGGTAGTTCAATGGTGGTCCTCATGACTCTAAATCTTGACACAAGGATGCCAAAAGCGTTCTCCACAACTCTCCTGCCCCTTGATATTCTGTAGTTGGCAATCCTTTCCTCCCTTGTTAACAGCCTTCTGCCATAGGGTTTCATGAGCCAGGTCTTCAGGGCAAAGGCATCATCTGCCAAAATGAAGTAGGGGACATCTCTACCACCCTGTGTTATAGGAGCTGGGTCAGGGAAGCCTATCCTGCCATCTTCAATCCTCCTCTTCAGCTGAGAGGCATTAAATATCTGGGCATCTGAGCAAGACCCTTCTGTACCCACATCCACCCATCTGAATTTGTACTGCCCATCTACCAAGGCCAACATGACAATGGAAAAGAACCCCTTGTAGTTGTGGTAGAGGGCTCCAGAGTTCTTGGGTTTCTTCAGGGCCACATGCTTTCCATCCAGGGCTCCCAGGGCATGTGGAACATTCCACCTGATCCTGAATTCCCTTTCCAGTTCTTTCCACTCATCTGGAGTAGTAGGACATTTGAGGTACTCTCTGGTGAACTCATCCTGGATGGCCCTGCAGACCTCTGGTAGAAACTTGGAAATGGTGGATCTGCCAACCCTGAACTGACAGGATAATGATGTGTATGACTCTCCAGTGGCCAGATATCTGATGGTGAGGGCTAACTTCTCCCCAACACTGATAGGAGCTCTGTAGTTGGTGGCCTGCCTGGCTAGACGTGGTTCCAGTCTGGTCTTCATCATTTCAAAGAATTCTGGGGTCATCCTCATGTAGTTGGTGAATCCTGGAATGTCTGTGGCATACAGATCAGCCATAATGTTGTGGTAGGCCCCCCTCTCCTCTCTCTGCAGAAGCCATGGCCTGACCCACATGTTGTGCCTTCTTCTAGGTCTCTGTATGGGTGCTGGTGGTGCTGGTGGTGGTGGTGGTGGTTGCTGTGCTTGACGTAAAAAATGGAAATACATGATTATTTGTAACTGAATAAAAACCAAGAAAGCCCTAAGTTGTTGTTGAATCTGTCTTCCATTAAAAGGTGGCATCCTGGTGTGTTCCTAGAAAAGCAATGATGATTAGATCGCAAATTTTATATATATATACCCAGAAAATCCAGCAACTTTGCAAAACAATAATCGGGGATCGTGGTCTGGGGAGGCCTGAGGAGGCCTGAGGACGCCTGAGGACGCCGGTAGTTAATCGTGTGTTAGTCGGCTCTTAGTCCCAGGAGGCCTGAGGCGTCCTGGGACCCAGTCGGTTTGTGTCCGACAGGATCGTGGTTGAAACCGACCCGAAAACTGGCTTAGTCGGTTCTTAGTCCCAGACCAGTCGGGGACTGTCTGCGGCCGCCTGAGGCGTCCTGAGGTGTCCTGAGGCATCCTGGGGACGATCTGTTCTTAATCCCAGACTTCAGTACCGACCCAGTATTCCCGCCCATTTTTGTCTTTTTTCAACCGACTGTGCACGATTAAGGGTCGCCGACAGGATCGGGGCTTAATCCTTTGGTGGAACAGGGGCATAAATAAAGATACTTCCAATATTGCTCAAAATGTAAACAAATCTACCCACTTGCATGGTCATACCCTGGATCTGATACTTAGCCCAAGCAATTCTTCTTTTGTCAGCAATGCGACATTTGGTAATTCGGTCTCAGATCATGTATTGGTAAAATGTCATCTTTATTTGCATGTCCAGTGATACAAAATGTTGACAGTATTTTTTATCACATCATAAAATCAACATGCACAGCTTTTGTAAGGATATTGCAAATACTTCCTTTGTCAGGTATCCTGTCAGCACTGCTGTTGACCTATATGTTCAGTATATTTGTGACCTTGGTGGTATTTTTGACAGGCATGCACCATTGACTTGTCAAAGAGCTAAGAAAAAAACAGCTGGATAGTTGTCTGATTCATATCATAGGACCAAATCTATTGGGCTGCAATTTGAGCGAATGTGGTGTAAAGATAAGTCTTAGTTGATTAGAACTAGATTGCACAGATTTCCTGGTGCAATGCAATCATAAACAGACAAGACTAAATACTTTAGCACTGTCGTTAGTGATTAACAGCCATGACACGCAAAGGCTATGGCAGGTACTTCAACATGTCCTTGATAAGGGCCAAGAGATGATTCTTCCTCATTAGTCAGACAAATTCTTGGCAAACTAATTTGCTTCCTTCTTCAATCAAAAACTGAAAAGGATTCATGACATGTTCCAAACTTCTTCCTCAAAAGTCCTATCACCCATGTGTCCACCTCCCAACCTATCACACTTCAATGAGGTGTCGGAGAACAAGATATTTAAGATAAAAAATCCCCACAAAATTAGGTGTTTGTTCCAGTGCCTACTTTCCTTCTGAAAGATTGTGTGGATATTATACTTCCATCAATTACCAAAACTTGTCAATTTGTCTGCCTGGGGGTGTTTTTCCTCAAAATTCAAGAAGGCATCTTCAAGTGAAGATTTGAAGAACTATTGTCCGGTATCAGGACTATGTTTCATTTCAAAATTGGTGGGGCGGGTCATTGTCAAACAGCTCATGCAGCATATCAAAAGTAACAATCTTGACAATCCTCAGCAATTTGCAAGTAAAACTTGTCACTACACTAAAACTGCCTTGCTATATATCCAAAATGAAATTCACCTTACAGGGTGAGCCTACTGCATTTGTTACTCAACCTGACAACTGCATTTGACACAATTGGCTGCCCTACTCGTCTTAATTGTCTTAAGTCATGGTTTTGTGTGTGTGGCATGACCTTGATGTGGTTCACCTATCTCGGCCACCAATTTCAAACAATTAAAATTAGGTCAACCCTCTCTGAATTGTGCGGACTGCTGTTTGGGGTTCCACAAGGTCCAGTCCTTGGTCCTCTGTTGCTCTCTTATACACCACTCCTTTGAGTGAGGTTGTTGGAATGCACCCCAACATCAAATTCCACTTTTATGTTGATGACACCCAGTTGTTTATTTATGTCTCACAAAATTGCATCTCTGGCTTCTGACATACTTATTTCATGTCTTCTAGATGTTCAAAAATGGATGTTGTCAGGTATGCTCAAATTAAACCTGATAAAACAGCCTATTTGGATCTAATGCTCAGTTCAAGAAATTAATACCCACCTCCATGTCAGGATATTTGGTAATTTCATGCATCCAACAGTTGTAAAGAACCTTGATGTCTGTTTTAATGCAAATTTATCTTTCGATTGTCCACAATATTTGTAAAGAAATGCTTCATTCAAATGCGTGATCTCACACAAATGAGGCAGCTATGCTGGTGGCCAATGCCTTGGTGAGAAGTCACCTTGATTACTGCAACTCTCTCTTCAGGAGTCTGTCCAGATTCAACATAAGCAAACTGCAGTGTATTTAAAACAGACTTGCTAGGATTGTCACAAACTGTAACAAATACACATGGGCTTCTCCATAGGCAGCTGACATATGAACACAAGAGAAAGACACAAAATGACTTGGCTAAACCAATGGTTTCCTGTTACTTCATAAAGGATAAAATTTGTGATCAAATAGATTCCAACCCCTGGGCACAAAGGTGAGAAACAAGTAACCTTGGATTTCCTAAAATTATTCCACTCTTTTGGCGGCAACACTGAAAGACCATGCTGGGCCAGTGATTCTCAATCTCCTTGGAAATAAAGAAAATCATTGTTTGGCCTTGAATAAGTATGGCGTAATTAAATTAAAGAAAGTAATGGTCATACTCAAAAAAAAATTAAAGAAAGAAAAAGGTAAACTGAAAAGCTCACTTTATTCACCTATACATGACATGCATGATTTAACCCTTGATAGCACACAAAATTAATACATATTCATGGTAAATGGTAAAAATCAGAGATTTCAAGACAACAGAATTCAAGATTACCCACAGTTATGTGTATAACTAAAAATGGATATGCATACACATTCAGCGAAGACATAAACATGTGACCTAAAGGTACTGATATGTAACTGTATCATAACAAGCAAAAAAATGGAAAAACATTTTCCAATACACATTAATTGCAAAAAAAATTTAAGTGCACATTTCCAGCAATAGCCTTTTATTTTCATGTTCTTTTCACACGAAGATTTACCAGTCAGGTCACATTCAGATAAGCAGGTTATGTAATTTAAGTTTATAAATCAGTTATAGACTGAACAACTGGCAAACACATTATGAAGCAGTATCTTAAATCATCTTCACTAATTAAATAAAAAGACTTAAGATGACTTGTACACTTAACTAGAGGCTGCCTAAAATGACAGCATGTTTTTGTCAAGGTCCTGACTTAGATGGAATGTAATATTGTGAAACTATAATCCAAGGCAAGACACAGAGACAAACTTCGGACCATAAGTTGAGGACATGAAGGAAAACAGTGGATACTGGTTGGTCAACATCCTGCACTGATCATCACTGGGCATCGGTAAGCATCAACCAACTTTCTGCTTCCAAGTTCTAACCAGGATTTAAACCCACAACCTAAGCAGCTAATGTATTGCCCCACTGACAGTACTGAAATTAAGACTCTATTATCAACACAGAATCTCAATATGGCCTTCCATTCTTTTGACATTTTTTTATAAATGGCAACACTAATAACTCTAAAGATAGATTAGCTACTAATGGTATTAACTTTTCCATTCACAGTCTCAATTTGCAAGTGTAAAGTTAATTTAATGGGAATGTAATTGAAAAATACATTCTTTTTACAATACAATGCATTATATTAGCTATTACATTCATCTGAAAACACTGCATTACACATGGCATACAATGACATGGTAAAATGCAATGCATCACATTACATTATCATACATTATATGATTAAGACAACAAGGTTTTTTTTTCCAATTTCTCTGCAAGGAAAAAATACTCAAAATGACTAGATTAGCATGACAAAAAAGAATATAAACAATATATATATATATTTACATAGAGAACAGGCGTACTTGTGTACTATGCTGTAAAACTGACAGAAAAATTAAAATCAAGTTATGCACTCAATGACCTTCATTTACTATTTCTTTGTATAAAAAAGAAGCTCTTATTATCAAGCCTTCTGTTGTCTGATATTCAATTTTGTAACTTTGTTGCCACGCTTCCAGATTTTTATTGTCTAGTGGTGGTGGACTAATGGATGTTGATGTATCTATTTGCACCCACGCTCAATTTTCTTACAGATTTACACTTTTTGAAAGAAAATTGTTTTTACCATTTTAAAGATAATTTGTAACAAATTTTATTGTAATTTAACTTTTTGTAAGTTAAATACTTACCTTATCCTCACAAATGCTTACTTGGTTTTGTGGAGGCAAAACGCGGCGACCAACAAGAATATTTAAAAATTATTCTTGTTCGAGAGGTGAACCCCGTAGTTAGTGATAGGTGCGCATGCGCACAACACATTGTCGGTTGGACTTTGTCGAGAGATCCTCATTTAATTTTTGGTCCCCTATGAAAACAAACTTGTGAGGGGAGGAAGGGTGGGTCTGTCCTTGTGAGGATAAGGTAAGTATTTAACTTACAAAAAGTTAAATTACAATAAAATTTGTTACATTTTATTGCGTAAAATAGCCTTACCTTATCCTCACAAATGCTTGATTCCAACCATAACAGGAGGAGGGTTTGTTTTGCAACCTCCCTGTTAATAGATTATGGGGTTCACCATGAAAGCATTTGAAGGAGAGGATAAGATAAGCTTAAGTATGCTACAACAGAATTTTCCATTACTGTAAGATATCTGTAAAGATAAGTAATGATAGGTAACCTCATGAATATTCATGATGTACTGTTGCAGTTGACACTTGTCCAATGTAGCATAAAGTTGTCCTATATCTAAACCATCACCCATAACCGTGTGGTGGGGAATGGCTTCCTGGGTCCCTCGAGCTGGGAGCTGTCATCCAGCAAGAAGGCACCCCAAGCTGGCTTCTGTGTTTTACAAAATACAGTCATGAGGCCATCTGCCACAGAAGAAGACATATGTCCATACAAGATACTGGTATGGAAGGAAGAGTAAAGTATGTAAGCCATATGAAATACTCAAGAACATACTCAAAGCCAATCACATGCTGAGCAGAAACCACTGGGCCTAATTGTAATCTGTTTGGTCTGTGGACTGCCAAGACACATAGCTTAAAAGGTAGAAAATGTGTTGTGGCTCTTCCAATGGCAGGAGCCTAAAATCTGCTCTAGGGACACCCATCCTTGAATACTAAAGAAGCAGACATGGACCTAACATCATGGGCCTTAACCTGTAGGTCCTGTGTATCAAAATTGGATGACTGATAGCCAATAAGACAGTCTCTCTGATCCAAGAAGAGATAGCGTCTCATGAAATCTCTGTCAAAGCCTTCCTTAAAGGATATAAACAAGAGATTCTTTCCCTTCCTTAAAGCACTAGTTCTGTCTAGATAGTATCTAAGTGCTCTGACAGGGCATGAAGTCATATCCTCCGTCAAGTCTGAGCCCAAAAAAGGTTTAAGAGCTAGAATGACGACTGGTTTGAGCAAAACTGGGCAATCAGAAGCCAACTGATCCTTTGCTAAGAAGGCAGGAGAAGGAGAAATAGTGATCTCCTTCCAGTGAGGTTTTGTGTCTGAGGGAAGAATATGTCCAAGCATGCACCTCCCCCCTCCTTTTGCAAGATGCCAAAGTCATCAGGAAAACAGTCTTGAAAGCCAAAATCTTACGACTTGCAACCTTCAAAGGTCAAAAGTCAAAGACAAAAGAACCAAAGATAGGTCCCAAGAGGGAATACCCCTATTTGCAATGGGTTTGTCCCTGTGAAAGCTCCCTTCCTGGCCAAAATATCCCAAAGATTAGCTATTGCAGTACTATAGCCAGCAATTGTGGCAGGATCCATCCTTTAGAGGCTCAAAAGGGGCCTTAGTCAAAGCCATGAGGACTAAAGACAGATCCCAGGCTTATCTCAATAAAAGCTCGCAATAAGTCTGTTCAGATTCAAACATTTGCTAACCTCCTGGCCAAAATGATCAGCTATGGCAGCCCTATAGCCAGCAGTAGTGGCAGGCTTCAGATTTTTAATAGCAAATAAGTGATTCAAAATTCTGCTGAGATAGTAGGCTCTGAGCTGACCACCTGATTCTGTTGGCACCAGAGTTCAAAAAATGGACCACCTTAACTCAGATTCTTCTAGATGAGGGTCTTTGAGGTGCCTTAATTCTATCTGCCACTTGCTCAGAGAATGATTCAAGTGATTCGGAGGTGTCTAGGTGCCAAAACATGCAGATTCAGATACATGAGATTCTGATGGAACTTCTGACTGAATGGTTGCTTTAACTGATGAGGCCAGTGAGATAGTTGTAATGGAGGTTTGGTTGACAGATTCACTAGATCCCAAAACCAATGCATTCTGGGCTACCCTGGTGCAACTACTATCATCTTGCACCTGCAGGTGTTCATTTCCTGTATCACTTTTGGTATGAGTGCTACAGGACAAAAGGCATAGCCGTCCAGACCCTCCCAGGAGATGTTCAATGCATCTATGTTCATAGCATTTGCATCTGGGACTGGTGAGACATAGATTGGTAGTTTGTGATCAAATTTGGTGGCAAACATGTCGACCAATGGTGTGTGCCAAACTTTGCAAATTAGACTAAATATTTGAGGATGAAGAGACCATTCTGTCTGAATAATTTTGTCTTTCCTGGAGAGACTGTCGGCTATGACATTGAGGCAACCCTGAATGTGTCTGGCTCTTAGGAGTATGTTTCGAGGATTGCAGTAGGCCAAGATGCGCCAAACCAGGAGACACCTGTCCCAAGAGTGTGTTCCCTCTTGTTTGCTCAGATAACTGACTACAGTAGCATTGTGTGTTGCTATCAGAACCCTTTTGTTTAGAATTTTGTTTTGAAAGCTCTTTTAAGGCCAGAAACACTGCCTTTAACTCAAGGACATTGATATGAAGCAATTTTCTTGATCTGTCCAATTGCCACTGACTGTCATGTTTTCTAAATGAGCTCCCCAACCTTAATTTGATGCATTTGTGAAAATAAGGGTATTATGTTCCTGTGGATGAAAAGGATAACCCATTTTTTAGATTTTTTGGATCTTTCCACCACTGAAGATGACTTTTCAGAAAGTTTGAAACAGGAATCTTCAGGTCTAGTGACTGGGGATACTGCCAGTTTGTTTTTAGGTACCACTGGAAAGGGCGCATACGTAACCGACCCATTGGTATTGTCTTTTCTAGGGATGCTGGTACACCTATCAGGGACATAAGCAACCTTGGGGTTGTTTGTGATGCGATCTCCATGTCCTGAACAGATTTTTCTAGAATTTTCAACTTATTTTCGGTTGGAAAGACTTTTCCCTGTATCAAGTCAAAATTTAACCCAGAAAGTCGATTTTTTGTGTAGGTTCGATCTCTGATTTTTCGAAGTTTATCACAAAGCCGAGTTCTTGAATCTCATGGATGAGTTCTTTTGTGTGGAGCTGACACTGGTGTCTGGTATTTGCTCTTAACAACCAGTCGTCCAGGTATTGGTGAACTCGAATTCCGCGAGACTGAAGAACGAGCCTCTTTTACAATCCGCATGAACTATAGCGGTGCAGTCACCAACCGCAATGGCAGTGCTTTGAACTGATACGTTTGCTTGTCTACATGGAAACATAGCCAATGTTGAGAATCTGGGTGTATGGGCACATGAAAGAACGCATCTTTCAGGTCTATCGAAACTAGCCATTCTCCTTTTATGACCGAGTTTCCGAATATCACTGCTGTCCCCATTTTAAAATTTGGAACTAGCAGGCATTTGTCCAGGACACTGAGATCTATCACAGAGCGCCATTTATTGCCGGGTTCTGGTACAAGAAATAATCTGCTGTAAAACCTGGAGTTGTGCAATCCTTGAGGTAGAAAATTGTGCCTTTTTGAAGCATTTGCGACACTCTTAGGTAGCCATGTTTTCCCTGTCTGTAACCGCTTTAAATTATGGGATGTACAGACATGGGCGGATTCGACTGGAGTATTATTCGATAATCCCGTCCTAAGATTTGCACAACTCTTGTATCTGGTATATAGATCTGTGGAAACTGGCCATTAACCATTTGAGACCGAGTTTCTTCATAAAAATTGTCGACTCCATTTCACAGCTTGGAGAGACGTATGCATGTACAGGACACAGAGATCCCCACTGGCCAATGATATTGTAAGATTAATGCAAAGAAAATGACAGGAATGGTCACCTATCCACGCACTAACCTTGCCCAATGCTGATTAACTTCCTTGAATAGACTAAACTTCTTGTGTAGGCTATCCGTACTTAACATTTTATAAAGCACACAACACACCAACGATCTATGTCTTTGAAAAAGCAAATGTTTCCATCTAAAATAAACAGTATTGTGTCAGATATGATAGAGGAAACTATTTTACTGAGAAAATCCAGCGACTTGTAGTCATTTACAGAAGACATTGTGTGTAAAATAACATAGTAAATGTAACACAATATTTTCAGCAGCATGGTGGATTGTTTCCTGTCTGTAGCATCTGCAGTAGAGCCACATGAAAGGGGAGTTTTGATTGGACAGCTACAAAGCACCCATTCAAATACTGCACAACTCTGAGATGGCAAAATATTTTCATATAACATAGCTATTTATACGTATTTCTTCTACTACACCAGAATCCCCATTTCATTGAGGATAATGGTGGGAAAACTTATGTGTTATCTTCCCTGTAATGAACTATGAATAGAAGAACTAGTAAATGGTCCCCAAGCCAGTTGTAGATTTAACACAAGGCAATGGAGGAATGTAACTGTCTTGATGCCTGGTTAATAAGGTGATGGCCAACCTTGATAAAACCTCTGTAGTAATAGATCTTCTAGGACTGACTGTTTTCCAGGCTACAGAAAAACTGCTAAATACTGTTATGGTAGAGTATTATTGAACTCCACACTCTGAAAGCAATTTGCGTTTCTTAGAGGGGAAGATCCTTCAGATAATGAATGTTTTACTGTCGACCTTCTTCATAAACTTCACCAGGACCTCAATGAGGGGCTTCCCATTAGAAGCACTGATAAATGTTTTGGAATCGAGATGAAAGGTCATCTTCTTTGTTTTCACCAAGTGGAGAAGGTACCAGCCTTCTGGAGGTTTAATTACTGACCCCAGAAAACGAATTGTAATCTGACCAGCTATCAAATCTAAATGTCATCTGGTGTTGGAAAAGCAAACTCTAGTAGTTCTACTGCCAGCTGTTTTTCAATCGCAGTAGGCCTCTTAATGCTGTCATTTTCAGGAAAATGTGGCCAGTTCAAAGACTTCTGTTGGACAACCCCCATAAATAAAGAGGTAGGAAGCTTGAACTAAAAAATTGAAGAATCTTCTGTAGTAGATCCTCTACCAACGACTGTTATACAGCCAAGGGGGATCTAAGAATGCTGTCATGGATTACTCAACCCTCAGCATGTAATATTGTACTTCAGATCTGTAGAATAGGAAGTCTTAAACTTCTTTCTTCTTAGCACGAACTCTATGAATTCTAAAAGAACGCATCTGCCATCTTGGAAACGGGCAGAGTTGAAAAAACTTCACGTGTTGCCTCCTCAACGACCAAAAATTGAAATGAGGATCTCTCGACAAAGTCCAACCGACAATGTGTTGTGCGCATGCGCACCTATCACTAACTACGGGGTTCACCTCTCGAACAAGAATAATTTTTAAATATTCTTGTTGGTCGCCGCGTTTTGCCTCCACAAAACCAAGTAAGCATTTGTGAGGATAAGGTAAGGCTATTTTACGCAATAAAAATAAAATTGATCAATGATCATATACATTGGTAATTTATTGTGTAACTGGATTGTCTTTCATTAATTTAGGGGTGGGTGAAAATTGGTACATGGGTGTGAATTGATCCACCACCACTATTGTTTCATGCTTGAATTCTTTGCTTGAATTCCTTTTTCATGACACTTCCGTAACTAAAAAAAATAGTATCACAGATGCCCATACCCCACAGCCCAGGAAAAGAGTTTACAACACGATGAGATACAAAGGAAGTGACATAGAACAAAGATCAGTATACTTTCAAAGCATACAGTGTGACATGATGTTGCACTCCTACACTCCTAACTAATGCACCTACCAGGTATCAACTTCCTGTACCTTACGGTTTCCCAAATATAGCCTGGGCAAGATTTTAAAGGTCAATGTCATTACGGCAAGCTCAAAGATCAAATCAAGGTCATGCCAAGCTGCTGCAACCCAACACCCCCTAACCAATGTCCATACCAAGTATCAACTTCCTATACCTTACGGTTTCCAGATTAGTCCAGAAAAATTTTAAAGGTCAATATCACTACAACAAGGTCAAAGGTCAAAACACGGTTACACAATGACATTGCACACCTACACCCCCCTAACCAATGTTCCTACCAAGTAACAACTTCCTATACCTTATGATTTCTGAGATATAGTCCAGATAAGATTTTAAAGGTCAAGATCACTACAGCAAGGTCAAAGGTCAAATCAAGGTCACATCATGACAGTGCACACCTACATTCCCCAACCAATTTTAATACCAAGTATTAAAATCTTACACCTCAGGGTTTGTCAGGTTGTAGGGTAAAAAGAAATCAAAAAATCAAAATCTTACTTTTCATCAAGTTGAACATGGTAGGACAATAGAGGAACTACTACATACCTAAACATATAGAGTTAAAATAAATTTAGATCTCAAAGTATTTTTCATAACTGTTACTGTGTCTGAATCAACAGATCAGATAAAAAAAACTGTGTATAATTGGACTTTTGGTAAAAACATTTCGTAAATATAAACTTCACTCTAAAACACATGGTTTGTGCTATGGAAACTTTCAGACTTTAACCACAAATTCATCAACATAAGTACTTAAACATTTTACCCTCATGTGCTAAAATGAACAGGAAAAGGTTTTTGAAAACAAAAACAGAGCTTCCCAATGGCTCGACATTTTGATAGTATTGACATATATTCAAAATAACTCCCTCCTAAGGTAAGTAGTTTTGGCTGAGCCGTGATGACAAGCTGGTGTACCTGAAAAAACTTATTTCTGATCATGTGACCTTGAAAAAGGTAAAAAATTAGAATGTGGAAAAATTTCCCAACACCTAAGGTACATAACTGCCCAAAATGGTTAGAATTCACCCACTAATAAGGGAGACAATAATGCGATGGCAGTGGTGAAACTTTACATGGAAACAATTGGGTGCCCTTTTCAAGGGATGCTTAATTATTTTTTTAAAACAAGAGGAGAGTGCCCGTGAACAGGCACTGTGTCAGTTGACTGAGTGTTTTTGATTTGTGAAGGTGATAATGAGAGGAAAGCATAATTATCAGGGAAAGTGCTGTACAGAAGTACAGTAAATGGTAACTGAACAGTATGTTTGAAAGAAATTCCGAAGCTGACAGAAGAAAAGGACAAAAAAGTTGTGCCCTGCAAATGGTATTATGAAGGAAAGTAACAAGGTAACTGTTTAAGTGTAAAAAGTAGGTTAAAACATATTTAAAGAAATACTGCAAATGCAATATCCTCGTTCCACCTTGAAGAAGGGGTCCAAGGTCAAATCCAACCACACAAAAACATTCCCAGCCCATGATTTCCTATAGGTTGGTTTACCATCCCAAACCTCTAGGACCAATAATAAGCGAGTTATTAGCACTTTTAAGTTTGGCTGTCCTCATTTGACCTAGAAGGAGGGGTCCAAAGGTCAAAACTGACCACACCAAAAGAATCCCAGCCCATGATTTCCTATATGTTGGTTTACCATCCCAAACTTCTAGGACCATTAATAAGCGAGTTATAAGCACTTTAAAGTTTGGCTATCCTCAATTGACCTTGAAGGAGGAGTCCAAGGTCAAATCTGACCACACCAAAAGAATCCCATCCCATGATTTCCTATATGTTGGTTTACCATCCCAAACTTCTAGGACCATTAATAAGCGAGTTATGGGCACTTTTAAGTTTGGCTATCCTCGTTTGACCTTGAAGGCAGGGTCCAAGGTCAAATCCGACCACACCAAAAGATTCCCAGCCCATGATTTTCTATAGGTAGGTTTTCCATTCCAAACCTCTAGGACCAATAATAAGTGAGTTATAAGCACTTTTTAGTTTGGGTATCCTCGTTTGACCTTGAAGGAGGGGTCCAAGGTCAAATCGGACCACATCAACAGATTCCCAGCCCATGATTTCCTATATGTCTGTTTACCATCCCAAACCTCTAGGACCAATAATAAGCGAGTTATAAGCACTTTCAAGTTTGGCTATCCTTGTTTGACCTTGAAGGAGGGGTCAAAGGTCAAATCTGACCACACCAAAAGATTCACAGCCCATGATTTCCTACAGGTTGGTTTACCATCCCAAACCTCTAGGACCAATAATAAGAGAGATATAAGCACTTTTCATGACTGACAAAGAAACACCTGTGGTGGCCATCTTGTTTTTCAAAATGAGGCCAAAAATATTCCCAGGCAACATTTTATGGTTATTAATATATCCTGCAAACTTGAGAAGGGTAGCTATAATATTTTTTTTTTCGTTAGAGCAGTAATGGTGAAATCTCTCTACACACTGCGGCTATCCAGTGGATACAATGATTTACTCGACAGTGAGAACCTGAAATTAGCTATTGCTCAGCTATGCCATGACATACAGGTCCGCAATTTCACTATGTTATAGCTGACCAAAAATTACGTGAATAACATATTTAAACAAAATACTCTAAAATGCAATAGTTTTCAAGTTACAACTGATTTACTCAATAGTGATAACCTCAAAGTAGCTATTACTCAGCTATGCAATGAGCTACATGTCTGTAATTTCACTATGTTATAGCTGACCAAAAAGTAGGTGAACAGCATATTTTAACAAAATACTCCAAATGCAATAGTTTTCAAGTTACAACTGATTTACTCAATAGTGAGAACCTGAAAATAGCTATTGCTCAGCTATGCCATGAGTTATAGATCTGTAATTTCACTATGTTATAGCTGACCAAAAAGTAGGTGAACAGCATATTTTAACAAAATACTCCAAATGCAATATTTTTCAAGTTACAACTGATTTACTCAACAGTCAGTACCTGAAAATAGCTATTGCTCAGTTGTGCCATGAGCTACAGGTCTGTAATTTCACTATGTTATAGCTGACCCAAAAGTAGGTGAACAACATATTTACACAAATTTCTGTAAATGCAATAGTTTTCAAGTTATAAGTGATTTACTCAACAGTGATAACCTCAAAGTAGCTATTACTCAGCTATGCCATAAGCTACAGATCTGAAATTTTACTATGTTATAGCTGACCCAAAAGTAGCTGAATAACATATTTACACAAATTTCTGTAAATGCAATTATAGTTTTCCAATTGCAACTGATTTACTCAACAGTGAGAACTTTAAAGTAGCTATTACTCAGCTATGCAATGATCCACAGGTGTGGAACTTCACTATGTTATAGCTGACCCCAAAATAGGTGAATAACATATTGAAACAAAATACTCTAAATGCAATAGTTTTCAAGTTATAAGTGATTTACTCAACAGTGATAACCTAAAAGTAGCTATTACTCAGCTATGCCATGAGCTACAGGTCTGAAATTTTACTATGTTATAGCTGACCCAAAAGCAGCTGAATAACATGTTTATACGAAATTCTCTAAATGCAATAGTTTTCAAGTTACAAGTGATTTTACTCATGATGGAAGTTACTGAAAAGCCCAAAAGTAGCTATTACTCACTTAGCTATAGAGACAGACACCCAAGTTACTCACCATGTTGTAGCTCTAAAAAAAGTAGCTGAATAACATATTTTAACAAAATGCTCTAAATGCAACACTTTTCAAGTTATAAGTGATTTAGTGCATGATTTCATGAATTTTAATGCATTAAAAATTATTAAAAAAATTTATTAAAAAAAACTAAGACAGATCCAGGTCTCACACTCACACAAGAGAATCTACCTCTGGCCTAGTACATATATGCAAGATAGGAGAGAAATCCCTGCAATAGTCACTGAGAAAATCGTGATAAAGTGTTGAAATTTTCACACTTTTGGTGGGGGTACCTCCCTTATAATGTCTCTAGCAAACAGACGAACAGACAGATTTGCATGCCTTGAACAATTTTTCATCCTCGATAGATAAGGTATCTTTTAGAAAAAAATAGCATGTCTCTAGGCCTTGTAGTTTTGGAGGAGAAGATGTTCATGCGGACGCGTACGCCCACGCCGCAGAGTGACGACATAAAAACTTAAGTTGTATTAATTAAATAGGCAAGTTCACAAAACTTGCATTCAGCACTTGAAATCATCAAAAAATATACATTGTACCAAACCAAGGAAAATACATTGCCATCAACATGAGCAAATTTAAAACAAAATAAAGCTCTCAAATAAACAAAACCATTTTCATACATAAATTCTCCTTAATCCTAAATATGCTAAAAATTAAAGCTACACAAAATAAGTGAAAAAAAAAATGCCATTCACCAAAACATCATCACGTCCCTCACTTGAAAAAATGAAAACCACCAATATATATGGCAGACATCATTTTTTGTTGTGGCTCCAAAACTATGAAACCCACTGCCAGGAAACAGAGGACACTTCAAACTTCTTTTTATAAATCATTAAAAAATATCTGAAAAAACACTGATAGATAAAACTGACCGATATTCCTTTTGTGGAAAAACCATTCAACAGAAATATATATTACACTACACTATCTCTCTTGGTGGCTCCAGTGCGTCTGTCATATCATAGGAGATTAAGCTCTATAGATGTACTCGGTACATTACACTTTCAGCAAACAACATTACAAAAAAAGTACATAAATACACAAAATATGAGATAAAAATGCAGAATTTCTTCAGGTTTTCCTTCATTTATATGAGCTGACAAGCGAGATTAGGTTATAAAGTATCGTAACCAAAACATGGAAGTTCTGTTCCAATGTAATCGCTATAAAAGTCTGCAAAATGCACGAAAATATGGGATAAAAAAATTTCGTTAAATTTGTTGTAAATTGGCTGTAAAATCTTGTCACGGTACTTAAGTAAAATGCTCTCGATACTGAGATACCAGGCCTACCGACCCATCCCTAAAAATTAATTATCCATAGTAACAGATGTTGGGGAAATAAAAAAATATATTACTAGTCTATATTCCCTCAAAATAAGATAAAATACATCACATGACAATAAAAATAGCATCAGAGATGCCCATACCACACAGCCTGGGGAAAAAGTTTTCAACTCCATGACATATGGAAGTAGTGAAACAATACAAAGACCGAGATACTTTCAGCACAGTGTCACGTATATAAAGGTCCAAATAATGTTTAAGTAGAGAAAATAACATCTAAGAGAAAGAAAATGTATGTAAAGATAAACCACTAAAACAAGACAATTCAATAGCAAGATGACAGCACTAATCAGTACACTAAAAATATGAAGCTGTAAAATTTATTAACTGGAGAATAGCTGTCAATGGAATAGCACCATTATGTAAAAAAGAATACAATAATCAGTTGCAGCAATCCATATATCTTTGTCATAAGACAAAGATGTCTCACATATGGCAGGTGAACCCACTTTGGCAGAGCAAAAAGGTGAAACCATGATGCACACCTACACCCCCTAACCAATGTCCCTACCAAGTGTCAACCTTCTACACCTTATGGAATTGAAGAAATAGCCCAGACAAGATTTTAAAACTCATGGTCACTATGACAAGGTCAAATCAAGGTCACACCATGATGTTGCACACCAACAACCCCTAACCACTATCCGTACCAAGTATCAACTTCATACCCTTATGGTTTATAAGATATAGCCCAGACAAGATTTTATAGATCAAGGTCACTAAGGTAAGGTCAAAGGTCAAATGAAGGTCACACCATGACATTGCACACCTCCACCCCCTAACCAATGTCCCTACTAAGTATCAACTTCCTACAACTTACAGTTTCCGATATATAACCCAAACAAGATTTTAAAGGTCAAGGTCACTATCACGATGTGAAAGGTCAAATCAAGGCTACACCATGACATTGCAAACCTACAACCCCCACCGATGTCCCTACCATGTATCAACTTCCTACACCTTATGGTTTCTGTGATATGACCCATACAATATTTTATAGGTTAAGGCCACTCTGTCAAGATCAAAGGTCAAATCAAGGCCAGACCATGATGTTGCACACCTATACCTCCTAACCAATGTCCTTACCAAGTATCAACTTGCTACACCTTACGGTTTCTGAGATACAGCTTGGACAAGCTTTTTCCCTGACGCCTGCCCTTCCGGACACCATGGGTGAAAACAATACCCCAACAGCCCTCAAGGGCTGTGGGGTAAAAGCACTAAATTAACCTGATGTCTAACAAGACAGCAAGCCAAAAAGCTTGTATTAATAACTGCTGAATCATTGAAAAACATCAGGTGTACTATACATAATAACAATTTCACAAAAAAAAATTAATTATTATTGAAGTAAGTTCCTGTAACAGAAGATATAAACAATATGCACCACTTGGACGGCAGATAACATTGATTACCAAATAAAGTATTTAAATATTTTAGCAATATTATTAATAATATAAATACACTTAGTGCCATAAAAAATAGAAAATAAAAACATTGTAAATACACATCAAAGCATGCTCATGTAAAGAGTGTGACATTAAAGCAGCCTTTCAAGTTGTTTAGACATTATATGACAGACTCCCATAAAGTACTGTACATTCCCAGAATACTACAGATTCTGTGTTTTCTGAATTTCTGAATAATAAATAAAAATACTAAACTACAAACTCACAGACTTTACTGGAAATTCAATTGCAAAATACCCTTTTTTTATTTAAAGGATGTTTTGTGATTCAATCATTGATATAGTCCAAGCAAACACAGTTTATTTCTACTGTAAATTGCAACTTTAATTAGTAAATTTAATTTTTATGAGTTAATATTTTACCCAACAAACAACAGCTATATTCCAGTGCTAGATGACCTAGTTCCTGCCTCACTCGCTAGAGGGATGTGACGTCATAGAATCTTCTTCTTTCCTCTAAAGACTAAGTCTGTAGTAAGATGAATGCGAGGCAGGATGACTGGGAATGTACTCTCTGGTTGAGCCTCCCTGAGGAGCCTCAATTTGCACTGACGCCCGGTCAGATAAAACTTGTTCTATGATTGAAGCAGGTCTGGGGAACCAGGCATGGAGATTGAGATTCACTAGATCCCTGTGCAAGTCTCAGCTGAGTGGTTGGCTCACCTGATTGGTTTGGTGGGGAAAGCAAATGTGTATTTGGGACGACTGATTCACCAGATTCCGAAACTAAGGCATGTTTGGTCAAGCCGGGGCTATCAAGATGACCTTCTTGCACAAGTGATCCTACAATTTGATGATCACTTTTCCCAGGAGAGACACTGGTGGAAAGGCATACAGATCCAGGTCCTCCCAGGACACAGTGAGGGCATCCACTGCCCAAGCCTTGTAGTCTGGCATTGGGTATACAAACTTGGGTAGTTAGTTGTTGTATCTGGTTGCAAATAGTTCCACCTCTGGAGGGTGCCATTCCAGACAAATCTGATCGAACATCTTCTGTAGGAGGGACCATTCTCTGATTGATCTGACTTGCCATGAGAGCTTGTCTGTAATTACATTCAGATGACCTGGAATGTGCCTGGCTTTCAGTACAATCTGTCTAATATTGCACCATGAAAGGAGTCGCCATAGAAGGGCACAATGTGAGTCTGACGTCATACCGCGCTCCTTGTTTATGCAGGCAACCACTGTGGTAATGTCTGTGGCAATCAGCACAGTCTTTCCTAGAACCAGTAGCTCAAAACTTTTTTAGAGCTTACACAACAGGATTAAGTTCCAGCAAGTTTCTGTGTAATCTGTTTTCTAGAACAGGCCAAGACCCGCTTGCTGTGAAGTCCCCTAAGTGAGCACCCCATCCTTCGTTGGAGGTGAATGTAAAGACCTGAAGGGCATGCTGAAGAAGGTGCAATGGTTGACCTGGAAGGACAATTGTCTCCTTGGTCCACCACAGGAGATGAGGGAGCAGAGACCTGTGAACTGAGATTTCCTTTTCCAGGGAACCATCCAATGATTCTTGAGGTGCCACTGGATGGGCCTCATATGGAGATGGCCCACTGGAACCTGTTTCTCTGTCACTCTAAGAAGCCCTAACAGGGACATGAAATGCCAGACATGACAAGAGGGCTTTGACATCAGAGAGGCAAGTTTCTCTTGTCGGGACTCCCACCTGCTTTGGTGGGTCTGACCAGCCAATGCAAGAGGTCGTATTGGTAACCCACAAAGTCAAAAATCTGTTTTGGTTCTGACTTGCTGAGGTTGAATACCCATCTTAAATCCTGACACAGAGTCAGGAGGGACTGAGTGTCAAAGTGGCAAGACTCTTTGGTTTGGGTCCTTATCAACCAGTCGTCTCGGTACTGTTGGATTCTTATACCCCTTGCTTGTTGTCCAGGTGAGGCCATGATCACAATAAAGTTAAATGAACACACCAGAAAACAAAACACTGATGATTCTATGAAATATCCACTGAAATAAAATATTTCCCAAAAAGGTTGACTTCAAAAACCACCCTAAACGAAAAAGATGCTAGGATGGGACATCCCTCTAGCAAGTGAGGCAGGAACTAGGCCACCTAGCGAGCAGATTACACTATACCAATCAGGCCAGAGGTAAAACTCAGGATGTATTTTTCTTACATTTGGCGAGACCAGCTAGCGGCGGACTATAGCTGGTGTCTGTTAGTTAATACGTATTAATGCAATAAAAACATCATTTAATGTTCTATTTAATTGTTTCTGTTTATTCTTGGTTTTAAATTTTGCTTTTGCATTTGTATCACAAGACCACATTCAAAGAGTGTAACAGCAGACACTGTCTCTCTGTAAAGTACTCCCGCAACCTCCAATGAGATGCATTTTCTTGACTATGCAGCTTTCCATTTTACAACAATTATTTTTCCCAGAAAATAAGAATTTTAAATTCATTGAGAATTTTCAACTTGTAAAGGTAATAATGGCAAATTGGAATCAACAGCTATGTATAAAACCGAAAGAATTAGTATTTTCGTTGTTATTCCACAAGACATTATTTTTAGAAAAAAAATGTATTATAAATACACTTCTCTGGAAATTTTGATGAATTCTTATTCTTGGAACCTTTTTTATTTTCACAGTTTTTCACTTAGAAAATGACTGTAGTCGAAGAAAATTCATATTCTAAAGATAAGAATGTTTGCGAATTTAGCCCTATTGTAAACTACATATTAAGAACAATGGTTAGCAGACGTATATCAACATTGCTCTTTTTAACGATACAAAATCATAAAGTAAACTTTTTTACATATTTTTCAAAGATCATGTAACAGACAATAGTCTTTTACTTTGCATCTTGATGTACAGTTAAATACTCAAAAATCAGTGACATTTCCTCATCAGAAGATCAGATAGTTCATCTAAAGGTTCGAAGCAAATATTGAACAGCATATCAATTGTATGCATGTAAGAAATAATTTTTTACCCAAAGAACTTGGTATTTCCAAAAAAATCGAACTGCATATACAGCAAAATGATTAAAGGCACTTGTGATGAATGAGAATGAACACATATCACATACGTAGCAGACAGTTAACTAAACCTGACTATCTATTTACAACACTTCAGTGATGGTGACTTCTTTTCATACAGATCATTTCTGTGCTTGTCTATTTCTGAAAAAAAAAATACTAAAAGAAAATAGAATAAAAATACACACATTGACAGCAACAGGCCATAAACAAGTTTAAACATATGCTACAACAGAATACAACCAAAGTTTTATATTTCCATTACATACAGCATATTTCAACTTATAAACACCACGGGGCGATGCATTTTTCAAATGGGGGAAGAGGGGGCTACTATTACGGATAAAAAACAACTCAAGAGTAGTATGGGGACTGGTGCTCGATCCCTAAACTACTCAAGAGTGGGCAATAAATAGACACTTTACAACCTGCATCTCAATTGTCGGCACTTATAATTGTGGGAGAACTTAAAAATATTGGAAACAAACCTTAAATCTGGAGAAATTATAAATATTATTTCGTACTTTTGTAGATTTTTAAGGCATTCTTATCAAAGCTGCAATATTTTGTTTGGACATTTTTGTTGCCTACTGGTTATACAATCAGGTATGTACTAAATCTCTTTCTTTTCAGAATCCTAGAATTGCAAGGAAGGAGTGGGGTGGGTTTAATAGGGAGTGGCTGTTTGTATGGTGAAATACAGTATCCATTTTCATTATAGCTGCTGCAACATTGGTACATCAGTAGAAATAAACAGACTTGTCAACCTTATCCCCCAATCACACCACAGGCAGTGCGTCCCCATGGTTACAGGTTTTAATTGGCGGCCGAACCTCCTCCAGGGATGCCTCATACTTTAAGAGATTTGGAGTATCCACCACACTATAAGTGGTATAATCAATGGCCACGGTGGCAGAGTGGTAACACTCTCGCCTCCCACCTCTGAGGCCGGGGTTTGGTTCCCAGCAGGGCCTCAAGTGGGACAGCTGGTAGTTACTTGCCGTTGGTCAGCAGTTTACAGTACAGAACCCTGACGAACTGTATGTACTGGTTTCCTCTGCCCTTCCCACTACCCGTCGTGATATGACCTGTACAGAATTGAAAGCGATGTAAAACCCCCAATAAATAAATAAACCATGGTTATAGGTGTTGGTCAAAACACCCCAGTCCTTTATCTACCGTCTAAGGTTCGTATGCGATGTTGCAACCTTATATACACCGTGGACTACACCTTCAGTTACTGAAGCAAGAAATTCATCTGCGTGTGCTCACATTCATCTGTGCTTGCTCATCATGGTGAGGTGGTCAGAGACGGAAATTTTTAACAATTTAAAAGTTCCATAGAGCGCCCGAGGTACTGAACATTTAGCCATTATGTCACAAATTCAGATCAAAACAGGGGACAGTAGTTGAAGGACATGGGCGTTTTGTCTAACACCTATAACCATAACTGCCTGTAGTGTGACTGGGGTATTGGGATTTACAAATACATTTCAAATACACAGCGCAACCTCCATTATCTGACCATGCTGGGGCAGTAAGATTTTGTTTGGATAAAAAAAGAATTGTACTTAATATTATAATAAATTTCACAGGGGAAATAATGTTCACACAACATTGGGTAATATCGTACCAGATCTGGCAACAGTTTTCAGTCGGTTTTCAACATTCCAAAGTGAGATTTTGAATTATCTTATTAAACTTTACAGTAAAGTCTGGCATCCGTGTTTTGTTTTACCAATAGGTTATTCAAGCTAAAATTAAAAAAAATGGAGACCTTTATCACACAATTTGATTGAAAATATTTTCATGTTAAGAAGAGAAAATTTTCATATATTTCAGTAGTCAGTCAACATGGGTGATATTTCAATGAAATTGCTTGGAGAGTGACAGTACCATCTTGGGCTGTGAGCAAGTGCCCATTACTCAAAATTGGATTATTCACGTGGAAACTTACAACAAGGGTACACGTAAAGCTATTAAATAATCGTATATTTCTACAAATAATAACATGGGAGAAACCTAATTTTTAGTCAGATGTGTCTACCTAACTTTTATTCACACAAGGTTGAAATTCAAGTGGAAACTTGCTACAAGGGTACATATAAAACTATCAAAACATCATTTATTTCCACAAATAATAACATGGGCAAGACCTAATTTTCAGTCAGATGTATACCAAAGTGTGGATTCCTGGATTCAGCGACAAAAAGCCCTCCCCCCACATTGTAATTGCCCCTCTTTTACATTTGAAATTCACCTCTCTTTTAAGTCCTCTTTTACAGTTGTCAAAAGCTTTTATGTATCTTAACAAGAGGAGAGTGCCCGTGAACGGGCACTGTGTCAGCTGACTGAGTGTTTTTGATTTGTGAAGGTGATTAGAGGACAGAATAATTATCAGGAAAAGGGCTGTACAGAAATACAGTAAATGGTAACTGAACAGCAAGTTCGAAAGAAATTCCGAAGCTGACAGAAGAAAAGGATAAAAAAGTTGTGCCCTGTAAATGGTATTATGAAGGAAAATAACAAGGTAATTGTTTAAGTGTAAAAAATAGGTTAAAACATATTTAAAGAAATACTACAAATGCAATATCCTCGTTCGACCTTGAAGAAGGGGTCCAAGGTCAAATCTAACCACACAAATACATTCCCAGCCCATGATTTCCTATGGTTTACCATTCCAAACCTCTAGGACCAATTATAAATGAGTTATAAGCACTTTTAAGTTTGGCTATCCTTGTTTGACCTTGAAGGAGGGGTCATTGAAGGTCAAATCTGACCACAACAAAAGATTCCCACCCCATGATTTCCTACAGGTTGGTTTATCATCCCAAACCTCTAGGATCAATAATAAGGGAGATATAAGCACTTTTCATGACTGACAAAAAACACCTGTGGCGGCCATCTTGTTTCTCAAAATGAGGCCAAAAATATTCCCAGACAACATTTTATGGTTATTAATATATACTGCAAACTTAAGAAAGCTAGCTATAATATTTTTTTTCATCAGAGCAGTAATGGTGAAATCTCTCTCTACACACTGCGGCTATCCAGTGGATACAATGATTTACTCAACAGTGAGAACCTGAAAGTAGCTATTGCTCAGCTATGCCATGACATAGAGGTCTGCAATTTCACTATGTTATAGCTGACCAAAAATTCTGTGAATAACATATTTAACAAATTACTCTAAATGTAATAGTTTTCAAGTTACAACTGATTTACTCAACAGTGAGAACCTCAAAGGAACTATTACTCAGCTATGCAATGAGCTACATGTCTGAAATTTTACTATGTTATAGCTAACCCAAAAGTAGGTGAACAACATATTTAAGCAAACTACTGTAAATGCAATAGTTTTCAAGCTACAACTGATTTACTCAATAGTGAGAACCTGAAAATAGCTATTGCTCCGCTATGCCATGAGCTATAGGTCTGTAATTTCACTATGTTATAGCTGACCCAAAAGTAGGTGAACAATATATTTTACAAAATACTCCAAATTGCAATGGACAATTGCTTATCCGGTCGGCGCAGACCGGCCCGCCAAACGCCAGAAAAAGACGTCCTGTGTTGCCACTAGCTGGCCGGTCCGTAGTACTGTGCACTCCCCAGATGGCGCCTCGTACTTCCTTCCTGTCTAGACAACCTGACGTCATAGCATCTTTTTCGTTGTCTAAACCTATTAGACCCCTAGTAAGCTGATAGCGGGGTCGGTGGGAGGGTCTTGTGTGTCCATTGGATAGGGTATTAACTTATAAAAATTTAATTTACTTATTAAATTTGCAATTTTATTGCGTTAATACATCCTATCCAATGGACAATTGCTGAATAACTACCGCTTGGTCGGCGGGTAAGTTACTAGGGACTTATGTGAACTCACAAGTAATAGCAAATTTTAAACCTACGGTCTAGGCTGACTTCGTCAGAAGACCTATAGGTCCAGGCCTGGGTTGACTTTAAGGTCAGGAAACCCTGCAAGGCCATGGTCGGTTGCCAGCAGCCGGTTACCGGGGCTATACCGCCGTCGCCCCCCCCCCTTTTTTTTGCAGACCTGCTCTGAGGTAGGGGAAGAGAGGGATGAGTTCAGTCCCAGAATGCAAATAAACCTCCCGAAGGAAGCACGCCACACTTAATTCTTATGTACATGAAGAACTGTTATGCACATATACAAATCTCCTCAATCTAAGGGCCACTTGTGGGTCTGCTGAGCAGCCACTACCTAGCCCAATTGGTAAAGCTCCGAATCAGCCCAAGCCCCGACCTTCATATAGAACTGTGTGAAGGTATTGTGACTTCAGTGGTGGGCTGACAAGATTGGATCTAAGGAGACTCCCGACTGGAAGACCTCAGAAGCAGCCAAGGCCCTGACATCATGGGCTTTAACCTGATGTTAAAAGTGTGACTCCTGGTCAGAGAGCTCATAACATAGGATCACAGTCTGTTTGATCCAAGAGGAGATAGTGGCAGGTGAGATGTCTTTGTTGAAACCTTTCTTAAAGGAGACAAAAACCACCTCCTTATTCTGCCTGATGTCTGAGGTCCTGTCCAAATAGTAGCACAATGCTCTGACCAGACAGAGGGACCTGTCAGACTTGAGGGATCTATCCAGAGTCGGGGCCAGGGCTGTTATAACCCCAGGGGCCACACTGGACACTCTATGGCCAGCTGATTCTAGGATAGAAAGCTGGGTGATGGATACAGGGACACCTTTGACCAATCGGATTGGTGTCCAATATATCAGTTTTGCCAGACATGAATCTCACTTTTGCACTTGCCCGACCCAAGGGCCAAGAGGAATACCGTCTTGAAGGTCAAATGCTTCAAGGGGGCCTCCTTGATTGGATCAAATGGATTCTTAGCTGGTGCACGGCCAGTAAGAAGTTCCAGGAGGGTATGCCACTCCTGCCTCTGGGTCTGTCTCTGAGGAAACTATCCAGGAGACGAGCGAGATTTTCGTCCTTACTGATGTTGAAGGGTGAATTTCCAGTTATCAACAATGGGTGACCTATAACCATCAATGGTGCTGGGCTGTTTGCCAAGCATGTATCTCACTTCTACGCTTGCCCGAACCCCGGGCCAAGAGGAAAACTGCCTTGAAGGTCAAATGCTTCAAGCAGGCCTTTAACTGGTTGAAAATGAACCTTGTCAGCTGGTGCAAAAACCAGGGAGAGGTTCCAGGAGGGGGTTCCCCTCCGGCCTTTGGGTCTGTCTCAGTGGAAGCTATCCAGGAGACGAGTGAGATTTTCATCCTTACTAACATTGATGGGCAAATTCTAGACTATCAGCAATGGCTGACCTGTAACCATCAATGGTACTCGGGTGCAACTTCCTGTCCTGAAACAGGTACCTAAGGAAGTAAACAACTGACTTAACAGGTGGTGCCCGAAGTCCACCTGATGAATGATACATCACTTGGTAAAAAATGACCCATTTGCCTCATAGACTGATCTGATTGACCCCCCTTTGAGGAGCCTCAATTCTTGCTGCCACTGCCTCAGACAAGTCCTGCTCCTCGATTGCTGAGGCTCTAGGAGCCCTGCATGGAGACTAAGATTTGTCAGATTTCTGTGAGGGATCTGATCGAATGGCTGTGAACAGGCTGGACAGATTGGGCAGGCTCAGTGGGATGTGGCTGGACATGGCCACTAGATCCCAAAACCAAGGCATATTGGGCCACCCCGGAGCAATCAGAATGATTCTTTTACATGGGGAGTTTTGCAACTTCTCCACCACTTTGCCCAATATGGCTGATGGTGAGAATGTGTATGCTTTTAAATCCTACCATGGCCGACTGAGCACATCCACTGCTGTGGCCAGGGGATCCGGTACCAGTGACACAAAACAGAGGTGACTTGTTGTTGAACCTCGTGGCAAATAAGTTTATTTTGGGCCGGTGCCACCTACTGCATAGAGTGGAAGACCTCTGGAAGGAGAAACCACTGTTGGGATGGTCTGGCCTAGCCTGGACAGCCTGTCTGCTACCATATTAGGCCGGCCTGGAATGTGTCGTGCTTTAGAGTCACTTGTTTCCTGGTACACCAGGTCAAGATTCTCCATAGTAGGGCACAAAGTGGGCCCGACCTCATTCCTCCTTCCTTTATGTATGACACTACTGTGGTGTTGTCAGTTGCTACAAGTACTATCTTGTTGAGCAAAGGTCGTGGAACTCTTTTAAAGCCAGAAAGGCTGCTTTAAGTTCTAGATAGTTTATATACAACTGGCTTCCCGGAGGGGACCAGGGTGCTCTTGCCAAGTGCTCATCTAAGTGAGCGCCCCACCCTTCTATTGATGCGTCTGTAAATATTTGCAGAGCATGTTTTATTGGGTGCAATGGTTGGCCTGTAAGTGCGTTGTCTTCCTTCAGCCGCCATTGTAAATGGGGGTGCAGGGACCTGGGGACTTGGATCACCTTTTGCAGTGATTCTGGATACCCTCCAGTTGTTTTTGAGATGCCACTGTATGGGTCTCATATGAAGTCTGCCTAGATTAACATACTCTTCTGTAGATGTTAGTAACCTATCAAGGACATGAATTCCCGGACCGGGCAAGCCGGTAGGGATAGCAGTTTTAACAGTCTCTTGAAGGTTCTGTCACCAGTCCAGAGTCGGTCGGAACCGATCAGACCTGAAGTCGAACTGGTAGCCTACAAAATCGAAGTCTTGTTTGGGCTCCAGCTCTGATTTCTCTAAGTTCACCAGCCAACCTAGTTGCGGACACATTATTTACTAGGTCCTGTGAATGTTGGAGACAAGCCTGGTGGGAGCTGGCTCTCACCAACCAGTCGTCTAGGTACTGGTGGCTTCTTAAATCCTTGTGTATGGCCATCAATTTCACCTGCTTTGGTATCACGGTGAACTCCAAAGGTGCTGTGGACAAACCGAATGGCAGGGCCTTGAACTGGTATGCCCGACCTTGGATGTGAAATCTCAGGCATTTCCTGGATTGTTCTTGTATAGGTATATGGACGTAGGTGTCCCTCCTTCAACATTTGTACTACCTAGGGTCCAGTCCCCAAGGCTTCCTAAGTTCCCAAAAAGGGCTTAGTCTGGACCCTATAGGCAGATTGTGTGCCACATTTGGGACATTTGGGTATTCTGACACAACTTTTCACATTAATAGACTCTTCGCCCCGAGCCGGCAGCCTGCAAGGTGCAGCATTTACAGAGCAATTGTCATTTGTGAGATGTCTGACCCCTGGCCGGACATGATGACAAAATTTATTATCTCTCCAGTCAAGTCCAGCACCGATAACAGGTTTTTTTTTTTTTTTTTTTTTTTTTGAGAGGTGTGATAAGGGAAAGTTGCCTGGCAGTAGCTTGGGACACTGTCATATCACCAAGCCCACTGAGTGGTCTAAGAATTCTCTGTAACCAAATTTACCTTAGGCAACTCTGTCCGGTACCAGGACTCCATATCCGGTACTTTACTGTAACCAGTAATTCTCTGTAACCGGCAAAAAACTGGCAGGCTGGGTAGCCAGCACCCTGTTAGTATACTTTGTAACCAGTAGGTTGAAGCAAGTGCACAAGGCTGTGTAGCTAGTACCAGCCGGCACACTCAGTAACAAGTTGTTGAAGCAAGTGTACAAAGCTGTGTAGCCAGTACCAGTCGGTACACTCTGTAAGTAGTTGTTGAAGAAGGCTGTGTATCCAGTACCAGCCGGTACACTCTGTAACCAGTGGTTGAAGCAAGTGTACAGGGCTGTGTAGCCAGTACCAGTCGGTACACTCTGTAAGCAGTTGTTGAAGAAGGCTGTGTAGGCAGTACCGACCGGTACACTCTGTAACCAGTTGTTGAAACAAGTGTACAGGGCTGTGTACCCAGTACCAGCGGGTACACTCTGTACCTAGCTGTTGAAGTAAGTGTACAAGGCTGTGTAGCCAGTACCAGCGGGTACACTCTGTACCTAGTTGTTGAAGCAAGTGTACAAGGCTGTGTAGCCAGTACCAGCCGTACACTCTGTAACCAGTTGTTGAAAACAATTTAACAACTATCTTCTGTGTTGAATTCAGCTTGCTGTAGGTTTCCTCCATTAATTGAAGTATTTCTTAAATCGCACGTCTTGTTTGAAGATATGACAGTTGCTGGGAAAGCCCTTGTAATCTATTTTTAGAAACACTTGGTGTTCGGTGTGTCACGTGACCAGCCTGCTGGTCGGAAAGACACGCGATTGGCTGATTGGAGTTCGTCAGTTGCTGCGTTCTTTTGTGATAATTAAACATGCAAATGCGCAGTATACTGCTCATCCACAAACCCCACTACCGACAACGAAGGTCGGTTCATGAGAGAAGGACTGGTATCGCAGTAGATGTAAGTTGTGAAGAACGCAGTTCCGACCTTCCTGGTCGGTGAAAACACGTGACCAGCTTCGTGATTTGGTCGGAAGGACACGCGATTGGCTAACTGGAGATGACATCAGTATTCGCGTTCTTTGTGCGATGCTTTACTGGCAACTTTACAGTCCACAAAACCCCACTACCGACAACAAGGTCGGGTCTGTAAAGCAGGGACTGTAGTCACAGTAGACGTGAGTTCTGAAGAACGCACTTCCGACCTTCCTGGTCGGTGAAAACACGTGACCTGCTTCGTGATTGGTCGGAAAGACACGCGATTGGCTGACTGGATATGACGTCAGAGGTCGCGTTCTTTTGAGCTGGCCGGCCAGCTGATGCTTTTAAAGCAGAGAAGCCTGGACCAGTGCGCTCTGTAGATGAAATTCCTTCTCTCTTTCATGATAAAACCAGTGAGCTGGCCATCCACAACCCCCACTACCGACAACAAAGCCGGGTCTGCAAGGGAGGGACTGATATCACCTTCTATTGTGAGGTTGGAAGAACTGGAGCTTGCCGGTCGACTAATGCTTTACAAGCAAAGATGTCTGGACCAGTGCGCTCTGAAGAAATCTGAAGAATTCATCTCTTGCTGCTGATGTACATATATATAAGCTTACCGGTCGAGTAATGCTTTAAAGCAAAGATGTCTGGACCAGTGCGCTCTGAAGAAATCTGAAGAATTCATCTCTTGCTTCTGATGAAAAAACACCAATACTCGAGCTAGGCTGGTGTGACTGATGCTATACAGCAGAGAAGTCTTTACCAGTGCGCTCTGAAGAATGCACCTTCGTATGCGGAATTCCTTCTATTTACAGTGTTAAATACTACATAGAAGTTTTCCGTGATTTCCATTTGTAGTACTAGAGAAGACGTTTCTATGGTGATTGTAGCTGAAGGTACATTCAAACTAAAAGACACGGATAAAAATACCTTGTAAGTAGAATATCCATTATTTTCTTTAGAAATTGTCGATCTGCCCCGAACAACACAAAGGTTAAAGGGAGGAAACTAGCAAAATGGCTGCCTTCATATTTCTCGTCGATCACTGCCCTATCCTCAACACTAAATTGAGTCAACTAGGGAGCGTTTCCAGCAGATTTCTAAATGTATATCCGTGCTTGATCAGTAGGTAACACTTCTACACTGAACATATCAATATATAAGGTTAAAAATCCGTCATAATGCACACTTTTCCTTAAAATATCTGGAGATTGTTGAAAACACGTTCGCACAGTACACGCGCCAAACAAAAAAGATGCTATGACATCAGGTTGTCTAGACAGGAAGGAAGTACGAGGCGCCATCTGGGGAGTGCACAGTACTACGGACCGGCCAGCTAGTGGCAACACAGGACGTCTTTTTCTGGCGTTTGGCGGGCCGGTCTGCGCCGACCGGATAAGCAATTGTCCATTGGATAGGATGTATTAACGCAATAAAATGCAATATTTTTAAAGTTATAGCTGATTTACTCAACAGTCAGTACCTGAGAATAGCTATTGCTCAGTTGTGCCAGGAGCTATAGGTCTATAATTTCACTATGTTATAGCTGACCCAAAAGTAGCTGAATAACATATTTGCACAAATTTCTGTAAATGCAATAGTTTTCCAATTATAACTGATTTACTCAACAGTGAGAACTTCAAAGTAGCTATTACTCAGCTATGAAATGAGCCACAGGTCTGAAACTTCACTATGTTATAGCTGACCCCAAAATAGGTGAATAACATATTGAAACAAAATACTCTAAATGCAATAGTTTTCAAGTTATAAGTGATTTACTCAACAGTGATAACCTAAAAGTAGCTATTACTCAGCTATGCCATGAGCTACAGGTCTGAAATTTTACTATGTTATAGCTGGCCCAAAAGTAGCTGAATAACATATTTATACGAAATTCTCTAAATGCAATAGTTTTTAAGGTACAAGTGATTTTACTCATGATGGAAGTTACTGAAAAGCCCAAAAGTAGCTATTACTCACTTAGCTATTGAGACAGACACCCAACTTACTCACCATATTGTAGCTATGAAAAAAGTAGCTGAATAACATATTTTAACAAAATGCTCTAAATGCAACACTTTTCAAGTTATAAGTGATTTACTCAACAGTGATAACCTAAAAGTAGCTATTACTCAGCTATGCCATGAGCTACAGGTCTGAAATTTTACTATGTTATAGCTGACCCAAAAGTAGCTGAATAACATATTTATACGAAATTCTCTAAATGCAATAGTTTTCAAGTTATAAGCGATTTACTCAACAGTGATAACCTAAAAGTAGCTATTACTCAGCTATGCCATGAGCTACAGGTCTGAAATTTCACTATGTTATAGCTGGCCCAAAAGTACCTGAATAACATATTTATACGAAATTCTCTAAATGCAATAGTTTTTAAGTTACAAGTAATTTTACTCATAATGGAAGTTACTGAAAAGCCCAAAAGTAGCTATTACTCACTTAGCTATTGAGACAGACACCCAACTTACTCACCATATTGTAGCTATGAAAAAAGTAGCTGAACAACATATTTTAACAAAATGCTGTAAATGCAACACTTTTGAAGTTATAAGTGATTTAGTGCATGATTTCATGAATTTTAATGCATTAAAAATTATTAAAAAAATTTATTTAAAAAAAAGTAAGACAGATCCAGGTCTCATACTAACACAAGAGAATCTACCTGTGGCCTAGTACATATATGCAAGATATGAGAGAAATCCCTGCAATAGTCACTGAGAAAATTGTGATTAAGTTTTGAAATTTTCACACTTTTGGTGGGGGTACCCCCCTTGTAATGTCTCTAGCAAACAGACGAACAGACAGATTTGCATGCCTTGAACAATTTTTCATCCTCGATAGATAAGGTATCTTTTAAAAAAAACAGCACGTCTCTAGGCCTTGTAGTTTTGGAGGAGAAGTTGTTCACGCGGACGCGGACGCCCACACCGCAGAGTGACGACATAATGTCAGCTGACTGACAAGTCAGCTGACATAAAAATTAGGTCCACAGATTCAGGCCAGGTTTTACATTTTGATGTACTTGTCCTAACAATCAGGCCTGTTTTACCATTCTAACCTTTTAACATGTATGCTGACGTATTACATTATTCAACATTCACTTACTTATTGTGAGATTATTTCCTATTTGCTGTTTACCAGCTGAATGTATGTTCTCAACCTCTTGTAGAATGGCTCGGTCAAACATCAAACACACAATGCGAAAGAAGAATTCTTGAACATTTTCACCTGGAAATAAACAACATAGCATGAAGCCAAGTATTACAACAAAATTAAATGGTACTTTGTTTGTTTTAGGTTTATTTTAATAAATGGCAAAGTTATAGGAAGAATTCTTTTTGAAATAAACATATAAATCACTCCAGAAATAGATGAATTATTTTGTCCCATATTTTAGGCTTGATCACCAGAACTTAGTTTAAAAAAAAGCAAAACCAGAATAAATTAATTAAATAATTATGGTGTTCAATCAAAGCTAAATAAGTGAAATTAGGGTCTGTCTTACTAAATATAGTTCATGAGCACTTTATCTTCATCAGTTCCAAAGTACTTTTGTTAACCATCACAGAAGAGATTTTTTATATAAAATCCTCAGTATATTATTTAACAAAGATCAAAGTTGGGGTTTTACATCCCGTTCAACAGCCAGGGTCATATTGGGACAGGTTCTCAGCATTGCTACTTGTGGGACTTGCACCACACAGAGGTGACAGCCTGTGATTAGATTCCAAAACAAGCTAACCACTAGTCCTATATTATGTACCAGCAATCACATTAAAGACTGCACATTCAATTTCAAATGAAGCAGATATGCTGTAAAAAAGAAACAAGTTTAAAAGGAGTTCTAACTTAATCCAACACCACCAAATATAACACATTGTTTGGCCTTTTCCGTTAAAATGTACCCTCATGAGGAATTCCTAGTCGAATTGACACAAGCTTTCTGCTATGTTTGACAGGAATTCAACTGTGTTTCTGAATTACCTGTTTTGGAAGACACTGCCCAAAACTCAGCTCCCAGGTCATTGGCAACTGCAATGGCTTCCTTCTCTATTTCTTTGTACGTTGTTGCTGACTACAAATTAAAGAAAACTTGTACAATACCAATGAATTACTAATTTAATTCTTTTTTTTTTTTAGGCATTTTCTTTTCAGAGTTAAAAGCAGGCCAACATTACTTCGATGATAATATTAATTACAGCCATGTTTTTTTATCTAATAATTTATGAAGACTTATAAATATAAGGCTGTCGTGGGTGGTAATATTTTAACTTGCATAATCTTTGCCAGCCTAAGAACATCCTTTCTCTGGGTGGTGCCCTGGGTACATATGTAACCAACACTCTTTGTAATACCTCCAACATTCACATGATTTGGTTCTAGTCATAACTACAAGCCCACTAGTATCTGGATGATAAAGTAATATCAAAATATTAAAGTATCATTTCACACCCTAAACTGTATCATTAACGTCTTATGTACAAAAAAATATATATAAACTTTAAACATGATTACAGCAGAATTATAGAATGGCATAAATAAATCTTCCAATCTGTGAAGATAGATGATTAAAAAATGAAAAACACTTTCAAAACAGAATGTTGTGAGTTACTTAAAACCATCTAGTTGCAAGTTGCAACTGACAATAATGTATTGATATTAAAACCTACAGTGCTTTTTCAACTGATACTGAATAGTAACATGATCATTTACTAGTACGTTCTTTTCCAGAAAAAGACTATAACTTACCACAAGATCTTTTTTGGTACCAACAAGGAATACTAGAGGGTCTGTAGCATTCTTGCAAGCATCAATCTTCCATGTTTTTGTATTTGCGAGAGATTCTATTTCACTGAGATCAAAAACCACCATCACCACTGTAATGAGGGAAATATATACCAACAATATAGAAATAAGTGTCAGTGATTTTTTATTATTATTATATATTGTTACTTCTCAAAAATAGTACATAAAGGTTTTATATAAAATTGTGTATTTCACATCCTGTTCAAAAGGTCAAGGTCATACTAGGAGAGGCCTTCTAAATTGCAATATGTGGGAGTAAAAACCTACACAGAAGTGACAGATTGTAATGAGATTCCAAACTTGTTAATCACAAGACCAACAGGGAACTCTTATAAATATATCAAATACTAGTGGTCAGTACCACTATACTTATCAAATACAGTATGTACTAATGCACATTTAATAGTACTACAGTGACTGTATTGAAGAAATAAGCACCTCGTACACTTAGAATTATTACCACTGTACAGAAGAAAGAAATACAACAAACACGGTGAGCAATACAGAGGCATTGAAGAAACAAATAGGTCCAATACCATTGGCTGACCATTTTGAATGTCAAAACCAGTACTTCATATGTGCTTGTCATGAACTAACACCACAAGTGGCAGTGTTAAGGGTCTATCCCAATATGACCAGGGCTCGATGTTTCCAGTGGTCCGGCAGCTCGAGTCTGCCGAAAATTCGACCGGGCTGCCGGTGTACACTGATAGGCTGACCGAAGGGCTACTAGCAAATAAAATGCATAAATACGTACATATTTCGATATATTGTAGCTTTATTTTACAAAACAATGGTTGAAATAGTTCTAATTTCATCATTGTTTACGTCTGCCATGACACTTTTTATTTTCAGCCGTGAACATTCGAAGACAATTATTTTCAGTTGCGAATTCATTCGAAAATAATTATTTTCAGTCATAGATTCATTCCAGTTTTTTTCACGGGGCCTACAGAACTTTACATGATTTTATATTTTAGTCAAGTTTAACTGGAATTAGCAATTTTAATAATATTGGTGTAATTTTAGTTTAAAGTTAATGGTTTGTGTAATTGCAAATTTTTATTGCCAATAAAACAGTGATTCAGATTGTTAACATACTTATTATGACATGTTTATTTGCAGCAGTAAGCCTTGATGAGAACAGTTCATCATAAAATATTTCGGGCTCTTCCTTTGGCCACTGGTCTCCCTAACGCCAACTGTAGGCAGCCCGGTGAGCTGCCAGACAATTTTTCGTAACATCTTGCCCTGATGACCCTGGCTATTGAATGGGACATAAAACTCAACTCTATGTTTCTAAATGACACTAATTTGGTAAAAATAGAGCTTATGAACATAAAGTGAAACAGGAAAACGTTTCTTTATATTCTTTTTAATAAAATATCAACCACAAATAAACCAAAAAATATATTTTCAATGAATGATTCTACAATATTTATCACAGTTTTTGAATATTTTAACCATAAACAAACAAAAAATAGAGGTGAAGCCAGACTATTATTTCAAAGGCTAGGAAAACATTCAGGACATTTTAACCTACTATGGGATAAATTTATTACTAAAGAAATTAAATAATGATCACAGGTGCAATTATTGCCCATTTATGCACTAAAGGATTTCAAATAGTGCACAATACTGGCCCACCAATGTTCACTTACATTTGTCCCTTTCCCATAAAGTGTGAAACTATGACAGCCATCATATTATACTGTTTTCAATGTAAGACCAGAAAATTGATCCCAAAATATTCAAAATTACACTTTTAATTAAGGCAGTTGCACCACCACATAACAACTGCACCCTTGTTATCTGCACAGAGATGACACAATGTTTACAATACACTTCTGGTCTCTATGATATAAAATTCCCAACCACAATGTATCAATTTAACTTCCTATTGCTGTAATATTTAACGCTCGACGATAGGAGAGGGTTATTGTAATCAGTTTGTTTCTGTCTGTCTGTCTGTCTGTCAGTCTGTCTGTGCACCGTTGTGCCCTTATAACTCAAAAACTATATCAACCAATCTCAAATTTGGTGGGGAGGTATTTCATGGGGTACAGACAGATTCTTCCAAATTTGGTGTAATTTGTTTGAAAATTAAAGTCAGGAGAGAGTTTTTCTTATTTCTAATTGGGAATACAGAGTGAAACTGCTTCTCTTCATCCCATACGTAAAAAATCAATACTTTGCTCTTGATGATGTCATTACTCAGTGATGTCACAATACAATTGTCAGTGTGAGGTCACAAACCTAGGTTGTGATACTTGCTGTCTTTAAGTAAAAATATTTCTTTTCATTTTATGTCTTGAAATTGACATAAAGATAATAGAGAGGGAGGTGGTATATTCATCATTTTATTAATTATTATTTCTGTTTTTATTTTCTGTTTTTTTTTCTTTCAATTCCTTGACAAAAAATTACCATGATCTTTAAGCAATATTTTTACCTCCACCAGCAGTTGCAGTTTATGTTTTTGTTTGCTAATTGTTTGTCTCTTTGTCTGATTTTTTTTGTGTGTGTGTGTTTAGATTATTCCAGAAGTAATGAACAGATCTTTATTAAAAATTGGTGGATAGGACCTGGCCAAAGGAAGAACTTACTAAAAGAAGGATCTGGATCTTCTTTTGGATACAAAAAAAAAATCATGAATTTTCAGAGGTCCCATTTCAATGTATTTTTAATGACTTTGGCTTTCTACTTGATATTTCTATGAAGATTAATTTACATGTTTGGTTTTATTTTATTGTCTTCCTTACAATACTTTCTGTCACTTGAGAGACTGGTCACATGGAGTCGAGCGTTTTGCTCTCTCTGAGTGCATCTTGTTTGAATTGTGCTACATTAAGGCATTGAGAAAACTATAACCTCACTTACAGTTGCTCCCTCTGTAATAGGAGGCTGCAATACACTTAAACCTCTCTTGCCCTGCAGTGTCCCATCTGTGAACAGAACACAAATAACAATACAGTACCTCTTTTATTCAACCTTCTATAATCCGAATACTGAAGTTAAATGAACCCATACAGACTCTCCAAACTTTGTAATTCCTATTGTTTTATATTAAAATGCCTTTTTCTATTATATGAACCTATCATCTTAACAAATCTCACTCTTTCCCAAGCTATTCAAATGATAGATGTTTTACCCGATTGCCAATGTCGGACATGCAATAACTGAACTCCTGCAAAATTTAAACTTTGTCAAGTAACAGTCAATTAAATTTAGGTTGACATTTCACTCAGGCCCCAAGGAAAACTGGTCTGATTCAGAGATGCCATGAAAGTGGTGTTCTAGTATTACCTCAATTACATGGGGTTCATTAACAGGAAGAGCAAATGCAAAATATAAAATCATTTCATTTAAGTAAATAAATTTTTTTTTACAATATGGAAACTGTAATCTTCAACTATTTTTGAAACAAATGTGAACCTACTTGAACTATGGGGTCAATAGGCTATTTTTTTTCCACAATTAACAAGTGTTTTTTACAGTTTTCAACGACATGCCACAGAATAATGGATGGACACAAAAAACTTTAAATTTGTATCATATACACGGACTCTCTTTTAACAAACTGACATTAAACCCATCCATACGTCAGAGACAGAACAGATTACTTCAAAGTTTTGTTGAAAAACAACTGTCGTTCTGCTAAATTTCAGCAGAATCATTTCTATAGCAAGAAAACTGTATACTAAAACTGCACTTACACCTGTAAATTGAACGGCACAGATAGAACACTGAACTTCTCCACCTCAAAATCCACACCTATAGTGGCTTTATAATCCCTGCATAAACAAGAAGAAAAAAAGGCTAACAATATACAGTTGAATCTTCAAAAGAATATTACAACGTAGTGATATAAATGGTAATCAAGTGTTCATATTTATGTATCAATGTGGTACAAATAATGGAATCGAAAAAGCATATTTGGGAACCGGTTACTAAGAACATTATTAGTTTAGGATTTTAATGGTTGATACGTCATCAGAAAATTAAAAGCTAAATATTTGGTGAAATATCTCACTATCACTTCAAAGCCCAAGAAACCAAAACTGATTTTTTAAAGAGTCACACCATTGATACAATTAAACAAAGCATTTCTTTAAAATTAACTCTGGATGACTGAAGATTTTTATTAAAGTAACTAAAGTTATATAAAATCAAAATCAGAGATATTTAATCGAATTGATATGTTTTTTTTTTTTTTTTTTTTTTGGCTTTGATGAAATATTAGCGACATGAAGGGGTCAAATGTGGACATTTTGGGAAAGCAGTTCCCTCCAAAGTAAACTGTGAAAATATCGTATTTTCTGAAAGATGGAAAAAAAGTATTCACCCGCAAGCACGAGCAACAAGACATTAATTTGAAACAGGTGTGATAACCAGTGTCAATCATATTTCAAAAATACAAAAATAACGACAAAAATTTGCATATACATTTTTTTTGTGTTTAGCATTTATTTGACCTGTAGGTTATTTGAACACCTGTCATATTTTGGATATTTACAGTAACAAAACCTTAAAAGGAACCAACCTGTCAAAAACATCACGACAGAATCTGTTCACTAGGCAACTTTTTCCAACGGCCACATCACCAACCAAAACTGCTTTACACACCTTTAGCCTAAAAGCAAAAAATACATCAGCAAACACAAACATTGGCAAACAATATAGGGATGACTTTACCTTTGTATTTTCTGTCAGCATTTCATTGCTTACCATCATATTTTCTTCACTGTTACTTACTTCCAATTGGTTTGCATTAAAAAAAAAAAGTAATATGTACTTTGACAAAGTCAAAGTTGGGGTTTTATGTCCCGTTCAATAGTCAGGGTCATATTGGGACAAGTTGTTAGCATTGCCACTTGAGGGAGTCAAACCCATACAGAGACGAATGCCTGTAATAAGATACCAAATTTGCTAACCACTAGGCCACTTAGAATCTCTAATATGTACCTTAATTTGAGTCTGTTCACACAACATTGATACCTGGTGTAGCACAAAAGAATGACTCCTCTAGATTTCTGACTGGGGAGTCAGTATCTTGTACCGCAGCGTGAGATATTCTAACTTTTTTTTTAATTGGTAGGGCCTAGACAAAGAAAGAAATAATTACATTTTGGAAAAGATCCCAATCATATTCTGGAGACAAAAATATCTCAAATTTTTTAAAACACCTCCCTGGTTACGGTGTGCACTCTACAAGTGTTTTCTATTTCAGTAAGTATTCAATAAATGAAATGTGAAGAACAGTCAGTATCTTGTATGGCAGCGTGAAATATTCTAACTTTTTTTTTAATTGGTAGGGCCTAGAAGTAATTATATCCCGATTATATTAAGATCCCGATCATATTCTGAAGATAAAAATATCCCAATTTTTTTATAAAACACCTCCCTGGTTAAGGTGTTTTCTGGTCCAGTATGGATTCAATATAAGAAATGTGAAGAACTTGTAGATCTAATATGAATAAAGTTACCATAGTGAGATCATGAAGGATTTCTCACCACCTACATTCACACTACAAGCAGTCAGTCCCCTACAACATGGGTAAGGCTCCCTTTCAACATACCCAACAGTTCCTGTCTTATTTGAGGCACAGGCTTCTTTCACTCGAGCATCAAAATTCATTTTCTGGTATGGTGTGGCATCTGGATGGAAAGCCTGCTGGAATTTAGTGATAACTCTGTTCTTTGCGACATGTGGTGTGATCACAGTTCTACCACCAGAACTTTGTCTCTCCATTGCCAATATCTAAAAATAGTGATTAAAGTTTTAATATTGGTACAGATTTTTTTTTTTTTTTAATAATTATATTAAGTCCTCATTTACAACAGAATAATTAACACAGTATTAGTATAAATATTTCAAATAGAAAAAAACTTTAGCTAGATTTTGCAAGAAGCATTTTCTTGCAGAAGTTACACAAAGTTGAATCAATGTTATATTCACTTGACATTTTACAAATGTAAATCTCTGCTTTAAGTCGATTTCTTAATCTGCCAAGAAAGATGTTATTTGATAACATTTTGGTACATATTGTTTTAAAATTGGAATTTAATGTGATCCCTTTCAATAGCAGGTTCACATCAGAACATCCCATTATGTTTCTTCTGATCTTTGCATGAGCTGGATCCAAATGCTACAGAGGTGAGAGCTAACCAATATATGTTATACTTCTTTCACTTATGTCATGGAGGAAGCAGAAAATGCAAAGACTGAATTTTTGCACATTTTGTATAGTAGATACAGGATGCTGTAATGTCTTTTCTAGATATTAAGATGACAGAAAAAAAATATTAAGATGCTACTTTTGGCTCTTGCTGTAAAACTGGTTAAAAAACCCAGCAATTTTTATTTCAATATACATATAAGTAAATCAGATCATTTGGTTAAGGAAAAAATGGCAGATCTAAAGTAGATTTATACCATATTCAAAATACCAATCCATATTTATGTCAAATTTCTTTATGCACTGAAACAGCACAAAATACCCATACAGGGATTATAACAGTGGTGGTGATACATATGATATTAAACTAAAATCCAAAAAGATTATTATTTTAATATTTTCATCATAAAATGTATTTTATGTGATATATCAAAGCTTTAAACAGAACTTTTCAGATTTTCAAAATAAAAAACTATCAGAAACTAATTGAAATGTATGGAAATATAATCACAAAGCCAGAGTATGTTAATTATAGTCAGTGTACAACAAATACTTTTATTTTGCTTGATGATCTTAATTCCCATTGGCATTGAGATTTACTGATGAAACCCACAACATAACAATAATTCAAATTTACAGCATTTAATACTAGAAATAGGACGCCCTGTTGCTTGTAGCTGCGACATATGAATAGAAACAGGATAGCATAGAAGAACACACATTATCATGTGTAATGTCCACCCTATCAACCTTTTGTTAAGAAGATAGAAGCAAATTACTGTTTATCTATTTTTGGCAAAAATTCGAAAATTCAAAATGGCCGCCATTTTTGGGAAAAGGAAAATTTTTTGAAAATTGCCAAGAGTACATTTCTTAGATAGCCTATGGGTCGAAAATTTCAACGAAATAACTCTATTTTGCACGGTTAAGGCCAGTTTGTGTTTTTCCATTTTTGGCAAAAATTCGAAAATTCAAAATGGCCGCCATATGTAGGGAGGGGAAAATTTTTGGAAAATTGCAAAGAGTACATTTCTTAGATACCCCTTGGGTCGAAAATTTCGCCGAAATCGCTCTATCTCACACGGTTAAGGAGATAGAAGCAAATTTGTGTTTTGCCATTGTTGGTAAAAATTCGAAATTCAAAATGGCCGCCATTTTTGGGGAGGGGAAAATTTTTTGAAAATTGCAAAGATTACATTCCTTAGATACCCTGTGGGTCGAAAATTTTGATGAAATCGCTCTATCTCGCATGGTTAAGGAGATAGAAGCAAATTTGTGTTTTGCCATTTTTGGCAAAAATTCGAAAATTCAAAATGGCCGCCATTTTTGGGGAGGGGAAAATTTTTTAGAAAATTGTAAAGATTACATTCCTTAAATACCCTGTTGGTCGAAAATTTCGACGAAATCGCTCTATCTCGCACGGTTAAGGAGATAGAAGGAAATTTGTGTTTTGCCATTTTTGGGGAGGGGAAAATTTTTTGAAAATTGCAAAGAATACAATGGTCAGATACCCTGTGGGTCGAAAATTTTGCCGAAATCGCTCTATCTCGCACGGTTAAGGACATAGAAGCAAATTTGTGTTTTGCCATTTTTGGGAAAAATTCGAAAATTCAAAATGGCCGCCATTTTTGGGGAGGGGAAAATTTTTTGAAAATTGCAAAGAGTACATTCCTTAGATACCCTGTGGGTCGAAAATTTCGACGAAATCGCTCTATCTCGCACGGTTAAGGAGATAGAAGCAAATTTGTGTTTTGCCATTTTTGGCAAAAATTCGAAAATTCAAAATGGCCGCCATTTTTGGGGAGGGGAAAATTTTTGGAAAATTGCAAAGAGTACATTCCTTAGATACCCTGTGAGTCAAAAATTCTGTCCAAATCGTTCTATCTCTTACGGTTTCTGAGATATTAAGATTTTTTCGTTTTTCTCAAAAATTCAAGATGGCCGCCAAAAGTGGCGAAAATTGAAAATTTTCAATTTTGTACAGAATACTCTCCTACTACCCTGTGAGTCAAAAATTCTGTCGAAATCGCTCTATCTCTTACGGTTTCTGAGATATTAGCAAATTACTCAAAAGTAGTACTGAAAATACACAATGAAGTACCTAAATGGCTATTACTCATGTACTGACAAAGCTATCAGTCCCAAATGCAATACCAAGCGAGCTATGGACATAACAATCTTGTATTCAAAATTGTAGTAAAATATCTTTAATTATCTTGGCTTAAATGCACGGAAACCAATGGGTACTGAAAATAGCTGTACTTAAGTATTACTCAGTAAGCAAAAGAGGTACAACAGCCAAAAGCAATCCCAAGCAAGCTACTGACCCAATAAGCCTGCATACCAAATTTGGTGACAATAGCTCTAATACTTTTCCTTTAAATGAGCGGAAACCATGCGTGACGCCGGACATCGGACGCCGGACATCGGACGCCGGACATCGGACGGCGAAAAAAGCAAAAATAATATATCCACCCCCCAGGGGGGTGGACATAATTACCCCACTTACCATTAATTTAAGCTTAACTTGTGACCACGGCACCTCGCTACCAATAACTCGCTACCACATCTCCCTACCGATAAATTATTTATAGTGAATTTGCAGTATTTGATTTTCAAGCAGCAATTTTATTAAAATATTGATAGGAAATCCCAACAGGATTCCATGACTTCATATATTTTCTGCGCATACATGAAGTGTCATGAACATTAATGAGTTACATTTGCGAAATTCAAAGTACCGGGTAGTTGGTCTATTGCTGGAATATTAAGAAACCCCACTGAATTCCACAGCCCCACGTGAATATAGAATTATAAATGAGTTGTACAGGTCTAGGACTTTGAGATTATTTTATCTTCAAGTAGAATTTCTATATTTATAAAATAATTATATGGTTGTGAAACCCCACAGAATTCTGTGACCTCATATTTTCTGTGCAAACATGAATATTACCCATTTGAAGTATGTACATGTATGTATTAATTTGTAGCGATGGTAGTGAGTTGTAATAGCAAGACATGGTGGCAAGTTGCTGTGGTCGTGATTTTTACGTCATCCCTTACCAGCAAACTGATTGATAATCATCACTTAAATGTGCAAAAATGCAGAAATAAAGAGCTTGATTGCCAAGCAATTTAAAAGCAAATATGAAGGTCCCCTATGTATTACTTATGTTAAGTGTAGGAGAAAATACGAGGCCGAAGGTCACGTGCTGTTTATTTACAAAATGTTTTGGATTGTTGGATAAAGAAAATTTTGCTTCAGTCAAAGAGAACACCCCAAGAAGCTTGTTCACTAATGAAGCTTTGTGATGCTCCATCTTACATTTGGATATTTTTCTCACAGGATAGTTGTACAACTTAATCACTTGCAGCACATCGCTTAATACACTCCAGGATTGTAAAATTACTCATAAATGTTAAAAGCAATTTTTGTTCCAAATATTAAGATTGTTATTAAGAAGTTAGTGTCAGGTTTTAAACATTTTTTGTGAAATGAATATAGTTTTCATATATTTTTGTACTACTGTGATTTATGTGTGTAAATGGTTAAAATGATGGCATAAAACACACTTCTTACAAAAATCAAAATTGAAATTGTCAGACTATGTTTACCTGATTACATTGTCATCAGGGCCATTAAATTAAAAAAATTAAAAAGTGTGAATTTTTAATCCAAAAAAGTGTGGATTCTTAACCTAAAAAGTGTGAATTCTGAAGCTTAAAAGTGTGGATTCTGAAGCTGAAAAGTGTGGATTCATGAAAAAGAATTCACACTTTTTCTATTGTCTGATACCAAAAGTGTGGTTTAATATCAGTATATCAACAGCAACTGGACAACAGGACATAAACTCGGTCTACAGTAATTGCAGTGCTACTGCCTTACTACCAATCATTACTGGGTACCAATTACTGCCACACAGAATTCAGAAAGATTTAATTAACTTATCAAATAGTACCTTCCAAGTCTAGTAAATATAAGGTAGAACTTAGGGTGTAATATTCTCTGTATAATCAACATTTTTTTTTATCACACTATTTATAGAGCTGAAATATTTCCAAAGAGCTGCATACAATTATCATTCACTTTTGAATTATGACAAGTGATAGTACCAGGGTTAAATGATATACTTATATACACTTCTAAGCAAACCCCCCACACTAATAACAGTTTATTTTATTACCATTTAAAAGTATTTATGCCAGATTTGCATCACTGATATTTTTGTGAGAGCAATCAGCTATTCTAGTTATTCCTTTGAATTGACCAATTAAGATTTGTGGATTAAGTGCCTCATTTTACACACCATAAGTGTAGTTATCCTTTTGATTTGATTGATTCATATTACATGTAGTTGAAGCTGGGTCCCAGTGTACATGAAAAGTCTATTTATTCTTTTGATGTCATCAATTGGAATTAGTTGAAGCTGGACCTCAGTGTACATCAATGGCCTAGTTATTCTTTGTTTTTATAAATTTGGATTAGTTGAAACAGGGCCTCAGTGTATATCAAAAGTCCTGTTCAGTCATTATTGAAACCACGTGAGATATGATAAGTGAAATTAAAATTCTCGAAATACCCACCATGAGAATGGTGGTGAAACCATAAAGCTCCCTTATGAAATAAACGAGATTTGGACAATACTACATGGATTAGCATGAAGTGGATCAATTTTTCAAGAAATTCTACCAAAATAAAAGTTTGCTGTATTCCTGTATCATGAAATTTTTGGAAAAGTTTTACAGTACATACTTAAATTATAAAAGATCAGATTGTGATGGTTTGATATCTGTTAAATTTAATAATTTAAATGATGAAAAATAAATTTTATTCCCTTCTCATATGAGGGAAAATCCTGACTGCAATTACACTATGGCATATTCACAAACCAGATCTATTTATCATGGATTTATTGCAATTTTCTTTCTGGCGAACATTTTTTGTGAACTTTTAAGTATAATAAATCCAAGAAACACATTGATTTGGTCAAAATGTGAACATTGGAAAAGTATTTTTGACTGAAAAATTGACCCACTTTATGAATGTTTGGGGGAGATATTTTTCAAAGATTTTGTACAAATTTACATTAGAGGGAAAAAGTTATGAACCAATTTTTTGCATTTTGTTGCTGCTATCACTTTCTTCTGTATATCTGCCAAACATAATGTTTTTGGCCAATCTACTTTTTACACAGCACTAAAAACACTTGAAAAATCGACCCACTTTATGCTAACCCTTGTAATTTATTAGTTCTAACATGTTATGACATAAATGATTATAAAAGAGGGTTTGCAATGTTACTGACTAAAACCAGAGTCCGTAGTTAAGCCCCCTTAAATAAAACATAACAATTAACAAAGTGAGGAATAACCTCGACAATCATACTAAAAACAGTAAAGAATAGGGTACAGGGAGGGTGGGAAACGTTTCTTCATGTGTGTAATTCTAGCTTATTAAATCAACAACGCTGAACCCAGAGGTGCAACGCGTTATATACCCTAACCATAGGTGAAACGAAGGATGTGATTGGTCAAGAAAGAAAGACTGCACGCCATTGGGTTAGGATTAGCGGTGAGGCCAAGTTACATGGGTTAGTCCAAAATGACTGATACACAAACACCAAAGGGCAGTTGCCTTAAATTCCTTCATAATTTGGGATTAGCTGAAGCTGGGCCTCTGAGTGTACATAAAATACCGTAGGTTCCATAAATTTACGAAGTGGCTGGAGTACGGTAAATCGCCGCAATGGAGAAGAAATTCTACAGTACGGTAGCATTCATTTGCCGTATTCCAGTAAATTAGCTAGAGTGCAGTTCAAGCTGGTAACCTTAACATCTCATGGAGTGAAGGAAATATGAGGCCAAGATGGGGGTTTCTATATTTTAGAAATAGAAAATCGAGCAATATTTTACAAATAAAATATCAAATGCTAGTACTTGCGCAGACTTAAGAAAATATGAGGCCACGATGGATTGTCTACCATTTACAAACAGAAGTCTTGCAATATTTTACTCTTACTGCACCTGCTGATGACATTTTCCAGCAATACTTTACACAGAGACTTAAGGAAATATTAGACCTGAATGAGATTTCTAACCATATTTTACAAACAGAAGATCCAGCCAACCAGTCTACTTTTCGTCTGCAAACGTGATTAATTTAATTAACCAATGAAAACAATTGTTACTGAAACCGCACTTGAGACAAAGTTCTGGAGTACAGCAATCCGTACTGCAGCATATTTTCTATGGAACGGTTTTACCGTACCACAGCCACGCCCATAAATTTAATAGCCTGACAGGAAAAAATCAAAATTACCAATGCTAATACCCAATCACTTTGTTATCAATTAATTTTCTCCTAATAACTTAGCTCAACTATTACCCATGCATATAGTGAAATACAAATCACACAATTTAAATGACAAATTATTGGCATAAGCAGTTGTGCAAATCATGCAAAGTTTACTTGAATTCATTTTTCAGTGACCAATTTTAAAAAGCTTAAATACTTAGTCACATAAATTATAAATTATCTGTATTAACTAAGCAGAGGGGGGTAGATTCTGGAACACCTCCCGTGGGGGGGGGGGGGGTAATCTGGGAGGGCGGGGTAGATTCTGGAGGTCCCCCAGAATCTACCCGGGTAGAAAATGAAGGGGGTATACTTTCAGACACCGGTCCATTCCACTTTCCGGTCTAAATGGTTTTAAAATCAGACTTATGTATGTTTTTGTGCCAATATATAAACAGAAGTTATATATTCCTGAAATAGAATTGTTTTTGGGTATACAGTATACACACGATTTTGTGGAACAAGAAAAATGTGCTGAAATGTTTCAAATAATAATAATAAATAGATTTTTATTTCATTCTAGTTTGACATAATCAGTTGGATATTTCTACAAATTATTAACAACACATAATTCTACTGTTACAGAGAATAAATAGTTTTTGGTAATAGACTGGAAACACTACAGTACAACAATCATATTTTGTGCAATTTAATTATTTATACCACTAAGATAAGCTAAAGTGTAAGACCGTTTATCTTCGTGTCCAGTTTATCTTTGTGTCCACCCATGCACCCAGTGATAATTGGCAGCGGTTGGTAGCAAGGCAGTATGATTTTGTGTAAAAATTGGGCGAAAATTGAATTATTAAACAAAATACAAATAAAATCTGGCGACTACGTGTCATTGATAGTAATCTGGGAAAGAACTGATCTAAAAGGTATATTTGAGACTTACCAATGCAACAATATAAACTTTTAAACAAGTTCTTTTTTTTATAAAAATAGGCTTTTCAAAGGAATGTTGACGATGACGACAACAATTGTACGATATCCTACCAATGAAGAAGCCAATAAGTTACGATAATATTTACCGATTCTATACGGAATGGCTGGAGGAGATAAGTGAAAGTAAAGATTTGGCCAAAGTGTAAAAAATGTGATTTAGCTATATGAATTCAAATACACACATATGTTTAAACTTATCTATACTGAATACTAAACAATAAACATCGTTGGCCATACTCTTGCTTATTCTCATATATCACCATGCATTTAAATCCATAAAGTGAAGAAGGGGGCCACGGTGACAGAGTGGTAACACTCTTGCCTCCCATCTCTGAGGCCGGAGTTCGATTCACAGCTCTAGCTCAAGTGGGAAAGCTGGTAGTTGCTTGCCGTTGGTCAGCAGTTTACAGTACAGAACCTTGACCAACTGTATGTACTGGTTTCCTCTGCCCACAACTACCCATTGTGGTTTGACATATACAGTGTTAAAAGTGATGTAAAGCCCGAAATAAATTTTAAAAAGCATAAAGTGAAGGAAGCACAAAAGATATAAATAATTAATTATAAAGATTAATAGCACAAACGTTCTGATATATATAATCAATTTTAATATTTATAGTCAATTTAGAGGTGAATTGTGTTGATAAAATGTACGACAAAAAATGCTAGTTGAGATATTTTGTTTAACTGAAACACACCGCTTTTATTACTATTTAAAAATTTTGTTCTGATGTAACTGGGCCAAATTCCCAATATAGATATTAGATTTGTGTTCATTTCTTTATGTCTTCAACAAGTAGAGTTTCTATTATTTTGGATGAAATTAATCACTCTATTTATACATATTTGGCTGTAAAATTATTAGAAGATTAAATTTATTAAAGTTATTGGTATGACAATTCATATAATTGTAAAATTATGGCCATTCTTAAGGCACACATCCATAATGATAATTTTTAAAATTGTTTTTTGATGTAGTAGAATTTTTATTGAATTAATTAATATTATGCTTGTTAGATTCTTGTATGAAATGCAACAATTTTATTATTAACAAACATGTACTCTCGCATCTAATCTAATCCAATGTGGACATTTATAGTGCTTAATCTCCATCACTGATGGACTCTAAGGTGCAACTGAACATAAAGCAAAGCAGTGAACATTAATCCGAGGACGTAGCCAGGTCATACCAAGGAGACACAGGGTAACAGGAGAGGCTATGGGGGATATGCTTTTGCAAACAGGTAAGTTTTTAGCTTCTTTCTAAAGGATGCAACTGATGCTGCACTGCACACATCATGAGGGAGTTCATTCCAGATCTTAGGAGCATCAAAGGCAAAGCTGTGATCAAAATGTTTGACTGACTTGAAGACTAATGAGCAGAAAGGAGGAACAGGAAGGTATTGATGATCTGAGTGACTACGCCTGGTACTATAGGAACAGCTGCTGAGTGAAAGAATGGTTGAAAATAGGAAGGACAACCACTATGTAAAAATTTATAAACTAGTGTTGCAGTTTTGAACATACATCTATACTTCACGGGCAGCCAGTGGAGTTGCTTCAGAATGCATGTAACATGAGCATACTTTCTATAATTTGTAACAATACGAGCAAGGGTATTCTGAATACTTTGCAATTTGTGCGGATTGAAACATGACAAACCCCTAAACAGAGAGTTGCAGTAGTCTAGACGACTACTAACCAAGGCATTTGCAACAAGGACTGCCACTTCTGGAGTGAGATACTGTCTTATTCTACATAGGTGGTGCATCTGAAGAAAGCACGCTTTGCAAGTCCTCTTGACATGTTCAGAGAAGGAAAATTCTGCATCAAACCACACTCCTAGATTTCTGACCGAATCAACGGGATGAAGAAGGCTACCAAGAATACTAACAGGAAAATGGGAGGAAATCTTCTGATGCTAAGCCTTAGAGCCAAAGACAATAAATTCAGCTTTTTCTGGGTTGAGCTTCAGTTTACTAAGAGACATCCATCGTTGCACATCATGAAGGCAGGCATTTAGCTTGCCAAGAGCAGCAGAGGCATTCTTATGGGAGAGATGGATGTATAGCTGTGTGTCGTCCACATAGAAGTGGAATTTAATATGCGGATGAAGGCAGATAATTTTGCTAAGTGGTGTAGTATAAAGTGAAAACAGCAATGGACCCAGAACAGAACCTTGTGGAATGCCATAGATGAGCTTGCTTAATTCAGATAGTGTGGAGCCTACCTTGATGGTCTGGCATCAATCACTCCAGTAGGAAGCACTGCACTTTGGAGCAGTTCCACCAAGGCCAAACCAGGATTTAAGGTAACCACGGAGAATATTATGATCTATATATGGTGTCAAATGCGGCTGATAAATCAAGAAGAACTAGAGCCGTCGGTTTGCCATGTGCCAGAGAGAGATGGACCTCATTTTTTTATTGACAATAAAAAAATTTAGTGGAGTGTCCTGGCTTATAAGCTGACTGATGTGGATTATCCAGTTTGTTATTATTGATGTGTGACGTAAGTTGCTTAACAACAACTCTCTCCACCAACTTTGACAGCAAACAAAGACCAGACACGGGGCAATAATTCTTAATGTTGTTTCTGGGCAGAGAAGCCCTTTTAATGATGGGGTGACAACCGCTCTTTTAAAAGTGCTTTGGAAAGAGCCATCATTAAGAGAGTAATTTACCAACTTGGTAATAGACGGAAGGAGTATATCAAGACAATCTTTAAGGAGGAATTTTGGTATGGGGTCCAATGGGCATGATTTAGTAGGAGACTCATTGATGCATTTACTGACCTCGTCTTCAGTTACAGGCTTATAAAAGGTATTGAAAACAGGGGCACCGAATCAGGTGCATCATTAAACGAACCAGAAGTAGGAAACGTGTCCCTGATTTTGCTTACTTTATTGGTGAAGAAAGAAGCAAACGTGTCCACAAGGCTTTTTTCAGAGGAATGAGCCGGCAGAACAGTTTCAGAGGTGCGATGCAATACCTTCCTCAATGACTGCCAAAGCTTCTTGGGGTCATCACTATTTGCAGTTATAAGATTGGTATAGTAGGAACCCTTGTCTTTATTGGCCAGTTGATTGCACCAGGCGATTTGTTTGCGGAGCCTTGACCTGTTCAACTGTGTCTTATGTTTTCTCCACATTTGTTCAAATTGTTGCCTTAGAGAGCGAGCCGTGTGATATGAATCAGACAGCCACTCATCTGACTGCCGTTTTGTCATGCGTGAGATGATAGGGGCATGTTTGTCAAGTACCTGGGTAACACCAACCAAATACTGATCATACAGTTCTGTCTCAGTTCCTCCAGGGGACAGTACAAATGGTATATTTCTAAGGTCATTGTGGAACTGGTCGATATCAATTCTATGATACCTATAATAAGAGACCATTTTTTCAATGCAGGTTGTTGGGTGGGAAAAATCGGGTTGGCATCGTATGGCAGCATGGACTGAGATAAAGTCTCACACATTAACATTACGGACAAAATCAGAGTCACAAGGAGATATCAAAACGTCCAGAGTGTGACCCAGTATGTGAGTCGGGCCACTGACACATTGACTCAAACTGCAACACTGAAGGATCGCCACACTCAACATCCAGATGAACATATATGTCACCACAAATGATGAAATTGGAACTAATTGAAGGCAGAAAGCTAGAAAGAACCAGAAAATCTTCCAGAAATTGGGTAGTACAAGAACCGGGGGATGATACACACAAGCAGCAACAAAGCTATTGTAGTTGGACCTGAAAGAAAGTATAATGATTTTGAATGATCTAAAAACCGGTGAAGAGACAATACTGGGAGAAAAGGATTTTCTGCACAGAAAGCCAACACCACCAGCCAATCCAGTACACCTAGGTTTTTTAATTAAGTTATAATTTAATGGTGTGACTGAGTTTAGGAGACCATTAGTGTCGGTTGGTCTGACCTGAATCTCAACCAGGCCCAGGATATCCAAGTCACTGCATTGTATAAGGTCATGCAGGAGAGGGCCTTTACTGTGAATGGATCTACAGTTGATGAATCCAAAATTGGTTGGGCCAGGGTTTACAGCAACATCGCCACACAACAAGAGGAGTAGGAGTAGGTGTTTAGTTTCAATTGTGGAGGAACCTGTTTTGAGTTGCCGAGGTAGCAATATTTACGCACCACAACAGGGAGCCGAAAGATAGATGGAATGCCCCTGCCAACTTTTTCACAATTCCAACCCTTGTCAGCATTAAGCCAATTCCTGGAGAAACCAACACATAGGAATCATATCAATAGAGTAGGTTTTACGACTAATATGGTCAGGAACACACTTCCGGATTCAAAAAGCAGACAAGGATTATGTAAAAAAGAACTGTGACAAGAAAAAGAAATGCCAAAAAGATCACAAAAGCCAAGGGTTAACAAACCATAAGACCTGAGAGACCCATGAATTTCAATCAATCAAAAGCAAAAATTAGAAACACAATTGTACAAGTATAGAATCAACATAAAAAAACATTAAAAACCATAGAATAAACACTGGCCTAAAAATTAACAAACCATAAGAGCAGAGAGACCCATGAATTACAATCAATCAAAAGCAAGAGTTAGAAACACCATGTACAAGTACAAGAATATAGTCATAAAAAAACATTAAAAACTATAGAATAAAAACTGGGACATGAAAAAACCATAAAATAATCACTGGGACATATCAGGTGATAACAGGGGATGTGAATGACATCAGCAAGGGGTTGATTAAATATTACCACGATAACGAGGAATGTGGGCGATGATGGGGTATTTCAACAATACTGGAGATATGAAGCAGATTTAACCAATATTTTAAATAGATTAATTGTTAGGGTGGTATGTATGAACTAAAAACAGCAAAAGGGAACTAGTTCGATCAGCAAGTAGCAAGATTCTTGAGTTTATAATTTACAATTTAAAAACTCAAAATTGGGGTAGGAATTTTGTAATGTTTTTTTTACTTAGTTTGTAGTTTTCCAGTCGCATGACTGGAATCAAACCAGAATATTAAGATTTTTTTTAAAATTTTGATTCTATATGAAAGCATGCTGTCACAGTAGGTAACACACTTGCCTCCCACCTTTTAGGTCCTATTTTTGATTAATGGAACTTTTTGAAGTGCTTAAGGTGACTAGTAGTTGCTGGCTAGTGCTCAGTGGGTTTAAGTGTAGAATCTTGACATAATATGGTTATTTCTTTTTCAAAATATTAACGTTTCTATCGTAGCTGAAATAAAAAGAAAACTACAAACTAAGTAAAAAAACATTACAAAATTCCTACCCCATTTTTGAGTTTTTATTTCTTATTACAAAACAGAGGCAAATATTAAATGTTTTGGAAGGAAGTTATGTGGATTGTTAATAGTATGGACATATTTTATACACTGGGACAATTCATACTTTAACATTTTATGAAAGCAGGTGAGATAAAACAAAACCAAACAAAATGTTTCAAACTAGAACAAAATTTTTTGGCATGAGGTAATAATGTCAGGTAGCGGTAGGAGGAGATGTCTCAATTAAAACAACATTTCATCCTGGGTTCTTTTATTAGAAACAATTTCCAGTCCTGACAATAAGTGTATTTTACAATAAGTGTATTTCTTTCTTTTCCTGTATGTTTTTACATTCTCCAACCCTGTTGTTGCTCTGACACAGAAGGCTCACAACTGCCTCCTTATATACTGTAAAACTGCTTATGCTGCGAATTCCTAACATTACATTTCTATTACATCAATGATGGCACAACTTTCTGGCACCTAAGCAATTTTCCTAGATAGTTTTCCAGAATGTCTAAGTATAGACATCCTATGACTAAATAAGTACATGGAACATAACTCATGCTACCCAGAATTCATCATAATCCCAATGCTTGGAATTTGGGGGCAGGTGCTAATTCCAATTCCATCAGTATTTAAGGTTGTAACTATGGGGCTGTTCACCAATAAGGAGTAGTTATTTTTAGATGTTTATTACTGCATTTTAGGCTAACTAAAAGTTCTGAAATATTTAATCGACAATCAAATTTGACCAATGATATATATATATTTTTTGTTATGATTTAGTCAATTATAATATTTGCCCTAATTCCAAGCATCTTTTAATTACATTCAAATGAGTCAATTATCCATTTACAAATTTGTAAAAACAATCTTAATTCACTGTTATAACTAGGTCATCAATAGCCACAGCAGGTACTTATATTGAAGGTTTGTTGGTAACAGCTAGAATTTGTAGTTCTCTCACTCCAAGGCCATTCTGGAGAGAGTTTGGTATTTACTCAGTTCTACTTCTCGCAGTCTTAAATAACTCTGCACTATGAACCTTTTTTGCTTCAATGTTAACTGGACATGTGTTCTATCATAAAAATCATTTAACACTTTAATATAATATAATACAGCAGTTTATATGCAAAACAAGTTTTTTTGTTTCTTTTTCACATTCACCAAGGAATTACTACAGATGTAATATGTTTACCCAGGATGCTTAAGTTTAAAACACTGCAAACTTAATCCTTGTTGCTGAAGCAAGAATAGCAATTTGTAACCTGAAACTTTTGATGAGATCCTCCCTAGAATCTCTCCATAAGTATTGGATCTAATATGAAAGTTGTAGAGACAATTAATTACATCAATTTAACAGTATTGATCACTAAGCTACTATGAAACAATGGTGTTAATTATTGGAAATAGTAATTAAAAGATTTTATTAATTACTCAATGATAATTACTTTGATTTTGATCATTATTCTCCATTACAATAACATGAAGCATTTATATAGTGCTAAATTAATGTATATGCATTCTCTAAGGTGCTGATGTCCAAGAAGGAATAGTCCATCTTCCACAAAAACTCCATGTCCATGTTAATGTCTGATGGGGGGAAAGACTATGGGGGAGAATAGGAAAATATGAATATGTAAAAACTTTTGACTGTTGTCTAAATCTAACGACATTATTCTTGGTTATGATGGCCTAAGGGAGCTTGTTCAATTTAGAAGGAACCACTACTGCAAAACTTGCATCCTTATGCATTTGTTGGATTTGGTGGAGGAAATTGAAAGGTGATTGCCCTGTTAAACACTGTATACTCACACAATATATACATTAAGCAACAGATTTATTACCACATGAAAAACAACAATGCTAGAATCAATGTGTGCTAAAGTCCATTAACATGCCCCATGAGAGGTCATGATTATGCTTAAATGGAGATGAGAGATATGCATGTTGGTTGACATTTATTGCCTTGTATGTAAGAAAACTGTATTTAAACAGTGCATACGATACTCCATGGGGAGCCAATGTAATTTATACATGAATGATGTTGTGTGGCTGAATTTGTTTAGCCTATGCCTGCACATGTGTTAGTTACTAATGTTCCCCTTTGTTGTGTGTTTAAACAGTATGTCAGATTTTATTCCATGAGGGTCATTTTATTTAAGTGAGTTCTCCAGGGAGCGTGTATTTTTATCTTACAGTTCCTACAATTTGAAGACAGACACAAAAAAGAGATTGGTGATAGGAATAAAATCGATCAATCAATCAGTTGTCCACGTGCTTAATCTCCGTATCAACGGATTCTAAGGCACACCATCCAATTCATAAGGCTTAAGTCATAAGACATGTTCCGAGTCGTTCCCAGAGAGGTGGTCCCGTGTTCGGTAGGAAGAGGCTATGGTGGAAATGATTTCTAAAAATAGGTAGGTTTTGAGTCGACTTTTGAAACTGGAGAGATTTGGAGCACTGCGTATATCATATGGAAGATCATTCCATAACTTAGGGGCATCATATGAGAAACTATTGTTAAAATGGACCTTTGATTTATGGATGGAAGCACAGTAAGAGGGAACCTGAAGGAACAAATTTTTGGGATTGGAATGTCTTGTATTCATGGCAGATTTGTACAAGGGGAGATATGGTGCAAAATACTTAGGCTAGCCAGTGGTGAGGTACTTATAAACCAAAACTAGGGTTTTGAAGATAATATGTTGTCTAATGGGTAGCCAATGAAGTGTCCTAAGGGTGGATGTAATGTGAGTGTACTTTGAAGCACCAGTGACAAACCGTGCAAGAGCATTTAGAACATATTGGAGCCTTGTAGCATTTTGGGATGACAAACTGCGAAAAAAAGAATTGCAATAATCCAAACAACTACTGACCAGAGCATTTGCAATCACCACTGATGTATCCACAGAAAGAAACCTCCTGATGCGATGAAAGTCCCTGAGGCTAATAAAACAGGATTTGATAACAGAATTTACGTGATTGGTGAAACAAAACTTTGCATCAAACAGAACACCCAGATTGCGTACAACATCTGCAGGAGAGAGGCAATTACCCAGGATATTGACAGGAAATGAGTCACTGAGCCATTTGTGTCTGTCTTTGGCACCGAAGACTATGAATTCTGTTTTATCAGGATTTAGCTTGAGCTTGTTTTCAGACATCCAGACCTGAATATCATTCAAACACGATTTAAGATGGTCAAAAGACTTGAGACTATCATCAGGGGATAAGTGAATGAACAGCTGAGTGTCGTCCGCATAGAAGTGGTAACGGACTCCGGTATATTTTCTGATGACTTGACCCAGAGGTGTTGTGTAGAGGGAAAACAGAAGAGGACCTAAGACAGAACCTTGGGGGACTCCAAACTTCAATTTGAACAAATTCCAAAGACTGGAACCAATCTTGACTGACTGAAAATGATCCTGGAGGTAGGATCTAAACCATTTTAGTGCTGATCCAGCAAAACCAAATCTAGATGACAAACAGGATAGGAGTGTGTCATGATCGATAGTGTCAAAAGCCGCGGACAGGTCGAGTAGCACTAGTGCTGTAGGCATGCCCTTGGACAGAGATAAGTGAATCTAATTTTTGATGCACAACAAGGCAGTTTCTGTTGAGTGCCCCAACTTATAGGCTGACTGGAAAGTGTTACCAAGATCATGAGAATCCATGTGAGATCTAATTTGGGCAGCCACAATTCGCTCAACCAATTTTGACAAGAAGCTAAGACCGGACACCGGTCGATAGCTCTTCAAGTCCTCTTTAGAAAGGGTGGACTTTTTGAGGAGGGGTGTGACAATAACCTGTTTGAAAGGATTAGGGAAAATGCCATTTTTGAGGGACAAGTTAACCAGTTTAGTCAATGAAGGGAGAAGAATATCCATACATTGTTTCACAATGTGAGTGGGGCATGGATCAAGGGAGCAAGTTTTTGAAGGGGATTCCTTGATAAACTTAAGGACTTCAGTATCAGTGACAACTTGAAAGGAACTGAAATTCGGCGGCTCCTTGTCTGGGTGAAGAACCTGAGATCGGGTGTATTTAAAGGTGTCTCGAATCATTTTAATTTTATCAATGAAAAACGAACCAAATCTGTTTGCTAAATATTTTTCATCCTCAAAGGATGGGAGGACAGTAGAATTTGACCGACTCAATGTTCTATTTAGTGCATGCCATAACCTCTTACTATCACCGCAATTTTCACTAACTAGATCATGGTAGAAACACCCCTTGTTTCTATTTAGAATGTGGTTACATCTGTTTATCTGCCGTCGAAGACGGGAACGATTTTCAGAGGATTTGTCTCTTCTCCAGGTGCGTTCATACTGCCTTCTCATGCACTTGGCAGTTCTATACTCGTCAGTTATCCAGCTTGGGGCTGGTTTGATGAGCTGTTTAGTCTTCACTGGTGCATGAATATCTAGAAGGCCAGACAAACCAGACATGTACTGTCCATGCAATAAATCTATGTCATCAGATGGTGAGCTAACAAACAGAATAGTCAGGAGGTCACTTCTGAATTTATCAATATTCAATTTATGATACTGATGGAAGGTAACAACTTTCTGAATTGGTGTATCCAAAGATAGAAAGTCAACCACACAAGAGATAATTTTGTGATCACTAATGAAGCCTGAACCTTTCACATCAGAAATTGCAGAGAACTCGGATGGAGCCATCAACAAATCTAAGGTATGACCATGAAGGTGAGTTGGAAAATCAATGTGTTGGGACAGACAGCAAGAATCAATGACTGATTTAAATTCAGAGACTGTTGGAGACATAATGTCGACATGAAGATTAAAATCACCACAAATGACAAAGGAGGAGGATAAGGAAGACAAAAAATCCACATATGACAGAAAATCTTCAAAAAATTTTACTACAGATGAGGCAGGGGGCCGGTAAATGACCCCAAGAAACCAAGTGACGCCCATCGAGAGTGAGACAGACAGTGTGATTTTCATGAGACGAGAACTCAGGGGAATGAATGGTTTTAAAATCAAGAGCAGATTTAATAAAAAAGCCAACACCGCCACCATGTTTGTTTTCTCTGTTGGTGTGAACAAGGGAAAAATCTTCAGGCGTTAACTCATTTAGAAATGAGGGTGTATCTAGAGCTTTAATATGGGTCTCGGTGAGACCAAAAAGATCAAAATTTCCAGTTTGGATTTCATCACAGAGAATTGGACCTTTATTCCTAATGGACCGGCAGTTAGCAAACCCAAACTTCAGTGGCCCAGGATTTAGAGCGACATCACCCGACAGTAGAACCAGAGCAAGCTGCCTGAAAGACGCCTTTTCACAAAAAGTGACTCTATGTGTCCTGACATAAATGAACAAAATGGATTTGGCAGTAGGTCCATCATATTTACATCCATGCAGGCCGACATCGCACCTAGTCTGAATTCTGTTTTGACTCTTATGGGAATGTACAAAGAGGCCAACAATACAAAGAAAGAGTCTAACAATCCATATCATAAGGAATCACAAGCCACAGACAAAATGAACATGCAAAAATTCACAGCAAAAACATTAAAGGACAATAAAATACAAACCACAACCAAAATGACTGAGTAACTCCCGGTAGAGGACAGTAATGTCCGTAATATCAACTAGCAAAATATTCAAAATGTAAAACACAACCAAACAACACCGAGTAACTCCCGGTAGTGGGCGATAATACCCGCAATATCAACTAGCAAAACTATTGTACAGTTAAAAACATTCAGAACAACATAAAAAGGATAAATAACTGAAGGTATGTCATGGAAAGCAGTAATAATAAGAAAAAGTACGACTAAAACCCAGATTATTTGATGTTTTCCATCAATTTTGTATATTGTTAAAATACGCGTCCGATACGGTCCTACCGAACACCGAGGTACACAACATATATTTATAAAAAGTGACTCAAGGTTTATAACTGCTTTTTCTACTTGAATTATTATGTTTTCTCACTTTTTTAAACTTTAAAATATAGACTAAATGCACTTAATTTAGTAAATATATATTTGGCATGTTGAGATAAAGTATTCAGCGAGGTTATGTCCAGGTACATCCCGATTTGTAACAGTTTTGGGTAAATATCAGGAAGCACTAAATTGTGAGAACTGGGAAATACTTTAAGTCAGGAAGTGTTTTATATCCCGGGAAGCCTGGTTATATGGTGGAATTATCTGGAGATATTCATATATTCAGGGACGTTCTGCTATATGCAGGGAAATTCTACAGTAGGTGTTTTTATTGATTTGAAAAAGGCCTTTAACACCATTGACCATCAATTATTAATTGTAAAAGTTATATTTTTATGGGGAAAGGGGTACAGGGTTAAATTGGATTGAGACATATTTGACAGATTGTCAGCTATATGTACAACAGTGTTGTTTATGTGAATGCAGTATGGAAGGGTACTTTTTGTCAAGTTACAATATTCTATTGCTTTCTCAGAAAATATTTAAAATATTTTTGGGGATTTAGTATGATGATTTAGCAGGATTCTTTGTATACTCATTGCATAAAAAGACCAAAAGTGCACTTATTGACAGCAACCCTGCGGGTCCCATAGTTTTACCAAGAAAAAAACAATGTAACATTGAAGAATTCTTTATTAAAAATGAATGGAAAAGAACAGGAAAAAATAAACAATGTAGGGTTGTGTAGTTAAATAAAAAAATGGCATCATCATTAGGGGAAAGTGACAAAAGTATTACAGAAATGAACAAGAAATTATGGAAAAACTAGAACCAATGGATAAAATTAATGAAAAACTAGACAAAATGTTGATGGATGTGACTCTGTCAAAGTAAGATATAAAGGGAAATAAGACCGATATATGTTGAGTCCAGGCAGGCCTCAGTTGATAACTTACATGGAGATGTAACCTTTTTAAAGAACAAGGCCAAAAAATGTTTTGGTCCCCTAGCATGAGAGCAAAGCAATCAGAGACATGAATAGTGCACTAGAATTTAAGAAAGTCTGGTGACACAAAGAAATTCTAACTCAGTCACATCCCAAAGTTGGTCTAGAACTCAGACGGTCACCCATCCAAGTACTAACACAGCCCACTGCTGAACCTTTGTTATTCGACTAAAAGTCTAATGTTATGTCGTTATTGGTGTAGCTGAGTCTCCATTAAATATAAACAAACAAAAAAAGTTTGTTCTCCTGTTACTAAAACGATTCTGTGCATGTAGAAAAAACTGGTTAAATACTATGATTAAACACATTCTTACTCACATATCAAAACACTCTTATTGAAGCACTGACTTTTATTGTATAGAATAACACACTAATAAACACATTGCTCCCATTATTTTACATCAATCACAACACCCTAATTAAAACTCAGCTGCTCATGATCTGATTACAGAACTCACTCTAAAGACAAATGCCAGACAATAATCACCAATAACCACAAAAGAGGGGGGAGAGAGAGGGTATTTGTTAATGGCAAGTCAAAGTAGAATGGTGCAGGGTACCAACTAGGTTGAAACACAGTTCCCTGTGAAGGGTGCAAGGTTTTCTCATATGAGGGTATGCCAACCTAAAATTAAATTAAACCAAAATAAAACTAATCAACTGTGACATGGAAATTGTGTAACTTACGATTTGCATGACCTGCACATAAATAAATAGGTGTATTTCACAACCATAATCTGTTGAATCTAGATTCCACAGATTAACAGATTCGCTTGTTATTTGACTAGATTTTGAATCCAGATTATGAATCCATTAATCTACCTCCTGATGGCCACGATGGAAGAGTGGTAATAGATTTATAGATTTATTGGATTACCCATAATGCTTTGCAAAATAATGGCCGCCAATTTTGGCAGCAAATTTAAAAAACAATTTGTGATTTTTATTATATTTATAGTGGTTCATCTAATTTTTTTTACTTTGGATTCAGAATTTGATGAAATTACATTTCACGAATTTTTAGCTAATCTAAAGAATCTAAATCTGAATCTGGTTTGCACAGATTATGCAGATTTTTGTTTGTAAAATACGCCTAATGTAATTTTTGCAAGCTGGTAAAGCTGGTAAACGTAGCTGGTTTAGCGAAAATGGCGGAGGAAGATGTGATAGAAGAAAATTTTAACTCTGTTCTAACATTTCCAGTTGAAGTTCAAGAAGCAATCGATCAGGTAACAACATAATTTTATTACATTGATTTCTTTCACTGCTGCGTTTTTTGTTTTTGTTTCAACGTACAGGGAGGTACAAATCATTCCGGAAGGTGCATGAAGTGCTCAGTATGGGTGTTGAAAAAAACCCTGCAATTTTAAATTGGGCGTTCACCTGTAGAAGGCCACTGTTTGGGTCCACAGCAGCTTGTGACCAACAATTCGTTGTAAGGTTACATGCAACTCGTGACCAACAAGTCGTACCCACAACTAGTACACTGCTACCCTGCATAAGTTGGCAGCAGGCATCAGTTGGCCGCCATCACCACACCTTCCCAGAGCTTTAACATGAGTGGCCTACTACACTCTGAAATCATGTATTATTGTTAAACTTATTATATGCAACAGTTTTCATTGGTGTACAATAACTTATTTGTCTTTCTGGAGCCTGTAGATGAGCCGCGGCCAACTTATGTCTGTGGCCAATTTAGGTAGGGTACGTAGCAGTAGTACTATACTGCTACCCTGCATAAGTTGGCCGCAGGCATAAGTTAGCCGCCCTCACCACACCTTCACAGGGCTTTAACATGAGTGGCCTACTACACTCTGAAATCATGTATTATTGTTAAACTTTATTATATACAACAGTTTTCATTGGTGTATAATAACCTATTTGTCTTTCTGGAGCCTGTAGATGAGCCGCGGCCAACTTATGCCTGTGGCCAATTTATGCAGGGTAGCAGTACACAAACATAATATAAGAATGCAAATTAGAAAACCATTATAAAATAAATTATGCAAATTAGAAAAAAAAAGTGAGTAGACAGAAGTCCGTGGATTTTCCTGCAATATTTTAAAGTAAATTATGCAAATTAGAAAAAAAAAACATGGGGATACAGAAGTCCGTGGTGTTTACTTCAATATTTTAAAATAAAATATGCAAAGTAGAAAAATCTTTGGAACGAGTTGTGGGTACGAGTTGTTGGTCACGAGCTGCTGTGGTCACAAGATGCTTGTATACCAAATCAGTCCCAAACAGTGGCTTTCTACAGGTGAACGCCCATGCTAGTAGATAATTTTCAAATTTACATGGATTATGGTGTTTTTTTTACATAGTGTTATCCGTCGGTTATCGCATAAATTATACTGTAATATTCTAAATTTTCGCTTTGACTAATATTTTTTATGTCAGCTGACTTGTCAGTCAGCTGACATTATGGCATCACTCTGCGGCGTGGACATACGCATGGGCGACTTCTCCGAAACTACAAGGCCCAGAGACATGCTGTTTTTTTTTTAAAGATAGCTTATCTACCTAGCATGAAAAGTTGTTCAAGACATGCAGATCTGTTTGTTCGTCTGTTTGCTAGAGCCATTATAAGTGAGATACCCACCGTCCTAAGTATGAAAATTTTAACTTTTTATCACAATTTTCTCAGTGACTATTGCAGGGATTTCTCTAATATCTTGCACATATGTACTAGGTCACAAGTAGATTCCCTTGTGTGAGTGTCAGACCTGGATATTTCTTAATTATTTTTTTATGTATTTTTAAAATAATTTTTAATGCATTAAAATTAATGAAATCATGCACTAAATCAATTATAACTTGAAAAGTATTGCATTTAGAGCATTTTGTTAAAATATGTTATTCAGCTACTTTTTCCATAGCTACAACATGGTGAGTAACTTGGGTGTCTATCTCAATAGCTAAGTGAGTAATAGCTACTTTTGGATTTTTCACTAACTTCCATCATGAGTAAAATCATTTATAACTTGAAAAGTATTGCATTTAGAGAATTTTGTGTAAATATGTTATTCAGCTACTTTTGGGCCAGCTATAACATAGTAAAATTTCAGACCTGTAGCTCATGGCATAGCTGAGTAATAGCTACTTTTAGGTTATCACTGTTGAGTAAATCACTTGTAACTTGAAAAGTATTGCATTTAGAGTATTTAGTTTCAATATGTTATTCACCTATTTTTGGGTCAGCTATAACATAGTAAAATTCCAGACCTGTGGCTCATTGCATAGCTGAGTAATAGCTACTTTGAGGTTCTTACTCAACACTAAATCATTTATAACTTGAAAAGTATTGTATTTAGAGCATTTTGTTAAAATATGTTAGCTACTTTTTCCATAGCTACAACATGGTGAGTAACTACGGTGTCTATCTCAATAGCTAAGCCAGTAATAGCTACTTTTGGACTTTTCAGTCACTTCCAGCATGGTTAAAATCACTTGTAACTTGAAAACTATTGCATTTAGAGAGTTTTGTGTAAATATGTTATTCAGCTACTTTTCGGTCAGCTATAACATAGTAATATTTCAGACCTGTAGCTCATGACATAGCTGAGTAATAGCTAATTTTAGGTTATCACTGTTGAGTAAATCACTTATAACTTGAAAACCATTGCATTTAGATTATTTAGTTTCAGTATGTTATTCACGTATTTTGGGGTCAGCTATAACAAAGTGAAATTTAAACTATTGCATTTGCAATATTTTCTTTAAATATGTTTTTAACTTACTTTTTACACCCGAACAGTTACCTTCTTACTTTCCTTCTGAACACCATTTCTAGGGCACAACTTTTGTGTCCTTTTCTTCTGTCACTTCTACTCTGAAACTCAAAACACACAGTCAGCTGACACAGAGCCCGTTCACGGGCACTGATTGCTTGTTTCATTTTCATTACCAATTGAATTGATGTTTTTGTAAAGATATAACTGAAAATCGATTTTACAGATGATTGCTGCTTGACACATTGATTTTCTTGTTATAAATATATGCTTAAACTTAAATAAAAAAATTATGTTTTTGTCATTATCCCACGACACAAGTTGTGACATATATTAATGTTTTGACAGTTACATTTTGATGAGAAAGACAATGTATTTTGAAAAAATTTAGTCCAGAACACCTGCAAATTGCTTCATTAGCATATGACATGAAAACTCCACAGTAACTATTTTTTACTTGCCCTTTGTTTTCAAAATCGTTTGGTTTCAAAAGTTCTACATATATACAAATTTCCATTCACTAAAAACAAATTCAGATTAAAGGTTAATTTGCTATAATGTTTACAGCAAGTGAACATTTTTAATAGCATGATAACCCCAGGGATCACCATATTATACAAGAAGGTTTATCTGTATTCTTTTACCATATTATCAAATGAGTCAAAGTGACACACAGTAAAATAAATAATTGGAGTATGTAGTCTTATATTTGTTTTAAAGTCGTATATTTTGACAAAATATGCCCATTATCGACCATTACATGCAACAGATGTCTTCAGGAATTATTTGGTGAGTTGTCTTCATACTGCTTTTAATTCTTTGAGTGGGGGTGGGGGGTATACAAGCATTGGGACCATTGTAACTGGTCAGTTTTAACCCACACCAATATCACATACACAAATCCGTATGTAGTAGTTAATCGTAATGACGATATGCTCATAATGTTGACCTTGGCAACCTAAACCGGGTTGAAATAGCGAGGCTGGTCATTTTAATACCAACAAAATAAATAGCAAATAATTTTGATCTGGCATAGCCATTTGGAGACTTAGTGTGAAATAGCATAATGTAGTATAAAGAATGAATGAAAAGTATATGTATCCTTTCATTGCCAGTTATATATTTTATTAATCTTTTAAATATGTTTTCTTTTATAAAATATTTAATTATTTTATTTTTTAAGAGGATAAAATATGCATAGTTCATGGAAACAGCTAGGCAAAGTAGAATCTACTATGTGGTGTCAAGATGGTGCACTTGGATAGTGCAGCAAGTCAAAAGGGTGCTTTGTGTTCAAATGGCCCATTACATGCATGACAAATCTGATTTGAAATTGCAAATAGCAAACCTTTTCCTTGAACATATTCTGCATAAATATCTTTGCAGTGTGTTGCAAGCTGATATATTGTAATGAGCCACAGCTGACACTAGTGGGTGAACGATTAGACGTGTGCTTGATTAATCGTCGGTGACAGTGTAGAATCGCGGTCGGTCACTAACGTTTTCTAATGATCAATTATTAAGCTTATATCTTACCTTTCCTGATTTATATCAATATCCACATATTTTAAAAAATATTTTAGGTATTTTTACTTAATAAACTGACAGTTTTGTCTTGAATTTCAAGTTTGTTTATGTCTACCGCCATATTTACAGGAAGTGGGTGCTCTCGGTAGATTCTAAATGTCGGAACACCGTTATTCTTACTGGATTGACCTATACTTTATCCCGGAAAGTGTTTCTTAAATAATAAACAGTAATGGAGTAAAATAATCGATTATGGGTCGATCATCGCTCGGAAAAGTGGACGAATAATCGACCATGAAAATTGGAGGCGATTCCCAACACTAGCTGACACCACTTGGCACACATTTAGTCTTACAACAACAGTATCTTGTTAATCTCAATGTAAGTGTTGTTACTAGCTGTTCGACTGAATAATCGTTCATGCAAATGGCTTCTTTTCTGCTTTCCCAAACCAAAATTTAAACCTGTTAAAAAAATTTTAGAAGTCTTGCAGCCGTTTTTTTTTTGGTATATTTGCTTTAGGGTTCCTTATTTATTTATTTTCCAGGTTTTGCCCAGCACTGACCCTTTGGATAAGCCTGATTTTAATGCTGTGGAATATATTAATACCTTATTTCCAACAGAGCAGTCACTCTCCAATATTGATGATGTTGTTTATAAGATTCGGCACAAAATCAGGTGAAGCAGCATATGTTTAAATACCATGTGTTCTAGAAAAATCGATTAATTTATTCAATAGCTGTGTAAAATTTTTCTGTATTTAAACTGAAATATAAAATTATTAATCCATCTTAATTTGTCTCGATTACATGAAAGTTCTTCAAACTGTCAAATTAGTGAAATAGAATATTGCAAACCTGTTTTATAAATTTCCATATTTGTCTTTAAATACTACCAAACAAATTGAACCAGCGTTCCAAGAATGTGTAAAATGACTTGCCTGTGTGCTTATTAATGCTGTGACTTTGTTAGAATAACATCACTGGGTGTTCGTCTAGTAAGAACTGATCTGAATTCGGTTAATCACATTTTAGCATTCTGGTAGTACCAGAGAAGCAAATATGGAGGATTTTGAAAACAAAATGTTAGAAAAATTAATGTTAATTATCAGAAAAAATAAGGGAAATTACATGAAAAACCAACACCAGGTAGAGAAATGTGACAGAATACCAAAGTTTGCTCAAGAACTTTATTTAATAATTTTTTGGTTACCCGCTTCACCACTTTATACTCAGTTTATCAAAGAATTTGGAACATTTTCTGGTAAACAGGTAACCTATCACAGCCTTAGTGCTAATGCAGATAATTTAGTAAATAATAATGAAGTATAATTTGATTAATTTCTATGTTGATCACCGGTCATACACTTTGACATTCAACCAGTTTTATTGCTGTCAAGTTGACTTCATTGTCTACTGTTGGGCTGTATGAAGTGTAGGGATAGTTCGGTGGTATATTTTTGTGTTTCAGCATCTGGCCAATGCACAACCTTTCTGGGATTCTGAAAAGAGATGCATTTTAGTACATCTCTAATCGCATATGCCACTGACAGGAAGAGAAACCTATGAGTTTCCTCTCAACAAAATTGCAATAAAAATCCCAAGTTTACATAAATATGGAATGAAAGTTTATCAATTCTTTCAAATTTCGGGTTTGTAGATGGGGGTTTTAAAATATTGTTGTTTCAGTAAAATGCTCTTATTACCAAGATACCTGGCCTACTTACCGCTGTTGCAATAATAAGAGTATAAATTTGTGATATTGTAGAAAACTAGATGATGAAATAAGAACAGTTGTGAGAGGTCAGACCAATGTGGGAGAAGATGGGACACAGGCTTTACAAGAAGCACAAGCGGCCATTGTGGATCTCTTCTCAAAGATCAAAGATATCAAGGAGAAGGCTGAGAAATCAGAGGAAATGGTAATATTAAAAGTTTGTGTTGCTTCAAATGTATATCAGCAAAGGTAAGGTGATTGTCTCCATGAAAAAGTTATAAGTATTTCTCAGTTGTTTTGATGAGGAATCTGAGGAAATGGCAAGAAATTTGATTTATGAGGTAAAAGACTGAAAGACTGATAGGTAAGTTGTCAATAAATCTATATTTGCTGTTAATATTGTGCAAGTTGACAGTTTCTTGTGAGATTAGTTTTAGCTAGCGGGCTGTGAAAGTGAAACTGAATTCCTGGTGAATCTTGAATCTATACTAATCTCTTTCTGTAAGGTAAAGTAACAAATAATTTCTGCAACTAAGAAAATGAATTTAAAGTTATTTCTAGCTATAAATTTAACTTTTAAAGTATAATATAAAGTAAAATAATTTGACCAACCATTCCGTATGACTTCTGTAGGTAAAAGAAATCACTAGGGATATCAAGCAGTTGGATCATGCCAAGAAACACTTGACCAGTTCTATCACCACTTTGAACCATCTGCACATGTTGGTCGGAGGTGTGGACACTTTACAGTAAGTACTTTTAGTTGATGATGAATTTAGTATTGAGGCCATGGGTGTCATGAAGAACCTTTTAACCAACTTCTGAATCTTAAAACATAGCATTGTGGAATTACGTAAAATATTTGTAACAAACCTTTTATTTGAAGAAATTTAAAAACTTAATTAGAATTTGTGTATATTTTTGGGGATGGTTTGGTACCAAAAATGTGTGCATCGAGAGGTCGTCAATGCAAAACTATACCGATTCCGGGACTGTGTTTTAGTACATCCAAACCAAACATGGACATTCCTCCTAACGAGATCACAATAAAATACATAAAATATGAGATAAATGCGCAGAATTTCTTCAGATTTCTGGTTTGTTTCCTATATTTTAAGTTTTCCTTCAATTATATGTGCTGACATGCGAGATTAAGTTTGTAAATTTTCGTAACCAAAACATGGCAGTACTGCTCATTGTAATTGCTATGAAAGTCTGCAAAATGCAAAAAATATGGAATAAACCCTTATAATTTATTTGGATTTGGGGTTGTTTGCAATATTTGAAGTTTTCCTTCCATTATATGCGCTGACAAGCGGAGTGGTGGTTGTAAAATCTCATCACAGTATTTCACTAAAATGCTCTCAATACCGAGACACCGGGCCTGCCGACCCATCAATAATATTTTGGGGGATTTTATGGTGATTTCTTGGACCAGAAATTTCCTATTGTCTATTCATTAACTACACAAGATTTTAAAACCGCCACTTCGCTTGTCAACATATATAATGGAAAGAAGAGTTAAAATATTAGAAACATAACCAAAATCTGAAGAAATTATAAGCTTTTATCCCCATATTTTCGTCCATTTGCAGACTTTTATAGCGAAATGTTGAGAATTGCCATGTTTTGGTTACGACACTTTGTAACCTAAATCTCGCTTGACAACACATAAAATGGAAGGAAAACTTAAAATATTGGGAACAAACAAGAAATCTGAAGAGATTATTCAGGTTTCTCTCATATTTTGGGCATTTGGGAACTTTAATTGCGATGTTGTTAAGAGGAAACGTCCATGTTTGATTGGGGTGTACTAAAACGTGGAGTCCCGGAATTGGTACGGTTTTGCATTGGTGACCTCCCGATGTACACATTTTTGGTACCGACCCATCTAGTTTGCATTCATTGTAAGAAATATGATCCATAACCACCCCTACATGAAGTATTATATTGCCTTGGATCACAAAGTGGCCTTTATGGAATACCAGAATGAAATACTGTAAATCTGTTTCTTTGAGGTTTTTATCTCCCGCCGGCCGGGCGGGAGATTATAAAACGCATTCCGTGTGTGTGTGCGTGTGTGCGTGTGTTATTGAGTGTGTGTCACGCTTTTATAAAGGGCTGTACATCACACTGGTTGTTTCTCCTTGGCCTTTTCAATGTTTTTTGTGACCTTATTGCTTATGTCCTTTCATTTGATGCTGTTATTTCACACCTAGGACCATAGCTAAGTGAGTAATAGCAATGGTGGCTACTTTGAGTAAAGTGCTCATAACTCCAAAACGACTGCATTTAGAGTGTTTCTGTAAAATACATTGTTCAGCTACTTTCTCCATGCCTACAAGATGGTACCATTTTTAGGGTTCTATCTTCATAGCTAAGTGAGTAATAGCTATTTTCTGTTATTAACAATGAGCAAAATGAGTAAATTGATTTTGTCTTTGTAACTGTTACTTACAATATTGGCCTGAAATATGTTGTTCAACAACTCCTTCATGTGCTATATCATAGTGAGGTGTCCAAGGTGTAGCACCATAGCTAACTGAGTAATAGCTATACTAAGTTTAACATTTGACCATTGAGCAAGTCACTTATAACTCAAAAACTATTGAATATAGAGGATTTTTGTCGAATATGTTGTTCACCTATCTTTTGCATATACTGTATTGTGAATTTTCACAGCTGTAACTCCATAGCTAACTGAGTAATAGCTACTTTGATGATAACCATAATGAGTAAATGGCTTATATCTTCAAAAGTATTGCAGCTACACAATTTTGTTCCAATATGTTGTTCAGGTACTATCTCCACAGCTACAACATGGTCACTAGTTTGGAAGTGTATCTCCATAGCTAAGTGAGTAATAGCTACTTTGTCAATTTTTAATGATAACCATAATGAGTAAATGCCTTATATCTTCAAAAGTATTGCAGCTACACAATTTCTCTCAAATAAGTTGTTCATCTACTTTTTTGTGAACTGTAACATATTTAAGTTTCACAACTGTTGCTCAATGTACAAGTGAGTAATGGCTACTTTATTGCTACTTTTGGTGAAAATGTGAAAAATGACAAATATCTCGCAAACCGTAATAGCTACTTTGTCAATTTTTAATGATAACCATAATGAGTAAATGCCTTATATCTTCAAAAGTATTGCAGCTACACAATTTCTCTCAAATAAGTTGTTCATCTACTTTTTAAGTCATTCATCTACTTTTGGGAGAGCTTTCACATGGTGAAGTTTCAGACTCGTAGCTAATTACTCACCTACTGAAAATGAGTAAATGCGAATTATCTCTAAAAGTATTGCAGATAGCCAATTTTTCTCAAATAACTCATTCACCTACTTTTGGGAGAGCTTTCACTTGGTGAAGTTTCAGACCCATAGCTAATTACTCACCTACTGAAAATGAGTAAATGCGAATTATCGCTAAAAGTATTGCAGATAGCCAATTTTTCTCAAATAACTCATTCACCTACTTTTGGGAGAGCTTTCACTTGGTGAAGTTTCAGACCCATAGTTAATTACTCACCTACTCAAAATGAGTAAATGCAAATTATCTCTAAAAGTATTGCAGATAGCCAATTTTTCTCAAATAACTCATTCACCTACTTTTGGGAGAGCTTTCACTTGGTGAAGTTTCAGACCCATAGCTAATTACTCACCTACTCAAAATGAGTAAATGCGAAGTATCGCTAAAACTATTGCAGATAGCCAATTTTTCTCAAATAACTCATTCACCTACTTTTGGGAGAGCTTTCACTTGGTGAAGTTTCAGACCCATAGCTAATTACTCACCTACTCAAAATGAGTAAATGCGAATTATCTCTAAAAGTATTGCAGATAGCCAATTTTTCTCAAATAACTCATTCACCTACTTTTGGGAGAGCTTTCACTTGGTGAAGTTTCAGACCCATAGCTAATTACTCACCTACACAAAATGAGTAAATGCGAAGTATCGCTAAAACTATTGCAGATAGCCAATTTTTCTCAAATAAGTCATTCACCTACTTTTGGGAGAGCTTTCACTTGATGAAGTTTCAGACCCATAGCTAATTACTCACCTACTCAAAATGAGTAAATGCGAATTATCTGTAAAAGTATTGCAGATAGCCAATTTTTCTCAAATAACTCCTTCATCTACTTTTGGGAGAGCTTTCACATGGTGAAGTTTCAGACCCATAGATAATTACTCACCTACTGAAAATGAGTAAATGCGAATTATCGCTAAAAGTATTGCATATAGCCAATTTTTCTCAAATAACTGATTCACCTACTTTTGGGAGAGCTTTCACTTGGTGAAGTTTCAGACCCATAGCTAATTACTCACCTACTCAAAATGAGTAAATGCGAATTATCTCTAAAAGTATTGCAGATAGCCAATTTTTCTCAAATAACTCATTCACCTACTTTTGGGAGAGCTTTCACTTGGTGAAGTTTCAGACCCATAGCTAATTACTCACCTACTCAAAATGAGTAAATGCGAAGTATCGCTAAAACTATTGCAGATAGCCAATTTTTCTCAAATAACTCATTCACCTACTTTTGGGAGAGCTTTCACTTGGTAAAGTTTCAGACCCATAGCTAATTACTCACCTACTCAAAATGAGTAAATGCGAATTATCGCTAAAAGTATTGCAGATAGCCAATTTTTCTCAAATAACTCATTCACCTACTTTTGGGAGAGCTTTCACTTGGTAAAGTTTCAGACCCATAGCTAATTACTCACCTACTGAAAATGAGTAAATGCGAATTATCGCTAAAAGTATTGCAGATAGCCAATTTTTCTCAAATAACTGATTCACCTACTTTTGGGAGAGCTTTCACTTGAAGTTTCAGACCCATAGCTAATTACTCACCTACTCAAAATGAGTAAATGCGAATTATCTCTAAAAGTATTGCAGATAGCCAATTTTTCTCAAATAACTCATTCACCTACTTTTGGGAGAACTTTCACTTGGTGAAGTTTCAGACCCATAGCTAATTACTCACCTACTCAAAATGAGTAAATGCGAAGTATCGCTAAAACTATTGCAGATAGCCAATTTTTCTCAAATAACTCATTCACCTACTTTTGGGAGAGCTTTCACTTGGTGAAGTTTCAGACCCATAGCTAATTACTCACCTACTGAAAGTGAGTAAATGCGAATTATCTCTAAAAGTATTGCAGATAGCCAATTTTTCTCAAATAACTCATTCACCTACTTTTGGGAGAGCTTTCACTTGGTGAAGTTTCAGACCCATAGCTAATTACTCACCTACTCAAAATGAGTAAATGCGAATTATCTCTAAAAGTATTGCAGATAGCCAATTTTTCTCAAATAACTCATTCACCTACTTTTGGGAGAGCTTTCACTTGGTGAAGTTTCAGACCCATAGCTAATTACTCACCTACTGAAAATGAGTAAATGCGAAGTATCGCTAAAACTATTGCAGATAGCCAATTTTTCTCAAATAACTCATTCACCTACTTTTGGGAGAGCTTTCACTTGGTGAAGTTTCAGACCCATAGCTAATTACTCACCTACTGAAAATGAGTAAATGCGAATTATCGCTAAAAGTATTGCAGATAGCCAATTTTTCTCAAATAACTCATTGACCTACTTTTGGGAGAGCTTTCACTTGGTGAAGTTTCAGACCCATAGCTAATTACTCACCTACTGAAAATGAGTAAATGCGAATTATCGCTAAAAGTATTGCAGATAGCCAATTTTTCTCAAATAACTGATTCACCTACTTTTGGGAGAGCTTTCACTTGGTGAAGTTTCAGACCCATAGCTAATTACTCACCTACTCAAAATGAGTAAATGCGAATTATCTCTAAAAGTATTGCAGATAGCCAATTTTTCTCAAATAACTCATTGACCTACTTTTGGGAGAGCTTTCACTTGGTGAAGTTTCAGACCCATAGCTAATTACTCACCTACTCAAAATGAGTAAATGCGAATTATCTGTAAAAGTATTGCAGATAGCCAATTTTTCTCAAATAACTCCTTCATCTACTTTTGGGAGAGCTGTCACATGGTGAAGTTTCAGACCCATAGCTAATTACTCACCTACTGAAAATGAGTAAATGCGAATTATCGCTAAAAGTATTGCAGATAGCCAATTTTTCTCAAATAACTCGTTCACCTACTTTTGGAAGAGCTTTCACATGGTGAAGTTTCAGACCCATAGCTAATTACTCACCTACTGAAAATGAGTAAATGCGAATTATCTCTAAAAGTATTGCAGATGGCCAATTTTTCTCAAATAACTCATTCACCTACTTTTGGGAGAACTTTCACTTGGTGAAGTTTCACACCCATAGCTAATTACTCACCTACTCAAAATGAGTAAATGCGAATTATCGCTAAAAGGATTGCAGATAGCCAATTTTTCTCAAATAACTCATTCACCTACTTTTGGGAGAGCTTTCACTTGGTGAAGTTTCAGACCCATAGTTAATTACTCACCTACTCAAAATGAGTAAATGCAAATTATCTCTAAAAGTATTGCAGATAGCCAATTTTTCTCAAATAACTCATTCACCTACTTTTGGGAGAGCTTTCACTTGGTGAAGTTTCAGACCCATAGCTAATTACTCACCTACTCAAAATGAGTAAATGCGAAGTATCGCTAAAACTATTGCAGATAGCCAATTTTTCTCAAATAACTCATTCACCTACTTTTGGGAGAGCTTTCACTTGGTGAAGTTTCAGACCCATAGCTAATTACTCACCTACTCAAAATGAGTAAATGCGAATTATCTCTAAAAGTATTGCAGATAGCCAATTTTTCTCAAATAACTCATTCACCTACTTTTGGGAGAGCTTTCACTTGGTGAAGTTTCAGACCCATAGCTAATTACTCACCTACACAAAATGAGTAAATGCGAAGTATCGCTAAAACTATTGCAGATAGCCAATTTTTCTCAAATAAGTCATTCACCTACTTTTGGGAGAGCTTTCACTTGATGAAGTTTCAGACCCATAGCTAATTACTCACCTACTCAAAATGAGTAAATGCGAATTATCTGTAAAAGTATTGCAGATAGCCAATTTTTCTCAAATAACTCCTTCATCTACTTTTGGGAGAGCTTTCACATGGTGAAGTTTCAGACCCATAGATAATTACTCACCTACTGAAAATGAGTAAATGCGAATTATCGCTAAAAGTATTGCATATAGCCAATTTTTCTCAAATAACTGATTCACCTACTTTTGGGAGAGCTTTCACTTGGTGAAGTTTCAGACCCATAGCTAATTACTCACCTACTCAAAATGAGTAAATGCGAATTATCTCTAAAAGTATTGCAGATAGCCAATTTTTCTCAAATAACTCATTCACCTACTTTTGGGAGAGCTTTCACTTGGTGAAGTTTCAGACCCATAGCTAATTACTCACCTACTCAAAATGAGTAAATGCGAAGTATCGCTAAAACTATTGCAGATAGCCAATTTTTCTCAAATAACTCATTCACCTACTTTTGGGAGAGCTTTCACTTGGTAAAGTTTCAGACCCATAGCTAATTACTCACCTACTCAAAATGAGTAAATGCGAATTATCGCTAAAAATATTGCAGATAGCCAATTTTTCTCAAATAACTCATTCACCTACTTTTGGGAGAGCTTTCACTTGGTAAAGTTTCAGACCCATAGCTAATTACTCACCTACTGAAAATGAGTAAATGCGAATTATCGCTAAAAGTATTGCAGATAGCCAATTTTTCTCAAATAACTGATTCACCTACTTTTGGGAGAGCTTTCACTTGAAGTTTCAGACCCATAGCTAATTACTCACCTACTCAAAATGAGTAAATGCGAATTATCTCTAAAAGTATTGCAGATAGCCAATTTTTCTCAAATAACTCATTCACCTACTTTTGGGAGAACTTTCACTTGGTGAAGTTTCAGACCCATAGCTAATTACTCACCTACTCAAAATGAGTAAATGCGAAGTATCGCTAAAACTATTGCAGATAGCCAATTTTTCTCAAATAACTCATTCACCTACTTTTGGGAGAGCTTTCACTTGGTGAAGTTTCAGACCCATAGCTAATTACTCACCTACTGAAAGTGAGTAAATGCGAATTATCTCTAAAAGTATTGCAGATAGCCAATTTTTCTCAAATAACTCATTCACCTACTTTTGGGAGAGCTTTCACTTGGTGAAGTTTCAGACCCATAGCTAATTACTCACCTACTCAAAATGAGTAAATGCGAATTATCTCTAAAAGTATTGCAGATAGCCAATTTTTCTCAAATAACTCATTCACCTACTTTTGGGAGAGCTTTCACTTGGTGAAGTTTCAGACACATAGCTAATTACTCACCTACTGAAAATGAGTAAATGCGAAGTATCGCTAAAACTATTGCAGATAGCCAATTTTTCTCAAATAACTCATTCACCTACTTTTGGGAGAGCTTTCACTTGGTGAAGTTTCAGACCCATAGCTAATTACTCACCTACTGAAAATGAGTAAATGCGAATTATCGCTAAAAGTATTGCAGATAGCCAATTTTTCTCAAATAACTCATTGACCTACTTTTGGGAGAGCTTTCACTTGGTGAAGTTTCAGACCTATAGCTAATTACTCACCTACTGAAAATGAGTAAATGCGTATTATCGCTAAAAGTATTGCAGATAGCCAATTTTTCTCAAATAACTGATTCACCTACTTTTGGGAGAGCTTTCACTTGGTGAAGTTTCAGACCCATAGCTAATTACTCACCTACTCAAAATGAATAAATGCGAATTATCTCTAAAAGTATTGCAGATAGCCAATTTTTCTCAAATAACTCATTGACCTACTTTTGGGAGAGCTTTCACTTGGTGAAGTTTCAGACCCATAGCTAATTACTCACCTACTCAAAATGAGTAAATGCGAATTATCTGTAAAAGTATTGCAGATAGCCAATTTTTCTCAAATAACTCCTTCATCTACTTTTGGGAGAGCTGTCACATGGTGAAGTTTCAGACCCATAGCTAATTACTCACCTACTGAAAATGAGTAAATGCGAATTATCGCTAAAAGTATTGCAGATAGCCAATTTTTCTCAAATAACTCGTTCACCTACTTTTGGAAGAGCTTTCACATGGTGAAGTTTCAGACCCATAGCTAATTACTCACCTACTGAAAATGAGTAAATGCGAATTATCTCTAAAAGTATTGCAGATGGCCAATTTTTCTCAAATAACTCATTCACCTACTTTTGGGAGAACTTTCACTTGGTGAAGTTTCACACCCATAGCTAATTACTCACCTACTCAAAATGAGTAAATGCGAATTATCGCTAAAAGTATTGCAGATAGCCAATTTTTCTCAAATAACTCATTCACCTACTTTTGGGAGAGCTTTCACTTGGTGAAGTTTCAGACCCATAGCTAATTACTCACCTACTCAAAATGAGTAAATGCGAATTATCTCTAAAAGTATTGCAGATAGCCAATTTTTCTCAAATAACTCATTCATCTACTTTTGGGAGAGCTTTCACATGGTGAAGTTTCAGACCCGTAGATAATTACTCACCTACTCATAATGAGTAAATGCGAATTATCTCTTAAAAGTATTGTACTTAGCCAATTTTTCTCAAATAACTCATTGCAAATTTTGAAAGCTGTAGGTCCATAGCTAACTCAGTAATAGCTACTTTGCCTTTTTTTGATTTAAATAATTTATAACAGCAAAACTATTCAATTTAAAGGAGTTTTGTTAAATATGTTGTTCACCTACTTTTTGATGTAGTGCGGCGGGAGATCATACCACGGCAGTGGTCTTGTTTTCCATGCTTTTATGTGACTTTCCTAGTTTAGCTTTACTTGTTGAAAGTGAAATTGAATTGTTAACACAAAAAATTACGAATTCCATGTGAATAAAATAGAGCCTGTATGTTTGATGCATTTATACTTTACATGGATGCTGTAGACTTTGAACTTGAGTATTTATTTTCCATTACTCTAATATCACAAATAAGACCGTAATTAGCATAATTTTGCTTAAAACATGACAGAAAATAATGTACTTGAGTGTATTTACAAAGTTTTAATATCAGCATGATTTATTTTTCTATTCTTGAATCATTATTTCTTTCCTGTGTTTTTTTTATATCACTCTTTATTATTTCTCTTCTATAGGAATTTGACAAGAAGACGTCAGTATGGTGAGGTGGCCAATCTTCTAGAAGGCGTTCTCAATGTACTGGAACACTTCAACAAATACATGGCTATCCCACAGATACGACAGCTTGCAGATAGGTTAGAAACACTGCAGTTGTTTTTACCTGAATAGTTGCTGAACAAGCTTTTTTTCTCGATGGATGCTGGTATCACTTTGCTAACTCTTCAAATAGTAGTATTGCATTCCTTCACATAAGAACTGAAGGAAGATTTTTATTAAAGAGAAGGATGTGATATGCTTGCCATAAAGGTAAGCTTTCTTAAAATTCAAATTAAATACATTTGAAGTTGCCAAAGTGATCCATTTTGGCTAAGCATCACCAAGGAGTGAATATCGTCTTTGTGAAATTGCAAATTTTAGAATTTGCCATGTGACTAGTTACCAACAGCCTGTAAAGGCTTTATGCATATTGTTTTCACCCATTTGTCCGGTTGGACATGACTGTCAAAATTGGAAAAATTTCAAACTTGTAACTTTTGAGTTATTGTTTGCAGTCTTGTGGTCTGCCCTCAGTTTGACTTTGACCTTGTGACCTTTGAGATGAAAATGTTATTCTGTACTGTATCTCAGCTACCATAAGGTGGAAGAAGGTCAAATTTGTGCTCAGTTTGACTCCTGACCTTGACCCTTTTACAGATTCTTATGTGGTACTTCTACTTATATCTTTACATGGCAGCTGCATTTCAAATCCTAATAATAAGTCATAGAGTTTCATTGTTTTTTGGTTACAAATTAATGTTCTCACTACTATATAGTGTCTGAAGATCCAATAATGCAAAGTAAAGTGAGTGGGTTTCTCGTTTCTCACTTTGGTAGTTTCCCTTACAGAGTGGGTGAGATCAGAGCAGAATTGGCACAGCAGATCAAAGCAGACTTTGAAGAATCCTTTCAGGGTGCTAGTGCAAAGGTAGGTAAAATTGTCATTACTGTATATACATAATTAGGACAAAGAACAGGACTGAATAGTATTGATATTACAAGAACTGACAGACTTGGGGATAAGTTCTAACTTCTAACACAGCTATTCAACTGGTCATTCTTGTAGTATGGACAAGTGAATCAGACGCAGCTGACAGAGGCGTGTTTGGTGGTGAATGTCCTTGACCCCAAAGTCAGAAAAGAGCTACTAGCCTGGTTTGTGAAGCTACAGCTGTCAGAATATATGGTTCTGTTTGCGGAGGATCAAGAGGTAAGGATCTTTAGTATAATTTTGTAATGAGAAATTATTCAAGAGAAACATTCAAATGACTGTATAAGCAGAGGAACAAATTTTTGAATCCCCTACATCTGAAAAATAATGTTTTTGTACACATAAGTGGAAGTTGAACCAGTCTATAACTAGAACCATCTTGAAGATGTTGAAGGTTCATTGTTGTACAGAGTCTGCTGTACTTAACCCCTTGATGATCTTTTATGTCTATCAGCAGTTGACAGTGAAGTTTCTTCATCAGTACATATCTGCTGACTAGCAGTTGACATCTTTATATGGTTATTTGGCTCTCCTTCAGTGCTGTGGAATACAGAAGTATATTGTTTACAATATTTGAATATTTTGTACTAGGACATTATGGATGATTAGGAGCAGGTGTTCGGTTGGCTAGTGGTTAGCAAGGTTGTCATCTAATCACAGGCTCTGTGGGTTTGAGTCCCAAGGGTGGCAATGCTGTGGACCTTTCCCAATATGATCCTAGCTGTTGAACTGGATGTAAAACCCCAACTTTGACTTTGGATGAGGAGGAACACCTGGTGTATGTCTTTTAGCAACTTAAACTGTCTGCAAATTCTTCATCCTTTAATTTCTTATTGTGCAGTTAAATATTACTCTGTTGGTGGTGAAGGGGTTTATGTAGTAACAGTTTGATATCAAGAGCAACAAGTTGATGCTTTATTTCAAGTGTGTAGTGTTGTTTGAAAAGGACTCGGCCATTTTGGTAGATAATTTATCAATATTTTGTTTTGTAAGTCAGTCCCCGTTGTTTCCTCACAGCCTCCAGTTCTTTATCCACACCTGCCAAAATAATGATCACATAATTTAGTAAAAAGGTTCATTAATTTTGGGAAATTTGGAGCAATTGTTAAGCCAACTCAGACTACTGAGCCAAATTAATATTTATTTACCATTTTGTTTCGGGTGCGACCTGATGTCTCTCATTGCGATTCCAGATGCCTTAGAGCCTGTCATATGATAAAGATTAAACACTATAACAGTACTCTTACATTACCTCTGTATTATTTTATTTAGTATTTCATTCAAAAATACTAATTTACTCTCAAAACATGTATGCAATCTTAGAGTGCGTGGCTGGACAAGATAGACAAACGGTATGCATGGTTAAAGAGAAGTCTGATTGAGTTTGAGGAGAAGTTTGGCAAGTTGTTTCCTACTTCTTGGGATGTCAGTGAAAGGATTTGTGCAGAGTTCTGTGATGTCACCAAGTAAGTGTCGTCTGGTTTTTCTCCACAGTAGGGACGTCACGACTACAAATATTTCATGTCGACTAATCTGTAAGTACTATTCATGTCGACACCGAATAGCCGTCAAATTTATAAAGCAACCAAAATCTTAAGTTTCATGTTGTAAAAAGCATTGAAAATGATAAATATGTGAAATAAAATGAAAATATGTGTCTATAATCTATAAAGTTTGATAAGTTTGCCGTTTTCCTGCAACTTCTGCTTTGTTTATTGCAGACAGGAAGTGGGCGATATAAGAGGTATATGGTAATTCCGGTTTTAGGTGAATGCATACACATTGCAGAAACGTGGCTGTTTTGGAATTTAACTTATTTTATGTGACATTCTGGACATATATAATGGATTCAGACCTTCTGCCATCTTTTACACTACATTGAGCGATCATTCCGACTTTAAAATATGAACCGGTAAATAGCAGTATTCCAACCGTTGTCGATTAGTTGGCTAGTCGTGACGGCCCTATCCTTAACCCAGTTGTCGTGTAATTTAACATCACTCACATCAGTTGTTCAGAGCTACTTAGCACCGGCACGTAAAATGTTAATGTGCAGTTTTGTGAAAATGCATTTTTCCAAGATTTGCACAGATTCTGTGTTGAATTGCCCCAGTATTTTGCTCTCATTCTTCAAGCCGTGTGAGGCCTGATACTGAGGCTGCAATCAAGTTAGAAAATTTGACTTGATTCCTTGTTTGTGAAAAACCAACTCATATTCTGTTAATCACTTGACAAAATAAGTTGCTTCTTATTACAACTTCTTAAATGACTGGCATGCAGAAAATGGGAAAGAGTGTGAACAATTTGTTCAATTATGAGATTAATACATCATTATAAAACAAAATTTTAACTGTACTAAGTGTTTATATAATATGAGGAGTTTTAAAATATATTACATTAAAATACCAGCTAATAATAATATGTTCATGTGTGAAGCCAAACCTTGTAAAGCTAAATGATAATAAAACTAAAAACACTTTAATTTAAAAAATATATATAGTTATAGAATCTTTGAATTGAGCTAAAATCAAATTATGTAGGTTATGTTGTGTCTGTTTTTAGTTGCTTTTGAAAAGTCAGTTCGCTTTCTTCAACTCTGAGTTATAAGCGAATATCTTCATTATCGGGTAACCAATGAATAGTTGCAGCCTTACCTGGTACCAAATACAAGCATGGTTCTTCATTAGAGTTAGTATTTTAAGTACACCTCATTACTCAATTTTTAAACTCCAATACTCCAGTGCTAGCCCTTAAAATTGATTTTTTGGTTATTGTTAAAGCAACCTTATTGATACAAAGATAGTAGAAATGAAAAAGAAAACCATGTGAGGGCTAGGGGGAAAACCACCAGTCAAGGCTTTTCAGAATATTTAATTGACACAAGTTATTTTACTAAATCATCACTCATGTAGAAAAGAATTGAGTCGTCTGATGGCAAGGCGTGTGGCAGAGATTGACGTGAAGCTGCTTCTGTTTGCCATCCAGAGAACCATCAACTTTGAAACACTGTGTGCCAGAAGGTTCTCAGGCAGAACATTGCAGCCTGACAAGGTAAGATGTGAACAAAGGAGGGTAGGGTTTGACAATGTGCTGTAGATTACTCTGGTAAAATGATAAAATGGCAGTAAATTTAACCAGAACCATAACCATTTGAGTAAAGGAAGACATTGGTTTACTTGTATTGAAATTTTATTTCATCACCAGCACCAGAGGAGGATACAGTTTTAACTAGGGGTGTTGCGGTAGCAATTTTTTCCTTCTGGTTTCCCGTCTTTCACTTCCCGGTTGGTTACCGGTTAACCATCTCTTATTTAACAAAACATGAGAACCAAATAGTTTTCATACTGTGAAACGGGAATTCTAACACGACACAGATGTGTCCTCGATTCTGATTGGCTAAACGACGAAATGTATGGTTACTCCACATTATCGCTCATTATGGCTGTGGTATTACAGTAAAAAGCAAATAAAAGGGGCTTATGACACTTATTTTGTATGTAAGGTTAGTAAAGTTTCTTTACATTGAAGTATAAGCGGAAAACCGGTAGCTACCGGTACTACTGCAACACCCCTAGTTTTAACAGTGTAATAAATTTAACAATGTAAAATTTGAACCGTTAAAAGTGCTGCTGAAGCGATTAAATTTTAAGAATGATATGGATCAGACTCGGTATACAAAAAAATTCAGAATGCACAAAGGGTTATTGTCACTGAATTTTTTACTACCTTATGCCCCAGTCACAATATAGGTGGTATGTCCCGTGGTTAGAGGTTTTACTTGGAGGTGGAACCGAATCCAAGGATGCCTCATAACTTTTCGAGATTTGGTGTATCCATCACATTACAGGCAGAATGCCCCAGTCCTTCATCTACCGTCTGATGTTTGTCTGTGTAGTTGTGACATTGCGGCGAAATGTTACTGTAGCAAGAAATTCCTCTGTGCATGCTCGCATTCATCTGCACATGCTCACAGTGAGGCTGAAATTTTAAACATTTTAAAACTTTCATAGAACACGCCAGGAATTGGACGTTTAGCTACTGTGTCTCAAGTTCGCATACAAACCTATAACGCCTATAACCATGTGTTACACTGCCTGTAGTGTGACCGGGGTATAACTCATTGTATTTTTATAGTCAGGCCATCATATGAAGGTTTAAATAATAGAGCAGTATTTGGGTGAATTTACAAAGTGGGGAAACACAATTACCTTGGCAGAGGTCTGCCTTATAGGCGTGCTTCCTTCTTGTTTCTGATCCTGAACTGTAAACCATTTGCCACAAAGTAAACCATAAATTAACTGTTGAAAATCTTCTGTTATTACAGGTTGTCATCTCTCCTGCCTCTACTCCTATGTCTCCTACAAATCCATTTGAAGAATCTACGAATCCATTTGAAAATGACGATCCTCCGCAGGAAGCCAGTACAGGGAGTGCCACTGCAGCTGAACCACCTAAGCCTCCAGTGTCCCCTTTCATTGGTCTGATCTCAAAGTGTTTCGAAGCTCACCTCAATATTTATATTGAGTCACAAGACAGGTAATGGTGACATTTGTGAACATTTGTATTATATTGTGTGTTTATACTCAGCGCAATATCTCCATGTACTACAGGACTCAAAGCGCTATTTGACCCAATCAACTGTACTAGTACAGCCCAAGTCTTAAGTTACGGACGTGTCCCTAACTTAAAGAACCTCAAGGATGACCGTTTATCAACGTCCTTGAGGTTCTTTAACCTGCCACTGGGGATAGGACCCAATGACAGAGGACCGATGTCCTCTGTGTTCCTAGGCTAGTCTGTTACCCACTAGGCCACAGTGGCAGATTTAAAAAAAAAAAATTCTACTGTGCACGAATAGCCTTATTATCTTTCTTTTACCTTTATATCTTTCATGCCAATTTGATGTAGAGTTAGGTAGTTTTGGTATCAAATAAAAATATGTATGTCAATATCAAACCATATTTTTACCTTCCGTATCGATTGATATTAAAATATCGGGGTGTGAGATGCTTTCCAGGGGAGACCTTCCAAACTCTTTTGCAAGTTGTAGTAGTGTCCCGAAACGTAAACAAATATAGCAGTTCCATTTTCGCGGTAAGTAATAGTTACAAAAAATTTACATGAAAAGCCATAAAACCTTAAAATTTTATAATTTATTTTGATGAAAGACAGCAGAAGTGGGTCTACTAAGTAGTATGTTTTGATATATATATTGTACCCTACATTATCAATATCGGTATATTTAGCATAAATTGATAAATATTTCGATAAACAATACAATCACTAGACTTAGGCATCACAGTTGTAATACTGCTGTCAGTTAATTTTATTTGACACTATAGAAACCTGGCCGAGCTTATTGAGAGATTTGCCGAGGATTTCCGTCAACACGGTGTCCCCAAGATGGACACAGAGGACACTAGTAATGTATTGCCTAGCTGTGCGGATCTGTTTGTGTACTACAAAAAGTGCATGGTGCAGTGTTCACAACTCAGTACTGGTCAGCCTATGATAGATCTGTGCAGAAGATTCCAGAAGTACCTGAAGGAGTATGCTCTGAAGCTACTCATGAACAACTTGCCCAAGTAAGTTTGTACACTGCAGGGGGCCACGGTGGGAGAGTGGTAACACTCTCGCCTCCCACCTCTGAGGCCGGGGTTCGATTCCCGGCACGGCCTCAAGTGGGAAAGCTGGTAGTTGCTTGCTGTTGGTCAGCAGTTTACAGTACAAAAAACCCTGATGAACTGTATATACTGGTTTCCTCTGCCCTTCCAACTACCCGTCGTGATATGACCTGTACAGTGTTGAAAGCGACGTAAAACCCCAAATAAATAAATAAGTTGTACACTGCAAGACCAGCTTACAGTGCATTCTTTCTAGATTGCCTAATTAATGCATCACCCAAGTTGTATTGATACTTTATTTCAGTCATTTATGTAGTGCCATGTTGATGCAAAGATCCTATAAGTAATTAATTCTAATAAGAGGGGTATTGTAACAGAGCAAAGGAGGTGAACACCAAAAAATGAAATCACAAGGGGGAAAAAGCAGTTATTTATCCGTTTAAACAAGTCTAAATTGTCTCTATATATATTGTTTGTCAATTGTCTGTGGTTATCTGTTCCACCTGGGGGCCTTTGCAACTGTAAAACTTGTAAAAGTACTGCATCAAATTTTTTTCACCATACATAATGTAGGATTATGAACCAACTAAACAGAAATTGTAGCTAAATACTAAAATATAGTAATAGCACAGTTATTTTTTATTTCATTTGAAAAATGAACAGTGCTAACAATGCTGTTGATCAAGTCTTCCTGACTATTTAATATGCAATGAAATTTATTTGGAATGCCGTAATTGTGCATCCGTAAGAAGCAACATTGAATGTTTAAAAGCACATTTCTGCACATCTTGAGAACAGAATCAATGAAATAAAAATGTTATTTTTAAAATTAACAGATTTCTCTCTATTTTACAAAATTTAATCAACCCTCAGCTCACAAGAGATACAGATTCATTTTAGTTTGTACTCATTCTATGTTTCCTTTTTCAGCTAATTTTCTGATCCAATAAACAGTGACCTAAATCATTTCTATTTCGGCTTCTCTTTATTTTCAGAATATCCAAACAGGAAGTGAACATTGCGTCCTTGACCTCTGCCACTGGCTTCCTGCAGCATGTGCAGAACATTTTAAAAGAAGGAGCAGAGTTGGCTAAGTTAAGTGAGGAGGAACAGTGTCGTATCTGCAGCATCCTGTGTACTGCAGAGTATTGTATGGAGACCACTCAGCAGCTAGAGGACAAACTCAGAGAGAAGGTTGATGCAGAACTGGCAGGACGGATAGATATGAATGCTGAACAGGACATGTTTCATAAGTAAGAGAATAAGTTTGATTGTCTCACAAGTAAATTCATACTATTTAGTGTTGTGGTTGAATGCGCATTTTAGAACCGGTTTCCGAAAAACCTGGTTTGATTTATTAAACGGGAAGACATAAACTCTTGAATGCATACATGAGCTCTAATTCGCATATAAATATGAACCACAATGGGCTTGTGAAGACTTTCGAGGACAGAATATGTGATATTTTCATAGATTATTATAAAATAGTGTAAATATTTGTTGTACTCTAAGATTTTGGTAAACTTAAGCAAAAATAATGGTTAGAAGAAAAAACATAACTGGGTCACTGTCTTTTAGTCGTCTTCAATACTAATACTATGTTTCCATGGGACATTATTTTAATAAAAAAAATAACACCAGAGGGCTAACCCTGGGTGAAGGAATGGAATTGGCAGGAACAGTTGATATGGCAGCTGAACAGGGCATTTTATATGAGCAAAGGAGTAAGGAGGTTACCAGAATTCAGAAGGATGTTTTCAAACGGAGTGCATTACACTGTAATTAAGTACACACAATAAATCTACACAGAAAGGAAATACATAATGTATATTTTGCGCCAGTTAGGTAAAAATCTCAACTTCTGTTGGCTTGTTCTGACTTTTGAAGAAACTGCCATGCACTTTTCATAAGAAGGTTTTGTCTCCCACCAGTCTGCTGCATGGGAGAGTACAACATGCAGTGTATATTTCTATGTCACCTTGTGCATTTAGGCAATTACTCCAAAATGACGTAATGAAATTCATTATTATTTATTGTGTGAGTGAACTTAGGCCCCTGGAACTAGTCCATTGTATGGTTATCTGTAAATCCCAAAGTTAGCTTAATTATAGTGACTTGAAGGTTACAGCTCCAATGGCCTATTTTTGTGATGTTATGAAACTAAATGATGGGTTTTCTGAAATGAGACCATCGGAATACCCACCAAATGATGACTATCATGGCAGTGGTCTTGTTTTGTTTTTCAAATTTTGCAGATTTGCAAAGTTTTACAGATGATACAATGATGTTATTATTTCAGTGTGATATCCAGCTGCATTCAGCTGTTGGTTCAAGATCTAGAAGGTGCATGTGAACCTGCTCTCAGTGCCATGGGAAAGGTGAAATACTTAGATAACTTTTGTAAACAGATAAACTTTAGGGTCTTTATTAAACCAGAATTTTATTGCGTTAATACATCCTATCCAATGGACAAATGCTATTCCGGTCGGCGCGACCGGCTTGCCAAACTTCAGAAAAAGACGTCCTGTGTTTCCACCAGCCAGCCGGTCCTAGTACTAGTGCACTCGCCAGATGGCGTGTCGAACCCCCTTCCCGTATAGACAGCGTGACGTCATAGCATCTTTTTCGTTTGGCGCGAACTAGTGTACACGGATATAATTTTATCTGCAATATTTTAAGAATTTCAACAGTTACATTGTTTACGGATACGTAAATTTACTACCATTGTATTACGGATACATCATGTCATCTCCTGGCCAACATAGAGGGAAGTGTGGACACGTAATGGCGAATTTTGATACACATTCTCATTGTGCTCGATGCAGGGACAAGGGAAAGGGTAAGGAACCTTGTGTTTCAGATCCACAGATGTTTAACTGCCAGATATGTAATAGCCTCACGTCTGATCAACGCCAGCAATTAGCTACACCTTCTTATAAGCTTAAAAAGGAAAAGCGTGAAGCTAACCTTACTGAGCCAACCCCTTCCCAGGATTCTGAACAACTTGTCGACCGGTCAAGCGTGTCTGTTATTGGGGTTATTGACGAGCAGGGATCTGTGAAATCTCCTGCTGTAGCTGCCCCACCTGATAAGAAACCTAAGAAAGACAATAAGATCAGTAAGAAAAAAAAATCTCCCTCTACAAAGGTTTCTAAACACAGTACTGATGAGAAGTTTGCAGAACTAGATGGTAAATGGTCGGAGCGCTTCAGTCGTCTGGAAGCTTTGATAATGGCCAAGAGTTTTGAACCGACTTTCTCTTCAAAGGTGAAAGTTACACCGACCCATTCACCTCCTCATGATATTGAGAACATGGCTGAACCATTCATCCGACCTTCTACTTCAAAGCTTACTGGAACTGGCTTCTCTGCTGAAAAGCATCAGCCGACCAGTCAAGCAGTGACCAGTCAACATGCTTCTACAACTAAGCTTTCTGGTACAGGCTTCTCTGCTAACAAGCATCCGCCGACCAGTCAAGCTAGATCTCACCGACTGACTTCCACTGCAGGGTTTACTGGAAAGGGCTCCTCTGCATTTTGTGCATCAGCCTACCAGTCAAGCCAAAGTCAACCGACTGACACCAGCTACCGACCCTTCAACCGACCCTCACTCTGCCAGAGAAGGTGATATTAACCGACCTTACTCTGACCGGCCTGCTGCTACCGACCGGCCACTGTCATCTGAACCGGCTGACACCGGCTCCCCTGCTCTTCACAGGTCTAGACGTGATAGCATCTCCAGTCTGTCATCTGAGGCCGGTAGCATGTCGGATAACCCACCACTGGATTTATACACTGAAGAAGGGGAGTTATCTGAGGACCCGGATCAGCCTGTACCGGACCCGGACCAACCAGTGTCAGAAGAGCAGAATTATAGGGATACTATGCAGGGTATCCGCTCCTTCATGGGCTGGTGACACATCCCAGAACTGGACAATACAGCTTCCACTTCAGATGATAACCCTTTTGCAGGGCCCAAGACTGTAACCCCTGGCAAAGTGTTGGTTAAAATGCCTACTGAAGACTGGCTATGTAGGAAACTAGCCAAATTGAATCTCACTTTGGTTGAGGGTTATCCCTCCCGTGGATCAGAAGCCGGTGGGCTAGCTAAACATGTTTTTCTGAGACCAGCCAGAACCCAGTCCAAATGGTATGGACTTCACTCCGACCCTAAGGCTGAATCTTCACAGATTTCATCTTGGAATGTAGATGCTTCCAAACTCAACAGCAGCTATAGTCGTATAGCCAAGTACACTGGGCTCTCTTCTACCCCACCAGCATCTCGCAGAATATCACAGGAAACACTGCGTAGATGGGAGAGATCTGCTAGGGAGACTTCAGTTATATGCAACTAAGCTACAAGCTTTAGCCGTTGTCTGTTCAAGGTTCAACAGAACATGAAGGACCAGCTGAAGATTTTGAAGGCGGAAAGCAAAGGAAAGGGCTCGTCCAAAGCATCTGCAACAGCTGAGGAACTGACCTATTTGATGGACTTTAACTCAAGCATTACACAGGCGGCTGCAAAATCCATGGAACATTTATCAGAATTTGTTTTTGTTACTATGGGTAACCTAACCCTAGTACGCCGAGATGCATATTTGAGCCACCTTAGAACCGGTATCAAGCCAGATACTCTCACAGCATTGAGATCAGCCCCCCTTCATATCTCAACTTTGTTTCCAGACTCAGTTATTAAGCGGGCAGAGGAGGATATAGCCCAGCTAGAGTCCAAGGGACATGCTGGTGGGTCACATAACAAAGGTCGGTACCACCCTTATGTAAGGCAAGATAAGAGGTCGGTTAACCAGGACTCCAGATCTGAGAAACCCGCATGGAAAACCATTGGCAGGAAGCAGTTCAAGAGAGGTAGAGGATGTACCACCACCTTCTCATCACGACCAGCCAAGGGCCAGCAGTCGTATAAATGACAATTATTGTGTAACCAAGTTACAGCCACGACTGCTGGCCAGGAGCATAACACAGACAATAAACACTGGTTTAAATTTAAATGTAAAGCTTCCTATTGCATCACATGTTCATTCTGCACCCGGGCATTCCCAAAAGAGAGAATTAAGTCCCGGGTCAGCAGGTTGTCATTACAAAAATTGCAAATTAAAGTCTGTGAAAAGTGTTTCTGGTGTCACTCTTGTTGTCTTGTGCTCAACCTGTAACAAATGTCAAAAATGCTGCACCAAATCTGCCTGTAGGGGCAAGACTTCAGAACTTTTGGCAAACTTGGCTGGATCTGGGAGCAGGTCCAAAGGTAGTTCAGATCCTAAAAGAGGGTTACACCCTTCCCTTCCGGATCCGGCCAAGGCTCACAAGGTCACCCAAGGTTATCAGCTGCTATGTCAATCCCCACAGGAACAGCTACCTGTTGGAGGCATTACATCAGCTCATAACCAAAAATGCTGTAGAACTAGTAAGAAACCAAACTTCTCTGGGGTTTTTCAACAGACTATTTCTAGTCCCAAAACCCAACAACAAATGGCGACCTATCCTGGATCTGAGCAACCTGAATCTTTTCCGCAAGGCGGAGAAATTCAAGATGGAAACACCGGAAACCATCAGGACGTCCCTCCCACAAGGGGAGTGGGTTACCTCGATAGATTTCAAAGACGCCTACTTCCATATACCAATACAGGAACAGTTCAGGAAATATCTGAGATTTCATGTCCAGGGTCAGGCATACCAGTTCAAAGCCCTACCCTTTGGTCTGTCCACAGCACCCTTGGAGTTTACTGTGATAGCAAAGGAGGTGAAACTGATGGCCAGTCACAAGGGTATAAGGATCCACCAGTACCTAGACGACTGGTTGGTGAGAGCCACATCCCACCAGGCTTGTCTTCAACATACTCAGAGTCTGGTGAGAATATGTCAAAAATTAGGCTGGCTGGTGAATTTGGAAAAGTCAGAGCTGGTTCCAAAGCAGATCTTCGATTTTGTAGGTTACCAGTTCGACCTCCGGGCAGGTCGGGTTCGGCCGACCCCAGACAGGTGGCAAAACCTTCAGGACAAAATATTATAAATAATGTCACTGCCACACTGTCCAGTTCGACAGTTCATGTCCCTGATAGGGTTGCTAACAGCCACAGAAAAACAAGTTCACCTAGGCCGGCTGCATATGAGGCCCATACAGTGGCACCTCAAGCAGCACTGGAGAATACCAGAGTCACTAGAAAAAGTGATTCCAATTCCCAGCTCCCTGCACCCTCATCTACAATGGTGGCTACAGGAAGACTATGTCCTCACAGGTCAACCATTACACCCAATAAAGCATGCTCTGCAAATCTTTACAGACGCATCAAAAGAAGGGTGGGGTGCTCACTTAAACGAATTCACTGCCAGAGGGACTTGGTCACTGCCAGAAAGCAAGTTGCATATAAATTATTTGGAACTCAAGGCAGTTTTTCTTGCCTTAAAAGAGTTTCAAAACCTCCGTGCAGGCAAGATAGTACTTGTGGCAACCGACAACACTACAGTGATGTCGTATATAAACAAGGAAGGAGGCATGAGGTCGGGCACACTCTGTGCCCTACTATGGAGAATCTTGACCTGGTGTACCAGACATCAAGTAACTCTAAAAGCCTGACATATCCCCGGGCGGCTGAATGTGGTAGCAGACAAGCTATCCAGACTGGGCCAGACCATTCAAACAGAATGGTCCCTCCTTCCCGAGGTTTTCCAAGCTATATGCAGCAGGTGGCACCAACCTCAGATCTATTTGCCACGAGGTTCAACAACAAGTTACCTCAGTTTGTGTCCCCAGTACCGGACTCCTTTGCAGTAGCAGTGGATGTATTCAGTCTGCCATGGGAGAATCTGGACGCATACGCCTTTCCACCAGCAGCCATCTTGGGCAAAGTAGTGGAGAGGTTGCAGGACTCCCCTTGCAAGAGAATCATTCTGATTGCTCCGGGGTGGCCCAACATGCCTTGGTTTTGGGATCTAGTGACCATGTCCAGTCAGATCCCACTGAGCCTGCCCAATCTGCCCAACCTGTTGACACAACCTTTCAATCAGATCCCTCACAGAAATCTGACAAACCTAAATCTCCATGCATGGCTCCTAGAGCCACAGCAATCAAGGAGCAGGGCTTCTCTGAAGCAGTGGCAACAAGGATTGAGGCTCCTCAAAGAGGATCAACCAGATCAGTCTATGAGGCAAAATGGACCATTTTTACAAAGTGGTGCATCACTAATCAGGTGGACTTCAGTTCACCCCCTGTAAAGTCAGTGGCTGACTTCCTTATGTATCTGTTTGAGGACAGGAAGTTACAGCCCAGCACCATTGATGGATACAGGTCCGCCATTGCTGATAAACTGTGAAATTTAACCCTCAACATCAGCAAAGATGAAAATCTCACTCGCCTCTTGGATAGTTTCCATAGAGACAGACCTAAGGGTAGAAGGGGTATCCCTTCCTGGAACCTGTCTTTGGCCTTACACCAACTGACCAAGGCTCCCTTTGAGCCAATCAAGGAAGCTTCCTTGAAGTGTTTGACCTTCAAGACTGTTTTCCTGTTAGCCCTGGGTTCAGGCAAACGCAGAAGTGAGATTCATGCCTGGCAACACAAAAATATCAGGCACCAGTCTGACTGGTCAAAGGTGTCCCTGTATCCATTTCCCAGCTTTCTTTCCAAGAACCCAGCTGACTAAGGAAGGTCCAGAGTGTGTGGCCCCAGTGGTGATACCAGCCCTGGCCCCAACTTTGGATAGATCCCTCAAGTCTGATAGGTCACCCTGTCCAGTCAGAGCCTTGCATTACTACTTGGACAGGACCTCAGATATCAGGCAGCATAAGGAGTTGGTCTTTGTCTCCTTCAAGAAAGGTTTCGACAAGGATATCTCACCTGCCACTATCTCCTCATGGATCAAACAGACTGTGATCCTATGCTATGAGCTTTCAGACAAGGAGGCCCACACATTACATCAGGTCAAAGCCCATGATGTCAGGGCCTTTGCTGCTTCTAAGGCATTCCAAGCTGGAATTTCCTTGGAACAGATCTTGTCAGCATGTCATTGGAAGTCACATAATACCTTCACACAATTTTATCTGAAGGATGTGGCTTGGGCTGACTCTGAGCTCTATCACCTGGGACCTGTAGTGGCTGCTCAGCAGATCCACAAATAACCCAGGGAGGGAGGAGATTTTGTAAATATGTAAATATGTAAATAGTGTACATATATATATAAAAAAACAAAAAAAAACAAAAAAAAACTGTGCTTTGCTTCCTTCGGGAAGTTTATTTCTTCTTGTTATGGGACTGAACTCAGCCCTCTCTTCCCCTACCTCAGAGCAGGTCTGTAAAAAAGGGGGGGGGAAATTGGTTGACCAGCTTCCGGTAACCTACTGTAGCCTTAAGGGTCTGACCTCAAGGTCAGCTTACTAGGGGTCTAATAGGTTTTAGACAACGAAAAAGATGCTATGACGTCACGCTGTCTATACAGGAAGGGGGTTCGACATGCCATCTGGCGAGTGCACTAGTACTAGGATCGGCTGGCCGGTGGAAACACAGGACGTCTTTTTCTGACGTTTGGCGAGCCGGTTGCGCCGACCGGAATAGCATTTGTCCATTGGATAGGGTATTAACTTATAAAAATTTAATTTACTTATTAAATTTGCAATTTTGCTTAGAAAAAGGCCTTTTTTATAAAGCGATTGTTCGTGAATGTTGTTCCCTATGCAGCAAAAATTGTCTGAAAACAGATATTTTCTGAATAAAATTTATACAATAAGAAATAATTCTATGAATATGTGAGAAAGGGCTCATAGCCTTACTAAAGATTAACACTTATACATACATGTAAAAGGCTTGGCAGTAATAAATATTATTGTATCCACCGGATGCATCAGTTTAGCGTTTGCTATGCCACTATGCGTCTATGCGTAGACATATTTTCGACATTAATGCTCTCTGTGGAAAACTACACTTGCTAGCTTCACCAAATTTGCAGGATATCTTTATTGGGAATTAAGTTTCTCTGGGATTGAAATTAGCCTCATTCTGAAAAACAAGATGCCAAGAGGGTATTTCTTTAAAAATTATCTACCTTTTTTTTTACTGGCTTCTTCTCATAAGTAGAAGGTTGAATCTCTTCAAAAGTGGTATGCCCTGCAGACATTTGACCTTGAAGATCCTCATTCGAGGTCACCCATGGAATGCCAAGTACCCCATGTAGCGGGCTTTAATTTATTTATTTGGGGTTTTACGTCGCTTTCAACACTGTACAGGTCATATCACGATGGGTAGTTGGAAGGGCAGAGGAAACCAGTACATAGAGTTTGCTAGGGTTCTGTACTGTAAACTGCCGACCAACGGCAAGCAACTACCAGCTTTCCCACATAGGGCCTTGAAGGAGATCGAACCCCGGCCTCAGAGGTGGGAGGCGAGAGTGTTACCACTCTGCCACCGTGGCCCCCTGTAGCGGGCTTTAAAGGTAGCTATATCTCCCTTATTATTAGTCCCAGAGGTTTGGCATGTGAATCCAACATAGAGGAAATCATGGGCTAGGAATCTTCTGATACAGTCAGATTTGACCTTAGGCCCCTCATTCAAGGTCAAACAAGGATAGCCAAACTTAAAAGTGCTTATAACTTGCTTATTATTGGTCCTAGTTAAACATATGAAGTGATCCCAACACACATAAATCATCATACACACTTGTAATTACATACTGCCAGTGTATACAAAACAGTATTTTTAGTGGCTTTTGATAGCTGTTCAGTTTGAACTAGTTTTTCATGTTGCAGAGAAGCCATCTGTTTGCCACACAGGACACAATAGTGCTGCTGGATCGTTTCATATCTGAGGAATATGGCTTTGTCCTTGAGCTTGGAATAAGAGGTCCTCAGTGGCCTAGTGGGTTAGCAGGTTTAGCATATATCATAGGCTGCCACCTCCGAGTGACTTTGGACTCCCACAAGTGACAATGCTGAGGGCCTGTCTCAATATGACCCTCGCTGTTGAACGGGACATGAAACCCCAACTTTGTCCTTTGACTTTGAGCTTGGAGCGTTAGCTCAACACAACTATTGCACAAATTGCCCAATTTATCTTGTTCTTGTGTGGTTTAATGTTAATATTTTTTCATTCAACATATCATACATAAATACTTTTACCACAGATATCTTCTAGCTAAAATTTTTGAAAAAAAAATTTATGTTAAGATTAAATAGTCCCCATATAAACACACAACCAATCAACACACAGCTTACAAATACAACAGGTTTTGTTTCAATGATCCTTATTGGTTAAAAGTGGAAATTATAGTTTACTTCCTGTTGGTTTTCCTTTGGTCCAGGCCACTCACTGATTTTTTCCATTAAATTATTGCATTTCTTTTATTATAAGTTTGTGGTTGTTATTTTTCAGCTGGCCTGGCAGACAGTAGAGTCAGTGGGTGATCAGAGTGGTTATGTGACGGCTGTTATAGGTCATCTAAAAACCAATGTGCCAGTCATCAGAGATAACCTTGCCTCCTCCAGGAAATACTTCACCCAATTCTGCATTAAATTTGCTACGTAAGCATGCCTGAATCTGTGAAATTGTTTTACATTGCTCTTGTCTGATTTGAGAAGATGTTTATAGCTATTGAAGAGGTATAGGCTATTACCTAGCAAGATAAATGGCTCTTATTGTCTTTGTAGTGTTGAAAATACTGTCACGGTAATTTTTGAAAAAATTCTTGCTTTCAGAAATTTTCCTTGTTCTCCAAGCCTTTCTTTAAAGAAACTGAATGCCATCTAGGAAATACTAAAATTTGTGCTGTACATACATTTTTTTAGTGTATTTTTTCTAAAATTAACAGAAGGACTCTAGGAATGACGAATATGAAATACAGTTCAGCTGTACAGGATGTAGTCTCGTATAGAAATGTATCATTTAATCATAGATATCAGTCAAATGAATCAATGAAGTTGTAAGGGGTCCTTAAATTTTTTGATAGTTTAGAACTTCCAAAACATCCAAACCTGCGTTTTCTAAATCTTCATGGCTATTAACTCTTTTTTCACTTTTGTAAATTAAGTCTTCTGATCTGAAATTCTTCCATTCGGTCTATTGGATGGAATGGAATTGATATCCAGCTCATGATATCGTATGTGATTCACAGAGAATTTCCCTTTACCTTGCCTGTTTAAAGATGATGTTTACAATGGCCTATTATCTGTACAAAATCTTCTTTCTCAAGAAGGTTGGATATTGGAAGTTTCTTTTGGCATATTACCAGTGATGTCCCAACCCATGAATGATTTTGGCTTTATGTTATTGCAGTTCATTCATTCCAAAGTTTATCAGTGCCATCTACAGGTGCAAACCAATCAGCACTGTGGGAGCAGAACAGGTTAGTAAAAAACTCTGTCATTCTTGGTACTTAGTTGTTTTCATAAAATTAAATTTCGAAGTTAAGTTTGTCTTACAAAAGGACTCGCAGAAATTGAATTAAACTCCATTACAGCATCCTGTGCTGGATCAATTTTTTTTGTCAGTTTTGCTTCAGGGGAGATCACAAATCTATTGTAGTTGCAAAAATCACAAGTGTGTAAAAAATTTCTCCCACTAAACAGGAGGGTGGGTGGGTTTACCCAGCGTGTGACCTTCACGGCGGCCCGAGGCCGACAAATATATGGTCGGGTCGGGAAAATTCGTCTCCACTCGGACCAGGAGTCTTACATCTTTTTTGGTAGCCAGTCTAAACAGTTAAAACAACCACTGACCAAAGAAATTCGTCTACTATTGGAATCGACGACGTACATATATTTCCTCATAGAAATAGATGAAAAAGGGACAAAATTGAGTTTATTTTATATGATGCATTCAGCTAACAGTAACTCTCACGAGAATAGGGTATTCATAGATCTCAGTGCTTTTTTGTCGAATTTTTAACTGGTCTTCTGCATATAGTTTCACAGGCGAAACAGTCAAAATAACTACCCACCAAAAAAATTTGTCTACTATCGGAAGCGATGACATACATATTTCCTCATAGAAATAGATGAAAAAGACACGAAAGTGAGTTTATTTTATTTGATGCATCCAGCTAACAGTAACTCTCACGAGAATAGGGTGTTCTCTCGAGATCTCAGTGCTTTTTTGTCAAATTTTTAACTCGTCTTCTGCATATGGTTATAGCAAAAAGGTTAAATATATTTGGGCAGACAACTTTTGTGAAGGGCAGACAGCTTTTTTGAGTTTCTGGACCAATGGTCCAGGATGTTTTTGACACGAAAGTCATACACTGGGTTTACCGTTAATTTTACACGCTGCTGGCAAATTTCACAGTTCTTGCTGTGTGTGTTGCAGTTGTTACTAGACACTCATTCGCTGAAGACTATTCTACAAGACTTGCCATCTCTGGGTTCCCAAGTCTCTCGGAAAGCACCTGCTAGGTGAGTGGTGTTTTATACTAACTTGAAATTTATTTGGTTCAGTTCTACAGTCAGTGGAATATTTTTTTCCTATTATTTTCGAATACAAAATGAACAATATTTTGTATAGAAATACAGGAAAAGGAGTGGAAACTAACTGAATAAGGTTAATTATAACACGGAAATGGTCTATGCATGGTGATCATTGTATCCCCAGACGAAAGTTGGGGATACTTAGGATTCAGTACGGTCACGCTGCCGCTGCAGAAATTTCCTTTCGGACGCGATAACTAAAAAAATATTTTAGTTAGACCTTTGCTGACTATATTGCATGGAAACTATTGAAAATGGCTTTGGAGGTTGAGTACATGATGGAGTAGCAGTATCCAGGGGCCGGATTTACAAAGATTCTTAAACTTAAATTCAAGTTAAAACTCACCTATAAACTCATCTTTATGAGTTTATGCTCAAACTCAAACTTTTCACATTACAGAAAATTCTTAAACTTAAACTCACCTATAAACTCAGACATAAACTCATTGTCTGAGTTTATGCTTAAATTCACATTTGTTGGTATTTTTGAAAATTCTAAGGCTGAGATTATGCTTAAACTCAACTAAAAATTTGAGTTTGCACCAGTGTAGACTCAAGAAATGAGTTTATGATCAATTAATGACAGTAAAGCTGAACCATAATACCTGTGGTAACCTTTTGGAGAAATTTACTCCTGCAATTTGATTATGGGCCATATTGACAAAGATGTTACTTGTTATGTGTCAAGATTCACCCATTTGTCTTAAATTACTACTAAGAACAATGCAAAAATTAATTTCTTGTGCACTTCAAAATAAACCACAGTGGCGATTATTCATAGAGAACACCCTTATGGCACTCAGGTTAAATTCATATGTATACATAAGCTGAAGATAGTAGTTCTTTTATTAATTGAGAAAACAAAAAACATAACAATAATGATAAGACTCGAAACATGATTGAACTTGTAAGATAACATTTGTACAGTTTTGCAAAAAAAAGTCAAACAAAAATCTTTGTACATACATAAAAAGACCAAAACATAAATTAATGTAGTCATTCTAAAATCCATGTTAAAAAAACATCATGGTCTTGGGGTTTTTTAGTATTTGTAAAATTTTAAGTGAAGTTTACAAAAAAATTTGTGCAGATGCTGCAATGTAACATGAAAACCCTCTACTGCAATTAGTATAAAGCCTCGGTGTTGTTCAGCAGCTATAATCTCTAGACTGAGTTTATGCATGAGTTTATGAATGAGTTTATGTGTGAGTTTAAGAATTGCTTTGGTATTAACCAATGAAATGCTTGCTTACATATAAACTGAGTTTAAGTTTATTCTCACCTGAGATTACTTTTGAAAATACCAATTTCAGCATAATCTCACGTGAGACAAAAACTGAGATTATGTGTCTGAGTTTAAGCATGAGTTTAAGAATCTTTGTAAATCCGGGCCCAGACTTACTGGTTACAGAGGATTGTTGGTTACAGAGGAAATCTGCTGATTCCACAATTATGGACAGGAAGAAGGCAGTTGTTTCATATAAGCCTACCACTGCTGAGATGTAGTCAAATTCACTCAGCTCTGCCAGCTCCTATGAGTTTGCACAGAACTGTGGAGCCAACAGGAACTGGTTACAGCGGATTGCTTACCTATAGCCAGTTAGGCCCTTGTACTGGTCAGATCCACAGGACTGGCTAACAGACCAGCAGTAGCCTTTTAAGGGTCGAAGTGGCCATCACAGACCAACCAGTTACTGCCCAAGGAAATTGGTTACAGAGAAATTATTATACCAGTCATTGGTCTCGGTGACATGACTGTCTCAACCTACCAGACCAGTCAGCCAGCCTACTGTCAGGACCTCCTAGCTGGTCGAAAATGACTATAGATAAGATGACTTTCCAAAGAAGCTTTGTCCAACTACCTGTCAGCCTTATCTGATCAGACCCCACACCAGCCAGTTATTGATCCCGGTGAGATGCCGAACTCAACCGCACTGGTCAGCCTACTGCCAGCAAGAAGTCTGCTGTATCAGTTACTGTGGAGGTTCATCAAGTTTTTCTTACGGGTTCCAGTGAGATACAGTGAACCACCCTCCTAGACTGCCCACCCAGCTTGCCTTTTACCCAGCCTGTGAGCAGTGTCAGTTGACACCAGGGGCCTTAGTTTCCAAACTCAGCCTTCCCCTCAAGATTATAACTAATTTGCCGGTTTTCACAACTCAAGCAATGGTAAATTTTTCTGTTAATCAGACCAGGGGTCACAGTTCTCATAAATGGCTATTAGTGTTTTCCACACTGGGGTTGTGTGGGTTACTGACACCCATACAGAAGCAAGTCCACCTAGGTCACCTCCACATGAGGCCGATACAGTGGCACTTGAAGAACAGCTGAAGGGTACCAGACTCACTAGAAAAGGTGATTCCAGTTCACTCCACGCCATCTAAAATGGTGGTTGTATGATTACAATGTGCTTCAAGGTCAACCATTACACCTACTTAAATATGCTCTGCAAATCCTTACAGATGCATCAAGAAGGGCGAGTGCTCACTTAGGGGAACACACTGCAAGGGGAACCAGGTCCCTTCCAGAAGCAAGTTACAGATAAAATATCTGGAACCAAGGCGGTCTTTTGGCCTTAAAGAAGTTCCAAGACCTCTGCTTGAACCTTATTGCTACCACAGCTACGGACAACACCATGGTGGTTGCCTATTTAAGGAGGGGGGGAGTAAGTCGGGCCCTCTTCGTGCCCTACTATGGAGAATCCTGACCTGGTGCTCCAGGAAAAAAGCTCAAGCCCGACACATCCACGTTTCAACCATGTCCCATCCGGGGATACACTGCGTTGAGACGCAATGTCTAGTTGTTATTGAAAAAGAGATATTTCTTCCTTATGAAATAGCAAAAATACAAACTTATTGACATTTGTGACATTAATTTAAACAGTCACCCAAAAATAAAGTAGCACATTTGTTGCCTTTTGTGATACATTAAAACCCTTGGTTAATGGTATTGGCTGTCAGTAGTAATGCATTTTGAAGTGAAAAAAGGCTGCATATGTCACAAATAATGTAATTAAGTGGTAAAGTAGAACTACGTACAAGTAGAACAAGAAATAGTTTGTTGGAAGTAGCCATAACTGGAACCAAATTTTGTAAATAATGGGAGGATCTAGCCCTGCAGGGTTTATTGTACATACCTATTTCGAGTTGAAAATTTGATTATTAGTACACCTTGTTCTAAATTTTAATCTCATGTCACTCATAGAATTTTACAAAAAAAATTTTCGAAAAGTTCTTCAGTCCAACACAAGTTTAAACATTATGGGGTGAAGTGTTCGGCAGTAAGTATTTTGTGATATTTGCCATAAAAGCAATGACAGTTTAATTTTTTTAAAATTTAGTTTATAAACTTTTTTTATCATCGCTTGGAATAATAGTGCTGTAAACATGACTGCACTTTTTGTCACTTTTTGCAGCTACACGAAAATAGTTATAAAAGGAATGACAAAAGCTGAAATGGTGCTCAAGGTAACACTGACTATTTATATACTTTGTTCAAATTTTCTTACCATTTGTTCTTTTGGAAGTGAATTTTTATGTTTCTTAAACTGAAATGTTAATTATAAGAGACATCAAACACTTTGGTAAAAAAATTTTCTGTGACATTAAAACATCAAGGAAACGAAGATATTAACATATATTTGTGAATGATTTATATATGATTTATGCTGTATCAGGCTGTTGGTTATTTTATTCAAGTTTTGGAGATGTACAACCCACATAACGGATTTCAATTGTACTTAAAATGGCATCTTATTTTCTAGCCAAAAGATGTCTTTCTTTCATTGAAAACTACTAAAACATGTGCATTTTCTAATATGTATGATTGTATAACCAGTAAATTTTATAAACCAACAAGCGTTTTTAATTCGTCAAACGAAGTGCAGCTGTAATTGTCTGTGATGCCATTGTTTTGCGTGTACACACAAGGTGGTGATGTCACCACATGAGCCTCCACAAGCGTATGTGGACAACTACATCAAGCTGCTGCCTGAGACCGACATTACAGAATTCCAGAAAGTACTGGACATGAAGGTAAGTACGGTGAATCGATAGAGTGAGAAATAGGGCTGGGACGGGTGCTAAAAAACGGCCCTGAGTACTCGTCCTCTGACAGCCGGCCCAAATTTGAGTAACCGCAAGCTTTAGTACCTACCATTAGAAGTCTTCTGTAAACAAATAGTCGATTCCGTTAACAAACCTTTTGAAGAAAAGGTGTCTTCTATTTAACCAGATATTATAGAATATGGAGTATATTATAGAGTACAGAGTAAATTATACATTTTTAAGCAAAAACCTCAACTTTAATTGATATTTTGTGACGGAAATGCAACATATTTTACACAAACATTTCATTACGCGGGCAATAATACAATACCTTGTGAGTAACCGAGTAGTTAAAATTGACTCGAGTCCTGGCAGAGACCGACTCGTCTATCGAGGCTCAAGTAACTGTTCACAGCCCTAGTAAGAAATATGTAATTCACTAGTGACTGAAACATGCCACTCCAGAAGTTTTGTCCAATTTATTTGTAATTATGGAATTTATGGTGTTTTGTCAGCTGGTGAGATGGCTGATATATTCCCATTGTCTTGTAGCGCATGTGTATGCGTCCTCAATTTATCCACCAAAACTACAACACTAGTAGTGGTGCTAAATTTTTATTATACATACCTTTATTTGTCTGTCGTATTAACAAATTATTCAATATTATTTAGCTCTACCTGGCTGCTCAATTCTGTATACCCCTTGATATATCTGATTTAGGACTCTGGCTTAGTATATTGCGCCCTAAAATCTGTAGTTTACAGAGAATAAGAGCTATAAAAGTTGAATTATGTCCACCCCACTGGGGGGTGGACATATTATTAAGCGTCCCGCAAGGGACGCTTGTTTGTGTATGGGAGAGCTTCTGGCTCCGCCGGCTCCGGCGGCTCCGGCGGCTCCGCCGGCTCCGCATTTTGTTTTCCTTATAACTCTGTAACCGTTAGGCGGATTCTTTTCAAATTTGGCAGGTTTAGGCAGTAGCCTTGGGGAATTTTTTTGAATATGCTGCAGTGACATTTCAACCAATCAGAGAGGTCACATGACCAAAAATGTCTTTTTTCGATGGGGAAGCTTGTCCGGATGATAACTTGAAAGGAATTTTATCAATTCACCTGAAACTTGGCAAATACATTCATTCTATTAAAATCTGGAAATCATTAGATTTTGGCATTGATTGGTCAAGAAATGGCCGAGTAATTAATGATTAATTAATTATTACGAATTTTCCAAATAAGGAAAACACAAAAATGCTTATATCTCGAAAACCGTGCTAGATAGAGCGATTTCGACGAAATTTTTGACCCGCAGGGTATCTCTGCGGAGTAGTTTTCCCAATTTTCAAAAAATTTTTGTCTCGCCCAAAATGGCGGCCATTTTGAATTTTCGAAATTTTCGCAAAAATTGCAAAACACAAAAATGCTTATATCTCGAAAACCGTGCTAGATAGAGCGATTTCGACGAAATTTTTGAGCCACAGGGTATCTCTGTAGAGTAGTTATCCCAATTTTGAAAAAATTTTTGTCTCGCCAAAAATGGCGGCCATTTTGAATTTTCGAATTTTTCGCAAAAATTGCAAAACACAAAAATGCTTATATCTCAAAAACCGTGCTAGATAGAGCAATTTCGACAAAATTTTTGACCCACAGGATATCTCTGCGGAGTACTTTTCCCAATTTTCAAAAAATTTTTGTCTCGCCAAAAATGGCGGCCATTTTGAATTTTCGAAATTTTCGCAAAAATTGCAAAACACAAAAATGCTTATATCTCGAAAACCGTGCTAGATAGAGCGATTTCGACGAAATTTTTGACCCACAGGGTATCTCTGCAGAGTAGTTATCCCAATTTTGAAAAAAATTTTGTCTCGCCAAAAATGGCGGCCATTTTGAATTTTCGAATTTTTCGCAAAAATTGCAAAACATAAAAATGCTTATATCTCGAAAACCCTGCTAGATAGAGCGATTTCGACGAAATTTTTGACCCGCAGGGTATCTCTGCAGATTAGCTGCCAATTTTCAAACAAAAAATTTCTCGCAAAAAATGGCGGCCATTTTGAATTTTCGAATTTTTCGCAAAATTGCAAAACACAAAAATGCTTATATCTCGAAAACCGTGCTAGATAGAGCGATTTCGACGAAATTTTTGACCCGCAGGGTATCTATGCAGAGTATCCATGCCAATTTTCAAAAAAATTTTGTCTTGCCAAAAATGGCGGCCATTTTGAATTTTCGAATTTTTGCGCAAAAATTGCAAAACACAAAAATGCTAATATTTCGAAAACCGTGCTACATAGAGCGATTTCAACAAAATTTTTTATCTTCAGGGTATCTCTGCAGAGCAGCTATCCCAAAGAGCTTTCACTTGGTGAAGTTTCAGACCCATAGCTAATTGCTCACCTACTCAAAAAGAGTAAATGCGAATTACCTCTAAAAGTATTGCAGATGGCCAATTTTTCTCAAATAACTCATTCACCTACTTTTGGAAGAGCTTTCACATGGTGAAGTTTCAGACCCATAGCCAATTACTCACCTACTCAAAATGAGTAAATGTGAATTATCTCTAAAAGTATTGCAGATAGCCAATTTTTCTCAAATAACTCTTTCACCTACTTTTGGGAGAGCTTTCACATGGTGAAGTTTCAGACCCATAGCTAATTATTTACCTACTCAAAATGAGTAAATGCTAATTATCTGTAAAAGTATTGCGGATACCCAATTTTTATCAAATAACTCATTCATCTACTTGTGGGAGAGCTTTCACATGGTGAAGTTTCAGACCCATAGCTAATTACTCACCTACTCAAAATGAGTAAATGCGAATTATCTCTAAAAGTATTGCAGATAGCCAATTTTTCTCAAATAACTCATTCACCTACTTTTGGGAGAGCTTTCACTTGGTGAAGTTTCAGACCCATAGCTAATTACTCACCTACTCAAAATGAGTAAATGCGAATTATCTCTAAAAGTATTGCAGATAGCCAATTTTTCTCAAATAACTCATTCACCTACTTTTGTGAGAGCTTTCACTTGGTGAAGTTTCAGACCCATAGCTAATTACTCACCTACTCAAAATGAGTAAATGCGAATTATCTCTAAAAGTATTGCAGATAGCCAATTTTTCTCAAATAACTCATTCACCTACTTTTGGGAGAGCTTTCACTTGGTGAAGTTTCAGACCCATAGCTAATTACTCACCTACTCAAAATGAGTAAATGCGAATTATCTCTAAAAGTATTGCAGATAGCCAATTTTTCTCAAATAACTCATTCACCTACTTTTGGGAGAGCTTTTACTCTGTGAAGTTTCAGACCCATAGCTAATTACTCACCTACTCAAAATGAGTAAATGCGAATTATCTTAAAAGTATTGCAGATAGCCAATTTTTCTCAAATAACTCATTCACCTACTTTTGGCAGAGCTTTCACTCTGTGAAGTTTCAGACCCATAGCTAATTACTCACCTACTCAAAATGAGTAAATGTGAATTATCTCTAAAAGTATTGCAGATAGCCAATTTTTCTCAAATAACTCATTCACCTACTTTTGGGAGAGCTTTCACTTGGTGAAGTTTCAGACCCATAGCTAATTACTCACCTACTCAAAATGAGTAAATGCGAATTATCTCTAAAAGTATTGCAGATAGCCAATTTTTCTCAAATTAATCATTCACCTACTTTTGGGAGAGCTTTCACTTGGTGAAGTTTCACACCCATAGCTAATTACTCACCTACTCAAAATGAGTAAATGCGAATTATCTGTAAAAGTATTGCAGATAGCCAATTTTTCTCAAATAACTCATTCACCTACTTTTGGGAGAGCTTTCACTTGGTGAAGTTTCAGACCCATAGCTAATTACTCGTCTACTCAAAATGAGTAAATGCGAATTATCTCTAAAAGTATTGCAGATAGCCAATTTTTCTCAAATTAATCATTCACCTACTTTTGGGAGAGCTTTCACTTGGTGAAGTTTCAGACCCATAGCTAATTACTCGTCTACTCAAAATGAGTAAATGCGAATTATCTCTAAAAGTATTGCAGATAGCCAATTTTTCTCAAATAACTCATTCACCTACTTTTGGGAGAGCTTTCACTTGGTGAAGTTTCAGACCCATAGCTAATTACTCACCTACTCAAAATGAGTAAATGCGAATTATCTCTAAAAGTATTGCAGATAGCCAATTTTTCTCAAATAAATCCTTCACCTACTTTTGGCAGAGCTTTCACTTGGTGAAGTTTCAGACCCATAGCTAATTATTCACCTACTCAAAATGAGTAAATGTGAATTATCTCTAAAAGTATTGCAGATAGCCAATTTTTCTCAAATAACTCATTCACCTACTTTTGGGAGAGCTTTCACTCTGTGAAGTTTCAGACCCATAGCTATTTATTCACCTACTCAAAATGAGTAAATGCGAATTATCTCTAAAAGTATTGCAGATAGCCAATTTTTCTCAAATAACTCATTCACCTACTTGTGGGAGAGCTTTCACTTGGTGAAGTTTCAGACCCATAGATAATTATTCACCTACTCAAAATGAGTAAATGTGAATTATCTCTTAATAGTATTGCAGATAGCCAATTTTTCTCAAATAACTCATTCACCTACTTTTGGAAGACCTTTCACACACGAAAATGAAAAATTGTGAATATCTCGGAAAAGCTATTTATTCTGCTTTAATGCTCGGCGGGAGATACACACCACGGCAGTGGTCTTGACAAAAATTTTTGTCTCCCCAAAAATGGTGGCCATTTTGAATTTTCAAAGTTTTTGCAAAACACAAAAATGCTTATATCTCGAAAACCGTGCTATATGGAGTAAACTCAACAAAATTTTGGACCTGCTGGGTATCTCTGCAGAGTAGCCATGCCAATTTTCAAAATATTTTTGTCTCACCAAATATAGCGGACATTTTTAATTTTTTTATTTTTTGCAAAACACAAAAATGCTTATATCTTGAAAACCGTGCTAGATAGAGCAGACTGCGCTGACTTTGGTTGCCACAACAGTATAAGGCTAGAAACGAAGCATTTTCTTAATACTTTAGCACTCACCTTTATATCCTTTTCGGGACGCTTTGTTTTTGCTATGCAAAAACATTATCTTTTTTTTTGCGAGCGATCCTCTAGTTTTTGCTTTTTCTGGCATCCGGTGTCCAGCGTCCGGCGTCCCACTTGGTTTCCAGACATTTTAGGCAACAGTTCTTATCCTATCTTTACCAAATTTGGCATGCAGGTTTATTGGGTTAATAGCTTGTATGGGATTGCTTTTGGTGATGATAGCTCTATAGCTGAGTAATAGCTACTTTGCTACTTTTGAGTATCTCTATGGTTTCCAGACATTTTAAGGAATGCTATTAAGCCTAGCTTTCTGAAATTTGGTATGGAGGTTCATTGGGTTAATAGCTTGTATGGGATTGCTTTTGGGGGGAATTGCTTCATAGATGAGTGAGTAATTAATTCAATAAATGAGTTATTGGTTATTTTGAATACTGAAAAAGGCAAATGTGCTCATATCTCCTAAACCGTGCGAGATAGAGCGATTTCGTTGAATTTTTCGACCCACAGGGTATCTAAGGAATGTACTCTTTGCAATTTTCCAAAAATTTTCCCCTCCCCAAAAATGGCGGTGATTTTGAATTTTCGAATTTTTGCCAAAAATGACAAAACACAAATTTGCTTCTGTCTCCTTAACCGTGCGAGATAGAGAGATTTCGTCGAAATTTTCGACCCACAGGGTATCTAAGGAATGTAATCTTTGCAATTTTCAAAAAATTTTCCCCTCCCCAAAAATGGCGGCCATTTTGAATTTTCGAATTTTTGCCAAAAATGGCAAGACACAAATTTCCTTCTATCTCCATAACCGTGCGAGATAGAGCGATAATTTTCGATCCACAGGGTATCTGAGCATTGTGCTCTTGGCTATTTTTAAAAAAATTTCCCCTCCCCAAAAATGGCGGCCATTTTGAATTTTCGAATTTTTGCGAAAAATGGCAAAACACGAATTTCCTTCTATCTCCTTAACCGTGTGACACAGAGAGATTTTGTCGAAATTTTCGACCCACAGGGTATCTGAGCATTGTACTCTTGGCAATTTTTAAAAAATTTTCCCCTCCCCAAAAATGGCGGCCATTTTGAATTTTCGAATTTTTGCCAAAAATGGCAAAACACGAATTTCCTTCTATCTCCTTAACCGTGTGACACAGAGCGATTTCGTCGAAATTTTCGACCCACAGGTTATCTGAGCATTGTACTCTTGGCAATTTTAAAAAAAATTTCCCCTCCCCAAAAATGGCGGCCATTTTGAATTTTCAAATTTTTGCCAAAAATGGCAAAACACAAATTTGCTTCTATCAACTTAACCGTGCGAGATAGAGCGATTTCGTCGAAATTTTCGACCCACAGGTTATCTCAGAAATGCACTCTTAGCAATTTTCAAAAAAATTTCTCCTCCCCAAAAATGGCGACCATTTTGAATTTTCGCCAAAAATGGCAAAACATGAATTTGCTTCTATCTCCTTAACCGTGCGATATAGAGCGATTTCGTCAAAATTAGCAAGCAACAGGGTATCTGACCAATGTACTGTTGGCAATTTTCAAAAAATTTTCCCCTCCCCAAAAATGGCAGCCATTTTGAATTTTAGAATTTTCCCCAAAAATGGCAAAACACAAAATTGCTTCTATCCCCTTGACTGTGCGAGATAGAGCGATTTCGTCGAAATTTTCAACCCACAGGGTATCTAAGGAATGTACTCTGCAATTTTCAAAAAATTTTCCCCTTCTCAAAAATGGCGGTCATTTTGAATTTTTGAATTTTTCCCAAAAATGGCAAAACACAAAATTGCTTCTATCCCCTTAACTGTGTGATATAGATCGATTTCGTCAAAATTTTCGACCCACAGGGTATCTAAGAAATGTACTCTTTGCAATTTTCAAAATAATTTTCCCCTCCCCACATATGGCGGCCATTTTGAATTTTCGAATTTTTGCCCAAAATGGAAAAAAAATATTTGCCTTAACTGTGCAAAATAGAGTTATTTCGTTAAAATTTTCGACCCATAGGATATCTAAGAAATGTACTCTTGGCAATTTTCAAAATAGTTTCCTTTTCCCAAAAATTTTTGCCAAAAATAAAAAAACAGAAATTTGCTTCTATCTTCTTAACCGTGCAAGATAGAGTGATTTCGTCAAAATTTTCTACCCAACCAATGCAAAAAGGCATGAGGCTGAAATAATTTACATGTACACTAATAAATATTTAAGCATCATTGATATATTTTACAAATGAAACAGGGTCTTGTAAGACTACTGTACAATTTTAGCAAAAGGTTCATGGGGTGGACATTACACATGATAATGTGTGTTCTTCTATGCTATCCTGTTTCTATTCACATGTCGCAGCTACTATCAACAGGGCGTCCTATTTCTAGTTACAAGTAAAATTAGAAAATGGCTTGAAAATTTTGTATGGTGTTGAGATCTGTATGGTTTAAGGGCTGTTGGGGTGTTGTTTTCAGCCATGGTGTTCAAATGGGTGGACATTGGGAAAAGTTTGTCCAGGCTATATCTAAGAACAGTTAGATGTAGCAAGTTGATACTTGGTTGGCACATTGGTTGAGGGGTGTAGGTGTGCTATGTCTTGGTGTGACCATGAGTTGACCTTTGACCTCTCCGATGCTATTTTCTATTTATTAAATGTTTGAACAAGTTTCAGCAGTATTTGGATATTATCTCAGCCTATTGAACATATTTTCCAAATAGCAATTTTGAGGTCCCCAGTGGTAGGCAAGTTTGGCATCTAATCACAGACTGCCATGTCTGTTTGGGTTGAACTGCAACAAGTGGCAATGCTTAGAGCCTTTCCGAGTATAACCCAAACTTTCACTTTGTGACAATCTAATTTATCTGAAATTTTGCAGGAGTTTCTCTTTCTGTTGATAATTTTGACAGTGTATCCTCAGTAGTAAATTGGGATATAACTGTACATATTTGTTTTTTTATCTCCCGCCCTGCGCGCCGGCAGGAGATGATAATTTGCACCATGTGTGTCCGTACGTGTGTGCGTGTGTCACGATTTTCTCTGAAACTACTACAGTTACACATTTTTGGTAAATTACTTGTCTTAATGAATTTTTACGCTCTTCAATATTTTTGGGGTTTGGTGAACTTTGGCCTACTTTTGAGTGAGTAATAGCACTTTGCCTAATATAATTATATGACTTATAACTCTCAAACTATTGCATTTAGAGTATTTTGTTCCAATATGTTGTTCAGTTACAACATAGTCAGTAGTTTGGAAGTGTATCTCCATAGCTCAGTGAGTAATAGCTACTTCGTCAATTTTTAATGATAACCATAATGAGTAAATGGCTTATATCTTTAAAAGTATTGCAGCTACACAATTTCTCTCAAATATGTTGTTCATCTACTTTTTTGTGAACTGTAACATATTTAAGTTTCACAACTGTTACTCAATGTACAAGTGAGTAATGGCTACTTTATTGCTACTTTTAGTGAAAATGTGAAAAATCACAAATGTCTCACAAACCGTAAGAAATAGAGTAATTCCGAGCGAATTTTTGATTCACAGGGTAGTACAGGAGTATCCTGTGCCTAGGGGAAAACTTTAAATTTTCGCCACTTTTGGATCTTGGATTTTAGTGGAAAATGAAAAAGTGTGAATATCTCGAAAACCGTAAGAGATAGAGTGATTTCGAGCGATTTTTTTACCCACAGGGTAGTACAAGAATATCCTATGCAAAGGGGAAAAATTTCAACTTTCGCCACTTTTGGCGGCCATCTTGGATTTTAGGGGAAACTGAAAAAGTGTGAATATCTCGAAAACCGTAAGAGATAGAGCACTTTCGAGTGAATTTTTTTACCCACAGTGTAGTACAAGAGTTTTCTATGCAAAGGGGAAAATATTCAATTTTCGCCACTTTTGGTGGCCATTTTGGATTTTCGCGGAAAATGAAACATTGAAAATATCTCGGAAACGGTAAGAGATAGAGCAATTTCGATTGAATTTTTGACCCACAGGGTAGTGTAGGAGTATCCTGTGCCTAGGGGAAAATTTGAATTTTCACCACTTTTGGTGGCCATCTTGGATTTTAGTGAAAAATGAAAAATTTTGAATGTCTCGAAAACCGTAAAAGATAGAGTGATTTCGAGCGAATTTTTGACCTGCAGTGTAGTACAGGAGTATACTGTGCCTTGGGGAAAAATTTCAATTTTCGCCACTTTTTGGAGCCATCTTGTTATTTTTTTCAGGGAATGAAGCGACAAGAGCAGAATGTGATGCTGGATATATATCGGGCCAGGAATCCGAACCAGGTTGCTGTTACAACCAGCACTGATAAAGCTAGTAGTCAGTCTAGCTTCCCTTCATTTAACTTTGATCAGGAATCTAGTCGTATCAAGAAACTGGAAAAACTCATCAAAAAACGACTCTAATAAATGTTGGTTATATCCCCAGATGTTAGTTGGTTGGGGATATATTGGATTTACCCATGATGCATCGCCTTACAATGTGACTAATGTATGTTAACTCAAAAACACTTTCATAGATTATATTCAAATGTGGTATACATTTGGGCCAGGAGAGGAACCCTATTTTAAGATGACCTTAATCTTAAGGTCAGAAATGGACCTTTGGCCACTTAAAGCCCTCTTTGTTACAAACCATGGCTCATCAAGCTTAACTTTTACCTGAGAAAACAAACATATGTTCTTGTCACATATGGCAAAAATTAAAACTTTTATATGAGATGAAAACTGGTCAATAGAGACTCCCACCTTGGGACTTTTTTCTGCTCTTTTAGCATATTTTGCCCTGTAATTTCGAAATGGCAAGTGACTAGCCTTGAAATGTTTTATACATAACTTCAGCATGTGATTTTTGTCTATGAGGAATTTGGGGTTTGTAGCTTTATTTTTAAGGTCACCTTAAAATCTCTAACAATTTATTAAATTAAACCAATTATAATTTACTTTCACATTGATAATTTTTTTCCCATATTTTCTGTGTCTTAATACTAATGAATATTTATTTAGAAATTAAAAAAAAAAATTTTTTAATGTTTTTATGGTATTACATCTCTCGATTAATATGTTACAGGCAAACAAAACTTATCCCTACAATGAATAAAACTGTTTGGGTCTAATTAATTTAAGAATGTACAGATAACCATATAAATACTTTGAAAAAGGATCAATCTTACATTTGCAGAAAGATTGGAAAAAGTATAGTGAAAAATTATCCATAATGTTTGTGACACACAGAAAATAGGTCCCACACAAAATACCCAATCAGTTCCTATGGCGTGAGAGATGGCCTGTCTGGGGACATGTTGGCATTGAGTCGGCACAATCTAATTATGGGTGGAATGAAGTGCAATATGTGTTGATTTATAATCATTGTTGAGAATGACTAGAATCTCTATTAGCTGAATATTTTGGGATAGTAAGATTACACCAGACAATAGAAGGTGAGTAAAATAGAGGAGGGAAGTTGTTGTTGGTACATTGGAAGAAATGAATAAATTTTCTTAAAATTTAAGTATTTAGATCATAGAAGTTTCAATAGTAGGGATTGTACTGTATGTGGTAACTTTGGGGGAAATATAATGATTTTACAATAATATGAGTTTACGACTGTTTCCAAGGTATCCAGAATCTTGGAATAACTGTTGGTGTTTATTTTAAGGTCACCTTAAAATCTCCAGCAGTAAATTAAACCCAATGGTAATGTACCAATTGTAATATCTTTGTACAGTCTTAAATGCCCAGGAAAATTGAAAACTTCAGAGATTGAGTCCTAGTACTCCTGACTGACAACTTCGGTTAAACAAGAATTTTAAAATCACTCCATCTGGTAACATTTCCATCATAATCACAATTTTGAAAAGAAGTGACAAAAATCTAAGATGGCTGCAAGAAATGAATAACTGATAATGAAAGCATCACATAGTCCAAGTAATCATAAGTTTTGGCTTCAAATAACTGTATTTTGAAAATTTAGAGACGAGCCATGATATTGTAAACTTACTTTAGTACCAAAATAGTGCCCGAATTGACCTTATTTTATTTCAAAAATCACTTTTTGGATATCATTAAAGCCAGAACATCCAATATGGAAAAATATGAAATTTATGATAGAACCGGTGAATTCTTGAAATATATACTGATTTCTTCACTTGGTTTGTATGTATTCGGCTTATAGGAATATGCTGGTCCAATTTCAAATGAATTCATTGTTCAACTTGTAATATATCATGTCTCATGATATTGAAACTTGTGTGGTCACAGAATAACAACTAATTTTATTGCGTAAAAATAAGCTGGGCTTATCTTTCTTTTATTTACCAGCCGAACATGGTTAATCTACAGGAATATGTTAAAAATATTATTGTTCCCTGTATTGTAATTGGATCTCTTGTTTGTCTGTCTGGGGATCCACACACATAGCTTAAAATCTGCTCCATATTTTCACACCATGTGTTGAAATTTGGCACAGTCCTTTGCCAAGATGATCCGCATCAGGATTACAGATCCAAACTTGTTTTTTATCCTACAGGCCTTAACGGCTGTCAGGGTATTGTTCTCAACTGTGGTGTCTGGATGGGCGGGGTGGGGGGGTGGGGTGGGTGGGAAAAGTTTGTCTGGGCTGTATCTCAGCAACCGTAAGGTGTAGGAAGTTGATACTTGGTAGGGAGATTGGTTAGGGGGTGTAGGTGTGCAACGTCATGGTGTGACCTTGATTTAACCTTTGACTTTGCCGTAGTAACCTTGACGTACAAAATCTTGTCTGAGCTTTATCCCGGAAACCGTAAGGTGTAGGAAGTTGATCCTTGGTAGGGACATTGGTTATGGAGTGTAGGTGTGCAACGTCATGGTCTGACCTTGATTTGACCTTTAACCTTGCCATAGTGACCTTGACCTATAAAATCTTGTCCGGGCCATATCTCGGAAACCGTAAGGTATAGGAAGTTGATACTTGGTAGGGAAATTGGTTAGGGGGGTGTAGGTGTGCAAAGTCATGGTGTGATCTTGATTTCACCTTGCCGTAATGACCTGGACATATAAAATCTTGTCCGGGTTATATCTCGGCAACTGTAAGGTGTAGGAAGTTGATACTTGGTAGGGACATTCGTTAGGGGGTTTAGGTGTGCAATGTCATGGTGTTTTCTTGATTTGACCTTTGACCTTGCAGTAGTGACCTTGACCTATAAAATCGTGTTTGGGTTATATCTCAGAAACCGTAAGGTGTAGGAAGTTGATACTTGGTAGGGACATTGGTTGAATGGTGTAGGTGTGCAACGTCATGGTGTGACCTTGATTTGGCCTTTTACCGTGCTGTAGTGACCTTGACCTATAAAATCTTGTCTGGGCTATTTCTCGGAAACCATAAGCTGTAGGAAGTTGATGCTTGGTAGGGACATTGGTTAGTGGGTGTAGGTGTGCAACGTCATGGTGTGACTTTGATTTGACCTTTGACCTTGCCATAGTGATCTTGACCTGTAAAATCTTAGCTGGTCTAATTTGGAAAATGTAAGGTTTAGGAAGTTGTTACTTGGTATGGACTTTGCCTAGAGGTGTAGGTGTGCAATGTTGTGGTGTGACCTTGATTTGACCTTTGACCTTGCCGTAGTGACGTAACCTGATAAGGTGTAGGAAGTTGATACTTGATAGGCACATTGGTTAAGTGGTGTAGGTGTGCAACGTCATAGTGTGACCTTGATTTGACCTTGCTGTAGTGACCTTGGCTTATAAAATCTTGTCTGGGCTATATCTTGGAAAATGTAATGTAAAGGAAGTTGACACTTGGTACTGACATTGGTTAGGGGGTGTAGGTGTGCATCATGGTGTGACCTTTAACTTTGGCTCTGCCAAAGTGTGTTCACCTGCCATACTTAAGACATCTTTCTCTTATGGCAAAGATATATGGATTGCTGCAACTGATTATTATGTGCACTTTTACATAATTGTGCTTTTCCATTGACAGCTTTTCTCCAATCAATAAGTTTACAGCTTCATAATTTTTAGTGTACTGAATAATGCTGTCATCTTGCTATTGAATTGTCTTGTATTAATACTTTATGTTTGCAGACATTTTCTTTCTCTTAGATGTTATTTTCTCCCTTAAAACATTATTTGAAGATTGATGAAACTGACAAAGTATAAAGATCTTTGTACTCTTTCACTACTTCTATATCATATGGTGTTGCAAGCTATTTTCCTAGGCTGTGGGGTACGGGCATGTCTGCTATTTTGCTTTTTAAGCACTAGCTGAGGGCTAGGGTTCATTCTCAGCCATTGCTTGTTTGAGTTGTTGATTAATGATTTAATTATGTAGTTGTTCTGTGTTATCCGTACCTTAAACTGCTGACCAATGGCATGCAACTACCCGCTTTCCCACATGAGGTCAGGCCAGGATTCGATTTCTGATTTCAGAGGTGTTAGGTGAGTGTCTTACACTGTGTCACTGTGGCCTCCTTGTTTATCATTGACAGCACATACACTCTATATCAAGTGTTTGAATTAATATATTCATTTGTTTGGTTGTCCTGGCCTCTTGATATCTATGCATACTTCTGTTGTTTAAAAGTTTCCAGTATAGTTCTTACAAGCTGGATATGAAGATAGTTCTTTGTGTTTCAAAGTATATTTTCATATAAGGGTCACATGGTAAGAGTAACTTTGCCTTTTTCTCGCATGTTTTTGTTTTATATGTTGGATTGATAAAATAGTTGCACAATTTAATTTTTTGTGTCTTTATTTTCTGGAAACACTCCTATATTTCATGTGTTGGAGTGTGAAAAAAGTTGCCCATTTGAAGAATTTATTTGTTGTTGAATTATTGTTTCTTGAAATTAATGTTTCAGTGATGTTGTACTTGGATTTAGCAATTCAAAGTCTCTCAATATCTGCTAGGTTTTTTTGTCCAAATTGCTTATGTAGCTGAAAAAGATTGTCAGGTTTTTGTGTTACACTGTGCAGAATACAATGTACAACTGGCTATTTGTTCCTTGTTTCTACAGTTGTACTCAATGCTAATTTACTGTTATTTGCAGTTTCTTAGGTGTTCTGATACCATTGCTTATGTACAGTGAAATAAAGATGGGTATGTCAACCCCTTCAACCCCTTCACCTTTAAGGTCTGTGTGACCAGTGAAGAGGGCAATATCACCCCAAAATTTTTTCTTGTCTGATTCTGCTTTTACTGTATTATTACCACAACATTTGTGTTTCTTCTTTCACTTCTGGAGATCTTTCAAAAAAGTTAAATGTGCTACCCAAGAAGTGCAATCATATTCAGTATAATTGTCAGTCTGTTCTATTTGTGATTTGTAAATATGAATAATCAGCTAGTAGTTCCTTCTGGTGCTAGATTTCCTGTGTTATGATACAGTATGCTTATTTGTCTTTAATTTCTGTGGCCAAGTTGAACTCCAAGTGATTTCACTTTATATATGGGGGTCTTAGTCTTGAATAGTTGCCACTGACTCGGTATCATCAATGCACAAGGGAAGTGATTCGAGATAAACTTGTTACACACCGCACATGGCATGTCCAGAGCACTCTTTTAACATGAAACAGTTCATATATAGTCAGTCTGTGGTAAAAGTCCCTATAGGTCATAAACTTCTAAGAAGATAAGTTTTAATACCTAAGTTTTTCTAGATGACCAAGCATTGTTTTGATAAAAAAAAAGCCAAAGTTGGAGTTTTATGTCTCATTCATCAGCCAGGGCCATATTGGGACAGGTCCTCACTTGGAGTGAAACCCACATTGAGGTGATTGCCTCTGCTTAGATGCCAAACTTGCTAACCACTAGGCCACTGTGGACCTCATGTTTTGATCAAGGTTAATTTTGTACTTGACCATCACTAGTTTCAGCAAAGAAGTAGTCGTTATCCTCCTTGTCATACACATTTGTAGAGTTTGTTTGCTGATCTTGGTCTGGAACATTATATTCCTACTTGACCAGCTGTTCATTCTTTTCTTTCTCTGGATTCTTTGACTTTTTGATCCCTTGTGAAATATACAAGTCTCCATTAATACACTGGGTTGCATATTCTCTCACATTTTTTGATGAGTACATCTACATCATCTCTGAATTTTTCAGGTAGGCTTAAGAGTGTGTTTTCCATAACTTTGTCACCGTGTATTACAGAAAAACAGTACATTAACAAAAATCTTCCTGAAATGGACTCCAATTTTGAACGAAATCTCCCTCAAATGACAGGCAAGCAGGCAAACAATCACACTTTTATGTTTGTTATATTTGTGTCCAAATGATGTGTTTGGGGGAAGTTTGAGGTGGACTCCAGCCGTGCCTTGGGGCAGCTGTGGATTACCAGATCTCCACTATGTCCACGTCTGTCTGTACTCGCTTGGCAGCAACTATTGATAGGTTTGGGATCGCCACAAAGACAGAAGCGAAACACTTGATAACTCTTCCACAATTTATTCTAGTTCAATAAACACAAGTCCCAAATATTATACAACACATTCTCACGAGTGAGAGAGCAAACTAACTCCCCCTCTGCATACTATTTCATGTTCATTCACTTGTTATCGTCCTGATCTCTCTTGCTGTCCTCTCCTCAACTCAAGGCTGAAGTTCTTATACTAGTCACTGTACACTAACACCTATTATCTGTCACCAATTACTGGGTTTATTTCTGTAGGTCCTCAGTGGCCTAGTGGTTAGCAAGTTTGGCATCTAATCATAGGCTGTCACCTCTGTGGGTTCGAGTCCCACAAGTGGCAATTCTGAGGACCTGTCCCAATATGACCCTGGCTGTTGAACGGGACGTAAAACCCCAACTTTGACCTTTGGGTTTATTTCTGAGAGGTCTATCTCACAGAAGCGGGGATTGGCTGAGGCTATTATTAGAGGCAGTGTGCTATGTGACTATTGATTTCTACTGTTAAGTCCAAAGAGAGTTAATTTACTGAGGCACTTTGCCTGTGTTTTATGGAATTAATAATTCAACAGTTTCATCTAAATTCTTCACCATTACACACCAGGGCTAAGAGATGGCACGTCCACGCTGCCACAAAATGAACTTAAATTTGCTACATATAACAATGGTATAAACTCTAAATGTTTAAATACTTAATTTTTAACTTGGAAACCTTATTACATATTAATCCTAAAAGACAATAAGTTACATCATTGTATATGAATGTTTGTAGTGTTCATCTTAAAGCAATTACTCAGTAAACAAACAATATGATGTACAGGTAAATTCAGAATAACTTGAAACATTTACTTTAACCAACAGTACTAGTAGAGAACATTATGGAATTAAACATTTTACACGTGTTTTCTTAATAATTGTTTACAATCTGACACTATGGTTTTCTGTTTGAACAAATGACAAGGTTAAAAATATGGTTAACACAAACTTGTTAGAAACAAATTTAATAATCTTGGGATGTATGAACTATTATATTTCGGAAACCAAATAATCTTGTTTTAGATTTAACTTTACCAATTTAACTCAACATTATTCACCATTACACATTGTGGTAAGTAATTCATTTGACTCTTTATTGAACATGGGTTGTACTGTTACAACTGTTACCATCTGTCACTTGGAATGTAAATATTGAACTAGTATATATAACAAAGACACAAGTATAGTGAACTGGTCACACTTGAAAACAACAGGTAATGAAAAAACATACATGTAAAGGTAAGGTACACATGACTGTTACATGAACAATAAGATGACATCAGTCAGAGAACCGACCAATTAAGGTAAGAACTCTTTTATGAGAGAACCAACCAATTAAGGTGAGAACTCTTGAATGACACATTTGGCAAACATACTGAACTGCGGCCAATAAAGGCAACATTTTCTTAATATACTCAAGTTTAGAGGATTTAATGTTAACAGGTAAAATGGTACAAGCAAGAGATACATACACACTAATGTCACACAACACAAGTAATAAGAAATACGCAAGAAATACACAAATTGTCACATCTACATAAACAACTCAAATGTGAAGTGGTTTGGTTTTGAAATTGTAGGGCATTAGTTTTAAAGCCAAAGAATAACACTATTTGTGGAGTGGTGGTATTAGCATTGGAAGGAATGGCCAATTTCAATCCAATGCCAACCAAAGTCACAGTTAAGTGGAAAGATACATAAGTCAGCTGTGAGAGGAGTGATCAGGTCCTCCCCCAGCCAATTAGTATCGTGGTGTAACTGAACAATTAACATGTTATTAATGCAAAACGGGCTATGCGATGTGTATGGTTTTTTACCAAATCAAAAGGATAACACAAGTAAAGCACATCAAGACATAAAGAAAGTAATAATTTGATACTGAAAGTGACATCACTCTTGATGATCCAGTGCTAATAGGGAACTTTGTCCCTGACATAAAAAGTGTGGGTCATACAAAGCCTAGGCTCCTGTAGTTCTGATATAGGTATTACTATTATTATTCTCTTCTTTGTTTAATTTGATATGTAGTACTGGATCCTCCATTATTGTTATAATTATTCTTTTCAGGAACAAAACAGATACCCGACCTTTTCTGAATACAATCACATGTCTCATTAAAATATCTGTCTCTGTACTGTACATTTTGACAAGAATGAAGTGACTCAGGTTGATTGCCAGTGATTTCTGAAGGTTGAGGGGAATGAAATGTTTGAGAAAATCGCCCAGAGTACTGTGGTACTGGTTGTTTGCCAAAAGGGGTTTATGTATTTGTGTTCTGGGCTTTGCTAGTTTAAATGACTATTCATGTAGGTTTGCCTGCATCTGTCACTGTGTGTATTTGGAAGGTCCCGTTTTTGGAAAGTTGATTGTCTGTAGCCCTGGTAAACATTCTCCCTAGTTTGCTGATTTTGACAAGAGTGATAATAATTATCTTGTCGAAACGGATGGCCCTGGTTTTTGAAATTGGGTCTACAATAATTAATGATCTGCAATTTAGGTGGTTGTATTTGTCCCCAATAATAATCACTTGCAATGTGTCCTGTGCCATTACAATTGAAACACAAAATATTATAATACACAGACCTGGGTTTGTTAGTTCGTCTGTTAGTGGGCTGTGCTCTGTTCCACTGTGCACTGTAGGGGTGTTGTCTCCTGTGGTTGCTGGACTTCCTGTGGTGACACTCGGAAATGTGGTGGCTGTTTTTGTTAGTGTAAACACACTGAATTTTAGAGTCTACAATGTTAAAGTTCTGTTCTTTCACACTTGTCCCTTGTTGTTGTAGAGTAACTGTACTGTCATCCTGACCAAATGTCTGTGCGGTTTCAAACAAAGTGGCAATTCTGGTAGCGCTGTTGAAGGTGTCTGTGCATTGTGTGAGGATGTGGAATCTATTAGGTGTGGGCAGGCCCCTTATAAACTCGATCATAAGATCTTGGTCTGATTTTTCTAATATTGTGCCCTTTTTAAACACTCTGGTGGCGAATTGTTGGGAGTTTTCCTGGGGCATTTGTCTAAGAGATAAAAAACAAGCTTCTCTGCGCCAATCTGGACCTAAAGGTTTAAATTTGAAAAGAAAAGCAGAAAATATTTTTTCAATATTTGTGCTAGTAGGTATGTCAAGTTGTTGGAACCATATCTTAGCTGTACCTTGTAAACACATGTGAAAAATACCTGGCTATTTGTCAAAATTCCAGCCCAAAACATTAGCTGCAAGTTTGAAATTGTTAAGAAATTCTTTTGCATCTTGATCCGGGTTGCCACTGAATGAGTCTAATCTGAAAGGCAAGTTGTTGATCTTAACATTTTGTTGTGTGACCGGTTGAAACCTGGAAGGCAATGGTGGAAAATCTGCCTGGTTGAATAAATTATAGTCAGATCTTTGAGGAAATGCATTGTCTTGTGAATTTTGTGCCCTAAAATTTATTTTGGGGTCTACATGGTTGTGGAGGTTTGTGGGTGGGAGGTCTCAGTGGATTGTAGATAGGGTTGTGTTGAACATCTACCGCTGGTGACTGCTTGTTGAACTCGCCTGTCCGGTGCCAGTGCTGTGGTGGGATGTATTGTTGAGGTAGGAAGTCGGCTGCTGCATTGTCCATAACATTGCTATTGTTTATAACATCCCTGGCAAGAGCAGCATTTCTGGTAACAATTTCACCATGATGGATCGTGTCCTGATTGACTAAAATAACTTCATTGTCTTCAAGATCTTCAGTCTGTGGTACTGGTTGTCCTCGGGTAGTGGTCGTGCTTCCATCCTGTTGAGCCATTGGTTAGAAAAACACTTTAAAAACACTTCTATAGTTCGTTTGTGTAACTATTTATAACTAATATCCTGTTGTATTGTCTAGCACTTTGGCATCTCACCATGTCCAAATGTTGTGTTTGGGGGAAGTTTGAGGTGGACTCCAGCAGTGCCTTGGGGCAGCTGTGGATTACCAGATCTCCACTATGTCCACTTCTGTCTGTACTCGCTTGGCAGCAACTATTGAGAGGTTTAGGATCGCCACAAAGACAGAAGCGAAACACTTGATAACTCTTCCACAATTTATTCTAGTTCAATAAACACAAAACTCTCCCCCTCTGCATACTATTTCATGTTCATTCGCTTGTTATCGTCCTGATCTCTCTTGCTGTCCTCTCCTCAACTCAAGGCTGAAGTTCTTATACTAGTCACTGTACACTAGCACCTATTATCTGTCACCAATTACTGGGTTTATTTCTGAGAGGTCTATCTCACAGAAGCGGGGATTGGCTGAGGCTATTATTAGAGGCAGTGTGCTATTTGACTATTGATTTCTACTGTTAAGTCCAAAGAGAGTTAATTTACTGAGGCACTTTGCCTGTGTTTTATGGAATTTAAAGATTATTAATAATTCAACAGTTTCATCTAAATTCTTCGCCATTACAATTTGTCCCCTTTGAGCAACAATTTAAAAAAATATTGTAAACACTGGTGTGTTATACAACACACATGTGTATCAAACAGCACACTTGTTTGAAAAAAATTAAATGACTCCCTATGTCAATGCAATCTTACCCAAATAATTTTCTCCCCAACCCATATCCATGGCCATATCTTATGTGTGAGGGATACCTTTTCACAGGCGGTTTGTGTGAAGGTTATAGGGGGGCTGTCTGACCATCTAGCCATCATCTTTTCCGTCAATATACCTATTAAGACACCCTGCAAATTCAGGCAGTTTAATACATGGAAAACTCGTAAGATAAATATTACTGACTTCAGAGAGGACATCCTGAATTCTGATGTAATCAAACATCCTCACATGACAGCCAGTTTACTTAGTCACCAGTATTTTAATACCTTGCATGATATTCTTTATAAGCATGCTTCAATCAAAAGGAAAGAAGCAGCATTGCACCCTGACAGAGGCTTTATGAATACAGACATCCTCTTAGCAAAGCGTGTTAAGCTGAAGTATGAGCGAGCATGGCACAGGGGCAACTTCGTAATCAACCGGAGTAGATATTGAGCTGCTGTCAATTGTTTCAATTTCCTACTTGAACAGTCAGGACGCAGGCACTATTCTACAGTCATTGCTGAAAACAATGGTAATCCCAAGGCTTTGTGGAACACTTTCAAAAGTATCCTGCATAAATCCTCAACCATCATTTTACCCGATCATCTCATTCTCACTGATTTAGCCAATACCTTTGGACCTTTTTTTAGTGACAAAATTATGAAAATAAGACTTGAACTACAGTCATCAGTGTCAGTCTCTGCTACTAGACCACATAGCAATAACAGCACCCTATCCTCTTTCGAGCCAGTATTTGAGGAGGTTGTCCTCAAAATTCTATAATCTTCTACCAAATTGTGATATGGACCCGATACCAACTTCACTAGTTTTAGAGTGTGCGGACATCTTTGTCACGCCATTTACCAACATCATAAATTACTCGCTCAGATAAGGGAGTTTCCCAAACTGCTTCAAAACCACATATGTCAAACCTTTTTTATCTCAAGCACATTAGATGATGTGTATGCAAGCATTAATATCATTTTAAGAAGTTTTCATACTTAATCTTCCTACAGATAAGCAGCAAATTAAGTATAACTAAAATCATATTATAACAGTCTGAAAAACATGTGTGATGTGTGTATCCAGATTTTACAAAACTGTAGAACTGTTTGTATAACAGCAGTTTACAATTCATATTAAAATCTCAACCTCAAATATCTTTAATTATGCAACTATGCACACTTTCTTTTTGACTCACTGAATGCATGTGTACTTTCTTCTGTCGCATTCAAAAGTTTATTACTATTGTGTCAGACTTGTTGCTGGTTATGTACCATTTCCTTCTGTTACACCATTTCCTTATTCTTAGTGGTCATCGTCAACCACTAGGTTCAAATCTCACAAGACACAATATTGAGAGCCAGTCCCAATATGACCATGGCTTTGGAGTGGGATGTGAAACCTTGTCCACAAGTTCTTGTATAGTGCAAAAGTTTACTCATTGCTCTTTGACATTGTTTTTAATATGTAAAACCATCACTTTCAAACTCCACAATTTTTTTTTAATATTTATCGTTCCATGCATTAACATCACACTTCTTATTGGCAAACATATGTTTGGTGCCTTTAGCAAAACATTCTGCATTATTGCTAATTTCAAGACATCAGATTTTGAGCAATCAGATTTAATCAAAGCCAGTTGTTCATTTTAGAAGAAAGGCAATCTTTTATTTATTGCATTCATGACTGGTTTTTACTTCACTTAGAAGTAAACTTGGAACAGTTCAATTTTTCAAGATATGCTTTCAAAGTTCATTTACTCCCCAGAAATATTATCCAGAATTAAGACTAGTTTTTGGGTAGCAAATTTACACAAGAAATATTTATCCATTTTAGCAATTTCATTATTGCTATGGTAGTTTTAGATTTCAGTGGGTCAGTATTGAAATAATCTGAGAAAAAGTCAACCGTTACCAGATTATTATTTTGTTTGAGGGTGAAGATGCCAATTATGATTACAACCTTTCCCCATAGCCTGTTCCATAGTTGTGGGTTTTGCAATGGCATACTCTTTGTTTTGGTGGAACATAAGTTTGACATTCTAACATTTCAATATGGCTTCTTTGATTTCAGAGTTCATGTGAGGCACATATATAATTTATCTAGCTTTTCCAAGGGATGATTCACCTCCCAGGTGACTTGCATGTATGCAGAGTAACATTTCTGGATGCATGTTTTGGGAATTTTTACTCTGTGCACTTAATTACATCATTCTGAACAGTGAGCTCTTTGTTACTCCACTTTGAATAAAACTTGAAGTCCTTGTGGACACATGTTCGGATTTGTTGTAGACATTAATCAGAGACATGCAAATATCCTGCATGGTTGATGTTCTCCAGTTCAGAGCAGATGTCAAATGTATTCTAAGGCGTTTTTATTCTTAGAATTTGTACTCTTGACAGCAGGTCAGCAATATACATTTCCACTCCACTCTTGTATGTAGTTTTAAGGCTATAGCATTGCAGCCTCAAAAGCATACTCGATAGACATCTTGAGTCAGAGAGAAGTGACTGGAGGGTTTGTAGTCATTCCGTGCATGTTTGACTTCCATACCATGGAGGTATTGGCTGAATACCTTGCATCCAAAAACAGTTGTCAGCAGCTCTTCTAACTGAGTATACTCTTTCTCTGTTTTGAAGAATACACATGATTCAAAGACTACTGGTTGCCTATTCCACAACAAGGTTGTATCAAGAGCTTTCTAACACGAGACACACTGAAGCATTACATCATAGTATTTTAGCACAAGTTGCCCTGTAACTAGGTTTTTAGCTGTGTTATTGTGGTGTATCCCATATCAATGGTGATGATTTGTCAGTAAGCTGACAAAGTCACTCACAGATCTCTGACAAATGAGGTGAGACTTTTGACAGTAGTTTCATGTATGGGCAAATATCCCTTGTTTGTTGCATCCTTGACTCCAAACTTTAGCTTGTTCTTGTTAAACTTCATGTTTACCTGACATGTCCAGCATACTCCAGAACCACTATCAGATTCTTATCATGGTCTAAGATTGCGCATTGCATGCTTTCACCACCATCATAGACAAGGACATCATCTGGTGTCACTTCAGGTAAATTGATGCCTTCTAAAGCTTAATGCTGTAACCTTTGGAACTCTTCAGTCCCTAATGGTATGCCAAAGGGCAAGTCTTTTTATTGATATCTTCCAAAGGGAGTCCAGAAGTGTGTTGGATAACTGCTAGGCCACACTATTAAGCTTCACATGGTAAAATTCAGCTTGGGCATCAAGAATAGATTAAACTTTAGCTTTCCCTAGGCATGGCAAAACCTTTTCTATTTGTTGGCATGCTCACACTGACATCCTTAAATAGCCTAGACCTTCATATACATCTTGGTACTTTTGGAGAATCATGTCTCTGGAGAGACTTTTCTGTTTCCTCAGACATATTGACCTTTCCAGTCAGCAACTTCAATTGCTCACAGGTATTTGCTCACTGTGTGAGCTTTTGGGCATGAGACAGTGGTGCTGTTGTAAATCTCATCATTGTAGGTTCTATGTAATATAACCTGGCCCAAAAGCTTCATTATGATCCATCACAGAATCTTATCCTGGCATCACTGCCTTACATATTAGGGTTATTCAATTTTGCTACTTTGCAGAAGAAACTGATGTTGATGATATTGCAGGTTGTCTCTGTCAGGCTGATGTTAGAGGTTTTCTGGTATATAACTGTGCCAAAGTGAGTTTTACTGAAAGCTGCTTTTGTGTGGTTTTCACTGATTTCACTCCGTATTCCATACAGAAAACTGGTAAGATACTTGGAAGTGCATCTTTATCTTATCCTGGCATCACTGCCTTACATATTAGGGTTATTCAATTTTGCTACTTTGCAGAAGAAACTGATGTTGATGATATTGCAGGTTGTCTCTGTCAGGCTGAACCCCCTGTGGGTCCGGGGATGTAGAATAGGCCCAACGTATCCTCCTGCGTGTCGTAAGAGGCGACTAATTGGGGGCAGCCTGTTTGCCGTGGGTTGCGATCCGTGTCAGTGGAAGAGAGGGTCCTGGCTGTTGAGCCAATTCTTTGTTGCGGCATTGAGGAGGCAATACACAGCTTTGGCCTCAATTTCACTTAGTCGGAAGGTTAAGATGGCCTGGCTTAATCAATCGGCTGGTAGTGCCAAGCCCTAGTGCTCCAAATTAGTGATGGCTTGTTGTTTCTAATGGTTTATACTGTTGTACTTGATTGTTGTATTCTGCTGGTGTTTGCTTTGTGCTTTTGTTTGGAGTATCTAGAAGGCGGCTGCTTAACAGGTCAATCAAGGTTCACTTTTGTGGTCTTTGAGTATATTGTTAATGTATCTCTGATATCAGTGTGCAGGGCTCAGCTCCACACTATTATGATATCCCCTTGTTGGGCTCGAAGGGTGGGTGGAGAGCATTGGCAATGAATAATTATTATTTTACTATGGCTACTCAACACTCTCAAATGACCGATAGGAAACGAACTAGAACTGATATCTTGACTACGAGCTTGGATTCTGCACCAATTTGTTCATGGCCACATTTTTTGTTGATAAAAGGCACAGACAATGAGAGACCCTTGACTAAGCTGTCGCCATTTGCTGTAAACAAGGCCATTGTTGCTGTTTTAGGATCTGATCCTTTCAATATAAGAAAATTAAGAAATGGAGACATTTTAGTTGAAGTTGACAAGGAAGCTCAAAGCAGCAAACTACTGAAAACGACCAAACTGCACTTGACTATGGACAATCTTATCCCCATCACTGTATCACCACACTACAGCCTGAACACAAAGAAAGGGGTCATTAGATGCCCAGACATAAAAGAATGTTCTGATGAGGAAATATTAGAAGGACTTAAAGATGAAGGGGTCATAAAACTGGATAGGATATCGGTATTCAGAGATGGACAAAGGAAACCAACAGGGACATTTATATTGACCTTTCAGAGCCAGACCTTACCAAAATACATCAGGGTGGGTTACTACAGAGTGGCTGTGTCACAATTTATCCCGAATCCTGTGAGATGCTACAAGTGTCAAAAGTTTGGTCACACTAAATTCAACTGTAGAAAGAATGAAGTTTGCACTAAATGTGGGCATGAAGATCATACAGACTCTCAAGAATGTAAGAATGAAGCAAAATGTGTAAATTGCCAAGGAAAGCATGCATCTAATGATAAAGAATGTCCAAAATGGAAAGAAGAAAAGGAAATTCAAAGGATTAAGGCAGAAAGAGGGATTTCATATACAGAAGCCAAGAAACAAATGGATATATTTAATTCTGTGAAATCAACCTATGCCCAAGCAGCTGCAGCAACTAAACCTGTGGTGAAAACAGTGAACGTAGAAACACAAACAGAAATGACTTGGCCAGAAGGCACAAAACAACCAAAAAAGTGCGCAGTTGAGAAACAGATAAATAAAGTGGATAAAACCAGTGCATCGAGTCAGACAAGTGCATCTCAAAATGACCCCATTAAGCTGAAAATAAGTCAGAGCAAAGTATATTTGACCAAACAACATAAGGGATCTAATGACCCTATTAAACAACACAATAAATATGATGTTTTAAGTGATAGTGACAGTGACATGAGTGTCGAAGAATCCCCAATCACAAGTTCACAAGGGCGGAGTGGTAATAAAAGTCTAAATAATGGAACCAAACAAAAATAAAAGTATAATACAGTGGAACTGTCGTGGCTTTAGGCCAAATTTTGAAGAAATTAAAAATTTAATTTCCAATTTTAGACCTTACATTTTAGCATTGCAGGAAACTCATTTTAAAGATTCAGATAATGTATATATTAGAGGATTTGATCATTATTTTAAAACTTGTATGTCTGAAGTAGATGGGAGAGCCACTGGTGGCTGCTCTATTTTTGTTAAGAAAGGTATACCCCATGAGGTACTTGAGTTAGATACAGAACTGCAGGCAGTTGCTGTAAAAGTATCTCTACATAAAACTATAACTGTATGTAATGTATATATTCCACCACGTTTTAATGTTGCACAAAGTGATATTGATAATCTAGTCAACCAGTTACCTGCACCTTTTCTATTTATTGGAGATTTTAATGCACATAGTGATTTATGGGGTTGTTCCTCGTCTAATAGTTTAGGCTATAAGGTGGAACATCTCCTTGAATCCTCTGATATTTGTTTACTTAATGATAAGTCACCTACCTACTTTCATCCTGCATCAGGTTCATTCACCTCAATAGATTTGTCTTTATGTTCTGCATCTGTTTTTCTTGATTTTACATGGCAGGTCCATTCAGATCAGTGTGGTAGTGACCATTTTCCTATTTTAATTGATATAGTTAAGAGTATGCCTAAAGACAATGTTCCTCGTTGGAATCTTAAAAAGGCTGATTGGCCAAAATTCAAACTTCAGTGTTCTCTGGATATTAATAGACATAATTTTACTGACTCTACAGAAAAATTTCCTGCATTTTTAAATAAGTTAAATGACATAGCAACAAAATGTGTGCCAAAGTCAACTGGACAGTCCACTGGTAGCTACAAACCATGGTTCAACAGTGAATGCAAAAAAGCTGTTAAGGCTCGTCAAAATGCAATGGATAAATGCCGTATAAATCCTACATCGGGTAACATAAATGAATATAAAACCTGTCGAGCTAATGCTCGTAAAATAATTAAAGAAAGTAAAAGGAAATCATGGCATGAATATGTATCAAAACTAAATGTAAAGACACCAGCAAAGATGGTATGGGAAATGATTAGGAAGATAAGTGGCAAACAAAGTAACACCACAATACACCATCTGGAAAATAATGATGGGACAAAAATAACAGAAAGAGTTGATATAGCAAATAGGTTGGCCGAAGAAATCCGCAAGAATTCTAGCAGCAACAATTACCGTACAGAGTTTCAAAAATATAAAGAGAAATCTGAAAAAGAACACTTGGATTTTGACACAGACAACTCTGAAAACTACAATGTACCATTTACCATTAGAGAACTATGTGATGCTATGAATAAGTCTCATGACACAGCCACTGGTCCAGATGAGATCCATTATCAGCTGCTAAAACATTTACCAAGAGACTCACTTATGGTGTTACTTGATGTATTTAATGATATATGGGCTTCAGGTGAAATTCCTGAATGCTGGAAAGAGGCCACTGTAATACCTATTTCTAAACCAGGCAAAGACCAAAAAAACCCGTCCAATTACCGCCCCATATCTCTGACGAGCTGTTTATGCAAAACCATGGAAAGAATGATTAATACTAGATTAGTTTGGTTCCTTGAGAAAAATAATATTTTAACAAAATATCAAAGTGGTTTTAGAAAAGGTCGAACTACAACAGACCAATTAATAAGACTTGAATCTTTTATTAGAGATTCCTTTTTAAAAGGCAACCATGTAGTCTCTGTATTTTTTGATTTAGAAAAAGCCTACGATACAGTATGGAAGTATGGCGTTATAAGAGATCTACATAAAGTAGGCCTAAGGGGGCGAATGCCCATGTTTATTCAGAATTTTTTATCAAACAGAGTTTTTAGAGTTCGTTTAGGATCTGTTTATTCAGATATACATGGGCAAGAGATGGGTGTTCCCCAGGGCAGCATCCTCTCTGTTACGTTATTTATTTTAAAGATTAACAGTATTGCTGATGTGATTCCAGCTAGCTTTGAAAAGTCTCTTTTTGTTGATGATTTCTCAATCACTTGTTCTTCTAGAAATATGGCTTCAATAGAAAGGCAACTTCAATTGTGTTTGAATAAAGTAGAGAAATGGGCTGATGAAAATGGTTTTAGATTTTCTAAAACCAAAACTGTTTGCATGCATTTCTGTAATAAAAGAAAACTTCATCCAGACCCAACATTGACAATATATAATTCACAAATCCCTGTTGTTTCACAAACTAAGTTCCTTGGTGTTATCTTTGACAGAAAACTTAATTTTAAGGCACATATAGATTATGTTCGCCAGAAATGTGAAAAAGCTATGAATCTACTGAAAGTAGTTGCCAAAATGGATTGGGGAGCAGATAGAAGTGTTTTAATGAGACTTTATCGTTCATTTGTTCGTTCCAGATTGGAATATGGTTGTGCTGTTTTTAGTTCTGCTCGTAAGTCTTATCTTAAGAAATTGGAACCCATTCAAAACCAGGGCCTAAGAATATGCCTGGGAGCCTTCAGGACTTCTCCAATGCAAAGCTTGTATGTAGAGGCAAATGAACCACCCTTGTATTTAAGGTTTGATAAGTTATGTGTTCAATATGCTTTGAAATTGAGAAGTAATCCTGACAATCCAGCTTATGATGTTGTTTTTAACCCCCAGTATTATGATCTGTATGATAAGAAACCATCTGCAATAAGATCTTTTGGGCATCGTGTAGAGGAAGATTTGTCTGTGGTCTGTCCTCAGCTGGATTTAATTCAGACTGTGTCATTGCCAGATGACCCACCCTGGACTATACAGAAGCCTCACATAGATTTGTATCTAACCCATCAAAAGAAACACCTTGGTGATGATTGTCTTTTTCAAAGTCTATTTGCTGAGTTGAAAGGTTGTTATCCTGACCATAGGGCTATATATACTGATGGATCGAAGGCAGAAAATAGGGTTGCTGCAGCTGCTACATCTAATAACCTCAGTGCCCAAGTCAGGCTTCCTGGCAATGCTAGTATATTCACAGCTGAATTACAGGCTCTTAAAATGGCTTTCAATATTGTTAAAAATTGTGATGGGAATCGTTTTATCATATTCACTGATTCTTTATCTAGTCTTCAAGCTCTTGATAGCAACACCTGTGATCATCCTTTTATTCAAGATATTTTAAAACTTTATAATGATTGTTTGTCAGTGAATAAGAAAGTTGTTTTAGCTTGGGTTCCAAGTCACGTAGGCATAAAGGGCAATGAAAAAGCAGATGAGCTTGCAAAACAGGCCTTGAATTTTAATGTTTTAGACTTGAAAGTCCCCTATACAGACTTGAAAGTGAATGTAAATAGTGTTTTTAAACAAAAGTGGCAAGCTCAGTGGAATGCATGTCCTGATAATAAACTATTCCAAATAAACCCTACAGTAGGAGTTTTTTATGTTTGGACGGGTTTATCTCGTAGGGAGGAAATAGTTATAACTCGAGCCCGTATAGGACACACTTATTTCACCCATAGTTATCTGTTGAAAGGTGAAGATATGCCCTGGTGCATTCCATGTCATTGTCCCGATACAGTCAAGCATATATATTAGACTGTATCGACCTACGTGACACCAGAATTAAATATTATAGAAATGTTAATACAATGCAAAAATTATTTTGTGAAAATGTTTTTAATATCATTAATTATTTAAAAGAATGTGGCCTGTTTAAAAAGTTTTAATTAATTTATTTTGTGTTTTGTTCTTCATGTTAATTTATTCTGTAATATCTAGTCTTTAGACGTGTTGTACTGTGATATTGATCTATACTTTGTATTTTTACACTTTATTTTGTTTGTTGTTTATGTATTGTTGATTGATTTTTTACATTGTTTGTTCTAGTCATTTCGTATAATCTTGTGTTTTTGTTTGGTATTTTTGCCAGTTTTTAATTATTTGTATATATATATGTTTGTGAATATTAGTTAATGTATTTATAGTAGTTAATGTTTTTATAGTGCAGTATAACACATTAGTGTTGTTGCACTTAAAATTTTAAATATCTATCTATCTGTCAGGCTGATGTTAGAGGTTTTCTGGTATATAACTCTGTGCCAAACTGAGTTTTACTGAAAGCTGCTTTTGTGTGGTTTTCACTGATTTCACTCCGTATTCCATACAGAAAACTGGTAAGATACTTGGAAGTGCATCTTTATCTGCATGAACTTTAGCTTTTTGAATTGTTTTCAGTCTACCTTTCTGTTGATAAACATGCAAAATGATCTAACTTCTCTGATATACATGCCATAATCTTACATTTGCTCTACTTTTCTACTGGGCTTTTTAGTGTGTTAAAGAACATACTGAATCCTCAGCTGTTGTCACAATTTGCTTCAGCTGGGACGTAGAAAGCACTGTGGCCTTAAACATATTCTTCAATTAATGTCAGTCCTGGATCTTGAAACATTCTAGAATGAACATTTTTGTCTTTGGTATCAAGAACAATGTGCCGTAGTTGCATGTTGCAATGAGGTGGTGTAGCCTTGTTACATATTATGTAGCAGTGTCGTTCATTCCCTGATTTACACAGCCAACTTCATATCACTCAACACAACATTTGTTGATCGTTGGAAATGTCTCTAATGTATCTAGGGTTGACATTACCTTGGCTTTATCTGCATCTGATATATGAAGGTGTTCATATATCTGGAAACAGTCTTGGTTCATCCATGACCTCAATGGTCTGTTTTTATTAAATCAATAATATAAGGAATTTGCCTTTTGATTTGAAAGTACACTTTGTATTATCTCCCATAATTTTTATTAATTAAGCAATTTAAAGCTACAGTGTATAAAAAGGTTTGACAGTTTTAAATTTACCGTAGCTGCAGAGAAAGGTTGAAACGTCACATGGATCTGCAGTATCTTAACAGATGTTATTTTTAGAAATCCAGGAAATTCCAGTAGGTGATGCAAACATTGTGTAACTGCTGCACTCTTTGTTTACTGCATTTGATCGGCTGTTTCTGCTGTGTTGAGAAGGTTTCTCAACATTGGAGAAATGAGGTGAAGTGTGTTGGTGCTGACTTGTTGCTGTCTCCTCAATAAAAAGTAGTTAAATTGATTTTATAACTGGTGTATCACAGCTTTCCATTCATATTTCCCCTCTGAGTTTAATGATACTAAAATGTCTTTAAAAGACATTTTAATTAATGTTTCAACTTTTAATATCAAAACTGTGTCTCTTTGATCCAGTTTATCTTCCACATTTTGAGCACGAGTTGACATTGAGGTCTGAGATTTTTTTTGAAATTGCTGCAGTGTTTCTTAAATCTAAGAAGTTATTTTTTTTGTGAATTTCACTGACAGCAAATTTTAATTTTCGCCTCTCCACCAGGCTCTATCCTCAGAGGCTAGAGGGTGTAACTCGGTAGAGTAAGAGGTAGATATTAGGTTCTCCATCTTTATTAACTCCCCTCAATAACAAAATTACAGGTCCAGTATCTGCCCCCAAGTTCAACTGAATTTGGAATTTAGTGGTCTCACTAGACGAAAAGCCAAAAGTAAAGTCATAAGCGAGAGTGTGTTCAGGTACAGAGCTCTGAGTTTCTGTGGAACTCCTTCGATTGGCTGCTTAGATTGTCTGGTAGTGAGTATTTTGACAAAAATGCAAGCTTTACCCGCCCAAAGATTAATCCATTGTGGAATCTATCAGATATATTCGTATGCCACAAGTTGTATGCTTTAAGCTTTTCTTTATGCTGCATGTGAACAGTTGTTAATCATTTTATGTTTCTATGAGCACCGCTAGTCCCTTTGATTATTTGTATAATGAAAAGATCACCAGTTTTTAGCGTGCTATTTTATGGTAGAATTTAGATCATGTATGGACTTTTCTATGGAAATTTATACCCTGTTAAATCATAAAAATCCATCTGTCTTGGAATAATTGCCTTGCCCTGTACTTGAGTCATTTAATGCTCAATATTCTTTCTTGCCCCCTTCTCTTCTGTCAAAGCTTCCTTCTGCGCTATTTCCTCCTTCAATTCCAATTCCTGTTGATTCAGCTTCACCTCATCTCATTGGTGTCAAATTCGGATGTAGTGCTTCCTTCAGTGGCCTCTTTTTTATCACTGTTGTTGTGTTACAGGTGTTTCTTCCAGCATTTCTTTATGTGATAAGAGTTTGCAAATAGTGGTGCTTCATTCCAGATACACATAAATATGAGGTTTACTATTTTGTACTCAATTCGTTCTGAGATGGGCAGCCAGAGCAGGTCAATTTTGGCTTTTGTCATACTTGCATCGTTGTTCTTCAAGTTCAAGATGAGTTTTGCAGACATATTTTGTATTCTCTGAAATTTCCAAATAAATTTTGATGGTAGGCCATAAAGGAGGCAGTTTGCATAGTCTAAATGTGACATTATGAGTCCGTGCACTAGAAGATACTTCAAGACTTTTGTTGGTTTCAAACCTTGTGCAGCTCGGTCAGCACCTAAAACCCTGGTTATCTGTGATGACTTGTTTTCTAGCCTTGATTATATTTTGAGTCTTCATAATGAAAGAGCACATGCTAGCCATTTCATTTGACAACATTAACACAGTAAATGCAAAGTGATAACAAGTTGAACAGATAGAAAAAACACCATATGGTCACTATTCTCCTTAGTTACACTGATTATATATAATTGTGTAATGAATGCTGCTTTATTTATTGTAACAATATATTTCAGATTAAATTCAATGTCATTGAAAAGGTAAAACTATATTAAAAAAATATCCCAGGTGGAATGAGTTGTGTGATTGAGTTCTGCACGTTTCAAGTGTTTTTTTATTTTAATTACTTAGACGTAGTGTGAGCCAAGTTTGAGTCCTTACTAGGCTTTTGATATTTTGTTGCAAAGAGCACAAGGTCAGTTATATGTTAAGAAACTGATTTTTTTTGTCTTCTCAGCTATGATGCAGTGTTATATATTCGTACATTGTTTTTATTGACACTAGAATAGTCTTTTCAAGTGAGTCTTCTTGTGTAGAGAATCAGGAATTTATTGAAAAAATCCATTCTTTAAGTCTACAGCTTTGGCTGTGCTAAATTCAGTTCATTTGAGGAGTATCTTACGTTTGCACTTTGGTCTTCATCTTCAAACTTTATAATCTTTGTGCTATTTGGATAATGATAAATGATAAATAATGATCCAGTGTACATCATTTAGTGTACGACTCACACTCCATCGAACAAGAATAACTGATCCCAGCTATAAACTTTTCAAGGTGATCTAATACATACCATTGAACATTTGTTGACTCTTTATCACTGAATTGAGGCAATCCTTTGCTGTTGTTTAAACAGACTGTTCCTTCTCTGATTTATAAATATTGTTTCATTTTTAGTTTTTATCTTTTCACTACAGTCAAACACATATATTCACCACATTTTTCAGCTTTGCAGCAATTTTTATCTCTTGTGTCACAGTGTCTTTGTTGAACAAGTAAAATATGCTTAATAAACTGCATTGTTGTGTTATTATTAATGTAAGCTATAAAAATCCACATAATATAATTCTGCCGCAGTACATTTTATACATTTAATAGCTGGAAATAAGCATGTTTTAAAACATAAGTTGAAAAGTATGTTAAAAATGTATCTGATGAAGGTAACTATATAAGTAACTTCAGACCTTTAGCTTGAATACAATGCTGCAGCTTTGGATCATAACTGGAAAAACAGAGTTCCTCCTTACTCAGTCATCATAGACAGTTGCTTCTGTCTTAGTTGAAACAAATCATATATTAACATACCATTCAGGTTTCACCCTGTACATGACCTCGGGTTTCACCCTGTAAATGGCATGAATCCACTGTGTAACCTCACAGAACCTCAGGATTCATTCTATCAATGACATGAATTCACTGTACAAACCTCACAGAACCTCAGGATTCATTCTATCAATAACATTAATTCACTACAAAAACATCACAGAGCCTCAGTTTCACCCTGTAAATCAAAACATAAAAATACTTTGTACAAACCAGGTTTTACCCTGAAATTCAGACACAAGATACTGGAATAATTCACATGTCCTAGCCAAAGGACCAGACCTGCAAATATAATTAAAGTCACAGGTTTTACCCTGTAAAATAAATGATCAAACCTAAACTATCCTTTTTGACAGGTTTCACCCTGCAAGAGAACCTGGCTGTTGAACGGGACGTAAAACCCCAACTTTGACCTTTGACCCTGCAAGAGAAACAAACTATTTCATATCAATCCTTAAATAAATCAGCAGGTTTTACCCCTTAACTACAGGTTTTACCCTGTGACTAAGTTCATGGTGTGTCAGCCAAGTGGTTCCCTCAAAATGTCCAGCACAGATATTGTATCTACCAGTCCAGCATTGAACTGATGAAATGCTGGCCCTTATATAGTGGAATTGCAGAGAGAACAGAATTACTCAAATCAGAGAAGTAACAAGGCCTCTCATTGGACTAAACTTTAGTCATCCCCAAGACTTTGGAAAGACAACTTCCTTTTAACACTTTACACAGGGTCACATTGAATCAACAATTACCATTAACATACTGAAACATATTACAAAATAACGTAAAGACAACTGATATTAAAGTACATAATTTACAGGAATATCTGCACACAAACGGTCAGTGTTTTATGTATATTAGTTGAATATCGCTCATTTGCGAGAATCAGAAATACGACGAATCCACGTTCGTCACATTGGTAAATGACAAATATTTCGGATCACTCTTCCATTTAAGCCATCTCTGTCCAGCAACACTTTTAAGTTACTTTCTGTTGTGTCTTCTGTTAAATGATTCACTGTTGACACTTTGAAAGGCTTTTCATGTCTTGGGTAACTAATATACTGGGAATCCTTTGGTCAGGACCACTACTACATGCAAATATGGAACCAGATTTCAAGAGGAAGATTAATGCATGAGAAACAGAAAAGGTCACCAAAATTGTTAAGCGTTCTTATTATTCTCATAGCATGTCTTATATTATCTTAGGAGTTTAAAATTTGAGAATAATTTACAAGAAATACTGGACTGCACATTATCTAGTAGAAGCATTTGTGCTTCAACATTGATTTCTGCTTCAAGGCAAAATTCAGTCAGTCTTCAGGACTCTAAAGACCCAGTGATATACATTATCAGTCCATTCTGGCCTTTCAAGGTCATTTCTTCCCTACCTGACAAAGATGTTATTTCAGATGTGATAATTTAAAACATATTTATACAGGATTGTTTTAAAAAAAACCTTTCGTCTACTATTAAAACTTTTTGTCCAGTATCATTTGGTCCTTTTTTTCTTTATGTCCAGTTTCATTTTGTGTAATCCTCTGCATTTAATGGTTTCAAGAAGAATGTCTGACACAAGTAGATGTATAATATATGCAAACATATGCCACTGAAATAAATTTTACAGTGCTTATTATCCTTTTGTTACATTCAGAAATGAGGAACAAAAAAGTTTCTGAAAAATATTCACTTCACAATTTGTTTGATTCCAAAACAATGTGTAGAAAAGTGACAGGATGCAGTAATTCTGATAATAATGAAAACCAAATATTATATATTCATTTGTTCTATTAAAGAGAACAATAATACTTGATAATTATATCATGTAGTAAAGAAAACAACTCATGAGTGAACAATAATACTTGATAATTATATCATGTAGTAAAGAAAACAACTCATGAGTGAACAATAATACTTGATAATTATATCATGTAATAAAGAAAACAACTCATGAAAATACTATCACTATGTTGATGTATGTCTCAAATACCAAGAAGAAAATATTCCCAAAAGCGTACCTACACATAGACACACACACACCCCTTAAAAAAAACATAGGCTCATGGTTAGGATAAGCTCGGACTCTTATGGTGAACTTGATGAATTGATAAAAGTTTAAACTAGGTCTTATTTTAGTATGGATGATTATTCAGAACAAGAGATTATTACAAACAGAAAATAGAAAACAATCAAAACCCTATATCGATGTGTTTCTCAAATACCAAGAAGAAAATGTACCCAAAAGTGTATCTATACACACACTTATCAAACAAACATATACTCGTGGTTAGGGTAAGAACCCTCTTATGGGAGTTACCTGGTAATATGGTAATATGGATGATTATTCAGAATGAGAGATTATCACAAACAGAATATAGACTTGATGTTCAAGTTGCTAATGGCGTTGACAGTAAAACGTAAAACAACAGAACACTACCACTCACAAGAACCTTTACCCTGTATTCTTATATCTTCATAGTGGGGCCACGGTGGCAGAGTGGTAACACTCACCTCCCACCTCTGAGGCCGGGGTTCGATCCCCGTGACGGCCTTAAGTGGGAAAGCTGGTAGTTGCTTACCGTTGGTCAGCAGTTTACAGTACACAACCCTAGCGAACTCTATGTACTGGTTTCCTCTGCCCTTCCAACTACCCGTCGTGATATGACCTGTACAGTGTTGAAAGCGACGTAAAACCCCAAATAAATAAATATATAGTTAACTACTTTATGATGTAAATATTGATCCGCCACAGCCCCCAATGCATCCATGAATCCCCTATTGGGTCTCTTTGCCGTCAATTAACAGGATACTGATGTGTTGTGGTTTCTTTAAACTTGATAAAAAAGTGTTATGGTGTCGAAACTCATTGTGCACCATTTTCAAGTCATGTTTTTGTTAATTTCCAGTATTGCTTTGTGCACATGCACATATTTTGCTTGTATGATTTTTTTTTTTGCAAATAATAAGAGTAGTTCAAATAGAATACAATAATTTACAAACCTAGTACTTAAAATTTATCATCTTTTTTATGACTGCACTATACATTTTTAAATATATATATATATTTTTTAAGGTGAAATGATGCTGTAACAGTCTTGTGCAGCCTGCAGGCTTTCTTACTAACTGAATATATCTCTGCAATGTCCAACTTCTCTACATCTGCTCCCTGTATATCTTAACAAATTTAATCAAGTTTCCCTGGTGAAATGATCCAGAACAGCTCCAGAAAGTTATGTCTCTGGTGTAACCAAATCCAGGACTATGGCATTTATTGAGTTCCTGAACAATCTGGAATTATTCAGACTTTGCATCGGTTCTGAGACTATCTTTAGCTTTTGTGAACTGCTAAATATTATTATTGGGAATAATATATATAATCACAGCATGTGTCAGTGTTCCTGAACAATCCAGAATTTTTCCCATTTAATGTTCTGTGGTATTAGATAGTTCCTATCAGAGTATTTTACTGTATAGTTTTCATTTTAGTCAGTATTATGACGCTGACTTTTTACTAACCATAATGTTTTAAGAAATGTTTAAGAAGAGAACAAAAGGAAACACAAACCTGAAATGTTTGGTATTATTCTGGCTGGCTAGAGTTTTCCTTAAAACTCTGCCACCACTTTTCTCATTTTTATAATCCTGTATTTCCATGCAAGGCATCACAATGGTGGTCCTAGATATTATGACAAAAAGGCTCTTTTATATTCATTCAATGACGCAATACATTGTGCTAACATATTTAGGAATTCAAATTTTTTTCCTGCAAAATTCTTCTCTTCAAAAAGGATGCTTCTTTAAAAAATTCAAGCCATGCTGTTTTAGTCATGTGAACCATGTGAATAGATTGTCTGGATATCCTGAATCCTTTATGCTACCTCAAGTGGTTAAGCATATCTTTTACACATTACAAATTCAGAAAAATTTATGTTACATGCAAAATATCAGACCTTTAACTTAAAACATGGAACAGAGTGAACATATTAACAAACAAATAAATTTTTAATTTCACCAAATGATAAAAGGTAAATGACCTACTTTAAGATTTCTAGTAATATATTGAACAGAGGACTAAATTAGGGTCAGTCGTTTCATCAGTACAGAAAGCATACCATACTCTGATATCACTGGAAACGTGGCTAAAGTGAACTACATTTCCCAAAATGTGTGCTCTGTTGTGTGACTGTGTCTAAACTGAGTATGAGCAACTCAGATGTTTAGGTCGCCTAGGAACAGGTACCAAAATCCAAGATTTGAAGGTGTTCTTGGAGACGCGAGTAGTTGTGATTAGGTGATTATGATGTCATCCGGTGTGATGTAATAAGGTGTGACATCACTCATATGAGGTGTTGATGACATCACAGTCCCAAATACCTTATGTATGTGCTTTTGTATGGGGGAAAGGACCCATGGGGTGATGGTCCTATATCACTGCAACATCACATAGCCTGTCATGTGGTTCCAAATCATTTTCTTTAGAAAAGAGAATGATTGTGTAAAATAGTATGAGTGAAAATATTAATGAAAGCTTCAGAAAGTTCTGGGTTAGTTTTACACAAATAATAAATTATGAATAACTGAAGTCAGATTTTAAAAGGAACAGTTACGCTGTCATGTGGTTCCAAATCATTTTCTTTAGAAAAGAGAATGTTTGTATAAGGTTAATAATTGTGTAAAATAGTATGAGTGAAAATATTAATGAAAGCTTCAGAAAGTTGTGGGTTAGTTTTACAGAAATAATAAATTATGAATAACTGAAGTCAGATTTAAAAAGGAACAGTTACGCTTTCCTTTTTAGGCCTAAAATAAGTTTTTTTTTGCACTTTTGCTGCAAAACAATGAAAAAGAACTTTTGAAAACTGGACTTTTCATGACCAAAAAATTGTAAATATCAGCATTTGAGAGCCAAGAAATTGTCTAAAATAGTAAAACAGCCTTTCTAGAAAGGATGCATCCTTTTCACAGAAACTGCAAATCTTCACTTTTCTGAAAAGAATGTGTCATTTTGATAGACATGACAAAACTTCACTTTTGTAAAAAGGACGCATCCTTTTCAGAGAAACTATAAATCTCCAATTTTCTGGAAATCTTCAATTTTGTAAAAAGGATGCATCCTTTTCAGAGAAACTGCAAATCTCCACTTTCTAAAAAGGACGCGTCCTTTTTACAGGAACTGCAGATCTTCACTTTTGTAAAAAGGATGCGTCCTTTTCACAGAAACTGCAAATGGTCAATTTTCTAAAAAAGATGCGTCCTTTTTGCAGAAACTGCAAATCTTCACTTTTGTAAAAAGGACGCTTCCTTTTCAGAGAAACTACAAATCTTCACTTTTATTAAAAGGACACGTCCTTTTGACAGAAACTGCAAAGGACACATCGTTTTCACAGAAACTTCATATCTTCATTTTTCTGAAAAAAAACATTTTTTTACATTTTTTACAGAAACTGTAAATATTCACTTTTCTAAACCTTTTCACAGAAATTGCAAATCTTCACTTCCTCATCTTCTATTTTTCCTTAATTTCAACAGTATTGGAAAACCAAAAATTCTCATTGTTGACCTTATCCTCAAGTTACACAGTCAGTAACAGCATTTTGGCCATTTTTTTGGCATTTAACCCCATTTTCATAAATTGTAGTTTCAGACACCTTTGACTGCATCTTTCAAGCTTCCCTTGAAACTAAGTCTAGAGGTCCTCAGTGGCCTAGTGGTTAGCAAGTTTGGCATCTAATCATAGGCTGTCACCTCTGTGGGTTCGAGTCCCACAAGTGGCAATTCTGAGGACCTGTCCCAATATGACCCTGGCTGTTGAACGGGACGTAAAACCCCAACTTTGACCTTTGAAACTAAGTCACATTTGTGATGCAGGAAACGTGACTTTCATTTGTCGATTACATGACTCAAGGTTGTACCTAATGCCAGAAGTAGCAGGCTAAAGCTTGTCAGATAAATAAAAAGCACTATTAATCATGCACACTAGGTTCATGTGTGAAATTTATTCTGTAAACAAGGATAAAATTACAATAATATTTGAAGACTGTATATTTACAGAGGTTCATACACTTTTTTCTCATTTTGTGAACACAATAACCAAACTTTTTAAAACTTTAATTAATTTCAAACAACAATTTTGATCAACACTGAACCTTAGCAAAAGATAATTTCTTTCAAAATGTTTGTGGAACTTATTATACTTTGGTCACATCACAAAAAAGAAAAGGAAAAATGCTGTGCTTCTTCAAAATTCTGACTGAGAACATTAAAAAGGTAATATAGCAGAGATAAAAATAGCATAGTTTCTGAGATACAGCCCGGGCAGGATTGTCAAGGTCAATACAGCATCCCAAAGATCAAATCAAATTTACATAAAGACTTGCACACTTACACCCCCAACCAATGTCCCTACCAAGTATCAATTCCCTATACCTATTGTTTCCTGAGGTACAGCCTGCACAAACCTAAAGGTTGTGGGGTAAAAACTAAAGATGCAGGAGACACATAAGAGTCTAAATATATGGAGGTGAGATGGGTTAATTATTAAGGTACTACACATATATAAGTGAGCTCTGCTTCTACATTACTTCTGTCTTTTGTGTCTTGTAAACTTGTCTCAATGTTAGCACAGATGGGCTTCATTTCTGGAAGAAACTGCAACTCCTCCAAGATATGTATTGTGTCGTCAAAGTGAACGATATTGGGATTGAATCGTTTGACCAGAAAACCCCAATCTGTCATGCAGGTGTCTTTGTAGTTGAGCTCAGTAATCTCAGAAAATATAGTGAACATAAACAGTCTAAAACATAAATGAAACACAATCTAATCAAACATTTTGAGAATGACTGTTGCACCTTATGTTTATTCTTATAAATAAGTCTTCAATCCCCATCATGGCCTCAAGTGGGAAAGCTGGTAGTTGCTTGCCGTTGGTCGGCAGTTTACAGTACAGAACCCTAACGAACTATATGTACTGGTTTCCTCTGCCCTTCCAACCACCCATTGTGATATGACCTGTACAGTGTTGAAAGCGATGTAAAACCCCAAATAAATAAATAAAGAAAGTGGTTTTCTACCTACAAGAACTAGACAACATACTGTCAAATGCACAATGCAAAATACTTATTGAATTAGGATTCATGGCACTTTTTTGCTCAAAACTTATATCTCAAAATAATGTTGACATGGAAATCTTCTTATACAATGTCCGTTTTAATATGTCAGGTCATAATATGCAAGCATTTTGTAATTTTTATGGCAAATAACATCGGTGATTTGTTTTCTTAAATAATGTTTTTATGTTATTAAATAAGCCACTTATTTTCTGGAGTGTATAACAATTATACTAAAAATCGATCAAGTTCAAGTTCATATGTTGTTACTGATGATATACGGAATTCATTTAAGTCTATAAGTATCTGAGGTAATTTAACTTTACCCAGGAACCATCAATATTACAAGACCTGCAGTTAACTCCCAGTTATAAAACTCTAGCTTAAAATTATCAGCCACCACATGCGTTTTCATATTTGATTTAATGTTTTAAATTATAATTGACTTTATAATCTTGGTGCATAGTTATCTCCCGCCAGGCTTTAGCATGGGAGGGAGTTTATAAAATGCATCATGTGTGTGGGTGCGGGGGTGAGTGTGTTAGTGTGTCATGAAGATTTCTCCAAAACTACTACAGCTCCAGATTTTTTGTCAATTAATTATCCTAATGAATGTTCACAACTTTGAAAATTTTGTTTGCTCTGTGGACTTAATAAGCGAGTAGTAGCAATTTTAGCCACTTACTCTTGGGTAAATCCATTGTAAGTAAAAAAAATATTGCAGTTAGAGCTTTTTCTTCAAATGTGTTGTTCAGCTACCGTACCTATAAGATGGCATATAGTTTGGGGTTCCATTGCATGCTATGTGAGTAATAGCTATTTTCTTATTTGTAGCAAAATATTAAAAGAAGTAAATGTCAGATATCTTCAAAAGTATTAAAATTAGGCTAATCTTTTCAATATACTATTCATCTTGTTTTTGATAAGCTATCACACATTCAATGAAAGTGAAAAGTTATTTCTTTTTTTATTCTTGCTGTCTTTCATTTCAAATTGTAATAATTCATTTCAAAGCATGATTTCACAAGCATGATTAACACATTGGATTACCCACCTTTTGGTATATTGTCATCTTGTATGTCCTTTTTAGATTTTGGCAAGGACTGTTTCGTCGATGTTACTTCTCCATTATTGAGTACAGCACCCAAAAACACTTTCCACTTACCCCAGTCAAGGACCACTACATCACCAGACTGTGGACTGGATACAGTAACAAATCATAATTGGACTTCAGTATTTACAAGAATGATTTACTATATGTTTTGGTTTACAGTGACCTCTAAAGCAAAACAATTGAAAGGGGAAATTTTTTGTCCTGATACAAAAACCTTATTAAATTTCAAAAGTGGAATATCTGTGTCATCTACAAGAATAAACAAACCTAGCTACTGATGCATTGCATATAATCTGTGTGAGAGTGAAATCCTGTCTAAACCTTTACAGTCAAAGCAGTGTTGCAGCTTTTATATGTATACATGTATTAATGATGTGGTACTTGCCATTTAAATTTCATGACACATGTATTTACTCTATTTAGTATCACATTTGAGTGACGAATGATTGATTCTGAATGCTGTCTGACCTCTTGATGCTTTGCTTTTAAGTTCAATTTCTACGGTCATAATAGCACAGCTATATCATAATATCAATAAATAATATTAGTATTGGTACACATTACACAAGTGCTATGTCTTGCGACCTAGGATTAAGTTAAGTTAAGTTAAAAAATTTTGGTGCTTAAACACCTTGGTGTCATACAGCACCATTAAAACTAATAAGTACATTAACTAAAATATATACAACATCAATAAATACAAGTAAAATGGAGAACTATACAAAAACAATCAATAGAAATACAATACACTTTACTGGTCAAAAAACCAAAACAAATGACTAGATAAGGAAAGTAAAAATAACATAGAAAATATAAAATATATCATAATACAATAGAATACAAATACGACTAGACTACACAAAATAGATATACATATATCACAGACAAAACAAGAAAACTAGAAAACACACAATAACTTAACAAAAATTACGACAATACAAAATAAATTAGATTGCTAAAATTTATAAAATAATCCACATTCTTTTAAATAATTGCATATAACTTTAATGTTTCCATATAGTAAGTCTTTTAAATTATTTATGTTTCTATAGTATTTAATTCTTGTGTCACGTAGGTCGATACAGTCTAGTAATATGTGTTTCACTGTATCAGGACAATGACATGGAATGCACCAGGGCATATCTTCACCTTTCAACAGATAACTATGGGTGAAATAAGTGTGTCCTATACGGGCTCGTGTTATAACTATTTCTTCCCTACGAGATAAATCCGTCCAAACATAAAAATCTCCAACAGTAGGGTTTATTTGGAATAGTTTATTATCAGGACACGCATTCCATTGAGCTTGCCACTTCTGTTTAAAAACACTATTTACATTTACTTTCAAGTCTGTATAGGGGACTTTCAAGTCTAAAACATTAAAATTCAAGGCCTGTTTGGCAAGCTCATCTGCTTTTTCATTGCCCTTTATGCCTACATGACTAGGAACCCAAGCTAAAACAACTTTCTTATTTACTGAACAACAATCATTAAAAAGCTTTAAAATATCTTGAATAAAAGGATGATCACAGTTGTTGCTATCAAGAGCTTGAAGACTAGATAAAGAGTCACAAAATATGATAAAACGATCCTCATCACAACTTTTAACTATATTAAAAGCCATTTTCAGAGCCTGTAATTCAGCTGTGAATATGCTAGCATTGCCAGGAAGTCTGACCTGGGCACTGAGGCCATCAGATGTAGCAGCTGCAGCAACCCTATTTTCTGTTTTCGATCCATCAGTATATATAGCCCTATGGTCAGAGTAATAGCTTCTTAACTCAGCAAATAGACTTTGAAACATACAATCATCACCAAGATGTTTCTTTTGATGTGTGAGATATAAGTCTATGTGAGGTTTCTGTATAGTCCAGGGTGGGTCATCTGGCAATGACACAGTCTGAATTAGATCCAGCTGAGGACAGACAACAGACAAATCTTCCTCTACTCGATGCCCAAAAGATCTTATTGCAGATGGTTTCTTATCATACAGATCATATAACTGAGGGTTAAAAACAACATCGTAAGCTGGATTGTCAGGATTACTTCTCAATTTCAAAGCATACTGAATACATAATTTATCAAACCTTAAATACAAGGGTGGCTCATTTGCCTCTACATACAAGCTTTGCATTGGAGAAGTCCTGAAGGCTCCCAGGCATATTCTCAAGCCCTGGTTTTGAATGGGTTCCAATTTCTTAAGATAAGACTTACGAGCAGAACTAAAAACAGCACAACCATATTCCAATCTAGAACGAACAAATGAACGATAAAGTCTCATTAAAACACTTCTATCTGCTCCCCAATCCATTTTGGCAACTACTTTCAGTAAGTTCATGGCTTTTTCACATTTCTGGCGAATATAATCAATGTGTGCCTTAAAATTCAGTTTACTGTCAAATATAACACCAAGGAACTTAGTTTGTGACACAACAGGGATTTGTGAGTTATATATTGTCAATGTTGGGTCTGGATGAAGTTTTCTTTTGTTACAGAAATGCATGCAAACAGTTTTGGTTTTAGAAAATTTAAAACCATTTTCATCAGCCCATTTCTCTACTTTATTCAAACACAATTGAAGTTGCCTTTCTATTGAAGCCATATTTCGAGGTCCTCAGTGGCCTAGTGGTTAGCAAGTTTGGCATCTAATCATAGGCTGTCACCTCTGTGGGTTCGAGTCCCACAAGTGGCAATTCTGAGGACCTGTCCCAATATGACCCTGGCTGTTGAACGGGACGTAAAACCCCAACTTTGAAGCCATATTTCTAGAAGAACAAGTGATTGAGAAATCATCAACAAAAAGAGACTTTTCAAAGCTAGCTGGAATCACATCAGCAATACTGTTAATCTTTAAAATAAATAATGTAACAGAGAGGATGCTGCCCTGGGGAACACCCATCTCTTGCCCATGTATATCTGAATAAACGGATCCTAAACGAACTCTAAAAACTCTGTTTGATAAAAAATTCTGAATAAACATGGGCATTCGCCCCCTTAGGCCTACTTTATGTAGATCTCTTATAACGCCATACTTCCATACTGTATCGTAGGCTTTTTCTAAATCAAAAAATACAGAGACTACATGGTTGCCTTTTAAAAAGGAATCTCTAATAAAAGATTCAAGTCTTATTAATTGGTCTGTTGTAGTTCGACCTTTTCTAAAACCACTTTGATATTTTGTTAAAATATTATTTTTCTCAAGGAACCAAACTAGTCTAGTATTAATCATTCTTTCCATGGTTTTGCATAAACAGCTCGTCAGAGATATGGGGCGGTAATTGGACGGGTTTTTTGGGTCTTTGCCTGGTTTAGAAATAGGTATTACAGTGGCCTCTTTCCAGCATTCAGGAATTTCACCTGAAGCCCATATATCATTAAATACATCAAGTAACACCATAAGTGAGTCTCTTGGTAGATGTTTTAGCAGCTGATAATGGATCTCATCTGGACCAGTGGCTGTATCATGAGACTTTTTCATAGCATCACATAGTTCTCTAATTGTAAATGGTACATTGTAGTTTTCAGAGTTGTCTGTGTCAAAATCCAAGTGTTCTTTTTCAGTTTTCTCTTTATATTTTTGAAACTCTGTACGGTAATTGTTGCTGCTAGAATTCTTGTGGATTTCTTCGGCCAACCTATTTGCTATATCAACTCTTTCTGTTACTTTTGTCCCATCATTATTTTCCAGATGGTGTATTGTGGTGTTACTTTGTTTGCCACTTATTTTCCTTATCATTTCCCATACCTTCTTTGCTGGTGTCTTTACATTTAGTTTTGATACATATTCATGCCACGATTTCCTTTTATTTTCTTTAATTATTTTACGAGCATTAGCTCGACAGGTTTTATATGCATTTATGTTATCCGATGTAGGATTTGGGGCCACGGTGGCAGAGTGGTAACACTCTCGCCTCCCACCTCTGCAGCCGGGGTTCGATCCCCATCATGGCCGTAAGTGGGAAAGCTGGTAGTTGCTTGCCGTTGGTCGGCAGTTTACAGTACAGAACCCTAGCGAACTATATGTACTGGTTTCCTCTGCCCTTCCAACTACCCGTCGTGATATGACCTGTACAGTGTTGAAAGCGACGTAAAACCCCAAATAAACAAACAAACCGATGTAGGATTTATACGGCATTTATCCATTGCATTTTGACGAGCCTTAACAGCTTTTTTGCATTCACTGTTAAACCATGGTTTGTAGCTACCAGTGGACTGTCCAGTTGACTTTGGCACACATTTTGTTGCTATGTCATTTAACTTATTTAAAAATGCAGGAAACTTTTCTGTAGAGTCAGTAAAATTATGTCTATTAATATCCAGAGAACACTGAAGTTTGAATTTTGGCCAATCAGCCTTTTTAAGATTCCAACGAGGAACATTGTCCTTAGGCATACTCTTAACTATATCAATTAAAATAGGAAAATGGTCACTACCACACTGATCTGAATGGACCTGCCATGTAAAATCAAGAAAAACAGATGCAGAACATAAAGACAAATCTATTGAGGTGAATGAACCTGATGCAGGATGAAAGTAGGTAGGTGACTTATCATTAAGTAAACAAATATCTGAGGATTCAAGAAGATGTTCCACCTTATAGCCTAAACTATTGGATGAGGAACAACCCCACAAATCACTATGTGCATTAAAATCTCCAATAAATAGAAAAGGTGCAGGTAACTGGTTGACTAGATTATCAATATCACTTTGTGCAACATTAAAACGTGGTGGAATATATACATTACATACAGTTATAGTTTTATGCAGAGATACTTTTACAGCAACTGCCTGCAGTTCTGTATCTAACTCAAGTACCTCATGGGGTATACCTTTCTTAACAAAAATAGAGCAGCCACCAGTGGCTCTCCCATCTACTTCAGACATACAAGTTTTAAAATAATGATCAAATCCTCTAATATTTACATTATCTGTTTCTTTAAAATGAGTTTCCTGTAATGCTAAAATGTAGGGTCTAAAATTGGAAATTAAATTTTTAATTTCTTCAAAATTTGGCCTAAAGCCACGACAGTTCCACTGTATTATACTTTTATTTTTGTTTGGTTCCATTATTTACACTTTTATTGTCACTCCGCCCTTGTGAACTTGTGATTGGGGATTCTTCGACACTCATTTCACTGTCACTATCACTCAAAACATCATATTTGTTGTATTGTTTAATAGGGTCATTAGATCCCTTATGTTGTTTCGTCAAATATACTTTGCTTTGACTTATTTTCAGTTTAATAGGGTCATTTTGAGATGCACTTGTCTGACTTGATGAACTTGTTTTAGTCACTTTAGGTGTCTGTTTTTCAACTGCACACTTTTTTGGTTGTTTTGTGCCTTCTGGCCAAGTCAGTTCTGTTTGTGTTTCCACTGTTGCTGTTTTCACCACAGGTTTGGTTGCTGCAGCTGCCTGGGCATATGTTGTTTTCACAGAATTAAATATGTCCATCTGTTTCTTCGCTTCTATGTATGAAATTCCTCTTTCTGTCTTGATTCTTTGAATTTCCTTTTCTTCTTTCCATTTTGGACATTCTTTATTATTTGATTCATGCTTACCTTGGCAATTGACACATTTTGCTTCATTCTTGCATTCTTGATGGTCTGTGTGATCTTCTTGCCCACATTTAGTGCAAACTTCATTCTTTCTGCAGTTGAATTTAGTATGACCAAACTTTTGACACTTGTAGCACCTCACAGGATTTGGGATAAATTGTGACACAGCCACCCTATAGTAACCCACCCTGATGTATTTAGGTAAGGTCTGGCTTTGAAATGTCAATATAAAGGTCCCTGTTGGTTTTCTCTGTCCATCTCTAAATACCGAAATCCTGTCTAGTTTGATGACACCTTCAGTTTTCAGGCCTTCTAATATTTCGTCATCAGTACAGTCTTTTATGTCTGGGCATCTAATGACCCCTTTCTTAGTGTTTAAACTGTAATGTGGTGAAACATCGATTGGGATAGCATTGTCCATTGTCAGATTCAATTTTGTAGTTTTCAGTAATTTCTGGCTCTGTGTTTCCTTGTCCACTTCCACCAAAATGCTTCCATTCCTTAACTTCTTTATGTTAAATGGATCAGAACCAAGTATAGCAACAATGGCTTTGTTAACAGCAAATGGTGACAGTTTGTATAAAGGTCTTTCATCATTTGTACCTTTAATAAGCAGGAAACGTGGCCATGAGCAAATCTGAGCAGAATCAAAGTCCGTAGTCGTAATATCAGGTCTAGATCTTTTCCTATCAATCAGTAGAGAGTGTTGAGTTGCCATAATGTAGTAAAGATTTTTCGTTGCCAATGCTCTCCACCCACCCTTCGAGCCCAATAAGGGGATATCATAATAGTGTGGAGCTGAGCCCTGCACACTGATATCAGAGATACATTAGCAATATACTCAAAGAACACATAAAAAGTGAACCTTGATTGACCTGTTAAGCAGCCGCCTTCTAGATACTCCAAACCAAAGCACAGACCAAACACCATCAGAATACAACAATCAAGTACAACAGTATAAACCATTACAAACAACAAGCCATCACTAATTTGGAGTATTAGGGCTTGGCACTACCAGCCGATTGATTAAACCAGGCCATCTTAACCTTCCGACTAAGTGAAATTGAGGCCAAAGCTGTGTATTGCCTCCTCAATGCCGCAACAAAGTATTGGCTCAACAGCCAGGACCCTCTCTTCCACTGACACGGATCGCAACCCACGGCAAACAGGCTGCCCCCAATTAGTCGCCTCTTACGACACGCAGGAGGATACGTTGGGCCTATTCTACATCCCCGGACCCACAGGGGGATTGCGACCTAGGAGGATGAAAGGATTTTTTTTCCTTCTTATATGATCTAGCATATTGCTATTTGGGTTAGTGTCCATTTAGAAAAACTCTCTTTCAAACAGATATACAGCAGTATTTAAACCAATTCTTGATTGCAATACTTCATTGCTTAAACCTTTTTCTACTTACTCAGTGTCTTTATTGTTATGGTGTTCAGTGTCCATTTGACAAATACTTGCTTCATCAGTCTGAATTTACAATATATGAGAAGAATTTGTGATATATTATACAATATACCCATAATTCATATCTATTGAGCTTAAATTTGCAGTTACATACTTTTCAGTTTCAACATTGGCTTTATAGAGTTTAAAAGATATCAGTTTTGGCTTATTTTCTATTCCATCTTGATAATGTTCATTCAGTTTTTCAAAAAATCTTTGTGAAGCATGTATTATGTTTATTATTTCACGATTTATGAGATTATGTTCCTTGTTCAAAGTGCATAGAATTGCAAATCAAAAAAGTATGTAATTGCCCAGTATTGAAGCTTTTGATTTGGCAAGTGTTTATTAAAACCCCATACTCCAGATTCATATGTACAAACAGGAATGAAAGAGCTTCATGAAAAATTTATAACCAATCTGTTTATGTTGTTTAATTTCACAATAGCAGTCTCCAGTGCACGGTTTCCAGGATAGAATAGCAAAATTACTAGGAATGGATTACTTTCTCCTGTAATATTAAGAAACAGGAAGTTGTGGATCATTTACACTAATATTGATCTGACAGGGTTCATCTACACAAAAGTAGTGTAGAAAGCCTTGAACACTACCACACATGAGATCCTTTGCCCTGTACTCTTACATCTTCAAAGTTAACTGTACTTTAGGATGTAAATATTGATCCGCCACAACCCCCAATGGAATTGGTAGAGTTGTTTGTACAGTCTAAGAAAAAAGTTACCCTTTAAATCATCTCTGTCCCTAGTGCCTCCATCAATCCCCTATTGGGTTTCATTGCTCTCAATTATCAGGATACTAATGTGTTATGGCTTCTTTCAACTTGACAAAAATGTGGTGTGTCAAAATTCATTGTACACGGTTTTCAAGCCTTTTTTTCTAATTTTCCAATAGTACACTGTGTGCAGATGCATAGATTTTTCACTAATTTGATCTCTTTTTTTTGCAAATAATAGGAGCATTCCAAATAGAATGCAGTAATTACAAACCTATCATCTTATTTCATGGCAGAAATAAGCATTTATATGGAAATTTTAAGGTGAAATGATGCGGTAACTATTTCCAACTGGCATTTCTTACTGACATCATATATCTCTGCAATGTCCGATTTCTCTACAACTATTCCCATTGTATCTTTAGCAAATTTAAGTTTTATTTTGTCATGTCCTTATCGTAGAGATGCCATCACTGGATGAGCTGGCTCCAGATTTTGGCATCCCATTAACGTTCTATAACAGAAATTAAGGTCACTTCTATCAGAACTTGTACTAACAGTTTGCTACTACAGTTAATATCACCCCACTCACCAGTTCACTTAAGTTGTTAGCACACCAATACACCATACACTTACAATTGTGTCAGTATTTTTCCTGATGCATTTCCCCAACAAGTAAAACTGTTTTTAGCACAACAGACCAGATATCTTTCTTTGTTTTTCCTTAATGTATTTAACTACCCCTGTGGGTCCGGGGAAGTAGAATAGGCCCAACATATCCTCCTGCGTGTCGTAAGAGGCGACTAATTCTTGGCAGCCTGTTTACCGTGGGTTGCGATCCGTGTTAGTGGAAGAGAGGATCCTGGCTGTTGAGCTAATTCTTTGTTGCAGCATTGAGGAGGCAATACACAGCTTTGGCCTCAATTTCACTTAGTCGGAAAGTTAAGATGGCCTGGCTTAATCAATCGGCTGGTAGTACCAAGCCCTATTACTCCACATTAGTGATGGCTTGTTGTTTCTAATGGTTTATACTGTTGTTCTTGATTGTTGTATTCTGCTGGTGTTTGGTTTGTGCTTTTGTGTGGAGTATCTAGAAGGCGGCTGCTTAACAGGTCAATGAAGGTTCACTTTTGTGGTCTATGAGAATATTGCTAATGTATCTCTGATATCAGTGTGCAGGGCCCAGCTCTGGGTGGGTGGAGAACATTGGCAATGAAAAATATCTACTACATTATGGCTACCCAAAACGCACTATTGATTGATAGGAAAAGATCTAGACCTGATATTACGATTGCGGACTTTGACTCGGCTCAGATTTCCTCATGGCCATGTTTCTTGCTGATTAAAGCTACAAATGATGAAAGACCCTTGTGCAGACTGCCACCGTTTGCAGTTAATAAAGCCATTATTGCCATACTTGGTTCCATTCTGTTTAACATAAAGAAGTTAAGGAATGGAAGCATTTTGGTGGAAGTGGATAAGGAAACACAGAGCAAGAAATTACTGAAAACTACAAAATTGAATCTGACAATGGACAATGCTATACCAATAGATGTTTCACCTCATTACAGTTTAAACACTAAGAAATGGGTCATTAGATGCCCAGACATAAACGACTGTACCGATGATGAAATATTAGAAGGCCTGAAAGCTGAAGATGTCATCAAGCTAGACAGGATTTCGGTATTTAGAGATGGACAAAGAAAACCGACAGGGACCTTTATACTGACATTTCAAAGCCAGACCTTACCTAAATACATCAGGGTGGGTTACTACAGAGTGGCTGTGTCACAGTGGCTGTGTCACAGTTTATCCCGAATCCTGTGAGATGCTACAAGTGTCAAAAGTTTGGTGACACTAAATTCAACTGCAGGAAAAATGAAGTTTGCAATATATGTGAGAAAGAAGATCATACAGACTCTCAGCAATGCACAAATGAAGCAAAATGTGTTAACTGCCAAGCAAACCATGCCTCTAATGATACAACATGTCCGAAATGGAAAGAGGAAATCCAAAGAATCAAGGCAGAAAGAGGGATTACATATACAGAAACCAAGAAACAAATGGACATATTTAATTCTCTGAAGACAACATATGCCCAAGCAGCTGCAGCAACCAAACCTGTGGTGACCGAGGTAATGCTCGTAAAGTAATTAAAGAAAATAAAAGGAAATAGTGGCATGAATATGTATCAAAACTAAATGTAAAGACACCAGCAAAGAAGGTATGGGAAATGATCAGGAAAATAAGTGGCAAACAAAGTAACACCACAGTACACCATGTGGAAAATAATGATGGGACAAAAATAACAGAAAGAGTGGACATAGCAAATAGGTTGGCCCAAGAAATCTGCAAGAATTCTAGCAGCAATAATTACCATACAAAGTTTCAAAAATATCAAGAGAAAGTTGAAAAAGAACACTTGGATTTTGACACAGACAACTCTGAAAACTACAATGTACCATTTTCCATTAGAGAACTATGTGATGCTCTGAAAAAGTCTCATGACACAGCCACTGGTCCAGATGAAAATCATTATCAACTGCTTAAACATCTGCCAAGAGACTCACTTATGGTGTTACTTGATAAATTTCTGGTGAAATTCCTCAATGCTGGAAAGAGGCCACTGTAATACGTATTCCACAACCAGGCAAAGACTCAAGAAACCCGTCCAATTATCGTCCCATATCTCTGACAAACTGTTTATGCAAAACCATGGAAAGAATGCTTAATACTAAATTAGTTTGGTTCCTTGAGAAAAATAATATTTCAACAAAATATCAAAGTGGTTTTAGAAAAGGTCGAACTACAACAGACCAATTAATAAGACTTGAATCTTTTATTAGAGATTCCTTTTTAAAAGGCAGCCATGTAGTCTCTGTATTTTTTATTTAGAAAAGGCCTACGATACAGTATGGAAGTATGGTGTTATAAGAGATCTACATAAAGTAAGCTTAAGGGGGCGAATGCCCATGTTTATTCTGAATTTTTTATCACAGATTTTAGATTTCGTTTAGGATCTATTTATTCAGATATACATGGGCAACAGATGGATGTCCCTCAAGGCAGCATCCTCTCTGTTACGTTATTTATTTTAAAGATTAACAGTATTGCTGATGTGATTCCAGCTAGCTTTGAAAAGTCTCTTTTTGTTGATGATTCCTCAATCATTTGTTCTTCTAGAAATATAGCTTCAATAGAAAGATAACTTCAGTTGTGTTTGAATAAGCTAGAAAATGGGCTGATGAAAATGGTTTTAAATTTTCTAAAACCAAAACTGTTGCATGCATTTCTGTAATAAAAGAAAACTTCATCCAGACCCAACATTAACTATATATAATTCACAAATCCCTGTTGTTCCACAAACTAAGTTCCTTGGTGTTATATTTGACAGTAAACTGAATTTTAAAGCACACATTGATTATATTTGTCAGAAATGTAAAAAAGCCATGAACTTACTGAAAGTAGTTGCCAAAATGGATTGGGGAGCAGATAAAAGTGTTTTAATGAGACTTTATCATTCATTTGTTTGTTCTAGATTGGACTATGGTTGTGCTGTTTTTAGTTCTGCTCGTAAGTTTTATCTTAAGAAATTGGAACCCACTCAAAACCAGGGCTTAAGAATATGCCTGGGAGCCTTCAGGACTTCTCCAATGCAAAGCTTGTATGTAGAGGCAAATGAACCACCCTTGTATTTAAGGTTTGATAAATTATGTATTCAGTATGCTTTGAAATTGAGAAGTAATCCTGGCAAACCAGCTTACGATGTTGTTTTTAACTCCCAGTTTTATGATCTTTATGATAAGAAACCATCTGCATAAGATCTTTTCGGGATTGTGTACAAGAAGATTTGTCTGCTGTCTGTCCTCAGCTGGATTTAATTCAGACTATCATTGCCAGATGACCCACCCTGGACTGTACTGTAATAAGAAGCCTCACATAGACTTGTATGTCACCCATCAAAAGAAACATCTTGGTGATGATTGTCTATTTGCTCAGTTGAAAAGTTGTTATCCTGACCATAGGGCTATATACACTGATGGATCGAAGGCAGAAAATAGGGTTGCTGCAGCCGCTGCATCTAATAACCTCAGTGCCCAAGTCAGACTTCCTGGCAATTCTAGTATATTCACAGCTGAATTACAGGCTCTTAAAATGGCTTTTATTATTGTAAAAAATTGTGATTGGGATCGTTTTATCATATTCACTGACTCTTTATCTAGTTTTCAGGCTCTTAATAGCAACAACTGTGATCATCCTTCTATTCAAGATATCTTAAAACTTTTTAATGATTGTTTGTCAGTGAATAAGATAGTTGTTTAGCTTGGATTCTAAGTCACTTACGCATAAAGAGCAATGAAAAAGCAGGTGAGCTTGCCAAACAGGCCTTGAATTTTAATGTTTTAGACTTGAAAGTCCCCTATACAGACTTGAAAGTGAATGTAAATAGTATTTTTAAACAAAAGTGGCAAGCTCAATGGAATGTGTGTCCTGAGAACAAACTATTCCAAATAAACCCTACAGTAGGGGATTTTTATGTTTGGACAGGTTTGTCTCGTAGGGAGGAAATAGTAATTACTCAAGCCCGTATAGGACACACCTATTTCAGATAAGATAAGATAAGATATTTAAAATTTTAAGTGCAACAACACCAATGTGTTATACTGCACTATAAAAACATTAACTACTATAAATATATTAACTAATATTCACAAACATATATATATACAAACAATAAAAAACTGGCAAAAATACCAAACAAAAACACAAGACTATACGAAATGACTAGAATAAACAATGTAAAAAATCAATCAACAATACATAAACAACAAACAAACTAAAGACTAGATATTGCAGAAAAAATTAACATGAAGGACAAAACACAAAATAAATAAATTAAAACTTTTTAAACAGGCCACATTCTTTTAAATAATTAATGAGGTCCTCGGTGGCCTAGTGGTTAGCAAGTTTGGCATCTAATCATAGGCTGTCACCTATGTGGGTTCGAGTCCCACAAGTGGCAATGCTGAGGACCTGTCCCAATATGACCCTGGCTGTTGAACGGGACGTTAAACCCCAACTTTAAATAATTAATGATATTAAAAACATTTTCACAAAATAATTTTTGCATTGTATTAATATTTCTATAATATTTAATTCTGGTGTCACGTAGGTCGATACAGTCTAATAATATATGCTTGACTGTATTGGGACAATGACATGGAATGCACCAGGGCATATCTTCACCTTTCAACAGATAACTGTGTGTGAAATAAGTGTGTCCTATACGGGCTCGAGTAATAACTATTTCCTCCCTACGAGATAAACCCGTCCAAACATAAAAATCTCCTACTGTAGGGTTTATTTGGAATAGTTTATTATCAGGACACGCATTCCATTGAGCTTGCCACTTTTGTTTAAAAACACTATTTACATTCACTTTGAAGTCTGTATAGGGGACTTTCAAGTCTAAAACATTAAAATTCAAGGCCTGTTTGGCAAGCTTATCTGCTTTTTCATTGCCCTTTATGCCTCACACCTATTTCAGACACAGTTATCTGTTAAAAGGTGAAGAGATGCCCTGGTGCATTCTATGCCATTTTCCTGATACAGTCAAACATATTTTATCAGACTGTATCGACCTGCGTGACACTAGAATACAATATTATAGAAATATAGATACAATGAAAAAGTTATTCAATGAAAATGTCTGTAATATTATTTAAAATTATTTAAAAGAATGTGGCCTGTTTAAAAAGTTTTAATTAAATTATTTTGTGTTTTGTCCTTCATGTTAATTTATTCCGTAAAATCTAGTCTTGGTTAATGTTGTTCTGTGATATTGATCTATACTTTGTTTTTTTACACTTTATTTTGTTTGTTGTTTATGTATTTTTGATGGTGGTTTTTTTTACATTGTTTATTCTAGTGATTTTGTATAATCTTTTTTTTTTTTGTATTTTTGCCAGTTTTTAATTATTTGTATGTATATGTTTGTGAATGTTAGTTATTTTATTTATAGTAGTTAATGTTTTTATAGTGCGTATGACTTGTGAATGTTAGTTAATTTATTTATAGTAGCTAATATTTTATAGTGCAGTATGACACATTAGTGTTTTTAAATATCTTATCTTGAGACTTGTGCGTTGTTAGGTCCCAGGCCAACATGCCAGGGTATTGTGTCCTTTCTACTGTTACTGCTGCCAGGGGCCACGGTGGCAGAGTGGTAACACTCTCGCCTCCCACCTCTGCGGCCGGGGTTCGATCCCCGTCATGGCCGTAAGTGGGAAAGCTGGTAGTTGCTTGCCGTTGGTCGGCAGTTTACAGTACAGAACCCTAGCGAATTATATGTACTGGTTTCCTCTGCCCTTCCAACTACCTGTCGTGATATGACCTGTACAGTGTTGAAAGCGACGTAAAACCCCAAAACAAACAAATGTTACTGCTGCCCTTTCTGACAGATTAAACCTGGCAGTTACTGCTTCAATAGGAGTACTCACAGTGTTTGCGGTCCTTCTTTTTCTTCCTATCTCACGATTGTCAAATTTTACAAAAATTATACCCTTTAATTTGTCATCAGTACTTATATTCATATCGGTAATTGTTCCTGAAGCACCATTCACCAGCCCATCTTCGATGTCTATATTTTTAGTTAAAATCCATCTGGCCCCTATGGCAACCTCTACTATATATGGTAGTCCCCCTGTGTTGTGTGGGCTTAGCTTATCTAGATCCACCTTTACTGTCTGAGCTAGCAGCTCTCTTTGGAATCATGAGCAACTATTGATATTATTGGAACATCAAGACTTCTTAGCATTTCACTCTTATGTTCACCTGCTTGCAAGTTTGTCATAAAGATATGAATTGCTGTGTCAGGTGCTGATACATTCTTTTCTAAATTGTGTAAAAAGTCAAAATCTTCAACTGTACTTTCACCAGTACGTAGTCTTGAAAGAGGTTCAGCATATTTTGGGTCAGTTTTTTTGGCGTACAATTTCTTTCAGTTCATACAATTCAAATATCTGCTCCCAAATAGATCCTCATACCAAAAGCAGAAGATTCTCAAAACTTCATCATTATGGTCCCTAAAGAGGCCCCTAGTGGGTACTGTATGCTTTTGGACAAGGCTCATAGTATGGCTCCTAGTGTCACCAATATAGTATGGGCTCCTAGTGTAGCTCCTAGTATGGCTCCTAGTGTGATAATTCAGTTCCTCTTCTCCTGGATTACATCATGGAATCCACCCTTAACCAATTAGAAATGGCTTGTAGTAGGAGCTCCAATATAAAACATTAAAATTTATCACTTACATAAAAGGTAAAATTTACAAATATAGTGATGTTACAATTTACAATTACTCAACTTGCTATGACAACATTTAACTTGATAATAATCTAAATTACAACAGTAATACTCTTGGACAATTAATGGGAGAACCATGACATCAACATCCACATATTTCATCAGTTTTATAAATAGATTTCACAGTTTGAAAAAAAAACACACACAAAGCATCTTCCCTTGGGATAACCCAGGATCCGCATACAAAGCACACACTCACACAAAATCTGTGCATACCTGGGGTTCACAGACTGTCACACTTTGCCAGTGCTATGCTTGGTTAAGATCATATGTAGAATACCTTTACTTATTTTAAAACCTTAAAAAATGCATTAATTAATTAATTAATTAACTAAGAATAATTGATTTCCTTCTTCCCACCTGGCACAACTTGCTGCTCCACTTCCATCACTGGTAGGGCGACCCCATGCTCACAGGTTTCCTTCCCTGGGCACAGAGTGATGGGTTTAACCTGTGACTTAAAACTCCTTGGATCTTTTAGTGAAGATCCTGCTACGGGGCTAGTTGGAATTTCCACTGGTCTTTCTATTTTCTGTCAAGTACTCTTCTTTGGGACGTTTATCAGCGGTGTCTGATAGTACTCTCTATTTGATTCTGGTCTCGTGCCATCAAGGTTTAGGGGTGAATAGGTGACAGCTTTCCCAGGAAAAAGATCTGGCTTTGCTGTGGTGACAGCACTAGCAATAATGTTGTAACAGACCTGGGCTGTATTTGGAGAAAGTGGAGCCAAGTCCTCATTCCTTGTAGGAGCTCCAATATAAAACATTCAAATTTATCACTTACATAAAAGGTAAAGTTTACAAATATAGTGATGTTACAATTTACAATTACTCAACTTGCTATGACAGCATTTAACTTGATAATAATCTAAATTACAACAGTAATACTCTTGGACAATAAATGGGAGAACCATGACATCAACATCCAAATTTCATCAGTTTTATAAATAGATTTCACAGTTTGAAAAAAAAAACACACACAAAGCATCTTCCCTTGGGATAACCCAGGATCCGCATACAAAGCACACACTCACACAAAATCTCTGCATACCTGGGGTTCACAGACTGTCACACTTGCCAGTGCTATGCTTGGTTAAGATCATATGTAGAATACCTTTACTTATTTTAAAACCTTTAAAAATGCATTAATTAATTAACTAACAATAATTGATAGTAATTTGTTACAACACACCCCCACTTCAAAATGTAGCGCCCCGCACATTCAGTGAGACAAACAAAAAAAGAATTTTTATTGTCCTTCAAAGTCATTGATGTCACTCTCATCACTGTCTTCTGGTGAACTCCCTTCACTTATATGGATTCCTGCTGCATCCAGTTGCTCCCTCAACCAGATCTCTCCAGGTGTGTCTCCGGGATCCATAGCCGTTGATGCATCCTCGGTATAAACCTCCACTGCAGTGGCACAATCCATGACCTCTGGTGTCTTCGGGTCACATCCAACCTCTACAAGTTTGAGGCATATGGGGTCACAGCCTCTCTCTTGGAGTATTGGACACACTGGGTCACAGCCTGTGTGTCTGGTTTCTGGGTATGCTGGGTCACATCCCCTCCTTAGTTTCCACCTTTACTTTTGATGCTTTTTCAGCTGTCTGCACCAGCTTATGCTGAAGATAGTGAGGAATTGGGCATTTTGTAGAGTTGATTCTTAAGATTTCGTTCTTCCCGCCTGGCACAACTTGCTGCTCCACTTCCATCACTGGTAGGGCGATCCCATGCTCACAGGTTTCCTTCCCTGGGCACAGAGCGATGGGTTTAACCTGTGACTTAAAACTCCTTGGATCTTTTAGTGAAGATCCTGCTACGGGGCTAGTTGGAATTTCCACTGGTCTTTTTATTTTCTGTCAAGTACTCTTCTTTGGGACGTTTATCAGCGGTATCTGATAGTACTCTATTTGATTCAGGTCTCGTGCCATCAAGGTTTAGGGGTGAATAGGTGACAGCTTTCCCAGGAAAAAGATCTTGCTTTGCTGTGGTGACAGCACTAGCAATAATGTTGTCACAGACCTGGGCTGTATTTGGAGAAAGTGGAGCCAAGTCCTCATTCCTTTGCCTTTGTTGGGTAGCTGTGTGCTCATTCTCCTTGGTTGCCCAGGAAGGTGATTTTGCCATCCTCTTCTTCCCTGGCAGTGGCAAGCAGGAACTTTGGGACCTTTTCTTGTGGCTTAAGGATTTGGCATTCTCGATACCTGGTGTATGTAAGCGGGATACTCCAGTTTGCAGAGGCCTTAACAAGCAAAGCTTGTTTTCCTTCATTTTCTCATAAACTTCATGAGCATATCTGATGTGCTTCTCAAAAAGGTTCTCTCCGCTTGAAAGATACCTTTTGGCAGACGGGACATTCATAGCGAAAATCATCATGCTTCTCCCTGTAGTGCCTGGATAGGTTGTTTGCCTTCAGGAACGTGTCTCCACAGTAACAACATGGGTGTTCTGTTGGCATCCTTTCGACCTGTGACAACAAAAACTACAAAATGACATTCACTCCAAATACATTCATCCATGGCAGCCTTAGCTAAAAGGGATTTGGAGTTTATTTGTATGTGCTGCTAACTTGCTAGTGGTGGTTAGTAGACCAACACCATTATCTACCATCTGGCTCCTGAGATGTCTCCTACCATAAACTAAAAATAAGAAAGTCTCTGGAGGTCTCCGCATTCTCTGTGACCTGGGTGCGAGGTCACCCACCTCCGGTGGAGGAGGTTCTATGTCTCCTCTAACCCCCTCCATACCTTACCCACCTACGTGTTTGGCCATACCCCTATATTGGGCCTCCTGATAGTTGTCACCATCAGGTCGAACATTCCTACATTCAAGTCCCTCATCTCCCTGAGATGAAAATACCTCTGGGTGCCCTGCACCCCATCCATGGTGGTCCGTAGTCTCGGAGTCAGAATCATCATTTTCAGAGCAGCTCCCATTGTTTGTATTGTTATTGCCTTCTTCCCTCAATCTTTGTGTCCCCAGGTATGGTTTGAGTCTGTTGAAATGCACAATTAATCTTTTGCTGCCAGGCTTCTTCAGCTAGTAAAGTACCTCACCCAATTTTCGTGTGACTTTGTAAGGTTCCTGCCACCTCCGTTGCAGTTTTGGAGAGATTCCAATTTTCTTCCAGGTCACTGCTACCCACACTGGTTCTTCTGATATGCCTTCCCAGAGGTGTTCCTGTCATACTGACGCTTCTGTCTTTGAGCACCAGTTTTGAGATGATGCCTTGCCATTTCAAAGATATCTTCTAGCTGGTCCCTCAGATGGTATACATATTCTGATGAGTCGAGGGTGACGCCTTCCTGATTTGGGGCGTACCCATAATCAAGTCCATGGGCAAAGTTGCTTCCCTGCCAAACATCATCTTATAAGGTGAGACTCCAGTGGTTTCCTGCTGAGTTGAACGATAGGCTAACATAAGTGCTGGAATGTACTGATCCCAGTCTCTTTGTGTGTCTGACACAAACATGCTGAGCATCATTTCCAGGGTTCTGTTGAACCGCTCAACCAGCCCATTTGTCATAGGATGGTGCGCACTTGTTCTTGTTTTGTCCATATCCAGGAGGCCTGCAAGTCCAGTAAAGAGTGTTGACTGGAATTGTGTCCCATGGTCAGTGAGTATTTCATATGGCACTCCAAAAGGACATATGAATTCACTGAAAAATTTGCGAGTTACAGTGATAGCTTCCTGATTTGGCATGGGCTGTGCCTCTGTCCACTGGGTGAAATGGTCCACAATGACCAGGATGTACTGATTTCCCCTTTTGGCAATGGTCCCATGATGTCTAAACTCACATGCTCAAGTGGACAGCCTAACAGAAATCTTTGCTTCTGGTCTTCTTCATTCCCTTTCTTGATGCACATGTGTCACATTTCCTGCACCATTTCTCCACATACTGTCTGTATCCACACAAGTAGAAACTTGCCCTTATTCTTTGCAATGTTTTGTGCTGCCCCAAATGTCCTGCAACAACTGAATCATGTGAGTGCCTCAGGACCTCTTCTCTCAAGTTGTGAAGGACGATTAACTTCAACTCTTGTCCATCTCCCACTGAATCCTCCCACAACATATATAGCTCTCCCTGGCTGATCTCTCCATGATCCCAAATACACCAGTAGTGTTTAAGCTCTTGACCTTCCAATGATATTTCTTCCCATTTTGGTCTTTCTCTCAGTGCTTTCATGGTGATAAACTTTGAGAGGACTGGGTCCTGCCATTGGTTTTGTTGCAGCTCTCCATTATTCCACTGGATGTTGAAAGGGACGTAAAACCCCAACTTTGACCTTTGTCCATTATTCCAAGGCAGGACCCAATTTTGCTGTTGATCTTTAAGGTTTCCTGTCTTAATATATGCCACCTCAATTCTACAAACATTATCCGCAGTTCTTCCACACTGTTTACAGGGTACACAGGAGAGTGCATCAGCATTTCTATGTGTTAGGTGGAGAGAACTTAAAGCCATCGTGCTGTTGTCCTTTTGGGTCTTTGAAATTCATCAGCCATCTTAAGGAATCATAATCAGTCCTGATGATAAAATGCTTCCCAAGTAGGTACTATTTAAAGTACTTAGTAAAGTAGATTTGTTTATTTATTTGGGGTTTTACGTCGCTTTCAACACTGTACAGGTCATATCACGACGGGTAGTTGGAAGGGCAGAGGAAACCAGTACATATAGTTCGCTAGGGTTCTGTACTGTAAACTGCCGACCAACGGCAAGCAACTACCAGCTTTCCCACTTACGGCCATGACGGGGATCGAACCCCGGCCGCAGAGGTGGGAGGCGAGAGTGTTACCACTCTGCCACCATGGCCCCCCTTAGTAAAGTAGACCACAGCCAAAAGTTCTTTCCTGGTGACACAGTAAATGCGCTCACTCCTTGAAAATGTCTTGCTTCCATAAGCTATCACCTTCTCTGCCCTGTCTTGCGCTTGGCTAAGAAGTGCTCCCATGGCTTTATCTGATGCATCAGTGTCCAGCGTAAACTCATCCCTCTCATTTGGGTAGGTCAGGATTGGGGCTGATGTTAGCCTTACTTTCAGCTCTTCAAATGCTGACTGGCAGTTGTCTGACCAAGAAAATTTAACATTTTTCTCAGTCAACCGGTGTAAGGGTTTTGCTACTTGACTGAAGTTACTGATGAAGCGCCTGTAGTATGCACAAAGCCCAACAAAACTCCTCACCTCAGTTGTGCTTCTGGGTGTTGGCCAGTCCCTTACAGTTGCTACTTTTTCAGGATCTGTTGCTACCCCATCCTTTGGTACTATATGTCCCAGGGATGCTACTTCTGAAATAGTACACACTTTTTGGCTTTCAAGGTAAGACCTGCGTCCTGCATTTTTTGGAATACTACCCTTAAGCGCTCAGTTCCTTTTGGGAAGTTCTTTGAAAATGATATTGTATCATCGACATACAGCAATACTTCTGTCCACTGTTTTCTTGCAAAGATTTTCTCAGTCTCTGAAAAGTGGCCGTCCCATTGGATAGTCCAAAAGGCATCACTTTGTATTGGTATAGTCCATGTCTCCTCATGCAGAAAGCTGTTTTTTCTCTGTCTCTTGGTTCCATCTCAATCTGGTGATACCCACTTGCCAGATCCAGGGTGGAAAAGTACCTTGCTCCTGACAGGTGGTCAAGGCTTGACTGGGCTGAGGGGTAGGATAAGAATCTTTCTTGGAAATGTCATTGAGCCATCTGTAATCTATGCATGTCCTTAGGGTCCCATCCTTCTTCCTTACCAGGACTATTGGAGCACACCATGGGCTGTTTGATGGTTCTATTAGGTCCTTTTCTATCAGGTCCTCCATTGCCTGATCCAGTTCCTGTTGAAGGTGAATTGGAACTGGCGGGGGCCTTTGATTGGTTTGGCATCTACTGTGTCAATTCGGTGATTAATCAGGTTGGTCCGTCCAATTCTTCCATTTCCATCGGCAAATACATCTTGAAACTCTAGCAGGAGATCTTTCAGTATGTTTTTCTTCTTCATCCAGATCATGCGAGCTCCAGTCAAAGAGATCCTGGAGATGCTCTGGTAGATTTTCTTGCCTTCCCTGCCCTAATGTTACAACTGCTACTGACCATGTGGCTCCAGTGTTTTGGTTTTGTTATATGTCATGTACTGGCTCTGCAACAGCGAGTGTTGCATTCTTCCTTAGCGTCACCTCTTGTGGTCTTGGGTTTAATATTCTCATTATAACATTTCGATTTTTGGAGTCTATTAGTGTTCTAGCCACTAGGATTCCTTCTTTTATCACCAAAGATGGTGCTGGCTCTGTTATATAAAGACTGTGTGATGGCCTATTTGGAACCAGTTTTCCCTGAATCAACTTTCTTGCTCACCACCTAATTTTCGATAGTTGTGATCCTACAGCATCTGGAAACTGGCAAGCCTTCCACTGTGAGTGGGATGTTGTCACCATCTAGCTTCATCTCTGATTTAGCAACATATAGAATGCATTGGTGGTTCCCTACGAAGTCCATTCCTAAAATCCCTTCAGCCTTGATATCAGCAACTACCACATCCTGCAACAGTTGATGACTCCCCAAGGTAATCTTCATTTTGGATCCACCCATTACTTGTAGTTTATTTCCATTGGCCATCCAAACCTCAAATGGTTCTTTGTATAGTTCCTCCATGTTATAATGATCGATAGATTCAAACACAAATAAAATACGGGCGATAGCTGATCCAGTGTCAATTAAAAACTTTATTCTGATTCCATGAATTTCACCTTCAGCCACCCTTCCTTTGACTCCTTGTCTCCAAACTGGGTCTTTTCACCAGTCTCAATCTCTCTCTCACACATTCTTTCTCCAGACACCTCCAGGTCTGCTTTTCTGCCTGTTTAAATGCAAGATTTCTAGTAGAGCACCTTTGTCATCTGGATAGGCCTTTGCAGCTAAGTTTCTTATAACCTGTGCTAGTTTTAGTAGTGATTCTTGATTCTGACAAAATATATTTCTCAGTTGGATCCTAAAAAGATCTGTCTTGTCACCGGTGTTAAAGCGCTTAGTTGATGCATCAACAAAACAATGATAGTTTCTCTTGTATTATGTAGGTATGGAGAGCAAGATGTTACAGGCTTGACCTCTGAGACACACAGCTAAATACTGTTTCTTGTCTTCAGTGTCCCACCCGTTGAGTTCAGCCACTGCATTGAAGTGTGTCAGGTACTCCATCCAGCCACCCTTACCATCAAAAGTGTCAGGCATCGCTCTCTGTCGCTTTGTATTCCCCTGGGCACCACACTAGGCTGACTCCTCAACATTCCTGTCGGAACCCTTGGTGAACCAGGGAATGCCGTACCCTGTCGGTTCGGCCACTGATTGTGTTCTCCCTTCCTGATTTTCTGGGTGAGATCTTTTTCCCTCCCTGGCTCAGGAGTTCTAGCTCTTTCACCCACTCCTGTCTCATGACACCTTCCCGTCATCCCAAGTAGGACTTTGGCTGTGTCTTCGTCTGCCTGGTGGTCTGATTTGGCCTCACTGGTAGAAGCCTCATCCCAAACTGTCAGGTCTTGTTTGTCTTCCTCCAACAGTCTCCCTTCAGGTTCTGCCATATCCAGTCCCTTCAATAGTTTTCTGGGCTGTCGATGGCCCTTAGGATCCCACTTCTGACACCAAAAATATTGTAGCGGGCTGGGTATACTTTGTCTGCAAATGAGAATATGTTTAACTCTCAGTAAATAGTCCTCAATACAAGGCTAGTTATTGATTATGACAAACAGAAACCAAAAAAAAAATTATGTGTCAGGAGATTTGTTCAGGGATTCGTAAGCTAAAATCTGTTGTCATAAGTTTAATGAATTTGTGAATATACTTGGTCTTGGACAATGTCCACATGATGTGATCTGAATAAGATTATGGGGTATCAGGCCATTAAAATTCTCATTCACATCATACAGGCGAATCGGGGCCACGGTGGCTGAGTGGTAACACTCTCGCCTCCCACCTCTGCGGCCGGGGTTCGATCCCCGTCATGGCCGTAAGTGGGAAAGCTGGTAGTTGCTTGCCGTTGGTCGGCAGTTTACAGTACAGAACCCTAGCGAACTATATGTACTGGTTTCCTCTGCCCTTCCAACTACCCGTCGTGATATGACCTGTACAGTGTTGAAAGCGACGTAAAACCCCAAATAAATAAATAAATAAACATACAGGCGAATCCTGTGCCCAGTGCTCCGTCTGCTGCTGTAGCAGAAATCCAGTTTACAGTAGCGAGATTCCCGTCTGAGGCTCCATGTCCTGTTTTCCACAGTTAGGCTCCTCATCCTATCCTAGCTGCCAACGTCCATTTTTCCAGAATAACATGTTCCAGAATTCTCCATTTAAGCCTAACCTTAAGCAAGAGGTATACAGTTGTAAGAACCTTTCCAAATGAAGATCCAACTGATGTTGGCTTGGCAAAAATAACATGGACAGATAGTGAATATAAAAGAAAAAGAGTCTGAGAAAGGCTAGTTATTATTGTCAAATATTGATTCTTACAAATCATGCAACACAACACCGTGCAAACAAACGAAACACAGCACCACAGTAAATAGCCAGCACAACACAAAAAATTATTAATAAAAATACATGTGGTAATTAGATCAACTGATATCTAATAATCTCTAGTAAGGCAAAGATAACCCCACCGTATTAAAGTAATAAAGTTATTGTAATTGTAAGAAAGATATACACAAGATGTAGCCTAGCTACATATTTCTGTAAAAGCACTCCAAATTACTGCATGTCATCTAGTCATAAAGAAATGCATAAGAAACACCTAATCTAGTACCATTATTTGAGATTTACCCAGAAATCTAAAATACCTGCCATGTAATTGAAGTTAAAGAATTAAAACGACAAGAAACTCTTGCCCCAAAATTCCCTGTTCCATTTTGTGGGAGCCACCCCCTTTTACCCAATTATACCCAATTATATAAAAACAACTACTACATAATTATATACAACACTGCATTCCCTAGTGTTCCATTGGTGCTATTTCCCCTTACCCACAAGGGTATCTCAGAAGGATCCCCATACCAAAAGCAGAAGATTCCCAGAACTTCCTCAGTACCTCATTATTATGGTCCCTAAAGAGGCTCCTAGTGGGTAATGTATGCTTCTGGACAAGGCTCCTAGTATGGCTCCTAGTGTCACCAATATAGTATGGGCTCCTAGTGTGGCTCCTAGTGTGATAATTAGTTTGATTGGTTTTCCAGTTCCCCCTCCAAGATTTGAAGTTTTCAGTCTACATCCAGATTTCAGACTGACTTGACTGGTCCTAGTCACCCCTAGTCCTAGTCTGCCAGATTAAATCATGGAATCCCCCCTTAACCAATCAGAAATGGCTCCTAATAGGAGCTCTAATATAAAACATTAAAATTTATCACTTACATAAAAGGTAAACTTTTACAAATATAGTGATATTACAATCTACAATTACTCAACTTGCTATGACAACATTTTACAATTAATGGGAGAACCATGACATCAACATCCACATTTCATCAGTTTTATAAATAGATTTCACAGTTTAAAAAAAAGACAACACACACAAAGCATCTTCCCTTGGGATAGCCCAGGATCCCCATACAAAGCACACACTCACACAAAATCTCTGCATACCTGGGGTTCACAGACTGTCACACTTTGCCAGTGCTATGCTTGGTTAAGATCATATGTAGACCATCTTTACTTATTTTAAAACCTTCAAAAAATGCTTTAATTAATTAACTAACAATGATTGATAGTAATTTGTTACAATATTAATATCCTTCCAGCCTCTGTACCAGGCCAAACCTGGTTGGATCCAGAGGTGACCTTGGGTCATTTATACCACATTTGGTACTTCTCTTGCCTGTTACAGAGCTATTCATTAGCTCTTAAATGGTCAAACAGGTAAGCAGGAGCCTTTTCGTGGCCTCATTGATGTAGAACTGCAGTCTGTGTGCCATTTCTTTCAAGTCCACCTCTGTGTGGCCATTGTAAAGCTTAGCTTCTTTGGGTTCAAGAGCCTCTTGCTACGGCTGGCACATTTTCAAATATTTAATATACTCCTTGAGTTGTCTGATGGATCTGTGTTGTGCAATCGGGATCAAATCAATTGTACAAATTTTATACAAAGGAGTCCTTAAATTTGCAATGGTGTTCAATGTCCTTTAAACAAAATACATATTTAGTTTTGGTAATTCATTAAGAACACCTAACATACTAGCAATTCAAGTTACTCTCTATTTGTATCTGAACCAAGCACAAAATCAACTGTTAAAATCTCAATATTCAACCTTTATCGGTAATGTTAGTATTTTGCTACTGTCATAATTATCATTCCACATCTTATTTTCACCAAATTTATAATATGCAAAGAACTAATAACTACACAGCAATATACCTGACTGTTCCTGAAATATGACCTGGACAAAATTATGTAGGTCAAAGTAATTCAGCCAAAAACATGGCTCATTTTAAAGTTGAGCCATGATGTTGCAATAACACACCCCATAAAGTGCGCACACAAACTTTAGACTAGTAACCCCTTTTGGTTAACAGTGCATTGCCCAGAAAAAATTTTCCAACTTGCAAAATTACATGCCTAAAGTATATAATATACACTTATAGTTCCTGCAACATGGCCTAGTTAAGATTCTTAATGTTAAACTTATGCAAAGGTCAAGGTCAAGTAAAAATACAAATAACCAATATACCTTGATCTTGAAGAGAAGTGCCTGTCTGATGCAGCCAGATGGTGAGTGTTTGGCATCTGCTTTAGCAGATCTGAAACACATTAGATCATAAAATCTGTGACACACCCTCTCACAATTTATGGCACAGGTAAGTTTATCTCTCAACAGAATATGCCTATCCATGTGGTAATTTATATTATACTGATTTAATATTGTATTTAATCTTATATTTAAAGATTTTAGATGTTTATTGTTGCTTTTTGGGTGCTCCAGCTGTAACCAGTCTGCCTATTATATTTAAGTGTCTGACTTTTGTCTGTCCATCTGTCTCTCTGTTTGTCTAACATTTTGATTCCAGACTCTTAACTCAAAGATGCTACTTCTGATTGATTTGAAATTTGACAGCTTAGCAGGACACCACTTGGGCTGGATTGCTTTCGAAAATTGGTACTAGCCAGTTTGTCCAGCAGTTTATGCATCTGCCCACCAATATTTTGGTTCTCGATTTTAAGTCAGATATTTTTATTGATCACTTTAAAATTTGACAGGGTGGTAGGACACCACCTGGGCTAGTTTGCTTTCCAAATTGGTGCCAGTCAGTGCGTCTGTCTGTCAACATTTTGTTTTCCAGACTTTAACTGAAACATCAGTTTTAAATTTGACAGGGTGGTAGGACACCACCTGGGCTAGTTTGCTTTCGGCTTTGTAGCTAGTCAGTGCGTCCATCTGTTTGTGGATCTGTGAGTCAACATTTTGGTTTCTTGTCTGTAACTCAAAGACACTTCCGCCTATCAAATTTAAAGTGGACATTTTTATTAGTAATGCTTTCATATATCAAAAGACACAGAAATGTGATAAACAGTAAATACTACCCCTTATCTATATACCAGAATATACGTTTTGCATCTACACAACAGGGGCACAGGACAAAATTCTGTTTCACAAATGAAAATATACTTGAAATTTGTTGCAGGAGCATGTCCCTGATACTGATTGCGCAATCTGCCTTCTTGGAGTCTATGACCCCACTTTTCATGTTATTTTATAGCTTCTAATGTTACAAACATCCTTGTTAGACTAGACCTAAAGAATATTATTTTGAGCTAAGATTTCACCCTCCCTGTGCTAATAATCACTTCTCCCCCCCCCCCCCCCCCCTTTCCTACATAATACATAGTTTGGAAACAATTAAAAATGCCGGGCTTTGTAACATGATAGTCAACCATTTTTTATGATCACTAATTTGAAACACTTACAAAAAGAAATAATGGGGGGCCACGGTGGCAGAGTGGTAACACTCTCGCCTCCCACCTCTGAGGCCGGGGTTCTATTCCCGATACAGCCTCAAGTGGGAAAGCTGGTAGTTGCTTGCCGTTGGTCGGCAGTTTACAGTGCAGAACCCTAACGAACTGTATGTACTGGTTTCCTCTGCCCTTCCAACTACCCGTCGTGATATGACCTGTACAGTGTTTAAAGCGACGTAAAACCCCAAATAAATAAATAAAAGAAATAATGGGTTAAATAATATAATACACATAATGTCAGACCAGTACATTTTGGTGCATAATTGTCACCCTCCATCCCCTTCCCTGACTTTGAAAAAAGAATCACCCATTATGGGATCATGACATTTATGGTGCATAACTTTATAGTGTTCCCAATATATATTAAATGTGTTATACAACTTAAATTTCATTGCTGACTTCTTTGTCAACTTCATCTATCTCTTCCACTATTTGCTCTTTTTGCCTCTAAGCATCATCCTGTGGTCTCATCCTGTCCCCTCTGGCTTCTTCCTTTTGTCTAATGGCATTGTTTCTCATTTTCTGACCTTCTCTACTGATCTCTCCCTCTCGCAGCCTGGCCACTTGTTCTTGTCGATCCCCAGCTTTTCTCCACTCAGTCAGATATTTATTGAGTTTTTTCTTCTTTTCTAAAATCAGTAACAAAGACTAAATATGTTGAAACAATTTTAAATGTATAGTAAAAATTACATTTAAATCACAAAATTGAAACAATTCTTCACTTTTTCCTTACTTCCCTAAAAGCTCTGCAGGTATTGCTTTTACTCATGTTATCTGGCTGAGCCAGTAAGCATCTGCCACTTTGTTGGGACCGCATCTCATGAAATGTAAGGTGCCAATAACCTAAACTTAGTGCATATATATTTTAGTTGAAAGTAACAGTTTCAGTTTGATTTAACTTTTGACCTTAAGGTCAAAATAGGTGCGTTATCCCTTTATCCCCTCATGTCTGTACCAAATATTATTCTCCTAAAATTTAAGCAAACTCTAAAAAATTTACCTTTTCTGTCTTATAATTGATGAAAACCCTTGAATCAGTTTATGGGTCTATTTTGAAAAAAGGTAAACACTGAATGAATACTTCAACTATTGGAAGTGTACCCAAAATTTTGTAATACTGTATATCCTTGCAAGGCTTCACAATGGTGGTCATAGATATGATGCCAAAAAGGCTCTCTTATATTCATTCAACAGTGTAATACATTCTGCTAAAATATTTATGAATTCAAACCTTTTGCTGCAAAATTCTTCTCACCAGCTAAGAGTGCTGCCATAAAAAAATCATGCTATTCTAGTCGTGTGACATATGTGACCAGAATCTCTGAATATCCTGAATCATCTATGCTACCTTAAGTGTTTAGGATATCTTTTACGCATTACAAATTCAGACAAATTTATGTTAAATGCAACATATGTAACCTTTTACTTAAAACATGGAAGAGAGTGAAAAAATAACATATTAACAAACAAATAAATTATTAATTTCACCAAATTATAACATATAAATGACCTGCTTTAAGTTTTCTAGTAACATTTTGAACAGAAGACTAAATCAGGGTCAGTCATTTCAGCAGTACCAATAACTGGAAATTAACACATTTTAAAATTTTAGTAAAAAAGTATCTTAAATTATTTCTGCTAAAACATAAGTATCATGTTTTCTGGTACATGCTAAATATTTTGTGATCATTCAATTTGGGCAGTTTTTGTCTAGAAACACTTTTAAGTCACTTTCTAGAGAGACTTCTGTGAAATGATTCACTCTTGGTGACACTGTAAAAGACTTTCCATGACTTTGATACCTTATATGCTAAGAATCCTTTGGTAAGGACTACATGCAAATGTTGAACCAGACTTGAAGAGGAAGGTTGGTTCATGAGAAAGAGAAAAAGTCAGCAAAATTACAAAGCAGTATGAAAAAGTATTTTGATATACATGCGTGAGATGCGCAGCCATCAGAGGCACTAGAATTTATGAAAGTGTGGCAACAAAAAGGATTCCAACTTAGACACATCCCATTAGCTGATGAAGAACACAGTCACCCAACCCAGTAGTAACGTAGCCCCTTGCCGCTTAACTTCAGTGAAGAGACAGATACTCATCACACTGTGCCACAATTCCTAGAAACGGGAGTCTCACAAGATCTTGTGCTTAAAAAGCTCTTGTATTGGTCTTAGAGTTTAGAATTTGAGAACAATTGGTAAGCAATGCTGGACTTCAAATTATGTATAACTGTTTGTGCTTAAGCATCAATTTCTGTTATAAGGCCAAATTCAGTCAGTTTTCAGGACTTACAGACCCAGTGATATATAGATTTTTGCCCCATTCTGACCTTTCAAGGTGAATTCTTCCCTACCTGACACAGATTTTATTTCAGATGTCATAATTTAAAACATATTTATACAGCATTGTCTTTTTTTTTTAAAAAAAAAGAAAAAAACCCTTTTTGTCCTACTATTAAACCTTTTTGTCTAGTATCCTTTGGTCGTTTTTCTTTTATCCAGTTTCTTTTTGTGTAATCTTATGAATTTATTGGTATCAAGAGGAATGTCAGCCACAAGTATTATGTACACATACATGTACCACTGAAATAAATTTTGCAGTGATTATTGTCCTTTTGTTGCATTCAGAAATGAGGAAGAAATAATGTTTCAGAAATTTAATAATTGAAAACTCCCCTCATAATTTCTTTGATTTCAAAACGATATGTACAAAACTGATGGGGTACAGTAATTCAGATAATAGTGAAAGCCAAATATTATAATTCATTTTAAGGAGTGAACAATAATACTTGACAATTATATAATGCAGTAAAGAAAAGAATCAACTCATGAAAACACTCTTTTGATGTGTGTCTCAAATACCAAGAAGAAAATATACCCAAAAGGGTACCTATACACACAAACTGTTTAAACAAACATAACCTGATGGTTAGGGTAACAACATTCTTATGGTGAACTTATTAAATTCATAAAAGCTTAAACTAGGTCTTATGCTAGTATAGATGATTATTCAGAACTAGAGATTATCACAAGCAGAAAATAAAAAGCAATCAAAACCCTACATTGATGTGTGTCTCAAAAACCAAGAAGAAAATATACCTAAGTTTACCTATAGACACTGTTTAAACAAACATATGCCCACAGTTAGAGTAAGCAGAAATATGTGGTGAACTTGATGAATTCATAAAAGTGTAAAATAAGGTCTTGTCTTAGTATGGATGATTATTCAGAATTTAAGATTATCACAAGAAGAATATAGAATAGATTTCCAAGTTGCTAATGGGGTTGGCAGTCAAACCTGAAACAACAGAACACTGCCATACATGAGAACCTTGCCCTGTAGTTTGACATCTTCAAAGTTAGCTGTACTTTAGGATGTAAATATTGATCTAATAAAATTGGTACGGTTGTTTATACAGTCTAAGGGAAAAAGTCTTCTGTAATGTTTTAACTATTTTGTGTGGAGAGAAACACTGATCCTCAAAGCACTACTTTATTCCATAAGCTCAGATAAACAACTGACTGGTGCAACAGCATTGAAGAGTATTGTTCATAATGTACATGAGGAACCATAATTATCTTACATGCCCCCTTTAAAGCTTAATAAATAAATTAATTAAGTGATCAAATTAATCAATTACTGAATTGAATTTAACACATATGTATGTGACACATAGCTCACCAAGAAAATCTGAAATTGATATACTTTGCATGAGGGTATTATGATTCTCTATTACACTTAAAAGTTACAAAAACTTGAAACACAAAATTATACAGAACAGTGTAATTTTCTCACACATTTTGCATGATTTATATTGCTTTACTTCTGTAACTGTTTCCTGTTATCCCCTATCACTGTTCCCCCACTATCTGGTGTACACACAAATCTCCTGGACTGTGATATAAACACTTGTGTGATTTATGACTTGACAAACCTGACTCTTTTAACTACACTAGAGATTATTTATCCACATAAACCACATAAACATAGCTCAAACTCTGGTTTGATATTGTTTTGCTTTACACATTTTTCTGCCTAGTATGTTAAGAGATGATAATTCTCTATGAACTCAGGTAATATATACATTTTCACATGTTTGAAAATTATATTTTGGGAAGCTGTTTTTAACTCACAATTTCAATCTACACTATGCTCCAAAATATTTTACTCACTGTTTGTTTCAATGCAAGTCTATTGACTTTTTTTCAACTGAACAATGTGCTTCCCTACTTTAGAATCCATGAGAACTAATCATAAATATAAATATATGAACTAATCAAAATAAAAAAAGACACAAGATTATATGTCTTAATTGCATGTGCACTTGATACTAGTTTTAACCACTTTTTTCTAACCAATATATACGTCATGAAAATATACATTTATTCTGTTAATTGTCAAGTGTAATTGTTTCGTGATTGTGACCATATCTCTGAACAGGTCTGACTTGTCTTCCATATCTTGTAATGTACAAATTTTAATTAGTAAATTAAATTTTTATTAGTTAATACCTTACCTAACAGACGATAGCTATTGTCCGGCACCAGCCGGTCCCGCCAAACGCCAGAAAAACCGTCCTGAGTTTCACCTCCGGCCGGACCGGCACCCTACAATCCACTCGCCAGGTGGCCTAGTTCCTGCTTTATTCGCCAGAGGGACGTTACGTCATAGCATCTTTTTCGTCCCAAATTAGGTTAACTGAAGCTGGAAGACGGGAATCTTCCGTCTGTGAGGTAAGGTATTAACTAATAAAAATTTAATTTACTAATTAAAATTTGCAATTTCATTGCGTTAATACATCTTACATAACAGACGATAGCTAGAATAACTACCCAGTGGAAGGAGGGCAGCTTCTTCAGGACTAGAAGGAACTCTATAAATAGGCACGTAATCTCTGGCCTGGCTGATAGGAAGCTCAAAAACTGCTCATTAAGGTACCAAGCAGTGCCACTTCCCCCCCTCTTTTTCTGCTCTGAGAGGAGGAAGAGAGAAGAGTTCAGTCCTAGAGATTCCATTTAGCCTGTAAGAGTGGAATAATGGTCCCATACTCAGTGCCTCAAGCAACTCAGTAAAGAACCTTAACTATTATGTACACTATTTACAAAATAGGAGCCTAGGAGGTTTAGTGGTGGATCTGCTGTGCAGCCACCACTGGAACTAAGTGAAAAAGCTCCGAATCTGCCCACGCAACATCTTTCAGGTAGAATAGAGTAAAGGTGTTGTGGGACTTCCAGTGGCATGCCACTAAGATCTGGTCTAGCTAGATGCCACCTTGAAAGGCTTTAGAAGCCGCGAAGGCTCTAACGTCATGTGCTTTCACCTGGTGAAGAGTTAGGGACTCCTGAGCTGATAGATCATAGCAAAGGATAACTGTCTGTTTAATCCATGACAAGATCGTAGCAGGAGAAATATCCTTTGTGAAACCCTTTTTGAAGGAGACAAATACCAGCTCTTTTCCTTGTCTGAGCTCTTGAGTTCTGTCCAGATAGTAGCGCAGAGCTCTAACTGGGCAGAGTGACCTGCCCTCCTTCAAGGACTTGTCCAGAGTAGGGGCCAGGGCTGGAATAACCACTGGAGCCACGCACTCTGGACCTTCTTTTGCTAAGTGGTTCTTAGCCAAGAAACTTGGAGACGGGTAAAGGGACACTTTTGACCAGTCAGCTTGGTGTCTAATATTTTTGTTCGGCCAAGCGAGTATTTCACTCCTACACTTTCCAGAACCCAGAGCGAGGAGGAAAACCGTTTTAAAGGTCAAATGTTTTAATGAGGCCTTTCTGAGGGGCTCAAATGGAGGTTTGGTGAGCTGATGCAAAACCAGAGAGAGATTCCACAAGGGAATTCCTCGTCGACCCTTTGGTCTATCTCTGTGAAAACTGTCCAAAAGGCGAGTTAAGTTTTCATCTTTGCTCACATTCAAGGAAGAATTGCCTAATTTGTCCGCAATGGCTGATCTGTAACCATCAATGGTACTGGGCTGAAGATTCTTCTCCTGGAATAGATGTAGGAGAAAATCTGCTATCTGTTTGATAGATGGAGACCTGAAGTCCACCTGACTTGATTCACACCATCTGATAAAAACGGCCCACTTTGCCTCATAGACTGTTCTGGTTGAACTTCTTTGAGGAGCCTCAATTCTTGACGCCACTGGGCTAGAGAACCCTTGCTCCTTGATAGCCTCGATTCTAGGAGCCAGGCGTGTAGGTTTAGATTTGTTAGATTCCTGTGACGTGCCTTGTTGAATGGCTGTGTCACTAGGTCGGGATGACTGGGCAGGCAAAGAGGGATCTGAGACGACAGTTCCACCAGGTCCCAGAACCATGGCATGTTGGGCCAACCCGGGGCTATGAGGATTACCCTCTTGTAAAGATGGTCCGCCAGTTTGCTGACCACCTTGCCTAGTAATGATGCTGGGGGGAAAACATACATGTCCAGGTTTTCCCAAGAAACTGTTAGGGCGTCCACTGCCCATGCACTGGGGTCCGGGACTGGAGATAAATACTGGGCTAGTTTGCAATTGTACTTTGTTGCAAACATGTCCACTTGGGGACGGTGCCAGGTCTGAACCAGGTGGTCGAAGACCTCCTGGTGAAGTGACCATTCTGTCTGAATGACTTGGCCTTGACGAGACAATTTGTCTGCAATCACATTCAGACGACCAGGAATGTGCCTGGTCTTTAGAACTACCTGTCTCAGATTGCACCAACACAGGAGTCGCCATAGAAGGGCACAAAGTGAGCCTGACCTCATACCGCCCTCCTTGTTGATGTATGCCACAACTGTGGTGTTGTCTGTGGCAACTAGAACTACTTTGCCTTATACCAAGGGCTGGAACCTTTTCAAGGCCAGTAAGACCGCTTTTAGTTCCAGGAAGTTTATGTGAAGATGACTTTCTGGAACTGACCAAACGCCTCTTGCTGTGAAGTCTCCTAAGTGAGCACCCCAGCCTTCTTTTGAGGCGTCTGTAAAGATTTGCACGGCTTGACTCAAAGGGTGCAAAGGCTGTCCTGTCAAGACATTTGTCTCCTTGGTCCACCATAGAAGGTGTGGGTGAAGGGACCTTGGAACCGGAATCTCCTTTTCCAGGGATTCTGGAACTCTCCAATGTCGTTTTAGGTGCCACTGGATGGGTCTCATGTGGAGTCTCCCCAGGGGAACCTGTTTTTCCGTTGCTGTCAGCAGGCCTATCAGGGACATAAATCTCCTGACTCGGCAACTTGGTTTGGATAGGATGGCTTCCAACTTTTGGAGAATCGACTCCCAACGGTTTTGAGTCGGTAAAACCAGTCCTTGACAAAGATCGTATCTGTAACCCACGAACTCGAAAATCTGTTTGGGTTCCAGTTCTGACTTTTGCAGGTTCACTACCCAACCCAACTCCTGGCAAAGGGCGAGGAGGGATTGAGTGCCCTGGTGGCAGGAATCTTTGGTAGGGCTCGAATCAACCAGTCGTCTAGGTACTGGTGGATCCTTATACCCCGGGACTGAGCCATTAACTTGACCTCTTTGACCACACAAGTGAACTCCATCGGAGCTGTGGAGAGGCCAAAGAGAAGGGCCCGGAACTGATAGGACTGATTTTGGAAGTGGAACCTGAGATATTTCCGGGACTTGATATGAACTGGAATGTGGAAATAGGCGTCGCTGAAATCCAGCGATGTCACCCATTCCCCTTGTTGCAAGGAAATCTGAATTGTCTCTGGGGTTTCCATTTTGAATGTTTTTACGCTCAAAAATTTGTTTAGAGCACTGAGGTCCAAGACCGGTCGCCACTTTTGGTTTGGTTTTGGAACTATGAACAGTCGGTTGAAGAAGGCTAGAGATGTTCGAACCCTCACCATCTCTACTGCCTCCTTCTGCAGTAATGCTTGCAAAGCCTCCTTCAGGTAGAGGTTCCTGAGGGGGTTTACATAACCACTGAGTATCAATGGGTCTCTGACCAGATGAGGTCTGTACTTGAATGGAAGAATGTAGCGGTCCTTCAGGATGGACACCACTCTCGGATTTGCACCTAGGAGGGACCACTTCTGCCAAAATTTCTGTGGACGTCCTCCCACTATTTGAACATTTGCAACATTGTGGACATTTGGAGCAGTGGGGGCAAAAGCACAATGATCTACAGAAAAAACACTTTTCACAAAATTTATTTCTGTTTTGGTTTTTAATGAGGGACTTCCGTCTTTCTTTTGTAACTGCTCTCACATTTAAGACAAAAGGTACAGGACTGACAACAGGGCACAATACAGGTTTTTGAACAGATACATGAAAGTTCTGTCTTTGAACATTTGACACACACTTTACTGGCCGGGCCATCGGCTCCGGGTTTAGCAAACAGTAATTGTCATTTGTACTGAGTATGTTCTTTGGCCGGGCGGGTGCCGCGTCCTGGTTGACCACCCCTGCCACGACCCCTAGCTCTACCTCTGTTGCCAAAGGACTTCCAAGCGGGCATATCCTTGCCAGCTTGTCCACCGGAACGAGCAGTGTCCTGAGATTGCTTCCAGTTAGTGGTGTATGGCTGAAAACGTCCCTGTTGATGCTGTTTCTTAAAACCACCAGCGAACCCCCCGGGACCCGAGCCGGGTTGGGGAGTACGTTTGGTGTTTTCGAATTGAGTGATCTCATCTTCTGCTTTTCTTATAATAGCATCAGGAAACAATGCATATCCGTTGAGTGGACAGTTGCATAAAGCTGAAAAGGTGTCAGGCTTTACCCCTGCCTTGAGGTTGTCCAGATACGCATCCCTGCGCGCCAAAGTCAGGTTAGCCATCTGTACAAAAATATAATCAGATAAGTGCTGGAGTGACTTGCCCATTGCGAAGATAACATTCTGGTTGAAGGACGCCAGATAATGAAATTCGTCCAAAGCAGCTTGGGCTTTCCCAGAAGACTTGCCTTTTGAGAATTCTGTTTGCAAAGTTTTCAAATTTTCTTGCACACTGTCCTGAATTTTTGTTATGCAACGATTAAAGCCAGCTGACTGGTTGCACACATAACTTGTCTCTTTGGCTGATTTTTCCCATTTACGCAAAGTGTCTTGAGTAATTGGATGGCCTGGTGGATGAAAGTTAGCAACAGTGGGCTTACAAATCCTGGGGAAGGCACTGTTGAGTTTAGCCACATCATTGGGCCAGGAGTTGACAGATTTTCCGGGCCTAAGCGGGTCCTTTGGTTCTGCGGGATGGATGCCATACCAACGCGTCTGTGACTTAGGTGGCCTCAGAAACTGGTCTACATGCATTCCACCGGGTTCACTTGATTTGGAGGGATACCCTCCAGTAGTACTAAATTTAAAGTTTCCAACTTGCTGCAGAGCCAATCTTCTGGAGGTAGATCTACTGAAACTTTGCCTACCGGCTGAGCCCGGTGTCCTACCCAGGGGTTGTCCGTTCTGGACGCTGGTGAATACTCCAAGTCCGGAATGTGAGTCCATCCCATAAAAGCCCGTACACCCCGGACTGTTTCTCTGTAATTTTGTTCCTCACCAATCACTTTTTCGGACTCCCCGGTATCTACCTCCGGTTGCTCTTCCAGGTCGGACAGTTCACCTTCTTCGACTGGGTCCAGAGGCAAAAAACTAGCACTGGATACTGGAAGAGAGTGAGAGAGTGGATCACCATAGGACACTGGACCGGGCTGTGAAAAAAACGGTTCGGTAGTGTCGACATCCTGTTCCGGGTTGAGGTTTTCTAAAGGAGAAGACATTCCCAGAGAGGTAACAGTAGCTGTAGCCTTACTTCTATCCGGACCGGAGGCCGGACCGGCCTGGCCAGAAGGAACTGCTGACAACATAAAGGGGGCTAGATATGTAGAGCCAGCAGGCGGAACATGAGTGACCGGTGCTTTGACCGGTGAGAAGGAAACATTTTGAGGGCGTTGTCCCATAGTAATCAATGCCTCAAGTCTAGCCATGGGAAGCGACCACTTGTCATCTAAATCTTTTAATTCTTGTTTAAATGATGGCTGAGGTAGGGAGAGATCTGCCGGTGGTTTAATAGCAGAAGAAGAAGCACCTACTGCCTTGTCCTGGTCCACAGAAGATAAGACGGTAACTGAACTGGGATCTACCAAGGATTCACGTTCTTGTTTTTTATCATTCCTCAGTTTATAAGTTGGGGTCGCTAGTTGAACAACCTGCTCGGGAGTTAATAATTTACACAACTCGCAAGGCAACTTCTTTACGCATGCGTCGTCGCCATCTCCCTTGTCCTTACAACGGGCACATCTTGAGTGCTGGTCAAACGAGGTCATAATATGGCCGCACGCTCCCTTTCTTTGTCCAGGTGATGCCATGATAGTTAAAATATCCATAGACAAAACCTGAGTACACAAAACTGTAATGAACTGAAGAAATGTCCAACTTTAAAATATTTGTGAAAAACACAAAACTTCCTCTTCGCGCCAAACGAAAAAGATGCTATAACATCACGTCCCTCTGGCGAATAAAGCAGGAACTAGGCCACCTGGCGAGTGGATTGTAGGGTGCCGGTCCGGCCGGAGGTGAAACTCAGGACATCTTTTTCTGGCGTTTGGCGGGACCGGCTGGCGCCGGACAATAGCTATCGTCTGTTAGGTAAGATGTATTAACGCAATGAAATATCAGTTTTATCCTTTGTTTGACAGAGTGATTTTCCCCACAGTTTTGCTCTATTGTATTGGTCACATTGCTATCCATTTTTTCAGCTTGGGCACTCTCATTAGATTTGTGAATGTGTGATCGGTTGCGTCTGTATTGACTACCACCAGGTGTTTCCAGTATGTATGAACGTGGAGAATCCATTTTCTCTTTCACAAAAGCTGGTTGCCATTTCTGTTGTTGAAGTATCCGAACTCTTTCTCCATATCTAATGTCTTTTAGGGGTTTTGTTCATCATTGTACTGTTTTTGCTTTTTCTGCCTCCTTAGCATTCTAGCTTTGGTAGCTTGCTGTGGCTTCGGTGTAGGTCTCAGCTTCTTTTGTGTTGTAGAAAGAAGTGAATTTAAGTTCCTGCTCATCAGCAGTTCAGCGGGTGAAACAATGTCATTGGTTGGTGTGTTTCTATACTCCAAGATGGCAAGTAATGAATCTTGATTACTGTGGAGTGTTTTGGCGATGGTATGGTGATAAAGCCACATGTTCAAATATTCACTGCTCGGCAAAATCTGCAAATTCAGATGAACTATACTGAGATGCACCATCTGACATGAGTTTCAGTGGAATGCCGTGTCTTTCAAACATAGCTTTAATGTTGTTGGTAACTGTGGTACTTTTTGTACTGTACGGTTGTGCTACCTCAAAGTATCGACTGTAATAGTCTACAACTAGGACATAATCTTTTCGATTGCATTGGAATAGATCTGTTGCTACTTTTTGCCAAGGGGCCATCTGGAATTTCATGCTGTAGCAATGGTTCGCTCTGTTGATTGGCACATCTATGTGAGAGGCATGTATCACACTTCAAAATCCGTGATCTGAGAATCAATACTAGGCCAACACACTGCTCCTCTGGCTTTTCTGATTGTTTTTTCAACACCAAAATGTCCAACATGGAGTAGCCTTAGCATGGTTGAGCGCAATTCCCATTGAATGACAATTCTGTCTCCTCTCAATATGAGACCATCTGCTACTGATAACTCATCCCTACAGCTCCAATACTCATGTAGTTCCAATGGTACATTTGATTTATTATCAGGCCATCCATTCAGAATTATGTTTTGCAACTGACATTGATCTTCATCTCAAGTGGTTGCAGTTTTGATACTCTGAAGTCTGCTGGCTTCAACTGGCAATATGGCCGCACGCTCCCTTTCTTTGTCCAGGTGATGCCATGATAGTTAAAATATCCATAGACAAAACCTGAGTACACAAAACTGTAATGAACTGAAGAAATATCCAACTTTAAAATATTTGTGAAAAACACAAAACTTCCTCTTCGCGCCAAACGAAAAAGATGCTATAACATCACGTCCCTCTGGCGAATAAAGCAGGAACTAGGCCACCTGGCGAGTGGATTGTAGGGTGCCGGTCCGGCCGGAGGTGAAACTCAGGACATCTTTTTCTGGCGTTTGGCGGGACCGGCTGGCGCCGGACAATAGCTATCGTCTGTTAGGTAAGATGTATTAACGCAATGAAATATCAGTTTTATCCTTTGTTTGACAGAGTGATTTTCCCCACAGTTTTGCTCTATTGTATTGGTCACATTGCTATCCATTTTTTCAGCTTGGGCACTCTCATTAGATTTGTGAATGTGTGATCGGTTGCGTCTGTATTGACTACCACCAGGTGTTTCCAGTATGTATGAACGTGGAGAATCCATTTTCTCTTTCACAAAAGCTGGTTGCCATTTCTGTTGTTGAAGTATCCGAACTCTTTCTCCATATCTAATGTCTTTTAGGGGTTTTGTTCATCATTGTACTGTTTTTGCTTTTTCTGCCTCCTTAGCATTCTAGCTTTGGTAGCTTGCTGTGGCTTCGGTGTAGGTCTCAGCTTCTTTTGTGTTGTAGAAAGAAGTGAATTTAAGTTCCTGCTCATCAGCAGTTCAGCGGGTGAAACAATGTCATTGGTTGGTGTGTTTCTATACTCCAAGATGGCAAGTAATGAATCTTGATTACTGTGGAGTGTTTTGGCGATGGTATGGTGATAAAGCCACATGTTCAAATATTCACTGCTCGGCAAAATCTGCAAATTCAGATGAACTATACTGAGATGCACCATCTGACATGAGTTTCAGTGGAATGCCGTGTCTTTCAAACATAGCTTTAATGTTGTTGGTAACTGTGGTACTTTTTGTACTGTACGGTTGTGCTACCTCAAAGTATCGACTGTAATAGTCTACAACTAGGACATAATCTTTTCGATTGCATTGGAATAGATCTGTTGCTACTTTTTGCCAAGGGGCCATCTGGAATTTCATGCTGTAGCAATGGTTCGCTCTGTTGATTGGCACATCTATGTGAGAGGCATGTATCACACTTCAAAATCCGTGATCTGAGAATCAATACTAGGCCAACACACTGCTCCTCTGGCTTTTCTGATTGTTTTTTCAACACCAAAATGTCCAACATGGAGTAGCCTTAGCATGGTTGAGCGCAATTCCCATTGAATGACAATTCTGTCTCCTCTCAATATGAGACCATCTGCTACTGATAACTCATCCCTACAGCTCCAATACTCATGTAGTTCCAATGGTACATTTGATTTATTATCAGGCCATCCATTCAGAATTATGTTTTGCAACTGACATTGATCTTCATCTCAAGTGGTTGCAGTTTTGATACTCTGAAGTCTGCTGGCTTCAACTGGCATGTTCTCTGCCACTGTAAGCACATGTTGTCTGACATCTTCTTCCATTGTACTGTCAGAGTCTGATGTATAAGCCCTGGACAATGTGTCTGCTATGACTAACTAGAGGATCGCTCGCAAAAAAAAGATAATGTTTTTGCATAGCAAAAACAAAGCGTCCCGAAAAGGATATAAAGGTGAGTGGTAAAGTATTAAGAAAATGCTTCGTTTCTAGCCTTATACTGTTGTGGTAACCAAAGTCAGCGCAGTCTGCTCTATCTAGCACGGTTTTCAAGATACAAGCATTTTTGTGTTTTGCAAAAAATTAAAAAATTCAAAATGTCCACTATATTTGGCGAGACAAAAATATTTTGAAAATTGGCATGGCTACTCTGCAGAGATACCCAGCAGGTCAAAAATTTTGTTGAGTTTGCTCCATATAGCACGGTTTTCGAGATATAAGCATTTTTGTGTTTTGCAAAAACTTTGAAAATTCAAAATGGCCACTATTTTTGGGGAGACAAAAATTTTTGTCAAGACCACTGCCGCGGTGTGTATCTCCCGCCGAGCATTAAAGCAGAAGAAATAGCTTTTCCGAGATATTCACAATTTTTCATTTTCGTTTGTGAAAGCTCTTCCAAAAGTAGGTGAATGAGTTATTTGAGAAAAATTGGCTATCTGCAATACTATTAAGAGATAATTCGCATTTACTCATTTTGAGTAGGTGAGTAATTAGCTATGGATCTGAAACTTCACCATGTGAAAGCTCTGCCAAAAGTAGGTGAATGAGTTATTTGAGAAAAATTGGCTATCTGCAATACTTTTAGAGATAATTCACATTTACCCATTTTGAGTAGGTGAATAATTAGCTATGGGTCTGAAACTTCACCAAGTGAAAGCTCTGCCAAAAGTAGGTGAATGAGTTATTTGAGAAAAATTGGCTCTCTGCAATACTTTTAGAGATAATTCGCATTTACTCATTTTGAGTAGGTGAGTAATTAGCTATGGGTGTGAAACTTCACAGAGTGAAAGCTCTCCCAAAAGTAGGTGAATGAGTTATTTGAGAAAAATTGGCTATCTGCAATACTTTTAGAGATAATTCACATTTACTCATTTTGAGTAGGTGAATAATTAGCTATGGGTCTGAAACTTCACCAAGTGGAAGCTCTGCCAAAAGTAGGTGAATGAGTTATTTGAGAAAAATTGGCTCTCTGCAATACTTTTAGAGATAATTCGCATTTACTCATTTTGAGTAGGTGAGTAATTAGCTATGGGTGTGAAACTTCACAGAGTGAAAGCTCTCCCAAAAGTAGGTGAATGAGTTATTTGAGAAAAATTGGTTATCTGCAATACTTTTAGAGATAATTCGCATTTACTCATTTTGAGTAGGTGAGTAATTAGCTATGGGTCTGAAACTTCACCAAGTGAAAGCTCTGGCAAAAGTAGGTGAATGAGTTATTTGAGAAAAATTGGCTCTCTGCAATACTTTTAGAGATAATTTGCATTTACTCATTTGAGTAGGTGAGTAATTAGCTATGGGTCTGAAACTTCACAGAGTGAAAGCTCTCCTAAAAGTAGGTGAATGAGTTATTTGAGAAAAATTGGCTATCTGCAATACTTTTAGAGATAATTCGCATTTACTCATTTTGAGTAGGTGAGTAATTAGCTATGGGTCTGAAACTTCACCATGTGAAAGCTCTCCCACAAGTAGATGAATGAGTTATTTGATAAAAACTGGGTATCCGCAATACTTTTACAGATAATTAGCATTTACTCATTTTGTGTAGGTAAATAATTAGCTATGGGTCTGAAACTTCACCATGTGAAAGCTCTCCCAAAAGTAGGTGAATGAGTTATTTGAGAAAAATTGGCTATCTGCAATACTTTTACAGATAATTCGCATTTACTCATTTTGAGTAGGTGAGTAATCATCTACGGGTCTGAAACTTCACCATGTGAAAGCTCTTCCAAAAGTAGGTGAATGAGTTATTTGAGAATAATTGGGTATCCACAATAGTTTTTGAGATAATTAGCATTTACTCATTTTGAGTAGGTGAGTAATTAGCTACGGGTCTGAAACTTCACCAAGTGAAAGCTCTTCTAAAAGTAGGTGAATGAGTTATTTGAGAAAAATTGGCTATCTGCAATACTTTTAGAGGTAATTCGCATTTACTCATTTTGAGTAGGTGAGCAATTAGCTATGGGTCTGAAACTTCACCAAGTGAAAGCTCTTTGGGATAGCTGCTTTGCAGAGATACCCTGAAGATCAAAAATTTCGTCGAAATCGCTCTATGTAGCACGGTTTTCGAAATATTAGCATTTTTGTGTTTTGCAATTTTTGCGCAAAAATTTGAAAATTCAAAATGGCCGCCATTTTTGGCAAGATAAAATTTTTTTGAAAATTGGCATGGCTACTCTGCAGAGATACCCTGTGGGTCAAAAATTTCGTCGAAATCGCTCTATCTAGCACGGTTTTCGAGATATAAGCATTTTTATGTTTTGCAATTTTGCGAAAAATTCGAAAATTCAAATTGACCGCCATTTTTGGCGAGATAAAATTTTTTTGAAAATTGGCATGGCTACTCTGCAGAGATACCCTGTGGGTCAAAAAATTCGTCAAAATCGCTCTATCTAGCAGGATTTTCGAGATATAAGCATTTTTATGTTTTGCAATTTTTGCGAAAAATTCAAAATGGCTGCCATTTTTGGCGAGACAAAAATTTTTTCAAAATTGGGATAACTACTCTGCAGACATACCCTGTGGGTCAAAAATTTCGTCGAAATCGCTCTATCTAGCACGGTTTTCGAGATATAAGCATTTTTGTGTTTTGCAATTTTTGCGAAAATTTCGAAAATTCAAAATGGCCGCCATTTTGGGCGAGACAAAAATTTTTTGAAAATTGGGAAAACTACTCCGCAGCCATACCCTGTGGGTCAAAAATTTCGTTGAAATCGCTCTGTCTAGCACGGTTTTCGAGATATAAGCATTTTTGTGTTTTCCTTATTTGGAAAATTCGTAATGATTAATTAATCATTAATTACTCGGCCATTTCTTGACCAATCAATGCCAAAATCTAATGATTTCCAGATTTTAATAGAATGAATGTATTTGCCAAGTTTCAGGTGAATTGATAAAATTCCTTTCAAGTTATCATCCGGACAAGCTTCCCCATCGAAAAAAGACATTTTTGGTCATGTGACCTCTCTGATTGGTTGAAATGTCACTGCAGCATATTCAAAAAAATTCCCCAAGGCTACTGCCTAAACCTGCCAAATTTGAAAAGAATCCACCTAACGGTTACAGAGTTATAAGGAAAACAAAATGCGGAGCCGGCGGAGCCTGAAGGTCTCCCATACACAAACAAGCGTCCCTTGCGGGACGCTTAATTCCTTTCTTGGTTTGTACTTCAATGAGAAGTTGTACCATTGTAGTCTTAACAGCATCCTTTGTAATCTGGGAGGTGCTGCACTCAGGTTTTTCATCATTATCATTTCCAGTGGACGGTGGTGACTTTCAACTGTCACACTTTGCCCACATATCAACTAGTGGAATCTTTCCATGGCAAAAACTACAGCCAACAGTTCTTTTTCTATTTGGCCATATCTAACTTCTGCATCATTGACCTGGATGCGAATACAATGGGCTTATCATCTTGAAGAAGGACTGCCCCAAGCCCAGATTTTGAAGCGTCACAACTTACAGTTACTGGTTTCTTCACATCATAGTATGTGAGAATTGGTTCCTTGCTTAATATGTCCACAATCTGGCTAAATGCTCTCTCTTGTGGTTCCATCCACATGAACTCTAAATCTTTCTTCAGCTGTTTTCGTATGGGTTCTGGTCTGTCCTCCGCTGGATCTAATTCAGACTGTGTCATTGCCAGATGACCCACCCTGGACTATACAGAAACCTCACATAGACTTATATCTCACACATCAAAAGAAACATCTTGGTGATGATTGTATGTTTCAAAGTCTATTTGCTGAGTTAAGAAGCTATTACTCTGACTATAGGGCTATATATACTGATGGATCGAAAACAGAAAATAGGGTTGCTGCAGCTGCTACATCTGATGGCCTCAGTGCCCAGGTCAGACTTCCTGGCAATGCTAGCATATTCACAGCTGAATTACAGGCTCTGAAAATGGCTTTTAATATAGTTAAAAATTGTGATGAGGATCGTTTTATCATATTTTGTGACTCTTTATCTAGTCTTCAAGCTCTTGATAGCAACAACTGTGATCATCCTTTTATTCAAGATATTTTAAAGCTTTTTAATGATTGTTGTTCAGTAAATAAGAAAGTTGTTTTAGCTTGGGTTCCTAGTCATGTAGGCATAAAGGGCAATGAAAAAGCAGATGAGCTTGCCAAACAGGCCTTGAATTTTAATGTTTTAGACTTGAAAGTCCCCTATACAGACTTGAAAGTAAATGTAAATAGTGTTTTTAAACAGAAGTGGCAAGCTCAATGGAATGCGTGTCCTGATAATAAACTATTCCAAATAAACCCTACTGTTGGAGATTTTTATGTTTGGACGGATTTATCTCGTAGGGAAGAAATAGTTATAACACGAGCCCGTATAGGACACACTTATTTCACCCATAGTTATCTGTTGAAAGGTGAAGATATGCCCTGGTGCATTCCATGTCATTGTCCTGATACAGTGAAACACATATTACTAGACTGTATCGACCTACGTGACACAAGAATTAAATACTATAGAAACATAAATAATTTAAAAGACTTACTATATGGAAACATTAAAGTTATATGCAATTATTTAAAAGAATGTGGATTATTTTATAAATTTTAGCAATCTAATTTATTTTGTATTGTCGTAATTTTTGTTAAGTTATTGTGTGTTTTCTAGTTTTCTTGTTTTGTCTGTGATATATATATATCTATTTTGTGTAGTCTAGTCGTATTTGTATTCTATTGTATTATGATATATTTTATATTTTCCATTTTCTATGTTATTTTTACTTTCCTTATCTAGTCATTTGTTTTGGTTTTTTGACCAGTAAAGTGTATTGTATTTCTATTGATTGTTTTTTGTATAGTTCTCCATTTTACTTGTATTTATTGATGTTGTATATATTTTAGTTAATGTTCTTATTAGTTTTAATGGTGCTGTATGACACCAAGGTGTTGAAGCACCAAAATTTTTTAACTTAACTTAACTTAATCGTATGGGTTCTGTGATAGAAGACATGTTTGGCAGGAATTTTGCACTCACCCAATATGCTTCATCCTATATTCCGCCTGTAATTTTATCAGCAGACAATCAATGGATTCATGTTTCATAATGCATGTGTGTAGAGATCTTACATGAAAAGATTACTGTTGAAAAACAAATTTGTGTTACATAATCCTGAAAAACAATCACAGTAGGCAGGTTATTTCAGTTGGTTGTACACCACAGGGTCTAAGTATTTGTACAGTATTTTCTCTCAGTAGATTGTTCTCTCTCGCACCTGAATGTTTTTTTTTCTAAAAATATTTATACTTCATGGAAAGACTCAATTAATAAACTGACTTGTTTCACAAAGTGCATATCTAAGTTATTTGTATATTTGTGCATTTAATTTGTAGTTAAAGATGAATACTACTTACCTCAAACTTGTTACCAAGACTATTAATTTTACTCAGAATTACATGCATTTATGAAGCACTCATCAAATAAATTTTTTTTTTTTTACCAAAAAAAAAACAAAACAACTAAATGCAACAGCTAGCTACTATTAATGATAAAATTCACATAAAACATGTACCTTTGGAAAAGTACCATATGCATATACCAACATACTGAAAAGTACCATATGCATCTACCACCATATGGAAAATACCATATGCATCTACCAACATACTGATCATTCCTAGAAATGATCTTGCGTCTGTAACTGACGAAAAAGGTTCAGCATACTTTGTTCTTGGAATCCAGTTTGATAAAAAAAAATCAATTTCTCCTTTTCCAAACTTGCATTTGCTTTTGTTTATTTTCAGACCCTTATCTCGGAAATGTTGTAAAACCAGTCAAAGGGTTTTTGAATGTTCCCCATCTGAGATTTTGAGAATGTCATTATGTCGTCAATAACATTCAGGACACCTGGTATCCCCTCCAGGCTTTGGGTGCTCGTTTCTGGAATATTTCTCTAGCACAGCTGATTTGAAAGTTTAATCATTTGTAGCATCGTAGGCCTATGTCAGCACTAAAAGAAATAAGCAGTCTAGATTCTACATCAAATTTCAACTGATAGTAGTCCAACTAGAAAGCATTTGTAAAGTGAAGATTTCTGCAGGGGCCACTTCAAAATTTGAATGAAAACACTTCTTCCTTTGACAGATTCTAACATCATAAAATCGCAAAGAAGTCTTAACTGATTTCTCAAGTAATTACCAATAGATATGAATGCAAACATAAATATAACATCAAGACAGTTAAGGTAAAGATCCAGATACAGAATTCTGAAACACTAAATAAAACATTTGCTCGTTTGAGATCTTTAAATGCAGGCTTCCCTTTTGTTCCATTCCAGTTGAACTTGAGTGCCAATTTGTTGGTCCATCACTTTCCGCAAAATCCGCCAAACAGTTTCCTTCACAGTTTGTTCACCATATTCTCACAAATATTTCACCTGAAAATATTTTTAATACACTTCAACACAGCCCTTGAAAATAACGATCAAGCTTGATTCAAATTATGAAATTCTACAGCAAAGATTAAGATTAAGCAGAATTAGTAAAAGTAAAAATTTTAAATTTTAACTTTTGCCCTTAAAATGGACACACAAAGTTTTAAAACAGTTTTAAAAGCTTTCCCTGATAGTATTATCAGTTACATCGGTTTTTCAACAGCACAAGTGATTGTGTAACTAGCAGATTTACAGGTGGAGAAACTGGTAAATAACAGTTCTGCATCTTTTGTCGGGGGATATAAATACCATCTCAACCACTGCACCATCAAGGCCTCTTACGCAGTGATGTTACTGTTTGTAGCTGTATATGATTTACAGAATTGGTTATGAACCTCTCAGTCATAATAACTTACAACTGTTACATTGTTTCTTTATTGTCCAGCTTTTCATCTAACTCGTGCTCTCCATGTCTATCAATGCAAACTGGATATCTGATGAAAGAGTAGGAAGTTCTGTATCCTGGGTAACTGCTGTTACAAGTATCATTCTTAGAAGTTCTTCTTGGATACTTTCAAGAATTGTAAATATTTGTATGCCTCGTGCTGAAAATAATTAACAAGAAGGCTTAGAAATTCTGTAAACTTAGCAAACAACTTACACATCATGTTCTTACTGGCACTAAAACTTACCCACAAGAGCTGAGTACACATGTTTATCTCTCAATATGTTATAATCCACCTACATAAATTTACAGACTTCAAGATATTCTATGCATTGGCAGAACTTAATAAATCTCTTTCCTCATCCTTATTACTTGCTGAAGCTTTACACTGTTATAATGAAGTAGTGATTATATTTAACTGTAACAGATAAAGAATATATTAATCAAAGTTAATATTCTTTATGTTATGCCTTTTTTGACCTTTTTGCAGAAAAACTATTTTTACAGGATTCAGCAAATGTGGTGTTTGTGTTAATTTAGCTACAATATGCTCCCATCCAAAAAAAATGACTTTTAAGGTCACCATATTTATCTAAATGACTCACTTTCACTACAGTTGGGTTTATCACAACATATTCAGGTTTACACTTATTGTTAATATCTATACAAAATAACCTGTTTTTGTCAGTAATCATTTTCTTTCCTTTCAGTCTATTAACCCTTTCACATACAGTCTTTTCTGAAAGTTACTTTACTGAACATTTTTACCTTGATCAATTCGTGGCCTCTTTGGAGTGTCAGGTGACAAATCTGGCTGTGATACATCAAGTGAGTCTACCTGCATTCCGCTTCTTTTGGGTGTTTTATCCTGACTTGTGCTTTATCATTATCTTTGGATGAAAAATGCCCTATCCTTGTAGGTGGCACAAACCAGTCTCTTTGGCAATGACATTTCATCTTCACTGTCAGAAGATAGAAGTCTTTGTGAAACTCAGAAATTTTTAAACATAAAAAACATATAAGACATCAGTGCCCCTCACTGGGATTGAATCTGATCTTAAGTAGCACAGATCAGTACAATTTTTAGTTGAATCTTTGATTCGATTTATGTACTGAGTTGCAGCTTAGATTTCAAATGGGCTGCTTAGGCCTTTAAATATCAAAATTCTGCATAATATTTTAAGGTGTATAGTATACACTCAGCCATTTAGTTTTTTGTTTTATGTATTATTAAGGATGTATTTTATAAAATAAAAAGCCGGTCTAGCAATACTTCCACTTTATATAAGGTCCTGTATGTAATACAATCTATTGTCTTCGCTATTGTTATTGTAGAGCCAAATGAGTCTTTTTAACGGTTCTGTCTGTTGGTTTCAAAACATGGAAATGTATGCGCAGTCAGTGTAAATGTAAAATGGTCATCTGCACATCACCAATAAAGTACATATTCGTCCGTCTACTGGTTTATCGTGCAGTCACTGTTAATGTGAAATCATCATCTGCACATCATAGAAGTTACCACGTGACTTCATTCATTCATCAAACATGACGATTAATTTACAAAGTTGGCATGAGTGGGGATGCGCTGGCAATGATTTTGTACTAACATTGACTGTGAGACACTTAAGGGTTACATTTTCAACATTTACAACATGGAAGTTTGTGAGTTAATTTGCATTCTACATGTTTACCACTGTTTATTTCTGTTTCTATCAAACCTTATCTATGACTTAATAATTGCAAATATGTTATTTCCTCTACAGTATCCCTCTAATTTAAGAACCTGTTAGTTGTAAAGTCTTCTAAAATCAGCCTCTAAAATAGGTAGAAAAATGAATGGATCCAATTTTACAAGAGGTTTATCCCATTTTTCATAACAAATATACGTATTGTATACCATGGATATTTCAAAGCAATGCATTTCGCTATTTTAACCGGAATCAATAAATATTTTATAAAAATACTTACAGTTTTCTTTTGTAAAATATCAATACACGCTTTATTATATAAACCAGTTTGCTAATATTATAATATCCACACTTCAAATTTAAAATATGTCTTCTCCTTTCAAATTCAATATTCAAACAGCGCAGTTACACAGATGATCCCAATATTTGTAAAGCTTTCACATCACGTTTCTGGTCACCACTGGTACCCAACACATACCACTACACAAATCTCTAAACATCTTTACAAGTGTTTTGCATATTGGGCGATAATAGAAGAGTTTTACAGATGTCAACACCCAGTGCTCTCCAAAGATTCAACTCTGTGGTTGGCAGAAAGCCAGCCACTGCACTCTTGTTTAAACTTCTGTACCAGTATTTATATGAAGGGAGTATAAACTAAGTAATTCATGGTGCTATGGCTATGTTAAAAACCTTGCTCTTTAACATATTTATGAAATTAAGAAAAAAATCCACAGAACCTTAATATATATCAGAAATACTACCTGCAAGAAATGCGGAATAAGTAACTCAGGGTTGAAACTCATAGGATGTAGTACTTTAATAGTAATTATATGCACAGGATATGAGAAAGACTCATTTTATATTCACAGAAGAAAATTCTAAAGAATTTTAAAATATCAGCAAATACTAACTTTGTTGTCGACTTGGTTGTGACTTCTTCATCTTACTGTAAATCTGAGATGACTTCAGACCTTCTTAGTCTCACCTTTGCCTCCTCATATGAACCTAGTTCAGTAATAATGTAACAATGAAACATTCTTTCAACATTAGTTTATTATTTATGTATAGTAAGGATAAGTAAATGTTTTTTACGGGATAAAATATAAATTTTTATGATAGCTTAGTTGATTTTGTTTATTTGGGGTTTAACGTCGCTTTCAACACTGTACAGGTCATATCACGACGGGTAGTTGGAAGGGCAGAGGAAACCAGTACATAGAGTTCGCTAGGGTTGTGTACTGTAAACTGCCGACCAACGGCAAGCAACTACCAGCTTTCCCACTTACGGCCATGACTGGGATCGATCCCCGGCCGCAGAGGTGGGAGGCGAGAGTGTTACCACTCTGCCACCGTGGCCCCGATAGCTTAGTTGAGTTTTTTGTTTAAAATTCATCAAATTTTGTCTTTTTTATTTGGCATATAAAAACCACAAGATACAGATATTTTTGGAAGACATTTACATGCACTTGTATACACTAATAGTATTTACAAACAAGAAATGAAATTCTGATTAGACTATTGAACTCTTTTCTACAATATTCCTAAAATTCCTCCATTCATACCATTTGGGAAGGTAACTAATGTGTTAAAATATGTGCAATATATGCATTTTGCTGAAAACAAAACAGATTTTCCTGTAGGCTATCACAATGTCGTATTTAACAAAAAAACCATTAAAACTGAATCTAGATTTATCATTCAGACCATTAAAGAAGCAACATCCACAAAGTATTGCAATGAGAAACCTACCAGTGTACAAATTCCTGACTTTGTACTTCTTCCAAGAGTCACCTGGCACTTCATTTTTCTGTACTGCATTGTTAACCCTTTGCTGTGACTTATATGAAGGCCACAGACAAACATCCTGCCCATGGAGCCAGCCATCTGGAACAACAGCCGTCTCTTTGTCTTCCAAGAATACTGCGATATGATATAGTCTGTTTATCTAAAAATTATATATTTTTGAAACAGAACTTTTTCCAGCAATTACTTAAAATCTTACGGTACCATGGCAGGATACAATCTAAAGCATTAGAACTCTAAATAGAAATTTGCTTGGATGCACTCTGGGATAAGGTATAACACAAAAATTGTCTGCAGGTTCTGCATGTTATTGAAACTGCCAAATGTAGCAGGACCCAGCTGTTGTTTTGTTAGATGCACAACTTAATTTTGCTTATAATCAGTTGCACAGTAATTGAGACACTGTCTTAAAATTGCAAAACCTAATTCTGTTGCTACGAGGAGTTTAAAGTAATCTTAATGTAAGGCACTTATCTAAGGTCAGTTACAATGAAAAGGAAAATTCAAAAAAACTTCACCTGCGAAATGTTGTTGAACAGTTCTAGAACTTTCTGAAACCGTTCTAAGACTGTTGTAGAACAAGGTTAAAAAAAGTTCAACATAAGTTCAACATTTAGTTTTAGAACGTTTTGCAATGTGTGAGAACGGAAAATGGCACACTTTGGCTGTTCAACATCGTTCCACAAGATTTGAGAAATATCTATAACTGTGGGTTCAACACAGTTCAACATAATAGCAGGTTCAACAAAGTTTTAGAATGTTCTGTAAGAAAATGTTCTACATCTGTGTGATATCTAGAACTATTGTTCAACAGAGTTCAACACACTAGCTTACAGGGGCCGGATTCACGAAAGGTCTCAAGTCTTAGCCAAATCTCAGCTGAGCCTTTGCTTAAATCTGAGATTTTTGTCTCAGCTGAGATTCTGCTTAAGTTGAGATTCACGAAAGGAATCTCAGCTGAGACCAAAATCTCAGCCAAGTTTTGAGTCTGGACCAGTCAAAAATGATGCAACATTTTGTTGAGATTAGTGGAAAGTATACACATTTATAGTTTACCACTCTACCATATATACTCACATTTTAGAATATATTTTCAGTCAAGCAAAACATTGTCTTTTTACTATAATTTATACTGACATTCAAAAGAACTGATTATAACAGCAAAACAAGCCACTTATGTAAATTTGTAATGTAAATGTTTACTGTTGTTTTTGTACAAACTCTTAATATATATTCATATTTTGTGTTACAAGTTAAATAATATGTCATACTTCACTATTTTCATTTTGTTTTGTGACTTTTTATTACACATACTCTATTTTATGAAAGCTTAAGTCATCCCCTAGGCAGTCTTAGATTTGAGACCAAATCTGAGAAAAATCTAAGAAAAATCTTAGATTTGAGACCAGAATCTCAGATTTGAGATTTGAGACCTTTCATGAATCCCGCCCCAGGAGGTTCAACAAAGTTTTAAAATGTTCTGTAAGAAAATGTGCTACAACTGTTTGTTATCTATAACTATTGTTCAACAGAGTTCAACACATTGCCTTACAGGAGGTTCAACAAAGTTTAAGAATGTTCTGTTACATCAAATTTCCACAGTGTGGACATGGACTACTGACTAATATTATTAGTATTTGTCTTTGTTACTGCTTTGTTGCACCTTAGAGATTAAGCAGTAAAAAGTTATAAAAGTTATAGATTTGATAAGAGTCAACAGAATAAAATGTCATTAAGCTTGCAAGACTATCAAAAAGTTTTAGTCTATAATAAAAGATTTTACAATTATAAGATATCTAGCACTGTAAAAATGGTTGAATACAACTGAATTTATCCACTCAAATAAGACCATGAAATAATGTTTAACAATTTTTTTCTTTTAAAAATCAGGGTAATTTTGACTCTCAAACAACAACTAAGATCTATTCTTTTCTTTTATTGCTTTCAAAATAAACATATTTATTTTGATTTGTAACAAAAATATATTATCTCTAAATCAAGAACATAAACATTTTGAAAATTATAAATTACAATCTAAAATGCAGTCTACTCCTAAAAACTAAAATTTTTACACACACAATATCTCAATGTTTGTTCCTTTATCTTTTAACATTTGAGATCTCTTCTCAAAACTTTCTGGATATTTGGAAGTTTTTCCATAAATATTTTATGGTTCATTGTTGGACACTTGTCCAAAAAAAGTTTTTCCAGGAGCGCCATTTTTTCCTGATCCAATGGCAGTCTCGGGGTTTCCCCAGACATAGCACATTTCTTTCCTGAAATAGATCTTTTGGCCACTTTGAGCGCCAGGGTTTTCAGCACCTCTCGGTACTGTTGTTCACTATAATTCTTTACTGCATCCTGATATGCATTAGTGCCTCCAATGCCCTGCGTACCACCACCTGTTACTGCTGGTCCCTCCTGGAGTTTGGCTTCCAGCTTCTTATACTTGTCTCCAAGCTTTTTTTGCTTTGTACAATACTTCAGCAACTTCTCTTCAAACTCTTCAAATTTCCTGTTCATACTGGTAACAAAAAATCACTAGATTAACTTATTAATTATTTCTATCGTCATCACTGCAGTCTTTGTCTGATTCTTCATCTAATATGAAAACATTAAAATAGAATGTTAGTTAAAAGTCATTTAGACATTTGCTGTAGATAATGGGAAATACTGTTTTTTTCATCTTTGATAACTTATAACAAATAGCTGGTAGCACACAACCTGTCAAAATGGCCATTGATTAAAGGTTAAAGGTCACACTTAGATCTCACCATGATATTGCACTCCTACACTTCCTAAGCCTGACACATTTAAACATTTTCATCCTGGATAACAAGATATTGTCCAGGTACAATTTTTACAAGATCACAGGCCAAGATAAAATGAGGTCAGACCATGACATTGGTATTTCAAACTTGAGGCCCAAAGAGCATCTCTAGTTTTGAATTCTTTCACCTTCAAATTGGAGAGATCTGTTTTGAACATGGTTGGCAGGCACACCCTATCTATTCAGATGATGGATAAAAGCAATACCCCGCAGCCATTAATGGCTAAAGAGTGAAAAATATACAAACCTGTAAAACTAGTATGTACACAGCACTGAGTATAATATAACCTTATGTAATGATATATATTGTGCATGGATAAGACACTGTGATTTTAGTTATTTGCCTTTCTTTCTTTTAATTAGTTCTATAAACTAAGAAATCATTAATCATTTTAAAGTCTTGTCTGGATCTGTGACCATATCCAGCTACAATGGAATGGGCGATGACGCCAACACAGGAAAAAAAATAGCATCAGAGATGCACGTACCCCACAGCCTTAGGAAATATTGAGGGACACCAGAAGATAACAGAAAAGAAAAAAATCATGGTCACACAATGATGTTACACACCTATGCTCCCTCACCATTGTCCCTACCAAATATCAACATCCTACACCTTACGGCTTCCGAGATATGGCCCAGGCAAGATTTCTAAAGTCAAGGTCACTACGGCAAGGTCAAAGGTCAGGTCAAGGTCACACTATGACAATGCACACCTACACCCCCTAACTAATGTCCCTACCAAGTATCAACACCCGACCGTTTATAGTATCTGAGATACAGCCCGGACAAGATTTGCCCGCCGCCCAAAAACAATACCCCAAACCTTTTAAGGCTGTGGGGTAACTAGAGAATTGCATGTAAAAACAGAGATTGTTTTTGCAGGGGAAAAAAGATGCATCCCACAAATAAAAAACATGACTGCCTAATCCTTAGCATAATGCTTTCGTTAGAGCCATATTGGGCCAACATTTGTTGAAATTGTTCTATCTGGCAAGATTTTAGAGATAGAAGCAGTTTTGTTGTCTATATTTCTTACATTGCTCTTTAAGCTATCACCCGGACAAACACACCCATTGAAAAGACATATTTTTGGTTATGTGACTTCATGTGAACAATTTCCCAGTGCTACAGCATACATCTGTCAAATTTGAAAAAAAAAATCTACATAATAGCTCGCAGAGCCAGATTTTACTCTCATATACAAAAATCCCTTACTGGGCATTAAATTATATTCTGTGTATTAAGACATATGGCCTGCATGTTTGATAAACTTGAATTACCCTTTTTAATTCGTAGACATAATACAAAAGAGGCAGCCTCCAGCTACTAATCTTTGTGAACTGTTGCACTGCTCCAGAATGAAGGTCCTTGTGATTTACTAAGTGATTCGTCACCTGAAAAGATTATTGAATAAACCATAACATATAAAGTGAACAAACAGAATAAAATGTCATTAAGCTTGCAAGACTATCAAAAAGTTTTAGTCTATAATAAAAGATTTTACAATTATAAGATATCTAGCACTGTAAAAATGGTTGAATACAACTGAATTTATCCACTCAAATAAGACCATGAAATAATGTTTAACAATTTTTTTCTTTTAAAAATCAGGGTAATTTTGACTCTCAAACAACAACTAAGATCTATTCTTTTCTTTTATTGCTTTCAAAATAAACATATTTATTTTAAAAATTATAAATTACAATCTAAAATGCAGTCTACTCCTAAAAACTAAAATTTTTACACACATAATATCTCAATGTTTGTTCCTTTATCTTTTAACATTTGAGATCTCTTCTCAAAACTTTCTGGATATTTGGAAGTTTTTCCATAAATATTTTATGGTTCATTGTTGGACACTTGTCCAAAAAAAGTTTTTCCAGGAGCGCCATTTTTTCCTGATCCAATGGCAGTCTCGGGGTTTCCCCCCATCAGAGATGCACGTACACCACTGCCTTAGGAAATATTGAGGGACACCAGAAGATAACAGAAAAGAAAAAAATCATGGTCACACAATGATGTTACACACCTATGCTCCCTCACCATTGTCCCTACCAAATATCAACATCCTACACCTTACGGCTTCCGAGATATGGCCCAGGCAAGATTTCTAAAGTCAAGGTCACTACGGCAAGGTCAAAGGTCAGGTCAAGGTCACACTATGACAATGCACACCTACACCCCCTAACTAATGTCCCTACCAAGTATCGCCCCCTGTGGGTCCGGGGATGTAGAATAGGCCCAACGTATCCTCCTGCGTGTCATAAGAGGCGACTAATTGGGGGCAGCCTGTTTGCCGTGGGTTGCAATCCGTGTCAGTGGAAGAGAGGATCCTGGCTGTTGAGCCAATTCTTTGTTGCGGCATTGAGGAGGCAATACACAGCTTTGGCCTCAATTTCACTTAGTCGGAAGGTTAAGATGGCCTGGCTTAATCAATCGGCTGGTAGTGCCAAGCCCTAGTGCTCCAAATTAGTTATGGCTTGTTGTTTCTAATGGTTTATACTGTTGTACTTGATTGTTGTATTCTGCTGGTGTTTGGTTTGTGCTTTTGTTTGGAGTATCTAGAAGGCGGCTGCTTAACAGGTCAATCAAGGTTCATGTCTGTGTTCTTTGAGTATATTGCTGATGTATCTCTGATATCAGTGTGCAGGGCTCAGCTCCACACTATTATGGTATCCCCTTGTTGGGCTCGAAGGGTGGGTGGAGAGCATTGGCAACGAATAACCACTACAATATCATGGCTACACAAAATTCCCAACTGACTGATAGAAAAAGGATTAGAACTTCGCCTGAACTCATGATTACGAACTCGGATTCCGCGCAGATTTGTACATGGCCACGATTCCTACTAGTAAAAGGAACAGACAATGAGAGACCTTTGTCAAAACTGTCACCATTTGCTGTAAGATAAGATAAGATATTTAAAATTTTTAGTGCAACAACACTAATGTGTTATACTGCACTATAAAAACTACTATAAATACCTTAACTAATATTCACAAACATATATATACAAATGATTAAAAAGTAGCAAAAATTCCAAACAAAAAAACAAGATTATACAAAATGACTAGAATAAACACCATTTGCTGTAAACAAGGCCATTGTTGCTGTACTTGGGTCTGATCCCTTTAATATAAAGAAATTAAGGAATGGAGACATCTTGATTGAAGTAGACAGAGAAAGTCAAAGCAGCAAACTGTTGAAAACGACTAAATTGAGCTTGACCATGGACAATGTGATCCCAATCAGTGTATCTCCTCACTATAGTTTAAACACAAAAAAGGAGTCATTAGATGTCCAGACATAAAAGACTGCACTGATGAAGAAATACTTGAAGGCCTAAAGGATGAGGGTGTCATCAAACTGGACAGGATAACTGTATTCAGAGATGGATTTAGGAAGCAAACAGGAACTTTTATATTGACATTTCAAAGCCAGACCTTACCAAAATATATCAGGGTGGGCTACTACAGGGTGGCTGTGTCACAGTTTATTCCTAATCCAATGAGATGTTATAAATGTCAGAAATTTGGCCACACTAAGTTCAACTGCAGGAAAAATGAGGTTTGCAATAAATGTGGGCAAGAAGATCACAATGACTCCCAGGAATGCAAAAATGAACCAAAATGTGTTAATTGCCAAGGAAATCATACATCAAATGACAAGACATGTCCAAAATGGAAAGAAGAGAAAGAAATACAGAGAATAAAAACTGAAAGAGGAATTTCCTACACAGAAGCCAAGAGGCAAATGGACATATTCAATTCAGTGAAGACAACCTATGCCCAAGCAGCTGCAGCAACCAAACCTGTAGTGAAAACTGTGAATGTAGAAACTCAAACAGAAATGACTTGGCCAGATGGTTCAAAACAACCAAAAAAGTGTGCAGTTGAAAAACAGACAACTAAAGAGAGCAAAACAAGTACTTCCAGTCAGACAAGTGCGTCTCAAAATGACCCCATCAAATTGAAAATTAGCCAAAGTAAAGTATATTTGACTAAACAACATAAGGGATCTAATGACCCAATTGTACAGTACAACAAATATGATGCTTTGAGTGACAGTGAAATGAGTTGCGAAGAATCCCCAATCACAAATTCACAAGGGCGGAGTGGGAATAAAAGTGTAAATAATGGAACCAAGCACAAATAAAAGTATACTACAGTGGAACTGTCGTGGCTTTAGGCCAAACTTTGAAGAAATTAAAAATTTAATTTCCAATTTTAAACCCTACATTTTAGCATTACAGGAAACACATTTAAAAGATACAGATAATGTAAATATTAGAGGATTTGATCATTACTTTAAAACATGTGTGTCAGAAGTAGATGGGAGAGCCACTGGTGGCTGCTCTATTTTTGTTAAAAAAGGGATACCCCATGAGGTACTTGAGTTAGATACAGAACTGCAGGCAGTTGCTGTAAAAGTATCTCTACATAAAACCATAACTGTATGTAATGTATATATTCCACCACGTTTTAATGTAGCACAAAGTGATCTTGATAATCTAGTCAACCAGTTACCCGCACCTTTTCTATTTATTGGAGATTTTAATGCACATAGTGATTTATGGGGTTGTTCCTCATCTAATAGTTTAGGTAATAAAGTTGAACATCTTCTTGAATCCTCTAATATTTGTTTGCTTAATGATAAGTCACCTACCTATTTTCATCCTGCATCTGGTTCATTCACCTCAATAGACTTGTCTTTATGTTCTGCATCTGTTTTTCTTGATTTTGCATGGCAGGTCCATTCAGATCAGTGTGGTAGTGACCATTTTCCTATTTTAATTGATATAGTTAAGAGTATGCCTAAGGATAATGTTCCTCGTTGGAATCTTAAAAAGGCCGATTGGCCAAAATTCAAACTCCAGTGTTCTTTAGATATCAATAGGCATAGTTTTACTGACATAACAGAAAAGTTTCCTGCATTTTTAGATAAGTTAAATGATATAGCAAGGCAATGTGTGCCAAAGTCAACTGGACAGTCCACTGGTAGTTACAAACCATGGTTCAACAGTGAATGCAAAAAAGCTGTTAAAGCTCGTCAAAATGCAATGGATAAATGCCGTACAAATCCTACATCAGATAACATAAATGAATATAAAAGCTGTCGAGCTAATGCTCGTAAAGTAATTAAAGAAAGTAAAAGGAAATCATGGCATGAATATGTATCAAAACTAAATGTGAAGACACCTGCTAAGAAGGTATGGGAAATGATCAGGAAAATAAGTGGCAAACAAAGTAACACCACAATACACCATCTGGAAAATAATGATGGAACCAAGATAACAGAAAGAGTAGATATAGCAAATAGGTTGGCCCAAGAAATTAGCAAGAATTCCAGCAGCAACAATTACCGTACAAAGTTTCAAAAATATCAAGAGAATGCTGAAAAAGAACACCTGGATTTTGACACAGAAAACTCTGAAAACTACAATGTACAATTTACCATTAGAGAATTATGTGATGCTCTGAAAAAGTCTCATGACACAGCCACTGGTCCAGACGAGATCCATTATCAGCTGCTAAAACATCTACCAAGAGACTCACTTATGGTGTTACTTGATATATTTAATGATATATGGGCTTCAGCTGAAATTCCTGAATGCTGGAAAGAGGCCACTGTAATACCCATTCCTAAACCAGGCAAAGACTCAAAAAACCCGTCCAATTATCGCCCCATATCTCTGACGAGCTGTTTATGCAAAACCATGGAAAGAATGATTAATACCCGATTAGTTTGGTTCCTTGAGAAAAATAATATTTTAACAAAATATCAAAGTGGTTTTAGAAAAGGTCGAACTACAACAGACCAATTAATAAGACTTGAATCTTTTATTCGAGATTCCTTTTTAAAAGGCAACCATGTAGTCTCTGTATTTTTTGATTTAGAAAAAGCCTACGATACAGTATGGAAGTATGGTGTTATAAGAGATCTACAGAAAGTAGGCTTAAGAGGGCGAATGCCTATGTTTATTCAGAAGTTTTTAACCAACAGAGTTTTTAGAGTTCGTTTAGGATCTGTGTATAGCAATATATATGAACAAGAAATGGGTGTCCCTCAAGGCAGTATCTTATCTGTTACTCTATTTATTTTAAAGATCAACAGTATTGCTGATGTGATTCCAGGTAGCTTTGAAAAGTCTCTTTTTGTTGATGATTTCTCAATCACTTGTTCTTCTAGAAATATGGCTTCCATAGAAAGGCAACTTCAGTTGTGTTTGAATAAAGTAGAAAAATGGGCTGATGAAAATGGTTTTAAATTTTCTAAAACCAAAACTGTTTGCATGCATTTTTGTAATAAAAGAAAACTTCATCCAGACCCAACATTGACAATATATAATTCACAAATCCCTGTTGTTTCTCAAACTAAGTTCCTTGGTATTATATTTGACAGTAAACTGAATTTTAAGGCACACATTGACTATATTCGTCAGAAATGTGAAAAGGCCATGAACTTACTGAAAGTAGTTGCCAAAATGAATTGGGGAGCAGATAGAAGTGTTTTAATGAGACTTTATCGTTCATTTGTTCGTTCTAGATTGGAATATGGTTGTGCTGTTTTTAGTTCTGCTCGTAAGTCTTATCTCAAGAAATTGGAACCCATTCAAAACCAGGGCTTAAGAATATGCCTGGGAGCCTTCAGGACTTCTCCAATGCAAAGCTTGTATGTTGAGGCAAATGAACCACCCTTGTATTTAAGGTTTGATAAATTATGTATTCAGTATGCTTTGAAATTGAGAAGTAATCCTGATAATCCAGCTTATGATGTTGTTTTTAACCCCCAGTATTATGATCTGTATGACAAGAAACCATCTGCAATAAGGTCTTTTGGGCATCGTGTAGAGGAAAATTTGTCTGCTGTCTGTCCTCAGCTGGATTTAATTCAGACTGTGTCATTGCCAGATGACCCACCCTGGACTGTACAGAAGCCTCACATAGACTTGTATCTCGCCCATGAAAAGAAACATCTTGGTGATGATTGTCTTTTTCAAAGTCTATTTGCTGAGTTAAAAAGCTTTTACTCTGACCATAGGGCTATATATACTGATGGATCGAAAATAGAAAATAGGGTTGCTGCAGCTGCTACATGTAATAACCTCAGTGCCCAAGTCAGACTTCCTGGCAATGCTAGTATATTCACAGCTGAATTACAGGCTCTTAAAATGGCTTTTAATCTTGTAAAAAATTGTGATGGGGATCGTTTTATCATATTCACTGATTCTTTATCTAGTCTTCAAGCTCTTGATAGCAACAACTGTGATCATCCTTTTATTCAAGATATTTTAAAACTTTTTAATGATTGTTTGTTAGTGAATAAGAAAGTTGTTTTAGCTTGGGTTCCAAGTCACGTAGGCATAAAGGGCAATGAAAAAGCAGATGAGCTTGCCAAACAGGCCTTGAATTTTAATGTTTTAGACTTGAAAGTCCCCTATACAGACTTGAAAATGAATGTAAATAGTGTTTTTAAACAAAAGTGGCAAGCTCAATGGAATGCATGTCCTGATAACAAACTATTCCAAATAAACCCTACAGTAGGAGATTTTTATGTTTGGACGGGTTTATCTCGTAGGGAGGAAATAGTAATTACTCGAGCCCGTATAGGACACACCTATTTTACACACAGTTATCTGTTAAAAGGTGAAGATAAGCCCTGGTGCATTCCCTGTCATTGTCCTGATACAGTCAAGCATATACTATTAGACTGTATCGACCTACGTGATACTAGAATTAAGTATTATAGAAACATAAATTCAATGAAAAATTTATTTAATGAAAATATTTTTAAGGTTATAAATTATTTAAAAGAAGTTGGTTTGTTCAAAAAGTTTTAATTAATTTAAATTGTTCTTTGTTTTCATGTTAACTTATTCAGTAAAATCTAGTCTTGCATAATATTGTGATAGTTATATTGTGGTTTTAATTCATACTTTTTCTTGTTATGGTTTTCTAGTCTTTCTTTAAAATTATATTGTAATATTTAAACTCTTTCATTATTTCTATGTTTTATCTTTTTTGTTGTTGTTCTTTTTTACCTTTGTAGTATACTTATCTTTTGTGTTTTCTAGTCAACTTTTATGCTTTTGTGATTTGTTTTTTTCTCCAATCATTGTGTGTTTGTATATATTTGTTGGTTGTAAATATTAATTAGTATATTTATTATTTTAATGTAGTGCAGTATGACACATTTGTGTTTTTGCACTGAAATTTTAACTATCTATCTATCTATCTATCTATCCCTACCAAGTATCAACACCCGACCGTTTATAGTATCTGAGATACAGCCCGGACAAGATTTGCCCGCCGCCCAAAAACAATACCCCAAACCTTTTAAGGCTGTGGGGTAACTAGAGAATTGCATGTAAAAACAGAGATTGTTTTTGCAGGGGAAAAAAGATGCATCCCACAAATAAAAAACATGACTGCCTAATCCTTAGCATAATGCTTTCGTTAGAGCCATATTGGGCCAACATTTGTTGAAATTGTTCTATCTGGCAAGATTTTAGAGATAGAAGCAGTTTTGTTGTCTATATTTCTTACATTGCTCTTTAAGCTATCACCCGGACAAACACACCCATTGAAAAGACATATTTTTTGGTTATGTGACTTCATGTGAACAATTTCCCAGTGCTACAGCATACATCTGTCAAATTTGAAAAAAAAAATCTACATAATAGCTCGCAGAGCCAGATTTTACTCTCATATACAAAAATCCCTTACTGGGCATTAAATTATATTCTGTGTATTAAGACATATGGCCTGCATGTTTGATAAACTTGAATTACCCTTTTTAATTCGTAGACATAATACAAAAGAGGCAGCCTCCAGCTACTAATCTTTGTGAACTGTTGCACTGCTCCAGAATGAAGGTCCTTGTGATTTACTAAGTGATTCGTCACCTGAAAAGATTATTGAATAAACCATAACATATAAAGTGAACAAACAGAATAAAATGTCATTAAGCTTGCAAGACTATCAAAAAGTTTTAGTCTATAATAAAAGATTCTACAATTATAAGATATCTAGCACTGTAAAAATGGTTGAATACAACTGAATTTATCCACTCAAATAAGACCATGAAATAATGTTTAACAATTTTTTTCTTTTAAAAATCAGGGTAATTTTGACTCTCAAACAACAACTAAGATCTATTCTTTTCTTTTATTGCTTTCAAAATAAACATATTTATTTTGATTTGTAACAAAAATATATTATCTCTAAATCAAGAACATAAACATTTTGAAAATTATAAATTACAATCTAAAATGCAGTCTACTCCTAAAAACTAAAATTTTTACACACATAATATCTCAATGTTTGTTCCTTTATCTTTTAACATTTGAGATCTCTTCTCAAAACTTTCTGGATATTTGGAAGTTTTTCCATAAATATTTTATGGTTCATTGTTGGACACTTGTCCAAAAAAAGTTTTTCCAGGAGCGCCATTTTTTCCTGATCCAATGGCAGTCTCGGGGTTTCCCCAGACATAGCACATTTCTTTCCTGAAATAGGTCTTTTGGCCACTTTGAGCGCCAGGGTTTTCAGCACCTCTCGGTACTGTTGTTCACTATAATTCTTTACTGCATCCTGATATGCATTAGTGCCTCCAATGCCCTGCGTACCACCACCTGTTACTGCTGGTCCCTCCTGGAGTTTGGCTTCCAGTTTCTTATACTTGTCTCCAAGCTTTTTTTGCTTTGTACAATACTTCAGCAACTTCTCTTCAAACTCTTCAAATTTCCTGTTCATACTGGTAACAAAAAATCACTAGATTAACTTATTAATTATTTCTATCGTCATCACTGCAGTCTTTGTCTGATTCTTCATCTAATATGAAAACATTAAAATAGAATGTTAGTTAAAAGTCATTTAGACATTTGCTGTAGATAATGGGAAATACTGTTTTTTTCATCTTTGATAACTTATAACAAATAGCTGGTAGCCCACATCCTGTCAAAATGGCCATTGATTAAAGGTTAAAGGTCACACTTAGATCTCACCATGATATTGCACTCCTACACTTCCTAAGCCTGACACATTTAAACATTTTCATCCTGGATAACAAGATATTGTCCAGGTACAATTTTTACAAGATCACAGGCCAAGATAAAATGAGGTCAGACCATGACATTGGTATTTCAAACTTGAGGCCCAAAGAGCATCTCTAGTTTTGAATTCTTTCACCTTCAAATTGGAGAGATCTGTTTTGAACATGGTTGGCAGGCACACCCTATCTATTCAGATGATGGATAAAAGCAATACCCCGCAGCCATTAATGGCTAAAGAGTGAAAAATATACAAACCTGTAAAACTAGTATGTACACAGCACTGAGTATAATATAACCTTATGTAATGATATATATTGTGCATGGATAAGACACTGTGATTTTAGTTATTTGCCTTTCTTTCTTTTAATTAGTTCTATAAACTAAGAAATCATTAATCATTTTAAAGTCATGTCTGGATCTGTGACCATATCCAGCTACAATGGAATGGGCGATGACGCCAACACAGGAAAAAAAATAGCATCAGAGATGCACGTACCCCACAGCCTTAGGAAATATTGAGGGACACCAGAAGATAACAGAAAAGAAAAAAATCATGGTCACACAATGATGTTACACACCTATGCTCCCTCACCATTGTCCCTACCAAATATCAACATCCTACACCTTACGGCTTCCGAGATATGGCCCAGGCAAGATTTCTAAAGTCAAGGTCACTACGGCAAGGTCAAAGGTCAGGTCAAGGTCACACTATGACAATGCACACCTACACCCCCTAACTAATGTCCCTACCAAGTATCAACACCCGACCGTTTATAGTATCTGAGATACAGCCCGGACAAGATTTGCCCGCCGCCCAAAAACAATACCCCAAACCTTTTAAGGCTGTGGGGTAACTAGAGAATTGCATGTAAAAACAGAGATTGTTTTTGCAGGGGAAAAAAGATGCATCCCACAAATAAAAAACATGACTGCCTAATCCTTAGCATAATACTTTCGTTAGAGCCATATTGGGCCAACATTTGTTGAAATTGTTCTATCTGGCAAGATTTTAGAGATAGAAGCAGTTTTGTTGTCTATATTTCTTACATTGCTCTTTAAGCTATCACTCGGACAAACACACCCATTGAAAAGACATATTTTTGGTTATGTGACTTCATGTGAACAATTTCCCAGTGCTACAGCATACATCTGTCAAATTTGAAAAAAAAAAATCTACATAATAGCTCGCAGAGCCAGATTTTACTCTCATATACAAAAATCCCTTACTGGACATTAAATTATATTCTGTGTATTAAGACATATGGCCTGCATGTTTGATAAACTTGAATTACCCTTTTTAATTCGTAGACATAATACAAAAGAGGCAGCCTGCAGCTACTAACCTTCGTGAACTGTTGCACTGCTCCAGAATGAAGGTCCTTGTGATTTACTAAGTGATTCGTCACCTGAAAAGATTATTGAATAAACTATAACATATAAAGTGAACCAACAGTGTTCTAGCCTGTTCAAGTTTCTCAAAGAGAAGGGGGTTATACAACTAAATGCTATTGATATCAATTCTTCAAAAAAAATGATCCTATCACTCATTAACTGGTAAGCATTAATTATAAAAGAACAATTGAAATTTGATGACCAATCAAGTTTGCAGTAGCAATAATGCTGATAAACAAATAATGTAAAATAGAGGTACTGTGTATTCAAAGATATTTTAATACCGGTTCCAAGAGTAGTACAAGTCAGAAAGAAACAACCATAAGAGTGTAGACGTCATAACTCAAATTGTCAATCCAAGTTGATATTGATGAATGTGTATTACATAAAACATAAAAACATAAAAAATATGTCTACCAAACAAGTAACCTCTAAAAAATGTTCTAATTAGTATAGTAAAGAGCACAGTACATACCACAAAACGACTCAACATGGCAACGACTCTTAGTTATTAATATTACAACGTCTGAAACAAATAACAAAATAGAACAGCTGCAAGCACCTTTAAACTACAAACCACAGCAGTACATGAAAACCAACAAATACCACTAGTAAAAAAAAAATTTAAGAAATAGCTATTCAGAAGTAAACATTATTCAACGTTTGAATGTAATTGTACTCACACACATAAACACATGTACTGTAATATATATAACTTCTGAAATAACGTGTGTGGAAGGCAACCTTAAGTTCCATACCAGAAACAATAACGTCTGACAGTACCTTTAATGCCAAAAAAGTAAAAGTAAGTCTTTATGAAATAGTACATGAAATATATCCATTGTAACACATTAACAAACACAGTACTAATTAAAAACTGTAAAATATGTGCCTGTACAAGAACAATATTATTATGAAACAACTTGTCAATATAGCATCAGAACTGTTAAGCAGATCCATGTGAAAGTGCTTTAAGAGATAACAGTGTTTTTGTTTTGGTTATGGAAACACACCTCAGTGACTAGGACTTCATCACTGGAAACTTTTCAGGTGCAGATGAGCACTGCAAAGAAATGTACTGAACTATATGTAATATGAAGAAAAACAAAAAAAAATTGTGAAATATAATGATAAAGCACTACCACGAAAGGCAAAAAAAACCCACATAGTTCTTGTGTATAAACACAGAATATGCACACAGAATTGTTGCATTAAATCAAAACACTGTTGGATTGTAAATAATGTGAGTGAACAGCACTCTATACAGAAAGTTTTAACAAATAAATTTTGGGGTTGTTGTATACAACTTTTTCAATGGAAGTGGTAGTAGGCTTTAGTTGGTGGTGGGGTTGGCTTCCAATCTGGAAATTAAGAGCTTCAACAGTTGTTTCAACCCTTTGTGGTGGATTAGTGAAAGTAGTCTCAGCATGTGGTTGATTGTGCAGGATGGAGTAGTCAGGAGGAGCAGATGTTTGTGGAGCATACTGCATGGAATTCCACCAGGTTTTTGGGGAAGCTACATGTTGCTGTGAGGAAGTGCTACATTGTGGTGTTTGAGATGGCAGCATAAGATGGTTTTGGTGTGACATGCGGTTTGGGTGACATTAACAAGCCATCTTGTTCAAGAAATATAGCACAAGCCATCCATCTGTTTAGGGGTCTAGCTAAGTCAGTAGCTATATATGGGAAATATAGAAATATTGCTTGATAATTTGTTGTTCATTACCTTGGTAAAGAATAGGGGTTGTCTGAAACGGGAGGTCCACTCTATAGTAAAGGCATGGAACTACTTAAGTTAACCCCGGCGAAATGATGATGAACAGTTCCTGAAAGTTCTGTTCCTTGCGTGACCAAGTTCCGGAACTAGGTTCACGAACTGGCGCCAAAAGTTCAGAATTAAAATTCAGGACAGTTCTGTAGATGACATGAACATGGAATGGCCACTTTATTATGGCATCAAAACTGGCATTTATCAAGTTCCCAAACAATCCAGAATTGTTCAAGCTTTACAATTTTGTGATAGTTCCAGGACTATCTTTAACTTTTGTGAACTGCTGAATTCAATTGAAGTTAATTATTGCATTTAAGTTTGCCACTTATTGAGCTCCTCAACAGTCCAAAACTGTTCAGGCTTTGGAATCAGTTCTGAGACTTAGATTTATTTGTTGTTTTACGTCGCGTTCAACAGCCAGGGTCATATTGCGATGGGTAGTTTTACAGGTGGAGGAAGCCAGTGCATACTGCACTGCAAACCACCGGGCATCAGCAAGTAACTACCAACTTTCCAACATGAAGCGCCTGGCCCGAGATTCGAACCGGCGGACTCAGAGGTTGGAGGCGAGAACTCTAGTTGTGAGACTATCTTTAACTTTTGTGAACTGCTAAATATTATTATTGGAAATTGTGTTGTGCCATCAAATCACAGCTTGTGTCAAAGTTCCTGAAAACTCCAGAACTGTTCCCCTTTAATATTCAGTGATATTACTTAGTTTCTAGCAGGGTACTGTAAAATGAGAAATGTTCGCAGCTATTAATGTTCGTGGTTTTCCCTTTAAAATTAAATTGGCACTATTAAAGTTTGTTGATTTGTTTTACTAATACCAGACACTGTGTGGTTAATCTCCTGAAATATATTCTAAGATATAAGAACATAGATATTTTCATTGTGTCATTTATGTATACCTGTATAAAATACAATTTGGTATAATTGAACTGAAAATACTTTTATACATGCTACTAATGTATGTACTAGTATACTTATAATTATAGCAGCAGTGTTCACAACAATGAATTTAAATACTGTACCTAGACTAATACTGTCCACAAAATGTCAACTGAAGTTCTAAAAAGTAACTACTAGTATACTTATAACTATAGCAACAGTGTTCACAATTCTGAATTCTAATACTTTGACTAACACTGTCTACAAATTGTCAGCTGAAGACCTAAAGAAGTAACTACTAGTATACTTATAACTATAGCAGCATTGTTCGCAAGTATGAATTTTAATACTTTAATACTGTTTAATTTTCAACTAATGTTTTCTTAAATTTTAAATCGTCAGTACAACAAAACAAAACTTAGTTTTTATTAAAAATGTCAAAGATTCCTGGACGACTAGAAGCTTCTACAGGCTTCTCAGGCAACTTGCCCACTTTATCTGCCAGGTAATCTGAGAGGCCTGACTGCTCCCAGCCATGCTTTACCATAGTGGCCTGAGTTTCTATATCCTTGAAAACTTCAATGATCCACCTTGCATAATTCCTTGGTTTCATAAGGTCCTCGGTGGCCTAGTGGTTAGCAAGTTTGGCATCTAATCATAGGCTGTCACCTATGTGGGTTCGAGTCCCACAAGTGGCAATGCTGAGGACCTGTCCCAATATGACCCTGGCTGTTGAACGGGACGTTAAACCCCAACTTTGACTTTGACTTTCCTTGGTTTCATGGCAGATGTTGCAAGATCTACATTTATATCTTGAATATTTTGGCCATTGTCAAGATTTTTCTATAGAATTGAGTAAATTTGCTTTTCAATTTCCGCTTAAATTCATCGTTTACTGCCAGATCCATTGGCTGCAGTTGCCCCGTACATCCAGCTGGAAGAAACATAGGCTGAATATTTGCCCTGCGTAACCTGTACAGAAAATCTTGGGTCTGGTGAGCTGCAAATATGTCCATCAGTGCCACAACCTTTTTATCTGGTATACCATAGACCTCTCTTCAAGTTTGAAACATATGGGATGTTCTCTGCATATTGAATCATAGTTTGTGTATTCGACCAGTGAGTATCAGAGTGTGTGATATGCCGTGACTTAGGGAACAATACATTTGGGTGACATCTTTCACTCTTTCCTGAGTAGATCAGCTGTGGTGGAAGTAGTTTACCACTCAGTGTAAAGCCAAAGAGGCCTGTAAACTCCCTTTTGTCATCTAGCTTGACAATATCCACTTGTCTGATTCCCCTTTCTTCAAGGGTCCACTGACTTGCTGGGACCATCTTAACGGAAGTTTGGTCAAAATTCATAATTAATTCTGATGGTACATCAGTGCAGACATCGGTCATTCTGCTCAAAAAGGCATCCTTTATTGTTTTAGGGTCACTGAGTTGTCTGTAACCTTCTCTAAGGTAGTCAGTCGTGTTCATAACCACTACTGCTGATCCTTTATCAGCCTTTTTAATCACCAGTTCAAGATTTTTTCAAAGATCAAAGAGACCTTTCCATTGCTCTTTTGTGAGATTATGTTTGTGATTTTGGCGTGGTTCACTTTTAAGCAAGTTCATTTTGAAAGCTCTCTTGAAAGTGTTAAGAGTTCTGTTTGGAGGGTTTGGCTTCCAAGTGGATTTGTTCTTGAAAGTTTTATTTATTTCTTTGCAAGGGTCTGTTTGTTGCTGTAGTTCAGAAGTATCTGTACCAGCATTTTCATTCATGAAATCAATTATGCTTTGACTTATGTTGAGATCATCAGTTTGGAAGCTAGTATTAAAAAATTGCATTAATTCTAATCTTCTGTGGAATTCTTTAAAGTCATCCCAGATTTCAGATTTGTCAGGTGCACCAGGAGTTGGGCAGAAGGTGAATCCCTTTTCTAGTGCACTTACTTGATGTTCAGTGAGTGGAGTGTTTGATAGGTTAATGACATTATGGCCAATGTAACTATCAAATTTAGTGTTTTTTGGTAGGATGCCAGGTGTGGCATCCAAAGAAGCCAGTTCAATTTGTTCTTTCAAGTTAGCCGTTATAGAAGAAGATATAGAATACCAAATTCTGTGTATAAGGTACCTTTTATTATGTGCAATTGCACCGGTTATCTGGTCCACATTAATGTGTATGACAAATAATATTTAGTAGGAGTGAAGGATTAGTATACAGAGATTGAGAATTTCACTTGATTACTTTAATAATTTTCTCAGTTGCTGCACAAATTGAAGTTATTGTCTGTGGTTTTCCTTCTATTAGCAGGTACAAACTTCCTTTTCTTTACTGGGGGTTGTTTGTTGGGTTGTTTAGTGACAGCAACATACTGGCGCTGTGTCCTCATGGCTATAAGTGGCGCCATCCCAGTGGTCCTTTTCTGCAGTGATTCTCTGATTTCCTGCAGCTGCTGATTACTCAGGATCTTCTCCAGCTCTACGAAGTCCTGGCTGATGAGATTCTTAATTGTAGAATATCTCTCAACCATTTCATCAAGGAGTGCCTTAGTGAGTCTTTGTTTGCACTCATCAATGATTAGTGACCAGGCTTGTTTGATCTTTTCATTCCTGTTCCTATTAAAATTGAATTTAAATTCGACAATTGATGGGTACACTTTCTTAAGCAGCTCACCATGCATTTTGCTGATCTGACTTGCTAATGTGATTTTCTTTCTATAGTTATTTTTCAGCCTCAGATACACAGGTTTGTACTCTGGTGGGTAGTGATACCTTTCAGGTACTGTACTGGGTTCTGGGGCTGGGCTTTGGTCTCTCCTTCTGCGCTTGCTGCTCTTTTGGCACTGCTCTTTAGGAAAGTCCATTTCTAACTTGTTCTTGGCTTCATTGAGCAGGTCAAGTGTTTCATCAGAGAGTCTCCCTTTGGGGAAAGGAGTGTCTGCACCTCTCAGATCCAGCTCACTAGACTTTAGGTCCATTATGGATACCTCTGATGAGACAACTCAATGCTTGTCGAAATACAGTTGTGTATATATGAACATAACAGTATCAGGCCAATAATATAATCATTAAAAATGAATTTGTAGAGTTGACTATCACATTTTTATTCTTTAGAACTTGTATTCTACAAGTTCTGGGTTAGTTAAGCATCCCGCAAGGGACGCTTGTTTGTGTATAGGAGGAAATCAGACTCTGCCGGCTCTGTGAGCTCCACGTTTTGTTTTCCTTATAACTCTGTGACCGTTGGGCGGATTCTTTTCAAATTTGGCAAGTTTATACAGTAGCCCTGGGGAATTATTTTTGGAATATGCTGCAGTGACATTTCGACCAATCAGAGAGGTCACATGACCGAAAATGTGTTTTTGATGGGTAAGCTCGTCCCGATGATAATGTGAAAGGGATTTTAACTATTCACCTGAAACTTGGCAATTATATTCATTCTATAAAAATCTGGAAATCATTAGATTTGGGCATTGATTGGTTAAAAAATGGTAAGTAATTAATGATTAATTAATCATTACGAATTTTCCAAATAAGGAAAACACAAAAGTGCCTGTATCTCGAAAACTGTGCACGATAGAGTGATTTCAACGAATTTTTTTATCCGCAGGCGCAAAACACAAAAATTCTTATAAACTGTGCGAGATAGAGTGATTTTGACGAAATTTTTGATCCACAGGGTATCTCTCCAGATTAAGTTACACTATTTTCAAAAAATTTTTGTCTCGCAAAACACAAAAATGCTTATATCTCGAAAACTGTGCTAGATAGAGCAATTTGACAAATTTTTTGATCCATGGGGTATCTCTGTAGGGTAGCCATTCCTAATTTCAAGAAATTTTTGTCTCGCCAAAAATGGCGGCCATTTTGAATTTTCGAATTTTTCGCAAAACACAAAAATGCTTATATCTCAAAAACCGTGCGAGATAGAGCAATTTCAACAAAATTTTTTACCCATGGGGTATCTCTTTAGGGTAGCCATTCAAATTTTCAAGGAATTTTTGTGTCGCCAAAAATGGTGGCCATTTTAAATTTTCAAATTTTTGCAAAAAATCGCAAAACACAAAAATGCTTATAAACCGTGCGAGAGTGATTTTGACGAAATTTTTGAGCCACAGGGCTCGAGCGATATCGAAGAAATTTTTTACCCATAGGGTATCCCTTCCAAGTAGCCATCTGGATCAAGCCATCACAACAGTATAAGGCTATAAGCAGAGCATTGTCTTAATACTTTAGCATTCACCTTTATATCCTTTTTGGGACGCTTTGTTTTTGCTGTGCAAAAACATCTTTTTTTGGCAAGCGATCCTCTAGTTTTATTGGAATAATTTTTTGATCCATTTCACTTTTAATACCAAACATTTTTGTAGACAAATATTTAGGTATTTGGTTTACATGTCAAATTTGGTAAATACATTATTAACAACACCTAAAGTAAAAAATTATTAGTTTATTTACCAGTGAATTTATACGAATGTTTTTTTTATTATTATAATTTTCTTCAATGCAAAAAATGTGTTTGTAAATCAAAGGCTAGTCTCCATGTATTGAAATCTGAATAATTTGTAGAGTGTTAAAACAGCTACAAGTTATTATACCAGGTATATTCATACTTTCCTCATTTCTCAGGTCCAAATATTTCTGCTTTCACACAAATTATATAAAATAAAAGAAAAAAATAAAAGCTTAGTTGATGACCACAGGAGTCAGGATTGTGCATATCCCATCAGACGTTCAAATACATATATACTCTGAACATGTTTACATGAAGCTTTTTTAATGATGCAATATTAAAGGGACAATTAATAAAATAATGTATTTTAATATTGTTCATTGGAAAATGCACAAGGTTTTTCTTAGTTTCATACAGTGTTGGGTTCGATCCCCAGCACGGCCTCAAGTGGGAAAGCTGGTAGTTGCTTGCCGTTGGTCGGCAGTTTACAGTACAGAACCCTAACGAACTGTATGTACTGGTTTCCTCTGCCCTTCCAACTACCCGTCGTGATATGACCTGTACGGTGTTGAAAGTGACGTAAAACCCCAAATAAATAAATACAGTGTTGGATTGTGACATTTTCTGTTACACACTGTGCTTTCTATATATTTATGTAAATGTATGTATGATAAAGTGTATTTTCACTCAGCTCAGTATTTCACCAGGGAAAACGAAGTTATCTTTTGAAAATTGTGTTAGATAATCACAACTTTTCTATAGAAATGATTCTAATGTCATTAAAAGGAAGCTCAAAAGGCTGTATTTTAATTAGTTTTTCACATTTCTTCTTCTTAATCTGACACATTGGACTGTATCGACCTACGTGACACTAGAATAAAATATTATAGAGATATTAATACAATGCAAAAATTATTTTGAGAAAATGTTTTTAGTATCATTAATTATTTGAAGGAATGTGGTCTGTATAAAAAATTTTAATTAATTTATTATGTCCTTTGTGTTAATTTATTCTGTATAATCTAGTCTGGTATTGTGTTTATTTATTTATTGTGTTTTGTGCTTTTTGTGTTATTGTGTTTTATTGACAATTTTATTATGATATTTGTAATTTACATATAGTTTACTTTGCTTTTTGTTTTCTCTGTTGTTTGTTGCTTTATACTCTAGTCTTTATTCTAGTCATCTCTTATATGTTGTTTTTCTTGGTCTTTTTGGTTATTCGTTAATTGTTTGTTATTATTTGTATATATACTTTTGTGTATTATTGTCAATATTAGTTAATATATTTATTAGTTTTTAATAGTGCAGCATCACACGTAAGTGTTTTTGCACTTTAATTTTTAACTTACTTACTTCTTAATCTGACACAAACATTAAAACAGTCAGTGTTTACTTTTTTCTGTTTTAGATTATCCTTATCCTAAAATCTTGAGTTCACTGTTCCTGTAAGTTCAGTTTAGTTACTGAACTTCAATGATGCTTGCATTTTGTCTTAGTTAATTAAAGTTTAAGTATAAAAAGTCAAAATTTATAGATTTGTAGTATTAATTGTTACTGTTTGAAAGAGGATTCCAAAAGGTGTTTAAAAATATAGCTGTTCCACATAGTTTGGTAAATGTTAACCAATGTTTGGTGAACTGCATTGCCGAAAATTGCTGAACGACAGTTCATGACCAAAGGTCAAAGGTCAAAGTTGGGGTTTTACGTCCCGTTCAACAGCCAGGACAGTTCATGAACCCCAGTACTGAACTAATGCTGAACTTCTGCCACAATGTCCTGAACTTTCATGATCAGTTCAGGACAGTTCATAATGTGCTGAATATCATTTCGCCAGGGTATCTGAAGTTGAACCAAAGAATCAAACTGAAGGGTAGGGTCTGGGAGACAGTTAGCAGGAAATTTCTGTAACTTAAAGAAGTAATTGTTCAGGACTGAAGGAAAACTGATATAAACTGACTTATAACGTGGGGTGATTTGTGTGTGTGTACATAAGCAAAATAACCACTTCAATTTGTTTCCCTTATTCCTAAGAGTGCACAGATAAATGCACTTTCCTATAATCCATAAAATGACAACAACTATGATATCAGAAGTAAGGAGATGGTGGTGTATGCTGTCTGGTGGTTGAATGGTAGGCGTAGTGATTGGGGATGCAACAGAGGTATGAATAACAGGAGTTGCAATTGTAGCACCAAGTGCCATGTGAACTTTGCAAAACAAATACACTGATAAAATAATAAGACAAGCTAGCCATAAATACTCTCCTATTTGGCTGCCATATGATGATAATGTCCATTGGATGTGAATATTATTATTATTAGTTGTCCAAATAGCGGACAAAAAGTTACTTGATATTGTTTTAACAAGTTTTGCTTAATAAACATACCAACCCCTCCAGATCCCTTAACAGCCCTCCTGTGTACACCTCTTCTGTTATTTCCAAACCACAAATAATCTTCAACCGATAAATTATCATTTTCTTTTAAATGAGTTTCATTGACACAAAATATATTTTTATCTACACACTTAACTATTTCTTTTCTCAGTTCATGATTGTTTTTTTGTCCAACCGTTCACATTTAAGGTACATATCTCTAACTCACCAAAGTTTCTATTTGACTGGGAAGTATCCTAATGTTGGTTAATGTTTGTTCCTTCTGTGTTATTGTATCCACCGGAGGCATCCGGTGGATACTTTGGTTTAGCGTTCGCTACGCCGCCGCGTGTAGAGAGATTTTCCGTGTTAACGCTCTAAGAGGAAAACTACATCAGCTAGGTTCACCAAATTTGCAGGATATCTTCATTGGGGGTAAGCTTCTCTGGGAAGGAAATTAGCCTCATTCTGAAAGATGGCCGCCGCGGGCATTTCTTTAAAAATTATCTACATTTTTCTACTGGCTGTTTCTCATTGAATGTCTTCATAGGTGATATATATAACAGATTTATATGTCCTCTACAATCTTGCAGACATTTGACCTTGAAGCTCTGAATTCAAGGTCATCCACGGAGTGCCAAAGTGAGCCACATAGCAGACTTTAAAGGTGCTTATATCTCCCTTATTATTGGTCCTAGAGGTTTGCAATGTGAAACCAACCTATAGGAAATCATGGGCTGGGAATCCTCTGGTGTGGTCGGATTTGACCTTGGGCCCCTTCTTCCAAGGTCAAACGAGGATAGCCAAAGTTAAAAGTGCTTATAACTCGCTTATTATTGGTCCTACAGGTTTGGGATGGTAAAGCAACTTATAGGAAGTCATGGGCTGGGAATCATTTGATGTGGTCAGATTTGACCTTGGACCCCTCCTTCAAGATCATAGGAGGATAGCCAAACTTAAAAGTGCTTATAACTCGCTTATTATTGGGCCAAGAGGTTTGGGATGGTAAACCAACCTATATGAAATGATGGGCTGGGAATCTTTTGATGTGGTCAGATTTAACCTTGGGCCCCTCCTTCAAGGTCAAATGAGGATAGCCAAAGTTAAAAGTGCTTATAACTCACTTATTATTGGTCCAAGAGATTCGGGATGGTATACCAACCTATAGGAAATCATGAACTGGGAATCTTCTGGTATGGGCAGATTTGACCTTGAACCCCTCCTTCAAGGTCAAATGAGGATAGACAAACTTAAAAGTGGTTATAACTCGCTTATTATTGGTCCTAGAGGTTTGGGATGGCAAAGCAACTTCTAGGAAATCATGGGCTGAAAATCTTTTGATGTGGTCAGATTTGACCTTGGACCCCTCCTTCAAGGTCATACGAGGACAGCCAAACTTAAAAGTGCTTATAACTTGCTTATTATTGGTCCAAGACTCTTGGGATGGTAAACCAACCTATAGGAAATCATGAACTGGGAATCTTCTGGTTGGTTGGATTTGACCTTGGGCCCCTCCTTCAAGGTCATACGAGGATAGCCAAACTTAGAAGTGCTTATAACTCGCTTAATATTGGTCCTAGAGGTTTGGGATGGTAAACCAACTTATAGGAAATCATGGGCTGGGAATCTTTTGGTGTGGTCATATTTGACCTTGAGCCCCTCCTTCAAGGTTAAATGAGGACAGCCAAACTTAAAAGGGTTTATAACTCATTTATTATTGATCCTAGAGGTTTGCGATGTGAAACCAACTTGCATGATATTGTGGGCTGGGAATCTTCTGATGTCAGATTTGACCTTTGGCCGCTCCTTCAAGGTCAAACGATGGTTTACTGGCTTTGGTGAGTTGTCTTTGCGGTGGATACAGATTTGCATCGGTTCTCCTATGTGTAGGTCTAGTTTGAATGTACATTGATGTCCAGAAAGTCTAGATCAGATGCCAGATTGGGGATTGTTGGATTTTGGTTTGTGTGGTCAACAGTATCCATACGTGGTTGTGTAGTTAAGTTTCTATGTTGAGAGTTATCCATTGGTCTTGACAGTGAGCCTTCATCAGTCTTGCGTATAATGCGTCCGTTTCCAGTCATGTGATACTCATTCCCATTAGGCAACTCACAAAGTAATGCCTGAAAGTTCGAATCCAGTAGCCTTTCCAGGTGAGGTTTAGAAGATCTGAGAAACACTCGCTTGTATTCTCCCTGTGTTTTTAAGTTTAGATTTAGCCCTCAAAATTGCAAATTTAATAAATAAATTAAATTTTTATAAGTTAATACCCTATCCAATGGACAATATGGTATACCGGTTGGCACAGACCGGCCTGCCAAACGTCAGAAAAAGACGTCCTGTGTTTCCACCGGCTGGCCGGTCCTCACACTGCACTCGCCAGGTGGCATATCGTACCTCCTTCCTGTCTAGACAACCTGACGTCATAGCATCTTTTTCGTTGTCTAAACCTATTAGACCCCTAGTAAGAGGATAGCGGGGTCGGTGGGAGGGTCTTGCGTGTCCATTGGATAGGGTATTAACTTATAAAAATTTAATTTACTTATTAATTTTGCAATTTTATTGCGTTAATACATCCTATCCAATGGACAATATGCTGAATAACTACCGCTTGGTTGGCGGGTAAGTTACTAGGGACTTATGCGAACTCAGAAATTAACTAACAAAATTCCTCTAAGCCTGGGTCGACCTGAGATTGTCAAGACCCCTGGGGCTATAGTCGGTCAACAGAAACCGGTTAATCAGTCCAAACCGACTCGCCTCCCCCCCTTTTTTACAGAGCTGCTCTGAGGTAGGGGAAGAGAGGGATGAGTTCAGTCCCAAAGAAATAAACCTCCCGAAGGAAGCATGTTTGATATTTTTTTTTTATGCTTCTTAACTATATATACATATGTACAGATCTCCTCTTGAACTGGGCTACTGGTGGATCTGCTGAGCAGCCACTACAGGTCCCAGGTGATAAAGCTCAGAGTCAGCCCATGCCACATCCTTCAGATAAAATTGTGTGAAGGTATTATGTGATTTCCAGTGGCAGGCTGACAAGATCTGGTCCAAGGAAACCCCTGACTGGAAGGCCTTGGAAGCAGCAAAGGCCCTGACATCATGGGCTTTGACCTGATGTAAGGTCTGGGCCTCCTGATCTGAGAGCTCATAACACAGGATCACAGTCTGTTTGATCCATGAGGAGATAGTGGCAGGTGAGATGTCCTTGTCGAAACCTTTCTTGAAGGAGACAAAGACCAATTCTTTATTAGGTCTGAGGTCCTATCCAAATAGTAGCGCAACGCTCTGACCGGACAGAGGGACCTATCAGACTTGAGGGATTTATCCAGAGTCGGGGGCCAGGGCTGGTATGAACACTGGAGCCACGCTGTCCGGACCCTCTTTGGCCAGCTGGTTCTTGGAAAGAAAACTGGGAGATGGGTACAAGGACACCCTAGACCAGTCAGAATGGTGTCTGATGTTCTTATTTTGCCAAGCATGAATCTCACTTCTGCGTTTGCCTGAACCAAGGGCTAGGACGAAAACTGTCTTGAAGGTCAAATGCTTCAAGGAGGCCTCCATAATTGGTTCAAAGGGAGCCTTGGTAGCTGGTGCAAAACCAGGGATAGGTTCCAGGAAGGGATACCCCTTCTGCCCTTGGGTCTGTCTCTATGGAAACTATCCAAGAGACGAGTGAGATTTTCATCTTTGCTGATGTTGAGGGATGAGTTTCCCAGTTTATCTACAATGGCTGACCTGTACCCATCAATGGTGCTGGGCTGCAGTTTCCTGCCCTCAAAAAGGTACATAAGAAAATCAGCGACTGATTTTACAGGTGCTGCCCTGAAGTCCACCTGATTTGTGACGCACCACTTTGTGAAAATGGCCCACTTCGCCTCATAGACGGATCTGGTTGATCCTCTTTGAGGAGCCTCAATTCTTGTTGCCACCGCCTCAGAGAAACCCTGCTCCTTGATAGCTGTGGCTCTAGGAGCCATGCATGGAGATTTAGGTTTGTCAGACTTCTGTGAGGGGTCTGATTGAAGGGTTGAGTCAGGAGGTTTGGCAGCTGAGGCAACAGCAATGGAATCTGGCTGGACATTTCCACTAGGTCCCAAAACCATGTCATGTTGGGCCACGCCGGGGCAATGATGATCAACCTTTGGTATGGGGAGTCTTGCAACTTCTCCACAACTTTGCCCAATATGGCTGTCGGTGGGAAGGCATACGCGTCCAGATTTTTCGATGACAAGCTGAGTGCATCCACTGCAGTGGCCATGGGATCTGGAACTGGTGATACAAACAGGGGCAATTTGTGGTTGAATCTCGTAGCAAAGAGATCTATTTGAGGTTGGTGCCATCTGCTGCACAGGGCTTGAAAAACCTCTGGAAGGAGGGACCATTCTGTTTGGGTGGTCTGTCCCAATCTGGATAGTTTGTCTGCCACTACATTTAAGCGGCCTGGATTGTGTCGGGCCTTTAGAGTTACTTGTTTCCCGGTGCACCAGGTCAAGATTCTCCAAAGTAAGGCACACAGTGGGCCTGACCTCATGCCCCCTTCCTTGTTGATGTAAGACACTACCGTGGTGTTGTCGGTTGCTATCAGAACCATTTTGCCCACGCATAGGTTTTGGAACTCTTTTAAAGCTAGAAAAACTGCTTTGAGTTCTAAGTAGTTTATATGTAACTTGCTTTCAGGTAGGGACCAGGTTCCTCTGGAAATGAACTCGTTTAAGTGAGCGCCCCACCCTTCCCTTCTTTTGCTGCGTCTGTAAAGATTTGCAGAGCATGTTGAATGGGGTGTAATGGTTGGCCTGTGAGGACATTGTCTTCTTTTAGCCACCATTGCAAGTGAGGATGTAGAGATCTGGGTAGGGGAATCCGTTTTTCTAGCGATTCCGGTATCCTCCAATTGCTTTTGAGATGCCATTGGATGGGCCTCATGTGTAGTCTGCCCAGGTGGACTTGCTTTTCTGTGGTTGTTAACAGGCCTATCAAGGACATGAACTCTCTTACCGAGCAAGCCGGTAGGGAGATAAGTTCCAGTATCTTTCCTTGTAGGCTTTGCCACCGGTCTGGTGTCGGTCAGACCCGACCGGACTCGAGGTCGAATTGGTAACCTACGAAGTTGAAAACTTGCTTGGGTTCCAGCTCCGACTTTTCTATGAGGTCCTCAGTGGCCTAGTGGTTAGCAAGTTTGGCATCTAATCATAGGCTGTCACCTCTGTGGGTTCGAGTCCCACAAGTGGCAATTCTGAGGACCTGTCCCAATATGACCCTGGGTGTTGAACGGGACGTAAAACCCCAACTTTGACCTTTGACCGACTTTTCTATGTTCACCAGCCAACCTAAATGTCAGCACATTTTCACTAGGACCTATGTATGCTGGAGACAGACCCGGTGGGATGTGGCTCTCACCAACCAGTCGTCTAGGTATTGGTGGATCCTTATACCGTTTTGAATGGCCATCAGTTTTACCTCTTTTGCTATAATAGTAAACTCCATGGGAGCTGTCGACAGACCAAATGGCAGTGCTTTGAACTGGTAGGTCTGGCCCTGGATATGAAATCTCAGGTACTTCCTGGACTGTTCCTGTATCGGAATGTGGAAGTAAGCGTCCTTGAAGTCAATGGAGGTTACCCATTCTCCCTTTTGGAGAGATGTCCTGATGGTTTCCGGTGTCTCCATCTTGAATTTTTCGGTCTTGAGGAAAACATTCAGATTGCTTAGGTCTAAGATAGGGCTCCACCTGTTGTCGGGCTTTGGTACTAAGAATAGCCAGTTGAAGAACCCTAGTGAGACCTGTTTGTGAACTAGTTCTATGGCATTTTTGTTCATAAGCTGATGTAATGCCTCCAACAGTTTGAGATTTCTGTGAGGATTGCCATAGCAGCTTATGACTGTGGGAAATCTTGCTAAGTTCGGCCGGATCCGAAAGGGGAGCGTGTAGCCCTCTTTCAGGGTTTGAACCACTCTCGGTCCGGCACCCAGATCTAACCATTTTTTCCAAAAGTTTTGGAGTCTGGCCCCTACAGGCAGATTTGTGACAACATTGGGAGCATTTGTGACAGGATTTACACAAGATAATTGAGTGACACAAGAAACACTTTTCACAGACTTTAATTTGCTCTTCTTACAATAACAATCTGCTGCCCCGGGACTTATTTCGTTCTTTTGAGAATGCCCGGGCGCAGTATGAACAGAAGGTACAACATTTAGCTTTACATTGAAAGTGTTCATTGTCTTTCTTGTGGGGCTCCCGGTCAGCAGCAGACGCTTCAACTGAATTACACATTGACTGTCATTTGTACTGCTGCTGACCCTTGGCCGGACGCGAGGAATACTGTTGCTTGCCCTTGTTATTCTTCCTGCGTTGAGTACGGGACAGGTTCTTCCAAGCTGGCCTGTCTTGTTGCTTATCTGATCTAGAGTCCTGTCTTTCATAAGGGTGATATCTCCGACCCTTGTACACTGATGCTGACCGACCCTTATCAAATGAGGTGATGTCTTCTTCTGCCCTTTTTACAACATTGTCCGGAAAAAGAGTGTCCAGGTGAAGAGGGGCAGTGCGGAGAGCATTCAGTGTGTCGGCTTTGACACCGGCTTTTAAGTAGGCTAGGTAAGAGTCACACCTCAGAAGTGTGGTGTTAGCCATAGTGACAAAGATGAACTCCGTAAGGTGCTCCATGGACTTAGCCATGGCTTGGCAAACACTACAGTTAAAGTCTAGTAAGAACTGGAGTTCATCCACTGCTGATGAAACTTTAGCTGCAGCCTTCCCTTTCGACTCCACCTTCACTGCTTTCAGTTGATTGTTTATGCTTTCTTGTATTTTCAACCCGGCTGCGTGATTGCAGATCACTGTTGACTCACGGGCAGACCTCTCCCATTTCCTTAAATTCTCCTGAGAGATTGGGCGAGACATGGGAGGTGAAGTGGCAATACCGGCCTGTCTAGCTATCCTGAGATAGGTACTGTTGAGTTTTGATGATCCGGTGTGCCATGAAGAAACAGATTGATCAGAGTCCTTCTTGGGATTGGCATGAAAACCATACCACTTCTGTTGTGACTTGGGAGGCCGGACAAATTGGTCCCTTAACAGTCCTCCCACTTCAGAAGTACGCGTGGGATATCCCTGGACCAGTGTGATGTTGAGGTTTGACATCTTCCGACATAACCACTCGTCGGTCGGTAGGTTAACAGAAACCTTGCCCGGTGTGTGAAGTTTTGGACCCGCAAAGGGGTTATCTTCGGACGTAGTGGCACCGGAATCAATGTCCGGGATGTGATTCCAACTCATGTATGATGGGATCCCCCTCATCGTTTCACGATAAGATTGTTCCTCGGAAAGGGATTGGTCATGATCGGACAGGTTAGCTTCCTGATCATCCGAGAGTTCACCTTCTTCCGGGAAGAGATCTAAGGGAGGTCGGTCTGATGAGAGAGAGTCGGTGTCGGATTCACTAGAAGAGGGGGATTCCTTTCTAGAAGTGTCAAAGGCACTGGTTAGTCGTCTCTGAGCAGTCTCTCTGGTAGTCGGTTCCGGCTGAGTAGAAGATGAAGCTCTTGCAACAGGCTTGTGCTGAGAAGAGTCGGCCGGTGAGTCAATAGCAGGGTCGGTCAGTTGAGAAGGTTGAGAGGCTGGTTTCAAAAACGGGTCGGGCCGGACCACGTTGGCTGGTGGAGCATGAGCCGGAGTAACCTTCACCGTGCTGAAAACAGGGTCCTGAGGCTTGTCTAAAGTCTTGGCCAATAACAAGGCTTCCAGCCTATTAAATCTGTCTGGCCACTTCCTGTCGAGATCAGAGATCCTTGAGTTGGTAGAGGAAGTGGTGGACTGGCCCTGGTCGGTGGTTGAGGTTGGAGGAAGACTTCACCGACTTGTCTGATCTAGCCGGCTTGGCAGATGTAGACGATTTCTTGCTCTCAGCCTTAGATTTCTTTTCTGCTGGCCCACTCAAACCAGAGGTTGTCTGGCCATCCACAACCCCCACTACCGACACAAGTGCCGGGTCCACGAGGGTGGGACTGAGAGTGTCTAATGCCTTGGCAGGGGTAGATGATTTGGCTTCTTTCTTCTCCTTCTTGAGCTTATACGAAGGGGTGGATAACTGGGCCTTTTGCTCTGAAGACAGGGCATCACAATGTGAGCAAGCAGCAAGTGGTGTCTCAATGCAAGGGTCTGAGCCCTTTTTCTTATCGCGACAATGCGCACAGAGTGCAGATCAAAACCTGCCATCATGTGGCCGCAACCCCCTCGACGCTGGCTGGGAGAAGACATAATAGTCTATAATATATATGGAAGTAAATAGTAAAGTTGTAAGGTAACAAACTTCCACAAACTCACAAAATTCCAAAAGTTTCACAACTTAAAATATTCCGTGCAGGCAGTGCATGCGCCAAACGAAAAAAGATGCTATGACGTCAGGTTGTCTAGACAGGAAGGAAGTACGATACGCCACCTGGTGAGTGCAGTGTGAGGACCGGCCAGCCGGTGGAAACGCAGGACGTCTTTTTCTGACGTTTGGCGGGCCGGTCTGCGCCGACCGGTATAGCATATTGTCCATTGGATAGGATGTATTAACGCAATAAAATCTCTATTTTCTCCTCTGTGGAACGAACTTCTATTTTCGCCAATCCAGGTTTTCCATCCCTTTCTGGAGTACACTTTGCCCGAACAATGTGTATGCTATGCCTATTCATATGATTATAGATCAAGTCACAGGCTTTCATATAAGTATCCTCTCTTCTTGTATATGGCATATTTACAGCCACGATGGTCACAGCTGGGTTATATTACTCAGGTTGAACTTGTGTTCCCTGACTATTTATAGATTGTATCTGCCCTTTAAACTCTTCCGTTTCTCCCCGAAGTGCACTGTTTTATTCCTTCAATTCATCAATCTGTGGGTCTGTTCTATTTTTAAATTCTTCAAGCTTGTGAAGCTTTCCCTCCAATTTGTCCAATTTAGTGTGTAAAGTGTCCTGCAATTTTCTAATAGCCTTTATGTCTCTGCTTTGTTCATTCACTGATTGACATATTTTGGCCAAAACATTGTAGAGCTTTTCTTCATCTTGCCTACTACACAAAACTTCTTCGAACATTAATCGGGTCACCTTTTAAATCACTTTTTGGTTATTCCCCTTGTTGAGCCATATTGACACCTTATTTTTTATATTGGTGAAGGAGTTCCAGATTTATTTTTGCTTCTTTTCCTCTTCATATGTAATTTACAACAGTTTTTTTTTGTTCACAGGTAACCCTGTCAAAATGAAATTCATATTGTTATGAAACAATATGAATGAGTATGCACATTATGAATTTGTGCTTATCAGAAAGCAGAAAAATTCATAATAAACATTATGAATCTGGCCATTATGAATGAGTGTGTACGTTATGAAAAAAATCATAACGTTATGCATTACAGTGATTATGCATTATGCATTTATTATGGATATATTCTCATTCATAATATGTTATGAAAATGTTCAGAACATTATGCTTTATGCATTTTATTATTATTATAACAGACTATTATGAACATTACTATTATGAAAATATGTAGAATATTAGAATATTTCTTTTCTTCATCCTCGTGTAGATCTGTGAGTACAACTTTTGTCCATTTACAAACACCCGAGCAGCCTTTTTTATGTGGCAAATATCTTCAGCTTTAGCTGATTGAAGAAACTCATTAAGATATGGCTCATCAGCAGTGATGTTGATCATGTTTCCAGCTACCTCACAATTGTTAAAAACTTTTAACTTAGTCCAAGGTTTTAAAGTCACTGACCTGTTTCCACCGCACTTTAATCTGATCACACTTTCAGCCTCCTTCATTTGCATTATTTGTTTTGTCACATTGCCTGTGCCGTGTGCGGACTTTCATACCATACTGTTGATGTCTTCGAAAGAAAAGCAACTCCATGCCCACATTGGCCCCCACAAGCGAACAAAGTCTACTAAATGAGTTCTAATATTATGGACATTCAGTCCACATGATCCATCCCAATACATAACCTGGAATTGCTGGTAAAATAATTCTAACAGTACGGAAGCTCTGTTGAGTATTTCTTGAGTTATTCTGTCACTCAAAAGCAAGTGACCTGCTTCAGATAGAAGCGAAAAATTATGAAGCAGGTAGTATTTCTTGTAAACATGGCTAGCCATAATAGTGTTTTTTCTGGGTAAACGGACCATGTAATCAACTGGCTTTATATTAGTAAGCCTAGAAGACACAACATGGAGTTGGTTGCCAACAAAGTATGGTTGCTTGCTGTTTTTTGGTGCAAACCATAGTGTCATCAGTGCTTTGGAGGTGCAAAGTAAAATTCCATGCATATAGTCGGCACAAAACCTGTCACAATATTAAATACAGGAAATTGTATTCCACATTGTCCCTTGAATCCTTTACAACGACTTTGAGGGGTTGCATTAAATGTGCTTACAATTTGCTGACTTTTGAAGCAGAGTCTATCAATGGCAGAATGAAGGAGTGAAAGGTGCAATATTGTTTAGTGTTTGGAAATTAAAGTAGAAATTATGGTGCAAACGTTTTCCCTGGAACATCAGCACTGTACTTCTTTGGTTCTTTTTTGTTATATATTTCTTTCAAAAGTTTAATTCTAAAACAAAGGTTACAGGACAAGTACATTTTAGAATAACTGATGACTAGGCAAAAACATAGAATTAATTACGAATTTGGACTGTGCAAGTAAGAATGCAGTAACCTTTTTATCTGGACCATACATATATACTTGTGACATTTTACTATGATAAATGGTTGTATACTTTCTTTCCCATATATGAAAAGCAGGCACAAATCAGAGCAGCAATCACTGATTCTCTTGCTTATTTCGAGAGAGTGTTAGTGAGAGCATGAATTATAAAGGATAGACACATATTGTGCTGTGGAGTATGCAATTGTTTTGTTTAAAAGAATTTTATCCAGTTAATAGTGAGACTATCCAAAAATGTCACGGTCAAAATGTCACTTCAAAAGAAATGTTAAGCAGCTGAATTTTGCAAGAACAGTCAATTGTATGCATACACTTATTATAGAATCCATAGTAAGTATAGTGCAGGGATCCCGCTGTTTTGTCACAAATAGCACACACGTCTGTCACAGCTGTCACTTTACATCCCACTCACAGAGCTTATATATGTCAGCGAGAGATGGTGTTATCTTTGATTTTTACCACAGGGATGGTATTGGTACTTTGTAGATTGCAGTGTCTCCAGTCCAATCACAGTTGGCACACAGGATGGCTCTTTCCTTTGGAGTTGACATTTGGCTAGGTAGCTGAAGGCATGCAATGACACTGCCATTCGGCATACCTGGTCGAAATACCGGGTGAAGTAGTTTTTCCCAGCCATAGCAGGAATGTCGACATTGGATTGGGATTGTTGATGTCATTTGCACCAGAAATGACTTCCATCGGATATGGCGTCTAACAACACCATTGCTTCGTGGTCGAAACTACAAGAGAAGCATATAGGAAAAAGGTGTCATGAGCAGAGTCAGAAGAATATGATTCTTTGTAAGGTAATTCACCCTAATGAAAGTGTCTGTACATTAGTAAGTAGAATATAGCACCCAGAGAGCACAAACCACATGCACCAAGAGACGGGCGCAGAGTGGACCTTATTTGCAGTGGCACCTCCGAAATTCAATCCGTTGTTATTTACACATATGCGGACATGCCCTGGAAAATGGAAATGAAATTCATGCATTAGTTCTGGTGAAGCCTTGCACAGAAGGCACAAGTTATTTAAGGTTGCCTTAAACATTGTCATGGTGGCGGCACCACAGGTAAAATGGAATCGGTTGTTACTAAAAGGTATAGAGACATTCCCTGGAAAGTGGAACAAAGTCCATGCATGAAATGTTATGTGTCATAGGCAAGAAACAGTTTCTTTAGTTCAAGATAGCCTTAAAATTTCAGGGTTGGGGTGTGCCACCTGAACAATGTATTTCATCGTTACTACCACAAATACAAACATGGGGTGAATTCAATGAAGTCCATGCATCCATTGCTGAAAAAAGCACCTTAAAAGGTGGTTTTTGAGTTCAAGACGGCCTTAAAGAGAGCATGTTTGCGGGCAGCACCTCCAAAATGTAATTGGTTGATACCTGGAGATATGGGTCTTTCTGTTAAAATAGGAATGCAATCCGTGCATGTCTTCTTGCCTACTCTTGCTCACAGACGGACGGACATGCGATGATAGACAGACGGAGTGACAAGCTGCGGTCATGACATAAGCTCCAGCGGGCAGATGCAATGACAAAGGACATATTAAAGATGTTGAGGAGAAACAGTATAGGAAAGACATGTGGCGAAATGTAAAGTGCTGCAAAACAGAAAGTGGGATTGCACAATGTAAAGAGAGCTTGAAAAAGTGTTGCAAAACGTAAAGTATGATGCAGGAAGTTAAATACAGAAAGAGTAAACTGTCATAAAACTCTAAACGTGGGATGCTATCATTCAACCGATTTGATTTCTGACAAAGAAGAATCTATTTCCTGACTGTTTGTCTACCTGCCTTGGTGTCCGTCTATTTTAGAGTTTTCGCACAAAAGTACTTGTTATACTTTACTGAAATTTCCAAACAACATTGCTCTTACTCCAATAAAGAGTCCATGAAAGTCTCACATTGTTAGCTGATCCCTAATTGAGTGATAGCAGTTTACTTAATGTTAGTTTAGGAGCTTGTATCTGCACAACTACTGTAGCTAGAGCATTTGGCCAATTTATTACCTCAAAACTTTCCAGTTTGCAGCACTACACTTGTGCAAGTTTACATGTCGTCGTAATACTTTATTTTGAGTCACTTTACATTTTGCAACGCTACTTTACATTTTGCACGACTTTGCAAAGAGGTAACTTAGGATTGGAAGTTTAAACATGGTGCTTTTTGTTCTTTAATGCATGTATTTGTTGAGATGAAGCACAATTGATGCGTTTTTGAGGCTCTGTATGATGGAAGCTCCAAAAATGGAGGTGGTTTGGTGGGTAACCATTGTTCGTGGCAATGCACAGGCAATTGCAATGTACAGTGCTCAAGTTGTTATAATGTGGATTTCATATGTGAATGTATGACCTAAATGTTGTAGTGCTAAGAGGGTGCCATTTTTTGTGGGTGCATAGCTATAAAACTGATTGCCTACCTGTAGATGGTCTGCTGATTATCCTCATGCTTGGCATGCAGATTGTAGGTACGAAGTCTAGTCCACAGCCCTTCTTCTGTTCTTCAAAGGCCTTTTTCTTATCCGCGCTGAAGTAGACCTGGCCTGGTGTCGCCCAGATCAAGAACCTGTGTGTCATAACAAAGGGGAGATATCTTGTAAATGTGGAAACATTGGCCCCTTAGCAAGAGGATAATTTGGTGGTAGTATTGTTGGAGTCACTATTCACCTATTTCTTGTGTAAATGTGAAAAAGATGGCAAACCATTTTACCGAATGGACAATAATCCTGGTTGTTTGTAATATGTTGCCATTTCATAGGTTACATTCACTGTCCTACTGTCCATCATGATTCTTATGTCATGTTTGGCAGACACATTAATACAAGTTTGAAAGATCATCACCTGCAACGATGGTATGCTGTTGCTAACCTGGTACCCACAATACACAGAATTACTGAGTTACAGAGACACCGTGCGCCTTTGAAATCCTGTTGCCTATCTTTTGAATCTTTACGAAAAATTCCCACTTGTATGTGACATATATATTTAGTTGAATTGCCTAAGTCAGTGCAGGCAGTGATACGGTGACCACCATCCCAGGGTGGACAGTTTTCCTTGTTGCACAAACAGTAACATTACATGCAAGGCACAATAAGAGCAACAGCTTACAAAGCATGGCAACAAGGATTGCAGTTTGTATAAAGGTACAGTTACCTATCCAGCAGCCCATCATCTTGACTCTTTAGGTCTTCCAACAGTTTTTTGAGGGAGTCCGGTTGAGTAAACCCGCCAATACAAAGGCCTGATCTTCGAATATCTAGCGAATTCTTTTCACTGGCAAGGGTTTTGCAACAAACTTCTATTTTCACCAATCCAGGTTTTCCATCCCTTTCTGGAGTACACTTTGCCCGAACAATGTGTATGCTATGCATATTCATATGATTATAGATCAAGTCACAGGCTTTCATATAAGTATCCTCTCTTCTTGTATATGGCATATTTACAGCCACGATGGTCACAGCTGGGTTATATTACTCAGGTTGAACTTGTGTTCCCTGACTATTTATAGATTGTATCTGCCCTTTAAACTCTTCCGTTTCTCCCCGAAGTGCACTGTTTTATTCCTTCAATTCATTAATCTGTGGGTCTGTTCTATTTTTAAATTCTTCAAGCTTGTGAAGCTTTCCCTCCAATTTGTCCAATTTAGTGTGTAAAGTGTCCTGCAATTTTCTAATAGCCTTTATGTCTCTGCTTTGTTCATTCACTGATTGACATATTTTGGCCAAAACATTGTAGAGCTTTTCTTCATCTTGCCTACTACACAAAACTTCTTCGAACATTAATCGGGTCACCTTTTAAATCACTTTTTGGTTATTCCCCTTGTTGAGCCATATTGACACCTTATTTTTTATATTGGTGAAGGAGTTCCAGATTTATTTTTGCTTCTTTTCCTCTTCATATGTAATTTACAACAGTTTTTTTTTGTTCACAGGTAACCCTGTCAAAATGAAATTCATATTGTTATGAAACAATATGAATGAGTATGCACATTATGAATTTGTGCTTATCAGAAAGCAGAAAAATTCATAATAAACATTATGAATCTGGCCATTATGAATGAGTGTGTACGTTATGAAAAAAATCATAACGTTATGCATTACAGTGATTATGCATTATGCATTTATTATGGATATATTCTCATTCATAATATGTTATGAAAATGTTCAGAACATTATGCTTTATGCATTTTATTATTATTATAACAGACTATTATGAACATTACTATTATGAAAATATGTAGAATATTAGAATATTTCTTTTCTTCATCCTCGTGTAGATCTGTGAGTACAACTTTTGTCCATTTACAAACACCCGAGCAGCCTTTTTTATGTGGCAAATATCTTCAGCTTTAGCTGATTGAAGAAACTCATTAAGATATGGCTCATCAGCAGTGATGTTGATCATGTTTCCAGCTACCTCACAATTGTTAAAAACTTTTAACTTAGTCCAAGGTTTTAAAGTCACTGACCTGTTTCCACCGCACTTTAATCTGATCACACTTTCAGCCTCCTTCATTTGCATTATTTGTTTTGTCACATTGCCTGTGCCGTGTGCGGACTTTCATACCATACTGTTGATGTCTTCGAAAGAAAAGCAACTCCATGCCCACATTGGCCCCCACAAGCGAACAAAGTCTACTAAATGAGTTCTAATATTATGGACATTCAGTCCACATGATCCATCCCAATACATAACCTGGAATTGCTGGTAAAATAATTCTAACAGTACGGAAGCTCTGTTGAGTATTTCTTGAGTTATTCTGTCACTCAAAAGCAAGTGACCTGCTTCAGATAGAAGCGAAAAATTATGAAGCAGGTAGTATTTCTTGTAAACATGGCTAGCCATAATAGTGTTTTTTCTGGGTAAACGGACCATGTAATCAACTGGCTTTATATTAGTAAGCCTAGAAGACACAACATGGAGTTGGTTGCCAACAAAGTATGGTTGCTTGCTGTTTTTTGGTGCAAACCATAGTGTCATCAGTGCTTTGGAGGTGCAAAGTAAAATTCCATGCATATAGTCGGCACAAAACCTGTCACAATATTAAATACAGGAAATTGTATTCCACATTGTCCCTTGAATCCTTTACAACGACTTTGAGGGGTTGCATTAAATGTGCTTACAATTTGCTGACTTTTGAAGCAGAGTCTATCAATGGCAGAATGAAGGAGTGAAAGGTGCAATATTGTTTAGTGTTTGGAAATTAAAGTAGAAATTATGGTGCAAACGTTTTCCCTGGAACATCAGCACTGTACTTCTTTGGTTCTTTTTTGTTATATATTTCTTTCAAAAGTTTAATTCTAAAACAAAGGTTACAGGACAAGTACATTTTAGAATAACTGATGACTAGGCAAAAACATAGAATTAATTACGAATTTGGACTGTGCAAGTAAGAATGCAGTAACCTTTTTATCTGGACCATACATATATACTTGTGACATTTTACTATGATAAATGGTTGTATACTTTCTTTCCCATATATGAAAAGCAGGCACAAATCAGAGCAGCAATCACTGATTCTCTTGCTTATTTCGAGAGAGTGTTAGTGAGAGCATGAATTATAAAGGATAGACACATATTGTGCTGTGGAGTATGCAATTGTTTTGTTTAAAAGAATTTTATCCAGTTAATAGTGAGACTATCCAAAAATGTCACGGTCAAAATGTCACTTCAAAAGAAATGTTAAGCAGCTGAATTTTGCAAGAACAGTCAATTGTATGCATACACTTATTATAGAATCCATAGTAAGTATAGTGCAGGGATCCCGCTGTTTTGTCACAAATAGCACACACGTCTGTCACAGCTGTCACTTTACATCCCACTCACAGAGCTTATATATGTCAGCGAGAGATGGTGTTATCTTTGATTTTTACCACAGGGATGGTATTGGTACTTTGTAGATTGCAGTGTCTCCAGTCCAATCACAGTTGGCACACAGGATGGCTCTTTCCTTTGGAGTTGACATTTGGCTAGGTAGCTGAAGGCATGCAATGACACTGCCATTCGGCATACCTGGTCGAAATACCGGGTGAAGTAGTTTTTCCCAGCCATAGCAGGAATGTCGACATTGGATTGGGATTGTTGATGTCATTTGCACCAGAAATGACTTCCATCGGATATGGCGTCTAACAACACCATTGCTTCGTGGTCGAAACTACAAGAGAAGCATATAGGAAAAAGGTGTCATGAGCAGAGTCAGAAGAATATGATTCTTTGTAAGGTAATTCACCCTAATGAAAGTGTCTGTACATTAGTAAGTAGAATATAGCACCCAGAGAGCACAAACCACATGCACCAAGAGACGGGCGCAGAGTGGACCTTATTTGCAGTGGCACCTCCGAAATTCAATCCGTTGTTATTTACACATATGCGGACATGCCCTGGAAAATGGAAATGAAATTCATGCATTAGTTCTGGTGAAGCCTTGCACAGAAGGCACAAGTTATTTAAGGTTGCCTTAAACATTGTCATGGTGGCGGCACCACAGGTAAAATGGAATCGGTTGTTACTAAAAGGTATAGAGACATTCCCTGGAAAGTGGAACAAAGTCCATGCATGAAATGTTATGTGTCATAGGCAAGAAACAGTTTCTTTAGTTCAAGATAGCCTTAAAATTTCAGGGTTGGGGTGTGCCACCTGAACAATGTATTTCATCGTTACTACCACAAATACAAACATGGGGTGAATTCAATGAAGTCCATGCATCCATTGCTGAAAAAAGCACCTTAAAAGGTGGTTTTTGAGTTCAAGACGGCCTTAAAGAGAGCATGTTTGCGGGCAGCACCTCCAAAATGTAATTGGTTGATACCTGGAGATATGGGTCTTTCTGTTAAAATAGGAATGCAATCCGTGCATGTCTTCTTGCCTACTCTTGCTCACAGACGGACGGACATGCGATGATAGACAGACGGAGTGACAAGCTGCGGTCATGACATAAGCTCCAGCGGGCAGATGCAATGACAAAGGACATATTAAAGATGTTGAGGAGAAACAGTATAGGAAAGACATGTGGCGAAATGTAAAGTGCTGCAAAACAGAAAGTGGGATTGCACAATGTAAAGAGAGCTTGAAAAAGTGTTGCAAAACGTAAAGTATGATGCAGGAAGTTAAATACAGAAAGAGTAAACTGTCATAAAACTCTAAACGTGGGATGCTATCATTCAACCGATTTGATTTCTGACAAAGAAGAATCTATTTCCTGACTGTTTGTCTACCTGCCTTGGTGTCCGTCTATTTTAGAGTTTTCGCACAAAAGTACTTGTTATACTTTACTGAAATTTCCAAACAACATTGCTCTTACTCCAATAAAGAGTCCATGAAAGTCTCACATTGTTAGCTGATCCCTAATTGAGTGATAGCAGTTTACTTAATGTTAGTTTAGGAGCTTGTATCTGCACAACTACTGTAGCTAGAGCATTTGGCCAATTTATTACCTCAAAACTTTCCAGTTTGCAGCACTACACTTGTGCAAGTTTACATGTCGTCGTAATACTTTATTTTGAGTCACTTTACATTTTGCAACGCTACTTTACATTTTGCACGACTTTGCAAAGAGGTAACTTAGGATTGGAAGTTTAAACATGGTGCTTTTTGTTCTTTAATGCATGTATTTGTTGAGATGAAGCACAATTGATGCGTTTTTGAGGCTCTGTATGATGGAAGCTCCAAAAATGGAGGTGGTTTGGTGGGTAACCGTTGTTCGTGGCAATGCACAGGCAATTGCAATGTACAGTGCTCAAGTTGTTATAATGTGGATTTCATATGTGAATGTATGACCTAAATGTTGTAGTGCTAAGAGGGTGCCATTTTTTGTGGGTGCATAGCTATAAAACTGATTGCCTACCTGTAGATGGTCTGCTGATTATCCTCATGCTTGGCATGCAGATTGTAGGTACGAAGTCTAGTCCACAGCCCTTCTTCTGTTCTTCAAAGGCCTTTTTCTTATCCGCGCTGAAGTAGACCTGGCCTGGTGTCGCCCAGATCAAGAACCTGTGTGTCATAACAAAGGGGAGATATCTTGTAAATGTGGAAACATTGGCCCCTTAGCAAGAGGATAATTTGGTGGTAGTATTGTTGGAGTCACTATTCACCTATTTCTTGTGTAAATGTGAAAAAGTTGGCAAACCATTTTACCGAATGGACAATAATCCTGGTTGTTTGTAATATGTTGCCATTTCATAGGTTACATTCACTGTCCTACTGTCCATCATGATTCTTATGTCATGTTTGGCAGACACATTAATACAAGTTTGAAAGATCATCACCTGCAACGATGGTATGCTGTTGCTAACCTGGTACCCACAATACACAGAATTACTGAGTTACAGAGACACCGTGCGCCTTTGAAATCCTGTTGCCTATCTTTTGAATCTTTACGAAAAATTCCCACTTGTATGTGACATATATATTTAGTTGAATTGCCTAAGTCAGTGCAGGCAGTGATATGGTGACCACCATCCCAGGGTGGACAGTTTTCCTTGTTGCACAAACAGTAACATTACATGCAAGGCACAATAAGAGCAACAGCTTACAAAGCATGGCAACAAGGATTGCAGTTTGTATAAAGGTACAGTTACTATCCAGCAGCCCATCATCTTGACTCTTTAGGTCTTCCAACAGTTTTTTGAGGGAGTCCGGTTGAGTAAACCCGCCAATACAAAGGCCTGATCTTCGAATATCTAGCGAATTCTTTTCACTGGCAAGGGTTTTGCAACAAACTTCTATTTTCACCAATCCAGGTTTTCCATCCCTTTCTGGAGTACACTTTGCCCGAACAATGTGTATGCTATGCATATTCATATGATTATAGATCAAGTCACAGGCTTTCATATAAGTATCCTCTCTTCTTGTATATGGCATATTTACAGCCACGATGGTCACAGCTGGGTTATATTCCTCAGGTTGAACTTGTGTTCCCTGACTATTTATAGATTGTATCTGCCCTTTAAGGTCTTCAGTTTCTCCGCGAAGTGCACTGTTTTCTTCCTTCAATTCATCAATCTGTGGGTCTGTTCTATTTTTAAATTCTTCAAACTTGTGAAGCTTTCCCTCCAATTTGTCCAATTTAGTGTGTAAAGTGTCCTGCAATTTTCTAATAGCCTTTATGTCTCTGCTTTGTTCATTCATTGATTCACATATTTTGGCCAAAACATTGTAGAGCTTTTCTTCATCTTGCCTACTACACAAAACTTCTTCCAACATTAATCAGGTCACCCTTTAAATCACTTTTTGGTGTTTCCCTTTGTTGAGCCATATTGACACCTTGTTTTTTTTATATTGGTGAAGGAGTTCCAGATTTATTTTTGCTTCTTTTCCTCTTCATATGGTGTTTTTTTTGTTCACAGGTAACCCTGTCGAAATGAAATTCATATTGTTATGAAACAATATGAATGAGTATGCACATTATGAATTTGTGCTTAGCAGAAAGCATAAAAAAAATATAATAAACATTATGAACCTGGCCGTTATGAATGAGTGTGTACGTTATGAAAAAAATCATAACATTGAAGTGATTATGCATTATGCATTTATTATGGATATATTCTCATTCATAATATGTTATAAAAATGTTCAGAACATTATGCTTTATGCATTTTATTATTATTATAACAGACTATTATGAACATTATTATTATGAAAATATGTAGAATATTATGCTTCATCCTTTATTAAGAACATAACAAACTACATTATGAACATTATACTGAAGTAGCTTTTATTCAGAAACCAAAATAAAACTAGAGGATCGCTTTGATGTACAAGTAAAAATAAACTGTATCTGTCATAACTGGAACAGCATTCATAGTGAAGTGCGACACATAGAGATTATTTTGAAACTCTCACAACAGTAAACTTATAAGCAATAACACAATGAGTTATGACTATTTCCTCCCTACGAGATAAACCCGTCCAAACATAAAAATCTCCTACTGTAGGGTTTATTTGGAATAGTTTATTATCAGGACACGCATTCCATTGAGCTTGCCACTTTTGTTTAAAAACACTATTTACATTTACTTTCAAGTCTGTATAGGGGACTTTCAAGTCTAAAACATTAAAATTCAAGGCCTGTTTGGCAAGCTCATCTGCTTTTTCATTGCCCTTTATGCCTACGTGACTTGGAACCCAAGCTAAAACAACTTTCTTATTCACTGACAAACAATCATTAAAAAGTTTTAAAATATCTTGAATGAAAGGATGATCACAGTTGTTGCTATCAAGAGCTTGGAGACTAGATAAAGAATCAGTGAATATGATAAAAAGATCCCCATCACAATTTTTCACAATATTAAAAGCCATTTTAAGAGCCTGTAATTCAGCTGTAAATATACTAGCATTGCCAGGAAGTCTGACTTGGGCACTGAGGTTATTACATGTAGCAGCTGCAGCAACCTTATTTTCTGTTTTTGATCCATCAGTATATATAGCCCTATGGTCAGGATAACAACCTTTCAACTCAGCAAATAGACTTTGAAAAAGACAATCATCACCAAGATGTTTCTTTTGATGGGTGAGATAGAAGTCTATGTGAGGTTTCTGTATAGTCCAGGGTGGGTCATCTGGCAATGACACAGTCTGAATTAAATCCAGCTGAGGACAGACAGCAGACAAATCTTCCTCTACACGATGCCCAAAAGATCTAATTGCAGATGGTTTCTTGTCATAAAGATCATAAAATTGGGGGTTAAAAACAACATCGTAAGCTGGATTGTCAGGATTACATCTCAACTTCAAAGCATACTGAATACATAACTTATCAAACCTTAAATATAAGGGTGGTTCATTTGCCTCTACATTTGTACAAGCTTTGCATTGGAGAAGTCCTGAAGGCTCCCAGGCATATTCTTAAGCCCTGGTTTTGAATGGGTTCCAATTTCTTAAGATATGACTTTCGAGCAGAACTAAAAACAGCACAACCATATTCCAATCTAGAACGAACAAATGAACGATAAAGTCTCAATAAAACACTCCTATCTGCTCCCCAATCCATTTTGGCAACTACTTTCAGTAAGTTCATGGCTTTTTCACATTTCTGGCGAATATAATCAATGTGTGCCTTAAAATTCAGTTTATTGTCAAATATAACACCAAGGAACTTAGTTTGTGAAACAACAGGGATTTGTGAATTATATATTGTCAATGTTGGGTCTGGATGAAGTTTTCTTTTATTACAGAAATGCATGCAAACAGTTTTGGTTTTAGAAAATTTAAAACCATTTTCATCAGCCCATCTTTCTATCTTATTCAAACATAACTGAAGTTGCCTTTCTATTGAAGCCATATTTCTAGAAGAACAAGTGATTGAGAAATCATCAACAAAAAGAGACTTTTCAAAGCTAGTTGGAATCACATCAGCAATACTGTTGATCTTTAAAATAAATAATGTAACAGATAGGATACTGCCTTGAGGGACACCCATTTCTTGTTCACACATATCTGAATAAATAGATCCTAAACGAACTCTAAAAACTCGGTTTAATAAAAAATTCTGAATAAACATGGGCATTCGCCCCCTTAGGCCTACTTTATGTAGATCTCTTATTACACCATACTTCCATACTGTGTCGTAGGCTTTGTTCTAGGGCAGAGGCAACGATGATGGCTCTGACATGCACAATGAAGGTACAGCAGCGACAGATTATTTAGGCTAACACAAGTTTTATTTTAACATACACTGCATATTTGAAAACACTATCAAAAAAAGCCTTTGTTTCAGAGACGTTAAATTAAAATAGGACAATGACATGCCATGTGATGAACCTGGGTCACCATGAGTTTTCTTCCTGAAAACCTCTTATACACTCCTACACACAAGTACCAATTTAAAGGAATCCTTTCCCTGCTCTCTTATCTCCTCAAAATTAGCTGCACAACAGGGTCTGAAAATTGATCCACCACAGACCCCATAAAATGCCACAGTTGTTTACATCCTCAGTCCAGTCAGTATAAAAACACACACTGTGAATGGTTTTACTGAAGGACTGATTTCACTTATTTGAGATTGTATAATATATTTATCTGTTTTACCAAATGTTTACAATTTTAACAGAAAGATAAATTATAAAAAGTGTACAAGGAAATTTTTTTGTAGTATGTAGATTGGCCTTTTGTTTCAATAAGATATATCAACTTGATTTTCTTTCAAATAATATTCCATGAAACTAGCTTGATCAGGCATTGTAGAGGCACCACATGGCTCCTTATCACTATTTTAGTTTGTAATATTTTGATTATTTAATCAAAGGAAAAGGTGAAAATAAAATCCACTTTTTAGGTTTCATTTTCATTAGAAACAAGTTCACTGTTTTTTCCTCCTTCGCTCTTGCAAGTACTAGACAATTATGACTGATTACTTTTTACAAGGATCGGGGGACCACGGTGGCAGAGTGGTAACACTCTCGCCTCCCACCTCTGCGGCCGGGGTTCGATCCCCGTCATGGCCGTAAGTGGGAAAGCTGGTAGTTGCTTGCCGTTGGTCGGCAGTTTACAGTACAGAACCCTAGCGAACTATATGTACTGGTTTCCTCTGCCCTTCCAACTACCCGTCGTGATATGACCTGTACAGTGTTGAAAGCGACGTAAAACCCCAAATAAACAAACAAAATAAACAAATTTTTACAAGGATCAGTTTAACTAGGATCAATAATATAGTTTTAAAAGCATTCAAACAAAATAGAAGAACAGATTTAAACAAATTTGAATAAACTTTTAACAGCCTTCATTTAACACAGTTTTGAAGACATCAGTAAGTCTTGACTACTAAACATTAAAATCATTAATTTATAACTTGATTGATTTGTGACATGTAGTTAAATCTTTTAAGGATTATTTAGTTTGATACCAATACTGAAACTTTAATTCAATACCAACAGTAATTCTATGGTATTACAGATTCCAGTGATAAGAAATGCCGACTTGGAAATCCAGAAAATAAGGATTACATCTTCCACCAAAATTTGGCATCAACTCAACACATAATACACAAGATATATAAACTAACAAATTAAGCAGCAATACAAATTAATACATATTTGAAAACCATTTTATGAAGAAATAGTATGTATATATGTATGTTTACTACCTCTACCAGGGAGATTATGTTACTGTTGGTGTGTGTTTGTTTGTAAAATTACTCCAAAAGTTATAAATGGATTTTGATGAATTATACAGGAAATATTATTGGTGCGACAAGGAACAAATTATTAAATTTTGGTAGGGATCCAGGTCACTGCCATGATGTAGGAACTAGGAAGAAAAATGTTGGGCTTATTTTAAAAAATAAAATGGCTGCCATAGCCAGTTATTTCAAAATCATTTAGATGCTCTAAAACTTGAAATATTGCAGCTAGGTTCATCAAATTTGCACAAAAGATACATGGCTAGGAAAGTTAGCCTGATAGTAATTTGGCCTAGTTTTCGAAAACAAAATGGGTGTCATATCTCACGTTTAATGTTAAATGGGATTAACTCATTAAATAGGCCTTATATCTCCCTTATAGGAAGTCATGGCCTGAGACTTTTCGAACTGCTGACTTTTACCTTTGTCCCCTTCTTCAATGTCAAGTGGGGTTATCTTACTACAAAGACCTTATCTCTCCTTTAGTTCTCCATTTATTACTGATCCTAAGGTGGGAGATAACCGCTGCAGCAGTGGCCTTGTTACAATATAAAACGTAAGATTTTTGGCGATCAGCTGACATGAAATATTTGAAGTCGTGACACCCCTAGGAGGAATTATCAAAGGATTGTTTATCATTGCACTCTTAAGCAATAATAGGGGTATTGGAAGCTTTAATCAACCAAACTAATAAGTTTTAAAGTATTGAATAAACTAATACAACTGCATAAAATTCCTGAGGATCAGATTTTCTTATGACTTCATACTGTGTCATACATTAAAAGGTTGACAGTCAGTCTTGAATCTCTTGATGTTTATGTATTAGAATTAAAAGAAAGAGAAGTTGACCAAAACACAGCATCTTTAACATTATAAATAATGCAACCATGTGCTTCTTTTAGCAAAAGCCCCCTGTGGGTCCGGGGATGTAGAATAGGCCCAACGTATCCTCCTGCGTGTCGTAAGAGGTGACTAATTGGGGGCAGCCTGTTTGCCGTGGGTTGCGATCCGTGTCAGTGGAAGAGAGGATCCTGGCTGTTGAGCCAATTCTTTGTTGCGGCATTGAGGAGGCAATACACAGCTTTGGCCTCAATTTCACTTAGTCGGAAGGTTAAGATGGCCTGGCTTAATCAATCGGCTGGTAGTGCCAAGCCCTAGTGCTCCAAATTAGTGATTGCTTGTCGTTTCTAATGGTTTATACTGTTGTACTTGATTGTTGTATTCTGCTGGTGTTTGGTTTGTGCTTTTGTTTGGAGTATATAGAAGGCGGCTGCTTAACAGGTCAATCAAGGTTCATGTCTGTGTTCTTTGAGTATATTGCTGATGTATCTCTGATATCAGTGTGCAGGGCTCAGCTCCACACTATTATGGTATCCCCTTGTTGGGCTCGAAGGGTGGGTGGAGAGTATTGGCAACGAATAACCACTACAATATCATGGCTACACAAAATTCCCAACTGACTGATACAAAAAGGATTAGAACTTCGCCTGAACTCATGATTACGAACTCGGATTCCGCGCAGATTTGTACATGACCACGATTCCTACTAGTACAAGGAACAGACAATGAGAGACCTTTGTCAAAACTGTCACCATTTGCTGTAAACAAGGCCATTGTTGCTGTACTTGGGTCTGATCCCTTTAATATAAAGGCCCCCTGTGGGTCCGGGGATGTAGAATAGGCCCAACGTATCCTCCTGCGTGTCGTAAGAGGCGACTAATTGGGGGCAGCCTGTTTGCCGTGGGTTGCGATCCGTGTCAGTGGAAGAGAGGGTCCTGGCTGTTGAGCCAATTCTTTGTTGCGGCATTGAGGAGGCAATACACAGCTTTGGCCTCAATTTCACTTAGTCGGAAGGTTAAGATGGCCTGGCTTAATCAATCGGCTGGTAGTGCCAAGCCCTAGTGCTCCAAATTAGTGATTGCTTGTCGTTTCTAATGGTTTATACTGTTGTACTTGATTGTTGTATTCTGCTGGTGTTTGGTTTGTGCTTTTGTTTGGAGTATATAGAAGGCGGCTGCTTAACAGGTCAATCAAGGTTCATGTCTGTGTTCTTTGAGTATATTGCTGATGTATCTCTGATATCAGTGTGCAGGGCTCAGCTCCACACTATTATGGTATCCCCTTGTTGGGCTCGAAGGGTGGGTGGAGAGTATTGGCAACGAATAACCACTACAATATCATGGCTACACAAAATTCCCAACTGACTGATACAAAAAGGATTAGAACTTCGCCTGAACTCATGATTACGAACTCGGATTCCGCGCAGATTTGTACATGACCACGATTCCTACTAGTACAAGGAACAGACAATGAGAGACCTTTGTCAAAACTGTCACCATTTGCTGTAAACAAGGCCATTGTTGCTGTACTTGGGTCTGATCCCTTTAATATAAAGGCCCCCTGTGGGTCCGGGGATGTAGAATAGGCCCAACGTATCCTCCTGCGTGTCGTAAGAGGCGACTAATTGGGGGCAGCCTGTTTGCCGTGGGTTGCGATCCGTGTCAGTGGAAGAGAGGGTCCTGGCTGTTGAGCCAATTCTTTGTTGCGGCATTGAGGAGGCAATACACAGCTTTGGCCTCAATTTCACTTAGTCAGAAGGTTAAGATGGCCTGGCTTAATCAATCGGCTGGTAGTGCCAAGCCCTAGTGCTCCAAATCAGTGATGGCTTGTTGGTTCTAATGGTTTTTACTGTTTTTCTTGAATATTGTATTTTCCTGGTGTTTGGTTTGTGCTTTTGTTTGGAGTATCTAGAAGGCGGCTGCTTAACAGGTCAATCGAGGTTCACCTTTTATGTGTTCTTTGAGTATATTGCTGATGTATCTCTATCAGTGTGCAGGGCTCAGCTCCACACTATTGTGATATCCCCTTGTTGGGCTCGAAGAGTGGGTGGAGAGCATTGGCAACGAATAACCACTTCAACATTATGGCTACTCAAAACCTTCTACAGATAGATAGGAAAAGGACAAGAACTTCGCTTGATATAATGACTACGACTTTGGATTCTCCCCAGATTTGTTCATGGCCAAGATTTCTATTAGTAAAAGGAACAGATGATGAAAGACCCTTGTTTAGACTGTCCCCTTTTGCTTTACATAAAGCCATTGTTGCCATACTAGGATCAGATCCCTTCAATATTAAAAAACTACGAAATTTAAACATTTTAATTGAAGTGGATAAAGAAGCACAAAGCAACAAACTGATGAAAACTACGAAACTGAATCTGACAATGGACAATGCCATCCCCATTGAAGTGCAACCACACTATAGTCTGAATACCAAGAAAGGGGTCATTAGATGCCCAGACATTAAAGAATGCACTGATGAGGAAATACTGGAGGGCTTGAAAGATGAAGGTGTCATTAAGCTGGACAGGATAACTGTATTCCGAGATGGTTTTAGGAAACAAACAGGAACTTTCATATTGACATTTCAAAGCCAGACCTTACCAAAATATATCAGGGTGGGTTATTACAGGGTGGCTGTGTCACAGTTTATTCCTAATCCTGTCAGATGTTATAAATGTCAGAAATTTGGCCACACAAAATTCAACTGCAGAAAAAAATGAAGTTTGCAATAAATGTGGGCAAGAGAATCACACTGACTCTCAGGAATGTCAAAACGAAGCAAAATGTGTCAACTGCCAAGGAAATCATGCATCAAATGACAAATCATGTCCAAAATGGAAAGAAGAAAAAGATATTCAAAGGATAAAGGCAGAAAGAGGAATTTCATACACTGAAGCTAAGAAACAAATTGACATATTTAATTCAGTAAAAACAACGTATGCCCAAGCAGCTGCAGCAACCAAACCTGTGGTGAAAACAGCAACTGTGGAAACACAAACAGAAATGACTTGGCCAGATGGTTCAAAGCAGCCCAAAAAGTGTCCAATTGAAAAACAGACAACTAAAGTGAATAAAATCAGTGCATCGAGTCAGACAAGTGGATCTCAAAATGACCCTATTAAGTTGAAAATAAGCCAAAGCAAAGTATATTTGACCAAACTACCTAAGGGATCTAATGACCCTGTTAAACAATACAACAAATTTGATGTTTTAAGTGATAGTGAAAATGAAATGATAGTTGATGAACCCCCTATCACAAATACTCAAGGGCGGAATGGAAATAAAAATGTAAAAAATGGAACCAAACAATAATAAAAGTATACTACAGTGGAACTGTCGTGGCTTTAGGCCAAACTTTGAAGAAATTAAAAATTTAATTTCCAATTTTAAACCCTACATTTTAGCATTGCAGGAAACACATTTTAAAGAAACAGACAATGTAAATATTAGAGGATTTGATCATTATTTTAAAACATGTGTGTCAGAAGTAGATGGGAGAGCCACTGGTGGCTGCTCTATTTTGTTAAGAAAGGTATACCTCATGAGGTACTTGAGTTAGATACAGAACTGCAGGCAGTTGCTGTAAAAGTATCTCTACATAAAACTATAACTGTATGTAATGTATATATTCCACCACGTTTTAATGTTGCACAAAGTGATATTGATAATCTAGTCAACCAGTTACCTGCACCTTATTTATTTATTGGTGATTTTAATGCACATAGTGATTTATGGGGTTGTTCCTCATCCAATAGTTTAGGTAATAAGGTTGAACATCTTCTTGAATCCTCTGATATTTGTTTACTTAATGATATGTCACCTACCTACTTTCATCCTGCATCTGGTTCATTCACCTCAATAGATTTGTCTTTATGTTCTGCATCTATTTTTCTCGATTTTGCATGGCAGGTCCATTCTGATCAGTGTGGTAGTGACCATTTTCCTATTTTTATTGATATAGTTAAGAGTATGCCTAAGGATAATGTTCCTCGTTGGAATCTTAAGAAGGCCGATTGGCCAAAATTCAAACTTCAGTGTTCTTTAGATATCAATAGGCATAGTTTTACTGACATAACAAAAAAGTTTTCTGCATTTTTAAATAAATTAAATGACATAGCAACAAAATGTGTGCCAAAGTCAACTGGACAGTCCACTGGTAGCTACAAACCATGGTTCAACAGTGAATGCAAAAAAGCTGTTAAAGCTCGTCAAAATGCAATGGATAAATGCCGTATAAATCCTACATCAGATAACATAAATGAATATAAAAACTGTCGAGCTAATGCTCGTAAAATAATTAAAGAAAATAAAAAGAAATCATGGCATGAATATGTTTCAAAACTAAATGTAAAGACACCAGCAAAGAAGGTATGGGAAATGATCAGGAAAATAAGTGGCAAACAAAGTAACACCACAATACACCATCTGGAAAATAATGATGGTACAAAAATAACAGAAAGAGTGGATATAGCCAATAGGTTGGCCCAAGAAATCAGCAAGAATTCTAGCAGCAATAATTACCGTACAAAGTTTCAAAAGTATCAAGAGAAAGCTGAAAAAGAACACTTGGATTTTGACACTGACAACTCAGAAAACTACAATGTACCATTTACCATTAGAGAACTATGTGATGCTTTGAAAAAGTCTCATGACACAGCCACTGGTCCAGATGAAATTCATTATCAACTGCTTAAACATCTGCCAAGAAACTCACTAATGGTGTTACTTGATATATTTAATGATATATGGGCTTCAGGTGAAATTCCTGAATGCTGGAAAGAGGCCACAGTGATACCTATTCCAAAACCAGGCAAAGACTCAAAAAACCCATCCAATTATCGTCCCATATCTCTGACGAGCTGTTTATGCAAAACCATGGAAAGAATGATTAATACTAGATTAGCTTGGTTCCTCGAGAAAAATAAGATTTTAACAAAATATCAAAGTGGTTTTAGAAAAGGTCGAACTACAACAGACCAATTAATAAGACTTGAATCTTTTATTAGAGATTCCTTTTTAAAAGGCAACCATGTAGTCTCTGTATTTTTTGATTTAGAAAAAGCCTACGATACAGTATGGACGTATGGGGTAATAAGAGATCTACATAAAATAGGCTTAAGGGGCCGAATGCCTGTGTTTATTCAGAATTTTTTAACAAATAGAGTTTTTAGAGTTCGCTTAGGATCTGTCCTTTCTAGCATACATGAACAAGAGATGGGGGTCCCTCAAGGCAGTATCCTCTCTGTTACTTTATTTATTTTAAAGATTAATAGTATTGCTGATGTAATTCCATCTAGTTTTGAAAAGTCTCTTTTTGTGGATGATTTCTCAATCACTTGTTCTTCTAGAAATATGGCTTCAATAGAAAGGCAACTTCAGTTGTGTCTCAATAAGGTTGAAAAATGGGCTGATGAAAATGGTTTTAAATTTTCTAAAACCAAAACTGTTTGCATGCATTTCTGTAGTAAAAGAAAACTTCATCCAGACCCAACATTAACAATATACGATTCACAAATCCCTGTTGTTTCACAAACTAAGTTCCTTGGTGTTATATTTGACAATAAACTAAATTTTAAGGCACACATTGATTATATACGTCAGAAATGTGAAAAAGCCATGAACTTACTAAAAGTAGTTGCCAAAATGGATTGGGGAGCAGATAGAAGTGTTCTAATGAGACTTTATCGTTCATTTGTTCGTTCTAGATTGGAATATGGTTGTGCTGTTTTTAGTTCTGCTCGTAAGTCTTATCTTAAGAAATTGGAACCCATTCAAAACCAGGGCTTAAGAATATGCCTGGGAGCCTTCAGGACTTCTCCAATGCAAAGCTTGTATGTAGAGGCAAATGAACCTCCTTTATATTTAAGGTTTGATAAGTTATGTGTTCAATATGCTCTGAAATTGAGAAGTAATCCTGACAATCCAGCTTATGATGTTGTTTTTAATCCCCAGTATTATGATCTTTATGATAAGAAACCATCTGCAATAAGGTCTTTTGGACATCGTGTAGAGGAAGATTTGTCTGCTGTTTGTCCTCAGCTGGATTTAATTCAGACTGTGTCATTGCCAGAAGACCCACCCTGGACTATACAGAAACCTCACATAGACTTATTCCTCACTCATGAAAAGAAACATCTTGGTGATGATTGTATGTTTCAAAGTCTATTTGCTGAGTTAAAAGGTTATTACTCTGACCATAGGGCTCTATATACTGATGGATCGAAAACAGAAAATAGGGTTGCTGCAGCTGCTACATCTGATGACCTCAGTGCCCAGGTCAGACTTCCTGGCAATGCTAGTATATTCACAGCTGAATTACAGGCTCTGAAAATGGCTTTTAATATAGTTAAAAATTGTGACGATGATCGTTTTATTATATTTTCTGACTCTTTATCTAGTCTTCAAGCTCTTGATAGCAACAACTGTGATCATCCTTTTATTCAAGATATTTTAAAGCTTTTTAATGATTGTTGTTCAGTAAATAAGATAGTTGTTTTAGCTTGGGTTCCAAGTCACGTAGGCATAAAGGGTAATGAAAAAGCAGATGAGCTTGCCAAACAGGCCTTGAATTTTAATGTTTTAGACTTGAAAGTCCCCTATACAGACTTGAAAGTGAATGTAAATAGTGTTTTTAAACAAAAGTGGCAAGCTCAATGGAATGTGTGTCCTGATAACAAACTTTTCCAAATAAACCCTACAGTAGGAGATTTTTATGTTTGGACGGGTTTATCTCGTAGGGAGGAAATAGTTATAACTAGAGCCCGTATAGGACACACCTATTTCACACACAGTTATCTGTTAAAAGGTGAAGACATGCCCTGGTGCATTCCATGCCATTGCCCCGATACAGTCAAACATATATTATTAGACTGTATCGACCTACGTGACACTAGAATAAAATATTATAGGGATATAGATACGATGGAAAAATTATTTAATGAAAATGTTCATAATATTTTAAATTATTTAAAAGAATGTGGTCTGTTCAAAAAGTTTTAATTAATTTATTTTGTGTTTTGTTCTTTGTGTTAAATTATTATTGTGTTAAATTATTGAAATTATACTGTGATATTTTTCTACTTTGTTTAAAATTTACATTTTGTTTTCTTTGTTGTTTGTTGGTTTTTTACTGTAGTCTTTATTCTAGTCATTTGTTGTTTTTTTGTCTTGGTCTTTTTGGCCATTTGTTAATTGTTTGTGGTTATTTGTATTTATATATATATATATATTGCTTGTTATTGTAAATATTAGTTAATGTATTTATTATTTTTTAATAGTGCAGCATAACACTTAAGTGTTTTTGCACTTTAATTTTAAACTTACTTACCTTTAATATAAAGAAATTAAGGAATGGAGACATCTTGATTGAAGTAGACAGAGAAAGTCAAAGCAGCAAACTTTTGAAAACGACTAAATTGAGCTTGACCATGGACAATGTGATCCCAATCAGTGTATCTCCTCACTATAGTTTAAACACATAAAAAGGAGTCATTAGATGTCCAGACATAAAAGACTGCACTGATGAAGAAATACTTGAAGGCCTAAAGGATGAGGGTGTCATCAAACTGGACAGGATAACTGTATTCAGAGATGGATTTAGGAAGCAAACAGGAACTTTTATATTGACATTTCAAAGCCAGACCTTACCAAAATATATCAGGGTGGGCTACTACAGGGTGGCTGTGTCACAGTTTATTCCTAATCCAATGAGATGTTATAAATGTCAGAAATTTGGCCACACTAAGTTCAACTGCAGGAAAAATGAGGTTTGCAATAAATGTGGGCAAGAAGATCACACTGACTCCCAGGAATGCAAAAATGAACCAAAATTTGTTAATTGCCAAGGAAATCATACATCAAATGACAAGACATGTCCAAAATGGAAAGAAGAGAAAGAAATACAGAGAATAAAAACTGAAAGAGGAATTTCCTACACAGAAGCCAAGAGGCAAATGGACATATTTAATTCAGTGAAGACAACCTATGCCCAAGCAGCTGCAGCAACCAAACCTGTAGTGAAAACTGTGAATGTAGAAACTCAAACAGAAATGACTTGGCCAGATGGTTCAAAACAACCAAAAAAGTGTGCAGTTGAAAAACAGACAACTAAAAATAGCAAAACAAGTTCTTCCAGTCAGACAAGTGCGTCTCAAAATAACCCCATCAAATTGAAAATTAGCCAAAGTAAAGTATATTTGACTAAACAACATAAGGGATCTAATGACCCAATTGTACAGTACAACAAATATGATGCTTTGAGTGACAGTGAAATGAGTTGCGAAGAATCCCCAATCACAAATTCACAAGGGCGGAGTGGGAATAAAAGTGTAAATAATGGAACCAAACACAAATAAAAGTATACTACAGTGGAACTGTCGTGGCTTTAGGCCAAACTTTGAAGAAATTAAAAATTTAATTTCCAATTTTAAACCCTACATTTTAGCATTACAGGAAACACATTTAAAAGATACAGATAATGTAAATATTAGAGGATTTGATCATTACTTTAAAACATGTGTGTCAGAAGTAGATGGGAGAGCCACTGGTGGCTGCTCTATTTTTGTTAAGAAAGGTATACCCCATGAGGTACTTGAGTTAGATACAGAACTGCAGGCAGTTGCTGTAAAAGTATCTCTACATAAAACCATAACTGTATGTAATGTATATATTCCACCACGTTTTAATGTAGCACAAAGGGATCTTGATAATCTAGTCAACCAGTTACCTGCACCTTTTCTATTTATTGGAGATTTTAATGCACATAGTGATTTATGGGGTTGTTCCTCATCTAATAGTTTAGGTAATAAAGTTGAACATCTTCTTGAATCCTCTAATATTTGTTTGCTTAATGATAAGTCATCTACCTATTTTCATCCTGCATCTGGTTCATTCACCTCAATAGACTTGTCTTTATGTTCTGCATCTGTTTTTCTTGATTTTGCATGGCAGGTCCATTCAGATCAGTGTAGTAGTGACCATTTTCCTATTTTAATTGATATAGTTAAGAGTATGCCTAAGGATAATGTTCCTCGTTGGAATCTTAAAAAGGCCGATTGGCCAAAATTCAAACTCCAGTGTTCTTTAGATATCAATAGGCTTAGTTTTACTGACATAACAGAAAAGTTTCCTGCATTTTTAGATAAGTTAAATGATATAGCAAGACAATGTGTGCCAAAGTCAACTGGACAGTCCACTGGTAGTTACAAACCATGGTTCAACAGTGAATGCAAAAAAGCTGTTGAAGCTCGTCAAAATGCAATGGATAAATGCCGTACAAATCCTACATCAGATAACATAAATGAATATAAAAGCTGTCGAGCCAATGCTCGTAAAGTAATTAAAGAAAGTAAAAGGAAATCATGGCATGAATATGTATCAAAACTAAATGTGAAGACACCTGCTAAGAAGGTATGGGAAATGATCAGGAAAATAAGTGGCAAACAAAGTAACACCACAATACACCATCTGGAAAATAATGATGGACCCAAGATAACAGAAAGAGTAGATATAGCAAATAGGTTGGCCCAAGAAATTAGCAAGAATTCCAGCAGCAACAATTACCGTACAAAGTTTCAAAAATATCAAGAGAATGCTGAAAAAGAACACCTGGATTTTGACACAGAAAACTCTGAAAACTACAATGTACAATTTACCATTAGAGAATTATGTGATGCTCTGAAAAAGTCTCATGACACAGCCACTGGTCCAGACGAGATCCATTATCAGCTGCTAAAACATCTACCAAGAGACTCACTTATGGTGTTACTTGATATATTTAATGATATATGGGCTTCAGCTGAAATTCCTGAATGCTGGAAAGAGGCCACTGTAATACCCATTCCTAAACCAGGCAAAGACTCAAAAAACCCGTCCAATTATCGCCCCATATCTCTGACGAGCTGTTTATGCAAAACCATGGAAAGAATGATTAATACCCGATTAGTTTGGTTCCTTGAGAAAAATAATATTTTAACAAAATATCAAAGTGGTTTTAGAAAAGGTCGAACTACAACAGACCAATTAATAAGACTTGAATCTTTTATTTGAGATTCCTTTTTAAAAGGCAACCATGTAGTCTCTGTATTTTTTGATTTAGAAAAAGCCTACGATACAGTATGGAAGTATGGTGTTATAAGAGATCTACAGAAAGTGGGCTTAAGAGGGCGAATGTTTATTCAGAAGTTTTTAACCAACAGAGTTTTTAGAGTTCGTTTAGGATCTGTGTATAGCAATATATATGAACAAGAAATAGGTGTCCCTCAAGGCAGTATCTTATCTGTTACTCTATGTATTTTAAAGATCAACAGTATTGCTGATGTGATTCCAGGTAGCTTTGAAAAGTCTCTTTTTGTTGATGATTTCTCAATCACTTGTTCTTCTAGAAATATGGCTTCCATAGAAAGGCAACTTCAGTTGTGTTTGAATAAAGTAGAAAAATGGGCTGATGAAAATGGTTTTAAATTTTCTAAAACCAAAACTGTTTGCATGCATTTTTGTAATAAAAGAAAACTTCATCCAGACCCAACATTGACAATATATAATTCACAAATCCCTGTTGTTTCTCAAACTAAGTTCCTTGGTATTATATTTGACAGTAAACTGAATTTTAAGGCACACATTGACTATATTCGTCAGAAATGTGAAAAGGCCATGAACTTACTAAAAGTAGTTGCCAAAATGGATTGGGGAGCAGATAGAAGTGTTTTAATGAGACTTTATCGTTCATTTGTACGTTCTAGATTGGAATATGGTTGTGCTGTTTTTAGTTCTGCTCGTAAGTCTTATCTCAAGAAATTGGAACCCATTCAAAACCAGGGCTTAAGAATATGCCTGGGAGCCTTCAGGACTTCTCCAATGCAAAGCTTGTATGTAGAGGCAAATGAACCACCCTTGTATTTAAGGTTTGATAAATTATGTATTCAGTATGCTTTGAAATTGAGAAGTAATCCTGATAATCCAGCTTATGATGTTGTTTTTAACCCCCAGTATTATGATCTGTATGACAAGAAACCATCTGCAATAAGGTCTTTTGGGCACCGTGTAGAGAAAGATTTGTCTGCTGTCTGTCCTCAGCTGGATTTAATTCAGACTGTGTCATTGCCAGATGACCCACCCTGGACTGTACAGAAGCCTCACATAGACTTGTATCTCGCCCATGAAAAGAAACATCTTGGTGATGATTGTCTTTTTCAAAGTCTATTTGCTGAGTTAAAAAGCTTTTACTCTGACCATAGGGCTATATATACTGATGGATCGAAAATAGAAAATAGGGTTGCTGCAGCTGCTACATGTAATAACCTCAGTGCCCAAATCAGACTTCCTGGCAATGCTAGTATATTCACAGCTGAATTACAGGCTCTTAAAATGTCTTTTAATCTTGTAAAAAATTGTGATGGGGATCGTTTTATCATATTCACTGATTCTTTATCTAGTCTTCAAGCTCTTGATAGCAACAACTGTGATCATCCTTTTATTCAAGATATTTTAAAACTTTTTAATGATTGTTTGTTAGTGAATAAGAAAGTTGTTTTAGCTTGGGTTCCAAGTCACGTAGGCATAAAGGGCAATGAAAAAGCAGATGAGCTTGCCAAACAGGCCTTGAATTTTAATGTTTTAGACTTGAAAGTCCCCTATACAGACTTGAAAGTGAATGTAAATAGTGTTTTTAAACAAAAGTGGCAAGCTCAATGGAATGCATGTCCTAATAACAAACTATTCCAAATAAACCCTACAGTAGGAGATTTTTATGTTTGGACGGGTTTATCTCGTAGGGAGGAAATAGTAATTACTCGAGCCCGTATAGGACACACCTATTTTACATAGTTATCAGTTGAAAGGTGAAGATATGCCCTGGTGCATTCCATGTCATTGTCCCGATACAGTCAAGCATATATTATTAGACTGTATCGACCTACGTGACACCAGAATTAAATATTATAGAAATGTTAATACAATGCAAAAATTATTTTGTGAAAATGTTTTTAGTATCATTAATTATTTAAAAGAATGTGGCCTGTTTAAAAAGTTTTAATTAATTTATTTTGTGTTTTGTTCTTCATGTTAATTTATTCTGTAATATCTAGTCTTTAGACGTGTTGTTCTGTGATATTGATCTATACTTTGTATTTTTACACTTTATTTTGTTTGTTGTTTATGTATTGTTGATTGATTTTTTACATTGTTTTTTCTAGTCATTTCGTATAATCTTGTGTTTTTGTTTGGTATTTTTGCCAGTTTTTAATTATTTATATATATATATGTTTGTGAATATTAGTTAATGTATTTATAGTAGCTAATGTTTTTATAGTGCAGTATAACACATTAGTGTTGTTGCACTTAAAATTTTAAATATCTATCTATCTATCACAGTTATCTGTTAAAAGGTGAAGATAAGCCCTGGTGCATTCCCTGTCATTGTCCTGATACAGTCAAGCATATACTATTAGACTGTATCGACCTACGTGATACTAGAATTAAGTATTATAGAAACATAAATTCAATGAAAAATTTATTTAATGAAAATATTTTTAAGGTTATAAATTATTTAAAAGAAGTTGGTTTGTTCAAAAAGTTTTAATTAATTTAAATTGTTCTTTGTTTTCATGTTAACTTATTCAGTAAAATCTAGTCTTGAATAATATTGTGATAGTTATATTGTGGTTTTAATTCATACTTTTTCTTGTTATGGTTTTCTAGTCTTTCTTTAAAATTATATTGTAATATTTAAACTCTTTCATTATTTCTATGTTTTATCTTTTTTGTTGTTGTTCTTTTTTACCTTTGTAGTATACTTATCTTTTGTGTTTTCTAGTCAACTTTTATGCTTTTGTGATTTGTTTTTTTCTCCAATCATTGTGTGTTTGTATATATTTGTTGGTTGTAAATATTAATTAGTATATTTATTATTTTAATGTAGTGCAGTATGACACATTTGTGTTTTTGCACTGAAATTTTAACTATCTATCTTTTAGCAAAATGTACCAAAACATCTTAATTTTCAATAATCAAAAATATAAAAATACCATACAAAAACTGTAATTAATTGTTGACTTGCCTACATTCGGTGATTAAAAATTTCTGTCTTTTACAGGAGTTGATGTCAATGGGAATTTTTTTCTTTGGCCTTTTTGTGGAGTATCCATGGCTCTTCATTTTTTGGCTGCTTCCTTGATGGGTGATTGTTTCTGGATGTTATTTAGGGGATATTTTGCAAAAACATCAGGTCCAAGATCATATTCCACTTCACCTGTGGATGTCTTTCTCAAGCAACCACTACTCATGAAATTTGGGAGAGGGGCATCATGCTTTCCAGCGGTCATTAGATATTTGATTTGGAGGTCTACAAGATCAGCCACCTTTACCATAGCTGATGCAGGAGGCATCCAGAGTTGAGGATTAGAACACTGTCTTGTAACTTCCAAGCATCCAGTTTCAATGTCTCTTGCCACCTTTCTGCCCTTTCTCATACTATTTCTCTGAACATCTTCATATGTTAAATCATCAGGATTAAACTTTTTCGAACAATACAGATACTTTGTTAGATTGAGGTATGTGTCTTTGTTTACACTCGTCTGTCCTTCATTGATTGTGAAAAGTTCCTACATGAAATTACACTTTGTCACAACAGTTTTCATAATTTTGGTATGACTAATCATGTTTAATTTTGGGATGAAATCATTGCCTCCAAGACACAAGGTTAATGCTACTTTCATACCAATGTGGCTATCATCGTAGCGACTCTCTAAATAAGATAAAATACGAGTTATGTTGTATATATCCATGGTTTTCCCAGGCTTAAAAAGAATCACATAGACATCATTTTTGAAAGAACCATCTGAATTTCTTGGCCACAGGCATGATACACCAAACAAGTGAATGACAACAGAATCAATATCCACAGAGGTGACAATGCTGGCAACATTTTCTCCTTGTTTAAATTCTGAAACACTTCCAATCAGCCACTCAAACTGAGACATTTCAGCTTCACCCTTTTTCTGCCGGATGGAAGTTAGCTTCTGAATATCTACAAAACTTTTGTGTTGGCTAAAGAATGCCCTAATTGGTGTTGAATATATGTCACAAGAGCAGGATTGTGAATTTACACAGTGACATGAAGGCATGTTTAGTTCACTGTCAACATCCAAAATCATATCTTTCTTAATCATCAGTTTTGATACATTACTTGCCAGATATTTACTGATCAATGATTTTCCCTCAGTAGTTGTCGGGAGAGCGTCCTTGTGAAATTTCTCAGAGTTAAGTATTTCACTGGATGTTTTCAAGTGAGTAATAGCATGTCTTTGTTTTGTCCTTTGCTCTCATGTTGCTGCTTTAAAATCATCTGGTGTAAATGAGTATTTTTCCTCACAAATGACCATCCGCTTTACATTTGGCAATTGATGAATCATATTTTTGATCAAACCATTTTCCACTTGTTTCAGGTACTGAAGGCCACTGATAGCCTTTGCTTTAAATTTCACTCCTGCAAACTCTATTGTGACAAAATTAATTGAACTTGCAAGACGTGGGGATAGCTGTTGTTCCTGTGAGTAAAAACTCTCCAAGCTGGTCCAATTTTTCTGAACTCTTTTGGTCAGGAAAGTTAAGGATTAAATCAGTCAGTGCTGTTACCATACCTGTAGCTTTTGTGACCTTGGGCTTTGTGCAATCTGGCTTCACCAAAGCTTGACACATATTCATGTCAGAACTCAGGCAATCAATTTTCTTTGAGCTGCAACTACTTTCACCCGTTTATCTTCTTTGCACTGCCTTTCTGTTTTTTGCATAACTGAAATCTTTTTAGCACAGACACGTCTCATTGTGATGCCTTTGCTTTGCTTAGCCTTCAACAAGAGATCCTTTGGGCACTCGATGGAATTTAAATCTGGAATGTCAGATTTGGTCATTCCGAATAATTCTTCTTTTTGAAGATACTTATAAATTTTGTAGACACCAACTTCTTCAGGTAATTGGTCAAGAATTACTTGGGGCAGGATGGTTATCTTTGGAAGATAGACATTGTGTGGGTATAAACCAGGCTCAGTTGTAAGACCCCCTTTACGCAAAATAAGTGAACTTCCTCTTATAATATGCTTTATATCTGTGTCATTTATGGTCTACCCAAGGTTATCAGGACCACTCTGTTTGGACTGTGGAGATGATTCAGTCAGAGAATCAATCAAAGCAAGTCTTCGCATAACAGACACCATTGTTGAGCCTGTCCTGAACCCTTTCATAGCATCTTGATGTTCCATTTCCTTTTTAGTGTCTGTTGCAAGGTTTACAACACCACTTTTCATAGGTGTGCTGAACAAACTTTTCTTCATATTCTGGTAGAATGGACCAAGCTGATTATGGGCGTGCAAGAGTTCTAGGCAAAATGGGGCATATGAGGAAGCACCATTCAAAAACCCAAATGCTATGTGCTGCTTAGTGGTGGCCAGAAGCAGGTTGTAGCCATCCCTTCCTCCAAGTCGCTCAGCCAGTGATATTGAAAGAACATGATCTAAGTGGTCCATCATGTGTTTGTGCAAGGCAAAAGTTGCATTTTCATTGCAGCCATAGTTCAAGAATTCAGTGAAACTGCCATTCATCAGCAGTGGTATTGCCTCTGCCACTCTGCAGGGCTGAGATGAGTTTTGTTGACTCACTTTGTTCACGATGAGACATAAATGCCACAAGAAATGCCAGATGAAAACAATGTGACAGACGACGAACAAATTTAGTGGCTACATCAATGTGTTCTGCTGTGATCAGCTTGGCCCATTCATTGCAGTGATCATCACGCATATACTGTAAAATTTCCAGTAATCCAGCATGTTTGTAGGCACTAAAAATATTGTTGATTTTGGACTTTCTGTAGTGTAGGCATGGAAACTCAGGTACAAAAATCGCATATTTTCGGCATCCCTTAGTTTTACAAGATTATTTCCAATTTTATGATCTGGTCCAAACAATATCTTTTTCTTGTCAGTTCTGGCCAAATCATGATGTCCAAGCTTTGTTAAAACATCATCTAACACTTCCTTCAATTTGGTAATGTCATCATCACGACCGGCAAATGGTTGAGGATGTCTTGTAAGAAGTGGAGGAAGAATATGTTTACACAGTCCAAAGCTAGTGGGCACAACATAGTTTTCTTGTTGAGTAAGTGTCTCCTCATGGGAAGTCTTTTCATCTGATTGATCTACTAAACCTAATTCTTGAAATGACTTTTCCATGAATTCTGCATCTGGAATGGCTGATAAATCATCAAATGAGTCATTATTTATGGCACATTCCACATCCATCGAATCTTCCTGACCAGTAATTTGTTCTAAAAGCTCAAATACTGAATCACTGTGGTCATCAGCATCATCTGCTGGGTCAAAAGAATGATCATTTGGAACATCCTTTTCATCATTTGACAAAATAAAAATGCTTGGACCAACATCTTTTGGTGTCAAAGTTCTACTTTTCATGCATGTGCAGATTGTTGAATGGTCACAAATGTTTAAATCATGCCACGTTTTCACTTCTGTGCAGCCCTTTGGTAAGCCTTGCAGTGTGATAGGCAATGTATTTAGCTGTTTAGTTCTACATTCTCCAGGTTTTGGGTCATCTGTAAATTTTAGCCGAACAAGATTGTCCATCATCAAAATTACATGGCAGTCTCGCATTCTTACTGGTTTTGTTATGTTTCCTTCCTTAGTTTTATACTCCAGGTCATATTCTTTTAAATAGCAATTGAAGTAAGAGTCATTTTCATGGGCTTGCTCTTTCAATTGCTTTTCAGCTGCAGTCAAGCTAAGGGAGACACCAGACTTGCTTGTAACATCAAAAACTGTGGAGACACTCTTGTACCCCATAATCAGTTTTTGAGTGTTGTGTTGTTGAAGTAAGCCAATAAAATTCTTGTTGCTTAACTTCAACAAACTTTCATATATGAAATACAGCTTTTCAGCCTTTGTTTTCAAGAAGCCTGCCTTTTGACTTTTTGACACATTTACTGCTGAGACACTGATTCAATTGAATTTGGAATAACAGTTGGACATCAAAGATCCACTCGATCACTGGGTTAAAATTTGACATACTGAGAGGAGTTGATATTTTTTTTGAAAAGCAGATGTGGCATTTATCATTACCTTCTTCACTTTGTGAAACAAGCAGACTGCTTTTGTCAACTGTGTGAAAATCAAGAACCTGTTCTCCAAGTTTCTGGCATAGTAGGTCATCTCTGAGAAGATATCTGGCAATTTTTTGATTTTCACTATAATTTGTGAATGTTAGTGGCTTGAAAAATACAACAGAGTCACAATTTAACCTATGTTTGTTTTCCAAAGTATAGCAAATTCTACGTACAATCCCTAATTTATCAATTGACTGTGACTCCTCATCATTAACTTCCACATACACTTGAATGCTGTTTTCATTCGATGACTTTTCTGTGTCAACACACACAACATCATTGACATGTTCAAAAACTTCACTTGTGTAACTCAAATCACTGTCTAATATTTCAGGATTGTGTTTTTGCTTTGCCCGGACTATATTAGATGCAGTGGCGATGGCTGAAAGTCTACACATTCTGTCTCGAACTATTTCTTTTGACTGACTAAAAGTTGCTTGTCCAATTGAGAATGATGTATGTAACAAATTATAAAAGTTATACCTTTCTGATACAGTGTTTTCATATGTATCAAAACAGGAAAGCTTTTCAGCTTTGGCATGTTTCATGAAATGCCATTCAAATATAACAATTTTAGCCCATTCAGCCGCTGAAAAATTGCTTTTGTATTCTGCAAAAATTCCTTCAATTTTTTCTTCCACATGCCTAGGAATGAAATCCATTGTAAATGGAAAGAGCACTTCATTTTGTGAAATACATGTGTAAAGATCTAATATGCTTCTTTCTTGTACTTTTTTGTCAAAGATTTTACAAATTATAGTTTCCGATATTGTATCGCAAACCTGTAAGTCTTCAACATGGTAAAAAATATGTCTCAGCACTGACTTTACAGGTATATATTTTTTGTCTTGGATCTCTTTGATACCACCTTTGTATCCTTTGAGCAATCTAGTTAGGTTGAATGTTTTGATTTCAGTTTTTTTGTCAGTTGGTTGATGGTTACTTTTTATAAAAGATATAAACACATTCAAGTCAACAAATAATTCCGAATTTATCTTCACTGTTGGAAAATACTTCTCCATTTCTAATACGTTTTTGCTGGTACACACTTAAACATTTTGTCTTTTTTGCACAATGATTTTAATATTTCAATAAAAAGATAAACAGGTACAAAGAAACAGAAGAAAAAATTTTGAAAGCTTTAACAATAATGGACACAAGTAGATTAAGGGAGTGCTTCTGTTCACCTGTTTATGAGGGAACTGTTTATGAGTTTACAGCATACATCACAGATGCACCACAGGATACCCTGGCAATGTTATTTTAGTGCACAGTCACTGACAGTTTTATTACTCTGGGATCAGATAAGGAGATCTGGACTGTTCCTCAAATTTGAGCCGATCTGGGAACTTGTGTGTAGGAGTGTATAATAGTCAATTCCTCCAGCAAATTTGATAGCTGAAGCTCTAATAGAGTGAAAAAAGAGAGGTGAGGAAAAAAGCAAAAAAAGCCATCTTGTTTTTAGAAAGAGCCCAAAAATATTCCTAGGCAAGACTTCTACGGTAAAATGTGTCTGCAAATTTAAGACCTCTAGCTATAAATCTGTAGATTAAACACTATAGAAGTATTAGATTTAGAGTTTAGATTTAGATAGGCACTACAGGGGTAATGGTGAAATATCTCATCACGCTGGCAGCTGCGGTACACTTAAGCACAAACCATAGTATCAATCAAATGGTTGATTGTTCGGTGGATACAATCACATATTTTTTCATACTTTAGATAGCAAAATTGCAAATTTTAATTAGTAAATTAAATTTTTATTAGTTAATACCTTACCTACCAGACGATAGCTATAGCCCGGCGCCAGCCGGTCCCGCCAAACGAAAGAAAAAGACGTCCCGGGTTTCACCCCCGGCAGGACCAGCACACTACAATCCACTCGCCAGGTGGCCTAGTTCCTGCCTCACTCGCCAGAGGGACGTGACGTCATAGCATCTTTTTCGTCCCTAAGATTGAATGATGAAGGCTGGAAGCGGGGAAGGCCGGGTGGGAATTTCCCGTCTGGTAGGTAAGGTATTAACTAATAAAAATTTAATTTACTAATTAAAATTTGCAATTTCATTGCGTTAATACATCTTACCTACCAGACGATAGCTAGAATAACTACCCAGTGGAAGGAGGGCAGCCTTCTGAGGATTGGAGAAAACTCTTATATTATACCTAGGTGTGAGGTTCTAGTCCTTTGAGGAGACATGTTAGTCTCAAGGGTAACTAGACCCACCTGCCCCCCCCCCCCCCCCTTTTTGACTGCTCTGAGGGGAGGAAGAGAGTAAGAGTTCAAGTCAATGATTCCCACGGTTAACCTGGAAGAGTAGGGAAAATCCTATACCCAGAGGATTACTCTGAAGTAAAAGACTTTGAGAAGCCAAGGCCTAGGCTAAAAGTGAGCCTACACCTAAAACTAACTAGTATGTACACTATATATAATTATATACAAAGAAGCTTAGGGGACTAGTGGTGGATTTGCTGGGCAGCCACCACAGGACCCAAGTGAAAAAGCTCCTTATCTGCCCAGGCAACATCCTTAAGGTAAAACTGTGTAAAGGTGTTGTGGGACTTCCAGTGGCATGCTGCTAGAATCTGGTCCAGAGATATGCCACCTTGAAAGGCTTTGGAGGCCGCAAAGGCCCTAACATCATGGGCCTTAACCTGATGTAAGGTCAAGGAATCTTGGTCAGAGAGATCATAACACAACACTACTGTTTGTTTGATCCAGGACGAGATAGTGGCAGGAGAGATGTCCTTGTTAAAACCTTGTTTAAATGAAACAAAAACTAACTCCTTTCCCGTTCTTAGGTCCTGCGTTTTGTCCAGGTAGTAGCGAAGAGCCCGAACGGGGCAAAGGGATCTGTCTTCCTTTAAAGACTTATCCAGAGTGGGGGCTAAGGCTGGAATGACCACAGGGGCCACGCACTCTGGTCCCTCTTTTGCCAAGTGATTTTTCGCCAAGAAGCTTGGTGAAGGGTAGAGGGAAACTTTGGACCAGTCAGCTTGGTGTCTGATATTTTTGTTTAACCAAGCGTGAATCTCACTCCTGCGTTTTCCTGAAGCCAGGGCTAGGAGAAAAACAGTTTTGAAAGTAAGGTGCTTCAGAGAAGCCTTTCTGAGTGGTTCAAAAGGCGCTTTTGTAAGCTGGTGTAAAACCAGGGAGAGGTTCCAAGCAGGAACCCCCCGGCGCCCTTTGGGTCTATCTCTGTGAAAACTGTCTAACAGTCTAGTCAAATTTTCATCCTTGCCGACATTAACCGAGGTATTTCCCAGTTTGTCTGCAATGGCTGACCTGTAACCATCAATAGTGCTAGGCTGGAGATTCTTCTCCTGGAAAAGGTGCAGGAGGAAATCTGCTATTTGTTTTATAGATGGGTTCCTGAAGTCCACCTGGCTTGTTTCACACCATCTGACAAAAACGGCCCACTTCGCTTCGTAGACTGTTCTGGTTGAACGTCTTTGAGGCGCCTCAATTCTTGACGCCACTGGGCTAGAGAACCCCTGCTCCTTGATTGTCTGGGCTCTAGGAGCCAGGCATGGAGATTTAGGTTTGTCAGATCCCTGTGACGTGCCTTGTTGAAAGGTTGGGTCACTAGATCTGGGTGGTGTGGAAGACAAAGAGGAACCCTCGCAGATAGTTCCACTAGGTCCCAAAACCAAGGCATGTTGGGCCATCCCGGGGCAATCAGGATTGCTCTGCGATACCAGTGATCTGACAGCTTGCTGACCACCTTCCCCATCAGAGACACTGGGGGGAAGAGGTACATGTCCAGGTCCTCCCAGGATAATGTCAGAGCATCCACTGACCAGGCCTTTGGGTCTGGAATTTGTACCTTGTTGCAAACATGTCCACTCGGGGATAATGCCAGGTTTGACAAAGGAGGTCGAAGGTCTCTTGATGGAGGGACCACTCCGTCTGAATGACCTGCCTTTGGCGAGACAATTTGTCTGCAATTACATTCAGACGGCCTGGAATGTGTCTGGCCTTCAGTACTATTTGATTGAGGCTGCACCAACATAGGAGCCGCCAAAGAAGGGCACAGAGTGAGCCTGACCTCATACCTCCTTCCTTGTTGATGTATGCCACAACCGTAGTGTTGTCTGTGGCAATCAGGACGACCTTTCCTTGCACTAAATGTTGGAATCTTTTTAGTGCTGACAACACGGCTTTTAGTTCTAAGAAATTTATGTGCAACTTGCTTTCAGGCACTGACCAAGTACCGCTTGCTGTGAAGTCGCCTAAGTGAGCACCCCAGCCTTCTTTTGAGGCGTCTGTAAAGATTTGAACTGCGTGTCGCAGGGGGTGTAAGGGCTGACCCTTTAGGACATTTTCCTCTTGGGTCCACCACTGCAGGTACTGATGGAGAGACCTCGGAATTGGGATCTCCTTTTCCAGAGATTCTGGGACTCTCCAGTGTTTCTTGAGGTGCCACTGAATAGGTCTCATGTGCAGTCTGCCTAGGGTCACCTGTTTTTCTGTCGCAGTGAGAAGACCTATAAGAGACATGAAAGTTCTCACTCGGCAAGATCTGTTCTGTAAAAGCACTGTTATTTTTTGTTGAAGGGCTTCCCAACGGTTTTGAGTAGGCCTGACTACTCCGTTGAGTAGGTCGTACTGGTAGCCTACTCAGTCGAAGACTTGTTGGGGTTCCAGTTCTGATTTTTGCATGTTTACCATCCAGCCCAACTCCTGGCAAAGGGCTAGGAGGGACTGGGTTCCCTGGTGGCAAGATTCTTTGGTAGGGGCTCGAATCAACCAGTCGTCTAGGTACTGGTGGATTCTTATACCCTGTGACTGAGCCATTAACTTGACCTCTTTGACCACACCAGTGAACTCCATGGGAGCTGTTGACAGGCCAAAGGGAAGTGCCCGAAACTGGTACGACTGGTTCTGAAAGTGGAACCTGAGGAATTTTCGGGATGTGTAGTGAATTGGGATGTGGAAGTAGGCGTCGCTGAAGTCTAGCGATGTCACCCACTCCTCTTGTTGTAGAGAGGTCCGGATTGTCTCTGGAGTCTCCATTTTGAATGTTTTTACGCATAAAAACTGATTTAGAGTACTGAGATCCAAGATTGGCCGCCACTTGTGGTTCGGCTTTGGGACAATGAACAGTCTGTTGAAAAAGGCTAGTGAGGTTTGAACCCTGACCCTCTCTACTGCCTTTTTCTCGATCAGAGCTTGTACAGCTGCTTGCAAGTGGGAGTCTCTGATGGGGTTTGCATAGCCACTTACTATCAGGGGATCCCTTACTAAGGGAGGTCTTACTTTGAAGGGAAGAACATAACCCTCCTTTAATATGGACACTACTTTTGGGTTTGCACCCTTGTGAGCCCATATTTCCCCAAAACTCTGAAGACGTCCCCCCACTGGTTGGACACTTGCAACATTGGGGACATTTGGAACATTTGGAGCAGAAACAAAGTGACCGACAAAAGAAGCACTTTTCACACACTTTATTTGACTTTTGATCTTTGATTTTGGCCTTACGTCTTTCTTTTGTGACTGCCACCTTGTTACAGTAGGTACACGACATACAACATGATAAGAAACATTTGTTGGAACAGATACAAAAGAGTTTCTTGTTACTACACTTTTCACAGAACTGACTGGCCGGGCCACCGGCACCGGACTTGACTTGCAGTAATTGTCATTTATACTGTGTCTTCTCATGAGCCATCTTGGTACCACGTCCGGGTTGACCACCCCGGCCTCTGCCCCGGCCTCTATTGCGGGAACCAAACGCTTTCCAAGCTGGTAGTTCCTTTCCGGCTTGAGAAGTTGTTTTAGCAGTGTCTTGAGGTTTCCAACCAGTACTGTAGGGTTGGTATCTCTGTTTTCTGCCTCTACCGGCGAACCCCCCGGGCCGGGCTGGGAAGTACATCGGGAAGCTTCTAATTGGTTTATTTCATCCTCAGCTTTTCTAATAGCAGCATCTGGAAATAACCCATATCCATTCAGGGGGCAATTTCTCAAGGAATTGAAAGTATCTGGTTTAATCCCCGGTTTCACAGCTTCCAAGTATGAATCCCTACGGAGTAGGGTCAAATTTGCCATCTGCACAAATGTAAAGTCTGCCAAATGTTGTAGAGATTTACCCATGGCGAAACTGACATTCTGGTTAAATGAAGATAAATACAAAAGTTCATCCAATGCACCTTGAGCTTTGACAGAAGACTTGCCTTTCTTAAGTTCACTTTGTAAAATATGCAATTGTTCTTGGAAGGCATCCTGTATTTTGGTAATACAGCGATTAAACCCCGCTGACTGGTTGCAAATATATGAAGACTCTTTTGCTGCTTTCTCCCACTTACGCATAGTGTCTTGTGATAGTGGGCGGGATGGAGGCTGAGGAGATGCAGAAGATATGGTTGAAATCCTGGGGAATGAACTATTGATCTTCGCCGCATCATTGGGCCAAGAATTCACTGATTTACCCGGCCTAGTTGGATCTGTAGTCTCCGCCGGGTGTATCCCATACCATCTGCTCTGGGATTTGGGGGGTCTGAGGAATTGGTCCACATGCAGGCCACCTGGATCACTAGATTTTGAAGGATATCCTTCTATCAGTACAAGGTTTAGAGTTTCTAGTTTTCGGCACAACCAATCTTCCGGAGGAAGATCCACAGAAATCTTGCCCACAGGCTGAGAACGGTGACCTGCCCAAGGATTATCAGTGCGGGATTGAGGAGAAAACTCCAGGTCAGGAATGTGTGTCCATCCCATGAACGCGCGGACGCCTCTCACAGTCTCGCGGTAATTTTGATCTTCACTGAGGACCCGGTCCGGGTCTGAGGTTTCTAAGTCTGGGGATTCCTCTGCGTCAGATAACTCACCCTCTTCAAATGTTTCCTGAGGATTGACATCGCGGAAGGTGACCGGCCCGGAGCCGGAAGAAGGTTGTTGAAATGCAGATTGAGAGGAAGCAGACATAGCAGCTGACGACACAGTAGCCACCGGAGCAGGGTGTTTAAACATAGGTTCTGCTTCCGGGTAGAGGTTTTGAAGTGGAGATTGTCTGTCAGCAAATGAAAAATCCTGATCTCTAGGCTCATCCGGGCCCACAGCCGGACCGGCTGGGCCGGAAGAAGCCGAAGTAGAGACAAAAAAGGGTGTCTGGGAAAGAGCACCTGCTGGAGCAGCATGAGAGACCGGTACTTTGACCGGAGAAAATGTTGGATTTTGTACAGAAGGTGAGGAGCGATGTCCTAAAGTGATAAGCGCCTCAAGCCTGGCCATACGAGTGGCCCACTTTTCGTCCAGTTCCTGAAGATCTTTCTTAAACTGAGGCACAGGAAGGGACAAATCCGGAGCAGAAGAAACAGATACAGCAGGTTCTTGTTCTGGCTGGGTATCAAGTACTACCACAGAAGAGGGATCGACTAACACTTCCTTTGCTTTAGCCTTTTCCTTTCTGAGTTTATAGGTAGGAGTACTTAACTTGAGCACTTGCTCCGGGGTAAGGACACTGCAAAAGTCACACTGCAGATTTTGAACACAAGGGTCATCACCCTGTCCTTTCTCGCGACAACGCGCACACCTACTATGTTTGTCAAATGAAGCCATAATATGGCCACACGCACCCTTTTTCTGTCCTGGAGATGCCATGATAGAACAGTTAACTAATGGCAACACTTCCGACACAAATTAAACAGATATAACACAAATATAAAAACTAAAGAGTTCACAGATAAAAATCCACAACTTTAAATATCGCGCCAAACGAAAAAGATGCTATGACGTCACGTCCCTCTGGCGAGTGATGCAGGAACTAGGCCACCTGGCGAGTGGATTGTAGTGTGCCGGTCCTGCCGGGGGTGAAACCCGGGACGTCTTTTTCTTTCGTTTGGCGGGACCGGCTGGCGCCGGGCTATAGCTATCGTCTGGTAGGTAAGATGTATTAACGCAATGAAATTGTTATTTGAATAAACTATGACCATACATACAAGGAATTCTACTTATGAATACGCAATTATTTTTTGCGTTAATAAAAATAATTTCTCAATAATACAATTAACAGGCATAATTTCAAGATTAGAGGTTTCTTTCACTGGAATTATGTGCTTTGCACCAGTTAGATTATCTTAAGTAGAAGAACCATTCTCAAGCAAGGCAGTTACTGTGTGTACGCTACTGAGCTTAACATTAAGGTTAGAATTAATAAAATACATTTTACTAAACTGAAGAGTTCTTTAGTAGCTGAGGAGATTAGTGGTATGCTATCCAGACACAAGGAATGTCCTCCAATAAGGTTCTCTAACTATCCAAACTTGAATTAATAATGCAAATATATGTGAAGAAATGCGCATAAAACTTTTAAAGTTCAACCTTTAAGGTTTGACTATGCTGATTTGGCACAATAAAATATCCGCTATGGCTACCATCACTACATATTTGGTAATGCATTGCATGATTTGTCTTATCACCACATATCATCTCTGAAGAGCTTTGGTGTAATTTGAATCTGTTCATAGCATCTCACCTAGAGTTCTGAACTGTCATATGTCAAGTTTTCCAGATAAATTGGCCTCCTCTCTCGATCTGATCTGGTTTTGCTTTCCCTTCTGATAGCAATACAGGCATAGCCCACAACTCAGCAGAATGACCACAGTACACAGTGTGATCACCACTCCAATGACAATAGCACTGTCTGAAAAAAAAACTTGTATAGCACTTAATGCACTTAGTAGTAACTCAACAGCACCTTATCCTCTGAAAAGGCAAGACCAGCTGTAAACACACAGCTTTACAAGAATACTCAAAATGTGAACTTTTACAGCACTGAATGTATGTAATATCAACCGAACACAACATTATTTCCTGAAAACAGGAAGTAAATGTTTTTAAAATAGCATATATGACTTTTATAGCATTTGAGTTGTTTCAACAACTGCTCCCACATGAAAATAAAAGAGTTATATCTACCCTTATTTCCATTTTTGGAAGGGGATGTTGAAGGCTTCGGATCTGGAGAGCTCCTTGGATGATCTGAAAAAGCATCCCGTAATAAGATGTACAATACACACCTTCACTAGATATCTCCCTTTCTTCACAGTAGAGGTTGTCACCCTTGTAGTTGTAGTGGTGTTTGAGGAATGGGTGGTGGACTTTTGGGATGGGTTGGTGGTGAACTCAAGGGAATGGGTGGTGGACTTTTGGGATGGGTTGGTGGTGAACTCAAGGGAATGGGTGGTGGACTTTTTGGACGGGTTGGTGGTGGTGATCTCAGGAGAGCGGGTGGTGGACTTTTGGAGTGGGTTGGTGGTGACTTCAGGGGAGTGGGTGGTGGTCTTTTGGTTTGGGGTGGTGGTGCCCACGAGGGAATGGTCGGTAGTCTGTTGTGCAGAGCTATGGGTTACATCCAAAGTGGGGGTGAGTTCTTGTGTGGAAATGTAAGGGATTGTTGTGACCACATGTAGAAGTGGTAGGTTCAAGGGAATGGGTGGAGAGGTCCAGAGTAGAGGTTGTAGACAACTCCCCAGTGTAAGTGGTGAGCAATGTGTCTTGTGATGTCTGGGTAGTGAGCTCTGAGGGGGAAAAAGTAGCATGCACTGTGTTTGTGTGTCTAATAGATTACCTAACAACATCACATTTTAAAGATTGCAGGAATTTGTATAAATACTAATTATCTAAAATATTTGGAACATGTCTTAAAAACAGACAATTATCTAAAATATTAAGTCCATATCTTAAAATCAGACAACATGCCTACAATACTAGGTTGGGTAAATCTACAAAACCTATCCACTGAATGTGTATAGCATTTAATCCCTCTCACCCAACAGGCTCTACCACAACATCACATACCAATTTCAAGATCATTATCCTACCATAGGACTGTGCTCAAAAGCATGGAGAACATAAACTGAGATAAAAAATTACTAGAGAATGTAACAGAGTATTCTAAGAAGATTAACCAGCATGCACATGATATGTAAAAAAAAAAAAAACTTACCAGGACAATCTGTACCATGCACTGGTATAGTTGCATTCCAGACTAAGTCACAGTCAATTAGCACACCCCTCAATACCAAAAACTCTAAATGTGGAAATTGCGTAACAAAATCCAAACTTGCTAGATATCCAGTATTGATATAGATCCCAATGATGTTTTGTGGATGTCCAACAAAGAAATTGGGTTGGTGAAATAAGTCAGAGCAGTAAATATACTGCTCTTGACAGGAGCACTGCTGTACGCAGTCATTCATCGCTCCACAAACAATAACACACATATATATTATTCCTAGCAGCAATTTCATTTTTGAAACAGTTGAAATAAAGGTTTAAGCAAAAATGATAAAAAAGGACCAGAAGCACACATACACACACACACAAACACATAAAGTTGAAAGGAAAAATGGAGTCTACATAAACCAACCAAGAGTTTATAATACACTGAGAATATTGCTGTTTCCAGGCTGTTTCCAGACATTAACGTGATATAATGAACCTATTACAGAGTTTTATGGAACAGATCTAAGCAGCAGGTAAACAAGACGGATCCAAACAAAATAAGCAGATCTAGATTAATAGTATAATTGTTTTTTTTCTTTGTGTGGAACCTGTAGTAAATCTTTACACCATGCACTGAGCATTTTACCAACGCATAGAAAAGGTTGGTAAAGACAAGTGATTGATGACACTAATTATACTAGGATCCAAAAGTCCTTGAACAGTCAGGGGGTGGAGTGGGTTCAATCATTTAGCTTACACACACAACAGAAATTATGTAGACCTATGTCTATCATTGATTATATACATTATTTATATTAAATATTCAGAGCATTTGTAAATGAAGAAAGAGACAAGCAGCCTATACATCTTTGTATGGAACTTTTGTATAGGTTTATCAATACCATTATCAACAACATAAATAAAAAAGACTATGTGCTTTAACAGAGTACAGAAACCACACTCAGGGAGTTGAAAATACATTGTGTTGTATTGTATTGTGTATTTATACTCAGCGCAATATCTCCATATACTACAGGACTCAAAGCGCTATTTAACCAATCGAACTGTACAGGTACAGCCCGAACTCACAAGTAACTGACATTCCCCTAACTGGAAGATAGAGGCTCAAGGATGACCATTTATCAACGTCCTTGAGGTTCTTTAACCTGCCACTGGGGATAGGACCCAATGACAGAGGACCGCCATTTTAAGTGGTCATCCGAGCCACTATGTATCTGCCTGTACCTGGGATTGAACCCACGTCCTCTGAGTTCCTAGACAAGTGTGTTACCCGCTAGGCCACAGTGGCAAAATCTCAAAATGTATGATCTTGTTTCTATCTATTTGGTAAACAATGTAGGGTTATGAAACAAGTAAAAACAAAAAAAAAATCCTCAGCATATTTTGTGGTGTATAATTGAGTATGCATTGTGGTTTTTACCAACCAATCAAAGTTCCTTCTGTACTCATCATCCAATTACAACTACAGCAAAATACCATACATTAGCTTTCATTGAGAAGGTTTTATCCAATCAGAGCAGTTTTAACCAATGAAACCAGACAAATGTGACTATAAAGGTTTCTGAGAAACATTGATAAAGCAGATAAACTGTTTTTAGCAAACTGTTGGAAGGTTGTTTTGTGTGCATGTGTGAACCTCTTTACAATTGCATTAGAGAAAGTGATTTAAAGTCTGATTGTGGGAATAATAAACTCATCAAGTAAGTAATAATAATAATAACAATAATAATGTTTTTATATAAGAGATAAGGGCTTTGTCAGTTCCAAGGTCACAATACTTTTCATTAGAGACAGGTATTTGTCAGATTTAATGTCACAATGCACTCTTGCTACTTTTTATAAGAGAAAGGTTTTTGATAGAACCAATGACACAATGCACCCATGCAAGTAGGATATTGTAAAGAACAGGTAGCATTTTTGTTTCAGACATGGCCTCAAACTATGCCCCTTTAACAGAGAAGGATCAACTGAGAACTCAACCAAATGTAGATATGATCTTAGCATGGGCATTAGTAAAAGGGATAGTTAGACATCCTGAAGTGATGGAGCAGATACAACGCAAGACAATACAGGTGAGTGATTTGCAAATTGGGGGAAAACAAAAAAAAATGATAGAAAAAATTAACAATCTGTATCACTTTAATAATGTTACTATAAAACACATCTTAGATAAATATTGCACAGTAGAAAAACATAACCTATGTAAATTAAAATTAACAATCTGTATCACTTTAATAATCTTACTATAAAACACATCTTAGGTAAATATTGTAAAAAAAATGATAGAAAAACATAACCTATGTAAATTAAAATTAACAATCTGTATCACTTTAATAATCTTACTATAAAACACATCTTAGATAAATATTGTACAGTAGAAAAACATAACCTATGTAAATTGGACAAAATTACCCTGTATAAATATCAAGTGAACACATTAATTACAATAGTCACACACACACACAGATTACTTACAGTAATAAAACAGTCTGTTCAAAAATATCCAATACAACACACTAAATGGTTTATAAAGGTTATCCAACTTATTGCTACAGTACTTGTACTAATATCCTGTGTTATCCAGTGTTAATAAGTGTACTATATGCTAGTTTCCATCCCCTGGCTACGTGTACGCATGGGATGGCGCCTCTGAGGCGGATCTCTTCTTTGGTTGCGCACAGCATTCCTTATCCGCGCTCTTCTGAGCTCTGGTCCTCGATCCTGATGGACTAGTTTAAGTTCCCGTTGTCTTCTGATGAAAGCAACAAGTTTACACAGCAACACCACAATACCCACACTAAATCCAATCAACCCAAGACACATGGCTACAATATTGAGTTTTCTTATCATCTTCAGCAAGTGCACTACTGTATTAATCTCAACCTGCAATGTTATCCTCGCAGGATCTATGGCTGCAGGTTCAACACAAGCTCCCTATAAAAAAATCAAAACAGAAACAAAAGGTCATTGCATGTATGATTTTGGTGACTATTTGATGCAGTTGTTATTTGCAAAAATATAACAAAGTTTTATCCGTCTATACACTCCCCAATTGAAGCATATCTGCGACTAACAATACTTTTATTTTTTTTTAAAATACCAAAAGTTACATTTCGGAATAATAGTCATTTTTCAATAATTGATGGTATATTTTAAAAAGAATAATAATAATAATTAAATATCCAGGCGTTAAACTTCCATTTAATATGGTACACAAAAACTACCTGTGAACATGAAGTAAATGTGAAACTTACTGAAAAGACATATTTTTTTATTTGTGAAAAGGATATTATCTGAATAATGTAACCCTCACTTACATGTATTGACACTGGTGACTCTTGAGGGCAGTTGTACACCACTGATCCAATGAACCACAATTGTCCTAGGTTGGGATATAGTGTCATTATTTGTCGTACATCTACAACACTGTCAGAAAAAAAAAATCTCTGCAATTAGACTGTTGTCATAAAAGGCAGTATCCTAATTAGTGTGTTTACACTTCATTGTGGCGGTTGTGCATGCACAATTGAGTGGGCAACTGCTTACTCCAATAACAAAACAAACAAACATCAAATAACATGCAAAAGTCGTCATTATAAGATGCATCAGTCTCTTAATTTGCAAAAACAACAAAATAATTTTTAAAAACATCGTCAAAACTAGGGACTATTCTGTACACCGTCAACTTTCACTCAAACCCATCGAGAGAATGACAACCTTTATCGGACGCAAACAATCGAAACGCGTATTCAAGATGTGACAAATAGCTTTTACCAAGCATACAGTCAAAACTTAAAAATCGGTAGTTTCTTTACCATTGAGAAAATAAAAAAGGTCTATTCTCTGGACAGTATTAACCCCCTGAATTATATAAGAGCCAAAACAGTTGTGAATAAGTATATACACAAATATGATCAAATGAAACATTCAAAAATTATTAGACCAGTGATGCCAATGAATATGTGTATTATTAATACCAGTAAAAAGGGTGCAAAAAGCTATTACAGAATTTTAGAACAAAATAAATATAATGACCATAAAATGAAGGTAAAATGGAACCAGGATTTTGGAATAAATATAGATAAAAAAACTTGGAATGTAACATTTAAAATTGCTTTTAACACGATATCAAACAACATCCTTACATGGTTTCAAGTAAAAATTTTGTATAGAATACTTGGAACTAGAAAATATCTGACAAAACTAGGCATATACAATGAAGACATCTGTAAAAGGTGTAAAATTGAAGAAGAAAATCTAATGCATATGTTTGTTGGGTGTGCAGAAGTTGCAAAATTTTGGGAAGTTATAGAAAATTATGTAGCAGATAATTCAGGTATAAAATTAAAATTTACTGATTTTACTATCATGTTTGGATATCACCTAACAGATAGTAATAAAATACCTATTAACGCATTAATTCTTGTGGTTAAAAAATATATATACGATAGTTCAATCTCAAATACAACTGGTAATTTAAATCTACTTGTTTTAAAACACAGATTACAAGAAATGTATTCAGATGAAAAAATGCTAAGCGTTCTCAATAGCACAGAAAATACATTTAAACAAAATTGGGGAAAATTGCAAAATGTATTTAGCCATCCATGAACTTATGGGGAATGCAGGGCTCAACTGCACAGAGAGATTGGTGCACTTTTGTAGTATGTGAGTTGTGTCAAAAACATTCTGTGTTGTATTATAATGTATTTTTGTTTTGGTTTATAAAAAATACCTACACTGAAGTCTTTTGTTATATGATGAAACATGTATATGGGATTACTAAAACTGTATCCTACTTTGTACATTTGATTTGGTATATGGAAAAAAAAACTTGTACTAAATACTGTTTATATAAAAAAAAACATGTATAGGTGATTACTAAAACTGTGCTGTTAAAACTGTATAACTGATGTAATACTGAGTGCACTATTGATTGTGACCTCTACATAGAAATAAAGTTTAAAAAAAAACAAAAAAAAAAATCAAAACGACAACTATCGAAGCATTTTCGTACTTCCTTTCGCGTATTCTAAACCTCGGCTATCTATACTCGTAGCATTGCGGAATCGTTCCACTCCGTGTATCACAACCAGGGTTTTAAAACTTTAAAAATTCATAAAATATTTATTTCTTGCTCGATTTTAACAAGTAATACATCGTTTTAAAGCTTACAACATGTAGAAAAGATCTGAAATGACAATGAATTTCCAGAATAGTGGACTCGGAATCTGGGGTTTTAAAACTTTAAAAATTCATAAAATATTTATTTTCTTTGCTCGATTTTAACAATTAATACACCGTTTTAAAGCTTACAACATGTAGAAAAGGTCTGAAATGACAATGAATTGCCAGAATAGTGGACTCGGAATCCGGGGTTTTAAAACTTTAAAAATTCATAAAATATTTATTTTCTTTGCTCGATTTTAACAATTAATACACCTTTTTAAAGCTTACAACAGGTAGAAATGATCTAGAATGACTGTATACATATATTACTGTAATATAATATCCATAACTTGATGTAAATAAGTTGGAAATCATCAATTACATTTGGTGTTCTGCTGGTATAGTTTAAAGTTGTGGGTTTTTTTTCAACAGTTGCAACAACAGAACAATGCCAGAACCACCCAATCATTGGTAGATGAAAACAACAAATCAAGACAGATTAAGGTTTGTGGCTTATTCTTTGAAAAAACAAACAAAAATAGATACGCGCATATCTAACTTACATACTGTAATAGATTAATTTATGTGATGTAATTAATATTTATTTATAATTTTAAATTTATGTCATCTGATATATTGTATTCCAGACTTTATCTGTCTAAACATTGGTGTGTATGTTGTTATTTTTTCTTTGTGACTCTGTTTCAGAAATACAAATGCGAAAAGTGTGCCAAGCAATTCAGCTACCACATGCGTTTCGTAAACCACTCCAAAACCTGTGAAGGAGCTCTGTCAGTCCCACAAAAGAAATCCTTCCAGTGTGATAAATGTGGTAAACCTTTTAAAACAAAGGCAGTCTGCGTACATTGAAAAACAAAATTAAAAAGATAAATCCCCAGGCTTATATCCGAAATCAAAGACCAGGTAGTGAATGGGAACCGGTGTATATCACCAACATTCATTTCGACATATCCCTTATGGATTATGTCTTGGGTCACACAACCCAACTACCAGATCACATAAAAAATTCAAGAAGTGTATTGACCTTTATAGCGTGTGCAAAAACTGGAAAAGCTTACAATGACAAACTCTGCTTTTTCAGATGCTTAGCTTGGCATGAATCTCAAACTCAGGTGGGTTTAGAATCCCGCACCCATCGCAAATACCAGCAGTGGGTGGACTACACACCGGAAGCATTAGGAACAAAATGTTCAGGTGTAACGTTGCATGATATTCCAGATCTTGAAAACTGTTTTCAGATGAATATTACCGTTTTTCAACTTTTGGAAAATAAATGTGTAACTGTACACTACAAATCTACGAGCGGATTTGAAAATTCTATGTATTTAGACGTGCAGGAAAATCATTTGTCTTACATTCAAAACATCGATGCGTACGCAAAACGTTTTCAATGCCCTTCCTACGATCGTATATTCAAAAAGTACATAGACCTCAAGCGACATTATCTCGTCTGTTCCAAGGTGACAACATTAAAATTTCCAGGTGGGTTTCACCAAGGTCATCAAACCATATTTGATGAATTAGAAAAGTATGGCATTTGCATTGCAAGAAATGATAGAATTTTTAAACACTTTATAACATACGATTTTGAAGCTGTACTACAGAAGCTGAACAGAGACCCTTCCAACAAACTAGTTTGGGAAGAAAGGCATGTACCTATTTCTGTGGGTGTGGGATCAAATGTTGAAGGGTTTAAAGAAGGGGTTTGCTATGTGAGTTATGATTTAGATGAACTTTTATCTCAAATGCTTGAACATATGCACAACATTGCTGACAAAGTCAAAGAAATGGAAAAAAGCAAATTTGACTGGGTGTTTAACAGATTGAAAACCATGATTGATTCTTTAAAGGTCCCACTTACAACATCGGATGATACTTCTCAGATTTCTGCAAGTACTAGCAAGGGGGCCTGTGCAATGGTGGAGGATAATACAGCATTTGAAAGCGATGATTACGAACCACCTTCAAAAAAATTTTTAAAGAGGGTCATCAAACCTAATAGTTTTGATAGAATGGTTGCAAATTTGCACGAAACCGGTGAGATAAGAACAGAGTTTCATGATTTTAGTTCTGATCACAGTGACCTTGAAGAGGAGGAAGAAGATATATTTGGTGAAACTGAAGTAGAAAATGAAACAACAACAACTGAAGGCATAGTAGACCCCAGGGAGAGATTTAGGTGAACCATGGTGAACAAACTTGAAAACTTAGAGGCTCAGTTTGAGAGTTATGTCGGTTTTGTCCCTGTTTTAGGCTTTAATTCGTCAAAGTATGATTTGAACTTCTAAACTGAAAATCTAAACTGTGTAAGCATTTAAAATTAGCAAATCGCGACATTGCTTCTTTCACAGTGAAAAAAAACAACAGCTACTTAGCGATTTGCACACCATCGCTGAGGTTTTTGGATATCAGCCACTACATTGCCCCGGGATATTCGTATGCGCAATTTCTAAAAAGTTACCACGCGCAAGAAAAGAAAAGCTTTTTCTGTTACCAATACTTGTCAGATCCCTCTGTTCTAGATGAAACTAAGTTACCACCGTACCAATCCTTTTATAGCGAATTGAAACAAGGCAATGTACTAGAACAGGAATGGAACTGCTGGCGGGAAAAGCACAATGTGAGTTGGAAAACACAAGATTTGGAATATAATGCGTACAAGAAAGAAACAAAATTAGTAGATTCTAGTCTGCCATACTTAGACCATAGTTTGAAACGAGTATGCCTACTTTGCAAGTTAACTTGTTGTGTATGCCAGGAAAAACCGGAGTCCGGGCCGGATAACTATAGAAACCTGAAAAGGCTGTGGCAAGAATCTGGTATGCAGACGGTGAAAGATTTTTTGGTACATTACAATCTAAAAGATATTTATCCTTTCACCGAAGCTGTCACCAACCTGCAAAAATTCTATTTCGACAACAACATAAACATATTTAAAGACACAATTTCTGTTCCGGGAGCAGCTAGACAGATGCTGTTTAAATCAAAAGATGCAAAATTTACCCTTTTTGATCGAGAAAATGAAGATCTGTACAGGAAAGTTAAACAAAATATATGTGGTGGTCCTTCCATAGTTTTCACCAGAACTATGAAAGCCGGACAAAGGTTAAAAGACGGCGAAGAAACCTGTTCCAAAATTTTTGGTTTTGATGCCAATGCCCTTTATCCCTATTGCTTGAGTCAGGAAATGCCATGTGGTACTTTCGTGCGACGAAGCGAAGAGGAAGGGTATAAACCAAAAATTTAAACCAAGTATTTGGATATGTATATTTGGATGTATAAATTATCCGAAATGAAAAACATCAAAATTCTGCACAAACTAAATTCCGGAAAAGAACACTATATCATGGGTTTCTTTGTCGATGGTATACACAATATTGACATCTATGAATACCACGGATGTTATGTGCATGGGTGTGTGACTTGTACAGAAAAATTAAAACATAAAAAGTCTGATAAGTGGGTGAAGAGTCAGCAGTCAAAGAATAAACGCACCCAAATTACGAAAGAATATTTAGAAAGTTTAGGTTATAATGTTTTTGAAATTTGGGAATGTGAGTTCAAGAGTCAATTTTTAGATTCAACTGAGGCTATCCGAAACAAATACATGCCTAAATATTACAGCAAACACAAATGTCCGCTAACGAAAACAACCTTACTCAAAGCCATAAGATCTGGTGAGTTATTCGGAATGGCTGAGGTGGATATTGAGGTGTCGGATACATGGCAAGGAGATTTTCACTCAGATTTATCGCCTTACGATTATTTCAAAGAGTTTTCACCACTCTTTTGTATGACGGATGTACCTTTTGACTCGATAGGTGAACACATGATACAACACAGTTTTGACCACAATGCCCCAACGAAATCCAGGCGCCTCCTGGTAGGCGGCATGAAGGCTAAACAAATTCTGCTGTCAACGAAATTGTTGCAGTGGTACCTTAACCATGGACTCGTAGTAACCAGGTTGTATGAAGTGATCGAGTTTTCACCCGTTAAATGTTTTGCAAATTTTGTGCAACAAGGCATCGATGGGCGGCGTCAGTCCGATAAAGATCCAAATTTGGCATTGCTGGGAGACAAGTTTAAAGTGCTGCTGAACAGCTCTTACGGCAGCTGCTGGCTGAATAAGGAGCGGTTTACTGACACGTTATACATGAACGGACATTCTTCGGTCAAGGTTGAGGTAAACAAACCCGAATTCCGAAAAGCCACAGTTAGATGGCGAAATGTACGAGATAGAAAAGAGAAAGAAAAAAATCACTTTAGATGTTCCTGTTCAGATAGGATTTACAATTTTGAATTATGCTAAGCTCAGAATGCTTGAATTTTATTACAACTGTCTGTGCAAATATATTCCTAGAACCAAATTTGAATGCGTTCAGATGGATACGGATTCGCTGTATTTCGGTCTGGCTCACGATAATCTGCGAGATGCTGTGTATCCCCATCTTAGGTCTGATTTTGACAAGAAGCTCACCAGTAATTGTGGAAAAGAGCACAAGGCTGATTCGTTAATATTTTTTCCGCGCACCTGCTGTCCAAGATGCTAAATTTTGTAAGAGAACCTGTGGGCTGTACAAACAAGAGCATGTTGGTGAATCCATGATTGCTCTGTGTTCTAAAACCTATGTAGTGGATAACGAAGGACAATACAAACTCTCCTGCAAAGGAATTAACAAAAAAACTGTATCCAACCCAATAGAAATCATGTCCAAGGTTCTAGAAGATCAAATATGCAGGAGTTCTGTGAACAGAGGTTTTAGAGCACGGAACAATACTATGTTTACCTACAGTCAAACGAGAACGGGATTCAATTACTTTTACTGCAAGAGGAAAATCCTAAATGATGGCATCCATACTGTTCCGTTAGACTTGGTTCTCACCCCCTGGCCAGATTTTAACAGACATATATTTGCTTGCAAACCCTGTAATCCGCTTTGTAATTCCCACCCTTTTGAATTGAACATACAAAATTTAAACTTTGTGTCAGTCGATCACTATCTGGTGTTCAGTTTGGTGAAATTTCATCAAGGTGAAGAACAAGCCTCAGTTGTTCAAAGAGAGACCACTTGGAGTCAGATTGTCAAATACAAAAAAGATGTAAGTGTTCAATTATCGTGGAAGGCTAAGCTAGAATTATTAGAAGATGTTTTAAATTTAAAGTATGAGCAATGTCAAGCGTTTAAAAATATCTTAGACAGCTTAAATGTGGTGGAAATTGTGTATGCAGACAACGACAGACACTTAGGGTGTGGTATGTCCCACAAAGTAGCAGTCTTAACACCAAGCTCAAAATATCCAGGGCGAAACATGTGGGGCAATATTTTATACGCACTGAAGAACAAAAAACAAAAAGAATGTAACTAGTACTAATTATTTTTATTGTTATTCAATTTTTTTATACAAAATTAAGAAAGATATGCATGCAGATATATATATACAGACAATATATACATGTGAACTGTATAGTGTTACATGGTTAATGGTGATTTACTATTGTTCTATTTATTTATTTTTTATTTATTCATATTTATTTACATCTGCTGCACACCCAAGAGTTATCTAGTCATTTGTTACTACAGCATAACTGTTAATTTGTATATTCGTAAAAGAAATAAACCATCTGATCATTGTATACCAAGTCTTTTTCATTAAACATATTGAGAATGTCTGTCATTGAATATCCTCTTGCTCTGAAATAACAGTAGAACAAACAGTACTGCCCGCACAGATTTGACCGGTAATTTTGACACCTTTTCTCATTAAACTGATAGCTCCGACTATTTAAAGTCATATAGGCCTTAAAGTCACTGTCCGGTTCCTTCCCCAGAGGGTCGAAATATTCGCTCATTTGATCGTCTAACTGAAACATAACTATCCAATGACTGCCAACTTTTTCACTGGTATCTTGGTTGACGATGTAGAAACTCGGTTTCATCGGGGAACGAGGTAGTAGGTCCTTTGGAACAACTCCTCCGTAGTATCTCGCAATCCAAGGATCCGCCTTCATGTAGCTTGCTAGTTCGTGCGTATTCATCACTGCAGAATGACGTTTCTTGCCTTGTCCACTTTGATTACACTCGGAAACGAAGAATAGAGCACCAACATAAGATTTGGTGTCGGCGTGCCAAAGTTTAGTTGTAGTTTGGTATAACCACTCCTAGTCTTGCCGAATATATCCTCCGATGCCTCCCCTTGTATGTCAAAACAAAAGAGAGCATATCCCGAAGCATATTCCTCGCGCGTGATCCAGTTTCCTCCACCGTGGTGAGGGTACTTGTTGAAGAAGATTGACAGAAAAGAGGACGTGTAGTCTCCGGTACCAAAGTTTGGTTTTAGCGGTTGAGCAGGCATGCTTTGCCCGTCTACTGACAGCTCTATGGAATTCACATCTGCATGGACGAAATTAAATGGATTCAGTGTGTAATCCCCAGTGAATGCCTTTGTGTGTACCATGGCCAAGATAAGTTTACTGGGTACACTGCCATGGAAAATATCATCGCTGGTCACAGTACTTACTCCGGCGGGTACAGATATGGTCTTAAAATTCGACTTCCAGAAAGGATACAGAGCTGGTGACACATTAAGAGCTTCATTCTGGGCCAGAATCACTGCGTTGCTCACCTTCACATGACACACTCTCAAAATGGCGGAGGTAATTTGTACCTTGTATTCTTCAGCATCACCAGTCATCAAGGTGAATTTTCTGCTGGATGGATGAAATTTGGTGACGATTTTTACCCCGTTCAAAATCAAACGATCCTGCTGAAACATGTCCGTATGAACAGGTCCTTCCAAGGTCACTTCATTACCATTAGCTGTATATGCAACACGGGACATTAACCCACTGTTGTTTCCAGGTGGAACTGCATCCATGTTTCCGGTATCTTTATAGTACAGTTCACTCTGCACTGGACCTTCTTTCACGTCAAATCCGTATCTCAGGAAAACATCCATCATGGCTTTGTAAGGATAACATGTTAATTTCTGAGCTTACTAGTTTGTCCTGCATCTGGACGTCGACCTGTCGGAAGAGGGATGCTAAACTGAGATTGACCAATCCTACATTACTATCTTGTCCAATAGGCGTGTCATCGCCCTTTACAATTTTAGCCTTGACCTTCAGACGAGACCTCTTCAGGTCTATGTATTCGGCACTGGTACCCGGTATATGAAATTCAATAACAGACCCATCCGATATAGTTGATGTTGGGAGAAAGTTAATGTACTGCACCTCTTCCACACTTGACTCTGTACGGTTTTTGAAAGAGTGCCAGCTTAGATGAGTATGTCTGTTCAGTATCCATTTTTTCACTTCTTTGATTTCTTTTTGCTGCTTTTCTTGTTGCTCGATTTATTACTGTTTGATTTCTTTGGTTTGGAGCTTTTGGATTTGGCAGATTTCTTGCTACTACTTCCTTTCTGCTTCTTCTTCTTCTTCTGTCCAGAACCAGACTGAGGCCCCGATCTCAATCGCTTAGGTTTATATGACGAGGCTTCTTGCAACTTCCTTTTTACATCCATTTTGGCCCTTTCCACTTCCGCCTGGGTTGGTGTGACCAATTGAACGTCTCCATTTCCTGTCTGATTTTGAATTGTATAATACTTTTTCTTATACGGCACCAAAGCACTAGCCATATCTGTGAAATGTTTTACCCAAGGACTACTTTCCATGTCGTTTCTTTTTGCGAAAACCAAGTGTGCAGTTCAATTGACCAACTGATTCTCCCAATTTCCCAGTTTCCAAGTCTCTTATATAGATCCTCACTTGACTAATGTTGCTTCTGTTCACTGGAATGTAATACGGAATTGTGAATGTACTTCCCGAGTAGTACACCACTCTCAAAACTGAAGCTGAGGTATCCCTAATATAATTCTGTTTCACAATATCTGCAAAAACAACAAATTCTCTCTCCACTTGAGGGATGCAGTTTATGTCCAACAGCGCGCATTCCCAAGTTTCGTCTACTTCTAGTTCACCTGGAAAGTCTGTAGTAAAGTCGTACCACACATTATTTGGATACTGATTCAGAGAATCTCTCGACAAAAATAAATACATCACTTGTCAAAGTCTTTTACTTGGTCTTCATCGATCCAACTGTCAAATTTCGACGGCCAACCCACCCAGTGCACTAAGACTTGCGTTCTACCTCTTTTCGTTCGCTTACGCAGAATTTTGTCCACGTCGTACTGCGTGTCCTGATCTACAGTGACCTTCTGAAGCTCATCACTAGAAAATTTATCTATTATAGGGTCATTTGCAAAGTCTTTTACTTCGTATTTTGGAATGCCCTGGTTCAGTGCACGGGTTGTAATGGTAAACAATTCATCAGTCCATTTTTTGTCCATTTCTTTGTCGTAAGTTCCTGGGATTTTCGAGTCTGACTACATCTCCCACTTTAAATTTGTACGGATTTTTTGACACAGGTTTCTTTGGGGGTGCTTTCTTTTTACCTTTATGTGGCTTCTTCATGGGAGGGTTATACTGAGTTTTCCACAGAACGGCGTCCTCAGTCTCGAGAGCTTGCATAGGAGTCATTTTGATTGTTGTGTGGTACGTTTTGTTGTAACTATCTGTCACTTCCGGTAAAGCGTCTATCCACCTGCGAGATTTGTTGTAGACCATATATCTGCCTAGTTTACCCTTTATGGTTCTGATGACACGCTCCGCATAATTCGCCTTTGAGTGTTCGGAGGTCTTTATCTGCTTAACGTCTGCTGCTTTCAAGTACTTGTTGGCTGCTCCCGCAAATTTGGATCCCCTGTCTGTTCTCAAAAACGTTGGTTTTTCTTGCTCAAACACTTTTTGCAAGGCATTAACCATCTCTGAAGATGTCAGAGACTTTAGCGGAATTGTGTAGAGGTAGTGGGATAAGACATCCATAAATACCGCAAAATACTTGTATCCGTCATTGACATCGCTATATTGAACATAGTTAGCTGTGTCGGCATCAAACATGTAGCCTTTACTCGGCACCATCACCTTAGGTCGCCTAAATTTTCTGATTACTTTCCTGTATAGAGAATAACTGGACTGTTTACTCAACCATTTTCGGACGTCACCTTCAGAGATATCTTTTCTCTGCGTTTTCACATATTTGTACAGTTTCCCCAAACCGGAAAATGAAGTAGGTTGCTTTGGATCAAAGTACATTTCCTTCAAGTATGCTTCCTTCTCAGCAGTGAGCATGTCGGTTAGTAGGAAGTCCACTTGCTTTCCCACACGCTTTTCTTTTTCCTTTTCTTCGACCTTTCTCCGCCACCGCCTGTCTGTTTTGGAAGATCTGGTTCACCAGGGGGAGGTACTGGGGGAGTTCCATCTGTTACTTTCTTTTGCTCTTCGCTATCTAAAGGTGTGGGGACTTCTGTGGGTGCAGGTGTCTTTGCTTCAATCTTGTCTTGTCTCTCTTCTACTTCTTTCACCTCTTGCTCATTCGCACCTCCGGTTTGATTTACAGATTCTCTCAATAGTAACTGTTCGTATTTTTCCTGTGGAATAAGTACTAGTTTCTTCATTTTATAAGAGTCAGTAAGGGTTGCTTGAAATGTAACAGTTTTCTCTTAGCACTGAGTTTCAGTTTCCCATTGATGAGTTTCCTTAAACAAGAGGAGAGTGCCCGTGAACGGGCACTGTGTCAGCTGACTGAGTGTTTTTGATTTGTGAAGGTGATTAGAGGACAGAATAATTATCAGGAAAAGGGCTGTACAGAAATACAGTAAATGGTAACTGAACAGCAAGTTCGAAAGAAATTCCGAAGCTGACAGAAGAAAAGGATAAAAAAGTTGTGCCCTGTAAATGGTATTATGAAGGAAAATAACAAGGTAATTGTTTAAGTGTAAAAAATAGGTTAAAACATATTTAAAGAAATACTACAAATGCAATATCCTCGTTCGACCTTGAAGAAGGGGTCCAAGGTCAAATCTAACCACACAAATACATTCCCAGCCCATGATTTCCTATGGTTTACCATTCCAAACCTCTAGGACCAATTATAAATGAGTTGTAAGCACTTTTAAGTTTGGCTATCCTTGTTTGACCTTGAAGGAGGGGTCATTGAAGGTCAAATCTGACCACACCAAAAGATTCCCACCCCATGATTTCCTACAGGTTGGTTTATCATCCCAAACCTCTAGGATCAATAATAAGGGAGATATAAGCACTTTTCATGACTGACAAAAAACACCTGTGGCGGCCATCTTGTTTCTCAAAATGAGGCCAAAAATATTCCCAGACAACATTTTATGGTTATTAATATATACTGCAAACTTAAGAAAGCTAGCTATAATATTTTTTTTCATCAGAGCAGTAATGGTGAAATCTCTCTCTACACACTGCGGCTATCCAGTGGATACAATGATTTACTCAACAGTGAGAACCTGAAAGTAGCTATTGCTCAGCTATGCCATGACATAGAGGTCTGCAATTTCACTATGTTATAGCTGACCAAAAATTCTGTGAATAACATATTTAACAAATTACTCTAAATGTAATAGTTTTCAAGTTACAACTGATTTACTCAACAGTGAGAACCTAAAAGGAACTATTACTCAGCTATGCAATGAGCTACATGTCTGAAATTTTACTATGTTATAGCTAACCCAAAAGTAGGTGAACAACATATTTAAGCAAACTACTGTAAATGCAATAGTTTTCAAGCTACAAATGATTTACTCCATAGTGAGAACCTGAAAATAGCTATTGCTCCGCTATGCCATGAGCTATAGGTCTGTAATTTCACTATGTTATAGCTGACCCAAAAGTAGGTGAACAATATATTTTAACAAAATACTCCAAATGCAATATTTTTCAAGTTATAGCTGATTTACTCAACAGTCAGTACCTGAAAATAGTTATTGCTCAGTTGTGCCATGAGCTATAGGTCTATAATTTCACTATGTTATAGCTGACCCAAAAGTAGCTGAATAACATATTTGCACAAATTTCTGTAAATGCAATAGTTTTCCAATTATAACTGATTTACTCAACAGTGAGAACTTCAAAGTAGCTATTACTCAGCTATGAAATGAGCCACAGGTCTGAAACTTCACCATGTTATAGCTGACCCCAAAATAGGTGAATACCATATTGAAACAAAATACTCTAAATGCAATAGTTTTCAAGTTATAAGTGATTTACTCAACAGTGATAACCTAAAAGTAGCTATTACTCAGCTATGCCATGAGCTACAGGTCTGAAATTTTACTATGTTATAGCTGGCCCAAAAGTAGCTGAATAACATATTTATACGAAATTCTCTAAATGCAATAGTTTTTAAGTTACAAGTGATTTTACTCATGATGGAAGTTACTGAAAAGCCCAAAAGTAGCTATTACTCACTTAGCTATTGAGACAGACACCCAACTTACTCACCATATTGTAGCTATGAAAAAAGTAGCTGAATAACATTTTAACAAAATGCTCTAAATGCAACACTTTTCAAGTTATAAGTGATTTACTCAACAGTGATAACCTAAAAGTAGCTATTACTCAGCTATGCCATGAGCTACAGGTCTGAAATTTTACTATGTTATAGCTGACCCAAAAGTAGCTGAATAACATATTTATATGAAATTCTCTAAATGCAATAGTTTTCAAGTTATAAGCGATTTACTCAACAGTGATAACCTAAAAGTAGCTATTACTCAGCTATGCCATGAGCTACAGGTCTGAAATTTCACTATGTTATAGCTGGCCCAAAAGTAGCTGAATAACATATTTATACGAAATTCTCTAAATGCAATAGTTTTTAAGTTACAAGTGATTTTACTCATAATGGAAGTTACTGAAAAGCCCAAAAGTAGCTATTACTCACTTAGCTATTGAGACAAACACCCAACTTACTCACCATATTGTAGCTATGAAAAAAGTAACTGAACAACATATTTTCACAAAATGCTGTAAATGCAACACTTTTGAAGTTATAAGTGATTTAGTGCATGATTTCATGAATTTTAATGCATTAAAAATTATTAAAAAAATTTATTAAAAAAAAAGTAAGACAGATCCAGGTCTCATACTCACACAAGAGAATCTACCTCTGGCCTAGTACATATATGCAAGATATGAGAGAAATCCCTGCAATAGTCACTGAGAAAATTGTGATAAAAAGTTGAAATTTTCACACTTTTGGTGGGGGTACCCCCTTGTAATGTCTCTAGCAAACAGACGAACAGACAGATTTGCATGCCTTGAACAATTTTTCATCCTCGATAGATAAGGTATCTTTTAAAAAAACAGCATGTCTCTAGGCCTTGTAGTTTTGGAGAAAAAGTTGTTCACGCGGACGCGGACGCCCACGCTGCAGAGTGATGACATAATGTCAGCTGACTGACAAGTCAGCTGACATAAAAAGGTTTTCTTTTAAGAATGACTGCTTTGTCAGACTTGGATGCGGCAATGTTCATCAAATTGTAAATTATTTCCACCAGTTATTTGACAGTTTCTAACAAAGCTCTTGCCTGAGCATTTTTGGTTAACAGTAGCAGGAGAAGAAAAATTTTTGCCTTTTTCAAGTTCTGTGACATCTTCACCAGTCTAAATCATTTTGGGTTCTGAGAAACACTGCACAGTTACCACTACTGATATACGACAACTGGGGACTCTTCTGGAAAAACATTGCTTCTTAATCTATACTTTTCATCGCTCTTAGGTGAAAGATCGACAACCAGGTACCCATAAGGCTTTGAAGTGGCATCCAAATAAGCGGATTTTAAGGCTGAACCCATACCCAGCTGTCTACCCAAAAGCGCCACCTGTTGAGTGTTTCTGGGATTTTTCAACAGCACAGTATAAGCAGTATTAAGATTTAAAGTGCGTGCACACCTCCCTTGGTAAAACAAGTTCTGGTTTAGATACACTACACTCAAGTTATTGTGATGACTCAGTTGTGTAAACAGCTTTTCTGCTTCTCTGCTGTTTGCTACCTCGTGTTGCAAATCGTCGAGGCAATAATGTGGTGTTCACCGTCAAATATTTCTTTAATCTTGTCAGGACAAGGCATGCCCTGCACAAAATCAATGTCTAAATCTCTTTCCATGTCATCAAACAGTTTTGTCCAAATAGAGTAACAGTATATTATCTTTTTTGGCGGATCTTGAAACATCGTCTGTTTTTGTTTTAAAAGTTTATACAACCAAGAGGATTTGCCACTTCCTGTCATACCGGATATTATCCAAGTAGAAGGTGACTCAAATTTAACTAAAGCCATGTCCGATGAGCATAAGATCTCATAGCAAAATAAAGACAGTGCATACAAACACTAGTATTTTATTGAGCGTATTTAGTACACAATTAGAAGAACAAAGCTGACACTGACTTGGTATTATTATTATTATTACATAGTTGCATTTACAGTACACAATTTACAATTTATTTCATATTGCTTACCGCATAATGTAATTTAATCCAAACATATGCATGCATTACCCACAAAAGTATATATATTAGAGTCTGATGATAAAGCACATGGACTAAAGTCAAATGGTCACGACCTTGTTCGGTTCATTCATCGAACAGCCTCTTTTTCATTGGAAGGGTATCGGTTGTTCTCTTTTTTTGATTTCTTCTTCTTTTGTGTGGGCGAGTCCACTGCTGCTGCTGGACAGCAATTAGGACACATCATAAAGTCCTCCTGATTCTGATGGAGTTCTTGACACTTGGCTGGCTTCGGGGTGCAAAATACCTTGTCTATGGCATTGAATATGTCCAGCAAACTAGACCACTGCTTTCTCTTCAAGGAAATTCCCGTCTTGGAGGGTAGCATCACAGCATCGCGTTCGAAGAACTGTCGAATCTGCACACAACGAAAAGGCGACTTTACGTAGGCGTACAGGTCATTCCCCAGAGAGACGTTGCAGTCCACATCATCCTGACATAGACAGGTTTTGACCAAGGCTTGAGACAATTGGTCGGCACGGTTCTTCAAATCGTTGTACATTCTTGAAGACATGAATATTTCCACATCATGGTGCGATAATATCAACACCAAGTCATTGTCCACAGTTTGAACTTGCACTTTCTTCTGGTCTTCTTCATCTATTTGGTACTCCATGTCAGTTTTTTTTTTTGTGTGTGTTCAAACTTCGGGGTTAAAGGTAAGTCCTGATGCCTCACACTCCCACTTGATTGCCTTAAGACTTTTGCTAGGAAAGAACTGTCTCAAGAAATTACAGTCACCACGGGAGTGTTTCTTGTGCTGCTCCAATGCCCTGTCGAAGACTTCCCACTGACTCAGTTCTGAATCACACCATTTACACCGGACTTTATCTCCTTCGCCAGTGTAATGAAACCCCGCCCCTGCTAGGGTCTGCGCTCTCATTGGATGTGTCTTTGGCCAGTTATGAAAGCTTCTCATTCTGTTGTCGTACCATGTGTAATCCTGATAGCTGTAGACAAATCCCTGCACTCGTGGTTTGGAGGAACCGGCAAAACCCAGATGCAATCCACCAGGTGTTTCTGCTTGATGGGTGTTTTTTGCCGCCGGCCTGACAATATCGCCTTGACTATCAGAGACGTCGTTTCGATCTTTACAGCTTTCCAACTAGTGCGCGAATAAAAATCTTCTTGCGCAGTCCTGCTTGATAAAGAAATCCCTTCCACAAACGGAAACCGCAGGTGTTCTTTTTCAGAGGTCTAAAGTAAACAGTTCACCCGGTTTGTAACAACATAACACAATACAATTGCAAAAACCGCATCCGGCTTTTTTCAGTCTTTTGATCTATAGTATATCTTTTGACATAGAACTTCAAAGCGAGCTAATGATAACAGTTCATCCGGTGTATGATAACAATACACAATACCTCTTGCAAACCGCAAGGTTTGGCATTTGGCTTCATCAGCACTTTTGTATCACAATGGTTCTTTGTACTCTATATCCGCTTCATTAACTTTATGCATTTCTCTGACGCCATCATAGTACACCTGATATTTGTGCCTATCTTACAGGAATGTTGGTGATTCATCATCTTGCAGTAGTTTGTTCTTTAGAACATACTGTAAAATCCAAATGCCTTATAAACACTGAAGGCACAGTTCACTGGGGATACCACACTGGAAGTTCTGCACCCACAACGTTTCTGCAATATATCTTTAATTCCCTTGGTAGTAATTCTTCCTTCAATTTATTATAATATATCTTTATGGCACATAAATCCTTCAAAGATTGCGGGGTTATTTTATACTGATACTTAAACAGGTCCTGACAAATATTCAAAATGGAAGACACCAAGCTAGGGGTGATTAAAGTTCCTTCGGAAATATCTAAACCATTGTTTTGATATACTCTCATGTAATCCCATTTCAGAATGTGTATTCCGTAGTAACATTCCTGACACAAGCATTCACAATTATCTTTTTTAAAATACAATGTCATTGTCAAAAAAAAATGCTTGTTAGTTTAAAAATAATTATTTCATGAACTATGACCAGTACTCCCTTTTCTAAAATTCCACCTTTCACTTCCGTTGGGGCCCCCTCCCACCCCCTCCCTCCCCTTCGGGGGGAGGGCAATACCGTGGTTTTAAAATCTTATTCTTGTGGTTTAGGAGTTTTGGTTGTGGGTTTCCTGCTCTCTTCCATGATGACACGTGGTCTATTGATTGACAGCTCTCATGATTGACAGCACCTAAGCCCCGCCCACACGGTCACGTGGTCTATGATGCCATTATGACGTAGATTAAACACTTTTTCTTAAGGGATCAGAGGGAGTATATCCCACTACTCACAACCATACTCCAATCTAGAACGAACAAATGAACGATAAAGTCTCATTAAAACACTTCTATCTGCTACCCAATCCATTTTGGGCCCCCTGTGGGTTCGGGGATGTAGAATAGGCCCAACGTATCCTCCTGCGTGTCGTAAGAGGCGACTAATTGGGGGCAGCCTGTTTGCCGTGGGTTGCGATCCGTGTCAGTGGAAGAGAGGGTCCTGGCTGTTGAGCCAATACTTTGTTGAGGCAATACACAGCTTTGGCCTCAATTTCACTTAGTCGGAAGGTTAAGATGGCCTGACTTCAACAATCGGCTGGTAGTGCCAAGCCCTAGTGCTCCAAATTAGTGATTGCTTGTTGTTTTTAATGGTTTATACTGTTGTACTTGATTGTTATATTCTGCTGGTGTTTGATTTGTGCTTTTGTGTGGAGTATCTAGAAGGCGGCTGCTTAACAGGTCAATCAGGGTTCACTTTTGTGGTCTTTGAGTATATTGCTAAGGTATCTCTGATATCAGTGTGCAGGGCTCAGCTCCACACTATTATGATATCCCCTTGTTGGGCTCGAAGGGTGGGTGGAGAGCATTGGCAACGAAAAATATCTACTACATTATGGCTACCCAAAACTTACTGTTGATTGATAGGAAAAGATCTAGACCTGATATTATGACTACGGACTTTGACTCTGCTGAGATTTGCTCATGGCCACGTTTTTTGTTGATTAAAGGTACAAATGATGAAAGACCCTTGTGCAAACTGTCACCATTTGCTGTTAACAAAGCCATTGTTGCTATACTTGGTTCCGATCTGTTTAACATAAAGAAGTTAAGGAATGGAGGCATTTTGGTGGAAGTGGATAAAGAAACACAGAGCAAGAAATTTTTGAAAACTACAAAATTGAATCTGACAATGGACAATGCTATACCTATCGATGTTTCACCTCATTACAGTTTAAACACTAAGAAAGTTGTTGTTAAGAACCTTGGTGTCTGGTTTGATGCTAATTTTTCCTTTGCTAACCATGTCCGCAATATTTGTAAGACATGCTTCATTCAAATTCGTGATCTCAGGCGGGTTAGAAAGCACTTGACTGATGAGGCTGCTATACTGGCAGCTAATGCCTTGGTGAGCAGTTGCCTTGATTACTGCAACTCTCTCTTCAGGAGTCTGTCCAGTCTCAATATGCGTAAACTACAGTGTATTCAAAATACACTTGCCAGGATTGTCACAAACTGTAACAAATACACGCGGGCATCTCCTATTCTCAAACGACTCCATTGGCTCCCAGTTGAATCTCGCTGTATCTTCAAAACTGCCACTCTAGTTTATAAGTTTCTTCACAGTGGTCATCCCAGTTACTTTGGTCCTCTTCTGCCCATTCGTTGCGGAAGATATAGTACAAGATACAACCATCCAGATAAAAGGTCTTGTTCACCAATATTTATCCCAAGCTGCTTACACAAGTGTATAAAAATCCGCTCACAGTCTTCCCTCTCATAGCTTGTAGTATCGGTGTCTTTCACATTCAGTAACTTTAAATTGTTTCTGCGAGATGATGTTTCTAAAGATATCAATTTTTCTTCTAGACTCTTGCATTTCTGTTCAGCTTTCAGTAACCTATTCTGTACTTGTGTATGTTCCTTTTCCAGAGTAACAACCTTGTCATTCAGAGGTAACATATCATCAAGTCTGTCTGATTGAAATTGAAGACTTTTTTTCACATCTTCCAAGTCTGTAGATATTGGTACCAAAAGTTCAACAAAAAGTGCACGGATATTTGGCATAGTAACTGGTGTTTCTCGAGACGTGGGTGATACCAGCTCAAAGTCTCTTTTAAGTGACTTGGCACAACTTTGTGAAACAGATGGGGTGCTTCCCTCAATAGACTTTGCTGCTCCTTTTGACATAGTCAAATTATTGCTAATTTAAACACTAAGTACTGGTAGGGTTAGTATGTGATATCCTTTGAACTATAAATACCAGCAACAGTTATCATATGTTGACCTGTTACAGCCAACTAGAAATTCTAAACAGTTTTTTATTATGATATCCTTTAGTCTACACATACCACCAAGAGTTATCATGTGTTGTACTATTACATCCAATTGTAGAAATTCTTAAGAATTTTACAGTATTTCCAAAGTAAACAGAAATTTCCAATATGCACAATATTAAATGGTTGCATTGTCCACAGGAAAAGTGGTCTGGTTTCAACATGCACAACACAAAAGGGGTTTAATCAAATGTCACACATCAAATCTGCCAGTACACAGAAAAACTGTGCCAAAAATAACCTCAATACACTTGGTGTACATATTTATGCTGACCCCTGTCTGTGACTACCAAATAAGGAAATACACCTTTTTAAATCACTATTGATTCAAGAATGAAATAGCATCTGCTATGTGTGCAATATTGATTAAAGAATAAAAAGCATCATATATCAAGCTATAAAATTAGTAACTTGTCCACATCACACTCATACTTTACTCTGCCCACATTGATCTCAGAATATTATTATACATATTCCATCAAAATTGGCTCTATTCACATTGTAAAAATGCACAATAATCCTCATAAACTCTCAGTGAAACAAATACACCTCTCACCACATGCTGTCTTTGTCTTTATCTATATCTAACATGGAGTTGGTTGCATGGAGTTGGTTGCAAACAAAGTATGGTTGCTTACTGTTTTTTGGTGCAAACCATAGTGTCATCAGTGCTTTGGAGGTGCCAAGTAAAATCCCATGCATATAGTCGGCACAAAACCTGTCACAATATTAAATACAGGAAATTGTATTCCACATTGTCCCTTGAATCCTTTACAACGACTTTGAGGGGTTGCATTAAATGTGCTTACAATTTGCTGACTTTTGAAACAGTCTATCAATGGCAGAATGAAGGAGTGAAAGGTGTGATATTGTGTAGTGTTTGGAAATTAAAGTAGAAATAATGGTGCGAACGTTTTCCCTGGAACATCAGCACTGTACTTCTTTGGTTCTTTTTTGTTATATATTTCTTTCAAAAGTGTAATTCTAAAACAAGGGTTACAGGACAAGTACATTTTAGAATAACTGATGACTAGGCAAAAACATAGAATTAATTACAAGTTTGGACTTACACAAATTGTTACTGTGCAAGTAAGAATGCAGTAACCTTTTTATCTGGACCATACATATATACTTGTGACATTTTACTATGATAAATGGTTGTATACTTTCTTTCCCATATATGAAAAGCAGGCACAAATCAGAGCAGCAATCACTGATTCTTTTGCTTATTTCGAGAGAGTGTTAGTGAGAGCATGAATTATAAAGGATAGACACATATTGTGCTGTGGAGTATGCAATTGTTTTGTTTAAAAGAATTTATCCAGTTAATAGTTAGACTATCCAAAAATGTCACGGTCAAAATGTCACTTCAAAAGAAATGTGAAGCAGTTGAAGTTTGCTAGAACAGTCAATTGTATGCATACACTTATAATAGAATCCATGGTAAGTGTAGTGTAGGGATCCCGCTGTTTTGTCACAAGTAGCACACACGTCTGTCACAGCTGTCACTTTACATCCCACTCAGAGAGCTTTGATATGAGAGATGGTGTCATCTTTGGTTTTTACCACAGGGATGGTATTATAATAATCTGTATAACATATACACCAAGTGGTAAGGAAACAGTATTTTTGTGTGTGTGTCATGCAGTGTGGACTTTGACTTGAAGTTACGGTTAATTCTTGGTCACTTGTTGATTTGCCAAAGTTGAGAATGAGAATGATTGGGTGCAAATGTGAAAAAGATGCAAAAGTGCACTCGGTACTCCTTTACACGGTTGCAAAAGCTGCAACCATTTATATTAAAGCCGAGCAACTAGTTGCGTCCATAAAAACAGTTTCAACTGTAAAGCCTTAATTTTTGGTCCCATCATCTAGCTTAAATTTATAGGTACATCATTTTGGAACTGTTGGGTGACTTTTTTTAGAACAAGTATCTCCCACCATTATCCTTGAAGATATTACCATAATGGGAATGAGGGGCCATGGTGGCAGAGTGGTAACACTCTCGCCTCCCACCTCTGAGGCCGGGGTTCGATTCCCGGCACGACCTCAAGTGGGAATGCTGGTAGTTGCTTGCCGTTGGTCGGCAGTTTACCGTACAGAACCCTAACAAACTGTATGTACTGGTTTCCTCTGCCCTTCCAACTACCCGTCATGATATGACCTGTACAGTGTTGAAAGCGATGTAAAACCCCAAATAAAATAAATAAATTAATGGGAATGAGTTCACCTACCTGCAACAAAATGGTTTTCTGGAGAGTCAGTGTATCCACCAGGTACTTTGCAGATTGCAGTGTCTCCAGTCCAATCACAGTTGGCACACAGGATGGCTCTTTCCTTTTGAGCTGACATTTGGCTAGGTAGCTGAAGGCATGCAATGACACTGCCATTCGGCATACCTGGTCGAAATACCGGGTGAAGTATTTTTTCCCAGCCATAGCAGGAATGTTGACATACATTGGATTGGGATTGTTGATGTCATTTGCACCAGAAATGACTTCATCGTATATGGCGTCTAACAGCACCATTGCTTCATGGTCAAAACTACAAGAGAAGTATATAGGAAAAAGGTGTCATGAGCAGAGTCAGAAGAATATGATTCTTTGTAAGGTAATACACCGTAATGAAAGTGTCTGTGCATTAGTAAGTAGAATATGGCACCCAAAGAGCACAAACCACATGCACCAAGAGACAGGCGCAGAGTGGACCTTATTTGCAGTGGCACCTCCGAAATTCAATCCATTGTTATTTACACATATGCGGACATGCCCAGGAAAATGGAATGAAATTCATGCATTAGTTCTGGTGAAGCCTTGCACAGAAGGCACAAGTTATTTAAGGTTGCCTTAAACATTGTCATGGTGGTGGCACCACAGGGAAAATGTAATCGGTCGTTAATAAAAGGTATAGAGACATTCCCTGGAAAGTGGAACAAAGTCCATGCATGAAGTGTTATGTGACATAGGCAAGAACGGTTTCTTTAGTTCAAGATAGCCTTAAAATTTTAGGGTTGGGTGTGCCACCTGAACAATGTATTTCATCGTTACTTCCACAAATACAAACATGGGGTGAATTCAATGAAGTCCATGCATCCATTGCTGTAGAAGCACCTACAAGATGGCCTTAAAGAGAGGATGTTTACGGGCAGCACCTCCAAAATGTAATTGGTTGATACCTGGAGATATGGGTCTTTCTGTTAAAATAGGAATGCAATCCGTGCATGTCTTCTTGCGTACTCTTGCTCACAGACGGACGGACATGCGATGATAGACAGACGGAGCAACAAGCTGCGGTCATGACATAAGCGCCAGCGGGCAGATGCAATGACAAAGGACATAGTAAAGATGTTGAGGAGAAACTGTATAGGAAAGACATGTGGCGAAATGTAAAGTGCTGCAAAACGTAAAGTATGATGCAGGAAGTTAAATACAGAAAAAGTAAACTGTCATAAAACTCTAAAAGTGGGATGCTATCATTCAACTGATTCGACTTCTGGCAAAGAAGAATCTATTTCCTGACTGTTTGTCTACCTGCCTTGGTGTCCGTCTATTTTAGAGTTTTCGCAAAAAAGTACTTGTTATACTTTACTGAAATTTCCAAACAACATTGCTCTTGCTAGAATAAAGCGTCCATGAAAGTCTCACACTGTTAGCTGATCCCTAATTGAGTGATAGCAGTTTACTTAATGTTAGTTTAGGAGCTTGAATCTGCACAACTACTGGAGCTAGAGCATTTGGCCAATTTATTACCTCAAAACTTTCCAGTTTTGTGCAAGTTTACATGTAGTCGTAATACTTTATTTTGAGTCACTTTACATTTTTCAACTTAACATTTTGCAACGCTACTTTACATTTTGCACAACTTTGCAAAGAGGTCACCTTAGGATTGAAAGCTTAAACATGGTACTTTTTGTTCTTTAAGGCATGTATTTGTTGAGATGAAGCACAATGGATGCGTTTTTGAGGGTCTGTATATTGAAAAAAGGGAAAATGTACTGTTTCATGATGGAAGCTCCAAAAATGGAGGTGGTTTGGTGGGTAACCGTTGTTCATGGCAATACACAGGTAATTGCAATGTACAGTGCTCAAGTTGTTATAATGTGGATTTCATATGTGAATGTATGACCTAAATGTTGTAGTGCTAAGAGGATGCCATTTTTGTGGGTGTATAACTATGAAACTGATTGCCTACCTGTAGATGGTCTGCTGATTATCCTCATGCTTGGCATGCAGATTGTAGGTACTTCTAGCTATCGCTGCGAAGTCTAGTCCACAGCCCTTCTTCTTTTCTTCAAAGGCCTTTTTCTTATCCGCGCTGAAGTAGACCTGGCCTGGTGTTGCCCAGATCAAGAACCTGTGTGTCATAACAAAGGGGAGATATCTTGTAAATGTGGAAACCAAATTTGGCCCCTTAGAAAGAGGATAATTTGGTGGTAGTATTGTTGGAGTCACTATTCACCTATTTCTTGTGTAAATGTGAAAAAGTTGGCAAACCTTTTTACCGAATGGACAATAGTCCTGGTTGTTTGTAATATGTTGCCATTTCATTCACTGTCCTACTGTCCACCATGATTCTTATGTCATGTGTGGCAGACACATTAATACAAGTTTGAAAGATCACCTGCAACGATGGTATGCTGTTGCTAACCTGGTACCCACAATACATGGAATTACCGAGTTACAGAGACACCGTGCGCCTTTGAAATCCTGTTGCCTATCTTTTGTGGATTCCAGGAGAAATGCGATAGCAATGTAAGTTGTATATGTTGTGTACAAGTTCGCATCAGTCGGAAATTTTGTACAACTTATAACTTGTAAAGATATTTTGCTTTTCCAAGTTATAACTTGTACAACACTTGGAATGTATGTAGACCAACATTTTAATTTAAATCTGTTAAAAAGACATTTTTTGGCATTTTTCTCCAATTTCGAGTCTATTTCTGATGATCTATCCAAAATGGGTTCATTCTATGTAAGCAATGCAACATTAAGTTTAATGTAATTGTATCACTTAGATTTTCAATTGTAGGTAATAGCATCTGAATGATTACATACTTTCAAGGTAGTGGTAAAATTGAAAGTTCTTTATTTCCGAAGTATGTGCCAAATTGTAAAATTATGCACTTATCTTGAGTCTTGTGATAATGTTTGTCGCAAAAGTTATACTGTAACCTACTTGAAAGTGATTGTGACTATGAAAAGGTAGTGTTACTTGGAAAAGGCTTTCAGGTATGGTTTCATTGACACTGGTCATACTGATAACAGGTTTCGTCCAAGGAATCCACCTTCAATTACTTCTCTTCAAAGTATTCTAATTCCTTTCACTTAAGCTGATCCGTAAGTCCTGTAACCCTAACCATATACATGTTTCTCCAATAGGGGGCCACGGTGGCAGAGTGGTAACACTCTCGCCTCCCACCTCTGAGGCCGGGGTTCGATTCCCGGCACGGCCTCAAGTGGGAAAGCTGGTAGTTGCTTGCCGTTGGTCAGCAGTTTACAGTACAGAACCCTAACGAACTGTATGTACTGGTTTCCTCTGCCCTTCCAACTACCCGTCGTGATATGACCTGTACAGTGTTGAGAGCAACGTAAAACCCCAAATAAATAAATAAAAGTTTCTCCAATATTACTTTACATTACCACTTTAGCCAAGGTTTTTTGGGGTGAACATTTAGACATTTTTAAAACAAACATTACATTTTGTCAACTTGGAGGGACTACTAAAACTTTTAGAGCTCACAAACTAAGTCGAAGCTCACAAAGAGTATGAAAAAAATTAAACCATTAAAAATAGATAGATAGATAATTAAAATTTAAGTGCAAAAACACTTATGTGTTATACTGCACTAAAATATAAAATAATAAAATACAATAACTAATATTTACAACAAAAAGAAATATATACACAAATACATAATGATTGGCAAAAGGCCAACCCACAAATTCATAGAAATTGACTAGAAATATACATAAAAACGTAAAACACAAATAAACATGAGTATGTATATAGATTAAAAACAAATGTTAATAAATCTAAACCATTAAAAAGAACCTTGGCCTAAGTTGTAGAAGTCAGTTTTACAAGTTAGGCTTTTTGATGGCCAAAAAAGTGAACAAGTTATACCTTGTACAAAATGTCAAAATGATTTTGTACAAGTTATAACTTTTACAGCTGAGTTGTACACTTTATAACTTGTACGATATTCTGTACAAGATACCACTTGTACGAAAAATTCCCACTTGTACGTGACATATATATTTAGTTGAATTGCCTAAGTCAGTGCAGGCAGTGATACGGTGACCACCATCCCAGGGTGGACAGTTTTCCTTGTTACACAAACAGTAACATTACATGCAAGTGGTCAGCACGTACATGCAAGGCACAATAAGAGCAACAGCTTACAAAGCATGGCAACAAGGATTGCAGTTTGTGTAAAGGTACAGTTACCTATCCAGCAGCCCATCATCTTGACTCTTTAGGTCTTCCAACAGTTTCTTGAGGGAGTCCAGTTGAGTAAACCCGCCAATACAAAGGCCTGATCTTTGGATATCTAGCGAATTCTTTTCACTGGCAAGGGTTTTGCGATGTCTGTCCCCTACAAAAAAATTAATTAGTGTTGTTTACTTGAAGAGGCAGAGATGTATCTGGGAAAAGGTGTTTGTCATTTAATCCTGTGCTTAGTCTATCATTACCATGACCAGCGTGTCATGACCTTGTCGACTTGTACGCCGTACAGTGTATAAGCGATATGAACAGTTGATACTCGGGGGCGAATATAAGGTATTCTGTATTCATTTCATATGTCATTAATGTACAGCCACATAGCAATGAAATAGGCGAATGGAAGTGAATGGAAACTGTCATGTACGCAGATACGTGGTAACATTGTCCTTACCGATGGCCCAGGCATTGTGTTACTATAGGCCATATGGCCCTGGGAATGGGAGGAGGAGAACAGTGCAAAGTTAGTTAGTGCAATATCTGTGACGGAAAAAGAGTGAGACAAGGAAACATCCATTTCATTTAAAGTGCGTTTGTAATACTGATCCCCCAAGGTGAAGTGAAGGTTATATGTTGTAGCTCTCCTGTAATCGGTTTGAGAGCAGCGAAATGTTATTTTATTGTTTAGGCTGGCCGCTACTAAGATAGGAAGTGAATGGCAGTGCCTTTAGAAGCAGTTTAGCAAGTACACAAGAAGAGGAGCAGTCACTTGCATACAACATTTGCCCCACCACACCCTATTGAAAAATAGGGTATGGATCACTTTCAGGTAGACAGATAGTGACAGCTACAAGACACTCACCAGTATAGTAACTGCATGGCTGGCAACGTTCCCCAGTAGGCTGTGTTTTACTGCTTGATCTCTCCAAGACAAGACTGAGGGGAAAGTATATCTCGTCAGACCCCAAGATGCCATAGCCTTTGGTGACAGCCTGGTGTGTCTGCAGACCACTTTTGGTGAATTCCTGTAAGAAGTAACAAGTGCAAAGGTTATTAGACTTCACTTCCATGTGTTGTTACATTCACCTATGGGTAAGAGACTGGCATGATTTTGCATTTCCTTTTCCTTTGTCCCTCCATAGACATATGGGTAGGGTCTTGTTTTGAAACAAGTTTTCTTTGAAAGCATAACTTTAGGGAAAATACGGGTGCATTAAATGCACATGTGAGTATGTATGATTCACATTACTAAAGACACAGGCCAGAACACTGTGCACGAATTGATGTTTGCTGATTAGATGTTGTGTTACTTATAGCCGTAAGGATAATTTTCAAATTAAAGTAGTTTTTGAGTTGTATGTACCTGCAGAAGGAGGTGGTGTTCTTTTTCTGTGTCTTCCAGGTCTGGTGTACAAACCACAAGAGAAGGAGCTGTCAGGGCCACCCTACATGCTTGGGATTTACCCCAGGCAGGGGGGCACGCAGTTAGCAGGTATTGGTTCACCGGCATGGTCATGTCGAAGTCTGGGCCTGTTGTTGAGATGGGCCCATCATTGCTGACACGGTAGGTAGAATGCCAGCAAGGAGAAGATCCACACTGGTGACGTTGTACGCAGCCTCTCTATGAAGGGCCGCCGCCACATCTGACACTACCCTGGAAATGTGCACTTGCAAGGTCACAGCTTTTATGTTTGGACAGGTTTATCTCGTAGGGAGGAAATAGTTATAACTCGAGCCCGTATAGGACACACTTATTTCACACACAGCTATCTGTTGAAAGGTGAAGATATGCCCTGGTGCATTCCATGTCATTGTCCTGATACAGTGAAGCATATATTATTAGACTGTATCGACCTACGTGACACTAGAATAAAATATTATAGGGACATAAATACGATGGAAAAGTTATTTAATGAAAATGTTTATAATGTTATAAATTATTTAAAAGAATGTGGCCTGTTTAAAAAGTTTTAAATAAATTATTTTTTGTTTTGTCCTTCATGTTAATTTATTCTGTATAATCTAGGCTTGGTTAATGTTGTTCTGTCATATTGATCTATACTTTGTATTTTTACTCTTTATTTTCTGTGTTGTTTATATATTGTTTTTTTTACATTGTTTATTCTAGTCATTTCGTATATTCTTGTTTTTGTTTGGTATTTTTGCCAGTTTTTAATTATTTGTATATATATATATGTTTGTGAATGTTAGTTAATGTATTTATAGTAGTTAATGTTTTCATAGTGCAGTATGACACATTAGTGTTTTTGCACTAAAAATTTTAAATATCTTATCTTATCTGCAAGGTCGCAGCACGCTTGAAGGGAGCCGAGAATGGTGATTCCTCAGCCATCTGAAAAAACATGGAAGGTCAATGTATCTGTGAAAACTAAAATATACATTCGGTTCATCTCTATCTGCGGGAAGGAAGAGATTGGTGTTTGAGAACATGTACTTGTACATATCTGAGCAAGGGAGTGTATGGGTGTCCATACATGAATCGCAACCTGTGACGATTGTTTGATCAGTCGAGCCATGCATAAGACGATATGTATATGAGGTCAGAATCGGTTGCAGCACTACAGCACCAAGGTACAATGGATTTAGGGCCACAAGTAACTAAGTCATACTTAATGAAATGACCAAGCGAATTACAGATAAGAGAGGCATTCGGCATTGCAGCATGAAATGTGAAAATTTAGTATTTGTATGAAGTGAGAAAGACATAGGCATTGTATGCCTAAGCTAAGTATGTATTCCTTGTCTTTATCGTAAGAGGTATAGGTACACGACCTTTTCTTTTCATCCTCTTGGTTTAAGTTGAGGGGAATAAAGCATTCTCTTCCTTTCGGGGTATATGAAAGGATTTGTTGTTTCATATTCTGCCTAAAGAAACTGGTGTTTCAAAGATATAGTTTGACAGTTATAACATATACCTTGTATAAACACTTCCTTGCAAATTGGAGTATGCAAATCTAAGTCGTGAGAGTATTGTGTATTGTTTGAGAAGGTAAGATTTGATTACCCGCAGCAATTTTATAACTGAGAAAGTGATGGTAAAGATGAAAAAAATGAAATGTGCAACTGCATTTGACATTACAATTTGCAGAAATTTTCACTACTAGGAGATGAAAAGTTGTTGTTGCTTTGACCCACACACATTTTATAACCAACATTTGCATCCTTACTGAGTACCAGTATTACATCACGCATAGACACTGAAAATGCACTTGGGACTAGTGCAGATGTGATTGAAAATGCCTATTGCTAGTGGATAGGGCATGCGAGTGACTCAGACTGTCGGTGAAAAATCTGAAATAGCAGCCGGATAATTTCATTGTCATAAGAAGAAAAATGTTTGCATGGTAATTAATGTGCTATACATATAACTTCCACATGTATTGTAAATATGGATTACATGATTAAGTTAATCGTCTTGTGTGTGTAAAATTGGAGCATCATCTTCAGACTGTATTGTCCGGCTGTATAAGTGATCCAAGGAAGTTCTAATGGAATTGTTTTAATAGTGTAAGACAAAGACATAACCCTTTGGGATTTGTGCTCAGTGATATGCCTTGAAACCTTGCTTATGTGCAAAAGGAACAGACATTAAGGTTCATTCGGTAATTACACCGACCTTATTACCAGCCTTGAATGCAGGGCATGACATAAATGGTGCGCGGCAAAAATGCCTCCCAGAAGAAATGCCTCCTAGAAGGAATGCCTCATGAATATCTTATGACTAGGAAGAAATGGTGCGCAGACAAAATGCGGGTGGACGAAACGCTGGTGGACAAAACGCCGGTCAAATTTGAAAGGACAGACAAAAATGAGGTACTTCATGAAAAGATGTTTATACCTTTATTCCATCATAATATGACATGAAAAATATATTTTAATGCAAAAGAGAATATTAGGTGACTTATAGTACTTCGTGCAAAAGTGTGTTTTAAACACAAAATAGTGTAGTATATCTTGGGAAAAATCTGACATGGAAAGTGTGTTTTTATACAAATAGATTACACTACTTCCAGGGAAAATAAGTCAATATGTAATACATTAAAATAGCAAAAAGCATGTAGATATATAAGCAGTTTAATAGATATTGTTTAAAGATATATCCGATATATTGTTTAAAGCATTTGGCAAGCATTTCATTGAAAATCCTGCCAGGTATTAGCAATTAAGCCCCACTCAAATGCACGGATAGGAATCCCCTTTGCATTTTTGCAGTGAAAATGGCTGAAAAGGAATATACGTATGACACTTTGACGACTTCACTTAGGAATGGCATATTATAGATATGCCATTGTAACAGACTGTTTGGTTACAAAACTTCTTTTAGCCTGACAGTTATAATCCCTAATTAAACAGAAACATTGAAATCACTTAGTCAAACAGATATAAATATGTCACATGGTAGACCGGATTTGCACAAAACCCATTCCTAATCCTTGAATAATTCTGCCCACAAAATAATGGGAGGGAACGTTTATTTATAATTTATTGTTCATTTTTATGAATACATTTTCAAGTTTTTGAAAATTGGGTTAAAACAGTAAATTTGAAGCCCAAGACATTTTTAATGTGTTACATATTGACATATTATTCCCTGGGAGTAGTGTACTCTGTTTCTATTAAAACACATTTTACATTTTCTATGTCGTATTTTTCCCAAGATATGCTTCACTATTTTGTATAAAAACTGTTTTTTTTGCATGCCATACTAAAAGTGACATAATATACTCTTTTGCATTCAAATAAATTGTTCATGTCATATTTCGATGGAATAAAGATATAAAAATCTTTTCATTAATAACTTCTAATGTTTGGAATAGACCAGGGGCCGGTTTCATGAAAAGTCTCAAACTGAGCCAGACTCAAGGCTGAGTCAGGGTCTCAAATCTGAGACTTTTGTCTCGGCTGAGTTTTTGGCTCAAATGGATTTCACAAAGGGTGGATCAGCTGAGACCAGTCTCAAGTTATGGTCTCAACTTTTTAATCTCATTCCATACATTTAGTGGGCTTATTTTTACTTTAAAAAGTTATATTTCATGATTATTATCATTTTAAATATTTTTTTTACTCATAATACAAAGAAATTATATGATAATATTTTATTCTAAGTGATCCATAAGATTGAGACTCAACTGAGGTTGAGTCTGGCTTTGAGTCCACCCTTGAGGCCTGTCACTTGATAATAGCCTATAAAGCATGTCAATTCTATTGACTTTTGTTATTAGTAAATATTGAATATGTGGCTGTAATTACAAAATAAAATGAAAATGGAAGATTTCAAGATTTATCAATTTCATTTTGGAACAAATTATATCGCTTTATGTATGTGTTTTTTGGTATCAAAGCTTGGACTCAAATTTGAGACACCTCCTTCATGGGCTCAAATTTGAGACACCTCCTTCATGGGCTCAAATTTGAGCCTGTGACTGAGCCAGGTCTCAAGTTGAGCTTGTTTGTGAAATGCATTGAGTCTGAGTTCACAGACTCAGCAAAATATTTCCAAAATTTGAGACAAAGTCTCAACTTTTGAGTCTGACTCAAGGCTTAAGTCTGTTCATGAAACCGGCCCAGCATTTTGTCCACCCTGCCACAAAACCGACAGGCGTTTTCTCCGCCCTTGCCAATTTGACCGGCATTTTGTGCACCAGCGTTTTGTCCTGGATTCGAAAGAAAAGGCCCCTCTGCAATGATTCACACAACCGAAAGACTTTAAATGCGAGCTCTGGCAGTTTTTAAAGAAGAATTTAGGGCTGTGATGTTGATTGATAAAACTGGAATTGCAGCTCATTCTCGTGAAACCAGAGAAAATATGCCTATCATTGCCCCCTTTTTTCTTCCAAGTAAACAATACCCATGTAACAGTAATTTTACAAAAAAGTTTGTGCAATAACAACAACATTATAAATTTACCAAGAAGACACCAAAAAAGCGGAGAAAAGAATTTATAAGCCGCCTAGTTCAATAGTTACATATTAGTAATGATTTTTCCCAAACTGGAGAGGGTTGTTACAAGAAGCTATGTAGTGTTTATTTGCCAAACTAAAAGGGCAACCTGACTGCAATTGAGGTATAACGTTTCATCTTCAAATGACTTGTGTCAAGAGAAATACTTATCATCTGTTTGGAGGTTTTAGAATCTCGGAGGAAACGCCGCTGGAGAAAAGGCGGGGCAAATTTGCAGGGGTGGACACAACGCCAGTCGCTTTGGTGGCAGGGTCGACAAAATGCCGGCCTGTTCCAAACATTAGAGGTAAGAGTAAAGATTTACTACTTATTTACTATTCTTCACAATATGACATGAGAAGTGTATTTTTATGGATAAAGTACATTATGTCACTTATAGTATGGCATGCAAGTGTTTTGTACTAAGTAATGAAGTATATCTTGGGAAAAATATGACATGGAAAATGTGTTTCACTACAAATACACTCCTTCTAGGAAAAAAGCATGTGAATATGTAACGCATGAAACATTTCTTGGGCTTCAAATGTAATGTGGGTTTGGACAGGTTTCAAACAGGGAAAAGTTGTTAACCATATTGCCAAGAAATTCAAAATGTATTTATAGAAATAAACAATAAGTAATAAACAAAGATTTCCTCCAATCCTTTTGTGGGCAGATTTTATTGAAGGAATAATAATGGGTTTTCTGCAAAGGGGGTGGAATTCACTGGGGTTTGGGACAAGAAAAGACAGGATTCCTGCTCATGCATTTGAGTGGGGCTTCATTGATAATACCTGGCAGGGTTTTCAGTGAAATGTTCTAGCCAAATGCTTTAAAGAATATATATGATATGTCTGTAAACAATATCTCTTAAAGTATAACAGTGCTTGTAGGTCTTTACATGTTTTTTCTACTTTTAATGTGTTACATATTGACATTTGTTTCCCTGGAATTAGTGTACTCTAATTGTAGTAACACTCATTTTCCATGTCATATTTTTCCCAAGATGTACTCAACTCTTTTGTATAAAAACACATTTTTGCATGCCATACTCTGGTAAGTGACCTATTATACTCTTTTGCATGAAAATATATTTTTCATGTCATATCATGAGGGAATAAAAACGGTGAAAACATTTCTTTGTTATGAGGTATGTGTAATGTTTGTAACAGAGTGGCATTTTGTCCACCCTGCCACAAAAGGTACCTCCATTTGCCCACCTTTGCCAATGTGACGGGTATTTTTGTCCACCAGTGTTTGGTCCACTGACGTTTTGTCTGTGCACCATACTGAATTTCTTACCCAAGTACCTTTTATGTTGGATGAAAGTCTTATAACTTGGAGAATAGAAGGCAAATGCAATTTCATTTATCTTTTTTCTACCAACACCATACCTCTAAATTGTTCTTTCAAAACTGGTTATGAGTTCACATTTTAAGGTCGCAGCTTCTCCATGTCATGAAATGCAGAGGAGGCGTTTCTTCCAGGAGGCCCTGCACCAACTGTAAACAGTTCATTGCCCGTTTGCAAATTCAGGAGGAAAGGAATCTCGGAGGCAATTTTCAACAGATAAAGGTTTGAATGTACTTATATTTATGGGAATCTTCGTTGAGAGAAGAATCCTCTTCCTTCCACAGTATGATGATAATAGGGGCAGCAAAACACAGTGTACTTTCCACTGTGTGATGATAAAATCTCCAGTAAAACAAATTCTTTTTTCCACAGTATAATGATAAAGTTTTCTGCAAAATTAATTCTCTCAAAATGTACTCCAATTACACAGTAAAAATATGAACAAGAAATGAAAAATCCACAGACACAAACTACTGAATCAACAGACAGATAAGTAATGCTAAGGGAATTGGTGCATCTCACAGCACAATGGAAAGCAAGTTGTGTCACATGTTTGTAGTCAGTAATCTTTAACACAGACAAGATAATGAGGGAATCTGTGTTAATGAGACCCAGAAACAATGCGTGGCTTTTAGTATTTGTTTTGTCTTTGGTTGTTCTTGACTTTAAATTGCTCTACATGATAATGAGTGAGAAAGTGATTCCATTGAATTGAATGGTGTATGCAATGGATGGAAAGATGAAAAAGAACAAATAATAGAGTTTTGCCTTTAGATGTGCCAAAAGAAAGCAGTCCCAATATGAAGTGCATTTTGTACAAACCCAACATGAGTGTTAAAATTTTATAAAACTATCTTTAAATATGCAACTTTGTTACTTCAACTACAACCTACACTCATGGGCGAAATGGTACAAGATTATGAATGTCTGTGTATGAACTGACTTTGTAATATTTGTATTGATATCAGTAGTATATTACAATAGGATATATGAAACTACAAAGGCACCCAATTAAATTTACCCACATCTCAATCTCCCTGCAATTGGTATACTGTATGTAGTATTTACCTTTAAGAAGGCACATATTCAACTAAAAAACACCTATTTATTGTGAGGCATGGAAAAAATGCCTCCTACAAATTAATTTCACATAACCCAAAGACTTTAAATGTAAACTCATTTAAGAGCAATGATGTTGGTAATAAAAGTATCGACCTAACAGCTTAATATACAAGATTGTTAGTTATCACAGAAGTCATTTCAAGATGAAACCTTAAAACTGAATTGCAATCATGTACCCCTAGTAGTTTAGCAAATAAACACTACATGGCTTCTTTCAGCATAACCAGATTATTGTTTCTGTTTCATTGAGAGATTATTAACACAAAGGGGGTTGGGGGAGCTATGACATAAAAAAAGAATAGCTAAATAATATACGTTGGATATTACTTATTATAAAATTTATAATATTGTTTTAGTGCAAAAACTTTTTTGTACCATGGGGGCTCTTCACTTGGTAAGAAGAAAGGGGGAATTCAACAGGATGAAAATCATTGGCAATCCATATAAGCTTACCTCAATATCATTTCATGACAATGACCCCGGGCAATGTAGTGTTGTTATTAGGTTTTGTACTTGTCCATTTTTTTTCAGGTGTATCCTGATACCTGGTCATATGTCATTTCTTTGACATATGGCACTATTGGTATACCAGGACCGGACTGTTCAGGGATTAAGTATAATTATGATACAAAAACATACAATACGAAACATAATTAAAGGTATATTTACAGATACATATTTTTAAATCATATCAAGATATGATACCCGAACATATATATGACTCTATATATATTTTTAAACACATACTTTTACACAATTTTTTGTCTGGTTTATACTTTATATACTGTCTATGTCTGCATTGTGTTCCACAAACCTTTTTATGTGGTCTAGATTAACTGGTTTATTTATTAAAAAATTGTTTTATAATACAGATTATGTAGCAGTATTACTTTCTTCTGTATAATTACTGTTCATTCATCTTTAAATTTTATGTTCTCTTAACAAGGAGTGAGTTCTAGATTATTTGTCTTAGGCGACTTTACATTTGGTCATTACTGGCGTTTTCAATTGTTTAAATATAACACAAAAATAAAAAGCAGTTCCTCAAGGAATTCATACATGTCCTATCGCTTGTGCTTTTCAAAAGATAAGTTTTCAAATTTAGGAAGGAGATTTGTCCCTGTTTACTCTCGGGGAGCAGGGGGCCATTGTCATATGTGTCAATGACTAGACCCAATGCTCCCCATATTCTCCTTTAGGGGATTATGAGGTGTTAAGGGGTGGTTAGTCAGCCAAAGGTGTTGAAAATGTATTAGTACATTATTAGTAGTACAGCCTATGCTCATGTCTTTAATTACAGTTTTACCATTATTTCTTGTTTGTTTATTGATTATTGATGATTCCAGTTAGTGATTCTTGGCATTTCGATAGCATCCTGAGGTTCGTTTGGCTCAGCCTAGACCTTTTAATCAGCTTACCTAGGTGGGCTGACGGATATCACGGATCTAGTCTTTTGTTTACAGGTTTGCAGCATGATGTGTGATTCATATGGCTATGTTGGTTTTCATTGATGAGTACTCATATTCCCTTTGTGTTCCTTTCTGTGTACTTGACTTACCCAGATAAGCTCAAGGCTTCTGAGTATCGTCTTTCTACATAAGGAAAGATGACGCTGCCATCTGCAGTTGCTGTTTCAGTCTGTTCAGCCCTAAACGACTAAGATGTAAACCATCCTTTGTGAATAATTCTGTTTTGTTTTGGGTATTTCCCGATATTTCCTCTTGTGAAGAAATGCTTTTTGTCCTTTCCAAAACATGTATTGGCCTTGTGCCTTATTTTCGCGCCTTGCTAGCCATTCGTTAATTTTCAAGATTTTATCCCAGGTTATTTGGTGGTCCTTTGGGCGAGGTAGTATCCCTAGTACCATGACATTTTTTACCTTTGGGTTGTGTTTTAAATTTTCTATGATAGAAGCTATGGTACCTTGTATTAAAGATCTGGGAGTGGTTTCAACATCATTGGTTCCGATGAGGATGATGATGTTCTCTTCTATGTTTACCTTTTTGTTTATAACTTTGTGAAGCAGTCTTACACTCGTACAACCTTTAAATGGTTGTGTTGTCACTATAACCCTTTCAGTTTCTTTTTCTGTTTCCCATCCGTCTATATATTTTATCAGACTGTCATCTTTTTGTATTCATCTACAAAATTATAATGTCAAGAGATACCTTTTTGGAAGGTATTTCGAGGTTAGCAGGATGGTTGATACTTATACGTTTCATTATTTGGTTTTTAGATTTTTGGGTTTATCCAGATAGGCTTCCGCCTCTGGATATCATCCAATTTGGGTCAACAAATCTCTTTGGTTTTGTACTTGTCCAGTGTGTATTGCATGACACTGTAATGAAGAAACTATTGAATTCTTGGTAAAACTTTGCCTCTCAGTGCAGATAAACACAATGGGTAGATACAATGACTGGTATGGGTATTGAATGGGCAGAAGGGAGTGTGCTACTCCTGCACCACTCCACTTGTAAAAAGGCATAGGACCCTGCTCCCCCTCATGACCTATCTATGTCAGTGTGGTGAGACAAGTTGGCCCCCTAACACCACTCATTCCACAGGAGATATGTACATCTCTATTATTGGAATGTTTGCTTTAGATGTCTGGGATGCCACAGTGGGTGGGTACAGATGTTATTGCAGCCATTGATAAGGGGCAAGTTGCTCTAAAATGGTAATTGTTTTATGTACTTGTTTGTCTCCTTGTTTGTGGCATCCTGCAGACCAAGGGGCTGGGGAGGGGGTTGATTGTATGCTCATGGGTCTGAAATGATTGGGTCACCAGGTTTGCAGGTCTAGCCATTATGATTCTGTCTATCGGACTGTAAAGGACATTTGGAATGAGTGTTATATATGTTTCTGGGCATTTGTATGATGTACATGGCTTGTAATGCACTTTGAAACTGACGATTAGAATGTGTGTATTGCTGTACCCATAAATGTTTGGATATTGTGTTTGTTCTATTTCAATGGATGAAGGCACTAGCATAGAAATATTAACAGGTAAGATGCTTTATTTGGTGCCACAGTGATATACATAGACAACTCGGCCTTTTGCAAACTCGGGCCACGACAACTCGGACCCGTTTTTACACAAACGTGGCATCCTGCAGACCAAGGGGCTGGGGAAGTGGGTTGATTGTATGCTCATGGGTCTGAAATGATTGGGTCCCCAGGTTTGCAGGTCTAGCCATTATGATTCTGTCTATTGGACTGTAAAGGACATTTGGACTCACTTATGGTGTTACTTGATATATTTAATGATATATGGGCTTCAGGTGAAATCCCTGAATGCTGGAAAGAGGCCACTGTGATACGTATTCCTAAGCCAGGCAAAGACTCAAAAAACCCGTCCAATTATCGTCCCATATCTCTGACGAGCTGTTTATGCAAAACCATGGAAAGAATAATTAATACTAGATTAGTTTGGTTCCTTGAGAAAAACAATATTTTAACACAATATCAAAGTGGTTTTAGAAAAGGTCGAATTACAACAGACCAATTAATTAGACTTGAATCTTTTATTCGAGATTCCTTTTTAAAAGGTAACCATGTAGTCTCTGTATTTTTTTATTTAGAAAAAGCCTACGATACGGTATGGAAATATGGGGTTACCAGAGACCTACATAAAATAGGCTTAAGAGGGCGAATGTCTGTGTTTATTCAGAATTTTTTAACCAACAGAGTTTTTAGAGTTCGCTTAGGGTCTGCCTATAGTAATATATATGATCAAGAAATGGGTGTCCCTCAAGGCAGTATCCTATCAGTTACCCTATTTATTTTAAAGATCAACAGTATTGCTGATGTGATTCCAGCTAGCTTTGAAAAGTCTCTTTTTGTTGATGATTTCTCAATCACTTGTTCATCTAGAAATATGGCTTCAATAGAAAGGGAACTTCAGTTGTGTTTGACTAAGGTAGAAAAATGGGCTGATGAAAATGGTTTTAAATTTTTTAAAACCAAAACTGTTTGCATGCATTTCTGTAATAAAAGAAAATTTCATCGAGACCCAACATTGACAATATATAATTCACAAATCTCTGTTGTTTCACAAACAAAGTTCCTTGGTGTTATCTTTGACAGAAAACTTGACTTTAAGGCACATATAGATTATGTTCGCCAGAAATGTGAAAAAGCTATGAATCTACTGAAAGTAGTTGCCAAAATGGATTGGGGAGCAGATAGAAGTGTTTTAATGAGACCTTATCGTTCATTTGTTCGTTCCAGATTGGAATATGGTTGTGCTGTTTTTAGTTCTGCTCGTAAGTCTTATCTTAAGAAATTGGAACCCATTCAAAACCAGGGCTTAAGAATATGCCTGGGAGCCTTCAGGACTTCTCCAATGCAAAGCTTGTATGTAGAGTCAAATGAACCACCCTTGCATTTAAGGTTTGATAAATTATGTATTCAGTATGCTTTGAAATTGAGAAGTAATCCTGATAATCCAGCTTATGATGTTGTTTTTAACCCCCAGTATTATGATCTGTATGACAAGAAACCATCTGCAATAAGATCTTTTGGGCATCGTGTAGAGGAAGATTTGTCTGCTGTCTGTCCTCAGCTGGATCTAATTCAGACTGTGTCATTGCCAGATGACCCACCCTGGACTACACAGAAACCTCACATAGACTTATACCTCACCCATCAAAAGAAACATCTTGGTGATGATTGTCTTTTTCAAAGTCTATTTGCTCAGTTGAAAGGTTGTTATCCTGACCATAGGGCTATATATACTGATGGATCGAAGGCAGAAAATAGGGTTGCTGCAGCTGCTACATCTAATAACCTCAGTGCCCAGGTCAGGCTTCCTGGCAATGCTAGTATATTCACAGCTGAATTACAGGCTCTTAAAATGGCTTTCAATATTGTTAAAAATTGTGATGGGAATCGTTTTATCATATTCACTGATTCTTTATCTAGTCTTCAAGCTCTTGATAGCAACAACTGTGATCATCCTTTTATTCAAGATATTTTAAAACTTTATAATGATTGATTGTCAGTGAATAAGAAAGTTGTTTTAGCTTGGGTTCCAAGTCACGTAGGCATAAAGGGCAATGAAAAAGCAGATGAACTTGCCAAACAGGCCTTGAATTTTAATGTTTTAGACTTGAAAGTCCCCTATACAGACTTGAAAGTGAATGTAAATAGTGTTTTTAAACAAAAGTGGCAAGCTCAATGGAATGCGTGTCCTGATAACAAGCTATTTCAAATAAACCCTACAGTAGGAGATTTTTATGTTTGGACGGGTTTATCTCGTAGGGAGGAAATAGTTATTACTCGGGCCCGTATAGGACACACTTATTTCACCCATAGTTATCTATTGAAAGGTGAGGATATGCCTTGGTGCATTCCATGTCATTGTCCAAAAAAAAGTGAAATATATATTATTAGACTGTATCGACCTACGTGACACAAGAATAAAATATTATAGAGATATAAATACATTGAAAAAGTTATTTAACAAAAATATATTTAATATTATAAATTATTTAAAAGAAGTTGGATTGTACAAAAAGTTTTAATTTTGTTTTGTCCTTTGTGTTCATTTATTTGACTAATCTAGTCTTGGTGACTATTATACTGTGATAGTTTTGATACTTTGTCTCTTATTTTATATTTGCATTTTGTTTTCTTTGTTGTTTATTGCTGTTTTTTACTTTGATTATTCTAGTCATTTCTTATGATGTTGTTTTCTTTTTGGCTACTTGTTAAATGTATTATTTATTGTCATATGTATATATAATTTTGCTTATTATTGTAAATATTAGTTAACGTATTTATTGGTTTTTAATAGTGCAGTATAACACGTGTTTTTGCACTTTAATTTTAAATTACTTACTTACTTACTGTAAAGGACATTTGGAATGAGTATTATATATGTTTCTGGGCATTTGTATGATGTACATGGCTTGTAATGCACTTTGCAACTGAAGATTAGAATGTGTGTATTGCTGTACCCATAAATGTTTGGATATTGTTTTTGTTCTATTTCTTTGGATGAAGGCACTAGCTTGGAAATATTAACAGGTAAGATGCTTTATTTGGTGCCACAGTGATATACATAGACAACTCGGCCTTTTGCAAACTAGGGCCACGACAACTCCGACCCGTTTTTACACAAACTCGTCCCTGTAGCTGAACAAACTCGGCCCATCATTGTTGTATAAAAAATCTGTATAATAGCCTTAAGAAGGGTATATTAAATTTATTCAATATCAAAGTTCATCGTGAGGCCTACAATACAATACATATTATCCTTTCATGGAAGTTTATGTTGATTGTTCTAGGATTAATTAATTGAACTAGAAATTTTCCAAAGTTATCTTCACAGCTTGACTTGTTTTAACTTTATAGTAAATTAATATTATCTCAAACTAATATTTCTAATATTTTATATAACTTAAGGTTTACATTTATTTATTTTTATTTATTTGGGGTTTTATGTCGCTTTCAACACTGTACAGGTTATATCACGACGGGTAGTTGGAAGGGCAGAGGAAACCAGTACATACAGTTTGTTAGGGTTCTGTACTGTAAACTGCCGACCAACGGCAAGCAACTACCAGCTTTCCCACTTAATGCGGCCGTGCCGGGAATCGAATCCCGTCCTCAGAGGTGGGAGGCGAGTGTGTTACCACTGCTACCGTGGCCCCTCTTAATGTTTACAGTAAACAATTTTGTAAATTTAATGTATCTTAAGTGCTATATGGATGAAATAAAAATGTATTCAATTATTACTGACTTATCATATGAGGCTGAGTTTGTCTCAGAATGGGGCCGAGTTTGTGCTCCATGAGGCCGAAGTTTGCAAAGGGCCGAGTTGACCAGTTTCCGTCCTTGAAATGCTCTCCTTCAGTGTTATGGTGGGCATACGAAATACCGTCAGAGCGCCACCAAACCAAAACGCCACCCCATAACGCCACTCTGAAATGCCACCACTTAAAACAACGAGAGGCATTGATAGATGTACAGGGATTGATCAATCACTTTTCAACTTATGATAACTCTGGTGCTTCTTGTCCGATTTAAAAAATGCAAACACCTATGGAATCTTGAAAGTGTACACTTTTTAATGGTGCATAGTTTGTTACGATTCATGCAGTATTTCCTATTAAAATCTCTGCCATTAACTCAGTTAAAATGCCATGGCCAGCAAAAGAAACCCGTAAATTTTATAAATGCAATTTAATTCAGCTTCACATGATTTTAACATTATCAGTTCTGTTTCTATATTCTGCATCTGCATTAATAAATGATAAATAAATCCAGGAATGAGGGAGAAATGATTCATCGGAAGTGAAATGTAGCTTAATTTTTAAAAACATATCAATTTTGAAGTTTGGTTTTTCATTAAAAAAATGTAAAAACAAGATGCACTCAGAGAGACCAGAACGCTCGACTCGTTATCATTTCCTAATGTCATCTTCTAATAAGAAAATAGTTAAATTTCAGTTCCGTAATCCAAAAAGTTGATGAAGTAATGCAAATTTTTCATAAAGTCTATTTTAGGCAGCTTTTCTGATCTCTTTTAAACATGGACCCTGAAGTCGATAGGTCCAAAGAAATGGTTTCTGGATGGTTTCACAGACTTGTGACCAACAATTTGATGTCACTTATGAAATTTTAAAGTGTTCATTAACCATTGTGGACACTCTAAAATATAATGGACTTATTATTTACGCTACCACAGTAAAATAAAATAAACAAGGACACAAAATTCATCTGCTTTGGAAATATAGTTACAAAAACTGTGTTTAAGGTTATAAATAGTCAACATGACCTAATAATGAGAACAAAATCTTCTTGTTGACTTTAATTTTGATTCTTTAAATCATATTAACACTTGCCAATAAGACAGTTTGTGGTGAATATTCTTACGGATGGAAAGCAAGATGAATGTGGATTATGTGGATCGCAGCTGCCACACAAGATACTTCCCCCCCCCCCCCCCCCCCCCGGTGGTGGTCACTGATGCAGAGAGTGCTTATTAATCCCCCACTCATGCTGTGGAATCAAATGGCACAGTTTAGAAATGTACACTTATCCTGTCCATTCCATAATGCCGCCTTGGAAGCCACAGGGAAATGGAGTGACAGTATCCATAGACCACCACGCACACTGTACGACACAGGAGGAGTGGTATTGCTGTGTTCAGCATACTATGTATGTCATGGTGAGTAGTTTAATGTTAAAATACCTGGTCACTTGTTGAGGAAAGAGCAGCTGCATGCATAGTGGGGTTAAGTAACCGAAGTAAAATGTGTTTATCTTGCAAGGGTATGCACATAGCCCCTTGCAAGACTGCTCAGAAAATAATTAGTGTTATATGTGTAACAGGCAATGTGTGTAATGAGGCATTTCCCGTAATGGCTGAATATATCAGGTACTGTGCGAAATGACCTAAATGTTGAGGCCTTTTGCCGAACAGCCACATATTTCAGGTAAAGATTTTATACGTCAAACCAAGGTTACACCATGATGCACACCTACACCCCCTAACCATGTCCCTACCAAGTATCAACTTCCTACACCTTACAGTTTCCGAGATATAGCCCGGACAAGATTTTGTAGGTTAAGGTCACTACAGCAAGGTCAAAGGTCAAATCAAGGTCAGACCATGAAGTTGCACACCTACACCTCCTAACCAATGTCCCCTACCAAGTATCAACTTCCTACACCTTAAGGTTTCCGAGATATATCTCGGACAAGATTTTATAGGTCAAGGTCACTACAGCAAGTCAAAGGTCAAATCAAGGTCAGACCATGACGTTGCACACCTACACCCCCTAACCAATGTCCCTATGAAGTATCAACTTCCTACACCTTACGGTTTCCAAGATATAGCCCGGACAAGATTTTATAGGTCAAGGTCACTATGGCAAGTCAAAGGTCAAATCAAGGTCAGACCATGATGTTGCACACCTACACCCCCTAACCAATGTCCCTACCAAGTATCAACTTCCTACACCTTACGGTTTCCGAGATATAGCCCGGACAAGATTTTCACACTCAAGGTCACTACGGCAAGGTTAAATCAAGGTCAGACCATGACGTTGCACACCTACACAACCTAACCAATGTCCCTACCAAGTATCAGCTTCCTACACCTTTCTTTTTTTTTTATTCATAGCTATAATGATTTACAATAGAGTATATAGTATAACAATGGAAAAAAATTAATATGTACGTATTAATTTCACATACAAAAAAAATAGACATATTATTATTGTTTTCATACACGCAACTTGCCACAAAAAAAGACAATGCACACACACACAAAAAGTGGACGCTACACACACACACACACTCTGATGCATTGTGACAAGTTTGTATACAGGAATGCACTCACAATAATCCATACAAAGTGCAAAAATGTGTCTCTGATGTATTCAACTCGTTTTTCTTATTGTATATATTGTGTAGAACATGTAGCTTAGACTTTAAAATTATTAAAAATTCGGTAAAGTTAATTTCCTTTTTGCAATTTTTAACTTTGTTTATGTACCATTTACCTATAAGTATGAGGTAGTTGATACAGTAAAATAGGGGGTCTTGGTATAAATTTAGCCCCAACATAATTTCACAAACAGTAAAATGTATATTAATATCAAAAGTGTCTTTTATTTTTTGGGACATTTTTTCCCAGAAAACTTTACTACTGCTACAGTAACATAAATGGTGTTCTAGTGTGTCTATTGACATGCAATAGTCACACTTTGGACTATCGGTTAGTTTCCACTTGTGTAAGTTTTCTTTGCAGTTTATAATTCTGTGAATTACTTTATACTGAAAACTTTGATAATATGGCTCACTAATAACTTCTAATTGTCTTCCCATGAATGATTTTCCAGGAATGTAAATAGATTTGACCATGTATTTTGGGATGTTGGTTGTTTGACAGTTCTACTAATTAATTCTTGATATATCTGTTGCAGCTTTATTTCTGTTATTTCTTGCAATTTTGTTCTCACTCGTCCATATATTTTGTCTGGTAGTCTATTACTTTCACCAATCGTAGTTTGATCTTGACGTGTAATTTTAGCCAAAAATGTTGAAGTGTTCAGAATATTTCTTAATCTTAGATATTGTAAAAAGTTTAAATTCCAATCCAATTTAGTATTTAAATTGGTATTGTCTAGTGTTTTTCCTGTTGCCATATTTATAATATCAATTATCTTTGTGCCATAATTTTTAGTGGTATTACACAGACCAAACATCTTTGGTGTCAAACTGCTTCCATCTGTTTGTATGAAAGCAGAGTTAAAAATATATTCATTAAGAACTTCACATTTTGAGCTTGGTTCAACATTTTTAAAGTATATCCAGTTTTCTAGCACCAGTTTATGAAAAGCAGATTTACAATTCTTTGTTTGATTTAATGGTAGCTTATGGTTTAGGTTTGAAAATTTCAAGTTCAACAAATCTAACATTAAGGTTTTCCACTTATTTTGTCTCATATCTGAGAGTGTTTTTATCCAAGATATCTTAGCTGTTTTATGAACAGAAATTATGTCAGGCATTTTCAAGCCTCCATCACTTATGTTACCTATGATCGTGTCCTTTTTAATTTTTGCTGTTTTGTTACCCCACAAAAATGAAAATAAAATTTTATTGATCTCATTTAATATTTGGTCTGGTGTGAACAGAACAGAAAATAAAAAAGATACTTGTGGTAAAATTAAGGATTTTATAATCGTTACTTTGCCTTTTAATGACAAATTTCTTGAAGACCATATATTAGTTAGCACTTTCATTTTATTGAGACTTTCTTGAAAATTTAATTTTACAGATTCATTTTTATCATACGAGAACCAAATACCCAGGGTTTTAAATGGGCCTTTGTTGTATTTAAGTATATCATATCCCCTGTTAGAATCAGTTGTTGAAGTTAAACCAATTGGAATGATTTCAGATTTCTCTAAATTTACTTTTAAGCCAGAGACTAAGGAGAATCTTTCAAAAAGGGAGATAGATCGTTGGACTGACTGAAGATCTGCCAAAAAGAGGGTAGTATCATCTGCCAGTTGAGCTATCTTGAACTCTCTTTTCATTAGACTGATGCCCTTTATATCTGTATTACTTCGAATACTTATGGCAACAAGTTCGGCTACTAGTATGAATAATAAGGCAGATATGGGACATCCTTGTCTGACAGACCTTGATACATCAAATGATTCTGTGTAATAGCCATTGTTTCCAACACAAGATTTTATATTTTGATATAGTATTTTGATCCAAGTGATGAATTTTTCTCAAAAATTGAAGTGGGTGAGACACTGCCACAATAAAGACCATTTAACTTCCTACACCTTACGATTTCTGAGATACAGCCCGGACAAACTTTTTCCCGCTGCCCACCCAACCACCCGCCCGCCCATCCGGACACCATGGGTGAAAACAATACCCCGACAGCCCTTAAGGGCTGTGGGGTAAAAAACCAATGAAGTGTGTAATCTCAAGCATTGTCACATGACAAAATATAAATTGATCAAAAATTCAGTTGGCAAAATGTGCAGCTGATACTTACTACTGGTCTACTATATGTATGTTACAGGCAATCTGTGTGCAATATGTAATGTACAAGATGAGATTTAGAGATGTTGTACGAGTTACAAGTTGTACAAAATTGCAGCATGAAAGAACTCAACTTGTACCAGGGTGTTGTACAAGTTGGAGTAACCGTAGCTGAAAGTTACAAAAGATTTAAATGTTTTGTATTTGTATGCATATATCAATACCTAAATGAATAAGATGTTGTGTCAAACTTATCAATGAGATATTAACAGAAACTTTAGAGAAAGTTTGGACAATTGCTGACAGTAATAGTCACATGAAATACAATTTATTAAGATATTGATGTGAATAAATATCAACTGGCATCACGTTAGTTGACACCCAAACCTAGATTTGACAGTGATCAACTATGAATATTCAATTTACGTTATTATTTTGTCAGTTTGACATTTGTATGAACAGTTCTTTCTTCTATGCACCAAAGCAAAGGTACAGTATGTTATGGTTTAAGAATGTTGTTGTAAAACAGGTTTTTTTAAGAATGAAAATGTAGCGTGGTGCAAATGCAAATGTAGAAGGAATTAGTACTTGAAAGATTTCTCGTAAAACATGCAATTCACCCGATGTGGCTTCATATGGTGGGATAATAATATAGTGGGATGTATGGGTTTGTTTTTAAGGCAATTGTGTAACATACAAGACAGGGTTGTGGGAAGTATGAAAGGAGGGGGTTGGTGTGGGGGTGGTGGGGAAAACTTCAAATAATATATGCACTTCATTAAGAAAGTCTGATGTACAAGACTTAAAAGAACTACATGTATAGGTTCAAAATAAGGAGGGAATGTGAAACATGTATACGAGTATTCTTGAAGGAGAAAATGTCATTTGATCATCCCTCTGTTGGTAAAAAGATGGAGTATGAATTGTGACATGAAATATGATGTACGAAGAGTATGTTACTTTAGTAAAAGTTACATATCAATATGTGTTTTAAGTGGAATATTTCTTCAAATTTAATTTTGCTAGTTAGAAGTCAGAGCGTAAAGTAAGAAACTCCAATGTTTAAAATGAAACCACATATTTTGCTTTCATGAAGTAATTCCCAGTAATGAAGATCAAACACCGTAATTGTTTCTTTTTATTGCATAAGAAGACATTGTTTCATGATAACATTTGGAGCCTGTACAAGTTGTAACTTGAACAGGACCTAAACGTGCACAAGTTGTAACTTGTGGAAGTCAACCCATACCAGTTGTAACTTGTACAAGCAGATTGTACAAGTTGCAACTTGCACAACATGTCAACTTGAGCCTGAGTTATACATACATGTGTATATGTGTATGCACGATTTAAGAAAATGAAATCCCTATAGTAGTGACTTAGAAATTGGTGAGTCACTGCATTCTGTCAATAATTTGAACACATGAAACTTATTCTAAAAAATCATTAAAAATGAATAAAAGACACCTGGGTCAGGTGGTAAGAGAAATTGTAATAGTGATCGTCTGTATATGTGCACGATTAAAGAGAAATTCATGCAAAAGTCACCATATAAATGGTGACAAAGTGTCTGATTTTATGGAATTTAACACGAAAAAATATTGTACAAATTCATTACCAAATAAGCACGATCGGGGCCCGATAGATCGGGGCCTGATACTGAAGCAGGAGAATCTACTAGTGTTCCACTACATACCTACAAAAAGTCAGAGAAATCCCTGCAATAGTCAATGAGGATATGGTAAAAAATGTTAAAAATATAGAAATTTTGGGTGGGGGTGGGCCTCATTTCAAAGGCTCTGGAGAAGAGACTAACATATGTGGAAGTCTTGAACAACTGTTCATGCCTTATTGGTAAGAATTCTTTGGAAAGTAACTTATGGTTTCCCAAATAATTGGGATTTTGATCTATATTTGCTGACTTGCAAGGTGGCCACATAAATTTGCAAACATTGAATTTGTACTTTTATTTTGCGATACAATCAATTAAGGAATCCGTTGGCCTGATATTTCCAGAAAAAATGTATTAATACTACTAATACGCGAGATTCTAGACAATTCCTTTTGTAGTCACAGCAAAGATGAGGACTTGGTATACATTTGTGTAAATTTGTATTTCTGTATAATTGCCTTAAACCAACCAGATGTGACTCCCTGACTCCAAACAGTATAATGAACTTGAGGACATTAAGACATTATGGAAATAGTGCTAATAGTTAGTACTGAGATTTGTAAGTCATTACAAGATTAAAAGTTCAGCTTTGAGTAGAAAGTTATTGCAGAATGTGTATGCATGTTATTGTTTCTTGTATATGTTTGATTTTTGTTGATCGCACATGTTCAAGTTTATGTTCAAGTGTTTGTTCTGTCCTTGTATAAATCCCAGAAAATTTTCAAAACAGCTGAACACATTGTATTGTAAAGTGTATTGTCGTATCAATGCTTATAGTAATACTAATAATTATGAGGACATTATGACATGACCACATACAGGCATTATGACCTGAAGACATTATGACTTTGTGAGATACATGCACTATGACATGAGGACCTTCTGACTGTGTGATATTCAAATACTATAACTTTATCACATCCATACAGTACGATATACATGAGTACATTGTGTAATGAAAAATGTTTTTGATACCAAAAGTAATACTTGAAACATTAATAAAGAAATGACAAAGAAAGATCTGGGCTTGATACTCACCGGGGAAAATATGCCATTGCCATACTATATATGGAAGATTCCAAACAAATCCCTCAAATAGTCATTCAGGAAATGCCCAAAAAAGTGTTTGTCACAGGTTCAGTTGTAAAAAAGCAAACAGATCTGGATGTGTTGAAGAAATTTTCATCCTCCATGGTTAAGGTATCTCTTAAAAGAAATAGCATATGTCTTGTTACAGAGAAGTAGTAGTTAATGCGTACACATAGACGTACAGACACACCACAGATTGATGACATTATAGCAGCTGACACACAAGTCAGCGGAAATGTAAAAGACAATGCCTGGATTTGTGCGTCCGTCCATTTGAGCATGTTGCGCAGGTCAGGACGTGTGGGGCAGGTCTGCACTTCCTCAGTGCTGTTGGTCTAGTTTTGAAGAGGGTCCAAAAAGGAGAAAGCTGTTGAAAAGAAAATCCTCTATGAGGTATTGATAAAAAAGTTGTTCTTTCCATACAAGGCCAAGGCAGAAGTGTAGATGTGAGACAATGCCTGTAGTGTTTCAGTGAGGTTGGTTATTTTCTACTGAAGCTGCAATGGGAGCTGTTCCATGAGTGTATGAAAAGTCTTTGCAATTGGCACTTGTTTCCCATGAATGTGTAACAGTAGGTGTCTCATTACAGGATAAAGGGAAGGTGAAATCAGGTTAATACAAAAGTGCATGACACACACCATTGCCATGTTCCTTTTACAACCCAATATGTTTGTAACATTTAATGTGGAACAACAGCATTTTGTGAAGGAAATGCTGTAAATGTTCGCTGAAACACTGTTCCTAATGGTAAGTGAAATCGCACTCACGATTTCCCCTATCTCTGGTTTCATGGAATGATCGAGCCTGGGCTGTTTTAACCTCTCGGGGAGAAGGGGGAGGTTCATGTGTACCCACAAGGGCCATGCCCAAAGGCATTTTGCAAAGTTACATCGAAGAAATTCGAAGATACTGATTTTTTTTCAGAAGTCGAATTTGGGATCAACTTTATAGTCAGGTTAATATTTGAAATGTGCTACTTAGCGTAGGCGTGTTATAAAATCCTGTGAACATAGTTGCACGTGGAATGGGAAAGTGTAAGCAGTTCAATGATCATGGTGATATTGTATGATGCACCGTATGATGTGGTAAGTGTTGAGGAGTTTGTGTGATAGTGTGGGTATTCACAAAAACATTGCTACCCAGAATGACCATGCACTGAGATAAGCCATCATGTTAGGGTCTTGCAGTTAGTATTGTTGCCTTGACAAACATTAACCCTGTTGATGCTAAAAGGTAAAGGTTCATATTTAAGTGAAATGAGGGGGTAGCAGTAATGACAGTTGTTCTTAAAAGAAGAAGGATGAAGTAAATTTGTGTAATTGTCTCGAAGGGTTACCTGGTTGCAGAGACATGAGCCACAAACTTATTGCCAGTGATGAACGGATTTTGCACCAGATGAAGGTGGAATACATTCTGTTTTTTGACCAAGAGAGGAGGTACCACTCAAGCACTTCGAACCATGATCACAACAAGGTAAACAACTTCATACAGCATAGTGATGTAAGAATAACATAAGCCCAGTAAGACCCATCTTAGGTATCAATGGCTGATAACAGGTAGGCCCAACAGCGTGTGTACTTGAACAGTGGTAGATACCACAGAGTTATTGGTACCAGTTTTACAAATAATGTGTACTGCTAAATTTATAAGCGAAGTGAGACGTTTGCCGTTTGTCAGCTTTGATTAACATAAAAGTAAAACATGAAACCCTGTATTGCAGAAATGGGGAGAAAGGGGGGCAATTCCATATTTGTGTACTGTAAAGTTTAAGAAACAACACGCAAACCAGGTTACTTGGCCCCTGATTTGTAATATTAGTTGAACTCTAAATATCTCCTGCATACATATATGATCATTTGTTGAAAAGGTCAGGCTTTTTGTCAAAGAAAGAAGATATTAAATACTACATCTGCATGTAGAACTTATCCTGAGAAAGTGCAAGGGCCGGAGACATACTGTGTCTTCTAACAGATCGCTTCACTGAAAGGTTTTCCTGGAGATGAAGAAAAGAAACATTTTGGGGGAATTGCACTTTAAATTGTTAATCCGACATATGGCATGAAATATGTCCTCTCGACTTTCAGTATAGCAATCAGGACTTTCCTAAGGCAATGACGATAGGGGCCTTTTCTCTGGTCCACTTGGATCTGTGCAGTGAATAAAGGGCTTACCCACTATAGATATTCCTCCTCTGAAGCACATAGCTTCATAATCTTCAACAGTTGATTACATGTACATAGAGAGATAAGTATTTCATAGATACTGTATTGTTGTATAGAAGGTTCATAGTATTAGAATGCAAGCAAGACATTTCATCCTTTTAAGAGCTTGTGCTTAGTGTTTTTTGTTGCATTTATGGTTGAAGTCGCATTTAGTTGCCCTGGAAGCAGTGCACAAATCATTAAATTGGGAGAAGGGACCTTAACCATATAAGATTAGTTAGACACCCATAAAAGTGACAGGAATGCAGAGAAGTGATGTGGTTTCTGGGTGAAATCTATGGTTGTGTACATGTGCACTATTTGCAATTTCAAAGCTGGAATCATAAATTTTTTTGCAAGAAAGACCTGCACTTATCCACTACCCTCATACCCAATGAAACTCATTACTTTCACGGAAATGTGCATCGATGGTCCCCAATGCCTTACCATGCGGGTAAAGTGATAGATATTCAATTATTTTTGGTGTATTTACAGAATGATGGAGGGGTGTCACTTCCAGGAATTAGAAGAATCATTAGCAGATCTGACAGCCAACCAGATGCAGCAAGATCTTACCACTGCAAAATTAATGTATGGTATACCTGCACCTTACAGCGATGTCGAGAATGTGCTGGGGTGGCTTTGGCCAAGTAACAACTTTTTTCGCAACATTTTCCTGGTGGACTACTCAAGCAAGAGAGAGGTATATAGGAGTGACATGAGCAATATTATAGGTGACATGGTAAGCATGGATCACACCTTCAAAATGTCCAGCAACATTGGCTATGAACGTGAAGATGGTGTATGGGTATCACTCTATGACAATTTCTTTTTGATGCTAAATGAGAATGGCCGTGTTATGGATTACAAGTTCACGAAATCCACATCCTATGATAATGTGCAGGATATTATGCAGTTTAAAGGAACGTTTACAGAATCGAGATGTTGACCACATCACTGTGGTAATAGATAACTGCTGTTCTTGGAAAAAGAAGTTGGCCGAGACCTTTGCCCCCATGGGAATTGATGTCAAGCTTGATCTGTATTATGCAGTGGCCTGTATAACAAACACACTGCCTAAGAGTATTGAGTGCAGGAAGGAAATGATGCACGAGATATCGCAGCTTTTCAGGAGACAAGGAGACACAGGGAGTGTGCGTATGCAGGAAACCGCAGCATCTGCTGACATTTTGCATAATGTTGAGACGTTTATGAATAAATGGGGCAGTGCCAACCACCCCTTGCTGCCGCAGGAAACTGTTGATGCACTGAAAAGATTAAAATTGCACATCAGCAAGGAGTGCCTAAGTGCTATCCCAGTAGGATATGGGACAAACCGGAATGAGCGACTCCATCGTTTGTTAAACAATTCAGCACTACATGTGTCTCGCATAGGTCCTGAGAGTGCCAATGCCATTCTGGATACCATCCTTTACCGTTGAAACCAAAGGAAGCTGCAGAAGGGTAAATATAAACCAGTTGTGATCCATGAAATGGAAACCTTCAACTCCCCCCTCATAATGTGTAAACGAGGTAGAATGTTGAAGAAAATACAAGCAGATGGAAACACACCCGCACACTTGTTTCCTGCAGAAGAGAGTGAAATTACCACATTGCATGATAGGATTCATCACCTTGAACAGTCCTACAAGGCCGTTTCAAGCCTGAGGAGAAGGGTGGATGAAAACTGTTTTGCAGTAAGTACTGTGGATGGAAGAAAGCAGTTTCAGGAAATTATCAAGTGTGATTGTGACATTGATAGGAACCTAAGAAAGTATAATTTTGAAAAAGTCACAGAAATTGTGAATATATGCTTATTTGTCCACGAACAGTGCCAGGATGCTTGAGAAGGTGAAGGTTGTGCGGCAGACACAATAGACAATGTGTCATATGCTTGCCTGGCACGCATGTGCACCATGCATAGGATAAGGCTCTTCTTTATGAATGGATTGGATGAGGTAACACCATTCGCAGTCATAGTTCGACAGTGTGAAACGGAGAGGATGCTTGTTGTGGGTGTACGACAGTGTGAAGGCATCCTGCAAATGTGGCACCTCAGAGATACACAGCTCCCCCTGTGGGTGGCCCCTTTGCACGACCCCCTAACAGGCACAGAGCCGCACAGCAGCAGAAAAGGTTGCAGGTGTGGGGAGAAGCAAAAGAAAGGGTCAGCAAAGAATGTGTGTATGTTGCCCATGCTATAGAAGTGATACTGCATGCACCCATGTAGAGCAAAAAGGTCACACCATGATGCACACATACATTTACATACACCCCCTAACCATGTCCCTACCTTGTACACCTTATGGAATCCAAGAAATAGCAAGATTTTATAGGTCAAGGTCACTACGGCAAGGTCAAAGGTCAAATCAAGGTCACAGCATGATGATGCACACCTACACACCTAACCAATGTCCCTACTAAGTATCAACTTGCTACACCTTACCCTTTCCAAGATATAGCCTGGACAAGATTTTAAAATTCAAGGTCACTACGGCGAGGTCAAAGGTCAAATCAAGGTCACACAATGACATTGCACACCTACAATCCCCCACCAATATCCCTGTCAAGTATCCACTTTCTGCACCTTACAGTTTCTGAGATATGGCCAGGACAAGATTTTATAGGTCAAAGGTCAAATGAAGGTCACACCATGACGAAGCAAACCTAAACCTCCTAACCAATGTCCCTACCAAGTATCAACTTCCTACACCTTACGTTTACCGTTACCGGGGTCATAAAATCACAGATTTTGTGTTTCTGGCTTTTATCTCCTTTAATTATTCATTCTAGAGCTTTTGAATGGACTGGAAGGTCATGGAAACCACAAGCAAGGAATCTAGCTCTCTGAGGATATTTTCAACAGCATACTTTTACTTTTTCCCCCTTCCTTTTAACACATTTTGATTTTTCAATTTATTGGGATGCTAAATTTTTATTTTCAAAAATCAATAAAACTTTTCTGGTTTACTAGCTGTCATCTTGACTTTCCTCCAACTGATTGGGATTGGGACTGCAGCAACCTCACCTGCAGAAGGTAGTTCAGTCACTGACCGGTGACCTTCGTTACTAGTAATCAGACACTACTTTGTATCACTCAATATAACTCCCCCCCCCCCCCCATAAGCATATTCCTGCCTCTGTTTCATTCTGGGAAAAATATACTGAGAAGCTAAATTTTTGCCTCCCTGCCCATCCCTACACCCCATATTTAAAGCTAAAACATTAAACCCTCATGGCAAACTCTTGACAAAAAGTTCTGATATGTTTAGAAAAACAATATGGATTTCTTTATTCTGAGATACTGCAGTGCCCAAGTTGTTATAAAGTTCAAGAAGTTGAGTAATCATGGAGGAATCTGGTATAAAGTCAGACTACCACATATAACTCATATTGTTACAAACTGTAATTCAGGACTAAATGCAGACAATACACATCTATATATTGAAGGTGAAGTTGACAATCTAAAACAAGAAGCACCGAAGTTAAAGAAAGTTAAAAGAAGCACCTACTTAAAATTACACAGAAATGGTTTCTCTGGACTGGCTTGCCACTCTTAATCCTTCAAAAACAGAATCAAGCACAACAAAACGGCACATTCTAGACTATACCTTCCTAATAGACCAAGAGTTGAGGTTACACAACATACCGTAAACACATTGGTATCTGGCTTGAGAATAGACATGCAAAATATATCTATGAATGCTGAAAAGAGACTAGATGTGATATAAAAGCACTTACAATTAAAGTAAAATGACATCAAAATTCCTTCTTTCCAGCAGGAACAAAATTGTGGAATGAAAGAGAAAATATTTTTAAACTTGAGAATATATTATTCTCTTTTCAAGACTTGTTACCCAAAAGAAAGAAATTGGGTGATAATAAGCAGTTAAAGTTAAGAAAAAATGTTACAGATAAGAACACTTTGAACACATTTTACATGACTTTTACACAAAACTCAACTTGATTCTGACCCGTAGCAATTTCCACTTTCTTTTAGAATACATTGTATACACTGCTGTTCAACATAGGCAGTCAGTGCTAAAAAAATTGTAAAATCTACTAGTGAGAACCACAGATCTATTACATGCAGATCCCAATTTAGCATTTGAGAAAAAAAACAAAGTATATTTAGAGCCAGTTCAAGAATTTTAAGGGAATCTGGACAGTTTTCATAGTTTTACAGAAGCTACATGGCTACACCTTCTTCATCATCAATTCAATTTCAATTCCACCTGCCCTACCACCTTTCCGTCTTTTCATCCTACTCCTGCTTGCTGGTGACATAAACCCAAACCCAGGACCACCACCCAGGTGTCCAAAGGTCACCTACGCAAACATTAGATCAATACACAACAAATATCCCGCCATTGCAAAATTTATTTCTGATAATGACACCGATCTCTTGGCCGTGTCTGAGACCTGGATAAGACCTGACACCACAAGTGCAAATCTGTCCGAAATTACCCCACCAGGCTACAAACTCTATCAACAGCCACGAGCGGCCCATCGCGGTGGAGGATTGGGCTTTTTTGTCAAAGACGGATTGGATCCTTCCGTAGTTCCAACAAAGACCTTCACCACTTTCGAAAATTTCCTCCTCAAGATAACCCTTCACAAAGAATCCTTTTACCTACTAAATATATATAGACCTCCGTCCTCCAGTACTACATCCTTTTTTGACGAGTTTCAGTCACCTTTGGAGGATATTCACCATACCACGGAGAATCTGGTGATCATCGGCGACTTCAATTTTCACCTCGAAACAACGTGTTCAAATTCAAAAACCTTTCATTCTTTGATTGATTCATTTGATTTAACTCAGAAAGTTAACTTTCCAACTCACATTCATGGACATACACTTGACCAGGTATTAACCAAATCTAGCAATGACTATATTTCCAATGTCCATACCACTGATGCCTTTTCTGACCACTTTTCAATTAGTTTTACTCTTAATCTCTCAACCCCTACAACCCAAACCAAGGCTACTGTCCCCTTTCGTAAATGCCATAAAATTGATAAAGACAAATTGAAAACAGATCTCCTCGCTTCTGAACTACTTAATAATCCTTCCAAGGAAGCCGACACTCTTTATGAACAATATCATACTACTTTGTCCACCCTTATTGACAAATATGCAGCACCACACACCAAAAATACCAAGGTGAAATACATCCCAGGATGGGTTAATGAAACGGTAATTGCGGCAAAGGAGACCAAGCGTTTGTTTGAACGTATTTGGCGCCGAAATAAATCTACCTTCAATAGATCCCAATACATGCTGAAAGTCCACCAGTACAATAAAATCTGCATGCAGGCCAAATCTGAATTCCTCAAAGAAAATATTCGGGACAATCACCACAACCCACAAAAACTATGGCAAGTCCTGGGTGATGTGTTACACAGAATCCCAGCAAAGATTCTCCCATCTATAAACCCCCCAAAGCTTTTGGCTGACAGATTTGTCGAGTTCTTTACAGAAAAAATTGATAAAATTCACCAATTTTCCCTACCTTACTCAATTTCCGACACATCACCCCAGACTCTCCTCCACCCACATTCGCCTCTTTCTCTGCTGTAACTGAAGAGCAGGTCACCAAAATCATTCAAGACTCTCCCACTAAATCATGTTCCCTTGATCCTTGGCCCACTTTTCTTGTTCTTGAATTCCTGGATATCCTTATTACCCCCATCACCTCAATAATCAACGCCTCTCTAGCACAAGGTATGTGTCCTAATTTCTTTAAGCAGGCCCATGTAACCCCAATTCTCAAAAAATTATCCCTAGACAAGGAAGTTTTCAAAAATTACAGGCCCGTTTCCAATCTAAACTTTATTTCAAAGATACTTGAAAGGGTAGTAGCAGCCCAGCTACATACTCACCTTGATGAAGCCGGCCTGATGACTGCCTTCCAGTCGGCTTATAGAAAACACCATTCTACTGAAAGTGCCCTCCTTAACATTCACAATGATATTCTTCTCAATATGGCCAAAGGGTCTGTTACAGCCCTCACCCTTCTAGATCTCTCCGCCGCTTTCAACACCATTGATCACACTATACTCCTAGACAGACTTAATGGTTACTATGGAATCAGTGAACTGGCACTTGGCTGGTTCAAATCATACCTGTCAGGAAGGACACAGTCGGTCAAGGTAGGCAGCACACTCTCAAATCCTGCTGCCCTTCAGCATGGGGTCCCCCAGGGCTCCGTCCTTGGTCCAATTCTTTTTTCCCTTTACACCAACCCAATCAGCTCCATCATTCAATCTCACAGCAACATCAATTACCATTTCTACGCCGATGACACTCAGCTATACATTTCACTCTCTCCAGCAAATTTTTCTTACTCTGTACAAAAACTAAAAAATTGCCTAAACGACATCCAAAACTTCATGTTCACAAATAAATTAAAACTCAACCCTGACAAAACCGAGTTCATTTTGATAGGTTCGAAAAACAACCGTAAACAACTCCTTCCTCACTTTCCAATCAATATTCTTGGTAATCAGGTCTCACCAGCACAAAGTGTCAAGAACCTCGGAGTGGTGTTTGACTCCAATTTCACTTTCTTCGACCAAGTGTCACAGGTCATAAAGTCCACTAGAGCTCATGCAAGAGACCTCTACAGAATACGCCCCCTTCTAGACCTTAAAACATCAGTTCTTTTAGCCAATGCCTTGGTCAGCAGCAGATTGGACTACTGCAATTCCCTGTTTCTATCACTCACAGACTTTGAGCTAAGAAGATTGCAACTAGTTCAAAACTCACTCTGGAGGGTTGTCACCCGTTCCTCAAAATTTTCTCACATCACCCCTCAACTGAAAAAACTCCATTGGCTTCCAGTTAGGTATAGGGTACAATTCAAAATAGGCCTCATTACATATAAAATCCTCAACCAAGGTCAGCCTGTTTACCTAAGAGAACTAATCCACCCCTACACTTCCTTTAGAAATACTAGACGAAGTACCCCTAAACTCAAGTTCCTTCATACCCCCACTTTTGACCGCAGAGTTCATAAATCAATTAAACACTTCTCAAATTCTTTTAGTCACTATGCCCCAGTTCTTTGGAACTCTCTCCCCTTCCAAATAAGAAACAGTACGCCCTCTGTCGCATCTTTCAGGAAACACCTCAAAACGCACCTTTTCAACTCTAGCTTCCCAACTTAGTCTCCTTCCCTCTCGGTCCCACCCACAAACCTGGTACACTGACCTTGAACGCCCCTCGACTCTCCTTATAAGAAATGATTTTTGTTAACTAGTGCACTGAGTTCCCCTTAGTGGGGAAGATATTGCGCCTGCAAAGTAGTAGATTAGATTAGATTAGATTTTGTATATAGTTCTTCCTGTAGGAGTGTTGGTTATAAATCTTGCCTAATTGCTTCAGTAAAATATTTTTTAACAAAAAAAAGTGTTTAATCTACTGCCGCATGTGGAGTTGTGACATGTATATATGCACAAAATACTGCATATGTCAATACCTTCAATCAACATGGCTGCACATTAGAACAAAATGGGATTAAGCATAGAATGTAATACAACATCTAACCCCAATTTACACAAGTTAGATACTGTGGAACCAATACTGACAGCATCGACAAATGTGAAATGTATGAAGAGAACTGTATCAAGAAGGTGTGCGACTCCTCACTAAGAAGATGATGAAACTGGTGATACAGCCGATGGTATTGAAAGTACCAAAAAGGGTTGATTTCATGAATCAAGTTATTTTATTACTTGATTAAAATTTACATTTTTTGGTTGATAATTGAAGAGCCTCTGTTGAGTGACCATGTAGTATTCAGACTGCTTGCTACACAATTCCACTGATTGGTGACTTGCATGCAACAAAAATAGTCAAAATGCTTGTCACAACTAGTGTCCATAAGCTAGATAGTGCCACAATAATAAAGACAACCAATCTGCCAAGTGCCTTTATATATCTATCGTTTTTAAAATCCCACACACAACCGCCTGATTATTGCAAACTATCAAAGAAAAGTTAAGGCTTCACCAGCATAATAAAAATCAATAACATACTGACTGATAATATATTGCACATGTATGTTTGTTCAAAATGATAGTAACATGTATGTCTCAGCAACTGTTACAATCCTCTTTTGGCTCCAAATTGTATAGGTAGGGTACCAATTTCACTCTGGTGCTGCAGCCTTTGTTTTTCCTTTTTTCTGGAACCATTCTTCACTTTTATCAGCAATTATAGCCTTCAAAATAAATCAACAAAACTCTATATCATGACTGAAAAATATACAAGATAAAACATATAAAAGATTTCAAACATTAGTCTGACAGTAAACAGCACCTATAACTAAAATTCCCTAGGAGTGTTGGATATGACAAATTTCTAATTAAAAATTTTGTTGTAAAATTGATATAAATAACTTTGTACAACATTCACGGTTAATGCAGTCATAAACTTGGATATAAAAGAAAACTAGTGCTCCACAAACCCGGAAACAATGTTTTGTTTCTGCAAAGAAAACTGAATTATATGTATGTAAAATCCAGACAAAAACTATAAGAGTCATGTGACTCCTGTTAGTATTAAATAATTAACAAATGTTAAGTAACTTATTTCAGCAATCATATATCTTGAAGTAATGTCTACAAAGCCATCTAAATCCTGAGACAGTGAGAACTAGAAAAAGGCTCTTGTTCTGCAAATACCAAAGCCTTCCTAGGAAAAGAGATTAATAGTTAATAAACCAACACACGAATAAAATGAAGTGACAGTTTCCAATAAAACTCTAAAAGTACAGATCAATCTGACCTGACCTTGAATGATGGGTGAGATGTCAAATCTTACATCTTCAAAAGATTTAAAACCACTGATACATACTGCATTTTCAGTTCTAAACCTTTAGAAACAACGAAGGGTTTTAGGTACAATGATGCTGTTTTATACTACAAAAGGATAAAAGGTCAAATTGACATCATCAAGATATTTTACAATCCCAGATGTATAAAAAGTTCTTTTCACATCCAAAAGACTTTAAAATGTTCTCACACCTTGAAAAAACCCTCGAGGATCAAAAGCGGGGAAATAGGAGGACCCTTGCAATAACTAGATTTCATATCTGATTCCCAAACCCGAATGAAAAATAAGTTGGAAACTTTAAGGGCTTTTAAATAAAACAAAGCAGATTGACCTTGCCAATGATGGTGGTTTTACAAGACAAACTTACAAGATATTTGATTAGGAAAGAAGCACAAAACCTCTAAGTCCATAAAAACTAGAAAAAAGGTTTTGCTAAAGCAAAACTGAGCATCTCACATCAATAAAGTGCAAAAAATGGTAAAAAATAGTAAAGATAAAGACCTGAAAAATACATTACTAGTAGTAATACATGTATAAGTACAGATTACATTAAAAGGCACAAACTATGGTGCTGCTGTGTATATTATCATCAGAAAATCAATATCTTCTTCAACTAAATATAGAAACAAAAAGATACATTTATATATTCCAGTTATAACATGTACTCCATTTCAATACAGAAACACAAATACCAGATCCATCCACCCATCATATAACCTGAGACAGCCTTTTGTGAAAGGCATTCAATCAACTGATACATTTCCCTATTTCTAAAGACAGGATAACAAGACCATGTTTATGTTGTCAAGAGGGAAGCTCCACCAATTGATAAAATGCATAAGTCAATGATATAGTGTCAGGCTGTCAGATATTTAATTAGATATGTACAAACCCTTTATTGGGTGATATGAAACTGCATAGCACTTTAAGCTCATGAGATATCTTCTGGATTATGGTTCTCTCAAAGTCCTAAAAATAACTAGAAAAATAGTGTTGGCGATGTCCGTACCCCACAGTCTAGGGAAATAGTTTTTGTGATGTAGCAGAAGTAAAACAATACAAAGATCAGGAGACTTTCACAGCAAACAATGTCAGTTATGTAAAGATCCCAATAATGTTAGCAGAGAATATAAGACAGAGAAATTGTCTGTAAATTATGTAGCTGTATGATTTATTAATTGAAGTATAGCAACAATGGCACAATTAAGTAAAAGTACATATAATAATCAGTTACAGTAATCTGTATATCTTTATCATAAGAGAAACATGTCACAATTATGGCAGGTGAACACAATTTGACCCCCCCCCCCCCCCCCCCCCCCCCAAAAACCAATGTCCCTAACAAGTTTCAACTTCTTACGACTAACAGGTTCTGAGATATAGCCCAGACAATATTTTAAATGTCAAAGTCACAATACCTACATCCCCAACCAATGTTCCTACCAAGTTTCAACTTCCTACACCTTACAGTTTCTGAGATATGGCCTGGACAAGATTTTCAATCACAAGGTCACTACGGAAATGTCAAAGGGTCAAATCAAGGTCACACCAAGACAATGCACACCCAAAACCCTAACCATATTGTGTAGTAATTTTCAAAATGTATTGTAGAGATCAAAACAAGTTCAATTCTGCAGAAAATCCACCAATTCTTCATTTTCTGAGAGCTTCTCAAAAACACATTTGCACATTAACATATGCAAACGAAAAAGATGCTAGAAATCTAGAAGGGATGAAAGAATGATGCACAGTACCAGGCCGGTCCTGCCGGCAAGATAACACAGGACTTTTTCTGTCGTTTGGCAGGGCCAGTCACTTGGGTCCATTGGGTAAGATGCATTAACGCAATACAACCCAATCTTTATACTTCAGTAATACATTGAACACATGTAAGGTCCTTGATGTGAGCAGAAATACACAATATGTGCTAAAATTGGAAATTTAAGCATGTTGGTTTTTATTAAACGATAAACAATTTGATCTTAATCGCTCAATTATGGCCCAATTGATTTGAAATTCGACTGGTGCTAAGTTTTGATGTGGGCAAATTGCTAAATTTTGTTGAATACAGATCTATATACTTTACTTTTTGAGAAAATCTGATGAAAAGAAGTAGAAGAAAAAAAAACTGTTATTGATCATGTTCCCTTTTGTTATTGATCATGTTCCTCATGTTCAACTTTTCCCTTGCCTATAGATGATAACTGCCACAAATTCTTTTGATAGGCCATATAATATTAAGAGAGATATTCAACTTAGAAAATACTGCGGCGGCATCACTGTCTGAAAATGGTGCCAACCAAGGAAATGTCCTCTTTTCAAAGGACACTTAATCACACCAAGTCTGCCGTTTTGATTTCATTTAAATTGAATGAGTTAAACCTTACAGAAATAATTATCAAAACTTATGCTCCATCGATTGAATCTTTAATATGGCAAATTTATAATGATTTATAATATTCTTGCCTACCTCATCCAATAATTTTCCACCTTCTGGATCTATTTGTGCCAACTCCCAAAATGCTACATCACCAACAAAGCAGATCTCATGACCATCCTGCAATCAGTGACAATAAAAACTAGACCTACGCTTCGGAGAACCGATGCAAATCTGTATCCACCAGAAAGACAACTCACCAATGCCAGTGAACTATCGTTTGACCTTGAACAAGGGGACCAAGGTCAAATCTGTCCACATCAGAAAATTCCCAGCCCATAATTTCCTATAGGTTGGTTTCACATTTCAAACCTCTAGGACCAATAATAAGCAAGTTATAAGCACTTAACTTTGGCTGTTTTTGTTTGACCTTAAAGGAGGACCTTAAGGTCAAATCTGACCACATAAGAAGATTCCCAGCCCATGATTTCCTATGAGTTGGTTTCATATCCCAAACCTCTTGGACCAATAATAAGCGAGTTATAAGCACTTTTATGTTTGGCTATCCTCGTTTCACCTTGAAAAGAGGCCCAAGGTCAAATCTGACCACATCAGAAGATTCCCAGCCCATGATTTCCTATATGTTGCTTTCACATTGCAAACCTCTTGGACCAATAATAAGCGAGTTATAAGCACTTTTAAGTTTGGCTATCCTCGTTTGACTTTGAAGGAGGGGCCAAAGGTCAAATCTGACCACATCAGAAGATTCCCAGCCCATGATTTCCTATAGGTTGGTTTCATATTGCAAACCTCTAGGACCAATAATAAGGGAGATATAAGCACTTTTTATGACTGACAAAGAAACGCCTGTGGTGACCATCTTGTTTTTCAAAATGAGGCCAAAAATATGCCCAGGCAAGATTTTGTAATGATAAACATATCCTGCAACTTTGAGATCTCTACCTAGATTACCCTTTGCCCTATAGGGCCAACAAAACTCCTTGCTGAAAGTCGAAAAAACGGCTGTTGCGGCCATCTTGTTTTTCAATATGAGGCCAAAAATATTCCCAGACAAGATTTTATGGTTGTGAATATATCCTGCAAATTTGAGAAGTCTAGCTATGATATTTTTTTTGTTAGAGCGGAAACGGTGAAATCTCTACATATTGCGGCGGTGGCGTAACAAAGCAAAATTCATAGTATCCACTGGATACTATCCAGTGGATACAATTATATTAACAATTTATTGCACAGTTGATCTAATGGAATAATATACATGATAATATATTCTGTATATATATATTGTTTTTTGCTGCATTGTACATTATTATCTAATTGAGCATCTCTTGAGAAGGTCAACTATTTGGTTTTAGGTCTAGTTTCATCACCTGCAGTCACCATGAGTTTTGGCATGTATCTTCATTGTGTGTGGGATTTCTTCATATCCATTAGCCTGATCACAACCCCCCCCCCCCCAAAAAAAAAAAAAAAAAAAAACCACAGGGTACGTATTATTACGCATGTCAATAATCTGACCCCAGTCTATTTGAAGATTAATCAATTCATACATATCTACTAGACAAGTGATAGATGAAAGATTTACATATCCCCCACAAAGTATTATGTATTTATCATGTTATATCTATCGATATCATTCTATAACTCTGTTGTTACCTGACAAGGGAGAACATAAGTGTAACTTTGAAGTGTTTTAATGGCCCCTTCAACTATTTTTGTTTTTGATAAATACTATAACCCACTTAACTTTGTTTAAATTAAACTAGAGTTCAGTGGTAGATTTAAAATAATTTTATACATTTTCATTATTTTGACGATGATATAAAGGTTTTAAAGATACCTTTTGATGAATAAAATTCTACAAATATTCTAAATATATTTTAAGAGATCAATCCACTTTAAATGCACATTGGTTAGTCAAAATTCAGCACTAAACATCATCCAGCACCTTAGACTCTGTCAAACATTGAGATTAAGCACTACAAAAGTTCATATTAGATTAGATGTCATTAATATGCTGTCGCATTGTCATAATCAAGTGTATCTTATTTTATAAACTAAACACAACCTTGAAGAATTTCAATAGTCTCTTCACCTATTTCTTGTTTTTTCAGTAAAATACTATAGCCCACTTAATGTGTTTTTTAACTGGGACAACTATTCAACGTTTGAAACATGAACAAGTACCCTATATATTGTCACAATAAAATGCAGCTTTTTTGATAGTAGGTCATTTATACTTTAATCTTGCTGGGCCCCTAAATATGGAATCATTTTGCTGTCATCTTAAGGGATATGGATTTGAATCTAAGACTGAACACTTAGTGAACAGTATAAAATTACGAGAAATATCAATGATCAGTCCCAATATTGCACATCTGGTACCCAGTAGACGAGTAATTAATATCTGGATCTGTCACCGGATAAAATTTGTGAAATTTGGGATTTATACTATCGCATTACTTGGCTAACACTTCCAAGTTACTGTAAGATTTGTTTAACTGATCACAACTTCCCTGTCTGACTTTGAGAAATTTTGTGTTTCCACCATTTTGTTCGGCTAAATGAAATATATCCATTTAAATTAACTATAAAATTTTTCTTGGGGGCTTAATTTGTACAAATATAGGAACAATCTTTTTACGAAGTTCCACTAAGTTTACCTTACAACTGAAGGCAGTCGATACAGAAATATGATACAAGAATTACTGTAAAAGTTCATTTTAAAAGATGGGTCAATTTAATGTAACTGAAGATTTCACAGGAAATTACCACCAATTATCGCCACAAGCAACCAAGATATTTAGTTGTTAAATGGTCAATAACAGTAACTGTGCTACTTTCTTTTTAAAAAGGAACACAAACCAGTACTTTGCTGTTACAGAGTCCAAGTTTGGGTACTCACTGGGTCAGCTAGTATGACTACTTCCACAGTAGCTTTTCCAGGGGTATCCAGACTGATGAGGGGTGTCAGAATAGTTTCTCCCGAGTCTTTCATGGTTTTCTCCAATACTGGCAGCTTTTAACACAATAGTACTGAATAATAGCAACCTAATTTGACAGTTATATAAATTACAAAATTTTGATTACAAAACTTGTGGAATTAAAGCAAGGAATCTAAAATTTGCCACCTCTAAAACCTTGTTTACTTCTATGAAGAAAATGATGTTTCATCTTAAACTTGGTATGCTTCAGTTCAAAAAGCCTTGATTTACTATACATTCAACAAATTTCAACTCAATTCGTTTATTTTATTTGAAATTTCCACATGCGGTGAATTTCGGATATCTGGCAAATTTTAGATTTCTTGCTCTAATATTTGGCAAAATAAATACTCTACAGTGAGAAACATGTGAGGATGATTTACAACCTATACACCAAATGATCCACCATGGCCAAGTTGGCTGACATATGTAAAATATTATTCCTTTAAATCAGTGGAAAGCACATGCTGAGTCATCTTTGCCACAGCAAAAGCAAAAATAGCATCAATGATGTCCGCACCCCACAGCCTGGAGAAATAGTTTTCAACACCATGAGATATTACTAGAAGTAGTAAAGCCGTACAAAGATTGGGATACTTTCAGAGCAGTGTCAGTTATACAAAGGTCCAAATAATGTTTAAGTAGAGAAAATAATATCTAGGAGAAAGAAAATGTATGAAAGATGAACTTAAACAAGACAATTCAACAGCAAGATGACAGCATTAATCAGTAAACTAAAAATTATGTAAAATGTATTAACTGGAGAATAGATGTCAACGGAAATAGCACAATTATGTACATATAATAATCAGTAACACCAATCCATATATCTTTGTCATAAGAGAAACATGTCTCAAATATGGTACTAGTGGTAGGTGAACACACTTTGGCAGAGCCAAAACTAAAGGTCACGCCATGATGCACACCTACACCCCTTAATCAATATGTCCCTACCAAGTGTCAACCTTGTACACCTTACAAAATTTTAGAGCCTGGACAATATTTTAAAACTCATGGTCAACACGTCAAGTTCAAAGGTCAAATCAAGATCACACCATGATGTTGCACACCCACAACCCATACCCAATGTCCCTACCAAGTATCAACTTGCTACACCTTACGGTTTCCGAGATCTAGCACGAACAACATTTTATTGGTCAAGGTCACTATGGCAAGGTCAAAGCTCAAATCAAGGTCACACCATGATGTTGCAGACCTATAACCCCTAACCAATCTCCCTACGAAGCATCTACTTCCGACACCTTACGGTTTCTGAGATATAGGCCGGACAACAGTTTCACACTCAATTCACTACGGCGGTCAAAGATCAAATCAAGGCCACACCATGACGTTGCACACATACACCCCCTAACCCCTTGTCCATACCAAGTATCAACTTCCTACACCTTACGGTTTCCAAGATATAGTCCGAACAGGATTTTATAGGTCGAGGTTACTTCGGCAAGGTCAAAGGTCAAATCAAGCTCACACCATGACATTCTCAGCTACATCCCCTAACCAATATCCCTACCAAGAAGTATCAATTTCGTACACCTTACGGTTTCCAAGATATAGCCCGGACAGGATTTTCAAACTCAAGGTCACTATGGCAAGGTAAAAGGTCAAATCAAGGTCACACCAATTATGTTGCACACCTACACCCCCAACCAATGTCCCTACCAAGTATCAACTTCCTATACCTTAAGGTTTCTGAGATAAAGCCCAGACAATCTTTTTCTTGCCACCTGCCAGCCTGAACGACTGCCCGCCCACTTGGAAAGCCCTCGGGAGAAAACCTCTCAAATTTCTCCTGTGGAGAAAACCCAGGAGCCAATTTTGCATTCTGTGGAGAAAAAACCGTCGGCCTATTTTGGAGCCTGTGACGAAAGGCCCTCAATTCCCTGAAAAGTCCTCAAATTTACTCATTTACTCTAGGATCCCAACAGGGAGTCTGTGGGAGACAAGACAATATACATACAAGAAATATGATCCAATAACTAGGCTGACACTTGTATACTATACCCTTTTTCATTCTCACTAACAATGAAACAAAACATTTTTATTTTTTAATGAACTCTTTGACTTTTATCTGAGTCTGAACTCGGAAGGTATCATAAAGCTTAGTCCTCCCCTTAACATGACTACATTTTTTTTATTTCTGGACTAATATTGCAAAAGAAAAAACACCATCTTTTTCAACTTGAATGTTACTTGTTTCTGAATGTGGATTTGACTCAGATGATTCTGCAAATTTAATAAGTAAATTAAATTTTTATAAGTTAATACCCTATCCAATGGACAATTGCTTTACCGGTCGGCGCAACCGGTCCCGCCAAATGACAGAAAAAGTCATCCTGTATAGAATACCGGCAGGACTGGTCACGGAGTATACATTCACTAGGTGTCGCCTCGTGCATACTTCCTGTCTAGACAGGATGACATCATCACTTCTTTTTTGTTGTCTAAACCTATTAGACCCCTAGTAAGCTGATAGTGGGGCTTCTTGAAGGAGACAAAGACCAACTCTTTGTTCTGCCTGAGATCTGAGGTCCTGTCCAAGTAATAGTGCAGGGCTCTAACTGGACATAATGACCTGTCACCTTTGAGTGACTTATCCAGAGTTGGGTGTAGGGCTGGAATCACCACCGGGGCCACAGTATCTGGTCCCTCCTTGGCCAGCTGATTCTTGGGACAGAAAGCTGGGCAAGGGGTATAAGGACACCTTGGACCAATCTGCTTGATACCTGATGTTTTTGTGTAACCAGGCGTGGATTTCACTCAGGCGTTTACCTGAACCCAGGGCCAGCAGGAAAATAGTCTTGAAGGTCAAGTGTTTCAGTGAGGCCTCTTTTAATGGTTCAAAGGGAGCCTTGGTCAGCTGGTGTAACACCAGAGAGAGGTTCCAAGAGGGAATGCCCCCTCCTGCCCTTGGGTCTATCCAGGAGACGAGTGAGATTCTCATCCTTGCTGACATTTATGGGAACTTTGCCTAATTTCTCAGCAATGGCTAATCTGTATCCATCAATAGTGCCTGGTTGTAACTTCCTGTCCTGGATCAAGTACAGGAGGAAGTCAGCTATGGCTTTTAGAGGTGGTGCCCTGAAGTCCACCTGATTACTGAGGCACCACTTTGTAAAAATGGTCCACTTTGCCTCATAGACAGATCTGGTTGATCCTGTTTGAGGAGCCTCAATTCGTGCTGCCACTGCCTCAGAGAAGCCCTGCTCCTTGATTGCTGAGGCTCTAGGAGCCAGGCATATAGATTCAGATTTGACAGGTTCCTGTGTTACTAAGGACCTGGTTGAATGGTTGAGACACTAAATTGGGTATGTTTGGCAGACACAGGGGGATCTGACTGGACATTACCACTAGATCCAAGAACCAGGGCATGTTGGGCCATCCCGGTGCAATCAGTATGATTCTGCTGCATGGGTAGTCCTGCAACTTCCCCACCACTTTGCCCAAGATGGCTGCCGGTGGAAAGTCGTATGGATCCAGTCCTTTCCATGACAGGCTGAGAGCATCCACTGCCCATGCCTGGGGGTCTGGGACCAGTGAGACAAACTGTGGGAGCTTGTTGTTGAACCTGGTGGCAAACAGGTCCACAGTGGGCTGGTGCCACCGGTGGCATATTGCTTGGAAGACCTCTGGATTGAGGGACCATTCCGTTCGAATCGTCTGACCCAGTCTGGATAGCTTGTCTGCTATCACGTTCAGACAGCTGGGGATGTGTCGAGCTTTGAGAGTAATCTGTTTTCTGGTACACCAGGTCAGGATTCTCCACAGTAGTGCACACAGGAGGCCCGACTTCATTCCCCCTTCCTTGTTTATGTAAGCAACCACTGTAGTGTTGTCTGTAGCTATGAGGACTGTTGTTGGTACAGAGGGCCTGAAATTTTTTTAATGCCAGAAGAACTGCCTTTAATTCTAGATAGTTTATGTGCAGTTTGCTTTCTGGAAGTGACCAGCTTCCCCTTGCCATGTGCTCGTTTAAGTGACTGCCCCACCCTTCTTTTGATGCGTCTGTAGAGATCTGCAGCGCATGTTTTAGTTGGTGTAATGATTGACCTGTGATAACATTGCTTTCCTCCAGCCACCATTTTAGATGTGGGTGGAGTGATTTTGGAATGGGGATGGTCTTTTCCATTGTCTCTGGCACTCTCCAGTTGTTTTTGAGATGCCACTGTATGGGTCTCATATGTAAAGGGCCCAAATGTACTTGTTTTTCTGTGGCAGTCAGTAATCCGATCAAGGACATTAGATTCCGGACCGGACACAGTGGACTGGACATAATTTCCCATATTTTGGTCTGTAGGGCTGCCAACATTCTGGGGTGGGTCTGACCCTGTCCTCTTTCAAGTCAAACTGGTAACCTACAAAATTGAAAACTTGTTTGGGTTTCAGCTCCGATTTTTCCTCGTTCACTAGCCAGCCCAATTCTCGTCAGAGAGCTACCAAGGTTTGTGTGTGTTGCTGACAAGTTTGGTGGGATCTGGCTCTGACCAACCAGTCGTCTAGGTATTGGTGGATTCTTATACCCTTTTTCATTGCTAGAAATTTGACCTCTTTGGCCACCACTGTAAACTCCATGGGGGCTGTGGACAGACCAAATGGCAGTGCTTTGAATTGATAAGTGGATATGAAAGCGCATGTACTTCCTGGACTGGCTGTTTATTGGTATATGGAAGTCCGCGTCTTTGAAGTCTATGGCGGTCACCCACTCCCCTGCCTGGAAGGAGGTCTCTGGGGTCTCCATTTTAAACGACTGTGTTTTCAAGTAATTGTTCAGTGTGCTCAGATCCAAGATAGGTCACCACCGGCTGTTGGGTTTGGGTACCAGACTGTGGATTTTGAACCAATTCTACAGTATTTTTGTCTAACAGCTGATGCAATGCCTCCAACAGGTAGCTGTTCCTGTGAGGATTTACATAGCAGCTTGTTATTGTGGGAATTCTTGTCAGATTGAGCCGGAACCGGAAGGGAAGTATGTAACCTTCTCTGAGGACTGCTAGTACTTCGGGGCTGATGCCTAGGGCTGCCCATTTTTCCCAAAACTGGTGTAATCTGGCCCCTACAGGTAGATTTGGTACAACACGTGGGACATTTGTGACATTTTGTACTGAACTCAAGTGATTTACACAGGAAACACCTTTCACAAACTTTATTGCCATTTGATGATCGGGATTTACACCTTTCTTTTGTGGTAACCCTCCTGCAAAAGGAACATGATTTGCAACATGGCAATATACAGGTAAATGAGTTCTTGTCTTTGGTTCACACAATAACAGTCCTTCCCAGTTACAGGTACAGAGTTCAAATCCCTTACTGCACCAGTTACAACACAATAATTGTCATTTATACTGGTTCTGTGTCTTGGCAGGTTGCTGGGAGAAAGAAGCAGCTTTGCCGCGGTGGGATCTCTGACCACGCCTTCTAGCAAGTTGTTTCCAGGCGGGGAGACCAGATTTCCTGTCCTGATCCGGTTGTTGCTGTCTGCCAGACTGACTATAAGGGTGAAAGCGTTGATGGCCCTTAGAAGATGAACTGGGTGTACGCTTGTCCTCATGGTGTCTTATTTCCTCTTCAGCCTTGGAGATCAGGTGATCTGGAAATAAGGCACTCATATGCAGGGGGCAGTCCTGAGAGTGTTCAGGATGTCCTGTTTTATGCCAGCCTTGATGTAATCCAGATAACTGTCCCTGCGTGTCAGTGTAAAGTTTGCAACATTAATGAATACACCCTCTGAAAAGTCCTGCATGGTTCTAGCCATTGCCTGGGTGATGCTCCGGTTGAAAGTGACCAAGAAGTCCAGTTCTTCAATAGCTTGGTGGACTTTACTGGTAGATTTGCCCTTACTTTTGTCACCCTGTATAATTTTCAGCTGGGTAGTCATAGAGTCCAGTACTTTGGTCAAGTAACGAGAGAAACCAGCAGCCTGACTGCACATTGCTCTGGTCACGTACTGCCCTCTCCCACTTCCTGAGTGTGTCTTGGGAAACCGGTCTGGAAGCTGGAGCAGATGGGAGTGAACGGTTTGCAATTTGAGGGAAACTACTGTTTAGACGAGCCGGCTGGTTAGTCCAAGAAGAGACTTTCGACCTGGAAAAGTCTTCTTGATCTGGACCTGTGGACTGTATATCAGAGAGTTCGCCTTCTTCATCCAAGCTGGGAGAAGGGTGATCACTGAGCTTATCTTCATCAGAGACCGGTTCATCTTGAGAAGCAGGTACACTGGTAAGGAGGGTGGACTGGTTAGCAGCAAAGGCAGGCTGAGTAGTGGGACCTGGGGGCTGGACCTCAGGTCGACCACTGGTACTGACAGCAGCAGGGGGCATCACATCCTGGCTGGTGGGTTGAAACTCTCCAGTAGCACCGGGAGCCTCCACAGGCCGGTGGCAGGCAGTGCACCGGGAGCCTCAACAGGCTGGGTGGCTTTCTTCTTCCCGGAAGCACCGGCAGTAGAGGTCTGGCTGGAAGACTGCTGTTCTGGTGGAATAAAGGGCTTGTCTGAAACCACCATGCTGGAGCTGGAGCCCTTTTCGACAGGAAAAGGGCCTCTAAATGAGCAAAGAGTTCTGACCATTTGTCATCAAGGTTCTTCAGGTCAGACTGGTACTCTGGGGCTTTGCTAGACTTGGCAGTCCTCTTGGGTGATTTGTGAGACTTCCTTTTCTTCTTGGAAGGTGTACTTTCACCTCTATCAGTGGATTCACCCTTCCCACTCTCGACCTGCCCCAGGACAGTAACTATAGACGGATCTACAAGCTAATCTTCTTCTGGTGTTCCTTCATCGCCCTATAGGTGGGGGTGGCCAGTTGTGATTTCTGTTCAGGGGTAAACTTGTCACAGATCTCGCAAGGTTTCTTCTCAACACATGGGTCTTGTCCTGCCCCTTTGCCTCACGCACTTGGAATGAGTATCAAAAAGTGCCACAGCATGGCCACAAGTCCCTCTTCTTTGACCAGGGGACGCCATAATGATCTTCTACACCAGATATTAAGATGGAAATGAAAAATATATAAAAGTTTGTGAGTTGTCTTCAAAAATCTTCACTTTACAAAAACATGTCTGTACACTCCACACGCCAAACAAAAAAGACGCCATGACGTCATCCTGTCTAGACAGAAAATATGCACGAGGCGACACCTAGCGAATGTACATTCCGTGACCAGTCCTGCCGGTATTCTATACAGGATGACTTTTTCTGTCATTCGGCGGGACCAGTCGCGCCAACCAGTAAAGCATTGTCCATTGGATAGGATGTATTAACACAATAAAAATGCAACTTTCAAAAAATAAATAACTGAATGGACTTAAACAAATTATAAAAATAGCATCAGAGATGCCCGTGCCCCACAGCTTGGGGAAATATTTTTCAACACCATGAGATATAGAAGTAGTGTAACAGTACAAAGTTCAAGATACTTTCAGAGCAGTGTAACTTATATTAAGGTCCAAGTAATGCTTAAGTAGGGAAAATAATATCTAAGGAAAAGAAATGAATATACAGATGAAGTATTAAAACAAGAAAATTCAATAATAAAATGACAGCATTTATCAGTAAACCAAAAATGGCCGAATTATGGTTTGGATGTTTTGAATATTACCCATGCATACAGAAGTGGCAATACATTCAATGAATGCTTATGTGTGGTGTTGGAGAAAAGCCTGTGGCTCACTTGATGAAATTCCATCTGTTACAATGGGAACTTGCAAAAGGAAATTCTTAATGAATTCTAATATGACTTTAACAGTGCTTAATCTGCATCAACAGACAGACCCAAAGGTGCAACAAGATTTTAAAGGTCAATACAGCAAGGTCAAAGGTCAATCAGTGTTACACCATGACGTGGCACACCTAAAACCCTTAACCAATGTCCCTACCAAGTATAAACTTCCTACACCTTACAGTCTCTGAGATATAACCTGGACAAGGTTTTATAGGTCAAGGTCACTACGGCAAGGTCAAAGATCAAATCAAGGTCAGACCATGATGTTGCACACCTACAACTCCTAACCAATGTTCCTACCAAGTATCAACTTCCTACACCTTACGGTTTTCGAGATATAGCCCGGACAAGATTTTATAAGTCAAGGTCACTACAGCAAGGTCAAAGGTCAAATCAAGGTCAGACTATGACGTTGCACACCTACACCCCCTAACCAATGTCCCTACCAAGTATGAACTTCCTACACCTTACGGTTTCCGCGATATAGCCCGAATAAGATTTTAAAGGTCAAAGTCACTACGGCAAGGTCAAAGGTCAAATCAAAGTTAGACCATAACGTTGCACACCTACACCCCCCAACCAATGTCCCTGCCAAGTATTAACTTCTACACCTTCCGGTTTCTGAGATACAGCCCGGACAAACTATTTCCCACCGACCGCCCGCCCATCCGGACACCACGGGTGAAAACAATACCCCGACAGCCCTTAAGGGCTGTAGGGTAAAAATCAGTGCAAAGGCAGTAAACAGCTGATGTAAAACATATGACTTTCACAAAGTACAAATTTATTTATTAACATTACAATCATGATATCATAAAAAAACTCCTAATAATCATGACATGACAAAAATTACCTAACAAACTGGAACACCTGACACTTAAAATGGACATTTATTCTGATAATACTAAAGGGCCAGTTTTTATATTTCACACCAAGTAAACACTTACAGGACAACACACTTAATGTTTCGAAAATTGCCGTGTCACCATGACTAAGGAAACTACAGAAATATTTTTATTCAATATCCAAAATTCAGAACAACATTTTAAACAAACTGTCCTTAATCATTTAACTGTATTGCTGACTGAACATAGCTAGAATATGGAACATGTTTCATTGATAAATTATTGATGACAAATACTATTAAATCAACCTGAATAAACCTGTTACTAAAATGTTTCACATATCCTTCTAGAACTATATCAAACCTTGAGTAGAGGTTCTTTGAAAACCTTTCTTTTTCAAACCAAACATGATGACCTTTTTTAAAAAATTCAATAAGACCAAGCCCAAAATGACTTTACGGAGTCCACCCAGTGAAAAAAGTCTATTTAAATATACAGTATAGTATGTCCTCGTATATTCAGCCTATTTTGTATAGTTTGGCATAAAATAGGATAAGAATTCTTGTTTTTCAACAAATATCAAAACATCTTTCAATGTTAAGCAACTGTTGTCCACTTATTTTAACCAAATGTGCATATAAATTTGTAAAACTTGCCATTAAAAGTCACATTTACTACTTGCTTAATGGGCCAATAAAATGGTAAACCACCATAGTTTGAACAACTTCATAGATTCACCTCTTGAAGAAGGTTTTACCCCAGAACGTGTAGATTTTATCTGTTGCTCAAGTTACCCAAAAAATTGCATTAAAATTTGCAAGTAATTATTTTTGCACAATAATTTCATGAGCTTGTTATGATCCAGTCACCAAAAAGTTGTATTAAAATTTGCAAGTAATTACTTTTGCACAATAATTTCATGAGCTTGTTATGATCCAGTCGCACTACAGGTGGTTCATCCTACAGTTGGGAGGTTTTACTCAGAGGCAAATTTAGCACTGAACATCAGCCAACAGGAAACTAATAACTCACTTTCAGTCAGGTTTGGAATCTAGCCCAGAACTTGAGAGGTGGGAGAGGAGTGGGTTACTCAGTATACCACAATGTATCCCTTTTATGACAAGAAACACCTACTTTCTGGAAATTAATATGGGTTAAGAGTAATTTGGTCTTCTCAGCAAAGAAACCTGGGGCCGGATCCATAAAAGGTCTTGATCTAGGCCCAGACTTTGACAAAGTCAGGCACTTAAATCTGAGCCCTTTGTCTTAGCTAAGTCTAGGACTTAAATATATTTCACAAAAGCTGACTTAGGTAAGTCCAAGCTTATAAAATAACCACAATGGTTTTCTAGGTCATGTAACCCTTCAAGTCGATATATTCTACTGGTAACATATATTTCCTTTGAGACATTTATCTGTGTTTATTAAATACTGTTTTGCCGTGAAAAATCTTGTAACCTCATAAAACTGTCAAAAGTCTCATATAGAGGTGTTCCATGTGTTTGTTCCTTATATTCAGACATTTCAAATTTTGAAGTAGAGAAAAAATTATGGTGGCTATATTTAACTGTTTGTTTACTAGAGTTAAGCCCACTCCCAGGTAGACATAGCTCTGGGCCCAAAGCTTATAATTATTATTGGTTTGTGAAATCCACTATGTCTAAGACAACCTCCAAGGACATCTTATATCTTCCGAGATTTGGTGTACCCATCAGACTACAGGCGGTATAATCTTCAGTCATAGAGCTTTTTAAGTTTATATAAGTTAACTATTTTCTTCAGCAGAAAGCATGCTCGCAATTAAAAATTTTAATGTAGTTGCTTTAATATACAGAAATCATGCCCACAATACAGTTGTAAAAGAAATGTAACACAGCGTGTTTCATACTAGTTTTATACACAACTGTACCTGTAAATTTATAATTAACTAAAGTATAGCATAAACTTGTTATTGTCAAGTGACATCTGAACTGTACTGATGGAGAACAAAATATGAATATCTAGCATTTGCTTTCCTTTTCAGACATAGGTGCTGAGTGTTAATTTCACAGGGTGTGGTGAATGTCACCTTTCTCTACATAAAACTCTTACCTGTTCTCGTGGACAACTGAAGGCAATCCTACCAAAAGCAGTGGCATGCTCCACTGGACAGCCAATATCTCTCAACTCCAGGCAACACTGCAAGAACAGGACACCTCCAAAAACCATCAAATTAAAACATGGTTTTGATACTTTGAGTACATTTCAAATCTGGATTTTTGAATTTGCTTTTAACAACTTAGGACTTCGGTCATATTAGGACAGACCATTAGTATACTCCACAAGTTGTCAAGAGCTGTAATTCTAATTGTGCTTAATCTCTATCTTAACTCTTGCAATTCAAATTCACAACCACAAAAATAACGAGCAGTACTGCGGGTGGTGCTGAAAAAAAGCACAAAATTACTCTCACCACAGATGCATCCTTGGTCTCACTGTGACCATGTCAGCTTTTGAGTGCAACAAGTAGGAAATATTTGTACAAATTAAGGGAAAAAGAATCTGGCAACTCTATCTGGATCTGTAACATGTTTGGAGAGGACCAAGGCATAAGTAGGCCCCACTTTGTGTAAAAGTATGACCCAGATTTGATGAATAGTTTGTGAGTTATGTGCACAAACAAACAGACTGACAGACGTAATTAGAATACGGTTGTCCTTTCCCTTGCAGTGGGTTAAGGTAACGAGAGCCAAATGATCACTTACAATACCTGAGAATCATTCGGTTGCCTAGGTGACTTGTTTCCAGTCTTACCACAACAGGCAGTTCAGTGGTGAAAGAAACTTGTGCAGAATTGACATGTAAAACTTGGCATCACAATATCACCAAATTTTCAGAATGACAATTCATTGTGAAATATATCACAATTTACAAGGAATACATTGACATGACTAAGACCAATGATGACCCCACATACAAATGCTCTGTGAACTCCCATGGTGACACAGGAATCAGACAGAAATAAAACTAAAAAGGCTGCCGTTGGAAAAGTTTCTGAAAAATATCAACAGGTTTTGGAGCTGATGAATAAAATAGCCAAATGACCACACCATGGCAAGGAATGCAAGATTTTCAGGAGTGTATTCCAGATCTCTGTCAGCAAGTCTCTCAACACTAATATTTTCAATTGCAAACTGATTTAGGAGTAAAATTTGTGACAGTGGAGCCGCAGCAAAAGAATTTATGGTAGATGTATCTGATATTTATCTTTAAGATGTCAATGTGCTTATTTTAACATAGGCTTTATATGAAAACCAATGATGTATGTACCTCAATAAATAAGTGCCCATAGGTTATAAAAATAATCACTGGTACCACTGGCTTGAAGGAGGTGCAATTTTTGTATTCAGGTCCCTTTTTCATTATATACAAAAATAATACTCTTTTCCTGATTTAATAATTCAAATAATCTATTTTGAAACAAGTATTCAAGCTGTCTTTACACCCTTTCAATCCTTAATTTTAACTTGTATTTAAGCGCGAGCTTTAGTGAGGCTATCACTTCTAGAAATCATTTTTTTTGTCTCCAGACTTTCATGAATTGTGGTGCAGAATGATCAGCCTGATCAGTACCTGCATTGGGCTACATCAGTACTGGAATGTATGACTGCTTCAGTGAACTATTCGTGTCTCTGATGGCTACACAGTTAGCGCTAGTAGACCGAAACCTGTTTCAGCCTTATTACTTAATAGTAACTACTATAAATATTACTAACTAACCTGATCTGTTCCATAACCCAAGAGTGCAGAATGTGTGTCCTCTGAGTGTACAGTCATGCAACATTTGTCTCTCCAGAACTCTGTCATAAAAACGCAAAGAAAAGCTATAACAAATATGATATTAATCACTCTTAAGTTATCTCTTATTTTGTAAAATAAGATAACATAAAATTATTTGATCAAATTTACACATAATCTAGATAGAAAAATTCAACATTGTTAGTAATAAGTCTTACAAACAGAACTAATTTGTCAGATTACTATTTATTCTATTTTGTTTTGATGAAATATACCAGTACTTTTTGGTATCTGTACACTAAAAAATAGCATCAGAGATGCCTGCACCCCACAGCCTGGGGAAATAGTTTTCAACACCATGAGATATAGAAGTAGTGAAACAGTACACAGATTGGGATACTTTTAGAGCAGTGTCAGTGTCCAAATAATGTTTAAGTGGAGAAAATAACATCTAAGAGAAAGAAACTGCATGTAAAGATTAAATATTAAAACAAGACAATTCAGTAAACTAAAAATTATGAAGCTGTAAAATTTATTAACTGGAGAATAGGTGTCAATGGAAATACCACAATTATGTAAAAGCACATATAATAATCAGTTGCAGCAATCCATATCCTTATGGTTGCCGAGATATGCCCGGACAATATATTATAGGTCAAGGTCAAATCAAGGCCGGGTTTGAAATTAGCGCCAATCCGCCATTCCTCAACCAACAAAAATGCTTTCGGGTTGAAAAGATTAAGACCCTGCCAGTCTGTTTGTCCTAGAAGCTGCAAGATAGTTATACATGCACATTTCGCAAAGTTGAATTATGACTTGCATGTTTTCAATATTGTTCAACCATACCAAAGTGACCTCATACATTTGTGTGAATATTTAAGACCTCTCCCATTTTCATATTTGTTTTGTATGGTGGAATTATGGTTTGAATGTTTTAAATATTACCCATACATACAGATGTGGCAAGACATGCTTATGTGTGGTGTTGGGGCAAAACCTGTGGCTCACTTGATGAAATAAAAAATAAACAAAAAAACAAAAAATATGACAAATTTATATTGCGCAATTCTATTTAAGAATAAACAATCATTGCCTTTTTTCTTTACAATATGCTTTTTTAAAATAAAGAGTTTTTAGTTTCTTTCTGAAGATGTCCAATGGAAGTTCAATGTTCCTGATATCATCTGGCAGTTCGTTCCAATACTTTGGTGCCAAAACACTGAAGGCATGGTCACCCATAGAGACGAGTTTCGATCTTGTTCGCTTATAGCATGTATGATTTTCTTGCCAATCTTGTAGTGTGTTGATGATGCTGGTATTTAAGCATTGATGTCAAATATGCTGGTGCCTGTCGATTCAAACTCTTATATAGTAGTAGATTTATTGTAAATTTGATCCAAAACCTTACAGGCAACCAGTGGAGCTGATGCAGGTGAACCGATATAGAATCATGTTTCTTGACATTCAAAACTATCCTGGCAGCCCAATTTTGTACTTTCTGCAACTTATGGATAAGATATTGTAGGGGTTCAGCCAGGAGAGAGTTAAAATAGTCCAATCTGGAAGATATGAGTGACTGTACGATTGTGTGTGTCACGTAAGTGTGTGTTAGTCAGGTAAGGTCTTATTTGAATGATGAACCTTAGGTGACCATAACAGGATCTGCATATGGCATTTACTTGTTCCTTAAGTGATAGGTCTTGGTCAATGATTACCCCAAGGTTTCTGACACACTTGTATACCATCTGTTACAATGGGAGGTTGCAAAAGTAAAACCCTTAATGACTTCTAATATGACTTTAACAGTGCTTATGCTACATCAAAAGATACCCAAAGGTGCAACAACCAAGGTTCGAGTAAAAAGATATAAGAGAGATATAAGTGAGATAAAATAGTATCAGATATCCCCGTAGAGAGATAAAATGGCATCAGATATGCAAGATCAAAGGTCAAATCCAGGTCCCATTGCAAACCTATAACCCCCGACCAATGTCCCTACTAAATATCAACTTCCTACATGGTTTCCGAGATATAGCCCGGACAAGGCATTATAGGTCAAGGTTTCTATGGCAAGGTCACTACGACAAGGTCAAAGGTCAAATTAAGGTCATGCCATGACGTTGCACACCTACACAGCCTAACCAATGTCCCTACCAAGTATCAATTTCCTAAACCTTATGGTTCCCCAGATATAGCCCGCACAAGATTTTATAGGTCAAGGTCACTACAGCAAGGTCAAAGGTCAAATCAAGGTCACACCATGATGTTGCACACCTACAACCCCTAACAAATGTCCCTACCAAGTATTAACTTCCTACACCTTACGGCTTCCGAGATATAGCCCGGACAAGATTTTATAGATCAAGGTCACTACAGCAAGGTGAAAGGTCAAATCAAGGTCACACCATGACGTTGCACACCTACACAGCCTAACCAATGTCCCTACCAAGTATCGACTTCCTACACCTTATGGTTGCTAAGATAGAGCCCGGACAAGATTTTACAGGTCAAGGTCACTACGGCAAGGTCAAAGGTCAAATCAAGGTCATACCATGACCCTGCACACCTACAACCCCTAACCAATGTCCCTACCAAGTATCAACGTCCTACACCTTACAGTTTCCGAGATATAGCCCGGACAAGATTTTATAGGTCAAGGTCACTACGGCAAAATCAAAGGTCAAATCAAGGTCACACCGTGACATTGCACACCTACAACCCCTAACCAATGACCCTACCAAGTATCAACTGCCTACACCTTACGGTTTCTGAGATACAGGCCCGGACAAACTTTTCCCGCCGCCAACCCACCCGCCCATCCGGACACCATGGGTGAAAACAATACCCCGATAGCCCTTAAGGGCTGTGGGGTAAAAAAATCATTCATACCAATAGATCTTTGTAGATTGGAGCTGGAAAGTATAACTTTTTTCACTGGGTCTGAAAAGAAAATTAAACAAAAAGTGCTAAAGTTCTGAGATTCATAAAATCAGAGATCAGATAAAACCTGCAAAAGCTACATATCTTTTTATCAAATTATATTAAATTCAATCATGACCAAAATATTGATTGAAATCAATTTAACTACCCCTGTACCCATATAATAATAAATAATAATCTCACATTTGACTGATACACAATCTAGCCCTAATCTTAAATGAGGTTATGTTTACATGAACTAGATGCAAAGTAGAAAAGTTAAATATTTTCTACATGATACAGAGTATAGCTGCACTTCTTTACAAAACTGTGCCACTAAGCATGTGAGGCATCGATTTTGGTCCAACAGAAGTGTCACCATCATATACCTGGCTTGTTTCCTGTCAAGGGTTGGACAAAAAATCTGTGGCCATCTGGAGATTCTATAAAACTACAACCATTCTCTTGCTTCACTGTGAGATTTGCTTCCTTTGCTTTATTGAGTATTGTGTCAGATTCAATAGTTAGTCCCTGAAAGAAATGTTACTTTTTATGTCTTGGATAATTGTAAATAGCTTTATTATCGATAAAGAAGATGTTGAAAGGAATAACATATGATATATGGGCTTCTAATGTTAATTGAAATAGAATACAAGACAGATCTTTTGTATTTAATATAGAGGTTTTAAAACCTTGCAATTATGACTTATTTGACATGAAGTTCTGCCAATGCTTTACCATGTTATCAAATTCGCCCACATTTAATGGTTTAGTGTTCTTATAAAGTCTTGTATATTCACAAAAGCTAACTGGTACTGTCATTCAAAATTGTAGGGCAAATGACTTTACTCACAAAATCTCTTTTCTGTAACATTTATGTAATTTTATGTAAAATTTCCCTAGGCATAACAATAACAAGGACAATTTTACCACTTTACAAACTCGGCCCCTTTCATGTCTGGAAAACTTGTTCTTTTAAACCCTAAAAAATTTGGCCCCTCTACACCATTTTGCCCTCCCTTTCCTTGTACACAAACTCAGCTCCTTACATTCACCAGCATTTACAGTCCTTGGTGCCTTTAGCACATATATATTGCAAAGAATTATACCATTACAAAAAAATGATTTAAAATTTATGTAATTCATTTATATCTTGAAAGAAGATTTTCTATTTGCATATATTTTTGTCATTTATTCTTTTTTTCCACAGAGGGAAATTTTTTATCCTCTTTATTTTAATTCCTGTATCTGTGATATTTGGTTCAATAAAATCTGCGCTACTGACTAAAGTTTTCTAGAGGGACCTAGTTTGTGTTCACAGGGAAGTAGTTGATAAGGTTGACAGTATAATACATATTGCACGAATACAGTTTTTTTTAAATTTACAACAATCACCTGAAAATCATTTCCCAGCTTGTAAGACCCAATACCATAGTTGTAGGTGAGCTCCACCACAAAGTGTGTGTTTTCTGCTCCATATCCTATCATTGTTTTACTCCATTTACCATCATAAGGACTGCAAAAATTAGCGCATGCGTAAGTAACAACTAACAATTAAAAAATTAAAGTCAAATCAATACGGATCAATACATCTGTGTGTCCATTTTTGTTACTATTTGTCAGATTTACAAATCGCTCAGAAAAAAACCCAGAAAAACATGGATACAAGAGCAACTGCATTTGATATGAATTCTTTATATTTCATACAAAAAATGGAAGATCTAAATATTGCATCTGTACATAAACTGCACATCACTTTTCAACAAGAAATATCTGTTATGTCAAATCTCCTGGAAATAAACATCTCCTACTGTTACAGTTTCCAAGATAATCGAGTACAAAGGTGCACTCTAAAGACCTGACATTTATTTAACCATACAATTAATTCTATTAATCAAACTTCTTTTTAAAAGGCTCATTCGGTCAAACTGTAAAAATGAAAATTTATGTACAAAAGACTGAACAAGAGTATTAATATCAACAAAGTAATCCTGATTCACCTAACTTTTTCACACAACATTCTATATTCAAATTTAAACACAAAAAACATACCTGTCACAGATTTTAACCCATCAATAACTGGAAATTGTTTTATCCATACTGTTTTTTCATACTTAGTTCTGATTTTTTTCTTTTTTTCGTGAGTGGTACTTACCCATTGCAAGCAGCATCACAACCTTTCTCAAACTCCTCATGCCTCAACACCTTTACAAAAAAATGTAAAACATGGTCAAAAACATTAAGTGAACCATACTTAAGTACAAATACTTCACAACAAATTTTGTATGGATTGGATATTCTGGTTGGCGGTATATTTCATATTGATTACAAACAAAGTACGGATCAAATAACTTTGTTTATTTAGAACATACATTTGTAAACTGCTTTATGATCCATCTGGTAACACAGCCAGACCAGCTATTTATGGGGGCATGCCATCTTAATACCATAGACATCTGGTAATTATGGACCTATTGCACCACAAACAGTATCATTTTAAATATTTTTACAAATAGAACATATTACTGGTTTGACATAGACCAATCTACTGAAATAAGTAGTGCTTAATCTCCATCTTCTGACAGACTCTAAAGTGCAACTGTTATTTATAATAAATTATATTTTAATTTAATTTTAATTTTATAAATAAAAAATTAAATAAATTAAAATAATAAATTAATATTATTTACAATCTATAAACATATTGAATAATAGTATAGCTTTAGAGAACAAGAAATATGTTTCTATAAATGTTTCTGGTGGTGACTTTGGCAAATTTTTTACCTGTACTGGTAACAGTGTTCAGCATATTTACAAAGCACAATACATTAACCATGAATATCATAAATTTTTATCACTTTGAAGGCAAACTATTGTAGCTTCTGACGTTTTTTATTTAAAGATAGTGTTTTTGGCAATACACATTACTGAAAAGAAATACGTTGTTCCCTAGCTACTCTTACTTTATATTCTCACCAATTCTCACAAGGGCAAATATTGAAATAGCACTCAAAACCATAACCTACTTTGTGAAGGTTAAGAAATCAAACCGTAAAACACAGAGAGAGGATTGGTACCCCATTATAAGCCATTTGCAGTTCCAATCTTTCAGTATAAAGGAACAACAGATAGGACATAAACAAATGCACATGGAGGACAAAAGAAAGGGATTTATCTTAGCCATTTTCAAATTATATCACATGTTTTCTCTACCATAGAGGCACCTTTTGGGATAACTACATTGCCAATTTTCTAAACAGTCAAATGCATTATAGCAGTTGTTAAAAAAGTTTTTGTGTAAGTTTTAGCAAACTTACCTGCAGTTCAGTCACAAATTTTCATGAGCCAATGCACATGGTTTAATTTTTGAGGTTATATGCAATAATGTATGTTTAGTTCAGTAGTTTTGAATGGAGTACCAAATGCATGGATCGAGTCTCCATTCAGTAAATTAGGCTGACCTTTTAATTTTGTAAATAATTCCTAGTGGCTTTCTACTTGTAAACCCCCACCCACCTTTCATATCTTTGTTACAGGTCAAGGGCAAGTGCTTCTATATGTCTACAAAATGAGCATTCACTGGTATTTCTAGTTTCAACCGGCGGTAAAACAATAGAAATTATTTCTTAAAATATAAAACTTGGATACAAATAAAGTGTACTGGAGCTGATTATTGTATTGTAGTGCATATCAGTTGATTATTTGTCTTTTGAAAAAGACAATAAAAAGCTGTCAATATTATTTAAATTCCAAATATTAACTTCAGCATGGGCATTATCTGCCTTTGTACTGCTCAGCAAGTGAAGTTCGTCACCCCAGTGAAGTTCGTCATGTGGCGTAAAAATGTTCAAGGAAGGCAATATTCATATTTAAATTAATGGAATAGCTGCTTTCAGCAACAAGGTATACCTGTATGTCGAAAGTTCATAGTAAAAACTCTTTAATATTGCCATAAAATGCAGGTGACGAACTTCACTAGGGTGACGCAATTCACTGGCTGAGCAGTAGTATATTTTCATGAATTTTGGGATGAAATATTGAGGCATTCCCATTGTAGATGTTTTCTATAAAATGTAAGCTTTAAAAAATTATATATCAAATCAAGCAAAAATTACAATTTTTATTCATTTGGGAATCATTCATTTTAACCATTTACTCAGTAGTACAGTACTAGTGTACTGCTACCCTGCATAAGTTGGCCGCCCTCACCACACCTTCACAGGGCTTTAACTAGACCGAGTTTCTGTCCCATCGTGTATTGTTGTTGATATTTCTGATGGTACGCAATGGCGAGGGACAGAGTTCACATGTACCTGTTTTCTGTGTAAATTTTGAACGGCATATTTGTACACATATTACCACAAGTATAAAGTGTTATTTGGTTTCTTTAAGGTATGTACATGTGCCATTCACTTACATTTCATGCCAATCAAACTGGCATGTATATATTTCAACCTATTTTCAAAATGTAAACAACCTTCAACATTACATAGTTCTCTACAAAAAAAATTCCTGGGGCCGGATTCACGAAAGGTCTCAAGTCTCAAATCTGAGATTTTGGTCTCAAATCTAAGATTTTTCTTAGATTTTTCTCAGATTTGAGACCTTTTGCTCAGCTGGGATTCACAAAAGATCTCAGGCTAAGATTTTTCTCAGATTTGGTCTCAAATCTAAGACTGCCTAGGGGGTGACTTAAGTTTTCATAAAATAGAGTATATGTAATAAAAAGTCACAAAACAAAATAAAAATAGTGAAGTATGACTTATTATTTAACTTGCAACACAAAATATGAATATATATTAAGAGTTTGTACAAAAACAACAGTAAACAATTACATTACAAATTTACATGAGTGGCTTGTTTTGCTGTTATAATCAGTTCTTATGAATGTCAGTACAAATTATATTTGAAAGACAATGTTTTGCGTGATTGAAAATATTCTAAAATGTGAGTCTACATGGTAGAGTTGTAAAATATAAATGTGTATACTTTCCACTAATCTGAACAAAATGTTACATCAGTTTTGATTGGTCCAGACTCAAAATTTGGCTGAGATTTTGGTCTCAGCTGAGATTCCTTTCATGAATCTCAACTTGAGCAGAATCTCAGCTGAGACTAAAATCTTAGATTTGAGCAAAATGTCAGCTGAGATTTGGCCAAGACTTGAGACCTTTCGTGAATCCGGCCCCTGGCTTCTAAAAACAGTTTAATTTAACAACATATGTATTGGAAACTGGATATAGCTATAATAGACATAACAATAACTTTTTAAAGTGAATGCAATAATTCCCCACAGTTCAAGGTTTACACAGAAAACAGGTACATGTGAGCTCTGTCCCTCGCCATTGTGTCCATCAGTATATCAATAGCAATTGGCGACGGGACAGAAACTCGGTCTAGGCTTTAACATGAGTGGCCTACTATACACTCTGAAACCATGTATTATTTTTAAACTTATTATATGAAACAGTTTTCATTGGTGTACAATAACCTAATTGTCTTTCTAGAGCCTGTAGATGAGCTGCGGCCAACTTAAGACCGCGGCCAACTTATGCAGGGTAGCACAGCAGTAGTGACTACTGTAGCTCTACCGAGTAGTGGTGATGGACTAGTTCACGCCCGGGTACCAATTCACGCCCACCCTCAATTTTCTTGAAAAGTAATAATTTTTCATAGAGAAGATTTTTACCACATCATAGATAACAATCAAATTGATCGTATACATTTGTTATTTATTGTTTAACTGTGATTGTTTTGGATAAATTTAGGGGTGGGCGTGAATTGATACCCGGGCGTGAACTGGTCCACCACCACTAGTGCTTTTTCGTGTCATACTGCTTTTCTGCATAAGTTGGCCGCAGTCATAATTAAGTTGGCCGCCCTCACCATAGCTTCACAGGGCTTTAACATGAGAGGCCTACTACACCCTGAAACCATGTATTATTGTTAAACTTATTATATGCAACAGTTTGCATTGGTGTACAATAACCTATTTGTCTTTCTGGAGCCTGCAGATGAGCCGCGGCCAACTTATGCAGGAGAAGCAGTACGTACAGTGTAGATTATTTTCGGTTTACCTTCATTCCAAGGATATCTCTGTAGAATTTAGCAGTTTCTTTTCTATTTCCAATCTTAAACACAAAATGAAGAGCCCTGCGGGATGTCATGTCTGGATTGATGTGATACCACCTCCGTTGTGGCCCTTTTCTGGTTTTGCTTTTACTTTTTACGAACCAATAATAAGTCACATGATCGCAATTTTTGGAATATACTAAAACGAATTAAAATGGTTTTCATTGTTACTGTTTCGGAATAAATTATGGGGCCCCATTTAAATAGAGTTATTACTGCTGCAAAACGTCTCATCACTTTTCCTGACATTACATACATTATAGCTATACTGTATTCGTTTCAATGATAACATTTTGAATTTTGCAGTATGACAACACAATTTTTTCATGTTTACAGGAACTGTTTTAAAATTTAGTTCCCATACTTACACCAGACCAAACTAATAAGTTCTTCTTGGACTTTTATAGAGCTTATAATTAATTTCCCTCTTACAAAGGGGACTCTAAGGCTTAAAACCTACATAAAACTATATGCAGCATTTTTTTTTTTTTTTTTTTTTTTTTTTTTTTTTTTTTTTTTTTCGCACACAATAATTTTAATTCTTCTATTCGTTATTCCATATGCATCATTTTCATGGGATGTCTAAGCTAATTATTAGACAAATTATAAATCAATGCTGATGTATTTTATTTTTGTCTAGCTTTGTTGAGACATTCTTTCTGCATATCGATCCAATCAATTTGACAAAAGTACCTATTTAACATACTTTAGAAATAAATTTTATTGGTAATTATTGTCACAGTAGAGTGGTAGAGTCCTAATATTTGTCCATCACTCTTGTGTCTTCAAATTTTATTGTGTGCTATGCTGACATCTTGCATAAAATCAAGTCACAACTCTGCATGGACGCTGTTCTTAACAATTATTAATATTTAATTATGACAAGTATTTACATTTAATTATCATTGCACTCTTACTCTCAAAGTTGTTTTAATATATTTGTTGTTGAAATTGTCATAAAAGTAAACTTTATAGGTTGTGTTCATCATTCATGTGAATATAATTTGTGTGAGAATTTTTGCAGAAGTAAATTAACAGACACACTTAAGCTATACATATCAATAATTCTAATCTTTAAAACTTATTTTATGCTTTATATACATTTGATATTAAAATTGTCACATTTTACATGGGAATCAGACAAAACAATCAGAGTTTGAATTGCAATTCTCACCATAAGAATCAAATTTGAATATCCATATCTAATTGTAATTGTTCATTGAAAACAACCCTTATGGAGTAGAATTCAATATAAAATATTTGTGTGCCAATCAATGTGTGGCAATAAGCTTCAAGTCCAAGTCAAATATTGTTTTTTTTCATATGAAATCTCTTGTCCAGCCAAATGTACTCAGCAGGCACTACATTGTTAGCCTTCTTCATCCATACCAACATCTGGCTCCTCTGCTTCTACCAAGTATGTGCTTACCTACGGAAATGGAAAGACCTGTTTGGCCTGAATGCTTTCTTTAGTGGCAGAGGGTTGGTGCCTGCCACTCCACTCACACCTTATGCCCTTGTTAACCCTGAGGACCAGTTACAGATACCCGTAAGACAAGGACAGTAATGCTTAGTATGTGAACTGTATGGACAAGGACAGTAGTGCTTAGAATGGGACCTGTATGGACAAAGACAGTAGTGTTCAGTATGTATGTGACCTGTATGTGAAAACCTATGACCCATGGACTGTGATTGTTTTGTCATGCATGTTTTTACTGATGTCATTTCACATATATTTGTACTTTGCTATGTTTATTTCAACATATTCTTGAAAATGTGATATTAAATATTGTTGTTCTTTGTATCTGTGTATTCATAATGAAAGAAGTTTAAGACCTTAGCTGCTTGACAACTTGTCTTTGGGTGTTTGTCATATATAACACAACCAACATATATGACCTTCTTTGCTTCACACACTGTCTTGAGGTGTTTGTTATGCATAAGCTATACCAAAGCATATGACCTTAGCTGCTTCACACCTTCTTTTGGGGTGATTGTTATGCATAAGCACTACCAAAGCATATGATCTTACAGTTTCTTCACACCTTGAGTACTTGTTAACAAATACCAGGGAATATGACCTTACAGTTGTCACACACCTTGTCCTAGAGTAGTTGTTACCAAATACCAAAGCATATGGCTGCAAGAGTAAACAGTGACATGACCTTATAAGATTTTGATTTGGCCTTTGGATAAACAAAGTTTGTAGGACTAAGCATAGATCACTTTTTGAATGTCTCTGTATATCTGCACATGCCAGTACCAATAAAGACCAATGAAAAATGGACTCACAAAATAATTTCTTATAACAAATAAACAGATAAATTCATTTGAAAGACACAAAGTATAACAATAATTTAAATGCAATGCCAACATATCTAATACTGACACTAAAACCTTTTTCAATCCCATGAAATGTCATGAAATAGTATAACTTGTTTAATATTTTATATCACAGTCTATAAACACACAGTTCAAGTAGGCGTTTATCAAATGCGATTCCTACACATTTAATACTGATATTAAAACCTATTTCAATCCCATTAAATGTCATGAAACAGTATAACTTCTATCATATCACAGTCTGAAGACACACAGTTCAAGAACATGTTTTTAAATGTCAAATTCAATACTGGTGCAAATATCTATTGCACATAAAATGTCACGAATCAGTAAAGTTGATATAGTATCATATCACATTCAAAACAAACACAATCGAAGAAGACTTTAAATGCTTAAATGCTTATTCTATACTGGTGCTATTGTGTATTTAAAGTCCATCAAATGTCACAATACAGTATCTGTCATATCATATCATTTTTCCATGCTGTTGCACCCACAGGGGAATTGTAATAATGCTTAAGGTGCAGTCTCTGTTTCTTAGCCAGTTGAGTGTCCCTATTGCCAGTAGTAACCTCCTCCATGTCCTGCCAGTTCACACCTTGTCTCCATTGTCCAGGCACCAGCCCATGATATTCATCCTCATTGTCCCAAATACCATGATGAACACCTGGATATCGAAGTCTCATGATATTGTGCACTGCATAACAAGCCAATACAATTGAAGTGACAGTGTCTATGTTTTGATTCATAGTGGTGAGCAAACATACAAATCTATAGACCATGATGCCAAATGCATTCTTTACAACCCTGCATGCATGTGAAAGTCTGTAGCTGAATATTCTCTGGTCATCTGGAAGCCCATGGCGGCTGAAGGGTTTCATAAGCTACATGCAAATGAAAAGGCATTGTCTCCGATAAGAAAGTATGGCATTGGACGGTCATCACTGGAAAGTGGTTCAGCTCCAGGGACCTGTAGGATACCATTGATGATGTCTGACCTCAGTTGCGACTGGTTAAATATCTGCACATCAAACCTTGATCCGTTGACCCCCACATCCACCCACATGAACTTGTAGTTGGCATCCACAAGGGCAAACAGAATGATTGAGTGGAAAGCCTTGTAGTTGAAATACAATGACCAACCATTCTTAGGACATCTTATTGCCACATGCTTCCCGTCTATTGCCTCCAAGGTGTTGTGGAAATTTCACCTTGAATAAAAATCTGGCCACAGTTTTCCTCTCAGCATAGGGCAATGCATAACCTCATTTGAGTATTCATCAAAATGGCATCACAGCACTCATGGACAAGTCTGGAGATGCTGTTGTGGGCCACACAAAAGCCATACATTAGGCTTCGGTATCTCTCACCAGTTGCCAGGAGGTGGAGTGTATTGGCAAATCTGCAACCATGATTGATGGCTTTGCGGCACCAGGTGTCAAATTTCTCTATCCTTGGACCCACTCTTGTCAGAATTTCTTCAAACATAGCAGGGACCATACAAACAAAATTACAGAAGGCTGCCACCTCATCATTCTTCAATTCAGTCAAAAGTCTGTTATAGTGCCCATAATCAAGTCGTTCGGCCAGCCAAGGTCTGATCCAGTACCTTCCAAGTTGATGCCTTCTCTGCCTCTCAAAAATAATTCTGGCCATTATTATGTCTTCCTCCTGGGCACCTCTCTGAACCTCATGAATCTGCTACAATAGTCTGAGCCTCTGTATAGGGCTTGCCATTTCATCCAACTACTCAACGTGTTCACTTGTAACACAAGCAATCATTGCCTGTGAACGGGCTCTGTTTCAGCTACCTGTGTTTTGAGTTTCAGAGTAGATGTGACAGAAGAAAAGGACACAAAAGTTGTGCCCTGGAAATGGTATTCAGAAGGAAAATAACAAGGTAACCGTTAAGGTGTAAAAAGTAATTTTAAAACATATTTAAAGAAAATACTGCAAATACAATGGTTTTCGAGTTACAACTGATTTACTCAACAGTGAGAACCTCAAAGTAGGGGCCACGGTGGCAGAGTGGTAACACTCTTGCCTCCCACCTCTGAGGCCGGGGTTCGATTCCCGACACGGCCTAAAGTGGGAAAGCTGGTAGTTGCTTGCCGTTGGTTGGCAGTTTACAGTACAGAACCCTAACGAACTGTATGTACTGGTTTCCTCTGCCCTTCCAACTACCCATCGTGATATGACCTGTACAGTGTTTAAAGTGACGTAAAACCCCAAATAAATAAATAAATAAAGAACCTCAAAGTAGCTATTACTCTGCAATTATACTATTCTATAGCTGACCTTAAAGTAGGTTAATAACTTATTTAAACAAAATACTGTAAATGAAATAGTTTTCAAGTTACAACTGATTGACTGAACAGTGAAAATCTAAAAGTAGCTATTGCTCAGCTATGCCACGAGCTACAGGTCTACAATTTCACTATGTTATAGCTGACCCATAAGTATGTGAAGAACATATGTAAACAGATCACTCTAAATGCAATAGTTTTCAAGTTACATCTGACTTACTCAACAGTGAGAAAACTTGAAAGTAGCTATTGCTCAGCTATGCCATAACCTACAGGTCTGCAATTTCACTTTGTTATAGCTAACTCAAAAGTTGGTGAACAACATATTTAAAGAAAATACTCTTAATGCAATATTTTTCAAGTTAAAACTGATTTACTCAACAGTGAAGACCTGAGAATAGCGATTACTCAGCTATGCCATGAGATACACATCTGCAATTTTACTATGTTATAGCTAATTCAAAAGTAAATGAATAAGATATTTAACCCCTTAAAGACCTTATCTGTCGACTAGCAGTCGACAGCAATGTGTATTCTACAGTACCATGTCTGTCGGCTAGCAGTCGACACCCCCATATGATATGCCAGCTTTCCTTCAGCACTGTAGAATTAAACGTCTTGGTATACTGAAATACACTATGTAAAATATTATGTACGAGGACATTATGGACAACGTAAATCACTTGTGGTGTGTGTTTTAGCAACCTAAACTGTCTGTCAGCTCTTCATCCCGGATTTTCCTTCGGTATAGTAGAATACTGCTCCCTTGGTGGCGAAGAGGTTAAGCAAAATTCTCTAAATGTAATAGTTTTAAAGTTACAACTGATTTACTCAACCAAAAAACATCAAAGTAGCTATTGTTCAGCTATGCAATGAGCTACAGGTCTGCAAGTTTGCTATGCTAAAGCTGACACAAAAGTAGGTGAACAACATATTTAAAGAAAATACTCAAAATGCAATGATTTTCAAGTTACAACTGATTTACTCAACAGTGAGAACCTATTGCTCAGCTATAAAATAAGCTACAGGTCTGTAATTTTACTATGTTATAACTGATCCAAAGTAGGTGAATAACATATCAAAACAAAATTCTTTAACTGCAATAGTTTCCAAATTACAACTCATTAACTCAACAGTGATAACATCAAAGTAGATATTACTCAGCTATGCAATGAGCTACAGGTCTGCAATTTTACTATGTTATAGATGACGCAAAAGTAACTGAATAACATATTTATGAAAAATACTGTAAATGCAATAGTTATAACTGATTTACTCAAGAGTGATAACCTCAAAATAGCTATTGCTCAGCTATGAAATAAGCTACAAGTTTGCAATTTTACTATGTTATAGCTGATCCAAAAGTGGGTGAATAACATATTAAAACAAAATACTCTAACTACAATAGTTTTCAAGTTACAACTGATTTACTCAACAGTGATAACATCAAAGCAGCTATTACTCAGCTATGGAAAGAGCTACAGGTCTGCAATATTACTATGTTATAGCTAACCCAAAAGTATCTGAATAACATATTTATACAAAATAGTGTAAACGTAATAGTTTTCAAGTTACAACTGATTTACTTAAGAGTGATAACCTCAAAATAGCTCTTGCTCAGCTATGAAATAAGTTACAGGCCCGCAATTTCACTATGTTATAGCTGATCCAAAGGTAGGTGAATACGATATTAGAACAAAATACTCTAACTGCAATAGTTTTGAAGTTACAACTGATTTACTCAACAGTGATAACATCAAAGTAGCTAATTCTCAGCTATGGAAAGAGCTTCAGGGCTGCAATTTTACTATGTTATAGCTGACCAAAAAGTAGCTGAATAACATATTTACACAAATTTCTGTAAATGCAATAGTTTTCCAATTACAACTGATTTACTCAACAGTGAGAACCTCAAAGTAGCTATTACTCAGCTATGCAAGGAGCCACAGGTCTGGAATTTCACTATGTTATAGCTGACCTCAAAATAGGTGAATAACATATTGAATCAAAATCTCTAAATGCAATAGTCTTCAAGTTATAAGTGATTTACTCAACAGTGATAACCTAAAAGTAGCTATTACTCAGCTATGCCATGAGCTACAGGTCTGAAACTTACTTTGTTATACCTGACCCAAAAGTAGCTGAATAACATATTTATACGAAATTCTCTAAATTCAATAGTTTTCAAGTTACAAGTGATGATGGAAGTTACTGAAAAGTTCAAAAGTAGCTATTACTCACTTAGCTATTGAGATAGACACCCAAGTTACTCACCATGTTGTAGCTTTCACAAAATGCTCTGAATGCAATACTTTTCTTAGTTATAACTGATTTAGTGCATGATTTCAATAATTTTAATGCATTAAAATTATTTTTAAAAATTCATAAAAAATAATTAAGAAAGATCCAGGTCTGACACTCACACAAGGGAATCTACTTGTGGCCTAGTATATATGTGCAAGATATGAGAGAAATCCCTGCAATAGTCACTGATAAAATTGTGGCCTAGTACATATGTGCAAGATTTGAGTGAAATCCTGCAATAGTCACTGAGAAAATTGTGATAAAGTGTTAAAATCTTCATACTTAGGGTGGGGGGTACCTCACTTATAATGGCTCTAACAAACAGATGAATAGATCTACGTGCCTTGAACAATTTTTCCTGCTAGATAGATGAGCTATCTTTTAAAAAAAACAGCATGTCTCTGGGCCTTGTAGTTTCAGAGAAGTTGCTCATGCGTACGTGTACGTCCACGCCGCAGAGTGACGACATAATATCAGCTGACTGACAAGTAAGCCAACATAAAAATGAATGAATGGATCTGGATGCAGCTTTTTTATATGCAAAGTATCCATCAAAGAATTGTTCTCAACACATTCTCTCTGGACCGTCAATCCTTGTATCACCATCTCTGGATATGTGCTGTCCATCATGCTGGGTCACAAGGAATCCCTATATAATGGCAAGTCAATCTTTGTAATGTGCAGCATGTTCTTTGCATGTCATACTTCCATTATCTTTTAGGTTTGCAAAAAGATCTCAGACAATCGCATACAAATCGCAAAGGGTTCGTAGAAACATCGTACAAGTTTTGTGCAGGCATTGTGGAATGAAGGCAGGGCATAGTAGATTTCTGGATTTTCAACCATATGACCAGTTTTGCGCTTCTTTTGCGATATTGAATTCTTGGCTATTCTAGCACATTCCCCATTATATTCCCAGCACCCTCGCCACTGTGGGACCTGGGCCAGTTCCCAGCAAGTTGAAAGAGAGAGGACATGGGATTTAAAATTTATTCTTTAACTTTGTAAAACTACTTGATGTATTTAGAAAGCACATACTAAAATTTTACAGTTTATATTAATATTCATGTATGACCTAAGCTGGCCAAGCAACCTGCCAAACTAGGCCGAGTATGAAAGGTCAGGTCCAAGTAGCAAAGACCTACAGGTCAAAGCAAGGTCAAGCCAAGCAAGACAGTGGAAAGGAAAGGCAGACAGATTGGGCAGCAATGTATAACTGGTTTTTAGAGTTCATTGATTAGAATAATTTACTCTGTCCAATCTACCTGCCAACCCAATAATAAGTCGTACCAGGCCAGAAATGAAATTAACCCGAAAGGTCATAGATAAAGGACCTGCAAGGTCAAAGTCAGGTCAAAGTCAAACCAACGACCCATACGTAAGGGAGGTAAGCTGGCCAGCAAATAGTGTATTCCAATAAACTGTTAACACACTGAGATAATGTATAAGATCTTTAAGAAGTTTTGATATTAACATTTATATGAGTAATCTTTCATTCAGTGTGTATACAAGATCTAGCAATAAAGAAGCACCATGTGGCAGTTATAGCCTGGCCATAAATCTTGATAAAAGAAACTGTGATACATGGTTAGTATGACAGTGAATCTGAATGCCAGGCCAAGAGGTCCGACTGGAAGTGCACAAAATGTGCATTCCAGTGATAAATAATAGTTAAAATAATGCCAGATCATAAAAAGAAAAACTGGAAGTGCACAATGTGCATTCCAGTGTTACAGATAAAATGGTATAATAAAAAGACAGTAAAAGAAGACACTGCTATGCTATGTGTTGGGAGGGTGAACGTTGAGGTCCCCTCACTAATAAGTATATACACCCTAGTGACTGCCCAATGCAGCCTCTGCTTAACAACATATCAACTCAAGACCTCAACTATGACTGTAAGCTCACCAATCCCAACTAGTGTAAATATATGTTTTGTATAGCATGATACAATGAATATAATAATACAATACATAAAATAGTACCATAAAATTCATTGTAATCTTGAAGCAGGAAGCACAGGAAGAAGCAGCACTCCTCAATAGGCACAATGAGCACAGTCAGAAGGCACTAATCAACAGCCCAAGCAATAAACTTGGGATACACTTGCAGGCTTGAAACATAACACAAATATTGTGTCCATTGTGAAGGAGCATCAAGAAATAATCCTGTGTTATAATAGCTCCTAATGTAATGAAAAATTGAAGCACATCCCACCATTATTATTCATGGTGATCTGAAAAATAGCTCACACAGTAATCTGTTCACAACAAAACATGGTAATAGTATTATATGATGTTATATAACTAGGAAAGCACAAAAAGGGGTGGGTTTAACATGCAGGGAGGGTCAAAAATTTATTTTCTGTAGATGTGATCCCATGTGCCTCCAACTTCAAAATGGCAGAGTGAAGAGGGGTTTGCAATCACTGACCAGATAGTGACCAATCAGAAAAAGCCACATGTACAATCGATGATCAGTATGAAAAATTCAATTTGTCAGTAACACAAATTTTTAAGGTAACACCAACTTTCCCAGAACTGACCTCACCCACACCCACATGTGGGCAAGAAATAAACCTTGAAAAGCCATAATAAAGGAGATATAAGGCAAAAATACAATACCGGTCAGTTTATGACCCCTGTTTGACCCATAAGGGGGGGTCAAGGGATATTTCACTTAACATATGGTCTCCCAATACCTCTCAATACATTCTAAACTTCTAAAAGCAATAATACAGGCGATATAAGACCAAATGTCATAATCAGCTATTTTATGACCCCCGTTTGACCCCTACAGGGGGTGGGGGGTGATTTGACTTGCTTGGTAGACTCTCAACATATGGGAAGATGCACCCAAAAACAAAACAGTTTTGATCATGTGACCATGATAAAGATTAAAGGTCAAATTTAACTGCCAAATATGATTCGAAAGCTTCCAATAATAAGGGAGATATTCAAGGGAGACCATAATACGCAGCGGTGGTGGCGGCAGTGAGGGAACTGAAGCGAAAACAAATAAGTGCCCTTTCAAGGATGCTTAGTTACATATCCTGATTCATAAATTATTAATTATAACTCCACAAGATTCAAAACAGAAACAAGTGTTACATTATGTACTTAAAATTAGAAATTTATAAATGCATGATTATCAAGTAACTGAGGTGAAATTAGTTCATAACCTTAAGAGCTGTGTCAAATTAAAATTGAATAATACAAAACTGGTTAAAGGAAGAAAATCCCCCTTTTTGGGGAAGGAGGCCATAATTTCATTATGAACAGTACTTCTAGTTCTCAAACAAAATCAGAGTATTCCTTTTGCCAATTTTAATATGCGTAATAAGTTGGATTTTAAAAAGTTAAAAACTCAGTGAGCAGGACACAACACCAATTTTAAAGATAGCCATAACATCATTAATATTTAAATTGAAAGTATATAGGGCCTTCCTTTGAAAAATATCAATGTCAATAACAAAGTATGTAGCTAAATTAACAAACATTTCTAGGCAAAGGCAAAATCTGTGAAAATGATAGAGAAAAGTCCCCTATATTGGGTATTTATGGGCCTAAGACACAAGTTAAATAATCAAAACATTCCCAGATGCGACTTTCAGGTAGATTTGCCACGTCACAGCTACAGTGCTATAAAAAGCCAAAAAGTTCATAAATTGAGTCTCTGTTGGCATTTTAGAGACCTAAAGGATACATTAAAATTAAAGCAACAGACATGAAACTTACCACAGACCACATACAGAAATTACACTAAATACAGATTCAATTTAGTGAGACTTGTCATTTTAAAAAAGAAATTGGTGGTATTAAGAAAGATACAAGGCGAGGACAGAGTGTTAGATTTTGACGCTTCAATAATATATGAAGACGAATACGATTCGGTATTTAAAGATTTATCAAAAATAAATCGTCAAATAGAAAAGAATTATAAAGAATATTTAGGGGGTAAAAGTCATATAAGTAGTATAAAGGCGTGCACTAGAGCAATCCAAAGTTAACCTGAGGAGCAGTTTGGAGCTCCTAAAATCGGGGTTTCCAATTAAAATTAACGTGATTGGTTAACCTCAGGAGCGGTTTTTTAGGAGCAACCTGAGGTTAACTGGAAGTGCGCATGCGCGAGTAAAAGATTAGGGGAGAGCGCATGCGCGCTCAAAAGATTAGGACAGAGCGCATGCGCTGGGTTAACTTTAGAGGGCGCCTTGGTTATCCTCAGGTTGCTCCTAAATAACTGAACCTGAGGATAACCAACCCTGTTGATTTTAATTGGAAACCCCAATTTTAGGAGCTCAAAACCGCACCTCAGGGTAACTTTGGATCCTTATAATGTGCGCATGCACTCTCCACTACAATTAAAATCAACAGGAGTGGTTAATCTCAGGATTGAACAAAAATGAGCGATCCTGTGATTAACCAGAGTGTGCATGCATGTGCAAAAGTGTAATGGAGAGTGCATGCGCACGCTGAGGGGAAGAGGGTGCATGCGCATGCTGTTTATTAAGGTGCACATGTGTGTGTTGTATGACGTGCATGCACGACTTGTTTAATTGACCTTTTGCATCAACGTCACTATATGACGTCAGGATGACGTTTTCAGTGAACAACGTCCATTTTGGACGGCAAAACACAGATTATTGGTGCTGTACTTTGACAAAAAATTAAACTTACGCCTTTTAAAATCATATATTTGAGTTCAGTAAAAAGAGAAATAATTCTAAACATATTTCCTTAATGAAGGCACAGCTTTTAAAAATATATTATTTTGTCTTTAATTATTATTTTGATATTTTATAGGAACTTTTGTCAGTTTTTCCTTGCGAACAAAAAAACACTTACACTGAACATTTTCATCAAAAATACACAACTTTTAAATTCTTATTTCTCTTACATTTGTCCTTTTTTGTTCTGTAAAAAGTATATTGATGGGAAGGAAATCAACAACTTGGTAAAATGAAAATAAGGAATTCTTCTATGTCCTAACATTTTTATATTTGCCTGTATTTAGGACACGCATTACAGAAAAACAGATATTTTGCATTTTACTACAAGTTTAATGCTCTATATCTCGACAATTCTGCATTCTAATGTTATTCTTGAAACAGTACCAGATAGACTAGTGCTTGTACTTTTATATATGCAATTTTAAAGTCAATAAGATGCATATTTATTTTATAATTCATTTTTGAAAAAAGGTATCTCTTCCAATATATCCCGTCTGTTTTACACAGACATATTCGTTCAAGCGTGATGTTTTGCCATCCAAATGATGACGTGTAACATTGTGATATAAGATGTAAAGGGTCAATAGACTTTGTAAACTTGTAGTAAACTTGTAGTTTTACATCTGATATTATTGGCATGTGTTGAAACTAAATAATATCTTTTGTACATTTTGGCTTGATATTCTGTACATATAGTGCCTTACCATGAATACACATAAATTCTTACTCAAGAAAGTGCATTGAAATCTAAAATTTATGTGGAGAAAGAAGTGCAAAGTGAACCTAGTTATTTTTGTTTTATCCAGCTCATTAAAAAGAAAGAAAACATTAAAAAGTTTAAAGTTTATTATTATTTTCTTTGACAATGATATCGTTCTTCATCTTCTAATGTATTTGCTCTCAGTCTCATGTTATCCGGTGTTTCCTGCCTGAAATCAATGAACAGATAGCTATATGGTCCCAGGGTCATCACTCGTTCATACACCTGTACAAAGTATTCTGGATCTTTGGGGTACATCTGTCTTGCTAAATATTGAATCTGGCTGGCATCTTTAGGATTCTTAAACAGCACCATGTAGTGTGTGTTCAAACTGATAGTCCTCTGGAATCTACTTTGGTGAAACACATTCTGGGTCACTGCAATGACGGATATATTTTTATGATGACTCCCTGTAGTAAAGAGGTCAGCCACTCCAATGTCCAAGCTGTCCATCATGTCATCTAACACCAGAAGGCAAGATTCCAGTTCTTCAACATCTGGGAAGCCTTGTTGGAATTCCACATATTTCATTGTGGTATAAAGAGGTTGCCATTGGGAATAGCACCACACTATTCTTTGTGGGCATTGATATATCTTTTCATGTTTCAGTTCCAGTAGCTTTTTCAGAAATGATGTTTTTCCACTTCCTGTCGGGCCAGCCACTAGACAAGTAAATGGATGAATCAGCTTAGGTAGGGCAACAGTGATGCAGGAACCATCTTGGTGGTGCATAGGCTTTGGATGATGCACTGGTATTTCAGGTGGCATCTTCTCATGGACATTTTTATGTGTCTTCAAATTATCTCTTCGAGAAAAGGACTTGCCACAGTCAGGACACTGAGACATCTTTTCATATCAGTGTCTTATTGGGAAATGAATTTGTTTAAAATTTTCTATTTATATTTTTCTTCCTCCTCTATCCCTCCTGATATTGATCCTCACCCCCATTCTCACTCATTTTTCCTCCTCCTCCAATTATTACCCTTGACCCTCATTCTCACTCCTCCTCCTCCTCCTAATATTACCCTTGACCCTCATTCTCATTTTTCCTCCTCCTCCTAATATTACCCTTGACCCTCATTCTCACTCCATCCCTTCCTCCTCCTCCCGCTGCATAAATAAAACACTTTTACTGTATAAACATATTTATTGTCTAACAATAATGCCTTGACTAAAAATATAGGTACAATACTTATTGATTAGCTTGAATATTAATTTTATAAATTTAAAAGACAATATAATGGTTTGGAACAACTAATTTTAATGTGTAACAAAATTTAAAATTGAAATAATTTATTTGTGATTCATCAGTAGAAGACCATTTATCATTTATCATCATTTTATCCTTTATTATTTATTTATTATTGTTATTTATTTATTATTTTTATTATTTATCATTTATTATTTATCATTTATTTTTATCATTTCTTATTTATCATTTTATTATTTATTATCATTTTTATTATTTATTTTGATCATTTATCATCATGTATCATTTCATCAAGACCATTTATCATTTTCATCAAGACCATTTATCATTTCATCAAGACCATTCATCATTTCATCAAGACCATTTTCACCAAGACCATTCATCATTTCATCAATATTTGTTCTACAAAATTTTCAATCTGGTCATCACTGTATTTCTCCATCCTGTTGACAGTCGTCTCCATGCTGCAGCCAGCAAAGGTGTGGAGAGCAAATAATGCACAGTAATGTCCACAGGCCAGTGAGAAAGGTCTTTGCAGTTGAACATCATTGTAAGTGCAAATATGACCTTCAAAAAATGTGCTGAATTCTTTGAAGACAGGTGGTAATCCATAAGAGTCAAAGTACAGACCCTCACCTTGGTCATTGATGCTGAGTGCCACCCAGTGGGTTCCTTCATTGTGAGAGCAGTCTGTGTTGCAAATAAAGACACATTTTTCTGTTGGACTTCTCAGCTCATTTCTCAAAACCTCCGGTGTCCCATTCCGGTGGCTTGAAGGTATTTAACACTTTTTCCAATTCAAATGTATTCATCAATTCAGAACTCTACAGGGTAAAGTCAGTCACAACAGATCTGTACTGGTCAATTTCAATGGTATTTTCAAATTCTCCATACACGACAATGTTCACAGTTTCTGTCAATTCTTTTTTGAAGTGCACCTCGAGTGACACTGTGCGTCTTTCTCAAATTCACATATCCCCCACCCTCTTCCAAATCAGGTGACAAATCAAAGCAGATCAGGGTATATCCCTTTTTATACTCCTCCCTATCTATGTGATTCCCTTCATCTTGATACATGGATCCCATGCCAGAGAAGAGAGTCATGTAGCAATTCATGTAGTCTCCAGTCTCAAAATCAGGCCTTACCAGGAACGGATGTGCCACCCACACTCAGCGCGATATGGTCCATATCAAAATGTTCAAACTGGAACGGGTTAGTTTGGTATGTTCCATTGATACCACTGTTTCTGACAAAACCTATGACAATACGTTTTGGAATTTGACCCGAATACAAATTTTCTTCTGCATGACTTCTTGTGCCTGAACTGACTGTGCACGTCTTACATTCACCTCGGGTGATGGGGTACTTGGCTGTTCCCATTTCTAAGGCCTTTGCGTGAGCTGCCTGGATGACTGAATTCACTAGAACTTTTCTGATCATCATCTTAACACTATCCAGCTTCACTTTAAATACAGTATTATCCGTTGGGCTGACTATGGCGAACTTATCCTTGCTTCTGGTTAGACGCAACTTGATGGGAGTGTGATTGAGTATGTAGCAATCTTGGAACATGAGGTCCAGGTGCAGTTTTCCCATCATATCTATCAAGTGACTTTCACGGGCAAGCTCCTTTCTTTTGGTATATCCCTTATTATGTTGGTCAAGAGAAAAGTTACCCGTGTCTTTGTACCACATCGATGCCGTGAGTTGACTTTGTTTGCTCTCAGTCCCAAAACTGAGGAGTGTTTATATGTATGCTTTGTAAAGATAGGTGTTATTGGAGGTGGTGACTAAAGTGTCTTTCAGGGTCATGTCTATCTAACTAAACAAAGCATGCAGCCAAAAATTTACCGGGGTGACATCTGCAGTGGCATTCAATAGCTCTCCGTCAGCATTCATAATTTTAGCCTTGACTCGAATTAAGCTGTTTTTCAAATCTATGTACTCTGAATCAGTCTCAACAATTTTAAATTTAATGGTGTCATCACTGTCCTTGACTGCTGTAATTGGTCCATATTCTACCCATCTCCCTTCTTCAACACTGGTTTGAGTGAGTGGCACACCAAATAAATCCAATTCACTTTTAACGCACTCGCATGACAGTGGGTGAATCAGAGGCATGTTTAAGAGTATATATCTTTTCGTTTTTTCCTGGAAGGTCCTCCTCTTTTGACTGCTCTCGATGAAATGATGCACTTTCTTTGGTTGCTGTTCCTTTTATTATCTCCCAAGTAATCTTGTGCCAGTTCAACACCTGCTTTTAGAGCTTTCTGTCCCAAGGATTTTCCCAGTGCAATGGCACCTTTCTTCAACAGGGGAGCAGCCACTCCTACAAGACCCCGAAACAGGCTTCCCAAACCGTGACATCTTTGATATCGCAAACCTTGAAATCCTGGTAATCCACTTCCTGCTTGACTCGTGTAATACTGCTCATATGCTTGACGGGTAGAATCGTCGCAGCAGTAATCCTGGTGCTTCATTTTTGACGAAAGTGAAGCGTTACGAATGACTTCCCACCAACAAATGGAATAATTTCACCAGTATCCCCCTTTATATTGATTTCAACAGCTCCAAAAATCTTTCTCATCACTGGACAGTAGAATACTTTACTATAGGAGGTGCTGACAATAGGTCCCTTTTGGATGGGTACAATTCTCAGCAGGGGCACCTTGGCATTTCCCACGGCTACAGGTTCTATTAAATCACAATAGACGTGCAAGTTGTGTATGCCATCTTCAATGTCAGCTGGATACTTTGATTTTCTATCTCCAGCTGAAAATGGGCCTGTCATGACAAATCCTAACATGTCACTCAATCTCTTGGAAAGATACAAGTCAGGTGCTAACTCCTCTGATGAGTCCTTTGTTTCAATTTTAAGTCTCGTTTTTTGCATGGTCTCAATGGTATTGAATTCGACAGTGACAGGTGGGTTTCCACCAAGGCCCCATTTAATTTTTTTTATTTAAGATTTTGATCAATTCCCCTATATCAGCATAAATACCCTCAGGAATGAGTATGGTTGTATTCCCAACTTGAACAAATTGATCTGAAGGGACATTATACCACGTTTTTGCATATTGAATTTCCATCAGTCCCACTTCCCATTCACCGACCAGTTCATAAGGTTGAGCCAGTGGTACAATAAACTCTCCGGGAGTATTACCCGTGTGCTTTGTATTGCTTGGTAAATAGAGATAAAAGTCTTTCATGGTCTGTCTCTCTCGTCATACTGAAGCAAATCTAAGGATGCTTTCCCTTTATGTACTCTCCCATTTGTACTTTTTTCTTGGAATCTTTGGTTTCCATTTAGATTCTGGTTCAGGTTCAGATTCTGGTTCAGAATCTGGTTCGGATTTTGGTTCAGGTTTCCACACCTCCTCTTGTGGTTGAAACTGGGGACCACGACCCAATAACCTCTCTGGAATGTTAGCCTCTCGTAACTTTTGATTAAAGTATCCCCAACCAGTTGGGAGTTTTCTTATTTTTGTCTGTGTCCAAATAGCCGTGTTAATCAAATCTGTGATGTGTGATCCACTAATGGGTCAATTGTCTTCTGTTAAAATTTCGCCTTTGTCATTCCTTTGCATCCCATCTCGGTTGACTATTTGGAACAATTCACCACTCCACCTCTGATCATATTCCCTTCTGAACGTTTTTCTGGCACGTGAGATCCTGACAAAGTCCCCAACTTTAAACTTACAAGTGTTTTTGTCATTCTTTCTTCATTCTTTATTCTTTTTGAATTCAAGTTGCTCATTGTGACCTGTGCTGGTGCCATTTTAATGGATCAGTGTACACTTGAGTTGTAAGCCCGAGTAAAGTCTTGCAGTGCATCAATATAATGGTAAGACTGTTTATATGTAAAGTACTTGTATATTTTTCCTTTGATGGTTTTAATAGCTTGTTCAGCATAATTGGCCTTCACTTCATTTTGGGTCACAAAGTGATGGATCAAGTGCGATTTGAATAAATTCTGAACTTTGTGTCCTAAAAATTCTGTTCCTTTGTCTGAACGCACAACTTTGGGTACTCTTTCTTTAAAAATTTTTGTGAACGCACAAACTTCATTTCCAGATTTATCCCTGAGTGGCACTGTCCATACATAATGAGAAAAAATGTCTACAGCTAAAAGAATGTAATGATAGCCATCAGGTTGCTCCTAAAAAACCGCTCCTGAGGTTAACCAATCATGTTAATTTTAATTGGAAACCCCGATTTTAGGAGCTCCAGACCGCTCCTCAGGTTAACTTTGGATTGCTCTAGTGCACGCCTTTATACTACTTATATGACATCTACCCCCTAAATATTCTTTATAATTCTTTTCTATTTGATGATTTATTTTTGATAAATCTTTAAATACCGAATCGTATTCGTCTTCATATATTATTGAAGCGTCAAAATCTAACACTCTGTCCTCGCCTTGTATCTTTCTTAATACCACCAATTTCTTTTCCTCCTGCTTAAAAAATTCCACCTCAATACTCAACTTTCATATTGTTGAACTATTTTTCAATTTATACCCATACTCACTAAATATTAAGTCACGCATGCACACTCCCTAAATTTTAAAATCCGACATAATCTCTTACACGTGCACGCACCTCATCTTTTACACGCGCATGCACTCTCCCCTAATCTTTTGCACGCGCATGCGCACTCTTGGTTAACCTCAGGATGGCTCATTTTCTTGATCCTGAGGTTAACCTGCACCATTGATTTTAATTGGAAACCCCATTTTTAGGAGCTCAAAGGCGATCCTCAGGTTAACTTAGTATTGCTATAATGCGCGCCTTTATACTATTCATCTAATTCACCAATTCAAAATTATAGGGCAAAATATGTGAAAATATAGAAAAAATATCTTAACAGGGAATTTATGGGCCTCAAACACATTTTTATCCTCAATATAAAGTCTTGATTTTTGACATATGTAAGACAAATTTATTAACGTGTTCTCAGGTGCACTTTAAGTCACATGAGCCTTATAGTTTGTGACCTAGAGAGCTTTAAGTGGCCATATGTCCATTTCAGATTTAAGAAAGCCAGAAGTTCCTTATTAGTGAGCATTTAAGGTAATCTTAAAAAGGGATCTTCCTTCAGCTACCTTAATCTGCATACCAAGTTTGAAAAAAAATGTTGATCCGTTTTTGAGTTATTGCATACACAAGGAAATTTCTACAGCCGTGGCACTGGCGCAACAAAGCTGAATCTAGTATATCCCCAACTTTCATCTGCGGATATAGTCTGGTTCCCGACCCTACTCTGCAATATAGGTTAAAGGTTGGCTGGTTCCCCCGTCTACTGCGGTTATAATAATACCATATTCATTAAAGACTGTTGTTCATATTAAGCAACAACATATTTTAACATTATTTTGACCTTCTGGCCAAAACTTATTCTACTGTAGATTACATATCTGGGAGCACCTTACCAATGAATTTGGTGAAACCAGCGGCAGATACAGGAATTTCTCAAGGGGCCATGGATTGTTGAGGGTTTGGGCAATTTATACTCGGGGCGGTTTCATGAAGCCTCCTTTAGAAAGGACCTTCTTTAGTAAAGGAAGGTCATTTTTTTCCTTTGGGAAGGCCACTTAAAATCTCCTTTAACTCTCCATACCAAAGGTCTTCCTTAAAACTTAAGGAGCGAGGTTGTTCCCTCCTTTTGTTAAGAAAATGGGGTACAAACTAGTGAATTCAGCTGTAGAATGTCAGACAAACACCAGAAAAAACTAGACCTATCGCATCGGAGAACCGATGCAAATTGTATCCACCAGAAGAAAACTCATCAAAGCCATTCTAACATCGCTTAACCTTCAAGGAGAAGCCCAAGGTGAAACCTGACCATATCAAAAGATTGGTGTGACACTGCAAACTTCTAGGAATATGAATAAGCAAGATATAAACACTAATTTTGGCAATCCTCATTTAACCTTGAAAGAGGGGCCAAAGGTCAAATCCGATCACACCAAAAGATTCCCAGCCCATGATTTCCTAGATTTTGGTTTACCATTCCAAAGCTCTAGGACCAATAATAAGCGAGTTATAAGCACTTTTAAGTTTGGCTATCCTTGTTTGACCTTGATGGAGGGTCCAAGGTCAAATCCGACCACAGCAATAGATTCCCAGCACATGATTTTGTGTACTATCCTCGTTTAACCTTGAAGGAGGGGTCCAAGGTCAAATCCGACCACAGCAATAGATTCCCAGCCCATGATTTCCTATATGTTGGTTTACCATCCCAAACCTCTAGGACCAATAATAAGTGAGTTATAAACATTTTAAGTTGGGCTATCCTCATTTGACCTTGAAGGAGGGGTCCAAGGTCAAATCCGACTGCAGCAATAGATTCCCAGCCCATGATTTCCTATAGTTTGGTTTACTATCCCAAACCTCTAGGACCGATAATAAGCGAGTTATAAGCACTTTTAAGTTTGGCTATGCTCGTTTGACCTTGAAGGAGGGGTCCAAGGTCAAATCCGACCACACCAAAAGATTCCCAGCCCATGATTTCCTATAGGTTGGTTTACCATCCTAAACCTCTAGGACCAATAATAAGCGTGCTATAAGCACATTTAAGTTTGGCTATGCTCGTTTGACCTTGAAGGAGGGGTCCAAGGTCAAATCCGACCACACCAAAAGATTCCCGGCCCATGATTTTCTATAGGTTGGTTTACCATCCCAAACCTCTAGGACCAATAATAAGTGAGTTATAACCACTTTTAAGTTTGGCTGTCCTCATTTGACCTTGAACGAGGGGCCCAAGGTCAAATCCGACCACACCAAAAGATTCCCAGCCCAAGATTTTCTATATGCTGGTTTACCATCCCAAACCTCTAGGACCAATAAAAAGTGAGTTATAAGCACTTTTAAGTTTGGCTATGCTCGTTTGACCTTGAAGGAGGGGTCCAAGGTCAAATCCGACCACACCAGAAGATTCCCAGCCCATGATTTTCTATAGGTTGGTTTACCATCCCAAACCTCTAGGACCAATAAAAAGTGAGTTATAAGCACTTTTAAGTTTGGCTATGCTCGTTTGACCTTGAAGGAGGGGCCCAAGGTCAAATCCGACCACACCAGAAGATTCCCAGCCCATGATTTTCTGTATGCTGGTTTACCATCCCAAACCTCTAGGACCAATAACAAGCGAGTTATAAGCACTTTTAAGTTTGGCTGTCCTCGTTTGACCTTGAAGGAGGGGCCCAAGGTCAAATCTGACCACACCAGAAGATTCCCAGCCCATGATTTCCTATATGTTGGCTTACCATCCCAAACCTCTAACCATCTTGTTTTTCAGAATGAGGCTATTTTCCTTCCCAGAGAAGCTTACCCCCCAATGAAGATATCCTGCAAATTTGGTGAACCTAGCTGCTGTTGTTTTCCTCTTAGAGCGTTAATGCCGAAAATCTCTCTACGCGCGGTGGCGGCGGCGTAGCGAACTCTAAACCAAAGTATCCACCGGATGCTTCCGGTGGATACAATAACATCTAAGAGAAGTAAATGCATGTGAAAATAAAGTATCAAAACAAGACAATTCAATTACAAGATGACAGCATTAATCAGTAAACTGAAAATATTATGATGCACACCTAGAACCCCTAAAGATGTCCCACTAACCACCAACTTCTTGCAATTTACAATTTCAGAGATACTGCCCAGACAAAATTTTAAAGGTTAAGGTCACTATGGCAAGATCAAAGATCAAATCAAAGTTACATGATGTTGCACACCTATAACCCCAACCAATGCCCCTACCATGTAGCAACTTCCTATACCTCACAGTTTCCAAGATTTAACCCGGACAAGATTTTATAGGTAAAGGTCATTATGGAAAGGTCAAAGGTCTAGTCAAGTTCACACTATGATATTGCACACCTATAACCCCCAACCAATGCCCCTCCCAAGTATCAACTTGTTACACCTTATGGTTGCCGAGATATAGCCTGGCCAAGACATAGGTCAAGGTCACTATGGTAAGTTCAAAGGTTAAATCAAAGTCACACAATGACGTTACACCTACAACCCCCAACCAATGCCCCTACCAAGTGTCAACTTCCTACACCTTATGGTTGCTGAGATATAGCCTGGACAAGGCATAATTGGTCAAGGTCACTATGACAAGGTCAAAGGTCAAATCAAGGTCACATCATGATGTTGCACACCTACAACCCAAAACCAATGTCCTTACCATGTAGCAACTTCCTATACCTCACAGTTTCCAAGATTTAGTCCGGACAAGATTTTATAGGTAAAGGTCATTATGGCAAGGTCAAAGGTCTAGTCAAGTTCACACTATGATATTGCACACCTATAACCCCCAACCAATGCCCCTCCCAAGTATCAACTTATTGCACCTTGTGGTTGCCGAGATATAGCCTGGCCAAGATATAGGTCAAGGTCACTATGGTAAGGTCAAAGGTTAAATCAAAGTCACACCATGACGTTACACCTACAACCCCCAACCAATGTCCCTACCAGCTATCAACTTCCTACACCTTACGGTTTCTGAGATATAGCTTAGACAAGATTATATAGATCAAGGTCAATACAACAAGGTCAAAGGTCAAATCAAGGTCACATCATGATGTTGCACACCTACAACCCCCAAGGAATGTCCCCATCACATATCAACTTCCTACACCTCACGCTTTCCGAGATATAGCCCGGACAAGATTTTATAGGTAAAGGTCACTATGGCAAGGTCAAATCAAATTCACACAATGACGCTGCAAACCTACACCCCTTGATCAATGTCCCTACCAAGCGTCAACTTCCTACACCTTACAGTTTCCGATATATAGCCTGGACAAGATTTTCAAACTCAAGGTCACTATGGCAAGGTCAAAGGTCAAATCAATTTCACACCATGACTTGTAACAATACACCCCCTAACCAATGTCCCTACCACGTATCAACTTCCTACACCTTATGGTTTCCGAGATACAGCCTGGACAAACTTTTTCCCACCGTCCACCCGCCCATCTGGATACCATGGGTGAAAACAATACCCCGACAGCTGTTAAGGGCTGTGGGGTAAAAACGGCTAAAATAAAACAAAAAATAAATTTTAAGAAGTTCTTAAGTAGTTTTAAAGATTTTCCATTGCAAAACTAATCTGTGAAGCCATTTTTGAGATACAGTCTAGAATTGAAAACACTGGAGTTTAAGGTCACCTTAAAACAGAGCACATCCCTGTTAGCAGTTACATCCACACACCAAATTTGAAATTAACCTATCAAGCTACCTTTGAGATATTGTCCAAAAACTAAGTCTACAAACTACCCCGATGACGATGGAAGACAAGCAATCATTAGAGTTTGCGAACAACGTTTCACAAAACGTTCCTTGCAAAAACACGCAACATAATTAATCAATACGGGAGAAAGACATTGGGGGGGGGGAGTTTTGTTTGCGAACAGCGTTTGAACTAGGCTTTTTACAAGTATTTCTTTTGAATTAATTGAGAATTATACAAATCACTAAAGATAAATATACTGGTTTTAATCATCTACAGTACTGAATGAACTGGGTACTGATATATATTACAAACTTTATTGGCCCAACAACCAATAAACCCACAAGTTAAATAGCTTATAAAACACATATAGTATTACATAAAACTTTGGAGGATTGTGTTCATTACTTCAAAAACATTTATGACAGGGGATGAAAAAAGGCTGGTCGTTGTACACTTGCGTTTTTCAAAAATTGACAAAGTTGCTAAAAATAATCTACAGTCTCTCAAGAACTCTGTTCTGATATGGATAACACACTTTATTGCTCCAATAATTAATAAATCCACAAGGGAAGCAAATTACGTGGCAAAGGCATTTGCCATGTGAAAAACGTAACCTTGTGCAGTTAAAACCTTATCAAATTACGTCACACATAGAAATCAATGACGTGTAACGTAGTGGATAGTCGATACAGGCATCAAAAAGGTTGTTTGCAAACTCGCTATTATGAGCCCCCACCTCCTCCTCCTAGCATAGATGCTGGTTACACAACAATTAGACCATATCATTAAAAAGATATGTCCTATTGCAGTTAGGACTGGCAAGATTTGATGACAGTAGTAGGGATAAATATGCTTACTCTTATAAAGGTTTTCAAACACATTTATGATTACAGAAATTATGTTCCCAAATTTTATGAGTGTAAACATAGATGGCACAAACAAGTATGCTCCCACCACATTACACAGTGTCCCTTCAATAATTTTTAGATTTGTAATATGTTTCGAATTTATTGTGGCCACTGAACATGGGCTTATTTTGGGAACTGTGAGCCAAATGTTTAGATTTGTTCAAACATTTTTATTTCAGAAAATCCTCCAATGGTTACTTTTTGGTCATTTCTAACAATAGTTAGCTTTGCAAGAATGGCAAGCTTGATGGCAAATAGAAGGAATACCAGTTAAAAATGGAAGGAGATGGTTAAGAGGCTGAGATTTTGAATGGAAACCTAAATGAGTTTATTGATAGAGAAAACATCCACAAAACTACAACAAAAATAGGAAAATTAATTTTGTAAAGATAAACATAGCATAAAATAAACCATCCGTCTATATATGCACAAACTGAACTATTACAGAAAAACATTATTTGCTCAATACAACTGACTGTAACATTAATGAATTCTAGAAATATATCAAACCAGAACACACTTGTCTTTTACAAAAACAGCTACAAAGAACAACCTCAGTTCTTGATACTTTAGTTACACCACAAAAATAACCAAACTTGGTAAACATGAATCCCAGTGCAAAGGTATAACTTCAAGTTGACACACAAAAATCTCAAGGCAATTTTAACATAATGTGGAGAAAACCAGTGTGCTAATATGATGTTGTTGAGATAAATATGTCAAAGAGTATATTGAAAGATTCCTGAAATCAGTACAGGAGTTTGTTTAATATTGTTCTGTGGACTAATCACTTCAAGTTTCACAAAGGATAATTTGGTCCTTCAGATGATGCTATGATAAAGGTTGCCTAAAAATAACGCACATATAGAAATCAAGATACTTATTTCACAAACTTTTGGCTGAAATAAGAGGTTTAATAGTTAAGGTGCCACCACAGTCAAAATTGAAAAAAAAATACAAAACATGAAGTGATGCAATGTTAACTGTTGCTGAATCTTGGCCAAAAGACAATCAGGTCGAACTTCCTTTAGGGATAAATATATCCTGAAATCCTCAAAATCTGCTTCAAATTTTTGCAGGGTGCAGTATGTGGAGCACTCAAAAACTTTGTACCCACTCACCCACTCGAGGAATGACTACAAATACCTGACTTTTTGGGCTGGGGTTAAAAATTGTCTCAATTCCTTCCCCGGAGATGAATACTAACTGTGCTTAGTTTGCTGACTTAGAATATCAAGTTCCATACGAGTGTTGCAGAGAGTACGACATGACGGGTATTAACTATACACACGATAAGTACAAAAAACATCCCTCAAATTATTACTTTTGAAAGATTCAAAGTTCAAAGTTGGGGTTTTACATCCAGTTCAACAGCCAGGGTGATACAGGGACAGGTCAACAGCATTTGTCACTTGTGGTAGTCGAACACACACAGTGGTGATAGCCTGTGATTAGATACCAAACTTGCTAACCACCAGGCCAATGTAGATCTTACTTTTGTTAGGATGATAGATAACAATTTCTGAGTAAAACATTCCATCATAATAATGATGAGAAGAATCTGGCGGCTTGCTTCTGCCACATTTGTGTGCATGTCACCGTTAATTAATCTTTGTCACATGTGTGTACAGAACTGTTTTTCAAACTTTGGGGGTGGATTTACTAGTCATGGAATTAAAATCTAGCCAAACTCAAATTTCAGGAATACATCTTAATGTTTCTCTTAAACTATTATTCCAACTGATTACCATACACTGAAAACAACAAAAACATACAATCATAATGTGTATACACATAACAGATTTGCATTGAAGTTGCTCACACTATCACAACTGTAAGCATATATATATATATATCAGAGACACAAACCAAAAATCGCCATAGATAATTAACTCAAAACATGTAAGCCTCATTCCCTATAGCTATGGGACAAATAGTATTGTAAAGTACACAGTATTTTGGATAATATATACATTGACTGGAAACATATATATAACAGAACCCATGTTATCCCATCAAGTAACATGTAGTTTATACACATATCTGTTAATAACATCCCAAAAGCCGTGGTATATGCAGAATTTTACCATGGCCTCTAACTATGATTAAATTCTGTGTATGCAATTATTTAGAGGGTACTTTTGCTAATCTGACACAGCACAACATTATTAATGAATAATAATAAGTACAAATTTCACAAAAAAAAACAAGGCTGTCTCCTGCATGATACTTTGCAGGGAGCCGGGTTATTTTCCTTGTATACAAGGAATTTTACGATGGCTATTGGCCAATTAGATTCACTGACATAGCCATGTCATGTTAGAATACTATGTACCACACATATATAGCATTTAGACTGTTATAGAAATTTGAAGACTTAAAAATGAACAGTACATTCTGACTAAAGTTAAAAATGAAAGACATGTATTTGCTGTGGTTAAACAGGAACAGCCTGAACTTTTGTAGATATAAAATATTTCAAAAACTTAAAAATGCAAATCAATTTAATACAGCTAAATAGACATATCTCATCTTATTTAAATATACACAATTTGGACACAACTATGTTATCACAAATGTCACCAACACATAAGGAATTTCCCACTAGTTTAGGACGCAGAACGGGGGTTTTATCACTTGTCAATTTCACGTACTATTTCAAATGTCTTATTTCTCACTCTGTAACAGTAACATCTTCACTAAAATTGCGAAAGCAGTGCACTAAATATAAACAATACCTAAATCAAATAAAACTTAATACCAGGTTCATAGTAAATGTATTATGAAATTCAGTCGTCATATTTTCCCATATATGGTCACATACCTTTGAAAGAAATATATTACAAGTGCAATTTACACAATAATCTAACTAGCATTAATGGAAATAATGCTGAATAATTTATCACCGATTCTAATACATACTTACATGTTAAAGCTCTAAATAAAACGAATTCAGGAAAAAAATGCCTCCTGGAAAAAATGCCTCCTAGAAAGAATGCCTCCTGAATATTTTGTGACTAGAATTCTGACTGACAAAGAATAACTAGTAGTTGAATGCTTTAACTGCTAAGCCAATTTGAAATTCCTGGAAGTTCAAGGTCTTTATAATACTGATGTACACTAGCAGTGGGACAATCATACACCTGGTTAACTAGAAAAAGGTTTTTGCTAACAAAAATGAGCGGCCTGGATGGAGAGCTGTACCGCTTGGTCGGCGGGTAAGTTACTAGGGACTTATGTGAACTCACAAATGATAGCAAATTTTAACCTACGGTCTAGGCTGACTTTGTCAGGAGACCCATAGGCCCAGGCCTGGATTGACCTTAAGGTCAGGAAACCCTGTAAGGCCTTGGTCGGTTGCCAACAGCCGGTTACCCGGGGGTATACACCGACGTCGCCCCCCCCCTTTTTAACAGACCTGCTCTGAGGTAGGGGAAGAGAGGGATGAGTTCAGTCCCAGAAAGCAAATAAACCTCCCGAAGGAAGCCGTCCCATTTTATACTATGGGTATGTAGAACTGTTTACATTATGTACATACATACAAATCTCCTCAACCTAAGGGCCACTTGTGGTTCTGTTGAGTAGCCAAAACCCAGCCCAATTGGTAAAGCTCTGAGTCAGCTCAAGCCACACCCTTCAGATAGAACAGTGTGAAGGTATTAAGTGACTTCAGTGGTAGACTGACAAGAATGGATCTAAGGGGAATCCCGACTGGAAGCCCTTAGGCACAGCAAAGGCCCTGACATCATGAGCTTTTAACTTGATGTAAAAGGTGGGCCTTCTGGTAGGAGAGCTCATAATATAGGATCACTGTCTGCTTGATCCAAGAGGAGATAGAGGCAGGTGAGGTGTCTTTGTTGAAACCTTTCCTAAAGGAGTCAAAGTCATTTCTTATTCTGCCTGAGGTCTGAGGCCCTGTCCAAATAGTAGCGCAATGCTCTAATCGGAAGAGGGACCTGTCAGACTTGAAGGACCTATCCAGAGTTTGGGCCAGGGCTGGTATAACCACTGGGGCCACAATGTCTGGACCCTCTTTTGCCAGCTGATTCTTGAAAAGAAAGCTGGGTGATGGATACAGGAAAACCTTTGATCAAAACAGATTGGTGTCTGATATTTCTGTTTTGCCAAGCATGAATCTCACTTCTGGACTTGCCTGACCCAAGTCTTGAAAGTCTGGTGCTTGAAAGAAGCCTCTAGGATTGGTTCAAAAGGAGCCTTAGTTAGCTGGTGTAAAACCAGGGATAGGTTCCAGGAGATCCCCCTTCTACCTTTGGGTCTGTCTCTATGGAAACTATCCAGGAGACGAGTGAGATTTTCATCTTGCTGATGATGACAGGTAAAATACCTAGTTTATCAGCAATGGCTGACCTGTAACCATCAATGGTGCTGGGCTGTAACTTCCTGTTCTCAAAAAAGCACATAAGGAAGTCAGCAACTGACTTTATAAGGGGTGCTCCGAAGTCCACCCAATTAATGATACACTGATCTGATTGATCCTCTTGAGAGGCCTCAATCCTTGCTGCCAACTGCCTCAGAGAAGCCCTGTTCTTCGATTGTTGTGGCTCTAGGAGCCATGTATGGAGATTCAGAATTTTGAGATTTCTGTGAGGGATCTAATTGCAGGGCTGTGTTAACAGGTTGGGCAGACTCAGTGGAATCTGACTGGATATGGCCATTATATCTCCAAACCCAGGCCTCTTGGGCCTCCCGGGAGCAATCAGAACGAGTCTCTTGCATGTGGAGTCTTGTAACTTCTCCACCACTTTGCCCAAGATGGCTGCTGGTGGGAAGGCATACGTGTCCAGATCCTCCCATGGCAGACTTAGCGCATCCACCACTGTGGCCAGGGGATCCGGTACCGGTGACTCAAAAAGAGGCAACTTATTGTTGAACCTCGTGGCAAATAGGTCTATTTGAGGTTGGTGCCACCGGCTGCATATTGTTTGGAAGACCTCCTGAAGGAGAGACCACTCTATTGGATGGTCTGGCCTGGCTTGGATAGCTTGTCTGCTACCTTATTTGTCGGCCTGGACTGTGTCGGGCTTTGAGAGTTACTTGATTTCTGGTGCAACTGGTCAAGATTCTCAGTAGTAGAGCACAAAGTGGGCCCAACCTCATGCCTCCTTCTTTGCTTATGTATGACACCACTGCGGTTGCTACAAGTAGTATCTTGTGTATGCAGAGGTCTTGGAACTCTTTTAAGGCTAGAAGGACCGGAAGGAACCAGGTGCCTCTTGCAGTGCTTTCGGTTAAGTGATGACCCCACCCTTCGTTTCATGTATCTAAAAAGATTTTTAGAGCATGTTTTATTGGGTGTAATGGTTAGCCTGTAAGGCCAATGTCCTGCCGTCACCACTGTAAATGTGGGTTCACCTTTTCTAGTGACTCTGGTACCCTCCAGATGTTTTTGAGATACCACTGTATGGGTCTCATATGAGGTCGGCCTAGGTGAACCTGCTTTTCTGTGGCTGTTAGTAAACCTATCACAGACATGAACTACTGGATCGGACAAGCCAGTAGTGAGGATTTCTAGTATTTTGTCCTGAAGTTCTGCCAACAGTCCGGTGTCGGTCGGACCCAACCGGCCCTGAAGTCGGACTGGTAACCTACAAAATCGAAGGTCTGCTTGGCTCCAGTTCCGACTTTTCCAAATTCACCAGCCAACTTAGTTCTTGGCATATTTTCAACAGATGTTGAGTACGCTGGAGACCAACTTGTTGGGATGCAGCTCTCACCAACCTGTCATCTAGGTACTGGTGGATTTTATATCCTTCTACATGGCCATCAGTTTTACCTCCTTGTAGTTACAGTGAACAGTGAGCTTGAATAGGTATGCCCAACCCTGGACATGAAATCTCAGATATTTCCTGGACTGTTCCTGTACTGGTATACGGAAGTAGGTATCCTTGAAAAACTACAGAGGTAACCCACTCCCCTTGTTGGAGGGAGGTTATCTGATGGTTTCCAGTGTCTCCATTTTTTTTTTTTTTTTTTGTGACAGGTAGCGGTTCCTGTGGTGATTGACATAGTAGCTTATGATGTTCTTGTCAAGCCTGGTCTGGTCTGGAAAAGGGGGGTGTGGCCCTCCTTCTAAATTGTACTACCCGGGGACCAGCTGCCAAGGCTTCAGATGAGTTTAGTGTCCCTTGGTAGATTGATAAACATTACTGTCCCTCTGGACCCTGGTCCGACCTGGTGATAGTGATACCCGTTTACAGTTAACTTGTTCTTGCCGTGGTCCAGCCCGGGTGGGGCTGACACAATTCACATTACATAGAACTTGACCCTAGACCAGCCGCCTGTAAGGAGGGGTAAGTAAACATGGTCATTTGTATGATGGCTGACCCCTGACCGAACACAAAGAAAATTGTCCGATTGTGAACCACATTTTCTCTTGCTGTTCAAAAGACCCATTTGATTTCTATGTAACCAGCCATTTTGGCCACAGCAATCTTCTGTGGCCCATATACTCTGTAACCAGTAAAACTGGCAGGCTAGGCTGACCATAGGATTTAGTTACTGGTCTACTAACTAGGTAGCCCCCAAGTGGTCTGCCGGTCGGTTTCAGTCCTTTGAAACCAGTATGAAAAGGGCCAGACAGCAATTGCACCTGATAGCAGGTCGGTAGTCTCTGCAACTGGTTGGTGTGAAGCAAAACTGCTCAGTGAAAACTGCATAGCTAGCTTCTGTGCAGGCCCAAAAATTCCTGTCAGAGACTACACATTATTAGGCCCATCATCAGGCTTAGGCCGGTGAATAGGCTGCTGATGAGGAGTGGTCAGCTGGTAGGAGACCTTTAGGTTGTGATTCTTAGTGCTGGTTGGTAGGCAGGGAGGCTCTGTAATATGAGACAAGCTGTTCAGTGCAGGTTGTGTAGATGGTACCAGTTGCTGAAACAACTGTACAAGGCTGTGTAGCCAGTACCCTGCCAGTACACTGTAACCACTTGAAACTACTGTATAAGGCTGTGAAGCCGGTCGGTAAACACACTGTAACCAGTTATTGGAGTAACTGTACCAGGTTGTTTAGCCGGTAGTCGGTCGGTACATTCTGTAACCAGTTGCTGAAGAAAGTGTACAAGGCTGTGTAGCCAGTACCCAGTCGGTACACTTAAACCAGTTATTCAAGTAACTGTACAAGGCTGTTTAGCCGGTAGTCGGTCGGTACACTCTGTAATCAGTTGTTGGAGCAAGTGTACAACAAGGCTGTGTGGCCAGTACCCGGTCGGTACACTTAAACCAGTTATTGAAGTATCTGTACAAGGCTGCTTAGCCAGTAGCCGGTCGGTACACTCTGTAGTAATCAGCTGTTGGAGTAAGTGTACAAGGCTGTGTAGCCAGTACCCGGTCGGTACCCTGTAACCAGTTGAAGTAACTGTACAAGGCTGTATAGCCGGTAGGTACACTCTGTAACCAGTTGCTGAATGAAGCTTACAACTATGCTAGTGTTGAATCCAGTTTCCTCCATTAATTAAAAATTTCTTTCAAAAACACGTCTTATTTGTAGATTTGACAGTTGCTGGGAAAGCCCTTCAGCTATATTTAGAAAATTGTTGGTCGGAGTGTCACGTGACCAGCTTGCTGGTCGGAGGGACAACGTGATTGGCTGATTAGAAATGACGATCTGCTTCGTGAAATGGTCGGTGAATCACGTGACCAACTTCGGGGAAAAGCCCTCACTAGACGCGTTTCCTTATACCACAGTCAACGCAGGCTTACTGGTCGACTAATGTCTGTACCAGTACGTTGGAGGTGGATTACAGGAACTAAAAACTGCAATCACAGTAGACGAGAGTGCAAAGAATGTACTTCCGACCTTCTTGTTTGGTAAATCACGTGATAAACTTCGTGACTGGTCGGTGAGAACACGTGACCAGCTTCGTGAAGGCACGCGATTGGCTGACTGGATATGACGTCAGAGGTCGCGTTCTTTTTTGCTGGCCGGCCGGCTGCTGCTTTAAAAGCAGAGAAGCCTGGACCAGTGCACTCTGTAGATGAAATTCCTGGCCGGACTTAAGTCGGTTCTTCTTCTCAGCCGGCTGTACACTCAAACCAGTTTCCTGGCCATCCACCGCCCTTACTACCGACACAAGGGCCGGGTCCATAAGGGTGGGACTGAGAGTGTGTTCTGAAGAAATCTGAAGAATTCATCTCTTGCTTCTGATGAAAAAACACTGGAGCTAGGCTGGTGTGACTGATGCTTTACAGCAGAGAAGTCTGTACCAGTGCACTCTGAAGGAATGCATCCCTGATGGGGAATTCCTTCCATTTACAGTGTTTAAAACTATGTAGACTGAAGTTTCCCGTGATTTGTATTTGAAGTAGTAGAAAAGACGTTTCTATGGTGACTCTAGCTGGAATGTTACAGAAGGTACATTCAAACAAAAGACACAGATAAAATACCTGTAAGAAGAAAATCCATAAATCTTCAATATTGTAGATCTGCCCCTAACAACACAATGGTTGAATGGGAGGAAACTAGAAAATGGCTGCATGAATATATCTCGTCTTACGTAACTGCCCTATCATCAACACCAAATTGAGTCAGCTAGGGAGCGTTTCCAGCAGAATTGCAAATGTATATCCGTGCTTGAACAGTAGATAACACTTCTACACTGAATATATCCCTGAATATATAGTCTGCACAGTACATGCGCCAAACGAAAAAGATGCTATGACGTCAGGTTGTCTAGACAGGAAGGAAGTACGAGGCGCCATCTGGGGAGTGCACAGTACTATGGACGACGCGCCGACCGGTTTAGTATATTGTCCATTGGATAGGATGTATTAACGCAATAAAATGATTATTTAAAACCTGTAGCAGTTGCAGTATTAAACTGTAAGCAGACTGTCAGCTTTATTGTGTTTTGTAAAGTAGTATATTTTACGAATCATTTTGGCTATCGGTTGGCTGAAGAGAAACTGTAGCTGTAAATTTGGGATCGTAAATTTTTTCCAGGAGATATTTAATCCTAGATTTATACTGATAAAGATAAACTGTAGTAAACTATAATTGGCTATAGATAGGGACATTCATATGTTGTATATCTTTGAGACACCTTATGCCTCTGAAAGTTCATTGCTATTTGATATTTTTATAAGATAAATATGCTTAAAATAACCCTCCTTTAGAAATCCTTTAATGTCCCATTGTAAAAAGAATATACAAAGTCGTGTTGTCAGATATTACTGTTATCATTTTTCATTCACACATGACTCTGTGAATATCATGAAACACTGAGGTTTTTACATAAGGCTTTTTCCATTCTCTTAAAACAGACAAGACACTCTTTCCACAAAATATTACTTCCATAAGGATCCACTTCCATGAACCTATACATAAATTTAATTGTTTGAATTGTTTACCCCCAAAAAGATTTACTGTAAGCATATCCCTCAATGAAAAGAAATGAATGCATCTTGATATCTCTTATAACCTTTTCACTCAGTTATGTAATACACAATAGCACTGACTGCAGGGCATAAGGAGTGAGTGGGACTTTCCATGAATCTGCCTCCAGATAGATATCACACAAAAGCAAATACATAGTTGGATGAAAGAGAAGAAAGAGACAAGTCATTCATTTTCAATTAGCTGGAGATACATAAAATACTGTACAAGAAAAACTATTTATGAGAAAGTGTTTTTCTCAGTGATATTATCTTCTGAAAGAAGTCAAGTCTATACATTTGACCAATTAACATAGTCTCTGTGAATAAGTAGGTAGATCAACAACTCCTGCTGCAGAGCAAAAGCTGAATTAATTTAAGATTTTTCCCCGAACAGGAAAAGGCATATCCACACAATTCCACAAGAATGGTATTAGAAGAATGTGAGATGTTTTTAATATGCCTAAAATTGGGAATTTATATGAACACTGATCAGCTGCAATATGTTAATAACCACATCAGTGCATGCTAAATACATCAATTTTTTTCTTTGAAGATGCCATAACTTCAGAAACACTGGGTTAGCTTTGCCAGATAACAGAAATTTTGTTTGAAGTAGAGATGTGCCAGGTGTGGTTTTAAAAAGTCTTAAAAAAATGAGATGGGAGCAAGAACTATATTATGTTAAGATGGCCAAAGTCTCTGAAATATAAGAATTTTATGTAAAAAGGTCATAAAAATCTTCCTTAAGCTAAATTAATGTGTCAAGTTAAACTGATGTTGTTAAACCGTAAGTCAGTTGGTAGCTGAAAACCCTCATTTTTACTTCCAGATGGCCATGGCTGTACTTGTATTGCAACTCCAAGGTGGAAAGAAAATAACAAAGTCCCTATTGTCATCTTTAATAAGTGTGCAAAATTTAACTGAGATCAGTTGAACTATATGATAGCTGGAGGTTAAAAACTCCATAATTTTACTGCAAGATGGCTACAAATTCATTTATATTGGGACTTCAGGGTGACCATTTAAGAAGAATGTCCCTTTTGTCATCCTTTATAAGTGCACTAAGTTTAGCTGAGCTAAGTTGAACAATAAGATAGCTGAAGGCTGAAAACTTCCTTTTTTTCACTGTAAGGTGACCATAACTTCATTCATATTGGGACATTAAGGTGACCATAAAATCAGAATGTCCCTTCTTTATAAATGTGCCAAGTTTTATTTTAAAAATGTAAACATTAACTTAGGGCTGAAAAACCCTACATTTTAAGTTTAAGATGGCCATAACATTAATAATATTTAAATCATAAGGTAGTAAGAGTCTTCTTTTGATCAACCTCAATATCAATATATGTTAGATTCTTTAAAAACGGAAAAAATAAAGGGGCCAGATGGTTTTATTCCAATTTTCTGACTTTGGGGGGGAGGGGGGGGGGGGGGCATAGCTCCAATTATATTAACAGTTAAGGTCACCATAAAGTCAGGATAATCCTCTGGTAAATCTTAATATATATGCCACGTTTGGTTGAAAAAAGTGAAAAACTATGCAAACTGGAGGGCTAAAACCCCCTTTTTCGACATTAAGGTGACCTTAAGATTGCAGATACAGGGCTAAAACTTCGGCATGTGAAAGATTATCAAAAAGTAGCTGAATAAGTTATTCCAACAAAACGCCGAAATCCTGACCGTTTTGGAGATACTGACAAAGTACCCATTTTTTAAAAAAATTTTATGGTCCGATTGATCAAAAAATCCTTTCCGACCAGCAGATTTAGGTCTAGAATGTACCTGATAAATTTATAGCACACGTGTGTGTGGTTTTTCCCCAAACATGGTGACGGGGTGTTTTTGAAAAATGCTTATGGTTACCTTAAGTAAAACTTAAAGTCTCTGCAAAGTATCCCAAATAATTTTCCCAACCCTTATATTTTTAAAGAAAGATAAGAAGGAAAGAAAAATTTGAAAGCCCAAGAAGTTATTCAAGGGAGACCATAATTCGGCGGCGGCGATCAGTTGAACTTACATGGAAACAAATCAGCGCCCCTGATGGGCCGCTTAATTAACCACTGCTGACAGTGTGATATCGCAGTAGGTCAGTGACGATTTGAAATGATCAACTATTCAAAACATTTGTAAATCTACAATACAATATACCTATATATCCATGTACCTTTGACATATTCATGCATGTTTTATTCCTTAAAATGGCTGATTTATCACAAGTTCACAACTGTATACTTAGTTCATGGCAATACTTACAACAAGTCGGTATTTTTAACTGACAGAATTTGGAAACTTTGAATATACCTAAAAATTCTTCTGATTGATCAACTTTTTTCTGAGAATTGCTTTTTTAACAACACAAATGACACAGACTAAGGCATATAATGTATTATGGCTGGAGAAATGGACAATTCCCATCATTAATATAGACCGGAATATATCCTGCCTCTTCACACATAAAACCTGTACTCGGGGTCCATTGTAAATCCATTATGACTAGAGCAGGGTCTGTAAACAGGTATCTCGGTATCCAGACCACTTCACTTAAATAAGAATATAAGTGTTATGTGTCAGTGAGGTGAGTGTTATCCCTGAGTAACCTTGCCTTAGATTGTCCAATACTGTTTGGCAATATTTCGAAAATACTATGGATTTTCTCATCAGAGGCTGAAGAATCATCCCAACTTTGGTCCTAAGGTGCAAAAAACCACTTCACTTAAATACCCTGACCACAGTTTAAAACCAGCATCAGCACATATAATGTGGGAAAATGTAAGAAGAAAATCATAACTCTGAAAATATTATGAACTTTTATCTCATATTTTTATAGATTTTAAGACTTCCATAGGGATTTCTTTGAGTAGAGCTGCCATGTTTATTTTTCACAAATGCCACTTTCTGTTAGCAGTGGTATCTAATAAGGAACATTCTAGAATACAAGTTTATCGATATCCCAGAATCGTAATGGTTTTGTATTGGTGAGATACCAAAACAGAAAATATGCTACCAACCCTGCCCTGATTATGACAAAGTACTAGTAACTACAATATTACAATTCACAAAGATTCTGACAAAAATTGAATCAGGGGCATTGAAGTTGTCGTAACATGATATTGATTTGCCACAATCTCTTATAGAAAAATCTAAATATTTGAAATATGTCAATAAATTTATTACAAATATTTATACACATAAATCTTTTTGACTAAAATACACTTATCAATATTTGACTTTTTGGGACTACTAATATGAAAGAAATTAGATCTATAATTGCATGAAATTTACAAACTGTCACAATACAGTCAAGAAAATATAAAATGTCCCTGATTTGAAATTATACTTTTCTTTACAATAACATGACAAAAACGCAACCACAGAAATATGAAATGAAAACTGCTTTGTTTAGCCTTTAATACAAAGAATACAAAGGTAACTTTATTTTAAAATAATCACAGTGAAAATATATACTCACAATAGCATAATTAAGTATATAGTAAAACCTGTTGAACAAAGTAAAAGTCTGTTGATTATAATTCTTTTTAAACGGAAAAAATAGCATCTGAGATGCAGCATTAATTATCAAACTAAAATTTAGGAAGCTGTAAAATTAAAGTATAGCTTTCAATGGAGACAGCAGAATTAGGTAAAAGTACAAATATCACTTGCAGCAATCCATACATCTTTGTGATAGGATTAATATGACAGTTGAAAACATTCTGGCAGAGCTAAGGTCAATGGTCAGACCAAGGTCACAATAGGACATTTCACATCTTCACGTCCAACCAATGTCCCTACCAATTATCAAATTCCTACACCTTACAGTTACTGAAATATAGCTCAGACAAGAATCTTAAAGGTTAAGGTCATCGCAGTAAGGTCAAAGGTCAATTATAAAGACCGGAAGTGCGCAGTGAACGAAAATCCGTCTGTGCGCATAGAATTAGCACGGAGTAAAACCTCCAATAACAGCCCGCTTAGAAATGGAAGTGTTGTTTCGATTGCTTGATTGTGTGTCGGTAGTAAGAAATTGTCTGCTTTTACGAGAGCGATCATGCATTCAAAACAATATGGCGGCGTCCTTGTTCGTTTCACCTCATCAAAATAAAGGCACGTTTCTTGAAACCAGATAGGCCGGTCTTTATAATAGTAATAAATACCTCATGCTCGGGCGTTTGTTACAGGATATACGCCCGGCAAAAATTCTTTAATAATGCCCTCGCGCCTAACGGCGCTCTGGCATTATTTGGCATTTTTGCCAGGCGTATACCCTGTAACAAACGCCCTCACACTCAGTATTTATTACTACAATCAAGCCATACATACCTAACCAATGTCCCTACTAAGTACCCACCCTTACATCTTATAGTAACAAGATATAGTCAATACAAGAATTTAAAGGTCTAGATTACTATGGCAAGGTTCAAAGGTCAAATTAAGGAAACTCCATCATGTTGCACATTTACACACCCAACAAAGCATCAACTTCCTACACCTTTCAGCTCATTTTTAAATGTACCCTACTGACATACCAGACCCCTTTTCAGGGCAATGAGAAAAAGCTCATGAACCAAATTTCAAATACACATTGAGGAGTCCCTTCCAATCCTTGATTTGTGAGAAATTCCATTCACATTTTCCAATATTTTACACTACATTAGGCCTATAAAGTTAAAACTCCAATGAAGCAAATTTGGTATATATTTTAATAACATTGACTAACTTTTAAAGGGGGGCTACCCAATCTGAGGCAAATTTTATGTCTTCTTGTTAAGTTAATACATAATACATTTAAATCTGTAGAAGACTTTTCAAAGTGAAACCTTAGATTTAACTGAGTCATCTCAACACCTGGAAAATTATCAAAGCATTCCACTTATACTTTCAGTAAATATTCACAAATAATTGATGTCTGTTTGACTTAAACTAAGATTTAATGCTTTAATGTAACTCAATTTTTAGATCGCAGTTCAATTTTTAGTTTCAACTTAAAATTTTTCTCACTGTTAGTATATTTCATTAACCAGTCCTTTATCCAGAGACATATATTTATGTTTTAATCTGTTCTACAATATTACTGTAGCAATTTAAATCATTGTAAAATAGATCTATCCTACAATAAACTATTTCTTTAAAGTTTAATTACAATATTTGCATATATATCATTAACCCTTCTTTTTATCAAACCAAAGAACCCAACTTTATGTTTGGAATTGTTCTGACAATTACAGACACTGGTTTGTGTTGCCCATAAGCATGAGTTATGATGGAGTAACCAGGTTATGGCGAAGTTGTTCTTGTTCAGCAGCAGTAAAACCAATAACCTCAAGGTAGTTGCAGACTGAACCATACCTGAAAAGAAGGCAAGATTATGAATTTTAAAAGAGTGTTAGAAATGCAAAAAAGAATGGTGTCCATCAATTTAAGATCTCAGAAATATTTAAAATTATAAAGTAACCTTCCATTGTAGAAAAAGAGATGTACCTCAAATCAGATAAGAGATATTTAATTCAGAAGTCCATACAGTGTCAAGTAGTATTTAAAATGCTTACAAAGCTTGTACCAATATCCTATCCATGATATTGATAATAATTTGAACCTAGATGCTTTCAAGTATATTAACACCAAGGTTGCACATTTCTATGCTTTTCCCCAGGAGCTTCATAAGTCAGGTTTTGTATTTGCCACAACATGGAAAGCATTTTTACCTGATAAACACATTTTTTTAAATGTTTGAAAAACCTGCCATGACGTCTCACAAGCTAGCTGCTCCAGAGCGGGGATGAAAGCAACGAAGGGTGGCTCATTTTTAAACCTGCACTACCAAGATATAGGGTCTCTTTTCAGAGTCAGAAGGACACACTTGCAGACTGAAATTGATTTAAGAATTGTTGGAAAAGTAATAAACTATATAAACCATAATTTTTCACTCAAAAAATCTCCATAAAATAGTGAAATGGAGGACAATAAACACAAGTGCTCTGTAGTTAAGCAGAGTGGCTAAAGCTCTATAATTATGATATATGGTAGCATTACACTGATAGAAGTATTCAATGGTTAACACTATATAACTGATGCCAGTCTGATGGTAAGTATAAATGAGTGTGCCATTTGTAAATGGCCATGCTACAAAAGAGAGGAAAACCAACCATAATTTACCCAAATTAGGACTTAAGAGATTATCAATGATGATTCTCAAAAACCCAGTTCCACTTTCTCCAGTGATCTTGTACCCAGTTCACACCATACAGTTACTTCTGTATCTATATGATTCGCACTTCAGAGCCTCATCCTTCTGAAAAAAGACCTCCTGTCTGGCTACTGCATGCTGAAGCATGAACTTTTCAGTATATCAATCTCACATTGCCCACCCTGTCAACCCTCCAGTGTGAAGATATTAATACAGCTTGTAGGAGTTTTTTTAAACATTTAAAAATAGCCAGCCTCAGCAGGCAAGAACCCTGGCACACAGGTAGAGCTAAATGGGCAACAACATTGGAATTTGGGAAAATCTAAGGATTAACTTCAGTTGTAAGAATTATACTTTTATGAAGTTGAAGAAGGGGGAAACTTACACATTTTATTCATTCTTAATGTGAGGACTTCCTTTAACAACAGGACGCCATCTTTTACTTTGGAAGCCTATTATGAAGCAACAGTTTCTCTAGAGATATTGATACCCATATATTATTAACAAGACCACTGCTATTATGGTTATCTTCCATGGAAAATTAAGGAAAAATGGTAGTGTGACCTTGAAATAGAGTGTCAAGCCCAAGGACCAATATATAAGAGATATATGCCCATTTGAGTATGATGGCTCTATTTAACCTTGAAGCAGGGGTCAAAGGTTAAATGTGACACTTGCAATAGATTCATAGGCCATGATTTTTTATAAGTTGTTTTCTCATTCCAAACTTTCCTGACTACTTTGCCTGCGGGAGATAAATATACAACTATACTAAGATCAGTTTAATAGCGCCCCTTTTTTAATTAAGAAGTTTAAGACTGAAAAATATTTAAAGCATTGCCATTGCAACAGCTGTTTCCAGATACCCCCCAAAACCTTTTGAGCTCTAGATCCTCTTGGGGATAACATATCCTGAAATTCGGCGAAAATCCATGCACAGGTTTAGGCTGTGGAATACCCACAAAGTTTAAGACCCAAAAATATTGGTAGTGTTGCCATGGCAACAGTTGTTGATGGATACCCAGTGTTGCCATGGCAACAGTTGTTGATGGATACCCTAAAAAAGCTCTAGATCATCTTTGGGTAAACATATCCTGAAAATTTGGTGAAAATCCATGCATGTGTTTTGGCCATGGAATGCCCACAAACTTCATGTCTGCCGCAACTGCCACCAGTGCACAGACGGCGCATGGGATGACTATAACCCCAGCCTTTTATGGGCTGGGATTGAAAACAAGAGGAGAGTGCCCGTGAACGGGCACTGTGTCAGCTGACTGAATGTTTTTGATTTGTGATGGTGATAATGAGAGGAAAGCATAATTATCAGGGAAAGGGCTGTACAGAAATACAGTAAATGGCAACTGAACAGCATGTTCGAAAGATATTCCGAAGCTGACAGAAGAAAAGGACAAAAAAGTTGTGCCCTGCAAATGGTATTATGAAATAAAGTAACAAGGTAATTGTTTAAGTGTAAAAAGTAGGTTAAAAATATTTAAAGAAATACTATAAATGCAATATCCTCGTTCGACCATGAAGAAGGGATCCAAAGGTCAAATCTGACCATACCAAAAGATTCCCAGCCAAAGAATTTAGGATGGTTTACCATCACAAACCTGTCGGACCAATAATAAGTGAGTCATAGGCACTTTTTAAGTTTGGCTATCCTTGTTTGACCTTGACGGAGGGGTCTAAGGTCAAATCCGACCACACAAAAAAATTCCCAGCCCATGATTTCCTGTAGCTTGTTTACCATCCCAAACTTGTAGGACCAATAATAAGTGAGTTATAAGCAATTGTAAGTTTGGCTATCCTCAATTGACCTTGAAGGAGGGGTCCCAGGTCAAATCTGACCACACCAAAAGAATCCCAGCCCATGATTTCCTATATGTTGGTTTACCATCCCAAACCTCCAAGCCCAATAATATGCGAGTTATAAGCACTTTAAGTTTGGCTATCTTCGTTTGACCTGGAAGGAGGGGTCTAAGGTGAAATCCGACCACACCAAAGAATTCCCAGCCCATGATTTTCTATAGGTTGGTTTTCCATTCCAAACCTCTAGGACCAATAATAAGCGAGTTATAAGCACTTTTATGTTTGGCTATCCTCATTTGACCTTGAAGGAGGGTTCCAAGGTCAAATCGGACCATATTAACAGATTCCCAGCCCATGATTTCCTACAGGTTGGGTACAATGATTTACTCAACAGTGAGAACCTGAAAGAAGCTTTGCTCAGCTATGCCATGACATAGAGGTCTGCAATTTCACTATGTTATAGCTGACCAAAACGTCTGTGAATAACATATTTAACAAAATACTCTAAATGTAATAGTTTTCAAGTTACAACTGATTTACTCAACAGTGAGAACCTCAAAGGAACTATTACTCAGCTATGCAATGAGCTACATGTCTGAATTTTTGCTCTGTTATAGCTGACCTAAAAGTAGGTGAACAACATATTTAAGCAAAATACTGTAAATGCAATAGTTTTCAAGTTACAACTGATTTACTCAATAGTGAGAACCTGAAAATAGCTATTGCTACGCTATGCCATGAGCTATAGGTCTGTAATTTCACTATGTTATAGCTAACCCAAAAGTAGGTGAACAATATATTTTAACAAAATACTCCAAATGCAATATTTTTCAAGTTATAGCCGATTTACTCAACAGTCAGTGCCCGAGAATAGCTATTGCTCAGTTGTGCCATGAGCTACAGGTCTGTAATTTCACTATGTTATAGCTGACCCAAAAGTAGCTGAATAACATATTTGCACAAATTTCTGTAAAGGCAATAGTTTTCCAATTACAACTGATTTACTCAACAGTGAGAACTTCAAAGTAGCTATTACTCAGCTATCCAATGAGCCACAGGTCTGGAACTTCACTATGTTATAGCTGACCCCAAAATAGGTGAATAACATATTGCAACAAAATACTCTAAATGCAATAGTTTGCAAGTTATAAGTGATTTACTCAATAGTGATGACCTAAAAGTAGCTATTACTCAGCTATGCCATGAGCTACAGGTCTGAAATTTTACTATGTTATAGCTGACCCAAAAGTAGCTGAATAACATATTTATACTAAATTCTCTAAATGCAATAGTTTTCAAATTATAAGTGATTTACTCAACACTGAGAACTTCAAAGTAGCTATTACTCAGCTATGCAATGAGTCACAGGTCTGGAACTTCACTATGTTATAGCTGACCCCAAAATAGGTGAATAACATATTGAAACAAAATACTCTAAATGCAATAATTTCCAAGTTATAAGCAATTTACTCAACAGTGATAACCTCAAAGTAGCTATTACTCAGCTATGCCATGAGCTACAGGTCTGAAATTTTACTATGTTATAGCTGACCCAAAAGTAGGTGAACAACATATTTAAGCAAAATACTGTACATGCAATAGTTTTCAAGTTACAACTGATTTACTCAATAGTGATGACCTAAAAGTAGCTATTACTCAGCTATGCCATGAGCTACAGGTCTGAAATTTTACTATGTTATAGCTGACCCAAAAGTAGCTGAATAACATATTTATACTAAATTCTCTAAATGCAATAGTTTTGCAATTACAACTGATTTACTCAATAGTGAGAACATCAAAGTAGTTATTACTCAGCTATGCAATGAGCTACAGGTCTGAAATTTCACTATGTTATAGCTGACTCAAAAGTAGGTGAACAACATATTTAAGCAAAATACTGTACATGCAATAGTTTTCAAGTTACAACTGATTTACTCAATACTGATGACCTAAAAGTAGCTATTACTCAGCTATGCCATGAGCTACAGGTCTGAAATTTTACTATGTTATAGCTGACCCAAAAGTAGCTGAATAACATATTTATACTAAATTCTCTAAATGTAATAGTTTTGCAATTACAACTGATTTACTCAATAGTGAGAACCTCAAAGTAGTTATTACTCAGCTATGCAATGAGCTACAGGTCTGAAATTTCACTATGTTATAGCTGACCCAAAAGTAGGTGAATAACATATTCAAGCAAAATACTGTAAATGCAATAGTTTTGAAGTTACAACTGATTTACTCAATAGTGATGACCTAAAAGTAGCTATTACTCAGCTATGCCATGAGCTACAGGTCTGAAATTTTACTATGTTATAGCTGACCCAAAAGTAGCTGAATAACATATTTATACGAAATTCTCTAAATGCAATAGTTTTCCAATTACAACTGATTTACTCAATAGTGAGAACTTTAAAGTAGCTATCACTCAGCTATGCAATGAGCCACAGATCTGAAACTTCACTATGTTATAGCTGATCCCAAAATAGGTGAATAATATATTGCAACAAAATACTCTAAATGCAATAGTTTCCAAGTTATAAGCGATTTACTCAACAGTGATAACCTAAAAGTAGCTATTACTCAGCTATGCCATGAGCTACAGGTCTGAAATTTTACTATGTTATAGCTGACCCAAAAGTAGCTGAATAACATATTTATATGAAATTCTCTAAATGCAATAGTTTTGAAGTTATAAGCGATTTACTCAATAGTGATAACCTAAAAGTAGCTATTACTCAGCTATGCCATGAGCTACAGGTCTAAAATTTTACTATGTTATAGCTGACCCAAAAGTAGCTGAATAACATATTTATACGAAATTCTGTAAATGCAATAGTTTTTCAGTTACAAGTGATTCTACTCATGATGGAAGTTACTGAAAAGCCCAAAAGTAGCTATTACTCACTTAGCTATTGAGACAGGCACCCAACTTACTCACCATATTGTAGCTATGAAAAAAGTAGCTGAATAACATATTTTAACAAAATGCTCTAAATGCAACACTTTTCAAGTTATAAATGATTTTGTGCATGATTTCATGAATTTTAATGCATTAAAAATTATTAAAAAAATTTATTAAAAAAAAAGGAAGACAGATCCAGGTCTCATACTCACACAAGAGAATCTACCTGTGGCCTAGTACATATATGCAAGATATGATAGAAATCCCTGCAATAGTCACTGAGAAAATTGTGATTAAGTGTTGAAATTTTCACACTTTTGGTGGGGGTACCCCCCTTGTAATGTCTCTAGCAAACAGACGAACAGACAGATTTGCATGCCTTGAACAATTTTTCATCCTCGATAGATAAGGTATCTTTTAAAAAAAACAGCACGTCTCTAGGCCTTGTAGTTTTGGAGGAGAAGTTGTTCACGCGTACGCGTACGCATACGCGTACGCCCACGCCGCAGAGTGACGACATAATGTCAGCTGACTGACAAGTCAGCTGACATAAAAATAGCATCAGAGATGCCCGTACCCCACAGCCTAGGGAAATATTTTCAACACCATGGGATATAGAAGTACCAGTACAAAGTTCAGGATACTTTCAGAGCACTGTCAGTTATATAAAGTTCTAAACAATGCTTAAATGGAGAAAATAATGTTTAAAAGAAAGATAATGCATATAAAGATGAAGTATTAAAACAAGATAATTCAATAACAAGATGACAGCATTAATCAGTAAACTAAAATTCAACACTCTTTATCTACATCTGCATGGCCGAATTATGGTTTAGATGTTCTGAATATTACCATGCATACAGAAGTGGTAATAAATTTAATGAATGCTTATATGTGGCGTTGGAGCAAAATCTGTGGCTCACTTGATAAAATTCTATCTCTTACAATGGGAAGTTATGAAAGTAAAATTCTTAATAAATTCTAATATGAATTAAGAGTGCTTAATCTGCATCAAAAGACAGACCCAAAGGTGCAACAAGATTGTAAAGGTCAAGGTCACTACGACAAGGTCAAAGGTCAAATTAAGGTCACACCATGATAATACACACCTATAGCCCCTAACCAATGTCCCTACCAAGTATCAACTTCCTACACCTTACGGTTTCCGAGATATAGACCAGACAAGATTTTATAGGTCAAGGTCACTATGGCAAGGTCAAATCAAGGTCAGACCATGATGCTGCACACCTACACCCCCTAACCAATGTCCCTATCAAGTATCCACTTCCTACACCTTATGGTTTCTGAGATACAGCCCGGACAAGATTTTATAGGTCAAGGTCACTAAGGCAAGGTCAAAGGTCAAATCAAGGTCACACCATGACGTTGCATCCCTACACCCCCTAACCAATGTCCCTACCAAATATCAACTTCCTACACCTTACGGTTTCCGAGATATAGCCCAGACAAGATTTTATAGGTCAAGGTCACTACGGCCAGGTCAAAGGTCAAATCAAGGTAACACCAAGATGTAGCACACCTACACCCCCTAAACAATATCCCTACCAAGTATCAACTTCCTACACCTTACAGTTTCTGAGATATAGCCCAGACAAGATTTTATAGGTCAAGGTCACTATGGCAAGGTCAAATCAAGGTCAGACCATGACGTTGCACACCTACACCCCCTAACAAATGTCCCTACCACATATCAACTTCCTACACCTTACAGTTTTCGAGATATAGCCCGGACAAGATTTTATAGGTCAAGGTCACTATGGCCAGGTCAAAGGTCAAATCAAGGTCACATCATGACATTGCACACCTACACCCCCTAACCAATATCCTTACCAAGTATCAACTTCCTACACCTTACAATTTCCGAGATATAGCCCGGACAAGATTTTATATGTCAAGGTCACTACGGCAAGGTCAAAGGTCAAATCAAGGTCACACCATGATGTTACCCACTAACCAATATCCCTACCAAGTATCAACTTCCTAAACCTTATGGTTTCCGAGATATAGCCCAGACAAGATTTTATAGGTCAGGGTCACTACGGCAAGGTCAAAGGTCAAATCAAGGTCACACCATGACGCTGCACACCTACACCCCCTAACCAATATCCCTACCAAGTATCAACTTCCTACACCTTACAGTTTCCGATATATAGGCCGGACAAGATTTTATAGGTCAAGGTCACTATGGCAAGGTCAAAGGTCAAATCAAGGTCACACCATGACGATGCACAACTACACCCCCTAACCAATGTCCCTACTAAGTATCAACTTCCTACACCTTACGGTTTCTGAGATACAGCCCAGACAAACTTTTTCCCGCCGCCCGCCCGCCCGCCAGGACGCCCGCCCGCCCATCCGGACACCATGGGTGAAAACAATACCCCGCACAAAAAAAAGCAGTAAACACAAGATGCAAATTTTTGTTACATGTAGCATCAAATGTCTCCTACCCAATAAGAATTCATTGCAAACGAATCGTGCTGAAGATGTCCCAAATTTGCAAAATTGAATTCGACCTTACAACAAAAAAGTACAGAAGCCTGTTTATTTGTAGCTCACGACCCCAGCCTGAAATATGTGTGATCTAGGTAATAAGTCCTGGCCATTTATAACTTGGGATGCTGCTGTGACTGATCCTGTTGAAATTGGGCAGGAAAAATGACAAACCGTGTGATTTGTCCATTGTAAGTGTTGCTGTAACTGTTTATTTTTGGCTTAGATTTGAGATTTAAAAAATAGGCCAAGGCCTGCTGCTTACTGGCGACCCGCATGTTGTGGTTGTGCCACCCAAATACTTTTTTCATACTTGTGTAAATTTTACTACCCCTAGGGTACAAACTTCACTGGAAACTGCTTTATGTCTTACGGTTTCCCAGATATTTAGAATGATTTATTTTCCACAGAAATCCAAGATGGCTGCCAAAAGTTGTAACTAGAAATAGGACACCCTGTTGATAGTAGCTGTGACATATGAATAGAAACAGGATAGTATAGAACACACATTATCATGTGTAATGTCCACCCCATGAACCTTTTGCCAAAATTGTACAGCAGTCTTACAAGATCCTGTTTCATTTGTAAACTAGACCAAGGACGCTTCTGTGGCCAGATACAAAATGTATTCACCAGCAAAGGCAAAAGTAGCTATTACTCGGCTATGCCACGAGCTGGAGGTCTGAAATTTTATTATGTTATAGCTGACCCAAAAGTAGGTGAATAACAGATTTGCACCAAATTCTCTAAATGCAATAGTTTTCAAGTTACAAGTGATTTTACTCATGATGGAAGTTAGTGAAAAGTCCAACAGTAGGTATTACTCACTTAGCTATTGAGATAGACACCCAAGTTACTGACCATGTTGTTGCTATGGAAAAAGTAGATGAATAACATATTTTAACAAAATGCTGTAAATGCAATACTTTTCTAGTTAACGCTCGACAATAGGAGAGGGTTATTGTGATCAGTTTGTTTCTGTCTGTTTGTCTGTGCACCGTTTCACCCTTATAACTCAAATAGAAATAGGACGGTTGGGTCGAAAATTTTGACGGTTAATCTTGCACGGTTAAGGAGATAAGGAAATTTTTGTTTTTCCATTTTTTTTTCATTTCTTACATACCCTGTGGGTCGAAAATTTCGACGAAATCGCTCTATCTCGCACGGTTTAGGAGATAGAAGCAATTTTGTGTTTTGCCATTTTAGGCAAAAATTCGAAAATTCAAAATGGCCGCCATTTTTGGGGAGGGGAAAAGTTTTTTTTAAATTGCCAAGAGTACATTCCTTAGATACCCTGTGGGTCGAAAATTTCGACGAAATCGCTCTATCTCGCACGGTTAAGGACATAGAAGCAATTTTGTGTTTTTCCATTTTAGGCAAAAATTCGAAAATTCAAAATGGCCGCCATTTTTGGGGAGGGGAAAATTTTTTGAAAATTGCCAAGAGTACATTCCTTAGATACCCTGTGGGTTGAAAATTTCGACGAAATCGCTCTATCTCGCACGGTTAAGGAGATAGAAGCAATTTTGTGTTTTTCCATTTTTGGCAAAAATTCGAAAATTCAAAATGGCCGCCATTTTTGGGAAGGGGAAATTTTTTTGAAAATTGGCAAGACTACATTCCTTAGATAAACTGTGGGTCGAAAATTTTGACGAAATCGCTCTATCTCGCACGGTTAAGGAGATAGAAGCAATTTTGTGTTTTGCCATTTTTGGCAAAAATTCAAAAAGGCCGCCATTTTTGGGGAGGGGAAAATTTTTTTGAAAATTGCAAGAGTACATTCCTTAGATACTCTGTGGGTCGAATATTCTGACGAAATCGCTCTATCTCGCACGGTTTAGGAGATAGAAGCAATTTTGTCTTTTTCCATTTTTGGCAAAAATTCGAAAGTTCAAAATGGCCGCCATTTTTGGGGAGGGGAAAATTTTTTGAAAATTGCCAAGAGTACATTCCTTAGATACCTTCTGGGTCGAAAATTTCGACAAAATCGCTCTATCTCGCACAGTTAAGGAGATAGAAGGAATTTTGTGTTTTTCCATTTTTGGCGAAAATTCAAAATGGCCGCCATTTTTGGAAAGGGGAAAATTTTTTGAAAATTGGCAAGAGTACATTTCTTAGATACCCGGTGGGTCGAAAATTTCGACGAAATCGCTCTATCTTGCACGGTTAAGGAGATAGAAGGAATTTTGTGTTTTGCCGTTTTGGGCAAAAATTCGAAAATTCAAAATGGCCGCCATTTTTGGAGAGGGGAAAATTTTTTGAAAATTGCCAAAAGTACATTTCTTAGATACCCTGTGGGTCAAAAATTTCGACGAAATCGCTCTATCTGGCACGGTTAAGGAGATAGAAGCAATTTTGTGTTTTTCCATTTTAGGCAAAAATTCAAAATGGCCGCCATTTTTGAGGAGGGGAAAATTTTTTCAAAATTGGCAAGAGTACACTTCTTATATACCCTGTGGGTCGAAAATTTCGACGAAATTGCTCTATCTCGCACGGTTAAGGAGATAGAAGCAATTTTGTGTTTTTCCATTTTAGGCAAAAATTCAAAATGGCCGCCATTTTTGAGGAGGGGAAAATTTTTTCAAAATTGGCAAGAGTACACTTGTTACATACCCTGTGGGTCGAAAATTTCGACGAAATTGCTCTATCTCGCACGGTTAAGGAGATAGAAGCAATTTTGTGTTTTGCCATTTTTGGCAAAAATTCAAAATGGCCGCCACTTTTGGGGAGGGGAAAATTTTTTGAAAATTGGCAAGAATACATTCCTAAGATACCCTGTGGATCGAAAATTTCGACGAAATCGCTCTATCTCGCACGGTTAAGGAGATAGAAGCAATTTTGCATTTTTCCATTTTTGGCAAAAATTCGAAAATTCAAAATGGCCGCCATTTTTGGGGAGGGGAAAATTTTTTGAAAATTGCCAAGAGTACAATCCTGTGATACCCTGTGGGTCGAAAATTTTGACGAAATCGCTCTATCTCGCACGGTTAAGGAGATACAAGCAATTTTGTGTTTTTCCATTTTTGGCAAAAAATCGAAAATTCAAAATGGCCGCCATTTTTGGGGAGGGGAAAATTTTTTGAAAATTCCAAAGAGTGCGCTCCTTAGAAACCCCCGGGGTCGAAAATTTCGACGAAATCTCTCTATCTCGCACCGTTTCTGAGATAAACATGTTTTTGTTTTTTCAGCGTTAAGAAAAATCGAGACATTTAGTAAATTATTAATAAGTCGGCCATTTTGTATTGGATCACTTCAAAAAGTTATTGATTTCAAGACATGTATATAACGAACCTACTTGCAAAATTTCATGTGAATAGGTGAAGCACTTTTTAAGTTATCATCCAGACAAGCACACCCTTTTGAAAAACATGTTTTTGGTCATGTGACCTTCTCTGATTGGTTGAAAAACATGCAATGAGGAAAAATGATAGTCCTCTACCCAAGGAAGCTCCATACCAAATTTCAAAGAAATCGGTGCAGTAGTTTCTGAGGAGAAGAGGCTGGAAAAAATTGTTGACGACAACAACAACGAAGACGACGCCAGACCATGCCATTAGCTTACGGCCGTTGGCCAGTAAGCTAAAAATACATCTCAACAAGGATCAACATCTGACATGAAAAACTTATTTAGTTGCGTTTTGAAAGTTATACATCAATTTCTGTCTCTGGGAAATGGACAAAAACTGCATAAAAGGATATTTTATCTGATTTTTTTTTTACTCTCAGTAAATGTACATACCTTTGTTCAATGTATTCCATAACCTCCATCATTGTTTCCTTTTTTGCGGTTGTAAATGTGGCTGACATGTGAAACTTGTCAACAATTTCACGATGTACTCTATCTTTCATGGGTACCAACTCTTCCTGCACAATGAGATACATTTATTTATTCATTAGCTTTAAAACTGATGTTATCCAAGGTAAATGGATTAAAAAGATGAAAAACTAGGGACATACAGATTTAAACAGAAAATGGTCTTAGTTCAGCAAAAAGGAAGCAACCAGCTCTAGTGAGCTAAAGGTTTATAAAAATTTTTAAAAAATCATATTAGATTTCACATGTATTTATCCTCTGTCAAAGTACTGTATTTAAATGATTGGCTGCACACTGTCAATAGTAAGCCCAAATAGTTGCAATATTTTCTGTGTTTTTCACATGTTACTAAAAAGATGAAATATTATAAAATCTCATGATTAGAAAACATTACAGAAATTTTGACCATGACACAAGGAACAGATTATTCAATTTTGTTGATGATCAGAATCACCATCTGGATCGAGGAATTTTTTGAAAGGTAATACTGTGAGACAGGGCAATTTTCAGAATACATATGCCTCCATAATAAATCCTCAGATTCCTTGGCAAAAAAAAAACACAGGACACGCCCATAATAGTGTCTGTAATATGTCTAGGCTTGATCTGGATCCTAGGGAAATTCCAGATACTATGATCCAGAACAAGAAAGATGGGAGAGAATAAGCTGTCTAGTGGAGGTCCGCGCTCTTTAAGTATTTCGCAAGCTTATTATCTATTTCTGAAAAAAATATATAGAGTTTGAAGCATTTTTATTAAGCTTTCTGCCACCTATGTTCCATGTAGAATCAGTACAATATTTTCTCCGGTCTTGTAAAATTATAGTCACACTATTAACAATGTTTAACACAAGCTACTTTAATACATGGGGTGTAAATAGTTGGTAATGCCCAGGCCACACAGTGGAGAGGGTGCTATGATCATCTTGGCAAATATAGAAGAATACAGGAGATTTCAAATTCGCCGGAATTCGCTGAAAAAATGTAGGACAGTGTGTGGTCGGGTGATAAGAAGATCTTCATACTTCTATGAAGTTCTACAACATTCTTCAACTGTCCTGAGATTAAACCATGACAAAGCAATATTATGCTGAGAATACCTCTGAACTGGTGAAGATATCTGCTGATATTTCGACAATTTACCACCAATTAGCTACAGATAAGAGAGAATGTATGCAATCTGTGAAAAATCTTCTACAACAAAGGAAGAATCAGTTGAGAACATGAAAGAATTTCCTGCAACTTTACTAAATTACTACATCAAGAAACTAACACCCACTGGTTGTCATTTGGCCTATGGCAGAACTACGACATAAAATAATTTTGAACACCAGGTTCTTGTTGCCATGAAGTGGTGTATAAGGAAGAGGACTGAAGACAAACGAAGAACTAGAGGAATGCTTTTGCTAACAAAAGCGAAGCATCCCTGAAAGTTTAAAATGCTTTGTGGTTTTAATAAGCATGCTGTAATGCTAAGAATGCACAAAGCTGTGCCGTATGCTTTCCCAATACCTCTTAATACATTCTGAAGCTATAAAAGCAACGATAAAGGAGATATAAGGCACAAACTCCAAAGCAGCTATTTATGACCCCAGTTTGGCCCATAAGGGAGGGTCGGGGGGTAAAACTGACCGGCTATTTAGACTCTCCACATATGCTTTCCCAATACCTCTTAATACATTCTGAAGGTATAAAAGCAACAATAAAGGAGATATAAGGCAAAACTCCAAAGCAACTATTTTATGACCCCAGTTTGACCCATAAGGGGGGGGGGGGGTCGGGGGATAAAACTGACTGACTATTTAGATTCTCCACATATGCTTTCCTAATACCTCTTAATACATTCTGAAGCTATAAAAGCAACGATAAAGGAGATATAAGGCAAAAACTTCAAAGCAGCTATTTATGACCCCAGTTTGACCCATAAGGGGGGGTCGGGGGGTAAAACTGACCGGCTATTTAGATACTCCACATATGCTTTCCCAATACCTTTTAATGCATTCTGAAGGTATAAAAGCAACAATAAAGGAGATATAAGGCAAAAACTCAAAATCAGCTATTTTATGACCCCAGTTTGACCCATAAGGGGGGCCGGGGGTAAAACTGACCGGCTATTTAGACTCTCCACATATGCTTTCCCAATACCTCTTAATACATTCTGAAGGTATAAAAGCAACAATAAAGGAGATATAAGGCAAAACTCCAAAGCAACTACTTTATGACCCCAGTTTGACCCATAAGGGGGGTCGGGGGGTAAAACTGACCAGCTATTTAGACTCTCCACATATGCTTTCCCAATACCTCTTAATACATTCTGAAGCTATAAAAGCAACAATAAAGGAGGTATAAGGCAAAAACTTAAAATCAGCTATTTTATGACCCCAGTTTGACCCATAAGGGGGGGGGGGGGCGTGGGGTAAAACTGACCGGCTATTTAGACTCTCCACATATGGTTTCCTATTACCTCCCAGTACATTTTATGGCTCTAAATGCAATACTTAAGAAGATAATAGGGGGGTTGACCTAAATTTAAGGCTTTCAGATTGGAAGGTGTCAGAAAATCACTCATAAATGAGACATTTTTCAAGGGATTGCTCCAAAAATCTAATCAGCTCGCGTTTTCGATAGTATGAACAGGTGTGTCAAATTATAAAGCTGTGTAGCAAGTAGTTTTTCCTGAACTGCGATGACAGGGGGGGGGGGGGGGGGGGGGGAGTGTGTGTACTTCCAAAAAAATTGTTTTTGATCATGTGACCTTCATAAAGATCAAAGGTCAAATTTAAGCATGCAGAAAAATTTTCTCACGCCTAAGGTATATAACTGCCAACTGTTTCTGTTTGAAACCTTCTAATAATGAGGGAGATATTCAAGGGAGACCATAATGCGGCGGCGGCGAGGAAACTGAGGCGAAAACAAATAAGCGCCCTTTCAGGGACGCTTAATTATGAGGAACCCACCTAGAACACCGAAGAATTTGATATTTGCAGATATGTGGCATTGAAATTCGTCACTGTGTGACCTGGGCATAATGTTTAACACTGAAGCAGTTGTTTTCATGTGAATATATATGTCATGACAGAACTTAAAATTTCACAGAATTTTGAATTCTTTCGACAGAACTTAAAATTATAAGTTTTGTTGACAGGATTTTGAATTCTATCGACATAATTAAAAATTCTGTCAAAATATCTTGAAAGCATTCTGTTGACAGAACTTAAAATCCTGATAAAAGATTGATTCTCTATATTTTGTTTAACATTTTTTAAGTGAATGAGTATTTTACATTTTAAAGGGGGCTTAGTACTTGTGCTAAATTAAAAGTAATCAACAAGACAGATATTAAATAGATCCTTTACAGGTATTCACTTTCATTTATAATAGTACATTAATATGCGCACTAACTTTTCAATACATGTTTTTTAAAATTTCCCCCATGAGTAGTTGATCTCTCTGTGATCTGGTGTACCTAGATTTCCACTCCAGCAAATAAACTTTCTTTATTGTTGTAGATTTCTTGCGTAGGGTTTTTGGTATGTGCCTGAGTAGCTTTTTGTCATTGGATCAAATTAATTAAAAGTTAATTTCCTGCCAAGAGACCTATGACCAAATCAAGACAGTTTGGGGTACACCAAAGGGACATAACTGAATGTGTTTAATGTTGCATATCACCAATAAAGTTTAAAATGAATATATTATACTTTAGTTCTCAGATTACAGCTATATAAACATGATTTTAAGGCCTGTCGACAAGATTTTAAATTCTGTCAACAGATCTTAAAATCCCTCCAAACCAATGAAATCCAAGTATTTTAAGTTTTCCTGACAGAACTTAGAATTTTTAAAAATTCTATTCTCAAGTATATACAGATCAGACTGGAATACATGATTAATATTACTATTAAATGTAAATAACAAGACTAATTGTGTTGACAACTAGATTGGGCCAACTCGGCGCCAACATATCCCCAGACAGGTCATCACTCACGCCACAGGTTTTGATCGTGAATTTTTTAAAACATAATTACCCATTATTATATGAACTTCAGCACATCAATCTACTCTGTTTATATCTTCCCAAGGAAGATGGTGTATCCCCAGACGCCGAATACATAACTCAAATTATATTTTCAATCTTCCTGCAATGATAACTCTAAACCTATTTTCAAAGTATTTAAATGATTGATGATTGAATGTCCATTCTAAAATAATAATCCCAAAAGAGCATATCTGTTTCTATATTTGTTGACAAATAAAATATTATTTTTAACTCAACTCATCATACTTTTCAATCTTCCTTCAAAGTATTTAAATGATTGATGATTCAATGTCCATTCTAAAATTCATAATCCCAAAAGCGCATATCTGTTTCTATATTTGTTCACAAATAAAATATTATTTTAAAAAAAATTATTTATATTATTATTTTATTATATTATTTTTAGAATTTGCAAATTGTTTTCAGTTATTCATTTCCTTTATACCTATATATGTGGTCCATATATATGCAACCTAAATATGTGACACAATATCACTTCTGACTCCCCTTTGTGTTATATGTAATGAAGCCCACCACCTCCCACCCCCACCCCTCTCCCCTTCTCCAAACCTCTCTCACTATTACACAAGATCTGCAACCCCATTGAGTTCTTTGTTTCTCATCTGATATCATTAAATACCTTTGTTTATTTAGTGTCACTCAATATAGCTGGAGGTCCCAGAGGTGGGTGGGGGGAATCCGGGTGGGGGATGTGGGTTGGGACTACAAAGAGATGGAGTGCTACAGCATAAATGGTAAACAAACAATCTATATAAAAGGGGTACTCAAATACAAAAAGAATTGAGAATTTTAAGTATGTAATTATCAACTGAAATGAGTTCATAACTGTAGGAGCTGTGCCAAAATTAACTGAGGCAAGTTGAATAAAACTGGGCTAGTTGAGGGTTAAAAATCCCCTAGTTTTACTACATAAGGATATAATTTCATTAATATTGGGACTTAAAGCTCACTTAAAGTGTCCATTTTGTCTACTTCAATATGTTTAACCAGTTTCATTTTAAAAAGTTAAAAACTCAGCAAGCAGAGGTATAACACACAAAAATAAGTTCTTAAAAGACTAAGATAGCCATAACATTATTAATATTCAAAATTTAAATAGACAGGCATTTCCTTTTAAAAATTCAAAGATTTCAGCTCTATAACCCACATAGTTTGACAGTTACTGGGCTTTAAAGTGGCATAATGTCCATAAATTGGGTTTCTGTGGGCATTTTACAATTGTTAAAGAGACCTTAGCAATTAAACTACAGATCTGAAACTTTTTGGGGGACATACATAACAAACAAAAATTATATATAATACAGTTTAAGACTTGTCACACTAAGCATTTCCAAATAACAGGGCAAAATACAGAAAAAATGTCAAAAAAGGCACTTGGGTGAGTGTCTATGGCCCTCATACACAGGTTAAATGTCTACTAAAAACCTTGATTTTCGGCATATGTAAAAAGGACATAATAATGCATTCCCAGATGGGATTTCAGCTCCATCAATGACATAGTTTAACAGTCACAGGGCTTAAAGGTGGTAAAAAGTCCAAATATTGGGTCTCTGTGGGCCTTTTAGAGATCTCGATGTGCCTTTCAAATTAAAGCTTCAGACTTAAAATTTGTTACATACTAAGATTGCACATAGAATATGTATCTAATAAAGTTTGAAACTTCTCAGACTTACCATTTCCAAGTTACAGAGCAAAATATGTGAAAAATGTCTTAAAAGGATCACTCAGGTGGGTGTTTAAGGTCCTCATACACAGGTTAAATGTCTACTTGAAGCCTTGATTTTGGCACATGTAAAAAGAACATAATAATGTATTCCCAGATGAGATTTCAGCTCTATCAGTCACATAGTTTAACAGTCACAGGCCTTAAAATTGGCAAAAAGTCCAAATACTGGGTCTTTATGGGGCCTTCTAGAGACCTAAATGTGGCCTTCAAATTAAAGCTTCAGACTTAAAATTTGTCACATACTAAGATTACACATAGAATATGCATCTAATACAGTTTGAAACTTCTTAGACTTACCATTTCCAAGTTACAGGGAAAAATATGTGAAAAATGTCTAAAAATGGTCACTCGGGTGGGGATTTATGGTCCTCATACACAGGTTAAATGTCTTCTTAAAGCCTTAATTTTTGGCACATGTAAAAATAACATACTAATATCTTCCCAGATAGGATTTGAGCTCTATCAGTCACATAGTTTGACAGTCACAGGGCTTAAAAGTAGCAAAAAGTCCAAATATTGGGTCTTTGGGAGCCTTTTAGATACCTCAATTTGACCTTCAAAATTAAAGCTTCAGACTTAAAATCTGTTACATACTAAGATTACACACAGAATATATATCTAATACAGTTTGAAACTTCTCGGACTTACCATTTCCAAGTTACAGGGAAACAGATGTGAAAAATGTCTTATAAGGGTCACTCGGGTGGGTGTTTATGGTCCTGATACACAGGTTAACTGTCTATTAAAGGCCTAAATGTTGGGGCACATATAAGAAAACACATAGATATATTCCCAGATGATATTTAACTTAGATGAGAGACATAGTTTGAAAGCTACAGTGCTTGAAAGTGGCAAAAAGTGCATAAATTGGGTCTCTGTGGGCACTTTTGAGACCTTAAGTTGACCCCTTTGGGTAAACCTACAGCCCTAAAATTTTCTACAGACAAGGATTACATATCAAAGTTATACCTAGCGCAGTTTGAGACTCATCAGAATTACCACTTCCAAATTATAGGGCAAAATATGTGAAAAGTATAGCAAAAAATCCCTAAGTGGGGGTATTTATGGGCCTCAAACACAATTTTCTCCTCAACTTAAAGTCGTGATTTTCGGCACATGTACTAAGAACATATTAATGTGTTGTCAGGTAAAATTTCAGCCAGCTGAGCATCATAGTTTGTGACCTACAGGGCTCTAAGTGGCCAAAAGTCCAATTTCTGACCTTAAGGTGGCCATAAGTTCTTTTTTACTGGGAGTTTAAGGTCACCTTAAAATAGGGATCTTCCTTTGGGCACCCTTAACATGTGTACCAAGTTTGAAAAAAAAATATTAATTTGTTTTTGAGTTATCGCGTCCACAAGGAAATGTCTACGGCGGCGGCGCGACGGACCTGAATCCAATATATCCCCGACTTTCGTCTGGGGATATAAATATTTAACTAATAATTATGTATTTTATAAAATGAACTTGAAACTGATATATATATGTTGCGCAAAATCCGTGAAACTGCCCATTTCGTGAAATAGACAATTTTTACTTGCCCATTTCATGAAATGGGCAAAGCCATGCATGAAAAATAAAGTTTCATACATAAAAATATTTTATTGTTTTATTGTAAATACAAACACCAAATCACACTATATTTTCATACTTTTAAACAAACAACATATTTACTATCAATATTTGTGATCATAGCAATAGTGATGACATAACTAAAACATCAATTAGACATTTAACACACGTTTCTGAAAACAATATTAAACAGTATCTCCAGCATTTATGATTCAAAAGTCAGTTTATTCACCTGTAATTTATCCACATTGTCACAGGACTTGTGACTGTGGCAAGCACTGTTACACCTCAACCCCCTCCTTAGACAAGAGCATCTTTTTGTTAAACAGTTTTTTCGACATAGGCACCTGGTATATCCCTGACCACCAGAAAGACTCTGTTTACGAACAATTTCCCGGATAGTGTATGGCTCAGGAGGCACATCTTCGGCTCTGGGTCCACTGTATGAAACATACTCCAGTTGATTTCTGGCTAATTTACCTTTAATTTGGCCCACTTTAGTGCCTATGACAAAGCCAGAATTATCAACCTGAAGAACAACACCAATAATATTAGGTGGATCCCCCTTGCTGTGATCAAACTGTGACACAGGTACAGCAACATTGTCTCCCAGAGCCAGACCACGAAGTAATCGTGTAGAGCATGCCACCATCCTCTCAGCTTGTCTTTTCTTATACTGGACTTGGCTTTGAGTCTTGCACACTTTGCTGGATGTTCAATGACATCTGTGTCTTTGGCATGTACTTCAGCATTCACTGTAATAATAGCTTCTTCAGTGTTGGTAGCTTCAATGGTGGGGGCCTCCTCTGGAGTGGGAGCTGCAAGGGTGGGGGGGTTCTTCAGGGATGGGTGCCTCAAGAGTTGATGCATCTTCAGAGGTGGGAGAACCTTCTGGATTTGGAACATCTAGGAATGGAACATCTTCTGGGGTAGCATCATCATCTGAAGCAGAAACCTCTGATGTAGGAGCATTCTTCCTGGGCCAGGATATCTTCTGTTGTTGGGACATTTGGCACAGCGACATTTTCAGGGGTAGGAGAATCTTGTGGGATGCGAGTATTGCCCTGTAGCGTTGAAAGTTCATCTATAGGTACTCTGTCATCTTCAACATCTTCAGTGGTTATGTCCATTAGTTGAATCAGTTCTTCTTCTGTCACTCAAGACATAAATACAATGCTTGTTTCATTCTTTTTCTTGGTCTTCACTCAATTGAAGGAAGTCATGGGGGATCAAAGAAGTTAGGTCTGGGCTGTACATTTTACAAAGCACTAGAATTAATAATAATTTAATAGTTTCTGAAAATTTGTAAAATCTCTATTGTGGATCACACCAGACCATGCATTGTATATGTATATACGGAGACATGATTTCTGACTGGTTAATCCGGATATTTGGATTATAGAGGGCCGGATAGACAAGGTTCTACTGTACATATTACTGCTAAAGTTCAAAAATTTAAATCATATCATTTTACATTTTTTTTACATATTCAGCAATTTCAATTTAATTTGATTCTTGTTTCTGCTAACATTCCTGAATGTTTAGATATTTTACAAATAACAACTTTATTTGTTCCAGTTCAAAGAATTAAACATACAGTTTCACAAACTGAACCTGTATTAACAGTTTTCTTTCAATTTAATTTTCGTTTTGCTTTTGATAACATATTTAGTTCATTTGGTTTTTCTAAATTAATATGTATTATTCCAATGTTAGGTGATTATTTATATTAGCAATAAAACTTTACATCCATTCAAATATGGCTTTAATGTTCCAATTGCCTTCTTGTCATGTTAGAATTGAAGAATGATTTTCAATAAAACAAAAAAAAAAACAAAAAAAAGACGTGGACATAAAAAGATCAAAAGACTCGTCCCGAAATGTACAGTTTATGCCTATGACAATGTCTAATGGGGTTATTTCTTCTAACTAACAGTGTTATTTTACAAGGCACAGCTAAATGTAATGGGTTATCATCTGAGTATTAAACGGGAATTTAAAAGAATATTTTTTTCTTGAGTGAGAGACATGAAATACCCATTGATTCAATAAAAATAGGATTTATTAGCTTCAAAGACTTTTATGTTCTAATCAACTGATATTTTATTAAGATCCAATAAAGACATACAAACTGAGGTGTTTGGCTTTCAGTCAGTGTTCATTCCTGATTAAATAATCAAAACAATGGATACTTCATTTTAACACAAATTTATGAGAGATCTCTGAAAAAATATAAAACGAAAAAAACTTTATTTCAAATTTGAAGTTTTATCAAATGTTACAATGCAAAACTGCCAGTCAGCAGCCAAATTTGAAAACAAGAATAAAGTGCCCTTTGGGCAGACAGTCAGCCGATATTACCAGGAAACAGCTGGAAATATTTGATAGCCTGGATAAACCTCAAGAATATGCCCAAAATTAGTGGTCAGAAATCAGCTCAAAATTAGTATATGTCTCACCATTTTGACAATTATGCAATTAAAAAAATTTTGAGGAGCAAAAGTCCACGATGGCCACCAAATATGAAAACATTTCAATTATGGTTCTTGAAACCTTTTGTACCCTACATGATTGAATATTGGTTCAAACTTACTCAATCTGTTAGAGCTTCTGACACATTTAAAATTTAAGAAAAAAATAATGTAAATTTACAAAATTTCAAGAAGGCTACAAATTATGGAATGTTTAAATGCTTTAGATAATGACTCCTGGAACTCTTCAAGTAAATTATAGGATCATTGGTGAGCTTGGTATTGATCTATCTCTTGTTGTTTCTGACATATTTGCTGCTTTCAGAAATACTATATATTCAAAGAAATCCAAGACAGTAAACTCCAATATTGAGTCCTTCAATTAATTTTTTACTATGCTGTAGAGTTCAAAGTGAACATGAAATTGATATATCTCTTACAGTTTGAGGTACTCATTATTTTCAAAATATTGAGAGGTAAAGAAACTCTGTCCAAAAACCAAATTTGGATAATGATTTCTTGTACTCCTAATCACCCCTGAGTAACAGGCTGGGGTAAAATGACCTCCACAACCTGGAGAAAGAGCATTGGACACTATGAGAAAATCAATACAAAATGTTCTGGCAGAGCCTAGGTCAAAGGTCACACCAAGATGTTGCACAGCTACACCGTCCAACCAATGTATCTCCCAAGTAATAACTTCTTGCAACTTACGGTTTCAGAGATATAGCTTTGACAATATTTTAAAGGTCGTGGTCACTACAGCAAGGTCAAGGTGAAATTAATCTGACTCTATGATGGTGTGCACCCACATCACACAGCCAATATCTCTGTCTAGAATCACTTTTTACACCTTATGGTTTCTAAGATATAGCCAGAACAAGATTTTAAAGCTCACAGTCACTGCGGCACCCTCATGGGTCAAATCAGGGTCACACCAACTTGCTAATTAAACAAAAGGATTGGGGTTTCTGACCTCAGAACTTCCAACTGGAGTTTGGTAGGAGTTTACCATGTCATTATTTGAAATTCTGATGGATTGAAGTTGTTGACACTACAAAATTCTGTGTACTGCAATTATTACAAAAACTGCAAGCATAAACTTTGCTTTTGAGAAAATGTTTCATTTGCAAAATTTGGTTTTAAATATTTAAATATATATAAACATTTTGATATTTTGTTTCCAAGAACCAAACAAGGTATAACTGTGGATTTGTATGCAACAGGAATGTAATTCCTCAAAAGCAGATGGATATAAGAAAATGTTAACATCTCTTTGGAACACTTACTTCAGATTTGGCATAGTTTTCCACAATATACTCTCTAGATTTTCCCAGACATCCTAAGACAAGCGCTGATACAATTCCTGTCCGATCTTTTCCATGAGCACAGTTTAACATCGCAGGTAGGTTGCATGGGTCTGTCAGCAATTTCAAAGCTGAAACACATTCATTCCAATACCTGTCAAAGTTGTTTCTTGTTGTAAATGCACATGATATATGTATGCCATGTATAGGCCCAACTTTTCTTTATTTTGACCTGAAAATTAGTAACATATACTCTTTCCTTGAGGTGGTATGCAAATTTTTATTTTGAAAACATCACACGGAAATATAGAATTGCATAATTGATTCTTCTATATTGTTTCTTCTAATTAATTAATTACTCATGCCACACCTGTGCCAGATTTTGCAACCACAAACAAATACATATAGATATATATACAGAAGAACCCCGTTTATCCGAAGACATTCACTCAGTTCGGATATGCGGGAAGTTCGGATAGACGAAAAACAGTTGCTGGGAGGCCTGTAATTGGGCGATAATATAATATTTTGAAGAATATGCATTTCCGGTAACAGTAACACAGTTTCCTGTAAAGATTCAACAGAAAAACGTTTACTAACCTACACATATTAGTTTTTGTAGTATATTACTGTTTAAGTTTTCAAATTCAACTATTTTGATGCAACTTTGAGAAGGGATAGTGACGGGAGATGAGGGCGTTCTTTTCTGAGATCAAATAAATTTTGTGCCAGTTTTAAAGAGAAAGACAGACAAAATAATTTGTATACAAAGTTAAAAAACATATAAAATATAAAGCCTATAAACAATCAAGACAGACATCAGTGCTGATTTTATTGTTTACAGATTGTTACAAAAGTCTTTGATGGACTACTCCGGGCAATAAAGTGACACCTTGTTAGGTTTCTAGAATTGCAATCAGCCAATCGAACAGGCCCTTTCAAGTGTTGATCAACAGAAATGTGCTACATGGCGGCATTCAATAAATACTGCACTAATCCGAGTCTTTTCATTGAATAAACAATAAAAGATCAAAGGTACGATAACTGAAAGACATGTGCTGTGTTTGCAGGCATTTTTGATGGCGACTTTTATAAAATTTTATAATATTCCTGTAGATCGCCCTCCGGATTCGGTTGCATAATGTGTAAAATATTGGGGGACATGCTTTGAAGTCGGATAAGCCGGAGATTCGGTTACACGGAGATCGGATTAGTGGGGTTCTTCTGTATATAATATATATATTACAGGCCAAATTAAAATCCACATAGATTTTATTTCTGCCTAGTCAAAAATTAAAATTTTGAAATCTCCTAGTATAATCTCAAGCTGTGATATTGATTATACACTCTTAAAATATGCCTTGATGAAGTTCAAATTGTCAGTACACACATACACATTCATAATTATAAACAATATAGGTCTCTATAATAATTAATTCACCTGCTAGTATTGGTGCTTGGCTGTGATTCAGCATGTCAATATACTGACCAGCTAGGCCACATTTATTTAAGACTTTCTCAGCAAACACTTTGACAAAATTTCTGTATCCAGTGTTGAAAATGAGATCATACACCAAATACAACAAGGAGTATAGCTTGAACCATAAGGGTGCTCTGTTGTAAACTGCAAGAATATAGTTCATTCTAAAAAAGTCAATCAAATAATGCTTGCCCAAAGTGTGTCCACCACTACTACTTTCAGAATAGGCACGTCTTTTCAATAACTCGCATTTGGGATATCCATCTGATGTTTTGCCAAAAATATTAATCTTAACCTTGTATACTGGATAATATTTGTCAAGCAGCTTATCTCCATTGGCCTTTGTATATTCCTTTTCTGAACGAAAATCAATAATAGCCTTTATGCCAGTTTTCCTGAACTGTCCAATGTCAAGTTCAGTGAGAAAATCTGGGCGAGATGATCTGTACAAGAGTGGTAATCCACCATGGTCATAACCAACATCCTTTGAGGTTTCAGTTAAAAGACGAAAGTTTGGCATAGATTTAAACTTTACCAAAGAGGGTTCTGTCATGCTTGCTGAGTTAGTAATATAATGACAGTGCTAGTTTAAAGTACAAAGTCACAAGATAAAGTTGCTCTCAGGAACCAGGAACTGATGGCATGAAAACATTAATACACAGTTGAGTAATCGATTATTCTAAAATTTTCGAAGAGAGGATAAAAATACCCCGGTTGAATTCAAGCCATATTTTTGTTACAACAAATATATGAATCAGCAAATACGCTAATTTGGTCAGCACATACGTGTATTCCCTGAAAATTTCAGTTAATATGCGTATTTACTGTATTTGTTCTAGAAAATACAAATATTTACTGAAATCGTCATGGATCGAGACTTTCAATCTTTAATAGTTGGTGTCATCTGCTGTATCTTAATTGTAATTATGATTGCTAGTTAGTATAGATGATTTTTAAAAAGATATTATGAAAAGGATTAGATCAATTTTTGTCCTACTTAGGACCAACCTTCTTTGTACAAATAAAAAACTTGCACTGCTTAAAGTTGGAGCTCCACATATTGCAAAAGGGGTCGGATTCACAAACAATTGTAGACCATTCCTAACTTAGATTTTAAGTATTTCTTAGATTTGTAGCAAGAAATTATGAAACCTTATTCACAAACATTCCTAATTCAAAAGTGACCTTAGAACCTGTACTTAGGTTTTAAACTTAGGTTAGAAACTACCTTGGCAGGACACAACATTGGTATCACATGGTTTTGTTTGTAAATATTGGAAAATAATGGCGTTGTTTTTGGATGGGGAGATTTATTTATCCAATTGGTTACTGTATTAGTCAAAATTTTAGTCAGAAAAAAACTGGCACAATCGTAGTTAAAGAGTTAGAAAGGTTTTTTCCTTACTTAAAATCTAAGGTGACCTTATCTAAGTATTGTTTCAATCTTCCCTTGCTTAGATCTAAGGACACATCATCTTAGTATTTTTTGTTTTCAATGTATAGAAGTTGTGCCACTGACTATAAAATATATTTCTGTCTGCATTAAAATTAGCTTTAAAATTTAAGAAAATTTAGTTATATAAAAATAACAAAGAATTAATTAAGAAGTTGCCCAATATACATGCATACATATATTAAAATTTTGTCTTGCCATCACTGGTGGGCATCAAACCCACACAGAAGTGACAGCCTGTGATTAGATGCCAAACTTGCTAACCACTAGGACACTGTGGACCTGCAGCATATCAAAATATTTAATATATATTTTTGACACCCCCCTGACATTGTCTATTTTGTGAAATTAGCAAACCCAACTGGCCATTTCATGAAATCGACAAATTCATGCATATTTTATGCCACCCATTTCTTGAAATGGGAAAAGTTATGTATAAAATTTAAATTTCATTCATGGCTATTAGTAAAGGCCTTTAGTAAAGGTTATTCATTCTGATCCTATGTAATACTTATATGGAATATCCTGGTAAGTGTACATCATAAAATCGATACTTTCTTATTAAGAATTAATATCTAAAGTTAAAATTAATGAGGCTGTTAAGTGTAAAATAAATTAAAGTTCATGATCACTTTTGTTATTCTGTCCTTTTCAAAAGCCTTAAATGTTTTTTAAATATTATTTAATGAGTAATCACAGGAAAGCGGTAAACCATTTTCACTTGATAAATAAACTGATAATTTGTTACTTTGCACACTAATCTTGTTTGCAGAAGACTTTTATAAAGATTCTTACAGTAACAAAGGTTATTAAACATTACTATAGGATGGTTACAATTAATCCAAGTAGACAGTAGTGAGGCTTCCTATCAATGATTTGATCTGAGGAAAGTGACAAATACCTGTGCATTTGACGGTTAAAGCCATTCATTTGATGATTAAATCTGGGTATTACTGCAAATAATTGTCCATAAGACACAGCAAAGCCTTAATTCAAATGGTGAATGCAACCAAAACATGTATGTCAGCCTATTAATTCATTCATACATTATAAACTAAATTGGGCCAACTCTGCACCAACATATATCCCCAGAAATGTCATCACTCATGCCATATGTTTTAACTGGGCACTATCCATGGGACCCGTCAAACGTATGACATAATTTTTAGGAAAACATAATCAACCACTTATGTGAGAACTACTGCAATTCAGTCTATAATATTTTTATTTAGAAAAGCAAAATTATATCCTCAGGCTACGGGTGTGACTCTAGGATCCACAGGACCTTTTGCTCCTAAAAGAAGCTTTACCCACATCAATCTTTACAGGTTAGGATTTCTACCCACAATATAAATTTTACTTACTACAAAGACATTTTCCATTTTTCTTACAATTAACACCCCCTTTAGATTACTATTCAGGACATATTATTTTGAAAGAGATCACATATTAATTGCACTTTCTAAGGTGCACTATATAAAGTGTACAAGGTTGATATCATTAACATTTTTTTTTATTTATATACTTTTTGTGTGTACATACCATTATAATACAAAACAGTGACAAAAAAAGAATAGAAGGTACAATTACACAAGAACAGAAGGTACAAAAATGTTTCAAGACACTATCATTTACAATATGTTTTAAAATAACTCCATTTCTTTAAATGTTTCTCTATGTTACCTAGCTTATAGAAAGCAATACCATTTTCCATGTCGTAATGATACTTTATAAATCTGATGAAACATGTCAAAACAGAGAACTGAACTGCGAGATTTTGTCACAAATATATATTTTTGCATTAGTGTAAATAAACAATTTAAACTTGTCTTATTGTGACCATTCATTCCTCCTAATAAAAATTCAACTGGACCAATGTCTTTTAATTCATCTTGTGAAACTTCAAGTTTTTCAAAGATACCAAATATGAAATTTTTAACAACAGGACAGTACCAGAAAAGGTGTTGTATTTGTGGTGATCTCACAGAAATAATAAGCTTGTGTTTCAATCAATTTACACATAAACAGGTATTTATTTGTTGGTAATGTTCTAAGGAGAATACTATATTTAAAAGCCCTCAAAGAGCTTTCTATACAACTTTGATAGTTATTGTTATAGAGGATCTTCCATCTCGGTTGATCTATTTCCAAATTAATTGCCATTTTCCATATTTCTTCATGACCTCTTTCGAATTCTAAAGCACCTATCATATTATGATATACAAATTTGCACACTTTTGTTATTATTAGGATGCCCTCCAAGACTTTTTGTTTTACACTCTCTTTATTTATTTTTCTGGCACTGGATAACCCCCATTTTCTGGAGATTTGCTGTGTCAGACTATAAAAATCCACAAAATTTAGATCAACATTATCAGTCTGTTTGAATTCCTGGTATCCATAACGTCCTTCTGTATTACTTAACAAATCACTGATGTGCTGAATTCCCTTATTTACTAACCTTGGAATTTCTTTTGTTAAATTGCTATTATTTTTATAATCTAATACCTGAATATAGGGTATGTTTGTGGATCAATTTCTCCTTGGAAGGACTCTTTGAATTCTTTCCAGATGTTTATAATATATTTCCAAAAGGGGTTGGCAGTTTCAGACTGAATTCTGTCAAGTGTATGTTGATCTAACTCCCATATTAGCTTTTTATGCACATAAATATCAGAGATAAAGATAATTTGCCAATTTCCTGAAGTTGTGACTAATCTTCTAATCCATGATAACTTTAAGGCTTTATTAAAGAGGTCAATATTTATCAGTTTTAATCTGCCTTCCTCAATAGTCTTTTCCGGTTGCTTGTTAACAATTTTAACCTGTCCCTCTCCCCAGAGAAAATCCTTAAATATTTTTCTTGTTTTTACCCATGTGCTATTGTCAGGGTTTGGGAGTATTGTAAACAGATAAACAAGTTTTGGTAAAGCTAAGGTTTTAATAACATTTACTTTTCCAATTAAATTAAATTTCCTATAGAGATTTAACACCTAATGTCTAAATCAAAAGTTATTCCTAACAGCTCAAAATTACTAGAAAATTTTAAATGAAATTTAGAATAAAATTGTGGTTTCGTAGAATTATTACCTAACCAAACTGCCTGTGTTTTGCTCACATTTATCTTTAGTCCAGAACATTTATAGAATGATTCGAGAATATGTAAACTTCCTGTTAATGACTTTTCTGTGCCATCGAGAATTAAAAAGGTGTCATCAGCATAAATTCCAATCCGTAATTCCTTATTATTTGCTTTTATTCCATGTATTATGTCACTATTCCTTATTGCCTCAGTGAGTTGTTCTACTGCTAAAATAAACAGATATGGACTAAGAGGATCTCCCTGTCTACATGACCTGCCAATCTTGAAGAATTTAGAAAAAAGCCATTATTTATTACACAGCTATTACTATTTGCATACAAAAGTGAAAACCATGAAACAAAATCAAAACCAAAATTGTATGCTTTCAAAACCATTAGTAAGAAATCCCATTCTAAAGAGTCGAATGCTTTCTCAAAGTCTATGAGGAGTAACATACCCATCAGTTTTCTTATTTTAGCATATTGTGTGCTATCAAAAATAGTTCTGATATTTTCACCTATATACCTATCCTTTATGAAACCTTTTTGGTCATCTGTAATTATTTTTGGTAGTACTTTCTTGATTCGTGCTGCTAAGACTCCAGCAAGTAATTTGTATTCTCCATTCAAGAGGGTTATTGGACTCCAATTTTGAATAAATTCTCTAGGTTTATTATTTTTGGGGAGAAGTGTTATGATTCCCTGTTTTTGAGTAGTTGATAGCTCTCCTGTATAAAATGCTTCATTCAAACTTTTCAGAACTTCATTTCCTATATCCACCCAGAAAAAATTTGTAAAATTCTGAGGTAAATCCATCAGTACCAGGAGACTTTCCATTTTTCATACTCTTTAAAACCTGCAGTAATTCTGCCTTATTCACAAGTCCTTCACATAACATTTTGTCCTGATTTGATAGAGAATTGGTATTGGTATCACTTAGAAAATATTCATGATTCTGCATTGAATTCACAGGCCTTTTACTTTGTAGTAAATCACTGTAGAAATTTTTGGCTATTTCTAAAATGTCCTTTTGGTTTGTCACCATATTATTCTTGAATATTGTATTAACATTAATTCAGTGTTGATAGATTTAAAAAGTAATGCAAGATGGAAATAAAAAAAAGTGCTGAAGGTGGCTAAAACTTTGCAATGATGGATCATATAATGAGAAGTTGATCTTTAATATTGTAGATATTACACACTTATATTTAAATACATTGTTAAAAAGTTGTTTTTGTGGATATTATATCATAATATTATTGTGGACAAAGTTCCTCCTGTGTAAAATATGTGGTGGGCAAAGGTCCCGTGGGCAACAGTCCTTGTGGGCAAAGGTTTGCACAGTGTTGGGTACATAGCTATTTTAATTGTCTATTCTAAATTAATAATTGTTGGGGAGTTTATCTGTTTCCATGCATGATTTTATTTATTGTATTAGTAGACAGATGAAATATTATAAAAAAATAATCTGTGATTAGATCTCAAGAGATGAAGTTATATGATTTTGATTTGCTTTTCGTCATAATTTGACATGTAGCCTTCCAATCCTTTTACAAAGTAACTTAAAGTTGTTTTATTGTTTCATTAATGTAAGATTTGACAATATCACTTCTCAGTCCATGCATTGACATGTAAACACAGCATTAACATAATCAGCCACATAATCAACCTTGATAAAGGCTAAACATTCTTTATTATTGGGGAAAACGTTCAGCACAGATAGTAAAGTATTAGTTTATAAAATGTATTCCTACATATGCCAGGTTTTACACCACTATACTGCTTAAAGAAAGAGTATGAGTGCTATATAAATTCCATATTTCTGTGTACAGCAAAAAGAAAAAAAGATATGGTATAAATTTGACACATGCTTTGTGCATATCCATAAAATCTGACACAAAATCACTCCCCTTTGTTTTATTAGGTAATGAAGTGCCCACAGACACTGTGTTAATAGGCCACTAAAATTATATGAATTGTATGGGATAACAAACAAACCAGCTGGCTGGGTAATGAGTTGAGTTTCTCTTCTGTAAGAGTCTCTTCAGATAAATCTAATATCTATAAAATATGGAAATGAAATGAAATGGTAATGAAAATACCCTCAAATCACCAATGGTCCAGTCTATCAATCTTTTACAAATCTGCTCCCAAAAACTCAGTTAATCTTAGACCCTAGTTACACATCCACAGATGCTCTACCGGATCTCGCCAGGTTTCCTAATATGGAAAATGTTGAGTGATTTACAGATCATATTTTTCATCCGTGAAAGTGCCCTTAACATCTGCTAATGTCCTTATGGCATCCTCCACGGATGCAAAGTGTCTGTAAAGACGCTACAGAAAAATCAAACTGCTGGATTTTTCCGTAAATGGTTTGTGGACCTTATCTGTAATTGATATACATAACTCATCCGTAACTCATCAGTAAGTCATCCCTAATGTCCTTAAACCCATCTCTAATATCCTTGTGGCATCCCTAACATCCTTGACTCTTCTGCGCCAATAAAGGCTCGGAAAAGTACAGGCCCCACAGTAGCGGATGCAACAGATATGTACACACGTACCACAAGGACTTGCACAGCAGCAGCATTTACAGCATTCATAGCAGCACTTTTAACAGACATTTACTCAGCCACATGCCCCATGCAGCGCAACAGCAGATCCATTGACCAGGGTCCACAGGTAAGCATGCAGTCACAGCACCACATGCCCATGATGTCAGCACTGCAGCAGCCAATGCAACAGCATCAGCAGCAGCCAATACAAACACATCAGCCGAAACAGCAGCCCATACAGCCTTCTCAATAAACTGTCCAAAGTTTGCAGCAGCAGCCCACGCAACAAGACAGCCAACAAACAGCACAACAGTCAGCATCACAGAGCATCACTTCCTCCTAGCAGTGGGTTATGTCGCCACCAGTTACAGTCAGACAGCAGCCCACCGCCACTAACCAGCACAATAAACTGCATTCACATTCTCACCACCACCAAATCCACCCTCAGCTGACAGTCAGTACTTCACCAACATACCAAACATATCACAAGATGTCAGCTTTCGGGCCATCCAACTGCCTCAATTCCAGTTAACGAAACATCAACCACCCAACCAGACCAACCAGTCGCAGGGGACCAATAGCCAACCACCGTAAGCTGACATATCAGCAAAAGCTGATAATTTTTAAAGGCTCTTTTAAGGGCCACCATATCTTCCAAAAACAATTAATTGAGCTATGTTGTTGTTGTAAAATAAAAGAACAAAATAAACCAATGAAATAAAAAGTGCCTCACACCACACCCAAATAAATAAAAATGATTAAAAAAGTAACATAATAAAGCTTCTAAAGTCCAACTATGTAAGAACAAATTAACTCCCCCAGCAAACACGTTAACTATGACTTAATTATAGGTTCACCCATCACCCCCTCACGATGAAGCTTAAGACGCTATTAAGAATTAAAAAGAAACCGCCACCCACACAGAGCAGATGATATAATACATTGCAGTACCAGACTTAAAAAATACCTCCACCCCCCATTGCCACCCCCCCCCCCAAAATATTGTGTGCTTCAACCCATGTCCACCTTTCTGGGGTGACTGTGAGACCCTCCAATGTTCAAACAATAAATTGTTTATTATTTCAGAGTTTTCTTTGAGGTGGATGTGAGAGGGCTACATTTTATTTCAGTTTTGGTACCATGGAGGAGGGCTTGTTTGCTTGCTTCCCTGATTGCCCATTGTTTTAAACCACTGTATATGAACCCTTTGAACCCTTTCCTTTTGTCGCCAGACAGTGGGGGGACACACATTTGTGTACATAAGCAGAAGCAAAGGAATGCAATGTTTGCCATTTCAATAATAACCTGTGCATTGTTTGAGCATTATTAACAATTTTCCTTTGACCAGAGATAAAAGTTTGTCTTTCAAGCTAGTAGACAATGTCCTTCCTTGACCAAATAGATGAAGTTATTCTTGGTAGTATCAGAAATCAAACAATAAAAGTAAAAAAGTAAAACAAAGTAAAACATTTTATTGAAGAAAGTGTAAAATAGACAAATTATGACACAAGCAAGAACAATAATGTTTGATGAAACTGGACAAATAATACTTTGGCTTATCACCAAGTGACCATGTAATACTATTGTCAAGTTATACATAGCTCCTGGGGTAGTACATAAATTTTACATAAATTTCAGCCCTAGCGCTAATTTTGGTTACATACTCCAGTTTTACATTGTTATATTTATATTTAAAGTGTCTCAATATTTACATCTTAGTATCATAATATTTACATCTTTAAATTCTCCCCATTTTCCAGCGGACTTGCATCGGCCTCTGGAATATCCAGAAGTGGCATTCCCGAAGGATCCCAAAGGAATTCACTATGACACTTCTTCCGCAGCTGACCCAGTTGTTGAGACTCTCTGGTTCAAGTCCATACCACGTCTTGAGTAGGACTTCATCATTCAGAGCTTAATGGGGGAAAGCATCATCCCCAAGGATGAAAAAGTTCATTTTTGGTCCATCATCAACCAGGGATTTACTCTGGGAAGCCAATGCTGCCGTCCTCTATATATTTTGTGCCTCAAATTAGAGTGCATGAAAATCTGAGCATCAGAGCTTGACCCGGCCACCCCAATATCTACCCAGATGAAATTGTAATCTCCATCCACTCTTACAATAGAGTGGAATCACTTGTAGTTGTGGTACACTGTAAAAAAGAATAGCTTTGAAAGCTCAATTATTTTAAGTTGTGTGTACTTCAAAAAATTTATTATTTATTTTATAAGTTATTCTTACTTGTTCAAAATATGCAAATGCAAATCAAAATATTTAAGTTTAGATATATTAATAGATTTCCCATAATTCCTCATATCTGTGTTTCCTTTCAGAAATGGCATCCCATGCCTACACTGAAAATTATCAATTTGTCAAAATGGTGCCTAAAACAACAAGTTTCCTAAATGGCAAATTCAAATGCCATTTTCTTGTTGAATGATAGTAAAAATGTTCATAACTTATTGATCAAGTTAACTGAAAACAAGCAAAAGCGAAGGACAAGCAAATAAGTGCACTTAAAAATAATTTCATAAGAATGTAAGCAATAACAGGGTCCTAAAAGGACAAATTAATTGGACTATCAGGGTTATTTTCTTGTCATAAGTTTGTCAGTTAATTTGTCCAACAAGAAAATGACAAGCTTAAATTTGTGAATCATAAAGTTTGTTGTTTTAGGCACCGTTTTGACAAATTATTGATGAATTAATATTTGTCAGAGGTTTTCAGTGTAGTGGTAAGAAAGTTTAGACTATTTTAAAATCTTAAAGTATCTTTGTTAAACTATTATCAGTGATTATGCATTAGTAATGGGGTAGTTTGTACTATTTAATGTTTGTGAAATATTGCTTGGAAACCTCCCAGAATTGTTCTCTCAAATTGTCATCAATTAATATTTGTCAGTATTGAGAGTTTATTATTACCCATATGGCACTTGTTGAAAAGGTTGAATGCAGTATGTTTAAACAAAATATTTGTGTTCACAATGTTGTACACAGGTGGTCATTACGATAAACGGCCACATAGATAAACGGTCTTCAAAGTTTTCCAAATTAAATAATGTAAATAGCAAACTCGCACAAACACTGAAAATGATTAATTTGTCAAAATGGTGCCTAACACAAGCTTCCTAAATGACAAATTTAAATGCCATTTTCTTGTTGAATGACAGTCAAATGATGATAATTTATAGGTCATATTAATTGAAAACTTATGACAAGAAAATTAGTGCACTTAAAATTAATTTCATAAGAATGTCACCAATAACAGATGCCCAAAACGACAAATTAATTGGACTATCAGGGTTATTTTCTTGTCATAAGTTTGTCAGTTAATTTATCCTACAAGAAAATGACTAATTTAAATTTGTCAATTATGAAGTTTGTTGTTTTAGGCACCATTTTGACAAATAAATGACAAATTAATATTTGTCAGAAGTTTTCAGTGAACAAAATAACAAAATAGATGTAAATATTTGCTGGATTATATAGTCTATAAGCCTAATCAACATTTCGAGTACGCATGCGTGAAGTAATTGTCTTAACTCCCGTTTTGGGATAAACAATCTACATAGATCTGAACCAGGAAGTGATTTTTTACATGAAAAAAGAGTAAATAATGCACAATTTCTTGCATAAAACACAAAACCTACTTTTTATAAAAAATATACATAACGATCTATACAGCAAAGATTTGTCACAAGGAAAAGCAAAGATTTGTCACAAGGAAAAGATATTTTAAAATATAGTTTTTAGTCTTCTAAGATGAGCGAAAATAGGGTTTATTAACATGTACCGATATTACTGAAGATGATTTTTCATTGATTATTTAAATGAAATTTATATGCTAAAATTTTGGAAAATGGTTGAGAACACCAGCAATTGGTACGTACATGTTAATTAGTTGAAAGTACTTGTGTATTTTCCCCAAAAATCAGCAAAAATTTTCGGAAAATTTTAGATAAAATAATATGTACACTACACGCACTGAGCTTAATTCTTTTATAAAAATCTACATATAGATCTACAGAATAGTATTTTTTGCCAAGAAAAGGTACTTTAAAATTTTGTTTTTATTCTTCTAAGGTGGGTGGAAATGGGGTGTCTTAACCTGTACAGTTATTTTTGGAGATGATTTTTATTGATCATTTAAATTATGAACATATGTTTTTAAAATTATTGTGGTTTCATATATTTTTATGTAAAGTAAAGTATTAACTAATAAATTTGGAAAATTGTTGAGAACACCAGCAGTTGCATATGTTAATTACTTGAAAATAGTTGTGTACTAATTTGCTCAAAATTTTTGATAAAATGTTGTGCTCACTAGAGATATGCAGTTGAAAAATGTAGTTTCAATAATTTTATTATTTTTTATTTATGAGGAGACTTTAATGGAATGAATATGAGGAGAACCAATATTGGAGTGTGTGTTAATAAAAATATAAAAATATTGAGGGCAAAAGATGGGTACTTGTGTACATGCATGATCCATTTTCTTAAAAATTGGACAAATAATTAAAAATAGGAATTACAACTCCTTAAACGTGAAAAAATTAATCTTATTTTGACATTTATTATCAGTGCAGCCTGTCATAAATGAATATGTTCTTAATCTTAAAATTAAAAAAGGAACTAAAGGTCAAATAATGAATTTAAGATTAATATGCATAATAAGGCCAATAAATGAGGCTGAAAACAGAATAATAGGAAAATAGTACAAAAATATTATGAAATAAGGAAATAACTCTATAAATATATGAAACAATTTATTGAGTTCTTTATATATTATCCACCAGTTTGTTTAAATAGTAAGTAAAATAAGTCCATCAATAAAAAATGGAAAACAATTGGGATAAAGTTACGAAAAAAATTTTTAAAAAATAATGAAAAATAACTTATGGTTTCTTCTCAATTTCCCCATGGGTTTAATGCAATGAATGGGACAGAAGCTTTCTAAAATACCTTTCCAATGTTATACATAACATATTTTAAAGTTAAATACTTTTGGAAATATCAAAGAAAAATCAGGCCTTATTGATGAATTTGTATTAAGCTACAACTGGACAAAAATAGGGGATTTATGTTAAAACTTCCACAAATATGTCACACAAACTCTATATTCTTCACGGAATTAATTTATATATATAACTTATGACACTGATTGTTTGTTGTATTTAAAAATAGATGGATGTGAAAAAGCTTACATTTATGGATTTTTAATCATTTAAACAATTTTAGTAGCATTTTAGAAACCACAGTCCCAAGGAGCCAAATTTAAAAGCTGGGAAATTTTTACATGCACATGTATGATGTCTCGCTATAGTTTGTTGATACCTTGAACAATGTTTTTTGAGTTTCAAAATCTCTTTAGACAACTTAAATTATACAAGTACTTCTCAAGACCTAAACTAACTCAAAAGAAGTTAGTTACAAACAATCATAAATATCAAGTGTAATTTTGTTGCATAGCCAGGACTTAAAAAAGGTTAGTCACAATGACTAGAAAAAAGTGAGTAAGCACAACTCAAACACATAAAGTAAAACAGTTAACTTGAATATTTTGAATCGCCAAGGTTCAAAAGTTTTAATCCAAAAAACTTATATTTTTGAGTCCAGGCTATGCAACAAATTACACTTAATTTTTTAAAGTAAAAACAGTTGGACTTTTTTTACAGTGTAGAGGCTTCCACCCAGCATGGTCATCTGATTGGGATATGCTTTCCACCCAGGGCACCCAGCGCATGTGGGATGTTCCACTTCCAATGGAAAACGGACTCGTGCTCCAACCAGTCCTCTGTGCTTGTGGGGCATGTCATCACCTCATCTCAATAGGCCCTGATGATAGTGTTGCAGACGTCAGACACATATTTGTTAATGTTTGACCTGGCTACCCTAAAGGCATACAGTAGGGTGGGATAGCTGACTCCACTAACCAGGTGTCTCAGGGTGACTGCCAACTTGAGTCCTGCATTCAGGGGCTCTCTCATCCAGGTCCTCTCCCTCTGGAGCTCAGGAACGAGTCTTTTCTCTAGCTCTTGAAACAGTTTGGGTGGCATCCTTTATGAAGTTTCAGTATGCCATATAGGGTCATCAAGCTCCAGCCTTGGCATCAGTCTGGTGTTCTGACCCTCTCCTTCATGGTCTGCCTGGCTCAGCCATGGCCTGACCTAATATCTTCTGTGTCATCGCTGTCATCCTTGCAAACCCCATCTCCTTCTCAGCCTCTCTATCATAGCTGTAATGATGACTAACTGTCTCTCCATTTGTAAGATTAACAGTTGCATTTGTATAAGATTTCTGTCCTGTCTGTTCATGTTGGCATCAAAATTCTACCTGGCTAGTGGGCTGATCCTTTTTATAGCCATTGAGATCCAGGTATTCAGTGGTCACTAGCTCCCACCAGGAAACCTACAATGTTATCATAAAAATCCCTTATCAATAAGCTGACATCCGTGAAAAAGATTACAATCCGTAAACCCCATCTGCAAGTGTCTGCAAGGTCTGTATACCCACCCCGGGTGTCCTTGAGTTGTCCTGGGGCATACTTATGCTGTACTGGCATGTCCCAGAGTGTTTCTGCTGCACTGCAGGTAGTCACAGACGAGTATCCGTGGGTAATCTGCAAGCAACGAAAAGCGTCCCTATCGTCCTTGTGGCATCCTTATCATCTGTAGAGATATCCGTGACATGTCCATAAATCACTCACTTGTCAAAGCTTCCCCCTCCCCAAAACCTACGATCCTTGGAAGTGTAACTGGCCTCAATGACCAATAACAAAAATCAAACCTATCAATGAGGAATGTTCAAAGGAAAAAAATTATTTGTCCCTTCTGTCTATTTTAATATATGTGACACTTTAAGAGGGAGGAGGCCATAAGATTAATACTACAGACCTCAAAATTCATCACAAACAAAAATCACACACACAAGTTATATCTAATGAAGTTCGAGACTCTTCAGAGTCTCCCCTTATATTTTTATTCCATGTATGGTGTATGTGGCACCTAATGACTAGCTGTCCTCAACCAAACTTTTTTTCATATGGTAGGGCATATTACATGTTTATGAAATAAGAACTTATTAATATCTTCCCAGATGAGATTCCGGGTAAATTAGTCACAAAGTGTGACAGCTACAGGGCTAAAAAGTAGCAAAAAGTTCATAAAGTGGGTCCTTGTGGGCATTTTAGATGCCTTAAAATTAAAACTACAGACTCCAAATTAGGGGCATAGGTGTGAAAAATACAGAACAAAGGTCTCTCAAGGGGGATATTTATTGGACCCATGCACAGACAAATGTCTACTTAAAGCTTGATTTTAGAAAATAATGTAGTAATATATTCCAAGATGAGAGTTCAGCTCTATCAAAAATGTACAAAGGTTTAAAGTTCAGGTTATTCCTCCAGTTCAACAGCCAGGGTCATATTGGGACAGGTCCTCCTGTAGCATTGCTACTTGTGCAGGGGAGTCGAACCCACAAAGAGGTGACTGCCTGTGATTAGATACCAAACTTGCTAACCACTAGGCCACTGAGGACCTCAAAATTCCATAAAACTGCCAAAGAACTACCATTCAAATCCAAACAACACACTTTAGATTTTCAAAAAAAAAAAAAAAAAATAAATAAAATAAAAGATAAAGAATATGAAGATTAAGTAAAGACATACTCAAATGGCAAACTTTCCATATTATGCCAATTCAGAATTGCAATTCTACCATCTGAAACTGAAGGGCAGGCAAATGTGTCAGAACCAATGTCCTGGAGAAAATTTGTGAAATATAAAAACAGCCTGTGAAAGATAAATTTTATGTTGTTTGTGTTTGTCCTGAAATAGATCAGGTATCATTTATCTAGGTATACTTTATGTCCAAACTAGCAGATTCTAAGGCACACCATCCAAAACATAAAGCATAAATCAAAAGGCTAAGCCATATTTTGGGTCATATCCAAGGAGACCATCAGTGTTTAGAAGTCACAAGTTAGGAAGGGAAAGACTTGAAATGGATAGTTTTTAACTCTCTATTTTTGAAACATGAGAAAGTAGGTGGTAAATCCAGTGGTAAATCAATCCAAAGTTTTAAAGCATCATATTAGAAACAATTGTTGAAATAAACTTTTGATTTATGAATTGAGGAAGTTTGAGGAACATCTTCTCTGGATTACTATGTTTGTTTTAACAGCAGATGTAAGCAGAGTCTGATATGAGGTGAAGTATTTTGGCTTTTAAGTGGTGAGGTGCTTGTATGTAAGTTCCAAGGTATTGAAGTTGATTTGTTGTTTTGCACGAAGTCAGTGATAAGATTTAAGGTTTGGAGTAATCTGTATAAAACTTAAAGCAACAATAACAAAGCGTGCAAAACAAGTTTTGATATTCTGAAGCCTTGTGATATTTTTTGATGATAAGCTAGGAAACAGAGATTGTCCTTAATAAAAATGTTCAAAGTTAGTAAACAGTGAATAATGTCCATCATTAATTTATAAATTTAAAATAAAATGTATATACACAACTATATATAATTTTAATAAATTTTACACATAGGTCAAAGGTCAAAGTTGGGGTTTTACGTCCAGTTCAACAGCCAGGGTCATACTGGGACAGGTCCTCAGCATTTCCACTTGTGGGACTCGAATCCACAGAAGTGACAGCGAACTGATAATGGAATATGTATAAAAGTAAAGGAGATTATGAGTTGTGGTTGTTTTTACAATTATCAAAAAAAAAATAATAAAAATAAATAAAAAAAATGGTATCAAGCGGATAGGTCATATACATTGTACGGTTTAGTATATTCCTGTCTTTGTACCGGATGTAAATTGCTACCAAAGTAAACAAATAAAGTGAGTGAAGGGGAAATTCGCTACAGTATATTTATGCACAAAACCATCACAACAGGTAATCTTGTTGTCTCTAGGTTTAATGTTAACCATTGTTTTATATTATCATACGCTTTTCTGTTTCTTAAGGGTCCATTACTTAACTGACAGTGTTTTAGCAAACATTAATTTCATCATCTTTTCAGCAGTTTGAACAGTACTGTACTGCTCAGCATTTTTACGGCAGGTGACGAACTTCACTGGGGTGACGAAATTCACTGGCCGACCAGTAGTACATGGGTGTCATATAGGAATAACCCCTCTAAACCATGGTATATGCAGAATTTTACCATGGTTTGTGGTATATGCAGAATTTTACCATGGTTTGAGATTATAAACCCCTCAGGCTTCGCCTTCGGGGTTTATTGCCTCAAACCATGGTAAAATTCTGCATATACCATGGTTTAGAGGGCGTTATTCCTATTCTAACATGACAAAACAATTAAAATACTTGTAATTTCCTTATATTTTGCAAAAAATCATGCCCATTTCACAAACGTTCGAAACAAATCGGGCTGTTCCACCAATTGTACATTGTGGAGGTAGCATTTTCTCACTAAATACGCCGAAAATAAAGAGTTTTTAAAAAAAATTTTTTAGGTTCTATATATTTTCTTTTCATGATCAGAATTATATTCAATTAAAAGTGCTTTTATGAATAATAATAAGTTTGGTTTCTTAACTGTAAAAAACCGGAAGCATGTACTTGGTTATTGTTACTTGCGATGGGATGACAATGGAACAGCCAACATGTGTATCAAGGTTTTACCATAGCTCTCGACCAATCAGAATCGCGGACACAGCCGTGTCATGTTAGAATTAATGTTAGACGTCATTAATGTTTGACAATTAATGATATAAAAAAGGTAGCTCAACACATTTAATGTGATACATATACATTGATACATATAAACAAGGATTTACTTATTCAATTTCTTAATAATTTAAGGAAGTAACATAAAACCAGACAATATAATAACAACTTGTCGAACATTAATGTAGAAATAAAGTCCGAGGTTTTGTGATTTATAACCCCAGATAATTCACAAATTTCCGGCGAATAACGGACGAGTGCTACGCGCTATTATTTAAATAGACAGAACCATGATGCATCTGATTGATTCCAAATTTTACTTGTGAAATTAGCATGAGATAATTTCAGGTTGTGTTCTGATGTTTTATTGTAGCATTAATTTTTAAAATTATAGTATTTAATTTTATTGTACTTTAAAGGAATTTGGCTTGATTGTGACAGAATATGACACAAATCGACTTACTTTATGGATTAGTGAGTTTGATGAATGAGAAATGATGTACAGGAAATATAGAGATTCTAGGACAATGGGAATAGGTAAGGAGGATATAATATGATTATAATGTTGTAAACATTTGATGTACCTAGTGCAATTAATTGTGAAGTTTACTCACTTTTTGAGTTTAATTCTTATATTGGTGTATCTATTATATATAATTATACATATATGTCATGTATAAGTTTAGACCTTGTATGGGTTGTAACAAGTACAGGATACATTGTACAATTTATACAGATTGAACCAAACTTTTGTCATTCAGTGACAGTATTCAATGTTGTTTTTGTATTTATTTGTAAATGTGGTTGTAGTTCAGTATATTTTAGCTGATAAAATACAGAGCTTGTACAACAAGTTAAAGCTTGAACAAGCCACTTGTACAGAATCGCAACTTGTACATGAAATATATTGTATACACCAACACACAGTTAATTGTAGAAGTAAATTTTTTCTGTTATATGCTAACATAAAATTTCTGAAAATTAAATCTTTTTAATCTCAGCTGACATGTCAGTCAGCAGACATTATGGCATCACCCTGTGCTGTCGACGTCAAGGCCGAGAGACATGCTGTTACTTTTAAAAGATACCTTATCTATCACAGTGGTAAATTGTTAAAGCCATGCTGACCAGTCTGTGTGTTTGTTCCCAAGAGCCGTTAGAAACGAGGCCCTCACACCCAAAGTGTCAACATTTCAAGCTTTTATCACAAATTTCTCATTCACTGTCGTAGGGCTTTCTCTCATATCTTGCATACGCGTACTAGGTCAGAAGTAGATTCTCTTGTGAGTATCAGACCTGGATCTTTCTTAAGTATTTTTTTTTTTGAATTTTTAAAATAATTTTTAATGCATTAAGATTCATGAATTCATGCAGTAAATTACTTACAACTTGAAAATATTGCATTTAGAGCAATTATGATGTTGTTCAGCTATTTTTCCCATAGCTACAACATTGTAAGTAACTTGGAAGGCCATCCCAATAGCAAAGTGACTAATAGCTACTTTGTGACTTCTCAATACCTTCCATGAGTAAAATCACTTCTAACTAGAAAACTATTGCATTTAGAGTATTTTGTTGAAATGTTATTCACCTACTTTTGGATCTGTAAATAGTAAAATTGCAGACCTGTAGCTCCTTGCATAGCTGAACAATAGCTACTTTGAGGTTCTCACTGTTGAGTAAATCGCTTGTAACTTGAAAACTATTGAATTTAGAGTATTTTGTTGAAATATGTTATTCACCCAATTTTGGGTCATTTATAACTTATAACCATAGTAAAATTGCAGATCTGTAGTTCATTGCATAGCTGAGTTGTAGCTATCTTGAGATCTTTTCTTTTCTACTTTTACATGTACGCTGAAGCTCAAAACACAAAATCAGCTGACATAGAGCCCATTCACAGGCACTGATTGCTTGTTACATGGAGCATGATTGGCCTCCAGGGGATATCTTTTTTGTTAAGTTCATTATGACTGATGAAAATTAGATAATGTAAATTTCTGACATATTGCTTCAGTTCTGAGTTAACATCTGGTTCTATTAAATGCCTTGCACAGAACACCTTATTTATTACTTTTGTCACTATTTTATGTATCAAACTATCAATGAATCCTCATTCTTCGATACAATCCTCATTCTTTGAAATATAATTTATTATCCGCTTAAGGCTGTATTTCCTCCATATCAGGGGAATATAGTCAAAGACTTTTTTATGTCAGCTGACTTGTCAGTCAGCTGACATTATGTCGTCACTCTGCGGCATGGGCGTACGCGTACGTCCGCGTCCGCGTGAACAACTTCTCCTCCAAAACTACAAGGCCTAGAGACATGCTGTTTTTTTAAAAGATACCTTATCTATCGAGGATGAAAAATTGTTCAAGGCATGCAAATCTGTCTGTTCGTCTGTTTGCTAGAGACATTACAAGGGGGATACCCCCACCAAAAGTGTGAAAATTTCAACACTGTATCACAATTTTCTCAGTGACTATTTAAGGGATTTCTCTCATATCTTGCATATATGTACTAGGCCAGAGGTAGATTCTCTTGTGTGAGTATGAGACCTGGATCTGTCTTAATTTTTTTTTAATAAATTTTTTAAATTATTTTTAATGCATTAAAATTCATGAAATCATGCACTAAATCACTTATAACTTGAAAAGTATTGCATTTAGAGCATTTTGTTAAAATATGTTATTCAGCTACTTTTTTTCATAGCTACAACATGGTGAGTAACTTGGGTGTCTGTCTCAATAGCTAAGTGAGTAATAGCTACTTTTGGGCTTTTCAGTAACTTCCATCATGAGTAAAATCACTTATAACTTGAAAACTATTGGATTTAGAGAATTTTGTATCAATATGTTATTCAGCTACTTTTGGGTCAGCTATAACATAGTAAAATTTCAGACCTGTAGCTCATGGCATAGCTGAGTAATAGCTACTTTTAGGTTATCACTGTTGAGTAAATCACTTATAACTTGAAAACTATTGCATTTAGAGTATTTTGTTTAAATATGTTATTCACCTATTTTGGGGTCAGCTATAACATAGTGAAGTTCCAGACCTGTGGCTCCTTGCATAGCTGAGTAATAGCTACTTTGAAGTTCTCACTATTGAGTAAATCAGTTGTAATTTGAAAACTATTGCATTTAGAGAATTTCATATAAATATGTTATTCAGCTACTTTTGGGTCAGCTATAACATAGTAAAATTTCAGACCTGTAGCTCATGGCATAAGCTGAGTAATAGCTACTTTTAGGTTATCACTGTTGAGTAAATCACTTATAACTTGAAAACTATTGCATTTAGGCTATTTTGTTTAAATATGTTATTCACCTATTTTGGGGTCAGCTATAACATAGTGAAGTTCCAGACCTGTGGCTCCTTGCATAGCTGAGTAATAGCTACTTTGAAGTTCTCACTATTGAGTAAAGCAGTTGTAATTGGAAAACTATTGCATTTAGAGAATTTCATATAAATATGTTATTCAGCTACTTTTGGGTCAGCTATAACATAGTAAAATTTCAGACCTGTAGCTCATAGCATTGCTGAGTAATAGCTACTTTTAGGTTATCACTGTTGAGTAAATCAATTATAACTTGAAAACTATTGCATTTAGAGTATTTTGTTTAATATGTTATTCACCTATTTTGGGGTCAGCTATAACATAGTGAAGTTCCAGACCTGTGGCTCATTGCGTAGCTGAGTAACAGCTACTTTGATTGGAAATTGGAAAACTATTGCATTTAGAGAATTTCATATAAATATGTTATTCAGCTACTTTTGGGTCAGCTATAACGTAGTAAAATTTCAGACCTGTAGCTCATGGCATAGCTGAGTAATAGCTACTTTTAGGTAATCACTGTTGAGTAAATCACTGATAACTTGAAAACTATTGCATTTAGAGTATTTTGTTTAAATATGTTATTCACCTATTTTGGGGTCAGCTATAACATAGTGAAGTTCCAGACCCGTGGCTCATTGCATAGCTGAGTAACAGCTACTTTGAAGTTCTCACTGTTGAGTAAATCCGTTGTAATTTGAAAACTATTGCATTTAGAGAATTTCATATAAATATGTTATTCAGCTACTTTTGGGTCAGCTATAACATAGTAAAATTTCAGACCTGTGGCTCATTGCGTAGCTGAGTAACAGCTACTTTGATTGGAAATTGGAAAACTATTGCATTTAGAGAATTTCATATAAATATGTTATTCAGCTACTTTTGGGTCAGCTATAACATAGTAAAATTTCAGACCTGTAGCTCATGGCATAGCTGAGTAATAGCTACTTTTAGGTTATCACTGTTGAGTAAATCACTGATAACTTGAAAACTATTGCATTTAGAGTATTTTGTTTAAATATGTTATTCACCTATTTTGGGGTCAGCTACAACATAGTAAAATTCCAGACCTGTGGCTCATTGCATAGCTGAGTAACAGCTACTTTGAAGTTCTCACTGTTGAGTAAATCCGTTGTAATTTGAAAACTATTGCATTTACAGAAATTTGTGTAAATATGTTATTCAGCTACTTTTGGGTCAGCTATAACATAGTAAAATTGCAGACCTGTAGCTCATGGCATAGCTGAGTTATAACTACTTTTAGGTTATCGCTGTTGAGTAAATCACTTATAACTTGAAATCTATTGCATTTAGAGTATTTTGTTTAAATATGTTATTCACCTATTTTGGGGTCAGCTATAACATAGTGAAGTTCCAGACCTGTGGCTCCTTGCATAGCTGAGTAATAGCTACTTTGAAGTTCTCACTGTTGAGTAAATCAGTTGTAATTGGAAAACTATTGCATTTAGAGAATTTCATATAAATATGTTATTCAGCTACTTTTGGGTCAGCTATAACATAGTTAAATTTCAGACCTGTAGCTCATGGCATAGCTGAGTAATAGCTACTTTTAGGTTATCACTGTTGAGTAAATCACTTATAACTTGAAAACTATTGCATTTAGAGTATTTTGTTTCATTATGTTATTCACGTATTTTGGGGTCAGCTATAACATAGTGAAATTCCAGACCTTTTGGTAATTTGTGAAATTTGTGTAAATATGTTATTCAGCTACTTTTGGGTCGTCTATAACATAGTAAAATTACAGACCTGTAGCTCATGGCACAACTGAGCAATAGCTATTTTCAGGTACTGACTGTTGAGTAAATTAGCTGTAACTTGATAAATATTGCATTTGGAGTATTTTGTTAAAATATGTTGTTCACCTACTTTTGGATCAGCCATAACATAGTGAAATTACAGACCTATAGCTCATTACATAGCTGAGCAATAGCTATTTTCAGGTTCTCACTATTGAGTAAATCAGTTGTAACTTGAAAACTATTGCATTTACAGTAATTTGCTTAAATGTGTTGTTCACCTATTTATTGGTCAGCTATAACATAGTAAAAATTCAGACATGTAGCTCATTGCATAGCTGAGTGATAGCTACTTTGAGGTTGTCACTGTTGAGTAAATCAGTTGTAACTTGAAAACTATTACATTTAGAGTATTTTGTTTAAATATGTTATTCACATAATTTTTGGTCATCTATAACATAGTGAAATTGCAGACCTCTATGTCATGGCTTAGCTGAGCAATAGCTACTTTCAGGTTCTCACTGTTGAGTAAATCATTGTATCCACTGGATAGCCGCAGTGTGTAGAGAGATTTCACCATTACCGCTCTAACGAAAAAAATATTATAGCTAGCCTTCTTAAGTTTGCAGGATATATTAATAACCATGAAATGTTGCCTGGGAATATTTTTGGCCTCATTTTGAAAAACAAGATGGCCGCCAGGGACGTTTATTCGACTTTAAACAATGACTTTTGTTGGCCCCCTAGAGCAAAGGGTACAAAAGGTGGAGATCTCAAATTCGCAGGATATGTTCCTCATTATAAAATCTTGACTGGGAATATTTTTGGCCTCATTTTGAAAAACAAGATGGCCGCCACAGGCGTTTCTTTGTCAATCATGAAAAGTGCTTATATCTCCCTTATTATTGATCCTAGAGGTTTGGGATGGTAAACCAACCTGTGGGAAATCATGGGCTGGGAATCTGTTGATGTAGTCCGATTTGACCTTAGACCCCCTCCTTCAAGGTCAAATGAGGATAGCCAAACTTAAAAGTGCTTACAACTCGCTTATTATTGGTCCTAGAGGTTTGGAATGGAAACCATCCTATAGAAAATCATTGGCTGGGAATCTTTTGGTGAGGTCGGATTTGACCTTGGACCCTGCCTTCAAGGTCAAATGAAGATAGCCAAACTTAAAAGTGCTTATAACTCGCTTATTAATGGTCCTAGAAGTTTGGGATGGTAAACCAACCTATAGGAAATCATTGGCTGGAAATCTATTGGTGTGGTCAGATTTGACCTTGGACCCCTCCTTTGAGCTCAAACGAAGATAGCCAAACTTAAAATTGATTATAACTCGCATATTATTGGTCCTAGAGGTTTGGGATGGTAACCAACCTACAGGAAATCATGGGCTGGGAATCTTTTAGTGTTGTCGGATTTGACCTTCGACCCCTCCTTCAAGGTCAAACAAGGATAGCGAAACTTAAAAGTGTCTATAACTTGCTTATTATTGGTCCTAGAGGTTAGGGATGGTAAACCATCCTATAGGAAATCATGGGATGTGAATTTTTTGGTGTGGTTAGAGTTTTTTATTGGACCCCTTCTTCAAGATCGAACGAGGGGCCACGGTGGCAGAGTGGTAACACTCTCGCCTCCCACCTCTGCGGCCGGGGTTCTATCCCCGTCATGGCCGTAAGTGGGAAAGCTGGTAGTTGCTTGCCGTTGGTCGGCAGTTTACAGTACAGAACCCTAGCGAACTATATGTACTGGTTTCCTCTGCCCTTCCAACTACCCGTCGTGATATGACCTGTACAGTGTTGAAAGCGACGTAAAACCCCAAATAAACAAAAATAAATCAAGATCGAACGAGGATATTGTATTTGCAGTATTTCTTTAATTATGTTTTAACCTACTTTTTACACTTAAACAATTACTTTGTTACTTTCTTTCATAATACCATTTGCAGGGCACAACTTTTTTGTCCTTTTCTTCTGTCAGCTTCGGAATTTCTTTCGAACATGCTGTTCAATTACCATTTACTGTTACAATATTTCTGTACTGCACTTTCCCTCATAATTATGCTTTCCTCTCATTATCACCTTCACAAATCAAAAACACTCATGCAGCTGACACAGTGCCCGTTCACGGGCACTCTCCTCTTGTTTATTCCACAGAGGCACATAATATGGATAATTAATTTCAGAAATGTGCAAAAAAGGCTACAGATGTGTTATTTATTCGATTAGAAAGTAATTTTTACAGAGTTCATTTTTGTTGCACTAAAACTTATGTAGAAGTCGTGGAGAAATCTCTTATATTTGTTTTGCACTCACTGGTACCACAACTGTGGATAAGTTTTACATGGCTATTTTGCATTATTTGCTTAAATAGGTACTCACTTCACTTATTATGGGTACAAAGTGGTTGATAATAAAAGTAAAACAACGCCCTTGGAGAATATTTTTAAATTTTGTCACTTGCGAAGACAAAACATACAATCCTCATCCTTCGATACAGTCCTCATTCTTCGATATAATCCTCATTCTTTGATGCAGTTCTTCATCCTTTGATACAATCCTCATCCTTCAATACAATCCTGATCCTTCGATACAATCCTCATCCTTTGATACAATCCTCATCCTTCAATATAATCCTGATCCTTCAATGCAATCCTTATCCTTTGATACAAGCCTCATCCTTCGATACAATTGTCATCCTTCGATACAATCCTAAAACCTCCAATACAATCCTCATTCTTCAATTTATTCCTCTTCCTTCAGACCCGGATTGTATTGATATTCTCTTTTGATAAAATTTTCATACATGCACCACTGTGGTAAATTTCTTATTATATATTCAAATAGGAACATGGTTTTAATTAACACCTGCTTTTCCAAGTTTGGAATTTGATCCAGTAATGCCCGTGATATATTCTATAAAACAGATTTACTGGATAAAGTTGTGGGTAACCATAAAACTAGAAATTTTCTATTTTGTTGATGGACTTTTATATTAAGGTCCATTGTAATGCTTCTGTAGAGGGGTAATTTGTAGGGTAATTGACCTCATTGCCACAAGTACTTAAAACTGTTTGACCCAGACTGTGTTATCTATGCATAGGAAGTAGTGGTTCACATTGCAGTTTATCCATGGCTGTTGATGACTCCACAGAATACTTTTCTTGCAAGAATAAACCAACCAAGACGGCTATAAAGTAAGTCATATTTGGTATCTGATTCTAAAACCTTTTGAACAGAGGCACACAATGTATCATTGTTAGTACCTGTTAAAGAAATAACTGCTTTATCAAAACATGAATGCAAATGTGCACAGGTTGACAAGATGCCATTTTTAGCAGTTTGTGTTGGGGATTTGGAGAAGACCAAAAGTAAGACCACTGTTATATTTATTTCTAAACTAATTTTGCTTTAGATATTAAGAGCCAGAGACACAGAAAATACCTAGTTTGTGTATTCAGAAATAAAAAAAATAATCATTTGTTTATTTAGGATATTTACCAGGACATTTTTTAAATCGAGTCACATGAACACAAAAAGACATGTTTCAGTAATTGTTATTCTTTGAACCACTTTAGCCATGTTTTACTGCATCCTGTATTCCTGAAAGTTGTTGTGGAAAAAATGGTGAAAACTGCAAAGAATGTTTAAGGACTGGTGGCCTGGTGAATTACACACTTGCCTATTGACAAACAGAACCTGGGTTTGTTCCCAATTATAGGCAGATATGTAGTGGCTTGGGTGACCATTTAAAATGGTGGTCCTCTGGCTATTCATACCTTATAATCCCTTGTGGCAGGCTAAATAATCCCAGGGATGTTGATGAATGGTCTTACCTTATACTCTCTCTTTGAGTCAAGGGAATATCAGTCACCAGAGAGGTTGCTTTGTGCTCATACAGTCAGGATGGGTCAAGTAGTACTTTGATTTCTGTAGTATAATAGATAAATTATCGAGCCAAGTGTAAATATACAATATATAAATTAATTTAAGTATAAATGTTGTGTACTTTTTATGGCTGAGGTTCTAAAAAAAACAGTAAAATTTATAAAATTGAATAAATCTTTCACATTATATTGGAACAGATATTCCCTGATTTAAGTTATAGTTCATGTACATGGATGTTTTTGACTGTCAAAATGGCCCAACTTCTAATATTGCTCATGCAAAACTAATGAAATGAAATAATATAAAGTTAAATTTTCTGAGAAATTTCACACTGCCTTGGTAAGCAGTCTTCTGGATTACTGTAATTCACTGCTTTATCACACAAAACGGCATATACTGTCAGACTACAAACAGTTCAATATGCCTTATGTCATACCGAGTGCAAACTTAAATAAGTTTAGTCATGTCACACCCTTCCTGCACCAACTACACTGGCTTCCCATTCATTACTGTATATTGTTCAAATACTATGTTCTTACTTATAAAACAATAAATTTTAGCCAACCTTCATATCTTTCCTCTCTAATTAAGAGGAGCGATCTCACACAGGGCAGTCGCCTATGAATTTCCTCATCCAAAGCCAATAAACGCTCAGGGTTGCGCAGCTTAACAGTAGCTGCTCTCATAGAATGAAACAAGCTCCCTCAAGCCATTAGAACCGTGGAAAGTATCTCTGGATTTAGAAAACAGTTGAAAATGTATCTCTTCATATTAGCCTATCCTCCACCATAGCCTATCTCCCCTACCGGACACTAATTTGGCTGTTGACCTCTTTTGGAACTGGATTATCCCTTTTTGGACATCAGTTCCTTAGAGGATGACCTCAATTTAGGTACTTTAAAAATGCTTCTTACGTATTTACTTACTTAGGAGAGTCATGTAACAAGGCTAGTACCATAGCAAATTAAATTCCACGTTCCAGGAAACCAATTGTAAAACAAATAAAAAAAAAAATCCAAAATAAAACAATAGATGTTGGTAGATACTTGCAGAATTTAGAGTCAAATTCAGTTAGTGCCATTCAGCAACTTATACAGAGAAAATGTTAAAAGGTAACCCATGTTTTGAACTACAGAGAAAAGGAAGGCACAAAGAATTTTTTTGTCCTTTAACCGTTTCCTAGGTTGCATGACAATCATGTTGTTACAATTTATCTTTTATGTGCTTTGGCCTTTCAAATGTCAGTGTGGTCTATGCTTTGAGCTAAAAAGCAACTCAAACTGAAACAAAACTTGGAATTTAATGTCATTTAATTGAGTGATTAGTGTTGAAAACTCTGTTATGTGAAATATTTAGCTGGGATGCTTTCTTGTAGTGGATATTTAACATTGAAGTTCTTTCATCTGTGAGATTATACATAACTTTACTGTAAAAGAAAGAAATAAGAAGACCATAATATTGGGGTTGAGCCTGGTTTGAAGTCTTTGTAGAAAATAAAATCAGTAAAGTCTCTTGTCCATACCCTGTAAACTGGATTTTCAATTAACAAATTGTACTCAGTTATCTTAAGTCCACAAGTATACTAGTTTTAAAGCTGAGTCTGATATTCTTAAAACCTTAATGCACCTTCAGACTTTAACTTAACTGAACACTGGAGAGTCAAAATTTCTCAAAACACATATAAAATTAAGATGAAAATACCATAGATAAAATGTGATTTTGAGTACAATTGGAATCTGTTTCTTTGAATTCAAAAGCTATTTTATTCCAATATATGTATATATGTATGTATATATCATGAGTATAAATTTATCTGTTTTCTAAATCAGTAAAATGGATATTCGTCCTTCATTTTTAACACATGAAATAATTCTAATTATTATATCTACACACTTATGTCAGATTGTTTGCTTCAAGATTTATTATTTTTTGTTTATTTTTCAAACAGGCCAGTCTTAAGTCTGAACAGACTCTGCAGTTAATTTCTGTGTTGTCTGACCTTCTACCTATTTAAGTAAAAGGAATAAAAGTAAATTAGGTTTGCAACATTAAAGTGCTTCTGTTATTGTGTCAAGGTCCAAGGTAGATTGAAAGTAATGTTGAATTAAGGTATGACTGTGTGGACTTTATCAACCATGGTCCATTATTTAGGCTATTTTTTGAACAAATTGTCCAGCTAGGATTTTATTCTATTATTTAAAGGCATTTAATGTTTTCAAATTACTGATCATTTTAAAGTTTTTTTCTGAAGAGTGTGAAATAGTTTATTGTAAAATTACTTTGTAAGATTTTAATGCCACAATGTTCCTCAAAATAGTCATTTAATGACAGTGTTAAAGAATGAATACAGAAGCTTATAAGACAGTTTGTTCAATTTTATTATAGTCTGAATAAAGTTTTAAAATATTAAGACTCACAATTAAAGTAAGCCAACCTAATCTAACTTTACCTTGGAGCTATTTTATTGGTAACTAATTTATGTAGCTTGTTTTCATTAGTCAGTGTATAGTTCTACCTTTTCATTGTGATGATATAGTGCATTCCTATTCTTTTGTACAAAATTAAAAATTTACGATTATCTAAAATCTCAAAATGTTTATCAAATTTGTTTGAAAATTACCGGTAAGTGCAGAGGAAATGGAATAGGACCAATCTTCATGTACTTCCGCATCACATAATTAAAACAAAATGCTTTTTTTTCATCTGAGTATTTCTCTTTATAATAACTAGCTTTTAAGGTTTTCAGAGATATAATTCCCAGATCATACACTGTATGTATTTATTGCATGGTTCTGTTGAAAATGGTCTTTTCAAAGGATAACCTGTGTCTTTGATGAGAAACGATCATATAAAAGTCAAATTAATGAAGCAATATTATACTGCGCTTTGTGTGCTGACATTCCATAACAAGTATAAAGGCCATAAAGTACAACCGTTTATTATGTTCAACAAATGTTAACTATGGTATAACAGATAGCTGAAAAAAATTGTATCCATTGGCCTGTTTCAGATTACCTTTAATGTAAGAATATCATGTATGAAAGCTGTTTGTTCCTATATCCTTGTCCAGCTTTTCTACCATTTCAGTGCCTCATGATTCTTTGTGCCTGAGGCAAGATCACAAAGTTATGCAAGATCACCAGGAGAACACAAACCTCTGCCAAGTTACATAGTAATAAGTAAATGGGAAAATCTGGATTATTTTTTTGTGTCCAGTTGGTGAACCAGATGACTCCCAAAATTTTATGGATCAAGTTGGATCATGAACCGTCGTGTTATTTTATTCAGGAAGATCCAACCAGTAGTATTTATGTAAATATCACACACACACACGCAAAACAAAAAAAAAACAAAAAAAAAAAACAAAAAAAAACAAAGGGCCATGAAAGTAAGACTTCCTTAGGAGAGGTTAAATGAGAAAACTTCCCAAATGACAAAAGCAAAAACAAGAATATGTCACCAATGAAGATGTATTATATGAGTATGTAGCATGTGTATTATATTATTTTCAACATTCAGTATTTCAGTTTCTGTTACGCCATCTAGGAACATGGGATGTTGGTTTCTGTTTGACAGTTTTAAAAATATCACCATTTCTTGGCCCTGGGGTATTGTTTTCACCCATGGTGTCCAGATAGGCGGGCGTTAGGGTGGGCTGGCTTGTGGTCAGGCCGGTGGTGGGAAAAAGTTTGTCCGGGCTGGATCTCAGAAACCGGAAGGTGTAGGAAGTTGACACTTGGTAGGGACATTGGTTAGGGGGTGTAGGTGTGCAACGTCATGGTCTGACTTTCATTTGACCTTTGACCTTGCTGCAGTGACCTTGAGTTTGAAAATCTTGTCCGGGCTGTATCACGGCAACCGTAAGGTGTAGGAAGTTGATACTTGGTAGGGACATTAGTTAGGGGTTGTAGGTGTGCAATGTCATGGTGTGACTTTGATTTGACCTTTGACCTTGCCGCAGTGACCTTGACCTATAATATGTTGCCTATGCTATATCTAGGAAACCGTAAGGTGTATGGAATTGATACGTGGTAGGGACATTGGTTAGGGGGTATAGGTGTGCAACATCATGGTGTGACCTTGATTTGACCTTTGACCTTGTCATAGTTACCTTGACCTGTAAAATCTTGTCCAGGCTATATCTGGGCAACCGTAAGGTGTAGGAAGTTGATACTTGGTAGGGACATTTGTTGGGTGCAGTAGGTGTGCAACGTCATCTTGTGACCTTGATTTGACCTTTGACTTTGCCGTTATTACCTTGACCTATAAAATCTTTTCAGGGCTATATCTCGGCAACTGTAAGGTGTAGAAAGTATATACTTGGTAGGGACATCGGTTAGGGGGTAGGTGTGCAAAGTCATGGTGTGACCTTGATTTGACCTTTGACCTTACCGTGGTAACCTTATCCTATAAAATCTTGTCTCGGTTATATCTCGGAAGCCGTAAGGTGTAGGAAGTTTATACTTGGTAGGGGCATTGGTCAGGCGGTGTAGGTGTGCAGTGTCATGGTGTGGCTTTGATTTGACCTTTGACTTGCTGTAATGACCTTGACCTATAAAATTTTGCTATATCTCATTAACCATAAGGTGTTGAAGTTGTTACTTGGGAGGGACATTGGTTAAGGGATGTAGGTGTGCAACATCATGGTGTGACCTTGATTTGACCTTTGACCTTGTCATGGTGACCATGAGTTTGAAAATCTCGTCTGAGTTATTTCTTTGATTCCATAAGGTGTAGAAGGGTGACACTTGGTAGAGACATTTGTTAGGGGGTGTTGGTGTACATAATGATGTGTCTTTTAACTTTGGCTCTGCCAAAGTGTGTTCACCTTTCTCTTATGACAAAGATAAATGGATTGCTGCAACTGATTATTATATGCACTTTTACATAATTGTGCTTTTTCCATTGGCAGCTATTTTCCAATTAATAAGTTTTACAGCTTCATAATTTTTAGTGTACTGATTAATGCTGTCATCTTGCTATTGAATTGTCTTGTTTTAATACTTTATCTTTACATACATTTTCTTTCTCTTAGATGTTATTTTCTCTACTTAAACATTATTTGGAGCTTTATATTACTGACACTGCTCTGAAAATATCCAGATCTTTGTACTGTTTCACTGCTTCTCTATCTCATGGTGTTTAAAACTATTTTCCCAGGCTGTGGGGTACGGCTATTTTATTTTTTGCAAGAGCTGGTGCCACATTTACAAAGAAATTATTAAACTCATTTGCCATACCTCTTTTAGTTGTAACTTCAACACCATTTTCATAAAACATTTCAGGATACGAATAAAAAGATTTCTTTTTTACTGATTATGTTATTCAGGACTTTCCAAGTAACTTTAGCATTGTTTATTCATTTAGAGAGTGTAACTGTATAATACATTTTCTCTTCTACTTTGATTAAGCTTGTTTTTATATCTTTTGTATTTATCCAATATTTTTGTTGATTTTGTTTTTACATAGGCTCTATACAAGTTGCTTTTCTTCTTACAAGCATTGAGCAGACCTTTACTAAGCCATGGTTTACTCACATAATTTGATTTCACTTTCATTTTCTTTATTGGACACCATTTATTAAAATCCTCATTATAGACAGATATAAAATAATTGTAAACATTATTAACATCATCAGTCAAATACAAGGAAGACTAATCTCTAGTTCTCTAGCACCATTTTATATGATTAATAAGTAAAATAAATTGATATTGGCTGTCATATATATGGAGGCTCCTATCAAATAAAAGTGTTTATTTTCGACTTACAATTCCTGTACTTTTCTGTCTGGATTTTAATGCAGTTAAAATGGGCAATGTTCTGTAAAAATACCTTTCTCTTGATGTGTAAACCATCAAAGGGTGCCCAAATTTCAAGTTAATGACATTCCCATAACTGAAAGACAGAGGCTCAAGGATGACGATTTATCAACATCATTGAGGTTCTTTAACCTGCCACTTTTGCCACTTGTCACCGCTATTTTAAGTGGTCATCTGAGCAACTAGGTATCTGCCTGTACCTGGGTTTCAGCCCATGTCATCTGTGCTTCAAGTTGAGTATGTTACTCACTAGGCCACAATGGCAGATGTGATCTTTGATCTTTGCTCTGCCTGAATGTTTTGTATTGTCACATTCAAGACATATTTCCCCCATCACAAAGCCTTGTGGATTGCTGCAACTTATTATTGTATACTTTTACCTTATTATTTTATCTCCAATGACAGCTATAGTTCATTATTAAATAGATCAATTAATAAATTTTACAGCTTCATAGCTCATAGTTTGCAAATTAATGCTGTGATCTTGCTGTAAATATGTTATTAAATTAAATATGTTTGTTGTTTGCGTATGGGAGACCTTCAGGCTCCGCCGGCTCTGCCGGCTCCGCATTTTGTTTTCCTTATAACTCTGTAACCGTTAGGCGGATTCTTTTCAAATTTGGCAGGTTTAGGCAGTAGCCTTGGGGAATTTTTTTGAATATGCTGCAGTGACATTTCAGCCAATCAGAGAGGTCACATGACCAAAATGTCTTTTTTCGATGGGGAAGCTTGTCCGGATGATAACTTGAAAGGAATTTTATCAATTCACCTGAAACTTGGCAAATACATTCATTCTATTAAAATCTGGAAATCATTAGATTTTGACATTGATTGGTTAAGGAATGGCCGAGTAATTAATGATTATTTAATCATTATGAATTTTCCAAATAAGGAAAACACAAAAATGCTTACATCTCGAAAACCGTGCTAGATAGAGCGATTTCGACGAAATTTTTGACCCACAGGGTATCTCTGCAGAATAGTTATCCCAATTTTCAAAAAATTTTTGTCTCGCCAAAAATGGCGGCCATTTTGAATTTTCGAATTTTTCGCAAAAATTGCAAAACATAAAAATGCTTATATCTCGAAAACCGTACTAGATAGAGCGATTTCGACGAAATTTTTGACCCGCAGGTTATCTCTGCAGAGTAGCCATGCCTATTTTCAAAAAAATTTTGTCTCGCCAAAAATGGCGGCCATTTTGAATTTTCGAATTTTTGCGCAAAAATTGCAAAACACAAATATGCTAATATCTAGAAAACCGTGCTACATAGAACGATTTCGACGAAATTTTTGATCTTCAGGGTATCTCTCCAAAGAGCTTTCACTCGGTGAAGTTTCAGACCCGTAGCTAATTATTCACATACTCAAAATGAGTAAATGCTAATTATCTCTAAAACTATTGCGGATACCCAATTTTTATCAAATAACTCATTCATCTACATTTGGGAGAGCTTTCACATGGTGAAGTTTCAGACCCGTAGATAATTACTCACCTACTCAAAATGAGTAAATGCGAATTATCTCTTAAAAGTATTGCAGATATCCAATTTTTCTCAAATAACTCATTCATCTACTTTTGGAAGAGCTTTTACATGGTGAAGTTTCAGACCCATAGCTAATTACTCACCTACTCAAAATGAGTAAATGCGAATTACCTCAAAAAGTATTGCAGGTAGCCAATTTTTCTCAAATAACTCATTCACCTACTTTTGGGAGAGCTTTCACTCGGTGAAGTTTTAGAAGTTTTGTGTCCAGTTGGTGAACCAGATGACTCCCAAAATTTTATGGATCAAGTTGGATCATGAACCGTCGTGTTATTTTATTCAGGAAGATCCAACCAGTAGTATTTATGTAAATATCACACACACACACGCAAAACAAAAAAAAAACAAAAAAAAAAAACAAAAAAAAACAAAGGGCCATGAAAGTAAGACTTCCTTAGGAGAGGTTAAATGAGAAAACTTCCCAAATGACAAAAGCAAAAACAAGAATATGTCACCAATGAAGATGTATTATATGAGTATGTAGCATGTGTATTATATTATTTTCAACATTCAGTATTTCAGTTTCTGTTACGCCATCTAGGAACATGGGATGTTGGTTTCTGTTTGACAGTTTTAAAAATATCACCATTTCTTGGCCCTGGGGTATTGTTTTCACCCATGGTGTCCAGATAGGCGGGCGTTAGGGTGGGCTGGCTTGTGGTCAGGCCGGTGGTGGGAAAAAGTTTGTCCGGGCTGGATCTCAGAAACCGGAAGGTGTAGGAAGTTGACACTTGGTAGGGACATTGGTTAGGGGGTGTAGGTGTGCAACGTCATGGTCTGACTTTCATTTGACCTTTGACCTTGCTGCAGTGACCTTGAGTTTGAAAATCTTGTCCGGGCTGTATCACGGCAACCGTAAGGTGTAGGAAGTTGATACTTGGTAGGGACATTAGTTAGGGGTTGTAGGTGTGCAATGTCATGGTGTGACTTTGATTTGACCTTTGACCTTGCCGCAGTGACCTTGACCTATAATATGTTGCCTATGCTATATCTAGGAAACCGTAAGGTGTATGGAATTGATACGTGGTAGGGACATTGGTTAGGGGGTATAGGTGTGCAACATCATGGTGTGACCTTGATTTGACCTTTGACCTTGTCATAGTTACCTTGACCTGTAAAATCTTGTCCAGGCTATATCTGGGCAACCGTAAGGTGTAGGAAGTTGATACTTGGTAGGGACATTTGTTGGGTGCAGTAGGTGTGCAACGTCATCTTGTGACCTTGATTTGACCTTTGACTTTGCCGTTATTACCTTGACCTATAAAATCTTTTCAGGGCTATATCTCGGCAACTGTAAGGTGTAGAAAGTATATACTTGGTAGGGACATCGGTTAGGGGGTAGGTGTGCAAAGTCATGGTGTGACCTTGATTTGACCTTTGACCTTACCGTGGTAACCTTATCCTATAAAATCTTGTCTCGGTTATATCTCGGAAGCCGTAAGGTGTAGGAAGTTTATACTTGGTAGGGGCATTGGTCAGGCGGTGTAGGTGTGCAGTGTCATGGTGTGGCTTTGATTTGACCTTTGACTTGCTGTAATGACCTTGACCTATAAAATTTTGCTATATCTCATTAACCATAAGGTGTTGAAGTTGTTACTTGGGAGGGACATTGGTTAAGGGATGTAGGTGTGCAACATCATGGTGTGACCTTGATTTGACCTTTGACCTTGTCATGGTGACCATGAGTTTGAAAATCTCGTCTGAGTTATTTCTTTGATTCCATAAGGTGTAGAAGGGTGACACTTGGTAGAGACATTTGTTAGGGGGTGTTGGTGTACATAATGATGTGTCTTTTAACTTTGGCTCTGCCAAAGTGTGTTCACCTTTCTCTTATGACAAAGATAAATGGATTGCTGCAACTGATTATTATATGCACTTTTACATAATTGTGCTTTTTCCATTGGCAGCTATTTTCCAATTAATAAGTTTTACAGCTTCATAATTTTTAGTGTACTGATTAATGCTGTCATCTTGCTATTGAATTGTCTTGTTTTAATACTTTATCTTTACATACATTTTCTTTCTCTTAGATGTTATTTTCTCTACTTAAACATTATTTGGAGCTTTATATTACTGACACTGCTCTGAAAATATCCAGATCTTTGTACTGTTTCACTGCTTCTCTATCTCATGGTGTTTAAAACTATTTTCCCAGGCTGTGGGGTACGGCTATTTTATTTTTTGCAAGAGCTGGTGCCACATTTACAAAGAAATTATTAAACTCATTTGCCATACCTCTTTTAGTTGTAACTTCAACACCATTTTCATAAAACATTTCAGGATACGAATAAAAAGATTTCTTTTTTACTGATTATGTTATTCAGGACTTTCCAAGTAACTTTAGCATTGTTTATTCATTTAGAGAGTGTAACTGTATAATACATTTTCTCTTCTACTTTGATTAAGCTTGTTTTTATATCTTTTGTATTTATCCAATATTTTTGTTGATTTTGTTTTTACATAGGCTCTATACAAGTTGCTTTTCTTCTTACAAGCATTGAGCAGACCTTTACTAAGCCATGGTTTACTCACATAATTTGATTTCACTTTCATTTTCTTTATTGGACACCATTTATTAAAATCCTCATTATAGACAGATATAAAATAATTGTAAACATTATTAACATCATCAGTCAAATACAAGGAAGACTAATCTCTAGTTCTCTAGCACCATTTTATATGATTAATAAGTAAAATAAATTGATATTGGCTGTCATATATATGGAGGCTCCTATCAAATAAAAGTGTTTATTTTCGACTTACAATTCCTGTACTTTTCTGTCTGGATTTTAATGCAGTTAAAATGGGCAATGTTCTGTAAAAATACCTTTCTCTTGATGTGTAAACCATCAAAGGGTGCCCAAATTTCAAGTTAATGACATTCCCATAACTGAAAGACAGAGGCTCAAGGATGACGATTTATCAACATCATTGAGGTTCTTTAACCTGCCACTTTTGCCACTTGTCACCGCTATTTTAAGTGGTCATCTGAGCAACTAGGTATCTGCCTGTACCTGGGTTTCAGCCCATGTCATCTGTGCTTCAAGTTGAGTATGTTACTCACTAGGCCACAATGGCAGATGTGATCTTTGATCTTTGCTCTGCCTGAATGTTTTGTATTGTCACATTCAAGACATATTTCCCCCATCACAAAGCCTTGTGGATTGCTGCAACTTATTATTGTATACTTTTACCTTATTATTTTATCTCCAATGACAGCTATAGTTCATTATTAAATAGATCAATTAATAAATTTTACAGCTTCATAGCTCATAGTTTGCAAATTAATGCTGTGATCTTGCTGTAAATATGTTATTAAATTAAATATGTTTGTTGTTTGCGTATGGGAGACCTTCAGGCTCCGCCGGCTCTGCCGGCTCCGCATTTTGTTTTCCTTATAACTCTGTAACCGTTAGGCGGATTCTTTTCAAATTTGGCAGGTTTAGGCAGTAGCCTTGGGGAATTTTTTTGAATATGCTGCAGTGACATTTCAGCCAATCAGAGAGGTCACATGACCAAAATGTCTTTTTTCGATGGGGAAGCTTGTCCGGATGATAACTTGAAAGGAATTTTATCAATTCACCTGAAACTTGGCAAATACATTCATTCTATTAAAATCTGGAAATCATTAGATTTTGACATTGATTGGTTAAGGAATGGCCGAGTAATTAATGATTATTTAATCATTATGAATTTTCCAAATAAGGAAAACACAAAAATGCTTACATCTCGAAAACCGTGCTAGATAGAGCGATTTCGACGAAATTTTTGACCCACAGGGTATCTCTGCAGAATAGTTATCCCAATTTTCAAAAAATTTTTGTCTCGCCAAAAATGGCGGCCATTTTGAATTTTCGAATTTTTCGCAAAAATTGCAAAACATAAAAATGCTTATATCTCGAAAACCGTACTAGATAGAGCGATTTCGACGAAATTTTTGACCCGCAGGTTATCTCTGCAGAGTAGCCATGCCTATTTTCAAAAAAATTTTGTCTCGCCAAAAATGGCGGCCATTTTGAATTTTCGAATTTTTGCGCAAAAATTGCAAAACACAAATATGCTAATATCTAGAAAACCGTGCTACATAGAACGATTTCGACGAAATTTTTGATCTTCAGGGTATCTCTCCAAAGAGCTTTCACTCGGTGAAGTTTCAGACCCGTAGCTAATTATTCACATACTCAAAATGAGTAAATGCTAATTATCTCTAAAACTATTGCGGATACCCAATTTTTATCAAATAACTCATTCATCTACATTTGGGAGAGCTTTCACATGGTGAAGTTTCAGACCCGTAGATAATTACTCACCTACTCAAAATGAGTAAATGCGAATTATCTCTTAAAAGTATTGCAGATATCCAATTTTTCTCAAATAACTCATTCATCTACTTTTGGAAGAGCTTTTACATGGTGAAGTTTCAGACCCATAGCTAATTACTCACCTACTCAAAATGAGTAAATGCGAATTACCTCAAAAAGTATTGCAGGTAGCCAATTTTTCTCAAATAACTCATTCACCTACTTTTGGGAGAGCTTTCACTCGGTGAAGTTTTAGACCCGTAGCTAATTACTGACCTACTCAAAATGAGTAAATGCTAATTATCTCAAAAACTATTGCGGATACCCAATTTTTATCAAATAACTCATTCATGTACTTTTGGGAGAGCTTTCACATAGTGAAGTTTCAGACCCGTAGATAATTACTCACCTACTCAAAATGAGTAAATGCGAATTTTCTCTTAAAAGTATTGCAGATAGCCAATTTTTCTCAAATAACTCATTCACCTACTTTTGGAAGAGCTTTCACATGGTGAAGTTTCAGACCCGTAGATAATTACTTACCTACTCAAAATGAGTAAATGCGAATTATCTCTTAAAAATATTGCAGATAGCCAATTTTTCTCAAATAACTCATTCACCTACTTTTGGAAGAGCTTTCACATGGTGAAGTTTCAGACCCATAGCTAATTACTCACTCAAAATGAGTAAATGCGAATTATCTCTAAAAGTATTGCAGATAGCCAATTTTTCTCAAATAACTCATTCACCTACTTTTGGGAGAGCTTTCACTTGGTGAAGTTTCAGACCCATAGCTAATTATTCACCTACTCAAAATGAGTAAATGTGAATTATCTCTAAAAGTATTGCGGATACCCAATTTTTATCAAATAACTCATTCATCTACTTTTGGGGAGAACTTTCACTTGGTGAAGTTCCAGACTCGTAGGTAATTACTCACCTACTCAAAAGGAGTAAATGTGAATTATCTCTTAATAGTATTGCAGATAGCCAATTTTTCTCAAATAACTCATTCGCCTACTTTTGGAAGAGCTTTCACACATGAAAATGAAAAATTGTGTATATCCCGGAAAAGCTATTTCTTCTCCTTTAATGCTCGGCGGGAGATACACACCGCGGCAGTGTTCTTGTCAAAAATTTTGGTCTCCCCAAAAATGGTGGCCATTTTGAATTTTCAAGTTTTTGCAAAACACAAAAATGCTTATATCTCGAAAACCGTGCTAGATGGAGCGAACTCAACAAAATTTTTGACTTGCTGGGTATCTCTGCAGAGTAGCCATGCCAATTTTCAAAATATTTTTGTCTCGCTAAATATAGCGGACATTTTGAATTTTCGAATTTTTTGCAAAACACAAAAATGCTTATATCTTGAAAATCATGCTACATAGAGCAGACTGCGCTGACTTTGGTTGCCACAACAGTATAAGGCTAGAAACGAAGCATTTTCTTAATACTTTAGCACTCACCTTTATATCCTTTTCGGGACGCTTTGTTTTTGCTATGCAAAAACATTATCTTTTTTCTTGCGAGTGATCCTCTAGTTAGTATTGGTTTGGTACTTTGTTGTTACATACATTTTTTTTCTTTCTTAAGTTTTCAAGTGTGCTTAAGTGTATTTCTCATACACCTTTACATAACGTATATTTTCTGAAAGTCTCCTGCATCCTTTACGTAACTCATACTGTCTGTTCTGAAAGTCTCCTTTGTACTTTTTCATGTCTTCTATATATCTCATGCTGTCCAACACTATTTCCCCAGGCTGTGGGCAACAGGCATCTCTGATGCTATTTTTATATTTAATGCCCTTTCCCAAAAGTACAAACATATGATGTACGCAATTGAGAAAAAAATAAAATGCAATAAAACAGTTTTTTTTCTTTCTACAGTTGTCAACAGTTTCTCAGGAGATAAAGATAATTATGGCAGAATATTTGCAATCAAATTTTACAAATTACAGTTAAAAGCTGAAAATTAAATGCCTTATTTTTCATGAAGACAATACCAATGGTTACATTAGATATGGGTTCCAATCTGTTATTTCCTCATTACTCTCATTAACTGAACACATATTAACTGGATATTTTTCTGGCAGTAGAACCAGTACTAAACTTTTTGTGATTGATAATTAATTAAAGCTTTTGCTCCTGTCAAACAGTGCAGTTTGTAATAAAACAGCCGTTTTCTGTGTTTTAAGAGCCAAATCAGCTTGTGTGACCCTTGACTATCAGAGCTAGTCATGTTATATTTATAAAGGTAGCTGTAGATGTGGTAGCCTTTCCGCAGGTTTAAATTCAAACTCAGGAATTTAGAGATGGGAGAGAAGCGGGTGGTTGCCTGCCGGTTCCTGATGGTTTAAAAGGGGGAAAGTTTTTGTCCTGGGACAAAAATTTTATTTTCATTTACTCTTGGAAGGTTAAAAGTTATGTCGCCCATTAATACAAAGCTGGCTGTTGAGGTATTACATATTTTCTTTGTGGCAGTAAAATCTTCTATAAACCATTATATATTCAGAGTAGGGTTGCAGCTTTGATATTTATATTACTTTTGTGGCACCAGCATGTATATGTTGAGAAATAAGTGATTTTGAGTGTTTCTCATCTTTTGACTTTGCACTTTAATTGCAGCATCTTGACCAACTATTCTAATGTGGCACGTCTGTATCCATGATTCTGATTGGCTGATTGAGAAAAAAAATGTCACAGGTAAAATCAGCATAACCTGTGGTTTCTATTACCGCTTATTATGGCTGTCTAGGCAGTTTTGTCATAATTCAGCCGATAGTTTTTGACAGCATATCAACAGAATGATGTAATCATCAGCATTGAGTTATTTATACATGATCCCTTTATACAGATGATAATATATACACAGGTTTAAAGTCGATAAACACAAATACGGTTAAATATTTATGGGCCATAAGCTGTGAAGTCAAAGAACAAACAATGAATTCACTTATTCCCCAGTCAAATGAGAGTCACAAGTAAATATCCAAACATATACATGTGTGGCAAGTGCTATATAATTAATATATTAATATATAATTAGTATATATACTGCTTGGCATTGTCACAGCACTTGACCTCATAAGCTTTATTTGTGCTTTTGTGTTATATAAAATAATGTGGATCTCAGAGTGAAATCTGCATTGACACAAGCTATTGATAGTCTTTTAAACTCATAATAATCAGTTAACCGTCACAGTGTTTTTACTGGGCCATAATGTTATTTCTACTTCAAATCAGCATCCCAACTTGTCACCTATGTTGAAATTTGTATATAGAAATTCCCTCCCGCCAATTCAATAGGGTTTTGATCTGGAACAAAATCTTTCCTCTTTAACTTATAGTTTTTAGCAGGGCTAACAAAACTATGTGTGCATGTCATGGCAACAGGGAAAACATAGAATCGGTGTTGACACAGTTGGGGCAGATTACAGCAGTTTAGTATGCAGGGATAATGAAAGTCAAAGCAAACTGTGGCATTTCACACCGAGGACATTGTTGGCTGCTATTGTATGGATTATATAGGTGCAGAACTTGAGGCCATCTAAGCATTGTGTAGGTCTCTGGCTTAGCAGATAGATGTTTCCCCTCTTCATTTCATGGTTAAATCAACAGCACCCCCCTCTTGTCTGACTGTACTGTTGTGTGTTATTGATAGAATTATTGCTTCAGTGGTTTTTGAGGATAATAATGTAGAATATCTCTGCAAGCTATGTATGGTGCCTGTGATGGTAGGGATTATTTTTACACTGTAGAGTAAGCTGCACAGGTAGGTACATTGTTTGAAGTTTAATTATTATCATGGAGACTTAAGAAAGGTGAAGTTTACCCCTTAGAAATTATCTGACATTATCTGAAAACGATCGGTAAAAACAAAACAGAAACTGATTGGGTTATCAACATTCCTTATGTAAACCATACTGTAACTGTTTAGGATGAGAAGAGTGATATAAATTTGAACAAATTTTGTATTTTATGACAGTCTCACAAAGTTTCCTGGTTTTTACTGTGTATATTATAAGTGTCAAACTGGAAGGTGTTGCACCAGGGTGGCTCCGACAGTTGAGTCTATTAACATGTCTAAGTGGATTACAGTTGTAATGTGGGAAATAGCAAAAACAAAAAAATGTGAAAATTGTTTTGGTTATATTGTGTCAGGTACTCTCCTTGATACATATTTGTTGATTACTCTTAGTATCTTTTGAAGTTTTGTTTTTCCATAGAACTAAATGTATAAAATTATTCTGTAAGTAAAAATAGTATAATCGTTAACACAAACACCATGGAGATGTTTAATTGAAAACAGGGAACATAATGTTTAAAGAAGAGGAAAAATAAGAGAGATAGAAAGCAGATAAAATATGAAATCTATTGATAACAGGTATACAAGGATGAATATGACAATGGATTAGAATGAATTACAGTTATAAAAGGAATGTGAAAAGAGACTCAAAAGGACCAGGAAAGATAGTTTGACAATAAGATGTATCGTACATACAAAATTGGTAGTGAACCAATATTTATTATGTGAAATATTTGTAACTGTTGTATGTTAGTTAACTTTTAAAGTGTTGCAATTCAAAAAGGTAAATAAATAATTTACATTAACTGTACTCTTTATACCCCAGTCTACAAACCAAGTAGAGGAAGCATGTGAATCATAATGCACTCTTAAGGTCTTGCAAGTGAAAACTCAGTACAAACTGTTTGTGTTAAGCAAAATGAGTGAGTAATAAAAATGATAAATCTTTTAATTTGCCAGTCTGTCTGTCAGATGATAGTTTCAAAATGGAGTCTTTGTTACACATAAATTTTTGATATTGCTTAATTAGTTACAGTTGCTTTTTTTCAAGGAAAGTTATTGATATACAATAGATGAAATATCATTTCTAGATATTTGGTATCACTTTTCTTCTGGGATTTTACATTTTATGTTATTAGTCTTTGTAGATTGATTTGGTAGAATTTAAAGCAGATCAGAATCTTTGGAATGTTACTGTAACTTTCAGGTCAAGCAGTCCTATCCAGTGCCATACCCTACACTCCTGATGTATATCCATTTGTCATTGTGCAACAGATGAAAAGATCTCATCAAGACATTTGACATCTCCTTTTTTGATGGATTTTCCATTTTATTTAATTAGTCTTTGTAAATCGATATGGTAGAATTTGTAGTGGACCAGAATCTTTGGAATGTGACTGTAAGTTGTTGTACCAATATCCCCATCCAGTGTCATACCCTGATGTTAATCGTGTAAAAAAGGTTTGATGGATGAAATAAATTAAAACTTTAAACTGTTAAGGGTACCTTAATTAACTCTTTAATTATCGCACATAAAAATACTTGCTGACAGTTTTTAACTCTCCCGCTGTTTCAACAACCCCCTCCCTAAAGCCCTTTCCCCATAGAACTCGAATTTAGTGTAAGTCAAACCAAATTACCTGGATTTTTCAGAGTGTACTGTGTACCCCGGCTTATAAATGAACTTTACATTTGTCTACCTGTGTTGTCTCATGAAAAAAAATATTCTGCAAAATGTAGTCATATATTAAAAGTTTTCCAGCTGAGCTCACAGCCATTAATTTGAAAATCCAGACAGTAAAACCAAAAATTCTGAATTTTAAAAGTTTTCATTTTCAGTGTTTTTTATGATTACTGTGGCTTTCTGGTTGACATTACTCCAAAAGTAATGGCTGGATCTTTTTGAAACTGTTATTGTGGATAGAGTCTGGCCAAAGGAACAAGTGAATACATCTCGGGAGATTCGTGACCATTAAAAATCTTCTGAAAAAAAGTCAGAAATGTTCCCTGGTTGGCGCCAGTGCACTGTATGACTGCTTTGTAGTTAATAGCCATTGATATAGTGACTTTAAAAGTGTTAAAACTCTTTGTTGTGTCATTGCTGCGTTCATTTTGTTATTTTACCAACTGTTCATTTTGTTAACTGAGTTGCACTTCAGTTCTACTACTGGTAAGTTATTTTCAGGTCAACACAATTAACTTCCTTTGTTTTTTTATAAGATCCATACTATATGTGCATTTGGTATAAGAACTCTTTTTGTAAAAATCACCAATTTTTATCACTTAATCATGTCCACTGTGGTCAGTGTCTGTCCATGGAGGCAAAGTCATTAACAGTTACAATGGAGATTCAGAAGCAGGGAATAATCAGGGTTACTTTTGCATGGATATGGCCTGCTATTCACAAAAGGAGTCTGAGTCAGAGATCAGCAAAATAATTCAGCACAAGTATACAGCTTTTTATTATCCACCACAAACCACACTTGTCTTAAATAGGAGTATTATTTTACTTATTATTAGTACCAAATAGTGAGTTATAAAACTTAAACATCCCTTATTACTTGAATTATTATGCATATTCGAATCTCATATAATATTGTTATCTTCATTTGTGATGTATTTTTTTGTTTATGTCATTCGGGAAGATTTACAATTATATACTTTAATGGTACGCTGATTTTTTTGCATGTTCATCTTCTGGTATACGGAGAAAAGCCCTACAGAGAAAAGCCCTACTGAGAAAAGCCCTACAACTTTTTGACACCATGGGAAAAAGCCCTATACCATTTTTGCAGACCTTGGAGAAAATCTCTGTTTTTGCAGACCATGGAGAAAAGCCCTACACTAACTTTTAGATGCTACAAAGTATAAGCATGTATTTTTTCAAAATTATGAGCATTCTATGTGAACATTCCCACCCGACTGTATCTTTGAAGTTTTTGTGAACTTCTTAGCACACATAAAACCATCTTTATTATTCCTAATAATGATTAATTGATTCTAGTGTTCTCAACGGAAATCCGGATATCCGGGTACCCGAACCCTGAATATTTACCCGAATCTAAAATCACATACCCGAGTACCCGAATCTAAGCTTTAATACTGTCAATATCGCCCACGTTGGATGACCGAGTACAGACATATCTCGACTTCATTAATTCACCTAAAGATGAAACTATTCAATTAAAATGGACAAGAATATTGTTTTCTTATCCTTGTACACCATTTATAGTATTTTATATGTCTTTTTTGGGGTTGTTTATGCATTGTTAAATACCAGAACCCTTTGAAAATCATCAGTATATTAACACAGTTACCTATTTCCGAGTACACAAAATGTTTTATATTGGCTATATAGTGACAAGCACACCTTAAATAAATAAAATTTCGATGTTTTCACACAGGAGTTGATAATTTTGCATCAATAAAATTCACTTCCCTAACAGAAAAAAAATAAAGTTTAAATTCCGAAACTACATTCGAGCAATAGTGAAATGCTTTCCTCTTAGGTCATGTGACTCCATTCTTATGGATACTGCAATAAACAACCGTGTTTTAAATGTATGTACAGAAGTCGTTTTTTATTTAAAATTTCTTCCGTGCCCTACTGTTTTGAATGCAAAAAAGGTGGCCGGCAAGAAATAAAGCAAATGGTTGAAATCCAAAATTTGTGTAAGTTTTAAGTTTGCAAATGTGGAGATTTTTATAGAAACAGCTATTATCGCCCATCGGCGCAAGAACCCGGGTACCCGCCCATTAAAATCACTACCTACCCGGTCCCACTGAAAAGGGTATTTGAGAACACTAATTGATTCCTTAGTTGGTTTTGTTTGAAAGTACCTTTAATCTTTGAATGGGTTCCAGAGCATACATTAAAGTGCCAAAATGTGGAATCAGTCTTTGACTTCCTTCCTGAGCAGTTATTATGGAAAGAGTCTGTCTACCTCTACGTAGAAAGTGGGACAATAAAAGCCACTCTTCCTGATAGTATATAATAGTTTGGAGGGCACACTCCTCACAGGTATATTGAAGAATACAGCAATTCTTTAATCAATGAAGAAAAAACGGAGTGCTACATATCTGTTTTTGAAGATTACACAAAAATCTTGTTTCTTTAATCAATAGAAATTACAAAAGGAAAAGGGAGGGCTACAAATTTGTTTTGAAGGTGACAGGAATTGGAAGCCACACCATACAAATCAATTAGCAAAAATGAATAAAAAAAGACAATATAACATTTTGTAAATGGTATTGTGTTGGGCATTATTATAATGGGGATTTTTTATGGGTTTGCAAATATCCGGGGATTTTCAGTCTTGGGATTTTCTATCTGGGAATTTTCATATACAATCTAATAATCAACCCTCAGTATTTTAAACTAAAACTAGCCTTATATCCCTATAACTAAAATCTAATGTAAGGCTTTTCTCCACAGTCTGAAAAAATGGTGGAGGGCTTTTCTCATTGGTGTGACATATTGGTGTAGGTCTTTTCTCCATGTTTGTCAAAAACTGTGGAGCTTGTCTCCTGTAGGGCTTTTCTCCAAAGGTCTTTTCTCATAGATACTTTTTTGCAAATCCAACCTCCAGTTAGAAATCTGTTTCTTTTGTCTGTACATTGTTTTACCTGTGATAATAACTCTCTACACTGACAGTGCGTCTGTTCAACCTTTCCAGGGAAGCTATATTCTCATATTTCATTGCTGATTGGTGTTCATTTCTGTTGAATTGACCAGGGTTTTCTTTTTTTGTCATGTCTATTTGTTCATCAGGACTTTGACTCCTGTTGCCAGTTAATTAGTGAAGTGTTAATGGGACAATGCATGGAGAACAATGAAGACTGGTTATTGACTAAGGCAGGGAAGGAAGCCACTTGTGGGCTAAGGGGGCGGGGAGGGGGGGGGGGGGGAAGATAGAGGGGGGCTTAAAAGGAGCAGCCTCATTCAGCACAGGTTATGAAGGAAACACAGGAAATGTTGGGGGGAGGTGTCAGGTGGGGGAGTGGGGTGTGTGGCTGATTGTGAGGGAGGATTCCCCAGTAATCGATACAAACAATATTTAGTTGGTATTTATGGTTGAAACACAATGTTGCAGTTTTGTTACTGTCAGTGTGTGTGCTGGGAGCTTTAAGCTGTACAATTGGCCTAAAAGCTAGAAAAGGATAGACAGACAGTGAGAGAAAGTTGTGTGTGTAGTAGTGAAAACATTAAGGCCAGGCACAAAAAATTACATATGATAGCCTGCAGTATAAATAATTGTTCCCCCTTGTGCATGTTTTTCTTTGCATTTTATTGCTTGCAGAGAAATGGGTGAAAAAGTGAACTCATACTATCTTGATAGGAGATGATTGATAAAAGAGATAAAAAAAATAAAACACTGAATTTATCTGTAATTGTGTTAACCTTTGGAACTTTGTTAAGTTATTGTATGTTCATTCAGAATGAGACACAAAAAGGATAAACTTGTTTGTTTTCCCTGTGAATTTATGTTACACAGAATACTTAACTGTTGATTGTCAGTCTGTATCCGGAGAGGAATAATTAATAACACTTTGTGTAATACAACCTATTCAGTATGATTGTGTACTGAAAGAGTTGGAGAAATGGGATGGATAGAGAGATTGGTGTAGTGTGATACAAATCAAAACACTCTTTCACTTCATTAAATGTACTATGTTCTGTTTTGCATAATGTTTTGTCTTCAAAACAAAATTGTTATGATATATAGATATAATAAGTATATAAATCGATCACTTCAACAACGCTTCTATAAAAGCAATTAAATTTTATAAAATATGAATTAGTAAGTTTAAAATGTATGAGTATTGTCATGTATTATGCAGGAAGATAAGAAGTAATGTTACTGTTATAAAATAAATGAACATATTTAATTATTAATAGGAAAATAATTGAGGTAACTTAAAGTATAAGTGTATTGCCCAAGAATGACAGATTTCTAATTTTTGGAATATTCATAATGAGTATTAAGCGAACACCAAATAGTAACATTGCAAATGGAAAACCAGTTTATCTGGGCTTATTTATATTAGTATTCATACAAAATCTCAATCTGAAACTCAATTTGAGTCCTACATAAGTATAAACTTAAATTTAATGTTCTCAATTGAAGTCCTACCTAGGTAGTGCTTGTTCTAACTCCAATTAAAGGCATGGTCAAACAAAATTAATGTAGTAATAATCTTAAACATTTATTTCTCCTTTTATGCAAACTTGTTATAATCCCTTGAGGTTTTGGGATTTTAAATCATGATTTTAAGCCTGAGTTATATAAACTTAAGTTATATATTCACTTAGAAGTAGGCATTATATTTGAGATTGAGTTAAACTCATATATAAAGGTTTAAACCCAAAATTATAGGGATCACTTTAAAAACAAATACTCAATCAACATCTGATAAACATTTACCAACAAAACTGAATAATATCTGCTTGGACGAGACCAGGTCATGCAAAGAAGGTACACAAAGATCCAACAAAGTTCTCAGTGGCTTTGTGACCTGGATACATAAGGAAAACCTCCTCAAGCATCAATTTTATATTTGATAGATTTTCTTCTGGTTATTGAGTGTTCAAATCATTAAAATATTGCAAAATGTCAACCAAATGTCATTGTAAAAAGACTTAAAGTCACCGTAGACAATCACAATTATTTCGATTGTGATAATCTAGTCTGATCTATTACTATTCATTATTAATAAGTTTCTCAGTAGTCCAGTGGTTAGCAAGTTTGACATCTAATCACACGGGCTGTCACTTCTGTGTGGATTTGACTGCAACAGGTTACAGGTGTCACTGTTGAAGGCCTCTCCCAGTGTACCCTGCTTGGTTAACAGAACATAAAACACTTTCACTTTCACAACATCTTCCCCACAAATGGATCTCTGTACAGAAACTAACAAAAGAAAGAATTAGCAAAATCACAGCTGAGGGACATACTAATATTTTGAATCCAGGACAAAATGCTGGTGGACAAAATGGCGGTCAGAATTGTAAGGGCGGACAAAATGCCACTCAAAATTTGCAAGATAAGAAGTAGGAGGACAAATGCTGGTCATTTTTGTGGCAGGGAGAACATTTTGTCCACTGGTGTTTTATTCGCACACCAGGACGTACTTGGCCAATAATCTAGGATTGTGGTTATAAATGAGGGAAAATATGAGGTTAAGAAACAGTTGATTTGAGCAGGTGAATCTTAAAATAGTTGCTAAAAAATGTTACTGTTGTGTAAGGAACCCAGGTTCTTATACATGAAGAAGGATGGAGTTCTAAAATGTAGGTGTAAAAGCTACAAAACCTAGAATTTTAATACTATTTATGAAGTTACAGTCAAATGAGGGGAGTTGAAGGAACTTAAACTTCTGGGCAAATGCATCTGGTATTTTTACTAAGTTATATGACTGGTTGGCCGTGTTTAGAAATTTTATATTGTTAGTTGATAAGAAATTCTCACAGTTCAGAAAATATAATGAAGTTAAACCTCAATCATATAGTTCACACTGTGGTGTAATTTGCATTAATTTCTTCAGCTATTAATGGATGTATGAGCATACTTTGTATCCAGATCAACTGGGCATCTCTAGAGAAGTATAGATGAGATGAGGTTCAGTTCTTAGCAGAATCATGGAGTAATGTATACTTAAAAAAGGTACTAGATAGAAATGTGTTCCCTTTCATCTTAGAATTAGCCATGCATAGGTCTCAAGTTTTGTATTGTTTCCACAAGTGTCTGGGCGTTCTGGCAGGCGGTCGGGCATTGGAAAAAGTTTGTCTGGGCTGTATATCAGAAACCGTAAGGTGTAGGAAGTTGATACTTGGTAGGGACATTGGTTAGGGGGTGTAGGTGTGCAGCGTCTTAGTGTGACCTTGATTTGACATTTGACCTTGCTGTAGTGACCTTGACATATAAAATTTTGTCCGGGCTAGATCTTGGAAACCGTAAGGTGTAGGAAGTTGATACTTGGTAGGGACATTAGTTAGGGTTTGTAGGTGTAAAATGTCATGGTGTGACCTTGATTTGATCTTTGACTTTGCTGTAGTGACCTTGACCTATACAATCTTGTCCGGGCTATATCTCAGAAACCGTGAGGTGTAGGAAGTTGATACTTGGTAGGGACATTGGTTTGGGGGTGTAGGTGTGCAGCGTCATGGTGTAACCTTGATTTGACCTTTGGCCTTGTCATAGTGACCATGAGTTTTAAACTCATGTCTGCATTATTTGTTTTATTCCAAAAGGTGTAGAAGGTTAACATTTAGTAGGGACATTGGTTAGGGGTTGTAGGTGTGCATCGTGGTGTGACCTTTAACTTTGGCTCTGCCAAAGTGTGTTCACCTTAAGACATCTTTCCCTTATGACAAAGATATATGGATTGCTGCAACATTTTATTATATGGACTTTTACATAGTTGTGCTTTTTCCATTGACAGCTATTCTCCAATTTATAAGTTTTACAGCTTCATAATTTTTAGTGTACTGATTAATGCTGTCATCTTGCTATTGAATTGTTTTAAGTGTTTATCTTTACATACAGTTTGTTTCTTTTAGATGTTATTTTCTCTGCTTAAACATTATTTTGAGCTTTATTTAACTCACACTTCTCTCAAAGTATCCTGATCTTTGTACTGTTTCACTACTTCTATATCTCATGGCTGTGGGGTACGGGCATCTCTGATGCTATTTTTGGTGATTTGTAAAAGCTGTTTCAGTTTTTATAATGTCCTGTTACGCATACTGGCTTTATCATCAACATACTGCTAAGAATCTGTCTGGTAAGCTTGTATCTTCTAACACGTAGGAATGTATTTTGAAGACTGTGATGAATGTTCATCTTTGAAAAGGTTTTTGATACAAATTTGAGCCTTTGTCAAAGCAAGCCAGGAATGTTCATGGGTAACAGTGGTCAGTACTAAAATGGTTTTAGGTAAAACTGCAAAAGATTAACATCCTGTACAGTGGCTTCATGCCAAAGAAAAACTGGACATTTTAGTTTTCAGGCCATACCATGAAATTGATCTGAAAAATTACTACTGGTACTTTACAACATAAAGATTTTGACACAGATGTGTCACAAAAATATAACATGAATCATTGGTTTTATGCTATGTAATAACCTATAATATGGTGGTTATTCAGGTCCGTAAATATGAGCTTTTAGGTTTGTAATTCAGGCATATATTATATCTGTCATTTTATATTCTTTCTATGGGACTATTTCAGTATATAAGGGGTAGCATTTCATTGCAACTGGTTAATTTTACAGCCATTAATGACTGTACTTAGGAGAACATTATTGGTAATACTGTATTTCTACAATAAACAGACTAATGTAGACTTTATGGTTGTGCTAAACTCAGCTGTAATTGTAAATATAAGGTACTAATGAATAATGAATTATTACTAAAACTCTTTGCTGATATAACATTATAGTCTTGTATTGGTTGAGAAGTTTTATGATTATAGTCTTGTGTTGGTTGAGAAGTTTTATGATTGTAATGCTTTTCAAAGAAGTTTATAGTTTGTACAATTACATACTGGATTGTAGTGATCTGTTCATATCGAATTTAATTTCAACTTCAATAAGCATCATCATTTTGACTTTCTAAAAGGGGGAAATGATCTTGTGATTTACAATATACAGTCAATCGAGGAAAATAAGAACAACCAAGTATAAGAACATGGCCCCCACAAAAAAGGCCTTTATTATTTTTACCAAAAGTAAGAACCACGGCAAATGAGCCTACTATATTAAAAATAATATCAATAAAACTGTGTAAATTTAATACATACTTAGATTGTTTATGTTTGCCAAAAACTGTGATCTACATAGACACATTAAAAGATTTTTATTCAAGTATATTTAATTATGATAGATTTATTCTTAAATGTTATATAAGTGCATAGTTAATGCCAGGGCTTAGGCTTAAAGTTGAGACTTGGCTTAGTGGTATTCACAAAGAATTTAAGACTGGTCTTAGGCTTAGCCAAGGGCTCAACTTTAAGACTGGTTAGTAGTGGGCTTAAATTTTGTAAAGAGGACTTAAATATGGCCGCCATAAACTTTTCTCCACTTCAAAATTTGAAATGGCTGTAAATAAAGTATAATTATACAGAACATCTCACTAAAGCAGTCTTTGGAAGTTTATATGTGGGAACAAGGTTTTTCATTTCAAAACAGCACTTTTCCTTAGATAAAATGTATTAAATGAAGGATATATGTCACCAATAGTTTAGTTTGAATAGAAAAGAAAGGTCACATGACACAGGAAAACCACCATGGTTATTTGATAATCTTGGACTTAACTAAGTCACCCTTTGTGAATACGGTTTTAAGACAAAACTTAGCTGAGACAAAAGTCTTAACTTTAAGACTGGATTTAAGCTTAAGACCTGGCTAAGTCTAAGACCTTTTGTGAATACGGGCCCAGGTATATTAATGTACACCAGTATTGTTAATATGTGAGTAGTTATTATATTGTAATTAGAGAACTTAATTAATAATTGATAAAAGTATGATATTTACAAAATGTTTGTCAAAGGAAACAAAGCCAGCCTTTTAGTGAATATTGTACTCGCTTGTGTAAGAATAGAATAGAATAAAAACATTTATATAGTGCAAAGTTGACGCAATATCCTTTAATGCGCTTGAGGCAGAAAAGGGAAAGTCAAATGACATGCCAGGTCAAAATCCTAATTTAGCGCCCGCAAGGGGAGATATACTATGGTTGAGGGTATACAAGTCTAAACAAGTAGGTTTTTTAACTGGCTTCGAAACCCTATTATTGTGTTCTGTGATCGGACTGATTGTGGGAGTCTGTTCCATTCAGTGGGAGAAGCCATTGCAAAAGCTGGCCTACCAATGGACTTCTTGGGATGAACAGAAGAAAGAAAAAGCTGATTTCGAAGAGTAAGGCTACTGGTTTTGATTAAGGATGATAATGTGGGTTGGGAGAATTTGATAGCCTTGAAATGTAATAAGATTATATTTGAAAATGATACGGTATGAAATGGGGAGCCAATATAGTTTTTGCAGATAGGAAGTAACATGGCTTGTTTTATCAAGTCTGAAAACAAATCTACAAAGGGCATTTTGAATCTTTTGGCATTTAGCCACGTTATATTTATTCAGACCATAAAGTGGGGAATTGCAGTAGTCAATTCGACTACTGATCATTGAGTTTGCCAGCAGGGCTGCAGTCTCCACACAGGAATTTACGAATGCGTCTGAAATCTTTGAGATGATAGTAGCTGAGGGAGGTAGTGTAAAGAGTAAAAAGCAGCGGACACAGGACAGAACCTTGAGGTACCCCATAAGGGAGTGAGAAGGCATCCGAGAAGATATTACCCAATTTAAACTTCTTTTTGCGGTTTGTGAGATAAGATTTGATCCATCCCAAAACCCTTTCACACTATCAATTACTTTTGTCTCAAATTTTCAAAAGACCGGTATATTATTTATGTGTCATTATAACTTTAGTTACTTGCTATAAAGCTCTGAAACGCCTAATTACTGGTATATCCCAAAATGTGTATAAGTGTAAGCTGTAAGTTAAATACATGTATTTAAATGTTTAGTGGTACAATTACAAACTATGGTTGAGAAAATTGCTCTCTGATCTCTTGGAAATGATATTGAAATCCTTTTTGTATTTCTTTTAGCTGTATTTCTCAGAATGTTACTTCCAAGTAATACAAAAAATCTATGATGTTTTGAGTAGTATCATGAAAATGGATTGAGGTAACTGAGTAATGAGGGATGGGTAAAAAATAAATACAAAGGGACAGCAACTAAGAAGTAAGCTCAGGAAAGCTTGTTTTTGTAAAGCTTGTTTTTGTAGATTCTCAGTAAGCACAATGAAACCTTTGTCTTGCATTATTTTTACATGGATAAATCAACCACAACAAACTCATAATATTCTGTCCCTATTATCTTAATGGAAAAGCTCAATACAATTTGTAGTTTCTGTGTTAACTGCCAAGTACAGATCAAAGGTTGTTTAAGAACCTCAGTATTAAATAGTGCTGTGGCTGGGGATCTGAAGTTTACTCATGATAATTTAAAGGAACATGTAGCTGAACAATTTATTCAGTGAAAAAAAAAATCCTCTAGTTTCTATTGTTTGCAAGTGTTGAGAAAAGTACATATTCAATTAATTTAAATACTTTAGAGCAGTAAGTATGTTTCTATATATTTGAAATTTCTACATAATGATTTGCCTGGAAATAAGGTAACTGTACAGCTTATATAGTGAAAAAGGCTCAACACCTAATTAGTTTTTAGGTTCTATTAGAAAAGTACAGTTTCAGGTAAATTTAAATACCCATGGTGGCCCAAAAATCACTGTTGCCAGAGGTCTGGAACTTGAAAGAAATGCTATATGAATTTAGTAGTACTTTCTGCTTCCAAATCTTGTAATGTCTTGCAATATTATAACTTGACTGTTAGTGGCAAGAAATTGAGTAAGAGTAAGGAAACATGGTTATCATAGAATTTGTATGTTTGTCTGCAAAATAACATGGAAAGTCAAAGACTCATACACTTTGTAGGGTGTATGGTAATTTGTGTGAGACGAGGAGATCCTCAAGGGTTCAGTGGGTATGAGTAGCAGGTTTGGCATCTAATCACAGGCTGTCACTTCTGTGTGGGTTTGACTCCTATAAGTGACAATAATGAGGACCTCTCCTGCTATGGCCCTAACTGTTGTACAGTTCTTAAAACACCATTGTTGACCTTTGATATGAGGTGATATAGGGTGTCAAGTTCATATTGAAATTGAATGACCATAACTTGGTTGGGGCAATACTGTACGTCACACTCTTCTTCATTAGAGAAGGTTATTTTAGCTTCAGTGAACAATTTGATTTGCATATTTGAAGTAACATTGAATGAAATCACCAAGATGTTTTTGTTCTGGGCGTTTTATTTTTTGATACACCTTGGTCAGATACTGGTAGTTGAAAGAAATTTAAATTTAAAGTGGCTCATTTATAATGGAGATTAACTCCCAGCACATTTTATGCTTGTTATTGAAACAAAGAAAAAAAGGCAGACAATCAGTGGGGGAAAATTCAGTTGAGGGAAAATCAATGTTCACCATAATATCTACGGGGGTTATCCTGCTCTAAGGTTCTGATGGGGTTAATAAATATGTGCATATCATCATTCTACACCTTTGCCCAAATACACTGCCCTAGGCAACTTATTACAGAAATTGCGGTGTATTTGGGCAAATTGCCAACACTACTTCAGGATAAATCAAAGTCTAGTCATTGAATTGCCAGGAACTTTCTCAAGTGCATTCATTCCTGATTTGGTAAAGTTGAGCACTTGTGCAATTGCATGGTAATGCTGAAATGCTTCAATCTGATTGCTCCTTCCCTGAACAGACTCTGTCTTAATGGGTTCAGCAATTCAACCATTGTTAGTTGGCAAAATTATATTGAACCAGTTAATAACAAGTAAAAGATTGCCCGAGTGTGAAGAGTTTTCAGTCTTCACTGGATTAAACTGTAATTTGAAGTTGAACCAGGTTTAAATATCTAAAAAATATGAATATGTGAACATTTGTTCATTATTTGTTTGTTAGAATTAGTATTCAAATATCATTCGACAACAACAAATATAATTATGGTGTATATGTTACAGGCAAATTGTGTAATCAGGCATTTCGTGAAATGCCTAAAACTTCCAGGCATTTCGCGAAATCCCTGATTCACTTAGGCATTTTGTGAAATGCCTAAAATTTGTCCTTCTGTATTACACAACTTGCCTGGTGCATTTAGGCAAAATGTGAAATACAATAATTTTATAAAATGCAAAGCTTTGATGATTATTTAGCCATTTTTAGATAAATGAGAAGAATTATAAAGCTCTTTAAATTGTTCCTGTTAGAAATTTGAATTATTTTATCATGGCTGATACTTAGAGCTCTGTTACACAAAATACAATAACAGTATGGATGAAATATTTTAAATGATCTGGGCATATATTTCATGTGTTTTGTATGTCATTTAATTTATCAGTTAAAGTTTTGTACAAGTTATATAATGTAATATCAAGTTATATCAGAGAAGCTTAACTTGTATAACTGACTTGACAAGTTTAACACCATATAATTTTTTAAGCTTAAAAAGTCTGTACAAATGTTCTGCAAAAAAATTTCATGAAAATCTTGGGCAAATTAATAGGTGGTACACACTTATATTGGAAGAAACATGTCAGGAAGTAAAAATAAACTTAAAGAGATAGGATATAAAATAAAAATGAGTTGCATGAAAATAGAATAAATAGATTACATCTATATGACAAGCTATTAAAATATGTGCACAAATATAAAGATTCAAGGAAAATTTAACTTCAACAGCACATCAGTGTATTATGATGCATGGGGGAGTGATGCTATTAATGATTATTATTATTCATAGGGGGGGGGGGTTACGATGTGAAACCCTCTTGTGTCATTATGACAGTGAGGCTTCATCATAAGTGTGCTATAGGAAATCATAGGCTGCTACATAATGGCTGCTACGAAATGTTAGCTGGGATCCTTTGTATTTTTGGTGAATACAAATAAGCATCTCCGGTATGCTCGAGGTCTCTTTTGAACCTAGATATTATGCATTGGAAAGTTACACAGTTTTCCATGTATATACATAACTGCTATAAAAACGTGTTTCAAGAATTGTAAAGAGCACCATGATTTTTGATAAAATACCACAGCTTACTTTTCCATTGAACAGTTAATTTAAGAGAATGGATGAATCTGAATTAATAAAAAATTGTTACACTAAATCTTTAACAGTATAAAAAGGCTAAACAAGAGCACTTGGAAAATGCAGACCTCCACGAGGGCATGTATATTTTTTATCAGAACCTTATCTCTGTTTTCTAAAGTAAAATAGCTCAGTACTAATAAATGGGAAAATCCAGATCTTTGATATTTTTTTTGTATCTAGGCAGTGATACTGATCACTTTCAAAATTTTATGGAATCTAAATTGGACCATTAGGCCCATCTTCTCATTTTCTTCATGAAGATCCAAGCAGTAGTATTTGTGTAATCCTGCAAACAAATGACCAAACAAATGGTCATGAATTATTATACCTCCTTGGCGGAGGTAATAAGTTGTGGTATAATATTATTATTATTATTATATACTCAGCGCAATATCTCCTTATACTACAGGACTCAAAGCGCTATTTAACCAATAAGGACATTGTATATAATGCTCAGAAGCTGCTTGTAAGACAGTTTATCAGATTAAGGCTGAGGCCCAGTTAGGCTTATAACAATATCATGTTATAATGTCTGGACACATTCTAAGCTAGTCAAATATAAGCCAGTCACTACAAGTACTTATACAGGTAAGAAGTTGAAGAAAAAAGCTGAAATTCTTACATGAGCCAAAGGCCGTGTGTAATTTGCAAACAAGGACTAAGTGTGTGTTGTCATAGAGACTAAAGTGGTTGTAGCATCAGTCTGCATGAGGAATATATTCTCACAGACAAGGTATTCTGAGTGGGTAGAGGTTACTCGGTTGGGATATTACAATTAAGAGTGGGGGATTAGTGATTGACAATAAAACTACGATAACCTGGCTGACATTATTATGACATGATGGCTTTTGAATATTTAAAGTACTTTTGCAAAAGGTTACAAGAGAAAGTTGAGATTTCTTTATTGAAGCATCTTTTGCTGTTTGCTTTCAGTCCATGATTTATTGACAGCATTTATTGTGACAGCCATCTTTGATATTATAACCTTGGATATATTGTACATTTTAGTTTGGCATGTGAAACCTCATGGCAGATTTTCAAACAATTTAAAAAAATCTGTCACAGGCTGGAAAGTCTGTCTCTGTGGTGTTGAATCATGGGCCCTACTCAAACACAAAGCCTGACTTATTAAAACCTTATGGATACTACCAAAGTTAATGAAACACATTGTGCCAAAAACAAGCCTGGATGAGTTAAACTTTTTTGGCTTATGAGGCAAATACAAAACAGTGGGAACTGGGTGTAAGATTAATAATTAATGAGAAATTTGCCACTGACAATACCACCCCTTCTATTTCCTCTTTTTATGGGATATAAATTGAACACATTTGTATTTTTTCTAACTTAATTAGACCTATGGTCTTCCCCGATGTTCAGTTAGAACCAATTTCTTTAATGTTGTCTTTCTTTTAAAGGGTGTTCTCCAGTTGTGTATTTTACATACAGTGGTGCAGTTCTTATTATGTGGCCAATTTTCACATTAATTATTTTTTACATTACTGGTTTAAACTGGTTTTTTGGTCATGCAAGGATTATATTACTTAACTTTTAATTACAGATATCGGCCCTTGGGCAATATCACTTGTCCTTGGGCTTCATAAATCACAATATTGCCCAGAATGACATGTTTTATTCTGTTTATTATACCAAAAGCATTTGTTTTTATCTCTCCCTTTTTCATAGTAAGTGTATATACTATAGTCTGCCTTGGCAGAGATTAAGTGCTATAAAAGTATAAAACAGAACACAGTAGAACACTTGTGAAAAATCCCTCCAAACAAATGAAATGTGACATCACAAAATTCCACCACACTGAAGACAAACATTAAATAACTGTACATGACCACGTCATTATTTTGTGATGTCATGATGATGTTTTTATATGTAAATAACATCCACTTTGTTTACATTCTCAATGAAATGGGCATCTGGGTGATATTTTTTCATCCAAAAAGGGCAATATTATGTCATATTGACCGCAAATACTGCAATCTGATTGGCCGAAACTCACTTGCGGTATAATAAACAAGATTATAAGACATTACATTACTGGACTTTTTAACAGTAATTTACATCAAAGGTCAAGCTTTTGTTTTTATGACCTCAATTTTTACCAACATGTTGTCAATTGGGCTGGATTCAAACTCAAGACTACAGAGGTGAGAACTCAGTGATTAAATGCCAAACTGGTTAACCATGGGGATTATAACTGAAGCCTCTGTGATACCTCAGTGGTCTGCAACTACTACCATGTCTGCTTTTAACCTGCATGAAGAATACATGATAGATCGGAAGGATAATCTTGATTTACTGTGTAGGGAAATATGTACTCATTCAACTGTGACTGTGATCTTTGTGAAGATCTTTCTTCCTTTGATCCTGTCTCAGCCTTGATCGACTATACAGGAATTATGTCAGAGATGCTAGACAGTTGAATATGGGAATGACAAGATGGAACATTAATTATTTACAAAACGTAATGCACTATATGTTCATTATGTTGTGACAGAACTTCAAATCTGACAGAATTTCAGATTCTCACAAAAGAACTTCCAATTAGAAGTTGTGTCAAGATATTTTGACAGAATTGGAAATTTTGTGCACTTAATTTGAATTCTCTCAAAGTATTGTAACATTAAAACTTGTAACCTAATACTTGCAAATAATCCTTGTGATTATATGTGCCTTTCTATTTTTGACTTGTATCAATTTCCAGTTCACAAATGACATTGCAATTTCAAATGAACATTCCTTTTTAAGTTAATTTTCAGGAGCTATGCACAAATACTACAAGCAGTAAATCGATTGATAATAATACTGAACAAGTAAGTAGGTATTTAATCCTATATAAATGGGGCCTTTGGTTCTCAGGAAAATTTAAAAATAAAAGGTGATATGTTAACTGCCATAACTGCCTTGGTTAAAAAAAATGAGCAAGTAGGTAAATTAAATAAGAGGTCAGAATTATATTCTTCAAAATAACCTAAAATCTGGACCTCAGAGCAAGACCCCCAATGTCATTGACAGGATTTGAAGTTCTGTCCATTGTTTGGATTTAGTTAGGTAGGAAGTAGGTTAAGTGGCAGAAAAAAACCATTGGTAATAAAGAAGAGGATTCATTCAATGGAGGGTATTTAATGAAATGAATTGGATTCCCCAGAATACCCCCAGCAAGGTTAGTGGAACAAACACAGCCTCTGGGAAAGGCACAAGGTTAATACCAAATTGGTATTACCATTTACCAATGAAGGAAGAGTGATTGGGATCTCAGCTATCGAAGCAAGATATACAGGATGGAGTATTAGGATTATGGTCAGATGGGTGGCTGTGTTTGTGTGTGTGTTGGGGTGGTAAGGCTGGTGGAAAGTTAATTGAAATGATGGCACTTCATCAACAGGGTCTAGTGTATTTAGATTAAGTGATCCTGGTGATCTTTCCCAACAGGAAAAGCCCTCCAGTCTGAATTTTTATGCGTGTACTAGCAGAACTGTTGATTAATTAAACCGAGGACATTTTTATTGAGGGAATGATGAAATAGGATTCTCATGGTCTATGTACATGTATAGATGATAATGATATATAACTGCAAAACATGGCCCAAGCATTGATGTCAACAAGACGTATACTTGGAATATATAAAATACAATTTTAATTTAAAAAATACTGATAAAAATTAAAATCAAGATGTTCTATACCAGAAGTTTCATGTGTTGGAACTTATGGTAAAAAACATACAATTAATACTGTATGATGTATGGCTTTTTAAGTTTTTTAATATTCAGTTTATACCAGTTGTTCAGAATAATGAAAGTTCAATTGTATTGATACAACCTGAATTACAGTAAGTTGTTTGAAATACAGTTGCAATTTGTAAAAAAATAATTTACTCAAAATTAAATTTTTATTGAAAAAGTATGGTTCAGTCCTTGCTTTGAATGTCAAGAAATAGTATATTATTTTAAAATTGTAAGAACAAGCTGAAAAACATTAAAAAAATAAATACTGTTACAGGTGAACATGAACATGGGCAATCTCTGCTCTGACTTTCTGTCTAAAATACCAGTTATTGTATTCATAAATTCTTTGTGAATAAAGTTAGTGATTGTGAATGTTATATATCATTCAGAAAAAATGAATGTTGTTGAAAAAGTGTTGGCATCATAAATCATACTCTTCAGTATCACAAGTATTGTGTGGTTTTAGTCCAAAATTCTTGATGATTTATATTTACGGTAAGCTTTTAATAAAGATGGAGTTAACCATTGATTTGACTATTTAACTTAACTTTGCCATCGTAACAACCAAAAGTGTGGAATGAACTAAAATCTGGAAACAAATACTATGTGGTACATGTGTTATGTCAATATTTAACAAGTAACAAATCTGGCTGAAGGTGTTGATAAATATAAAATACAATATTTGTCAATTGATATAGTCAACCTACTGCCTGCAACTTGCATATTCGTGGAATTATTTGAAAAAAAAAACTAGCCAATCAGATGTGTCTACACATTTTTATCAGCCAGTGAAATCACCTGAAACAATGCTTTAAAATGAGTACAGAGTGTGGTAGTTGCTTGCATTCACTTTGGTGGCGGATTAGAAAAAAGGATAAACTTACTGTTGGATCAAAACTTGACATTCAGCCGGGAATCACTGCTACTGAGACAATGGTTGTAGCTGATTCCAGTGACAGGTAGATTCTTACGAATTTGCTGTAATGGTGGTATAATTGATTGCATCAGAAAGAGCTGCTATTAACTGCATTTTTGTTGCAGTTTTGAAAGTAGTTATTATAATTGAAGCAGTTTATCAGTGTGATTCAGTGACTTCACTCTAATGTCTTAAGCTTGACAAATTTTAAGTACATGAAGTTCCTGGCTTATGTTTCTCCAATCTTTCATACGCGTTTAACGATATAGGAACTTGTGAACTTACATAAGTTTCCATTTTGACCAGCATAAACACATGCATTGTATTAGTGACATTGTGATAGTTTTATGAAATTGACTCATATCCTAGCAGCAGCTATTTATTTAGCAGAAATCCTTTAAATATTAGAATTATGTTAAGCATTTGTAACATGACACGGTTGTGTTCATGATACTGATTGGTTAAGAAGTCATCTAAATTCTGCATAGATGCACCCTTGCTCATGCTTTAACCCTTTAAAATTCCCTTCTAAGAAAGAAGTAAATATCAATTGTTTTATACTATTAGGGCCTTTTCTGTTGAGATCTACTCTCTTGCCCTAATGGGTAAGCGAAAGTGTTTTTCTAGTACCGTGAGTTTGGATTCCTTAGATTCAACTGTAGATCACTAGATGTCTGGGTTACCATGGTGTACAGTGGACAATCTTGACCAGCCAGTATGTACTGGTTTAATGTACCCCATTAATTGTCCAGGGGCGGATTTCACGAAAGGTCTTAGCCCGGTCTCAGACTCAAACTTGAGATTTTTGTCTCAAATTATTGGAATATTTTACTTGAGCCCATGGGCTCAGCCTTAATGTATTTCACAAAAGGTCTCAGTCGCAGCTTTGGCTGAGCCACTGGCTCAAATGTTGAGACTGGTAGAAAGTGGGCTTAAGTTTTGTAAACAAAGGCTCAAATATGGCCGCCATAATTCTTTCTTCACTTCAAAATTTGAAAAGGGTGAAAATAGGGTACAAGTATATAAAACAACCCCCTGAAGTAGTCTTTTGGGTGTTTTTACATGTTTACAAGGTTTCCCATTGCAAAATGGTATTTGACCAGAGATATTATGTGTCAAACAAGGAACATATATGTCATCAGTAGAATATTTTGACTACAAAAAATGGTCACATGACACAGAAAACCACTGTGGTTATTTGATAAGCATGGTCTCAACTGAGACCCCTTCTGTGAAAACCATTTGAGACAAAGACTTAGCTGAGCCAAAAGGCTCAGATTTGAGCCAGTGGCTCAGCCTGAGACTGGGCTAAGTCTGAGACCTTTCATAAAATCCACCCCAGGGCTGACCTGTGCCATGTGTTGAATTTGACTTCATTCCCATTTGGTTATCATACAAGTTGTTCAAGTATTTTTAGTAATATCTCTATTACTATATGAGGTCCTCAGTGGCCTAGTGGTTAGCAAGTTTGGCATCTAATCATAGGTTGTCACCTCTGTGGGTTCGAGTCCCACAAGTGGCAATTCTGAGGACCTGTCCCAATATGACCCTGGTTGTTGAACGGGACGTAAAACCCCAACTTTGTCATATCAGTTATGCGTGTATGGGAAAGTTTCTTTTGTGTTGAATTTCAGTTGGCAAATTCTAAAGAAATAATGTAAACAAGGAAGCTGTATATATTTTGCACAAAAATTTGACTGCCAGTTTTATATGTTGTGTCACCAATTAAATTTTGCTTGGAATAATTTAATAAGTCAAATAATTTGTAAGTCTCATTTTGTCTATAAAACTACATTTTGTTCACCTTTTTACAGGCAATACCATGTGTCATCTAATAATGATGATGACATTGAAGGCATGACAGAACAGCTGACTCATCACAGTGGTGGGGACAGTCTGCCATTTCAAGGTTATTTGTCAACGGAAAATTCCACCAGTGGAAATTCCCCACAAAGTGTACATAGTGCTCAATACCAGTATGGCATTGATCAAACAACAAGTGGTGTAAACAATCAGAGGAATAGTTGCAGTTGCCATGAGACCAGTAGCTATGGCAACAGCTCCTGTGGATCTGGTGATGGTTTTGATGGGTATCAGCGTAAGAAACAGGGGAGCCATTGTAGCTCCAAGCACACCTGTGATAATGGTGAACACACTGAAAAGAAAACTTCAGCTGAAGGTTGTGCTCATTGTAAGCACATTAATGCGAAAGATAAGAGTATCAATGGTGTCATAGTGCAAGCTTCTGTTGAAACCATGAAGATTGCAGTGACTAGAAAGGAGGAAAAGACATGCAATGGCAGTCCACTACAGGATGAACGATTGGATAATAGTGATCCTTCACTTGAGCACAGTCGTGGCCCAAAACGTATAGAAAGACAACACATGGTGTCATACGATAGTGATACTGATGACACACCAGTGTCATTTCTTCCAGAACATTCCAAACCAGCTCATGCTCAACACAAAGAGTGCCCTTATCAGATGCCTGGTCCCATGGTGGGGTCAGGGTCAGAGGAGGAGAGGACCAGTGGAAAAAACTCAGCAAAAAAGTTGTCACATTCACCACATAACAGGTAACAGTTGTGACTGTGCAATGTTTCAGTCTGTACACTGAAATTTTTTATAAATATTTTGAGAGAAGGCAAGAGTTTGTTGGGATAAGAGAAGGCCAAATCAGTTAAAAATACAAGGGGAAATTTACTTTTAATCTATCAGAAAATGCAAATGTGGGGAGAAAAAACGGGTTTATTGAATCCAATATTAAGTTAAAAGAAGGCTGGGTAGCAAGAGATTCTACCATACAAGTTTTTAAAATAACATTATGTACAAGTGTCTTATAGTTACTTTATGATGATTTAATCTGTTTAAGAAAGATAATTATATTAATATATCAACATTTAGACCTTTATATCATAGGCTTTAATAGTTTGGGCTATTTCCAATGTTGCACATTTTTGTCACAAAAAATATATTGAACTATTTCTTGGTAAACTACACATCAGCTATACATAGAATCATAAATCTACCCAGAATGTGTATTTACGTTTTAAGACATCATTTTCCAACATTAAAAAAGACGAATAATGAGATATTGAGACAAAAAAAATCAATTTCCAAACACAGTCCTACACCAGCCAATGGCTTAGTTAACATGTCATGTATATAACTGAAATATTACTTTAAATTTAACAAAGTTTCCCAGGAAAACATTTACTACGCAATGTCATACCTAGAACCTCACAAATATAACAAAAGGGGTAAATTTAGGTTTAACGCAGAGTTTCAATAAGCAAACCTTTACCATGCATTGCCATAACTAGAACCTTAGTGCATATAACTGATGTGTTGCTTTAAATGTAGCACAGAATTTCCCAAAACAAGCATATATGAGCCTATGCCATATCCATCACCTCATAAATACAACTGAAGTGGTAATTTAAGATTTAACACAGTCTGTCTAAACAGACATTTACCCTGAGTGCTATATGAATCCTGACCAACGAGAATGCACTGGTTCCTGCACCTGTAAACTACCCGTTGCAATATAACCCTGGCTGTTGAACGTGCTGTAAAACCATAAAATAAAACATCTAACCCAGTGTTGCTTTCACTATAACACAGAGTATCCCCAAGCAGGCATTCACCACTCAGTGCTAACAGTCCACCTGGCCATCCTGTAGTACAGAAACAGTCTTCAGTGACTGGAGTTGCTCACTCCCTCTCCCCAGTGTCCTCTCCCACTGGATCCCCTGCAAGGTTACGGAGACAAACCACAAAAGAAACCCACAAGTATTCCTTGCTTCAAAATGAAGGCTTTACACAGTTGAATCAGTACAGATTAAAGGATGAAATTGGCAAGGTAAGTGGAATGTCTTGTGATATTGGTACTTAACTCGAAAAAGACTTCTTTACCTCAGACAAGGAGCCAATATGTAATCGGCATTATGAATTTGTTTGTTTGCAAAATTAACTCTAAAAATTGTGGACGGATTTTGTCAACAGTGGTACAGGGAACAGATGATTAAATGTGTTATTTGGAAGACTGTCTGCATCCAGGAATTTTGTAAAGAATTTTTTTCTTATTGGTGCCCTCATAAGGGATAGTGGAGGGATTGGGTCTTGGAGGACGTCTTCACCCTCCAAGTACCCCTCTAGTTCTGTTGTGAAATTAAGTTGGTTTTGTAAACTAACCCAGTTGAAAAAGGGTGGGAAAAGTAGAAGATTTGTCCCAAGTGAAAGTAGCAGTCATTACGACTGCTGTTTAACCTGCTCCAGCCATGATTCTAATCTAATCTAATCTACTGCTGTGCAGGCGCAATATCTTCCCCACATTGGGAACTCGCAAAGTTTAAAATATTAATCATTAGGAAAGTCAAGGGACAGTCAAGCCAAGGTAGGTAGTCTGGAGTTATGGCTGTATCCAAAGGGAAGGAAACTAAGTGGGGAAACTAGAGTTGCATCAGTGCTCAAAGATTGCATGACAAGATTTGCTTTAAATCATTCATTACCACTTAAGTGACAATTATTCTTGGAAATCGGGGAAGGTTAATTGGAAGAATTGTATATTAATTAATCTTCTCTTGGGACAAAAACACTTGCCTCCATTGTTAAGAATGGTCATAATGTGAAAAGGGTGGACATAAAAGGGGTTGTTGTATCCAAAAGATAGATTGTAACACTGAAAATATCAGTCACAAGACATTAATGGCCAAAAAAAATTCGTTTCCAGTATGTAGGACAAAAATGCTCACTAGCATAGGTATTTAAACGCGTTAAATATTTTCAAAGGGTATTTAAATTATGCTCGCTGAAAAGACACTAAAGTCTTGTGTTTTTCTTGAGTTAACTTTCAGCAAGATTACATCTCCTGACTGAAAAACTGGGGTGGCCCTTGAGATGAACTCACAGCAGGGGAATTAGCGCATTAGTCTTGCAAATTTGATTAGGAAAATGTTTACTTTGCCTAGAAGCCATCATTACTCTCTCTGAAAGACCGACAGAACAAGGAGAAAGAGTGACAGATATTAGATATAATCTTATCAATATACTTGAATAAGAACAACATCCATGGGGGAATCCCAGCTTGTCAATACATGATTTCTTCTCCTTGGTTTAGTCCAATTTTCCTCTGCTATAGAATATAGATTGTCTTGTACCAACTTCAGTCATTTGTAAAGCATCAGTGTAACTTCTCTGCTCAGATTTTACAACATAAAATAGAACCTGTATTATCCAACCTTCTGTTATCCATAATGTATGATTTTATTATCCGCCATGCACCACATGTAACCTATGTATGGGATATACAGACTGGGAAATATTTTGTATACAGTGTTTTCAGCAAGTGCTGAGCTTTAGTTAATTTTTTGAAAACTATGTAAACTACAAATATGTTATAGATATCATTAAAAATATATTTTTACAGCGCTTCTACTCATAATTATTGCATAAAAATCAATACAGACATAGCTGAGAAGTCGCAAAACATTGATGTTTTATGTTCATTGGTGCCCCTGTATATATGATACAGTTTTTAACATTTTCTGTCTAACTACAGATGAATTTAACTGACATATCATACAATAGGGTGGATATTAAAACTAAAATGTCCCTCATTAGACATATACAGAAAGCATATATCACTCATGAAAATTAACAATGTAACACAATGTAACAATGCTACGCACTCGTATAATAGTGTCATCTTCATTTTGTGATGAATTTTTTCATATGTCATACAGGAACTTTTTTCTATTTTACGATCCCACTCTCCAACATTTGTATTTTCCTCCTGTATTACTAATAAATTGCCTCTTCAGTTTTACCTCCACCAAGGTGCAAGTGATGTAATTGGCTGTGTGTGTTTGTCTGATTGTATGTTAGTTTGCAAAATAACTCAGAAAGATATGGACAGATTTGGATGAAACTTTTAGGAAATATTGACAATGGCACGTTGGAGCAGATAATTAGATTGTGGTGGTGAAAAACGACCACTCACTGGATCCAAGAACTTTTTAAAGGATTTTTTTAACGTTGCACTCGTAAGCAACATTAGAGGTATTTGTCCTTGGCAGAGGTATGTGCTGTACAAGTGCTCTTGTTTTATGTAAATTGACTATTTCTATTATTTCAACACATTCATAACTCTTCCTTATATGGTTGGTTGAAATGGGAAAATTAGCCAAGTTAAAATTTTATCACAAGACTAATGCTGCATTCAGATGGAAATTCACGAGTGGTGCGCACCACCTGTGAGTACAGCGGACAGTTTTGATCGTTCTTAGCAATTCACTGCCTGTGTGTTTATGTGTGTATGTAAACAAACACAAATCACAAAGAGAAAGAAATAAAAGAAATCACAATATTTCGCTATCCGCCATGCTAATGGTGTATATTTCATTTGTTAAACCTTTTCCAATGCTATTTATCAAAATCCAGAGTACCGAAACACTTTATTTAACATGTTTTTATAGCGAAAGAACGTGTATTCTGCATCTTTGTTGTCATTAGAGGTGAAGGTCAAAGTTTGGAAAGTCTCTGGAGGCACCCAACTCACGAGTGGTATATACCACCTGTGAGACCGTTCTTGACCAATTTACAGGCTGTGAGGTTGTGTCTACGGCCGGTTAGAATGCTGCATAAAATCAATACAGTCTCAGACCCAAGTGGGGCAAAGGGCTATATTGCTGGAATGTCGTCAACATTTTGGCCACATAGTGAGGCTAAATTCTCTCTTATATTAACCCCTTGAAGACCTGATCTTTTGACCAGCAGTTTCCAGCAAAGTGACTATAGTTGTCAGTATGATATCTGTCGACTAGTAGTTGACACCGTGGTATGGTTATTTTACCTTCACATTGGTTAAAATGTTATATACAAGGTCATCATGGAAAATGAGGAATACTTGTATGTATTTTAGCAACTGAAATTTTTTGAAAACTCTTCTACTTTGGAATTTCCTTTTGTACAGTTGCGTACTGCTCAATTGGTGGGAAAAGGGTTAACTGTGCAGATCTATTTTGTCATTGTGATGTCACAGCTTAAAAGTATCAATGAAAATGTTTTAATAACATTTATGTGAGCTACTCTTGCTAATGGGCTGGGAAAGTGAAAATTAAGTCCAAGGAAAGTTATAAATCGATCTCTTAAGTAGAAACTGGGCATTAGTGAAAAGAAGTTCTTCTGAATTTGTAAAATTGAACAATTAATGAAATTTTCTTCACGTTTTGCCAGAAAATGTAATAGGTTCTTTCATTTCACAGGCCCTGCCCGCATAAAAATATTCTGCCTATTGTCTTTAGAGTAATGTGAAGCAGAAATTGGAAGTTATTGAAAATACATTATTAAAAATGAGACCTTTGAAAATTTGGGATTTTTATTGGCATCCAGCATATGATCTTTATATTTCCCATTTGAAAGTTTAATCACCTTTTCTTTTTGTCCGGCCCTATGCACATTATATTTCGGAAGGACCCATTCAGTACCTTTGGAGTTATTGTGACAGAGAAACAGACAGACAGACAAATAAATGCAGCCAAAAACATAACTTGGAGGTCAGAAATTATTATTATCATTGTTATGTAACTAAAATAAGTATATTTTAGACTGAAGTGTTAGGGCTGAGCTTGTGTTGCCTGGCTATCCAAATATGGTGCTATATCTAAGAATTGTGCATGCCATTTTACTTCAACTGCCAAAGGGAAAATAAGGTCATTTTTAAACAGAAAGAGAAAGATACAAACAATTTTTTACTGGCATAAGTAACCATTAGGGTTAATAAAATATAATCAATATAATTTACAAAAAGGTCATTTTTAAAAAGAAAGAGCAAGATACAAACAATTTTTACTAGCGTAAATAACCATTCAGGGGTAGTAAAAGTATAATCAATATTACAAAAAACAACAATCAATATCTGTCATTTTAAAAACTTTGTTTGAATGTTGCCAAATTGTAAGAAACAATTCTTGATTACTTTTATGTTTGCGTATATGGAAATTTACAGTACAAGATGCAAAATATGTCTCCAAATTATGCAATAACCTTTGAAGAGCCAGAAAACAGTTCCCAGTTACATGCGCTGACTTTTCTGCGGACGCAGCTCTTGTGACTGATGAAGGTTGTCAACTATTGTCACATTGGGTTGGCATTAATCATGTGTGATGTTCCCGCAGGTGGAATAATAGGATGACATAGTTTTTATTAATCAATACCTGCACCAAGAAGTTATGTTTTTGGTTATGTTCATTTGTCAGGCTGTCTGTTTGCCTGTTTGTTTGTTTGTGTTTGTGATTACTTAAAAAGTAATGAGTGAGTGGCTGTCTGTTTGCCTGTTTGTTTGTCTGTGTTTGTGATTACTTAAAAAGTAATGAGTGAGTCCTGGGCCTGGCCAAAGGAAGAAGTTATCAAATTTTGGGAAAGATCTGGATCATATTCTGGTTACTAGTAAATCCTAAATTTTCAGAAACATCCCTCATTCCCCCTCTGGTGGTGTTCTGCACTCTCTACAAGTGCTTTTCAGTTTTTAAATAGTAGATTAACCAGTGATTATTAATATGTTACTTAGTTTTTTTGACCTGTTAAGTTTCAAGGGAAAAGATATTGCAACTACTTCCACTTAACCAATGATTGCAGGCCTTTAAGAATTGTTCTCACTCTTAGAATTTCCCGTCAGTAAGAACACAAAAAATTTCTAAGCAAAATAAAAAATTTCCTAAGAATGAGAATTTTTTTAAATTCACAGGAATGTTTAGACTTTTAAAGGTAACAAGAGCACTTGGAGGGTGCATACCACTGCAGATGCCCAATACCTGCAATTTTATTGTATCCCCGGCGCGAAGCGGGGATACTATGGATTCATTACGTATGAATGTAATGATAAAAATCCTTTGAAAATTCCTGGATTCAGACACCAGATCACAAAATAATCAAATCATTTGTTCCTTGTGCTTTTTTTTACATTTCCTGGAAATTTTATCAAAATCTGCCGATAATATTTAGAGTTATTCTGCAAACAAACACACTCTACCAAAATCTTCATCACCTTGGCACAGGTATTAATGACAAATTGGATGCAATATGTCACAGTATATAAAACAGGTAAAATATGGTATCTCAGATCAACATGAAGTTAATTATTTTTAGAAAAATAAAATTAATGTACTACATTTACACCTTTGTTGAAATTATTGAAAATTTCCTATTTCAAAACTTTTTATTGTTCTCAGAATTTCTTGTTTCTAAGAAAATGCTAATAATCTTAGAAAATTCTTATCCTAAGAATTAGAATGTTAATGAATATGGGTTCAAATAACATTGAAAATTCCAGTGTCACAGTTTTAAATTTAACATTGATATTTGTGGACAGTATCATATTACCCTGGTAAGTTGAATTTCAAAGAACCAGACAAAAATATGTCCATTTAAGGGTGTATATTCATATTTTAAAAGTCCTCCACTTTTACTTTCCCTGTATTGACAACTGTGTATAATGCCCACATAAGCAAATAGTTTGGGACAGAATAGCCTGTAAAAATATACTTTAAAAATCAGATGTTTTGTTTTAATTCCTTGCAAAATTCAGTTTTGTTTTAATTCTTCGCAAAACTCCGAAAAATGTAGATGGCATCTATGGTGTTGTCTGTTTTGTGTCAACACAAGACACAAGAAGTAATAACTTCATTTTGATTGACAGGTGTAGTTGATTGACAAGCTTTGTATGTCATCAGCTTTTTTGGTGAAGTTTTGTATGATTTGTGTGAAAGTAGGAGGTCGCAAATGTCATGTGACATCAGGATACATTTACAACAAAAACAAAAAAAAATGTGTGGTCTTATTATATCCCCAGACGAAAGTCGGGGATATATTGGATTCAGGTCCGTCGCGCCGCCGCCGCCGTAGAAATTTCCTTGTGTACGCAATAACTCAAAAACGGATTAATATTTTTTTTTCAAACTTGGTACACATGTTAAGGATGCCCAAAGGAAGATCCCTATTTTAAGGTGACCTTAAACTCCCAATAATAAAGAACTTATGGCCACCTTAAGGTCAGAAATTGCACTTTTGGCTACTTAGAGCCCTCTAGGTCACAAACTATGAGGCTTATCTGCCTCAAATTTTACCTGAGAACACATTAATATATTATTAGTACATGTGCCGAAAATCAAGACTTTAAGTTGAGGAGAAAATTGTCTTTGAGGCCCATAAAGACCCCACTTAGGACTTTTTTCCTATATTTTTAACTTATTTTGCCCTATAATTTGGAAGTGGTAATTCTGATGAGTCTCAAACTGCACTAGATGTAACTCTTATATGTAATCCTTGTCTGTGAAAAAATTAAAGGCTGTAGGTTTACTTGTTAGGCTGACTTAAGATCTCAAAATTGCCCACAGAGACCCAATTTATGGACTTTTTGCCATCTTCAAGCACTGTAGCTTTCAAACCATGTCTCTCATCTAAGTGAAATATCATCTGACAATATATCAATATGTTTTTCTTGTATGTACTCCAAAATTTAGGCCTTTAATAGACATTCCTTATTTATATATTTGATTTTATTTTAGTGATAAGATTAACTGAGCTTTTTGTATTTGATTACCCCTTTTATATTATATGTGTTTGTTTACCATTTGTGCTGCAGCACTCCATCTCTTTGTAGACCCACCCCCCATCCCCCACCCACCTCTGGGACCTCCAGCTATTGAGTGACACTAAATAAACAAAGGTATACAGATCTTCTGTAATAGTGAGAGAGGTGTGGAGAAGGGGAGAGAGGTGGGGTGGGGGTGGGAGGTGGTGTTTGCTTCATTATCTAATTATCTAAGACAAAGGGAGTCAGAACTGAGATTGTGTCACATATTTAGGTTGCATATATATGGACCATATATATAGGAATTGAGGAAATGAATAACTGAAAAACAATGCAAATTCTAAAAATAATATAATAAAATAATAATATAAATAATATATGATTTTTAAATAATATTTTATCTGTGAACAAATATAGAAACAGAGATACGCTTTTGGAATTATGAATTTAGAATGGACATTCAATCATCAATCATTTAAATACTTTGAAAATAGGTTCAGAGTTATCATTGCAGGAAGATTGAACATATGATCTGTTGAGTTATGTATTCGACGTCTGGGGATACACCATCTTCCTTGGGAAGATATAAACTTAGTAGATTGATGTGCTGAAGTTCATATAACTTTTCCCAATATTTATGGCATACAACAAATGGATTAAATAAAAAATTCCCGATCAAAACCTGTGGCGTGAGTGATGACCTGTCTGGGGATATGTTGGCTCCGAGTTGGCCCAATCTAGTTTAGTTAAAAGTCTTTATTTGAACATATGATTAGTTTTAAGGAAGAAAAAATATTGTTAACATGGTGTTTATGCGTATTACTATCATTCTGAGTAAACTTTGACATTTGACCAAAAATTCTGAACATACACCTTTAACCAATTATTCCAGTTACCACTGTAAATTTCCAATATGTTTTAAGTGGAACAGGAATTTTGCATAAAAGTTCAATTGTACCGTAGAATCTATACAGTAGTACAGAAATTGCATACTAGAGACTTTGTTAGCTCTAAATACCCCTAATAAAGTATACAGCAGAACAAATGGATGATACCATCTTTTACATTTTGTCATACTAAAATACTTCAAGCTACAAGTAAAGAACAGGAAAAAGCATCTAGATGTTGATAATCCACTGCTTTGCAGGTGCAATATTGTTATAATGAGTAAACTTTATGTATTTTAATTAGTCAGCTGTCATTAGTGGATTTTACATATAACATAGTTCATGTGTATTATTAGCATGTATTGAAAAATGTTCTGTGTATTGGTACATACAAACTTAGGACTGCATCATATTTCTTGTTTCTAATTTACAGACTTGTAAAGGCTGATAGAGCATAATCTTACTTTTATTATTATTGTATCTTAAGCCCTATGAAATCAAGCAGGGTGTCTATAAACTTGGCACTTTGTAATGATTCTTGTGAAGTCACACATGGTGTACAAAGACTGTTTGTTTTAACAGCCATTCTTTCAACAGAAACAGGGATCAATCTGTATAGTGTGGTAGCTTGTCAGTATATCTTAGATAATTTTGTAATTACCATGAACACTTCAAAAGCTTAAGCACAAGGGACTTATTCATTACTCTCCTCTGAACTGGTTACACCAATGCTGTTAATAGCTCATCAGATCTTGTATGTGGGAAGCAGGTTATAAAGATATATATGGTCAGGAAGTTATAAAAGAATATATAACTGCCACACTTAATGACAACCAAACAGCAATAGCAGCTTGTATCAAAGCTTGTCTGGATAACCAGATAATTACTTGTATGTATTCCACATCAAAGCCTATACCTTCTCTGTTAAGTAACCCTAACTTAGGTACAATGACTAACTTGTTGCCCTTAATGTCACTCAGCATTTATCTTGTGTGGTTGTCAGTTCCTGTTCCTACCCAAACTTCTACATGTAACTGGCTGATAGGATGCAACTACCTTATTGGATTATGGTCACCTGACTTACCTAGACTGTTTCTCTTTTTGAAAAGGGTCAGTATATATGTGGCTTGGTAGTATCAGAAAAAGAGCATAAAACATCATGTGTTTAGAGATTGAAAGGAGATCATCATGAGTGTTACTGGAAACTATGATACTGGTTAACTTAACAAGAGAAGGTATAGGCTTTGATGTGGAATACATACAAGTAATTATCTGGTTATCCAGACAAGCTTTGATACAAGCTGCTATTGCTGTTTGGTTGTCATTAAGTGTGGCAGTTATATATTCTTTTATAACTTCCTGACCATATATATCTTTATAACCTGCTTCCCACATACAAGATCTGATGAGCTATTAACAGCATTGGTGTAACCAGTTCAGAGGAGAGTAATGAATAAGTCCCTTGTGCTTAAGCTTTTGAAGTGTTCATGGTAATTACAAAATTATCTAAGATATACTGACAAGCTACCACACTATACAGATTGATCCCTGTTTCTGTTGAAAGAATGGCTGTTAAAACAAACAGTCTTTGTACACCATGTGTGACTTCACAAGAATCATTACAAAGTGCCAAGTTTATAGACACCCTGTTTGATTTCATAGGGCTTAAGATACAATAATAATAAAAGTAAGATTATGCTCTATCAGCCTTTACAAGTCTGTAAATTAGAAACAAGAAATATGATGCAGTCCTAAGTTTGTATGTACCAATACACAGAACATTTTTCAATACATGCTAATAATACACATGAACTATGTTATATGTAAAATCCACTAATGACAGCTGACTAATTAAAATACATAAAGTTTACTCATTATAACAATATCTTTCCCACAGAGGGGAACTCAGGGCACTGGTTAACAAAAATCGTTTATCATAAGGAGTGGTCGAGGGGTGGTCAAGGTCAGTGATCCGGAATTATGGGTGTGACCAAGGGGGAAGGAGACTAAGTTGGTAAACTGGACTCGAAGAGTTGGGATTTAAGGTGTTTCCTAAATGAAGCAACAGAGGGGCTATTTCTTATTTGGAAGTTGAAAGAGTTCCAAAGAACTGGGGCATATATGTTCAACTTCCAACTTTCACAGTTAAAACCCACTTCTAAATATAAAAAAATAACAGATTGAAATACCATGAATCAAGCATGGAGTTTATATAATTGTGGGTTTATTGATTTTCTTCACCATTAATACTATTATCACAGTGTAAAATTCAGTAGTTTTAGGAGTTTCATAGATTTTAAGGATACCCCCTAGTTTGCCAGCTAAAATGTATAATTTGTCAAATGTAGATCTTTGAATTATTTTGTTTTCTTTGTAGTTTGTGTTGATTTCATATTGCTTGTAAATTTATGTCTTTCATGATGTAATGTCTATTGTAAAACATCTGTCATTATGTCCTGTATGTTCCTTTTGATTTTGTATCCTCATGTTATCTGTCATCTGGAATCACAGATATCCAATTGCTGTATAAGGTCCATTGTAGCTCCAGGAGGTTATTACCCGGTATTAGTGGGTTTATTTGAAGTTGTGTGATGATGTGAGAATGACTGTATGATTATGTAATGATGTAGTTTATGTTCTTGTGATGTTGTATTGTATATTGTATTATAAATGGTTATTGTTCTTTTATGTCATGTCATTGGTCACTCATTTTATTATCTGGTGTTTTGTATTGTCTTCTGTTTCTGTAATGTGATTGGCCAACCCTTGTATTGTTGTATTTTGTATTGTTATATTTTACTATAAATTGTGAGGTAAATCTTACCTGAGTGAGAAGTGAAACTCAGAAGAAATGAGAGAGATGTAAAAATAGAGATTGAAGTAAGAGATAGAAAATAGAGATTGAAAGTTTAGACTAACTTGAGAATCAAAGTTGAGAAGTGAAATGAGAGTGTGAAGATACAATCAAAAGGACAAAATGAAAATAGACTGAGAAGTGATATTAATATATTTAAAAGGAGAATTGAATGATAGTGAATTTTAAATAGGAAGTTATAAACTGATATTTGACAATTGGATTATGCAACTTTATTATTAATTAGTTAAATGTTAAATGGGTTATAAATTGAATATTGTAACTGTTATTGTTTATTGTTAATGTGAGCTACATCCCAAAAGAGGAAGTAATAAAATAATAGAAAGATTACTAAAGTGAGTTTCAGTTTACTCAAATAGAACTTTTAGTTTAAACTTAATCACACAAATACAACATTTTTCTCAGTGTGATAATTGGTGGAGAAGCTGTAAGTTCCCAGTTTACCTCAACCAAGTGAGTGGAGAAACTTAAAGATGAATAGCAGGACTGAAGTGTACCATGTTCCTCATTTTGATGGCTCTACCTTTCCACAAGGCCTGACAAGACATCTACAAGAGATACTGGACAAAGCATCAGGTGCAGCTTTCTACAGATCATTCATGGATTTCACCTTCGAACCAGATGACAAGATACAAGTTTGATACTTTTGCAGCAAAACTGAATGGTGAGGCAAAGCAGTGGTTCCACAAGTCATTATCTGCTCATGAGAGGCACCGAGTCAAACCATTTGACATTTTAGTCGACTTGTTTCAGTCAAAGTTCATGGAGCCAGAAGAGGGTGAGCTATTGTTAGCCATGCAAGATATTCATACACTTTTGTCTGAACATGCTTCTGCCATTTCTCAGTTCAAAATTCAAAACAAAACAGTAGAAATTCTTGTGGACAGAATCCAAAAATTAGAACAATCAATTTCAATCTTCAGGCCAAAAACAGAATTTTAGAAAGCAAACTCTTGTCAATGGAAGAAAAACTATCCAAAGTTAGTAATAGCAAAAATGACACTTTCAAATCACTAAAAGATAGACAAGAGCATGTTCAAAAGGAAATAGCTGCATTAAAACCCATGTTTGACAGAGAAAAATCAACACTTCATACCAAAGTTCATGCCATTGAGGAGAGTTGTGAGGATCACGAGCATCTGTTGGATAAGGTCCAGCTAAAAATAACTGCACTAACTGAGGCCCAGAAGGAAACAGGCACTGTAGAGACAGTGGAGACCGTCTCGCATGCAGCTCCAAAAGTGAAAGAGCATTGTGACCTCTGTGGCAGTAACACTCATTCTAGTGCAACATGTGGTGCCAGACGGTTAAGAAGCAGACAGTGCTTCCAGGTTGGGCATCTAGCAAGGTGTTGTCCAAACATCCAGCAGCAAGACCAGTGTCAGAGATGTGGGCTACAGAGCCACAACAGTGACCAGTGTGGCACCTTTGGACTACAGTGCTGGAAGTGTGGAATGACAGGTCATCTCCAGAGAATGTGTCAACAGCCAGTGAGGTACCATGGTAACTATAGAGTCAGCTAGGAGTGGGTGAACTATTGGTACTATTTAATGGTGATAGTTAAAGCACTTGATAATTAAGCGGCCCGTCAGGGACGCTTATTTGTTTTCACCGAAGTTCGAATGATCACCGCCGCCGCCGCCGGATTATGGTCTCCCTTGAATAATTTCTTAGCCTTTCAAATTTTCTTTCCTTCTTATCTTTCTTTAAAACTATAGGGGCGGGAAAAATTTTTGGGATACTTTGCGCAGACCTTAAGCTTTACTTAAGGTAACCTTAAGCATAACTCCAAAACACCCCGTCATCGCGTTTTGGAAAAAACCACACACACTTGTGCTATAAAATTTATCTGGTACATTCTAGACCAAATTTCCAAGGTCGGAAAGGATTTTCTCATCGCACCATAGATACCTGAATGGGAGGCGTTTTATTTTTGTAAATATTTTAAAAATGGGTACTTGGTCTGTATCTCAGAAACGGTTAGGATTTCGGCGTTTTGTTGGAATAACTTATTCAGCTACTTTTTGATAATCTTTCACATGCCGAAGTTTTAGCCCTGTATCTGCAATCTTAAGGTCACCTTAATGTCAAAAAAGGGGGTTTTAGCCCTCCAGTTCACTTAGTTTTTCACTTTTTTCAACCAAACTTGGCACATATATTAAGATTTGCCAAAGGAATATCCTGACTTTATGGTGACCTTAAACTCAAAATGTTAATGGACATATGGCCTGCTTAAAGTCATCAAATTGGAATAAAATCATCTGGCTCCTTTCTTTTTCCATTTTTTTATATTGAAATTATCACTGGTATTAAAGTAGATAAAAATAATACTTATGGTCACCTTAAACTCTCAGTATGAATGGAGTTGTAGCCACCTTAAAGTGAAATAAGGGGGTTTTCAGCCTCCAAGTATCTTATTGTTCGACTGACCTCAGTTAAACTTTGCACACCTATAAAGGATGGCAAACCAAAGGGTTATCCTAACTTTAAGGTGACCTTAAACTGTTAATATAATTTTGGCCCCCCTAAAGTCATAACATTTGAATAAAGCCGTCTGGCTCTTTTCTTTTTCCATATCTAACATATATTGATATTGAAGGGACATTCTCATATTATGGTCACCTTAAAGTCGCATTATGAATGAAGTTATGGTCACCTTACAGTGAAAAAGGAAGTTTCAGCCTTCAGCTATCTTATTGTTCAACTGACATGAGCTAAACTTTATGCACTTAATATAAAGGATGAGAAAAGGGACATTCATATTTTATGGTCACCTTAAAGTCCCAATATGAATGGAGTTATGGCCACCTTGCAGTGGAAATTATGGAGTTTTTAATCTCCAGCTATTGTATTGTTCAGCTGACCTCACTTTAATTGTGCACACTTATTAAAGATGAAAATAGGGACAAGTAACATACACAATGCAATAAAGTTCACAGTTTCTATTGCTTATGATGCATATGTTGACATCTTTTATGGGTGACTTGTTTTTCATCAGGGCCGCTTCGTTTTTGTCAGCAAAAACATTCTTCTAGTTGATATATGGTAAATAGGTAAAATAGGAAAAAGATTAGAGGGTTTCTGAAGATACATTGTATAAGTGTTATATATTCAGGTTTTAGAGGGAGTTATATATATTTTTATTCTAAGTTCTGAGGCCACCCCTTTAGAACAAAATTATTAGTAATGTCATTAGTGCTGTGAATTTGTATTATAGTAGCAGTTTAAAGAGCAACTTTAAAGTACATAATGTGTTTTGAAACGAATCAGCAGTGCGAGTGCACATTAATGTAATTCCTCCCTGCTCAGAAATGTACATGAAGGTTAGGTATTAATGTCTGATTACTATGGGCTGTCACATAAGGTGTCCAGCTAATTCCAGGTCAGAAAATAGCTTAAGAAGATTGTTTTACAAGCACTTTGGGTGCCTTGTGTTGATAGATATGTGTTTTAGGCATGTACTTAAGTGATGCAGTAGAGTATATTTTGCCCCTGATCGTGTATGGTTATCAGAAAAGTTCATATCTCATCAGTGTCATAATTGTCATTTATAAAATCAACCCTGTAATGTGTATTTCATTTTTGTTACTGTTGTCAAAACAGTTTTGAAAGTCATTTATATATTTTGTTTTGTATTGATAGCTACTTTGTTTTTCACTACTGTGTGTTCTACTTGCATTTCATCTGTACATAATATCTCATATTAACACTAATCTCTTACCTTTGGACCAGGAGGTCCAAATTGTAACAAGGGGGTGTATTATCACAGTGTAAAATTCAGTAGTTTTAGGAGTTTCATAGATTTTAAGGATACCCCCTAGTTTGCCAGCTAAAATGTATAATTTGTCAAATGTAGATCTTTGAATTATTTTGTTTTCTTTGTAGTTTGTGTTGATTTCATATTGCTTGTAAATTTATGTCTTTCATGATGTAATGTCTATTGTAAAACATCTGTCATTATGTCCTGTATGTTCCTTTTGATTTTGTATCCTCATGTTATCTGTCATCTGGAATCACAGATATCCAGTTGCTGTATAAGGTCTTACCTGAGTGAGAAGTGAAACTCAGAAGAAATGAGAGAGATGTAAAAATAGAGATTGAAGTAAGAGATAGAAAATAGAGATTGAAAGTTTAGACTAACTTGAGAATCAAAGTTGAGATTGAAGTGAAATGAGAGTGTGAAGATACAATCAAAAGGACAAAATGAAAATAGACTGAGAAGTGATATTAATATATTTAAAAGGAGAATTGAATGATAGTGAATTTTAAATAGGAAGTTATAAACTGATATTTGACAATTGGATTATGCAACTTTATTATTAATTAGTTATGTTAAATGGGTTATAAATTGAATATTGTAACTGTTATTGTTTATTATTAATGTGAGCTACATCCCAAAAGAGGAAGTAATAAAATAATAGAAAGAGTGTCAGTTTACTCAAATAGAACTTTTAGTTTAAACTTAATCACACAAATACAACATTTTTCTCAGTGTGATACTATTTTCCTGTCTTTTCTCACCTAGTACTTGTATCTTAAAGAGAAAATGAAATGTTAAACATAAAAGTATACTTACTTCTTATGTTTCGCAGTATACCAATTTTCCACAGTAGGACTCTTAAACTCTCTATTATGAAAGTTTGATAAGATTAGAAATTAAGTTAGCAATGTACAGTACCACCCACCATCCAAGGCCTTGTAAAGTTTATTACATACCCTGGCTTTTAATCATATTTCTATGGTATGCCCCTTGAGTGTCTAGACATGTGGGACAAATCAAGGACTTGATGGTGTGTTAATCAAATCAACCAAGAGAAAAAAATCATCAAAGAAAAATCATGAAATATCATTTCAGTCATGATTTATTCAGATTGGCTAACTGCCTTACTGTAACTCTGTATTCTGTATTGTAAATTGACTTGTATAGGTTAGAAACTGTACTGATATTTATATCAGATCTTTCTGGGTAAAGCAGCAAAATCTGAGCATAGTTTCGTATTTTTCTCACATATTATTATAAATTTAAATTTTTTTCAAGTCGACTGCTGTACATAGATATTCAAAAATTAGGGAGTTTGTTTGGATATAAATATGCTATAAATACCTTAATTTCTGCCACAGTGCCCTGCAAAATATTGAAAAAAAGTATGTTTGAACATTGTTATTATGGTGGCCTTTGATATTTGTATCCACTGGAAGCGTCCGGTGGATACTTTGGTTTAGTGTTCGCTACGCCGCCGCGCGTAGAAAGATCTTCGGCGTTAACGCTCTAAGAGGAAAACGACAGCAGCTAGGTTCACCAAATTTGCAGGATATCTTCATTGGGGCCCGGTAAGCTTCTCTGGGAAGGAAAATAGCCTCATTCTGAAAAACAAGATGGCCGCCACGGTCATTTCTTTGAAAATAATCGACATTTTTCTACTGGCTGTTTCTCACAGGTAGAAGGTTGACTCTCTTCATAGGTGATATGTATAACAGATATACATGTCCTCTACAACCTTGCAGACATTTGACCTTGAAGCTCTTAATTCAAGGTTATCCACGGAGTGCCGAAGAAACCCACATAGCGGACTTTAAAAGTGCCTATATCTCCCTTATTATTGGTCCTAGAGGTTTGCAGTGTGAAACCAACCTATAGGAAATCATGTCCTGCGAATCTTCTGATGTTGTCAGAATTGACCTTGGACCCCTCCTTCAAGGTCAAACGAGGATAGTCAAAGTTAAAAGTGCTTATAACTCGCTTATTATTGGTCCTAGAGGTTTGGGATCATAAACCAACATATAGGAAATCATGGGCTGGGAATCTTCTGGTGTGGTCGGATTTGACCTTGAGCCCCTCCTTCAAGGTCAAATGAGGATAGCAAAACTTAAAACTGCTTATAACTCACTTATTATTGATCCTAGAGGTTTGGGATAGTAAACCAATATATAGGAAATCATGGGCTGGGAATCTTCTGGTGTGGTTGGATTTGACCTTGGGCCCCTCCTTCAAGGTCAAAAGAGGATAGCCAAAGTTAAAACTGCTTATAACTCGCTTATTATTGGTCCTAGAGGTGTGGGATGGCAAACCAACATATGGGAAATCATGGGCTGAGAATTTCCTGCTGTGGTCGGATTTGACCTTGGGCCCCTCCTTCAAGGTCAAATGAGGATAGCCAAAGTTAAAACTGCTTATAACTCGCTTATTATTGGTCCTAGAGGTTTGGGATGGTAAACCAACATATAGGAAATGATGGGCTGGGAATCTTCTGGTGTGGTCGGATTTGACCTGGGGCCCCTCCTTCAAGGTCAAACGAGGATTGTCAAAGTTAAAACTGCTTATAACTCGCTTATTATTGGTCCTAGAGGTTTGGGATGATAAACCAACATATAGGAAATCATGGGCTGGGAATCTTCTGGTGTTGTCGGATTTGACCTTGAGCCCCTCCTTCAAGGTCAAATGAGGATAGCAAAACTTAAAACTGCTTATAACTCACTTATTATTGATCCTAGAGGTTTGGGATAGTAAACCAATATATAGGAAATCATGGGCTGGGAATCTTCTGGCGTGGTTGGATTTGACCTTGGGCCCCTCCTTCAAGGTCAAACGAGGATAGCCAAAGTTAAAACTGCTTATAACTCGCTTATTATTGGTCCTAGAGGTTTGGGATGGCAAACCAACATATAGGAAATCATGGGCTGAGAATTTCCTGGTGTGGTCGGATTTGACCTTGGGCCCCACCTTCATGTCAAACGAGGATAGCCAAAGTTAAAAGTGCTTATAACTCACTTATTATTGCTCCTAGAGGTTTGGGATGGTAAACCAATCTATAGAAACTCATGGACTAGGAATCTTTTTGTGTGGTCAGATTTGACTTTGGGCCCCTCCTTCAAGGTCAAAAGAGGATAGCCAAAGTTAAAACTGCTTATAACTCGCTTATTATTGGTCCTAGAGGTTTGGGATGATAAACCAACATATAGGAAATCATGGGCTGGGAATCTTCTGGTGTGGTCGGATTTGACCTTGGGCCCCTTCTTCAAGGTCAAATGAGGACAGCAAAACTTAAAACTGCTTATAACTCACTTATTATTGGTCCTAGAGGTTTGGGATGGTAAACCAGCATATAGGAAATCATTGGCTGGGAATCTTCTGGTGTGGACGGAATTGACCTTGGGCCCCTCCTTCAATCAATCAATCAATCAGTTGTCCAGGTGCTTAATCTCCGTATCAACGGATTCTAAGGCACACCATCCAATCCGTAAGGCATAAATCATGAGACATTAGACATGTTCCGAGTCGTTTCCAGGGAGGCGGTCCGGTGTTCGGTAGTAAGAAGCTATGGTGGGAATGATTTCTGAAATAGGTAGGTTTTGAGTCGACTTTTGAAACTGGAGAGATTAGGAGCACTGCGTATATCATATGGAAGATCATTCCATAACTTAGGGGCATCATATGAGAAACTATTGTTAAAATGGACCTTAGATTTATGGATGGAAGGACAGTAAGAGGGAACCAGAAGGAACAAATTTTTGGGATTGGAACGTCTTGTATTCACGGCAGATTTGTACAAGGGGAGATATGGTGCAAAATACTTAGGCTGGCCAGTGGTGAGGTACTTACAGACCAAAACTAGGGTTTTGAAGATAATACGTTGTCTAACGGGTAGCCAATGGAGTGTCCTAAGGGTGGATGTAATGTGAGTGTACTTTGAAGCACCAGTGACAAACCGTGCAAGCGCATTTTGAACATATTGGAGCCTTGTAGCATTTCGGGATGACAAACTGCGAAAAAGAGAGTTGCAATAATCCAAACGACTACTGACCAGAGCATTTGCAATCACCACTGATGTATCCACAGAAAGAAACCTCCTGATACGATGAAGGTCCCTGAGGCTGATAAAGCAGGATTTGATAACAGAATTTACGTGATTGGTGAAACAAAACTTTGCATCAAACAGAACGCCCAGATTGCGTACAACATCTGCGGGAGAGAGACAATTACCCAGGATATTGACAGGTAGTGAGTCACTGAGCCATTTGTGTCTGTCTTTGGCACCGAAGACTATGAATTCTGTTTTATCAGGATTTAGCTTGAGTTTGTTTTCAGACATCCAGACCTGAATATCATTCAAACATGATTTAAGACGGTCAAAAGACTTGAGACTATCGTCAGGGGATAAGTGAATGAACAACTGGGTGTCGTCCGCATAGAAGTGGTAACGGACTCCGGTATAATTTCTGATGACTTGACTCAGAGGTGTTGTGTAGAGGGAAAACAGAAGGGGACCTAAGACAGAACCTTGGGGGACTCCTTCAAGGTCAAACGAGGATAGCCAAAGTTAAAAGTGCTTATAACTCGCTTATTATTGGTCCTAGAGGTTTGGGATGGTAAACCAACATATAGGAAATCATGGGCTGGGAATCTTCTGTGTGGTTGGATTTGACCTTGGGCCCCTTCTTCAAGGTCAAATCAGGACAGTCAAAGTTAAAAGGGCTTATAACTCGCGTATTATTGGTCCTGGAGGTTTGGGATGGTAAACCAACCTATAGAAAATCATGGGCTGGGAATCTTCTGGTGTGGTCGGATTTGACCTTGGGCCCCTTCTTCAAGGTCAAACGAGGATAGCCAAAGTTAAAAGTGCTTATAACTCGTTTATTATTGATCCTAGAAGTTTACAGTACGAAACCAACTCATACGAAATCTTGGGCTAGGAATTTTCTGATGTTAGATTTGACCTTGGGCCCCTTCTTCAAGGTGAAACAGTGGTTCACTGGCTTTGGTGAGTTGTCTTTTTGGTGGATACAAATTTGCATCGGTCTCCGATGCGTAGGTCTAGTTTGTCTTTACATTCATTTTCCCTTTTCTGAATTCTTATTTCTGATGCACCTTTAAATAACTTACACAGTCAGTTCTGAAAGACTCCTCATCTTTGTATTTTTTGTGTTCCTTTATATCTCATTGTCTAATAAGCCAGGTTGTGGGGTACAGGCATCTCTGGTGCTGTTTTAGATCTGTCATTTCTTTCAGTAAAATCTTATATTTGCATACCTGTATTTGTCAGTGAGATTGACAGCTCTGAGCATATAGCTAGAAGGACAAAAAAAATTTAATGAAGTTAACAAGCATGGTCAGGTGATCATTTGGTTGGAAAACGGTCAAGTTTGAATTATTACTAACCCCTTGTAAAAGTTCTTATAAAGCCTTCATTTCATATCTCTGGATTTTATTACGAAATGACAAATATGTCTAATAGAAATTTAAGTTAATTATTAGATTTTTCCAACACCTTCTTAAATTGTGTTAAAAATAGTTTTTTCATACATGACAAAATACTAATTTAGCATATTGTATACTATGTCTTATTTCCTAAAATTTATACAATAAATATAAATTTGTATTTTTTAAGGGTTCTTATGGAATTGTGAAGTTAGCTTATAATGAGGAAGACAACAACAACTATGTAAGTATTTATAAAAATATTGTGTGTATACTTTGCAGTAGAGGGTAAATCATTTATCGATATTGCTGATATTTATTGCTTTGGGACTGAGCTTCCGATATCGAGATCTGAACACATATTTCAATATCACCATTTTAAGTAAAACTGTAATGTTACCCTGCATATATTCGAAATAAAGCCTAAATCTGAAGAAATTGTACACTTTTATCTCATGTTTTTGAAGTTTTCAATACATTTTTTTGAAAACTGTAATGTTTTGGTTTGGTATATTTCGCTGTTAACGGTTCAGGATATACTAAATTACAACATTGTCGGTTTCCCGTATTCGTGCTATTTGGGAGATAATATCAGCCCCCGATATTGCCTGATATTGAAATATTTTTATGTTCAATATCAATATCCACACAGCAAAATGATTTACCCACTACTTTGCAGTGTTTATATTTTTCTGGACTTGTGTTCATTTTGTGCAATTTGAGTATCAATTTACTGTCAAAAAAGTGCAAACAATACCGATTCAATATAATGCAAAGATATCAGAGAAATTCCTGCAATACTCTGATGTTAACGCCATAATATTATAGATTTTTCCTAAAAGGGACAATAATAAATCAAACATATAAAAATAAGTCACAACAGATTATCAAAGCTGGCTGCATTTGGTGTCTGCATCTTTGGGGCGGTATAGGAGTCGGACTAAGGCAACGTTTCGAATCATCTTTATTACTTCCACCAATGAGATGTTTAATGTTCATGACCATTTGTTTGTCTGTTTGTCTGCTTGTTAGAAGGATTATGGAAATACTACTGGTTGGAACGTCATGACAAAACTAATAAAAGATAGGTGACCAACTTAGATCCCATTAGAGTAAGAAATCTAAAATTCGCCAGGAATCTAAAATTCGCCACCTCTAAAACCTTAGTTAATTTTATGCAGAAAATGATGTTTTGTCTTAAAATTGGTATTTTTCATTTCAGAAAGCTTTACTTTACTATACATTCAACAAATCTCACCCCAATTTATTTATTTTATTAGTATAATTCCACATGTGGCAACTTTCAGATATGTGGCGAATTTTAGATTTCTTGCTCTACATTTTGAGATTAATCTGGATCACCATCTGGATACAAAAAAAAATCCAGATTTTCCAATTTACATTTACTTCAGTCGCGACAGTGGAAGAGGTAAGTAAGTTCATGTGTGGAGTGTGGATCTCTTGTCATATTGTAATACATGTATATTATTTATATGTATATTTAATTCGCCCTCTCTCCATTATGAGTTATAAAAAATAAAAATGCTTTTATGCCCCGGTACAGCAAAATTCCCTTCTTAATGAGTTACTCAAAGTATATTAATTTTTTTTTTTTGGCAATTAAAGGTTTTAGGTAAAACCAATTTGAGAATAGGCTGAAGAGAAATTCAAAAGCAAAATTATATTTTGATGACAGTCATCTTACAAAACAAAGAAATTGAAATAAATATTTTGAAATGTATGTATCATGTTAAAGTTTTTTATGGTACTGTGTTTGTATTTCAATACACATGTATGTATTTCTTGGAATTGTCATGCTCTCGGTGTCCAATTCTTGCTTATGGTAAACTGTTTTCTTGTTTTTCATGAAATAATACTGGTGAAAAACAATAGCTTCTAATCATGGCATTGCAATCTGTAATCTGTACGCAAACAGACTTCTCAGGATCTGCTTCCATTTCGAGAAATTTTTTGTTGTTGATTTTTAAAATTTTTTTGTCACAATCCTTCTTCTGTTAATGTTACATATTATATATATATTAAAATACTTTCTGTTTCCTTGCAATTTTTGTTTGAAAATTAATAATATCAATGATATAATTAGGTATGCAACATAATTGTGTGACTTTGTTTCATTATTATTGGTTTTTTTTTTGAAAATATCCATTAGATAATTCTAATACAAGTACACAAAAAAAACATTACAAAACAAAGAAAAATTCAACAAATAGTACAAAAAGGGTTACAAAACATGTATTACTGTTTTAACGGTATACCCTTAATTATCATCAAAATGTCAAGGGACCATGAACATATTTCTACTTAACAAGAAATTCTAAATAACAGAGTCAATTTGAATGAAATAAACCCAATCAAATTTCCAATCAACATGAAATTTCTAGTTAAAAGGAATATACTGAGTGTATTATTTCAAAATAAGTGTCAATAACTTGAGTAACACCAATAATTGTTTCAAAGTGTAATGAAACAAAGTTGTCAAGACATTATGTTATTTTTCCATCTTTTTTACAAACTGAGAACATTTTTGCTTTGCAGGCAATGAAAATCTTGTCAAAGAAGAAACTAGTCAGGAAAGCAGGATTCTTCAGTGAGTATTTTTTCACCAAAAGTTTTAAGTTTCCAAACTGCATTTTTAAGTGCAGCTCTAGCGAGGCTTGTGCTTCTAGAGATCACCTTTTCTTTTTTTTCTGTCTCCGGACTTTCATGAATTGTGGTGCAGCGTGATGAGTATCTGTCTGTTTACTGAAGTTAAACGGCAATGGGCTATGCTGATACAGTACTGTTATGGGTGACCGCGTCATTGCACTACCCATTTTTCTGATGGCTTTACGGCTTGCGCTTGTAGACCAAAACCCCTTTCAACCTGGTTTGCATGAAATTTTTTTTTGTAGTCAAGTGATCCAAATCATTTTGCCGTAGTTGTATCACTACAATTTGGTCTTTATCCACGTAAAGGTCAAGTACTAGATCACAGTGCAACTTTAACTCTGAGGCAAAAACTGACAAAGTTATTGTGTATCAGCTAAGTTGTACCTGACATATTTAATCAAAGCCACATCTGTGTAGTATATCATTATTCTATGAACATTTGATTACATGAAGGTTAAAGAGAAAAAATATTCTTCCCTGGATTAAATTGCAGTTAAACTTCACTTTTGGTGGAGTCACAAAATCTAGCATGTCATCTATGTGACAGAGAAACGTAATGTTACTAAATCTATTTTTAGAAGTCTAAAATCTGTTTGATAAATGTATGTTAAAAATTTTGTGGCACTTGCCCTGAAAAGTTGCCATGTAAGTATATGTATTTTTGATGATTATTTTTTACATTTGGCAGAGAAATACCGGTATGTCCTTTAACCATTCAATATTGGGGTTTAATGCAGGAGAAAGTTATTTTTCTGGGCCCGTGTTGACAAATTCTAATTCTAATTGGACTTTTATAGCGCTTAATCTCCCCAAACAAGAGGACTCTAAGGCGCAACAAAACAAAAGCAGTCAGCAAAATTTCTGTATCCAGGGACATAAGAGGGGTCAAGCGCCACGGAAAACGCCAGGGGAATGATCTAGGCTAAGGTGGGTATGCTTTGGTGTACAGGTAGGTCTTAAGCTGCTTTCTGAAGGAGGCCTGGGAGGGAGAGGCACGAATCTCATCAGGAAGAGCCTTCCACACAGTGGGAGCATCAAAAGCAAAACTATTACCAAACTGTTTGACAGATTTATGAACAGAAGGGCAAAACTTTGGAATGACAAGGAAATTACCACCACTCTGACTGCGCCTGGTACTATAGGTACTACTAGGAATAAAGATATGGAGCAAAATACCTGGGAAAGCCTGTGTGAAGATACTTATAAATAAGTGTGGCTGTCTTGAACACTGTGCGCTGTTCAACAGGAAGCCAGTGCAGGTTCTTTAGCACAGGTGTATCGACTGTGTAGCATACTGGTGTATCGACTGATGTTTGATACAATTCTGGCTGCACTATTTTGGATGCACTGTAATTTGCGTAGATTGAACTTGGAGAGGCTCCTGAAAAATGAATTGCAGTAATCCAAACGACTACTAACAAGAGCATTAGCCACAAGCACAGAAACATCATGAGTAAGAAACCGCCTGACATGTCTGAAATCACGGAGTTTAACAAAACAACTTTTGCAGACATTCTGAACATGCTTGGCAAAGAAAAGTCAGAATCGAACCACACACCCAGATTTTTTACTAAATCAACAGGGCCGAGTAAATTGCCCAAGATATCAATTGGAAAACATGCTTTCAACTTGTCCCTCTGTCTCTCTCGAACCAAAGATGATAAACTCGGTCTTGTCAGGATTCAATTTGAGCTTACTAGTTGACATCCACTCTTTAACATCATCCAGGCACCTATTTAGCTTTTCAAAGGCAGCAGATGCATTCTTGTGGGATAAATGTATATAAACTTGGCTATCATCTGCATAGAAATGAAACTTTATTCCTTTGTGTTTACTGATAATCAAACTGAGGGGGTGGTGTACAATGAGAACAGCAAAGGGCCCAGGACAGAACCTTGGGGTACGCCAAATAGGACTTTACAAACATCTGACAAAGTAGAACCAATTTTTATTGACTGATAACGGTCTGTTAGGTAGGGTGTGAGCCATTTCAGAACAGAGCCACCAACTCCAAACCAATTTCGGAGGCAACTAAGAAGAGTGGAATGATCTATGGTGTTGAAGGCGGCAGACAAGCCGAGCAATACTAAGGCAGTGGTTTCACCTCTTGACAATGATAAGTGGATTAAGTTAAGTAAAAAAGAAAATTAGCTTAACTTTTACTAAAAAATGGCGTATCTAATTTTTTGGATTAAATCAGTATTCACAAATTTAAGGTGATTTTTAGATTAGGTGCAGTACATTTAACTGTATTCAATCCAAAAGTTAATCCATTCTGTGGGGTGGATTAAAGTTAATACAAAAATTAACTTTGCTTCTGTGTGAATACAAATCTTTATTTAAGCAAATTTTTCACTGATCTCCTGCTAATCCCTTTTGTGAATATAGCCCCTGTTGAACAAGTTGTAACTAATGTTGCTAAAGAAAGTTACTTTTTCTGTTGAATAGGTCGTAACTAATGGTTGAAAAGTCATTATTGTATCAGTCAGTTTGCAAGCTTATTAGGCTTCAATTGCATGACAATCTTAATCCATTGTATCAAACCTGCAAGTTTAACATTCAGTATCTTCTTTTAAGTCATCCATTATTCAGGAAGCTACAATGTAAACTAACTAATGGCATAAAAGAAAACAACTCGTTTCCCAATTTGAAAGAAAACAGATCTCGTAGAAGTCTTAAAAAGTAGTTCAGTTGCTTGATTTAATAATGCATGAGGTTCTCAATCGTTGGTTATTTCAATACTCAAGAGTACAAGTAATATAAATTTAAATGTTTTTAACATACTTTTCTGTCCCCATAAATTCATCAAGGATAACTCTTTCTCATACAGCTTTAATAATGAAATATTACAGCTGTCAAGCTTAAGTGCCCCATTCTTCCTATTTACTTGGTGGGGCAATTTGGAACAAATCCCCAAAACAGTAATACAGAAACTATACAAAAACCCTTCTATTTGTAACATAGAAACGTACTGTAATCCTAGCTTATCCCAGATATCTAGTGAAAATACAAAATTTGAGCTTAAAATAGCAGTCTATGTGTTCTACACAAGGCCTCAAGTTTACAAACATTCTTCTTTAGAGTATCTTAAATTTTTTTTTTTTCAAAAAAAAAATCCTAGAAAATAGAAACAAAAATCACTCTTAGAATAATGATGCTTAAGTAATGCCTGTTGAGACTAGTTTTCATTATAACCACTGGCATTAATTAACTTTATATATTTAGAAATTTGATTTTTTTCTGGGAGTGTATTTTGAGTAATTGTCGCACCATTTTAAGTTTTCATCTCAGAAATTATTTGCTGATGTCTTTGGAAAGTCATTTTAAATTAGTAGAAGTTAAGTACACGGGAATTTCTACCTGCTACTCATTTATTCCTGTTTAAAAATGACTCCTTGATTGAGGATTCCTACAAAAACTGATTGCACCGGGGAGGATTTTAGCTAAAGTATGTAGGTTTTTGTCCCGGAGTAATTTTTTCAATTTTGTTTGTTAGGATCCAGGGTCTCATTTATCATTGCCTCTTCTACTTGTCGTATAAAGAAAAGGTAGAGTTTCTGGGCCATTTTCTTAGTTTCCTGTCATAAATTACTTCTGGGGGACCTTTAGCAGTCTTCCAAGTGGCCATTATTTTCAATTCAAAATTTCCATTCTTTAAGTGCGAGCTCTAGCAAGGCTCATGCTTCTAGAGGTCACTTTTTTTCTTTCTTTTTTTTCTCTGGACTTGCATGAATTGTGGCCTAGTGTGAACAGTATCTGTCTGTTCACTGAAGTTAAGCGGCAATGGGCTACGTTAGTACTGGGGTGGGTGACCACTTCAGTGCACTACTTGTGTCTCTGATGGCTTTGCTGTTCACGCTAGTAGACCAAAACCCCTTTTGGCCATGTATTTTGTCTGCTCATTGAGACAAAGTTTAAGAGAAATTGGCATTAAATTGTCATCTCCACTTGAAACCCAATGTTAAAGGATGAAAGGGTGTTCAGAATCTCTGCCCTCTGTTAAAGGTGTTGCTTAAAAAGTAAACATCCTAACACATATTTTATAGTTTGTTATTGGGGTATTTTATAGTTTGGTATTGGGGTGTGAAACTATAATTTCTTGTTTATTTAATATTTATTAGTTATTCCTCTTTGACAGTTCAACATTTAACAAATTGTACACCAATAAGTTCACATAAAAGTACATTCCAATTATCACATGAAATTTCACAGTTGATTCTTTATTTCCGTTCACTTCCTATTGCAAATGCTTAATAGTTGTCACTCCTTCCTATGATGTTAAACCTTTGCTCTTTAGAATTTGTATCTCTACTAATAACTGAATGTTTAAGCAACTTCTATATATATAACAATGTAATTAGTTACTTCTTCATGAGCATCATATTTTATAACTCTTGATTTTTGCTCTCTTACTTGCAAATGTATAAGTTATGTTTAGATATGATAATTGTAACTATTATTCAATCTCCAATATTTACATCTACTCTTATTCCATCTCTCTCTCTTTTATTAACTAACTGCAAGCTAAGAAGCCTGCTCTCTCTTTATCTAACCCAAACAATAAACACTAGATGGATAATACAATTATTTCTAACAATAGTTATAATGAAAATAAAACTATAGACAGGTGACAAAACAATTTACATATAACCTTTCTAAAAGTGGCACTTTTATTGCGCTACAATAGCTTACCATGTGGGACTGAATGCTTTACTGGTTGCCGCGAGGCACAGACGACCAACGCTCGAGAAAAACAAGCATGCAGTTGGTTCGGCCTCATAGGTTGTCGTGACGTCATCACTTCCTGTGTATCAGCCTCCTTTTCGTTGGTCGCCGCCATATTGGATGCTCTGCTAAGTTTTCAAAGCTGTTTTCTATTATATCTCTGGATATATTGTTTGTCATTCGTCCATAATTCGGCTTTTCCTTTATTTAGCAGTATAGAATCTTATACCCAATTTTCAGCACTTCCGGTGCTGTATTTTGTCAGTTTTTTAACGTCTTCTTATTTCACGTGTTGTGTGCTCGCCACTACACTAGTACTGCTCGAATCTACGGTTCGGAGTATTTTCATATTTTATTGCATTAAAACATGGCCACCGCCCACCAGTCTTCTAAAGATAAACCCAGATCCAGCAAATGCAATCATTTCTGTCAGCCATTCGACAGTCATGGCTATTGCCCTTCCTGCAGAGATGCAGGGAAGGGCGATGATCTGTGTGTTACAAAAGCTGGTACTTGTCAAATCTGTGCGTCTTTCACAGACGAACAGTCCACTAAAATTGCTAATAGAAGACGATACAAGAAAAAACATCCCACTTCACAGGCATCGGACAAAGATCGGGACGAGGTACTTGGCGATTCTTTTGAATCGTTTTCTGGATCGCAAGCCGAACTTGAGGCTGCGGCCGATCATTTGTTTACTTCACCTCCACGTCCCAGACCCTTATCTTTCGATCCTTTGCCTCTTACTACACCAGGGCGTACTGTTCCTCCCACTCCCAGTACAGCCTTACATCATAAAGTCCATTCTTCTGTAGAAAAGTCTTTGGACCACAAATTTGATCAGAAATTTGGTGTTTTTCAAGCCAACATCTATGATGCCCTTAAATCTATGCGTGAAGATTTCCTAAAATCTCAACAAGGGCTGGCTGATAAGATCGCCTCTTCGGCTGTTCGCACCGAACCTCAGACCTCTGTCAGTGCTTCAGAACCCATGGATATTGAATATGGCCCTTCTCTTCCTCCTCGCCTTCAGGCCGAGCAAGGTTCGGACGTTCGTCTTAGCTCTTCCGAACAGACACAGTCTGTTTGCCCCAAGACGTCCACTCACAAGGTTAGCCATGCTCCAATCTCAGGTTCGGGATCTGATTCCGATCATGATCGCCCTTCATATTCTAGACCTAAAAAGCACTCTGACAAGTCTAAACATAAGTCAAGGTCCGCATATTTGCCCTCATCGTCAGGGGAGGATCAGTCCCCTAGACGTAGACACAGGTCTCCCAAGCCCCAGAGAATGGCCTCTGATGATCAGGAACATCCTCAACTTGACCTTGATCCGCCCTACTATAGGGATGTGGCTCTGGCTGACATCCCAAATCAATATGCGGAGGAGGTAGATACTTTTCGACGTATCCTCAAATTACCTGATCCGAGGGATTCAGTCCCCAGACCTGCTACTGCTATCATAGGTATCGATGACGAGGTGGCCGTCCAAGAGCTGAGACCTACGGGTCCATCAGCTATGTTGCCCCTCAACTCTGGTATAAGAGATGCCTTTGACAAATTCAACAATGACCTTATGGCTGCAAACCTGGCAGAGGGCAAATACCCAAAGCCCCCCCCTTCCACTTCTAAGTGGTACAAGGTTGGACAACCTTGTTTTTCGGAGAAACTCCAAGATTTAAATGCAGACTTTGCCAAGATCTGTATAACTCCTAAACCTTCGGGGGCCCCTTTAGGCAAGGTCCCACTCTCTGTCCTCAAGGACTTAGAACAACAGGCAAGGTACAATCTAACCACATTGAATTTCACGACCACTTTTGCCAAGACATCCTCCTCCTGCAACTCTACCATGAGGAGGTGTCGTTATGGACTAAAAGAAACCTTCAAGAAGGTCAAGTCCCAGGTCAGGAAAGGTGCCGACCCTGAAAAAGCAGTAAAACGTGGTTATGATGAGGCCTATGACTACTTTGATCTCTGGGAGAAGACCCTCACTATTCAACATAAGGCCATAACCTGCCTGAGCAAATCCCTTGCCCATATTTTACAAAGGGAACTTTACACAATGGCAACTTCCAGCTTGCTTAGACGCGAAGCCGAAATGTCCCATCTGCAGCCACAATTAGGGGAAACCAGACGTCAAGAGCTCAGGAATTCCTCTCTCTGGACTCGTTCCCTGTTCAACTCCCAGTCAGTGAAGGAAGGCGAGGACTTCCTTCTCAAAAAAGGCACCTCAAAAGATGCTCAGGGTTTCGGACCCTACCAAAATAAGCCCTTTCGTGGTTCCCACCACAATAAGAGAAGAGGCTCCTACAGGAAACGCCCCTTTGGGGGCAATTCCTCCCAAAGCAGCAACTATTCGTTTCCCTCTTCTAGAGGAAAACCAAACTTCAGAGGCTCCAGGGGTCGTTTTCGACCCCACAACAAAGGAAAAGGGCGTGGAAACCCCTCTTCCCAATGACTCCTATCAAGCCTCAATCAATCCACCAGTAGGAGGTCGCCTCCGTTCTTTCAGGAGAGACTGGCACGCAAACAATTGCTCAGCCAACGTGTTAAATATCATCACCAATGGCTACGTTCTGCCATTCCTCTCAAGGCCAAACTTGATAAGATTTCCTCTGATTGTGTCAGAGTACAAGGCCCCTCAAAAAGACCAAGCCTTGGCCGATTGCATCCAGTCTCTCCTGTTAAAGAACGCTATCGAAAGGGTGGAAAATGTAAAATCTCTCGGGTTTTACAGTCGCCTCTTTCTTGTACCCAAGCCTCACCAAAGGTGGAGGCCAGTAATAGACCTAAGCAGGCTCAACACTTTTCTACACGTAGAAAAGTTCAAAATGGAAACGCCAGAGTCCATCAGGACTTCTCTGATTCCGGGGGAATGGGTAGCGTCAATAGACCTGTCGGACGCTTACCTCCACATCCCCATCCATCCAAACTCAAGGAAGTATCTAAGATTTTGCCACAGGTCACAGGTGTTCCAGTTCACCTCGCTCCCATTCGGACTAGCCACAGCCCCCCAGGTATTCACCATGGTCGTCAAAGAAGTGAAGCTCATGGCCCTCAGCAGAGGACTCAGACTTCATCAATACCTGGACGACTGGCTGATCAGGTCTCAGTCCCAGGAGGAAGCATTAGTGAACACTCGGACAGTGGTAGATCTCACCCAGTCCTTGGGATGGATCTTAAACCAAGAGAAATCAGAACTGAAACCAACTCAGGTGTTCTCGTTCGTGGGCTACGAATACCACCTAGATTCAGCCCTTGTAAAACCCACTCAAGAGAGATGGCTCAAACTTCAGGATTTGATCCTACGACTCAAGTCGAAACATGTTTTGACTGCAAGATGTTTGATGTCTCTACATGACGCCTTCACATGAGACCGTTTCAGTTTCACCTGAAAGAGCACTGGAAATCTCCTCAGTCGCTGGACAGCCTCCTTCCCTGGACAGAAGTCATTTCTGCTCATCTGGACTGGTGGCAGAATCCTGCAAAGGTGATGATAGGCGCCGACCTTCATCCCAAAGACCACAGTATCCAACCCTTTACAGACGCCTCAAACGAAGGCTGGGGCGCTCACTTAGAACAAAGTTCTACAAAAGGTCTGTGGTCACCTCAGGAAAAAGGACTTCACATAAACGTCCTAGAATTGAAAGCTGTCTTTCTGGCTTTGAGACACTTCAAAGACCAGTGTCAGGACCAAACAGTGCTAGTTGCCACGGACAACTCAACTGTGGTAGCTTACATAAACAAACAAGGGGGAACACACTCGGCGGAGATGTGCGCACTCCTGTGGAGACTCATGACCTGGTGCCACCACTATCACATAATCTTGAAAGCCAGACACATTCCAGGGTGCCTGAATGTGATGGCCGACCTACTTTCCAGGTCGAACCAGGTTCAGTCGACCGAATGGTCACTCCATCCACAGGTGTTCAAACAGATCTGCCGAAAGTGGTTCACTCCCCACGTGGACCTTTTTGCCACTCATCTGAACCACAAGCTCCCTCTGTACGTGTCTCCTATCCCAGACCCCCAGGCCTGGGACATAGATGCTCTAAACATAGACTGGACGGGTCTCACTGCTTATGCTTACCCTCCAACGGCTCTCCTTTACAGGGTGATCCAAAAAATCAGGCAATGCACCTGCCTGATCATACTAATAGCCCCAGGCTGGCCAGGGATGCCCTGGTTCTGGGACCTAGTGCAGCTCTCAACAGAGATCCCTCTACAACTCCCGGTGTCGACAACACTCCTCAAGCAGTCCCACAACTTCGTGTTCCACAGCTCCCCGCAGCACCTCAACCTCCACGCCTGGTCTCTAGGAGTGGACAACTCCAAGAACAAGGCTTCTCTGTGGAAGTGGCAGAGAGAATTGCTGCACCTCAGCGGTCTTCAACAAGGAACATCTACAAATCAAAGTGGGCCCTATTTGAAAAATGGTGCAGAGATAATTCGGTGGATTTCTCCTCACCATCTGTGAAGCAAATCTCAGATTTCTTTATGTATCTGTACCAAGACCTAAACAGGCGCCCCTCTACCATTGATGGTTACAGGACAGCTATTGTTGACACTCTGGGTCCTACGGCCCAGCATATTGCCCATAATGAGGACCTTCACAGGTTGCTCTCCAGTTTTCACAGGGATCGCCCCAAGAGTTCCAGAAACCTTCCTCAGTGGAACCTATCTGTTGTCCTCAATGAGCTCACAAAAGCGCCCTTTGAGCCTATGAAAGACACAGACCTCAAACATCTCACTCTCAAGACTGCTTTCTTGCTAGCTCTGGCCTCCAGCAAGCGCCGCAGTGAAATCCACGCCTGGGTCGCAAACAAAGTATCTAATCTAGGCCAATGGGAAAAGGTAGCCTTGTTCCCTTCATCAGATTTTATAGCCAAAAACCAGCTAGCAAGAGAAGGTTCTCAAAGTGTGTCTCCGGTGACTATTCCTGCCTTGACTACCATTGTAGATAGACAATTCAAAGAAGACAGGACCTTGTGTCCTGTACGGGCTTTGAGGTACTATCTGGACCGAACCAAGGACCTGAGAGGGTCCCGGTCCCTTCTTTTCATCTCCTTCAAGAAAGGACATACCTCAGATATCATACCCGCTACTCTCTCTTCATGGTTGAAACAAACCATTCTACTTTGTTATAAGCAAGCAGACCAGCAAGCCTTGGACTTAGTCCAAGTTAAAGCGCATGACATTAGGGCCTTCGCAGCCTCTAAGGCTTTTTACGGTGGGGTATCGGTGGACCAGATCATGCAAGCGTGTCACTGGAAAGCTCACAACACGTTTACCAATTTTTATCTAAAAGACCTTACTTGGTCGGACAACGACAACAACATGTATCTGGGACCAGTAGTAGCGGCTCAACAAGTCCTAGACCCTTCTCCTCAGTGATGTCTTCTTCGGAAACAAAAGGGGGGGGGCACGTCCGCTACAGCTAAGCCTTCAGGAGTCTCCCCAGGTCTAGGTATAAGCTACCTCATCAGGGTGTTACAGGTAAGGTCACACATATTAAATTTACATTAACTTTAAATTCTTGGGACCATAAGGTTGTCTTATAAATAAGGTTGCAAATAGCAATTCTCGAACCTTGACCTCATTTCTGACGTCATAGCCCTTAGGGGTTCTTCCTATCTGTGTACTCCGGGTACACAATCCTCCTTCCAAACACCCTACAGTGTACGACACTGTGTATTCTCATCAGGTTTTTGGCTCTTTACAAGTCCGACCTTCAGGATTGGGACTCTGTAAATGGGACTCAGACTGGAAATTTTTTGGAACTATTTTTTATTACTCTCAATTCGAGAAAAACAACATTCAGACCTTCCAGTCTCAGCTGTAATCCCGCCACCGGGCGGTTGAATTCAGCATTCAGTCCCACATGGTAAGCTATTGTAGCGCAATAAAATTGAAAATTTTAATTACTTAAATGTAGCTTTTATAAGCTACAAGCTTACCATGTGGGACTGAGAAGAGTCCCACCCTACCTCCCCGCTGTATTACAGCTGAGGGGACATGGGTTTAATCTCAACGAAAAGGAGGCTGATACACAGGAAGTGATGACGTCACGACAACCTATGAGGCCGAACCAACTGCATGCTTGTTTTTCTCGAGCGTTGGTCGTCTGTACCTCGCGGCAACCAGTAAAGCATTCAGTCCCACATGGTAAGCTTGTAGCGCAATAAAAGCTACATTTAAGTAATTAAAATTTTCAAATTTCATTGACATGAAGTAGGACATTAAGGAGTGTAATTACATAATTATACCAGATGTGTATCTTAGACAATAGAATTTGTACAATAGTCAATAGATACCAAAACTAAACATGTGTTTTAAAACCTTACACAGAATATAAATATCAAAAGGAGTTATTTACAAGATACTGGTTATATATATGTTTTATTGCGTAAAATAACCTTACCTTATCCTCACTAGTGCTTACGTGTTGGCGGGAGCAAACAAGTACGACCAAACGAGAATATTTTTAAAATAAATATTCTTGTTGGTACCAGTATGTATACGCATGACCGCGCATGCGCGTGCACCGGAAGAACCCCGTTAAGCCTCACTTTTATTTTGGTCGTGAGGGAGTAAACATCGTTTGACACGATCTTCGTTTGCGAAGAATTTCAACATGGCTGGCGAGGAAGAAGATGTGAAGAATGTTATTATTGCAAAGAATTCACTCTTTCATAAGAATTGGAAGAGTTATTCTTTCTTTGTGGTTTGCCAGCCTTCCTCATTGAGTAGTCTGCTTTTTACTGGATCTGCGGCGCTTGCAGACCTTTTACAGGGTACTGCAGGGTAGGGTCCTGTTCGCCATTTAAGAATAAGTTTTTCCTCGACATTGAGAAAAGAATTCACCTTCTGACCCTCTGCAGCTTATACTAGCACGTCTAGAAGCTATGCACGGTCCATCAACACTCTTATTATGCAGAAGAATCTCGGCTTCATTGTTTATTTAATTCAGATGGAAGATGACAGAATCTGCATTTCTTCATAAAGACTTCTTCTCATAAAAGGGTAGTACCTCTGTCTCCTCTAGTGAGGTGAATATGGCAGAGGCAATCCCTATAACAGAAGAATCCACCATAAACAGAAGTTCTTCTCATCAGATAGGTCACACCTACAGGCTACAGATTTTCATTTGCAAACAAATGACAGTTCTGCCTCTGGTGAAGCAATTTAGCAGGGACTGCACGGTGCTTTGAGGCGAAAGGTGGCCAGAATAAGATCTTCATCTCAAAAAAGAGTAATTCTTCTGACTCCTCTAGTGAGGTAAATATGGCAGAGGCAATCCTGTAACAGAAGAAGGGTTCAAGAATAAGGTTCTTCTCATCAGATGGTTTCACAACTGCAACTTACAGGAACTTCAGTTGCAAGCAAATGGCAGGGCTTCCTCTGGTAGAGTAAACTCGGCAGAGAATGCACTTGGTCAACAGAGATTTCTTTCAAATTAAATTTCACTGGTCAGTTATTTTCAACAACAGAAGAAGACGATTAGGCTGTTAATGAAGGTTTTCTTCTAGCTAGGAACTAGAATGTCACCACAAATCTGGCTTTCTTATTCCTCTCATACTTCAGGCAAGGTATCCACGGCTGGGAGAGCTTCATGATGACAACTTGAACAGGAAACAAGTTACAACCCTGTCTTTGCTAGGGTAGATTCGACACAAACTGCTTGAGATCAGGGAGAACACACCCAACAGCTATCACATACATAGAAATACTGCAATGTTTTGCTTCCAGCAGTCCAACACTTCATTAAGAAGTTGAATCACTGCTCACCTACATTCAGATCTAATTTCTTTCTTCTCATTTATCGGGAAGCTTTAGAAATTAAAGAAGAGGCATCAAATGGCAAGGAATTTGCAGCATGAACTTATTCAGTATCACATATACCACTAATATGTCACAAGGTATTTGTTGGTACAACAGACAAGATTTAACAGAATGCATCACAATCCATCAGAGGGATGTGACAACCAAGATATAAAGAAATGATGGATGGAGGTTGTTTTACTGCAACATCTAGTTTAAAACGAATCTCATTTCCAAGTTGGGCACATTCTGCAATGCTGTTGAACATTGGAACTACCTTATCGAATTGTCGAGAATCCCCACAATTCATAGCGGTTATATATTCTGACAGGAAACAACAATAAAAATGAAGTGGTCTTCAAATGCTTCTATATGTTCAGTAAATCTCAGTAACATGTGTACAACCTACAGTTTTACAGTATATTGGTGACCTGAGAGGGTAGTGTATATATCAAGCTTCACACGGCTCTGACAATGCAAATTCCAAGGTAATCGGTACTCCATTTGTGAGGTGGATAGGTAGTCGTGTTACATCTATCAGACGCGTTCTTCCTCAACCCCAGGTACATCAAAGTGTTATGCTTCATTAATTGTTTGCTGCTGGAAGAATGCACCCTGTCATAGGTCATTCTTTTCAGTTCACTGCTCTACACTTCGGTACGGCAACGGATCCATTCGAATTTGTCCGTGTATCGGGAACACTGGTTATATGCTGTCACCAACATCGCATATTTGCTTGTAGAAATCGAAGCAATTAGTGGCCTGTGTACAGAACTACAGGGGGTTAGAACTCATCCCAGTGAAACACTTCCAGTTCTTTGGTGACAAATTCAACCTTGGCAAGGGTGAAGTGTCCCTATAGGAAGAAGTCTGGTATTTGAGAAGTTTAGGGATACTTTGTACATGGGGTGATAACCTTGATGTCAGAACTCATCCCATCACAGCACTTACTAATTCAACCATGGCAAGATGAAGTGTCCCCATAGAAGGGAAGTGGGGTATTTCAGGAGTTTATGGATGGTGTACATACAAGTTTGTTTGGGTTTTACTTCAGATAATGGCATGGCACAGTGTTGTCTTATCTTAACAAGAGGGACCCATTCATTAGATATGTGTCTGAGGGTCTGATATCTAATGGTCCTTTGGAAGCCCACAACACTGTCTGAGGGCCCGACACAGTTAGGGCTGTCAAGATGTGATATCAACCTCTTTTCATACAGGGATAAGCCATTCAAACAGAATGTCCTTCATCCTATAGTTTCGCATTCTTTGCCAATTTGGCACACTGCAAGGATAGATAGTTTTGTTTCAAGGATAAAGAACAAACTATCTGTGTTTATTTCTCCAGTCTAATACCCTAATACAATGCAATACAATGGCGGTAGATGTTTTGAGTATCCTACTTTTGAGTATTTCTCATTTCAGAGGTGGTACAAAAAATGGGAATTATACTTCTTACATACTACCAGGAGCCCCAGGGTGACCAGGGATGTGTTGGTTTGGGATCTATTTGACTTATTCTCCAAACCACTTTTGCCCTACAGAATAGAGGAATCTCTGTGAACAGCTATCAAATAGAGTCAAGATAGCCTGCCATATTTCAAAAAAAAAAAAAAAAAAAAAAAATAAAATAAAAGGGTCAAGGTAGTTCTTTTTGAATCTGATGCAAAGAGATTCAGTTGGTCTTCCAGTATCCTCCTCTCTTCTCAATAGCAGATTTTTGAGCCTTTGATTCACAGGCAAAATCTGGTTTCTACCACATTGCCATGATACAGGGATGTTATTGCTAATCATTTGGGTACACTACTGCAATCATTCATAGTTATGAACTCAATAGACTGATACATGGGGTTTTTCAGTTGGGTTCACTATAATGGAAGTAATTCATAGGTATGAATTCAATAGACTGATACATGGTCTTTCTTTTGAGTTCACTATTGAAGTAATTCTTAGGTAAGAATTCAATAGACCGATACATGGTTTTCCAGTTGGGTTCACTGTGAAAATCATTCATACTTATGAACTCAGTAGACTGATACATGGGTTTCATTCGAGTTCATTTTTGAAATCATCCATAGTAATGGACTGAATGGATTGATAGTGGTTTTCTGAGAATGGACCAATGAAGGATGGTGCTATACCTTTTACACTCTTTGGACTTGGCTTGATTATTCTTAGTCTTGACAAAGACTCTTGAATCATCTGAATCCATGGCATTAGCCTCGGGTAGATAGAGAGGTGAGGGTGTTTGATCTTTCAAATCATTGAACACACAACTGGAAGGAGTTCACAGTTTCTCCTTCATCAATACTCCTAGCAGAGAACAGATGACCTCAGAGGGTCACAATATTGTTCAAGCTGGTTTTCATTCCTGCTTTTATGCTAGTCTGGATCATTCTTTGACTGAAGAAATGACCTTTTGCCCCTTTTAGAGCTCTAAGATTTTATCTTGATATTTTTCAGATCTTAGATAGGGGAAGTATGTGCTATACTGTGCATGTGTGTATATGTATGTACTTTTCAGGAGGCATTCAAGGAGCTACCATGTCAACAGGCAGACAGTTTTGCTAGCTGGTCAAATATTTGACCTTGAAACTTAGAATGTTTCTTTGGCCAAGGCTCAAATTGCTCCTTATATGGCTGGAAGTCACACTCCACAATTTATACTTTAACTTGTGACCTGAAAGTCTAATGAAGGTCAGATTAATCGTTGGAACGATAGTATCGCCATGTGGTTCCTTCATAAGTTGTGTATTGTATGATACATTACAGTAATTGTATGTATATGTACAGTTCCAATGGCCAGATCACGCTGTTTAGGGCTACCTGAAGGCCCATTGGAAATACCAAATCAGGTTCCTGTTTTTGGGTAAGCATCTGATCTGGTGTAAAGGCCCAAGGAATGGGTTAGTAGGTGGTCTTATCCATATAAAGGAGCACAATCTCCTGTTATTACCAATGCGCCTGTCCATGGTTGGGGAACACATTGGTATTTAGTGTTATAAAATTCCAAGGTGGGAATTTTTCAATGCGTATTCTTGACAATTCCAGTTTACTTAATAACAGAATATAACTACATAGGTTATGTTGTTATGTTGCTAAGTATGCCTATCATACTCTTGTACTTATCACCACAAGTGTGTTTTAAATTAGTACATTGGATATAAAGATACATGCAGGGCCAAGGCGCCTTTGGGAAGGTTGCCAGGTAGTGCTTACATATATAACTATTAAATGTTATTTTGTTAAGTTACTTTTATTGGATAATATAGTCTGGTACTCACAAGATTTCTTGAGATATGTACTTTGACTTTTCATTTGGTTGTACCTGCTTTTGGTGGCAAAAATATTAAAAATCCCACCACCAGTATGGTTGTAATCAAGCACTAGTGAGGATAAGGTAAGGTTATTTTACGCAATAAAATGTAAAAATTTTATTGTAATTTAACTTTTTATAAGTTAAATACTTACCTTATCCTCACTAGATTTGGATTCCCGCCCGGCCAACCCCACATTTTCAAGATTTTTGGGTTTGCAATATATTATATTGACTCCCAAAATTAAAGTGAGGCTTAACGGGGTTCTTCCGGTGCACGCCATGCGCGGTCATGCGTATACATACTGGTACCGACAAGAATATTTATTTTAAAAATATTCTCGTTTGGTCGTACTTGTTTGCTCCCGCCAACACGTAAGCACTAGTGAGGATAAGGTAAGTATTTAACTTATAAAAAGTTAAATTACAATAAAATTTTTACAATTTATTTGTATGGACAATTACCACACTACAAAATCTTCTATTGTTTAGAGCATCTGTGATCAGAGTAGACTGAAGTAATTAGAAATGCAAACTATGTATTCAGATGTCTAACATGACTAGACCTTATTTTAAAAGTGCCAATCCCTATGTGGTAAAGGACAAGTTTACAATAATTACATAATTATGCTTTTCAGACTTCACATGAATATTTATATACAACAAGAATGAAATACATCTGTCCACCACCATTAAAGATATATTTGTAGAAGAATAATAAGTGATATAAACTTATGTACAGTATTGAGAGCTCTTGACATATAAGTTTTATAAGAGTAGCTTAAGGTTCAACTTTAGCAGAGACAAAAACATAAAGTGCAACTGAAAAGCAATCCATAACACATACATGGCAAGTGTCACTGAATTCCTTTACCCACCATGGAATTAAGAAGCAGTACTGTTATGACTATAAAGGCTTAACAGAGGATTTCATTGTCAAGCAGATTATACTGTCCATCAACAGATAGATGGGTTTTGTTGACTATTGTAGTTTCAACCCGTCTTATTCCTCAAAAGTAAAATCATATAATTTCCCTATCCTAGAATGTGTTCAAATAAGAACCCACTGCAATAATTGCCCAAATGTATTAGGTGGAAACCCATTTGACACATCCTATTCTTACAATACTAAGGGTAAAGAACCCAACTTGAGCCTAAGCTGAGTATAGATACTGCGTTCTTAGTGAATTTGTCTGTACTTTTTAGGCCTATACAAGCTTTGTGTAAGAGAAGAGACAAAGCATTTTGTCTCCCAATGCTTCCTTCAGACTTCTCTGTAAGACCCATTCCATGTCGGTCCTTATACAGTTAAACATGATTCACTAAATGTTGTATATTAATGGTATATCTTCACTCTTTTAAGTTGTGATATCACAATTAAGTGTAGTCTCAGGAGGAAAGGAGTTGATGTAAAGGAGGGAGTTGATGTGAAAATCAAAGATGGCATAAATTTAATCGTGAAATATTTGAAGGAAAAGTGAACGGTTCCAGAGATACTTGTTAGTTGTGTGTTTTTGGTAGTGTTAAACCATTATTGTTGTCTCTGAGTGTATTGTCTGTTGCTAATTGTGACGTATGTAGTGTATTAATTGATTGTACATATTGATTGTTCCCAGTATTATTGGTGACCAAAAAAGAAAAGAAAGTGTAGTTTCAACATAGTTCCGCTATATATATGTCATTGGAAATCTCACTTAGGTCATGAAATTTGACCAATAGAAAAATTGCAAAGAAGGCTTTTAAGAGTAGATTGACCAACGTTGCAGTGACTTAGGTCTAACATACATACACAATCAAATGACTAAGGGTGAAACAAATAACTGTAGTAATCAGCTTCAAGGTTGTACAAGTGTTTAGCTGATTCAGAGATTTCGAAAACAGTTAACTACCACAAGAACTCAGACTAAACAGATTCAATTAAATTTGAAACAAGTAAAATATATTCAGATACCACCAATTATAACCAGAACAACTCAACCAGATATAGTTAATCATTATGGTTGTTAAAAGTTGGATGTTTTGGACAAAATCAACAGGTTTCTGATAAAATCATGAAGGTCACCTTATGATATTTACATTGCACAAATGCAAATGCATATCCAAATGATGCAATGTTTAACCATTAAAGAAAATCAGAATCAGTTCTCAGTTACTTGACAATGTGCAGAATTTTCTGCCAGTAGGACTCTTATGACTGATGAAGGTTGTCTAAACTTGTCCCAGCAGGTTTGCTTTAATCAAGTGTAATGTCAGTGCAGGTGGAATAATATGATGAGGGAGGTATTTTTTATCTGGTTCAAAATAGAATCACCAAATAATCATTTGACTTCCTGGTTACTGTCAGCGATAAAGATGTGTAGTGGGGTTATTAAGTGCAAACTAATTAAAGGGGCAGAAATAAGAGGACAGAATGATGGTCTGTCTCTATTTAAATTTCAAACAACTTAACCAAATTGAATACTGCATATGTGGTAAGATTCATTTTGAAGAGGGTTTTTAAGTGCAAGCTCTAATATCATGGCTCGCACTTCTAGAGATAATTTTTTTTTTTTTTTGTCTCTGGACTTTCATGTATTGTGACGTAGCATGACGAGTTATCTGTCTTTTACAGAGGTTAAGACGCAATGGGCTACAGTAGTACTTGGATGGGTGACCTCTTCGGTACACTACTTGTGTCTCTGATGGCTTTGCGTCTCATGCTAGTAGACCAAAACCCCTTTCGGCCTTGTTTTCACAACAAAACACAATGTGTTCTCAGTCACTGCTTGTTAGCTTTATATTAAAGTTAAACCAAGTCGAATCTCAAGAGAGAAGAAACATACAGACTAACCTGTGTGAGAGACCACCTGTGTATAAAGACTTACATCTGTACTAGAAAGACCACCTCATGATTCACGAAAGTGCATTTCCCCTTAATTTTTACCTCTATGTAAAGACTGGCTGCATCTAAAGACAAATTGTCTATATTCCAAGGGCGGTCATTACACACAAGTTTCACTCTACTACTACTTAATAACCAGAATTTCAAAGTAACAGTAAATTTCAGCAGAAAAGAACAGTTTGAGGTTCTAATATTTTTGTCTCATTATAAATGGAATTCTACGTATTATTATAATAGTATTAAATGAAGGATTAAGCAATATAAAAGGCCAGATTAGATAAGATTAGATTAGAATGTACAGTCAAACCAGATTTTGGTAGAACTCTATATTAACTCTTAAGTCGCAACGGGGGTCGACAGTGGTGTAGTAGTTTGCAAGTTTGGCATCTAATCACAGGCTGTCACATCTGTGTGGGTTCGACTCGCACAAGTGACAATGCTGAGGCCCTCACCCCAGTAATGACCCAGGCTGTTGAGTGGGATGTAAAACCCCAACTTTAGCTTTAAAGTGTAACCATGTCTAAATGTAATTGAATAGGTCCATTGACGTAGCCAGAATCATACCCAAGAAGACACAGGGGTGTGTCAGGGATATTTTTCTCTTAAAACCAGTGATTTTGATAGTGTAGGTTCTGAGTCAGCTTATGATAACTTGCAGTGAATACCAATTGCCTGTCACAATATATATCCATTTGTTTAAAAAGGACAACAAAAATCGACCCAACTATACTTTCCTGGACTATTGCATACCTTAAACTCACTGTCATTGCGATCGATTGAAATTATTTCTCACAAGCATTGTTTCAGCAATCCTGCCAATTAGCAGTCAGACAAACGGCCAAGTGATGGTGAAGACCTTACATCATTATCAAAATAGAATAAGAAGTAAGAAAAACTAAGGGTAACCATTTTCAGTGGCAATTTCACGTTATTTTGACTCCCAAGTCTCTTTGACATTTTAACTATAAATTAGAAAATTTTTGAACGGTGAAACTTATCTTATTAGAAACTTTTTGAACAGTGAAACTTATCTTAATTTAATTTCACTTATGCCCAGTGTGAGAAATTCGTTGCAAAGCAGTGGTGGCCCCATAGGGCCACTAGGTTCTGAAGTTAAGTGGCCCCTGTTAAAACTTGATGGCCCAAACTTTTTAAAAACTTTTTTCTATCAAATTGTCTTTTTAATTTATTAACAGTGACAAGTCAAAAAGATACAAAAGTGATTTATGTTAAATTTCTTTATTTAACTTCAAGTTTGAATACAAATTATACAAGATGCACTCAGAGAGAGCAAAACGCTCGACTCCATGTGACCAGTCTCTCAAGTGATATAAAGTATTGTAAAGAAGACAATAAAATAAAGCCAAACATGTAAATTAATTTTTGAAGAAATATCAAGTAGAAAGCTAAAGTCATTAAAAATGCATTTAAATGGGACCTCTGAAAACTCTTGATTATTTTGTATCCAAAATAAGATCTAGATTTTTCTTTTTTAGCAACTTCTTCCTTTGGCCAGGTTCTGCCCACAAAAACTTTTAATAAAGATCTGTTCATTAGTTCTGGAGTAATCTAAACACACACACAAAAAAAAAAAAAAAAAAGCCAGAGAGACAGACAAATAGACAATTAGCACACAAGAACATAAACTGCTGGGTGAGGTAAAAAAATATTGCTTAAAAGTCACTTCTTAGTAAAAATCAGTCATGGTAATTTTTTTTCTTTTTTTTTTGATGGCCTGTCAAGGAATTGAGAGAAAAAAGAGAACATAAAACAGAAATAATAATTTAAAAAAATGATGAATACACCCCCCCACCCCCCCCTTTATTATCTTTATGTCAATTTCAAGACAAACAAGATGCACTCAGAGAGAGCAAAACGCTCGACTCGATGTGACCAGTCTCACAAGTGTTATAAAGTATAACACACATCCATCATGGTGGCATTTCCAGAAATTCTGGAGGCTTCTTGGTATCCAATATATTAATTGGATCTTTCCTAAACTATAATCACTCCTTCCCATGGCTAGTCCCTTCCTACTTCAAATTTGACATCAAAATTTATTAATTACTTTTGAAGAAATATGAAGTAGAAAGCTAAAATCATTAAAATACATTGAAATGGGACCTATGAAAATTCATGATTTTTTTGTATCCAAAATATGATCCACGTCTTTCCCCAAAATTAGTATTTTATTGCGAAAAATACACTTACCATTTCCTGACCATTGCTATATGTTGGTGCCATCCAACTCACTGGCCAACGTTGAGAAACGTTTTAAGAAACCTTAAGAGGCCAGTGAGTGAGTGTGAACTAGCATGTCCCCCTAGTGGTCATGTGACCACGCTAGTAAACAACCTTCATTATTTTTGTTGGCCATCCTAGAGTGTGGATGTTGATTTTCAATTCTCATTTTATTAAGTTTTTTGGACTTCTGGTGCGTTTTTGGAGTTCTGTGATAAGACATATGTGTATACAATGTCTTCTCAGGACAAAATTAAGGAAAATAGCACAGAGGAATTGTGTTTTTGTGGCCATTTTATGGGGATTGATGACCACTATTTGTAAAATGGCGGTATTGATGTTTCGTTGTTGGATGAAGACGACTCTTCAATTCACATTTCTTCTTATTCTTCAAAAGGCTCGTGTTACATGAGGATGGGACAAGTTCTTTTATCAATTCTGTTTTTTCACGAGATTGAAGATTTACAATAAAACACTGAAACTGTCGGCAGTCTAGTAGCTCCGGCAGGGACAGTTTACAGGTTGCTAGGCAACCAAGGGAGTCGCCATGACAGAAATAATTCGATTGATATAAACCTGATCATTCGTCGGGTTCTAACAACCAGGCGTTTGGAGGCTATTTTTCACTTCGTACTTCTCAGTCGAACAGGACGTCAAGAAGGAATTCCCCATGGAGGCAGACATCTTTTTTTTTTTTTTTCACAACAGGAGGCATCATTGTGGAGAAGTTCCGAGTACACGTCTGAACTGTCACTGCGATTAACTTATCCGGTGAAGTTCAGTCGGAACGTTTGCACGGAGGAAAATACCTGCATGACGTCATCCGAAGACAATCGAGTTTCCATACCTCCCAAAAGGTCTGGAATCGGGTTGTCAGATGACCGGAGTTGTGTTTCATCTCACAAATTAGCTTTCTCATTCTGCGGGTTATGTAGGGTTTCTACTGGCAACCGGCACCGGTACATGAGACCTATATGTACCCATTGTCAGATTTTGTTCAACAATACAGGTTCTCTGTGTTTCTTGCAGCATAATCATGTCAAATCTTGGAATTTAATAATTTGGAGTTATCTAGCAGTACCTCTGTCAGGAGGTCTTCAAGAATTTAAGGATTAACAGGAATCTCATAGAATATCCAGTACTACCTTGGACTGTGTACAGTATTTTCAATTACAGTCTTCAATGATCCTGGATGTTTTTTGGACAGTGCGTTGACCAGTTCTTCAACTTGTTACTCATCAGGAGTGTTACAAGTCTTACTTTTCTCTATCTTATCTCTTAGATGATTTTGGTAGAATAAAAGTGCATTTTTCACTCTTAATGAGGTTTTCTCCTGCTGTACTCTTGGCAGATGTCTCAGGAAAACTTCATTTTGTGATCTTGGTTGTATAATGTTTCTTCTGTCTGGGAAGGAGCAAACTCCTACACATGGTTACAGATGGGCCCCAGGGCAGTTTTTTGTTCCCATTATGATAATTAATCCTCCAACACTGTTACAAAACTCTCCTCCTCTGTAAGACTTAGAGGGGTTAGGAGTAATCTTTAGGAGGAATGTTTGTCCAGTAGTGGCAGATATTCTACACCTTACATCTCAACATAGTAAGAGGATAATTTTTTCAACCATACTTTACCTTTCACAGAAGCAACAATAGCAGGAAGGAGTACTTATTCATGTTCCTAAAGCAGTTGTGGACATGTGTTTTAAGAATAAATGAATAAAATGCGGGAGATCAGTTTGCATAAAGCTGTGTATGGAATGATCGACAAAAGGGCGATAATACCAGTGAGATGGTGATATCCCTACAATTTTACACTTTATCGGTTGTGATAAGCTGGGAAGAGATGGCTACCACTAATAGTTGAGGTCAGGTAATAAACCTTTACATGTACCTTAATTTCGCATAGTTGGGATTTTCGCAATTAATTGTTACTAGTAAGTGAATGGGTGTGTCCACTCGTTTCTTACAGTTGCATTCTTTCGTAGCCGGATTCACGCAATTCTTATCTTCACTTCCCTGTTGATGACAATTCACACCGGTTCACTGCCTGTTTGCTATGTTAGTCCATGGTGAGAATGTGGCATCTAGAAGAACGCATCATGCTTTACCAGTATAGACCATTTCATTGCTTTGCTCTTGGAAATGGTTTATTTTCGACTTTTGTATGGCATCAACGGATAGTGAACCTGATGGCTGCAGTAGACGGCATTGGGTGTCACCAGCTTATAAAAAAAAAAAAAAAAAAAAAACCAGGATTTTTAGTTTGGATTGCAGATTCCACCTTAGGGTACATCTTTACTCATAGCAAAGCATCTTCTCCGGCTAATGGTTTCTAAGGAAGCCATTTCTTTGGTGGCGGTATGGCTTCATAGGAGAAAACAGTGCCATTGGGTTATTTGTTTATCAGGTAACCCCAAGGCTATCTGCTAAATTAAATGTACCACAGATACCACACATAATACACAGATAATGTACCAGTTTTTCTGTTCTCAGGTTCCATCTTCAGTGGTGGAACGACTTTTCAATTTGCAGGAGCTTCCTTTTCTTCATCAGAAGGAGCACAATCTCCTTCTGTTATTAGATGCTTTCTTTAAGGGTTGGGATGCACAATTATGGCATCAAACAGCCAGTGGTCTGTTGTATCATGAGGGGTCAAGACTCCACATTAACAGGGTTACTACCTTTAGAATCATTTGGAGGTCTGATTCGGATTCTGAATCTGTTGATTTCCCCAGATATTTCTTCAGTGGTTTCCTATCTGAACAGGTAGGGAGGTACCCGCTTTCAGGAATGTGTTTCCTTATCTGAAGAATCATTCTTTGGACGAATGCCATGGGTTCAGATTCAGGCATATCACTTCCCAGGGTATACAATATTCCAACAAATTCTTTGTTCATGAGAATCAAGATGATTCAAATTGAATGTGTTTTTGGATGACTTTTGAATCTTCTATTCTGATTCAGGTGTTCAATCAAATCTGTCTTTGATTACAATCACCAATGATGGATTTGTTTTGCAACTAGTTTGAACCACAAGCTTGTCTTTTTCAACTTTTCTTGGGATGGACTGGACAGTTTGTTTGGTCCTGTGACCTTGATTCTTCAGGTGATGCAGGTGAATCATTTGGCTTCTAAGGCTCCTTTGGTTTGCAACCTGTAGTCATTCCTGCTTTGGAACCTTCTTTAGATCTTGCTTTGGTCAAGATAGGTTTCTTTGTCCAGGGAGAGCCTTGAGAGGTTATCTGGATAAGTCAAAAATCTCAGGAAAGGCAAGAAAATTCTTTTTGTACCTATTAAGAAGGGCTACTCCAAGATTTAGGTGCAGAATCATCTGGATGGCATCAGAGTGGCTAGGGATGTCTTATTTTTGGGATCTGGTGGATCTGTTCCACAAAGGTTCCTTTTAAGGCTTCCCTTGCTGGTGAGTTCAATCATTATGCCATTGGTATCCAACAACCTGAATCTTAAGCTTCCAGTGTATGTGTTTCCTTTCTTAGACTGTGGGGCTTGGGGAACAGGTGCATTACTCATTTCTTGGGAGGATCTGGACAGCTTTGTGTTTGTTCCAGTGGCTCTCATTCCTCAGGTGACTCAAGATGATCACCTACAGGTGCAGAATCATCATGATTGCACCAGGATAGCCAAAGATTCTTCAGGTGATTTAGAAGATGACCACCTTCAGTTGCAGATTCATCATGATTGAATCATGATGGTCATGGTGGATGTTCTTGGTTGTGGGACCTGGTAAATCTATGCACATCTGAGGCTTCTTGGTGGTGAACTTCTCAGATACTACTTTTCTAGATGTAGCAAATTTCCTTAATTATTTCTTTAAGGAAAGAAATCTTAAGCCATCTACTATTGCTGGTTACAGAATAACAATGGTAGATTGCTTTCCTTGAAGGGGAATAAGTCTCTAGAACTCTTCAGCTGTATAGATTGTTGACATATTTCTATAGAGACAATCCAGTAGCCAATAGGTTAAGCCTTCTTTTCCTTTTGTCTCTGGTCTTGTTTGGTCTCACCAGACAGCCTTTTGAGCCTTTGGGGAAGATTTCTTGGAGTTTATTAACTTTCAAGACAGTCTTTCTTTTGACTTTGGCATTAGGCAAAGGAAGAAGGGTATTCTCGTTGGCTTTGTCTTCCCTTACTTTGAATGAGTAAGTGGCTCTGGCCATTTATTAGCCAAGATTCAGTTGGCTTCGGATGGGCCTACTTCAGTTAAGCCGGTCGATATGCCAGCTCTCAATCACTGGGACAGCAGTTTTACTCAAGATAGATCTCTTTGTCTTGTGAGGTTTTGAAATACTTTTACTTGGGACAAAGGATTCAATGAGGAATTATTATGTCTTTTCTGTGCCTAGTTAGGAAGGCTTTACAGCAGATATTTTCAGGTCAACTATCTTATCTTGCTGTGGGCATACTATCATTTTGACTGAGGAGAAGTCAAATTCTGACTCTCAACAGCAGCGAGTCAAAGCAAGAATCTTTAGGTTTTAGGATAGTGTTTCTGTATATGAATTTTTATATGCATGTTACTGGAAACCATAACTTTTTTACCAATTTTCAGTCTCACCTGCTTGGTTTGCTTGTGGTCAGACTTTGATATTGTGTTCTACAGTTTGTTATCTTATAAGTATATGCGTGATACTTATATTGATACTTTAGTATGCATTTGCAGCTGTATATCTGTCATACTATCTGTATTTATATTAGGCAGAATTGTTGACTTCATTCAGACTTGGAGTTACACAATATGCTGATGACACTTCCAATATTTGTGTCACCTGTGTGGGTGTTGGATGTTTGTCTAGATACAGCATTCAACTGTGGCAATAACTGGCAATTTGTGAGAACTTCAACTACATACTATGATTTAGGCGATCTGTATGGTATGTGGTGACTGTTGGAAGTTTATATGTTGTGGTATGCATGTAAATTTCAATGTAAACTTCTCATAACGTTTTAGTTGTAGGCTAGGTAGTGAGTCTCTGTAATGATTACTTCCTTCCTACAACAACAACAACAAGGCTGTGTTGTTTTGTAGTGCTCAACAGTTCCACTGCCTCATCTGGGAGGTTAGTTTGGATCTGAATGCCTATAGGATTGTGCTGTGTATGATAGCTGTGCAGAGTGGTGTACTGGGTCTTTATATTCTAGTACTGCCCTCCTTCCATGAAGGCTGCATTCAGCAATGGTCAGGAAATGGTAAGTGTATTTTTCGCAATAAAATTGAAAAATTTTGTTGTAATTTTAATTTTTATTAGATAAATACTTACCATTTCCTGACCAGGAGAGTCCCCCCCTACCTCCCCGCAGATTCAGTACTAGGGGAGTATTTTCTGCAACAAAAATAATGAAGGTTGTTTACTAGCGTGGTCACATGACCACTAGGGGGACATGCTAGTTCACACTCACTCACTGGCCTCTTAAGGTTTCTTAAAACGTTTCTCAACGTTGGCCAGTGAGTTGGATGGCACCAACATATAGCAATGGTCAGGAAATGGTAAGTATTTATCTAATAAAAATTAAAATTACAACAAAATTTTTCAAATTTCTTCCTTTCACCAGGTCCTACTCACAAATTTTTTATAAAGATCTGTTCATTAGTTCTGGAGTAATCTAAACACCAAAAACAGGCAGACAAATAGACAAAAAAGCACACAACAAACATAAATTCCTGGTAGAGGTAAAAATATTGGTTAAAAGCCACTTCTTCGTCAAAATTACTCAGGGTAAATTTTTGTGATGGACTGTCAAGAAATTGAAACAAACAAACAAAAAAAAAACCAAAAAAAAACAGAAATAAATAAGCATGACAAATACACCACTTCCCTCTCAATTGTATTTATGTCAATTTCAAGACATAAATTTAATGAGAAGAAGTATATCACACGTATCACAAGCTAGGTTTTGTGACCTCACAATGACAATTGCATTGTGACATCATTAAGTAATGACATCATCAGACAGCAAAATATTGATTTTTTTACTTATGCAATAAAGAAAATCAGATTTCTCTGTATATGCCCAATTGATCTATTATTGTCCATCAAGTTGAACACTTTATCTTGGTTAAAGTTTTTATTTTGAACAGTAAAATTTTAGATGCTGTGTTTTTTTCTTTTCTTTTTAAAAGACCTTTAAAAAAATTGCTAAAAAAAACGTAAAAACAAAAATTAAAAAAAAAAAAAATTAGAATTGACTGGTATTGAACCCCAACCATGAGATTACAAGTTCTACACATTACACTCACAGCCACAGAGGATATCTGATGAGGCAAGAATTTATGAGGAGGAAATCCTATCATGATATTGATTTTTGAAGACAAGTAGGTTTCACTGTATATACCCAATTAAAAATTTAAAAACCTGTCTCCTGACTTTAATTTTCAAACAAATTACACCAAATTTGGAAGATTCCGTCTGTACCCCATGAAATATCTACCCACCAAATTTGAGCTCGATTGATGGTATAGTTTTTGAGTTATAAGGGCAAAACGGTGCACAGACAGACAGACAGACAGACTGACAGAAACAAACTGATTACAATAACCCTCTCCTATCGTCGAGCGTTAAAAATAGCATCAGAGATGCCCGTACCCCACAGCCTAGGGAAATATTGAAGATGAAGTATTAACAAGATAATTCAATAACAAGATGACAGCATTAATCAGTAAACTAAAATTCAACACTCTTTATCTACATCTGCATGGACGAATTATGGTTTAGATGGTTTGAATATTACCATGCATACAGAAGTGGTAATACATTTAATGAATGCTTATGTATGTGTGGTGTTGGAGCAAAATCTGTGGCTCACTTGATGAAATTCTATCTCTTACAATGGGAAGTTATGAAAGTAAAATTCTTAATGAATTCTAATATGACTTTAACAGTGCTTAATCTGCATCAAAAGACAGACCCAAAATATCTACCAAATAGCAACTTCCTACACCTTACAGTTTCCGAGATATAGCCCAGACAAGATTTTATAGGTCAAGGTCACTACGGCAAGGTCAAAGGTTAAATCAAGGTCAGACCATGACGTTGCACACCTACACCCCCTGACCAATGTCCCTACCAAGTATCAACTTCCTACACCTTACAGTTTCCGAGATATAGCCCGAACAAGATTTTCAAACTCAAGGTCACTACGGCAAGGTCAAAGGTCAAATCAAGGTCACACCATGACAATGCACACCTACACCCCCTAACATGCAATGTCCCTACCAAGTATCAACTTCCTACACCTTACAGTTTCTGAGATACAGCCCGGACAAACTTTCTCCCGCCATCCGCCCACCCGGGCACCTTGGGTGAAAACAATACCCCGACAGCCATTAAGGGCTGTGGGGTAAAAACGGGAAGAAATATTTTTACTTAAAGACAACAAGTATCACACCCAAGGCTTGTGACCTCACAATAACAATTGCATTGTGACATCATTAAGTAATGACATCACCATAAAGCAAAATATTGATTTTTTTACATATGTGAGAAGAGAAGCAGATTTCACTGTAAAAGCCCAATTAAAAGTAAGAAAAACTCTCTCCTGGCTTTAATTTTCAAACAAATTACACCAAATTTAGAAGAATCCATCTGTACTCCATGAAATATCTACCGACCAAGTTTAAGCTTGATTGGTGTTACAGTTTTTGAGTTTTAAGGGCGAAATGGTGCACAGACAGACAGACAGAAACAAACTGATCACAATAACCCTCTCCTATCATCGAGTGTTAAAAATGAAAGTAAAGTCTTTTTCATGATCATCCCAATGAATTTTACACAAAACATTTAAATTTTGCAAGTTTTATGATTACTTTAAACTTCAAAGAAATAATGTTTTTCTTTTCATACAATTTAGACAGAGCGTCTGCTGCTAAACAAGCCTTTTTTACATTGACTTGTGGACAAGTGGAACAACTATACTTGTGTGAAGGGAGGGGGGGGGGGGGGGGGGGGGGCTTAAGAGTCACATATACCTGTATTCAGTCCACTTTCCCAGCATGTTCAAGCTAGGCAGTGAGTGTGTGTGTGTGTGTGGCTAAATGTATTACTCCACTGGCAGTTTTGTGTGAGTGAGGGGGGACTTGTCAGTGTACTGGTTATAAAGCATTAGCCTGGCCTTCCAGGCTTTCTGAACCATAATGCAAACGTGGAATATTTTTGCCATAATGCACACTGTATTAAAGGCCTTTCTAGTCTGGGAGATTACTTTACTGAAGGAAAAGGTAGTATTTTTTAATTATAAGGATAATATTGAACAAGATAACTGCATTTATAAGGGAGAATAGAAAGCATAACTTATTTGGATTTTGGAAAACAATATTATGATTTCCGGTTGTTAACAAGCGTGTATTACAGTTTTTAAATCTACTGTAGTCACATTTCAGAATTTCAAACTCATCTTCACAATGTTCTTCAGAAAATAAAACGAAAGTGTCATATATGTCACAGGGCACAAAATACCTCATTCTTTGGTCAAAAGATTAACATCCTGATGGGCCTAACAAGTGACACTTGTTTTTTGCTTAAAGAGTGAAAATTTGAAAAAAATCCATTCATAATTTTTTGAGTTAAGATGTTCACTAACAAACAACCAAACAAGCAGACAGACAAACCCCAATGATTACATAACCCCCTCCCCCCCACTGGTGGGGGTAATAAAACAATAAAACTAAAAACTTCTGTTTAAGTGATTGCAGTAAAAATCTATATAGGATTAACTGTTGATAGAGTACAGTGGAGTAAAGTGGAACAAATAACAGGATTTCCCATTAATGACCATGTCTTCATAGTGAAAGACAAAAAGACTTTCTACTCCAGTATACTAAATTACTGATAAACAAGGAAAGCACAGAGACAGCTATAGTATAACATACCACAATTAAGAGTAAACTTCTAAGTCAAGGTGTTTCAGTACCCTCAGCAGAAATGGAAAGATAAGGAAACAAAACAATAGAGGGGGATAAGTTGCAGCTTTTTATCACCTGGAGATGCATCCTTGTAAACACAATAACACTTTGGATCCTGTGGTGAAGGGATGAAAATAGGAGAGGCTAAATAGTGAGGAGGGGTAGGGGGCAATGCAAATATTACAAGGCGTTCTCCTCAGCAAGCTAGGCTAAGTAAGTGTATGAGAACATTATGAAAAATACTTATAATGCAGTCAAACAGTTGTATCTTCTTTATACGTATAAACGCCTCTGGCAAGGCTAATAAAGCATATGCATTGATCGTTTTTTTTCTGCAGTCTTCCCAGTGAAGGAGGGAGGGGGAGAACCACTTGGTGTACTAACTCTTGGAAGAGTGAGAGAAACAGAGTCCGAGTTTAGGTGCTTATTAAGGGTGAACTCAATCTGGAATATGCAAAACACAATGCATAATTAAGGACTTAGCCATGGGGAAAGAAAACCAGTCAAAAAAACAAATGACAGCACACTGGATTGTATTACCACACAAGGCATGTTGTAGTCAATGTGGTGGCCCATTGGGGCCCATGAAAGTCAAGTTGTGGTGGCCCTAACTTAAAAAGGGGGGCCCCGGGCCACGGGGCCACCCTGAATTTCGCACACTGCTGATGCCTATGAAATTACTGCATTTCCTTATGTCGAGACATTAAAAATTAGTTCCAGGTAAACCTATAGTCAACAGTTTCCAGATTTCGGTTTGTCTTTATTCGTTTGGTTGGTAGACATTTTGAAACGCAATAAAAGACGTAGGAAAAGCCTGAACCGAGGAAAACTCAAAACACGCAAAAATAATGAAAAATACTTATCAAAAATAACATCCAACAATACGACGTATGTGCTGAGAAATAGATCAAAATATCTGCGTAAACGACAGACGCTACTAAATCACGCGGCCAATGAGAAAGTAGGAAGAAATCGCGTAGTGTACCACGAGAGGACAACTTGAGGCTACGGCCAACTATAAATGTCTATTTTTCTTAGACGTTGGCCTGATGCCTTGCGGCCATCTGAGAACAGCATTGAGTCCCACATGGTAAGCTTGTAGCTTATAAAAGCTACATTTAAGTAATTGTTTTGTAAGTTGTTTTGTATTGATACAAAGTACATCTCCCCGGTGGGCGCTAATTTGGATCTCGACCTGATATGTCCCTGGACTTTCCCTTTTTGATCTCAAGCTTATTAGAGGATGTTGTATCAATTCTGCGCTATATAAATGTTTCTATTCTATTCTATTCTAAAGTCCACTATATACATGTGTAATATTACCTAGATCTATTCATAACCTTTTGTTTATATACACTGAAGAGAAAATTCCTTCCTGTTTATTTCAGGAAAGCCGCCATCAAGACAGGGTAAGAACTCCAAGTCAGTACAGCAGTCCAATCCACTGGAGAAAGTGTACAGAGAGATTGCCATTCTCAAAAAACTTGACCACCCCAACATTGTACACCTGGTGGAAGTACTGGATGATCCCGAAGAGGACAATCTCTACATGGGTGAGTTTAGCCTTGCTTTATTTTTTGAAATTCATAATTATTCAAACTGTAAAAGTTTGCTGAATGTACTCTTAGATATACTGACTTTTACATTATGGTACTACAATCATATTTTAATTGTAAATGTATAAATGTGATGTCAGGTTAATTTGCCAGACTAAAGTACTTTATGATGGAATTGGTTTCACATAAGAATTACTATAAGGGTGTGACAATGTTAGTAGCGGCACTATTTCATAAAATCTGTGAATGGAATATGTGAACGACTACGTATTATTGTTTTTTTTTTCTTTCATTGTACTTGTCTGTATTTCAGTATGTAATTATGTACATGTTCATAAATAATTTATAAAGAAAGTTCAAACATTTAAATATAGCATACCTTTGCATACATGAATAAAAAGTCTTTTGGTTCAAATTTAAGGCTTATTAGGCTGATTAGAAACTGATATCATTCTATAAAAACTTGAGGATTTCCTAGTTGATCTGTGTAACTCCACTGTGTAAGTATTTTGAATTATAATTCAGTGTTCCCAGTTATTATTATAAAATTTTCCCATCCAGTCGTCCAGTGTCATCTCTGAATTTGTCAATTAATATTTTATTGATCATTTGACTCAATATCAATCAGATACAATACATTTGGTATAGGTGTAAGTAGGATGTTGTCACAAGTACAATTTCCCAGTTGTAACAGTCATTAGCGTACAATATAAGAATGACTGGAAGTTTGACTTAAAGAACTTAATAATAATTTTCTAACGCCAAGTGTGACTTCTCAATATATATAACAAGGTGTAAATAACACCTAAGCTTCTTTACAGCTGTACTGAAAATTCAAGGTCAGTGGTAGAACTGACAGGATAGTGCAATGATTGTGCTATTCTGCACACAATTGTTTATTTAATTATAGGTTGTTGTACACAATTGGCTTGTTTAGTTTTATTTAATTTTGAAAGTTCTCCTTAGGCTGAATCCAGAGTGGTTCAGCAATGGAGATAGTTTTAATTATCAGCAGAGGTAGCACTGTCACTTATTTTCACATGACATTTATTTGTAAATGTCTCTTAGACCTTCAATAGTAATGTTTGCATCCAATTAATCCTCCATGCTGTTGGGAAGTGGGGCTCAGTCTTTATATTGAAAGTAAATTGATCCCCATTTTTGCATAAATGGGCTCTCTGTTTATTTTTTTAACCAGGGATTTTGAGCTACAGCAATTTATCAAAATACACAGAAATTCAGTCCAATTCCAGTCATTGTATTGGAGATTATGATTTCTAAATACAATAAAAACACCAGCAATTTACATTATTCAAAAGGGGGAGGGGACAATTTGAGATAAAGAAATAACTTAAGTTGGGCAATAATGACATACCTTACAACTGGCATCTCAGTTGACAGTACATATCATTGTGGGAGAACTTAGAATATTAGAAACAAACCTTAAATCTGAAGAAATTATAAACTTTCATCTCATATTTTTGTAAATTTTAAGACATCTTGTTTTGATTTTTTGTTTCCTTTTTATGGTTATTCAATTGGAAAAATATTTTGCAAAACCAGCAACCCGATTTATGGAAAATTAACAAACTACAACAGTTATTAAAGGTGGAATATTCTTCTTCTTTTTTAAGAATTTCAAAACACTGGCCCTTCTTTTTCTTGGGGGAAACTGCCGAAAGGAACAAACTAAGCCAGTAATACTATAATGTGCGATAACGGAAGACATAAAGAGGGCACCGACATTTACCGAGTATTTATCGAAAATAATGTCCTTGTTTTATTGGTTGCCATGGAGATGTGTAGGTCTTTGTTGATGGGGTGATGGGGAAGAGACTTGCATTTACTTCAAGGTGATTCAGCCACTTTGCTGGGCCAAAGGATCAGATTAAACTGTTTAGCCGGAGTGTTTCTTGTTTTGTTTGTGAGGTTCTTTTATTTACATTTTAGAAGGAGTTAAATTACACCTGCGAGTTTTTCTTTTGTTAAAAGTGATCAATATCTTTCACTATTGGCCTTTTGTGATTTCTACCATATATAGAAGTCTTTTCAGCATATTTCCAAAGAAAGCCTTTTACATTTATTTCAACTAAATTGATCATAAGTATCAACTTTTTACTGCGGGACCTCGTAAACAGTCCCTTATTTTCCAGTATTGGACACTTACTTGGCCATTAACCTATACGTAAAGAACATTGTAAATTTAAAAGAACTTGCTGGGCTCAAATTAATACCTTATTAATATTAATGAGGGGAAATTAATACCTGATTTATATTTATGGGTTCAAAGTAGCCCCTTATTTAAATTAATGGGTTCAAATTAGTGCCTGATGTAAATTAATGTAGTCAGATTAGCACCTAGTTTAAATTAATGGTTGATTAATGTTAATTTATTACACACCGGTTGCAATATAAATCAGTCTATATTTTTTATTAAGATATTAAATGCTTATTTCAAATAATCATCTGGTCAATATTCACTAAAACTATTATTATTTTTACCTCCACCAAGGAAATATTAAATTCATGACTGTTTGTCTGTTTATCTGTTTGTTTGTCAGTAGGATTACACAAATACTACTGGTTAGATCTTCCTGAAAAAAGGTGAAGATGGTTCTTGGTCCAACTTAGATCCCATTACATTTTGAGTGTGATCCAGTTAACCTGGATACAAAATAAGTCGAAGATCCAGATTTTCCTATTTTCTTTATTTTTGAACCGATTTGCTTTAGAAAGAGAGATAAGGATCTGATATAAACTATGCAATTCTTGGCAGAGTTCTGTACACTCTGAGTTCTCTTGTTACTATTAGAATTACTCCTATTTGCAAAGTTTTCTCAGAAAACAGCCTTTTATTCGGAAGTTGAATTTTTGAATTTTTGAAATTTTTATTGTTCTTAAAGTAATAGGACAGATTTTGAAATACAGTTTATGTATGGAAAGCAGCTAGCAATAATATATTGGTCAGTATGAAGGTTACTGTTTGTGATTTTATGACAATTACGGCAGGACCATTACATTCTGACAAAAATTTTGCTTGTTCTCAGAATTGTGTTTCCTTGACTAACTACATCCATTAAAAAAATGTTTTAAGAGAATTTATAATTTATTAAATTGACCATGTCTTAAGTAAAATACTGTTTTAGTGAGTTACTTGTGGCTTGGTTTTAATTCTACTTTATAATTCGTATTGTACTTTTAAAGTGTTTAATCTATTGTTCTGTGCAAAATAAAGAAAAAGAAAGTATGACATTTTAGAAACCCGAACTCAGAAAGTTCTGATAGTTCTTGAAGTTTTGAAAAGCAGGTTTTTCTTTTATTTTTCAGTGTTTGAGCTGGTGGAACGTGGGTAAGTAGAACCTATAATTCTCTTGAATAATGCCTAATTGTCTGTTGTAATTAAAGTATTACAATAAGTTTTTTGTATTTATTTATTTTGTAACTTTAAAAATCCTTGTCGTTTCTAAAAAATTTGCACAGTGTCTGATAAAGTACGGTAAACTAATATGTTGCCCTATATTATTAATATCTATTATCTACCTAATATATTAACTTTTGACCAGATACAAATCATAATGTGGCAGGCTTCAAAGTCAAAGTTGGGTTTCTACGTCCCTTTCAACAGCCAGTCATCGATAGTGGAAATAGGTAGAAGAAAAAGTAAGACTGTTATCTGAGTATTAACTCTAATGCATTTTGTATTTTATCAGAGCTGTACTTGACATTCCAACAGACAACACCCCGTGTACTCCTCTCAGTGAAAACCAGGCTCGAGCTTACTTCAGGGATATTGTGCTCGGCATAGAATACTGTAAGACATTGGTTCAGTTTATCTACTATATTTCACCATTTACACACCCATGGAGTGATGGATTTTTAAATAGGGAGTTACTATTATAGACAAAAAAACAACTCAAGTGTTTGATGGCAATGAGTGATATATAGATACTTTATAACCTGTATCATGATTGTCAGTACATAGAATTGTGGGAGAGCCTAAAATATTGAAAACAAACGATAAGTGTGAAGAAATTTATAAGCTTTTATCTGATATATTTTTTTGTTCATTTTATGGTGCTCTTGATCAAAACTGCCATATTTTGTTATGATTTTCTATGCTTATCGTTAGTGGTCGTTTGATTGAGGATGTACAAAAAAGTAGTGGTCTGACCGGTTCTGAATATGGAAACCGGTTTTTGGGGCTTAGAAACAGAACGAAATCCGGGATTTCAAATGCCTGTACTGATATGGTGAAAAGTTTTCGCTAGCGTGCATGAGCCATGATTGAAACAGGATATATGTATTTGTGACATATTTTGAAGCTTAGAAACTTCATTTACAATAAATATGCGAGGTAAAAATCCGAGATATTTCCTTAAATTTATAAGTTTTTGATTGTCTTGATGAAATTTTAACCAGCAGAAAGCTTAATATAATGACATTTTTAATTACCAGTACTTAAATATTCTTTGTGGATTTTGTCATTTTTTTACCAAACGAAATAAAATGCAGTATAATGGTTTACCGTTCAGACCACTACTAAAAAGCATTTTTTTTTCTGGAAGTGTTAAATAGGGAGGGAGCATTTATATGGTGAAATATGATACTACTTTTTGTAATAAATTAAAGCTAGAATGTGTTAAAATTTATGCAAGCAACTACCTATTTGGCAATTAACTCCACTCTTTATAAAATAATCTTTTTAGCGTAAAAAATAGCCAAAAAACCGTGTAATTTTCTGTTGAAAGTTATCAAAATGAAGACATTTGTAAAACTGCTGATAATGAACATGACATTAAAACTGTAGTAGCTCAACTTTAAAATATAAACTTTGAATTATACAGTGAATTTGGTCTAAGCGAAGTTGCAGCCATTTACTTCCACTTATGTCAACTTCCAGTTACATCCACGTTCACTTGAAAAATATGAAATACTGAATATTGAGTATGTTACACTATTTCTTATACTTATGCAGTATCTTATACTTGTTTAATCACTCTCCTTCCTTAACTACTTATGTTTTATTATTACATTTGAAAGGTAACACTTTGGGCATAAAATAAGCTTCTAGTTTTGACCACTTTGTGTAAGTCTCCCCTCTAGTTGGGATTTTGAAAATACTTCTACTTAATATTTAAGGCATTTCTAGTTGCAGCAGATCAATCCTATATGATCTGCTGAGCCATGATTTAACCTATAAAAATTTTTTGTGAAGATTTCTTAAGAGAGCTTTGTGTGGGTATAAAGTGGAAAGCGTGATTACACCTTGCCTTGCCATTTGCCAGTGGTGTTTGTCAGTGAAATGAAGTAGCAAATAGCAATACAGGTAACGGGTAACCTTTGAACAAAGGTCCAGGGTTGCAGTTTATATTGCTAAGTGGTTCTTACTGTGTCTCATGCTAAGATGATTGTCTGTGAACAATGCCACCCCCCCACCCACCCCCACCCCCCCACCCGCTTACCCTTATGAGTCATTAACAGCAGTGTGAGACCTCAGGAAATAACTGTCCGTCTTCGTTAATTGCAGTAAAACATGAAAGTTATGCTTGAAATAATAATCATAACAAGTGAACATGCAATGGACTAAAGAAAATAATTACATGTACTACAAAGCAAGTTTTGTATTAAAGCTAATTTCACTGATGTCCACCTTCTATTCGAGAGATCATTAAATAAATTTAAGCTTTCACCAGGAGGGTGAGTTTTATCATACAGGTAACTGGTTCAGTGAGTCTAAAATAGCTAGCATTAATGCCCTGTCATAATTCCCACTTGTACAGTATTTGGTCTTGCCCCACCTTGTGCTATTCTCTGTCTGCATCAATTTGTATAGAAAAATATTATATAAAGAAAAAAAAACTTAAAAGGAACAGTTTCACATGAAAATTTCTGCAAATTAGTGAGATATCCAAAATCCCTCAAGAAGATCTCTTCTAAGTGGAAGCTATTATCAGTGTAAGTAATTATTGATTCCATAGAGAGAATTGCGCAAATTACAATGAATTATCAAACTTCAGTTTTATATAGCACCCTTACACCTATTATACAAATATTATAAATTCCAATTGGACTTTCATAGTGCTTAATCTTCCTTTTACCAAGAGGACTGACTCTAAGGCACAACTGTTTTGGTTTTGTTACACCTTAGGGTCACCGTGATAAAGGGGAGATTAAGTGCTATAAAAGTCCAGTTAGAATTAGAATAATGATGTTCTCCCAAAAATGTATTTCCCTAAATATATGAACTACATATTTATATGAATGATCTATTATATCAACCTACCACTGCCTAATATCCTGTCTCACTCTGCAAGCTAAGATGTAGAATATTTGTAAATGGGGCAAAGTTATTGCATTGTGAATGTAGCGTGTTTATACTAGTGCCTGACCCTACTTTTAAGTACTTAAAGGTAAGTTGATATTATGGAACTAATACACAAATGCTTCTTTGACCAATGGATCTTAAGAAATCCCCAGTAGGCATCCACATCAACACTATGCAGTCTTTGTGATACCATGATGATTTGTCCACTGATTATGACATCACAGAGGATGTAGCTATGACATCATAAAAAAAACTTCAAATAGAGCTCTTCAGAGTTACTGTACAAATAAACATAGGTCCTTTCAATGCTTTATTTTCGTGCCATGACTGGTTACATTGTTGAATAATTGTTTAATTCAATTTTGTGTCGAATTAAGGTGTGTGTCACATTACCCAGCCAAGTACTACACCTTATATAAGAGCACTCTGGGAGTGCAGACCTTTACTAGGAGACATAATAAGTTTAATGGAAAAATCAGGATTATTTTTTTCATGTATCCAGACAGTGATCCAGATCACTTTTTTTGACCAAGACCCATCTTCTGATTTTTTTGCATGAAGTTCCAACTAGTAATATTTGGGTTGTACTGGTAACACAGAAACAGGTAATAATGTCTACTGTACGAAATGTTTGCTGTTTGACTCGGAGATTGTTTCTTTTTCAGTACATCATCAGAAAATCATTCACAGAGATGTAAAGCCTTCAAACCTCCTATTAGGGGAAGATGGACATATCAAGGTTTGGTGAAATATATTCCATTCATTTAGTGTAGTGTACAGTCTGACACTGTAAGATAAAATTTGATTTTAAGATTAAAGAACACTTACTGCATTCATACAGTGTAAATATATTGTCAGGTGTATTGTAAAAACAAATATCATATGAAAGAATATATGAATCATAACTAACTGGAAAGGCTGAAAGTGTAATGAATATAGCGAATTACATCACAGAATGCTATTTTCATGTCTGATCAGTTTTTTGTCATAGCTTTCAGTAATGTCTGCTAAATGTATATACTAGTACTTTCAGATAGCAGACTAAGGGTATATGAGGTTTCGATACCGTGGACAAATACGTGATCGATTATCGGTGCCATTGTTTCAAAAATTAAACCTACCTTTTCTCTTTAGAAGTGGAAGAAGTCATCCCCATAGTTACATCACAAATCAAACAAAATCGCATAAAAGAAAAAAATATATATGAATATTTCATCACATTTTTAGGTGGGTTGCGTGTAACCAACCCGCCTATTAGATTGATGTGTCTGACGTCCGTCTGTCTGTCCGTCTGTTCGTCAACATTTTCGTTTCCAGACTCTAAATCAAAAACGCTGTGATCATTAATCCTTGATTATTGGCCATCAGTTCAATCAGCAGTAAATCTGCGATATCACCGTTCATAATGAAACCACTAGTCATGCAGTATTCTAGATCGTTTTTATTAAAATCATAGTTATCTTGGAAACTGTAAGAGATATAACAATTTGAACATCATTTTGGACCCCACAAAGTACTTAAGAGTGCTAAGGATTATTAACCAAGTTTGTTGACATTTTGACTTACTCAGACATAATGAGTACTGTGATACATTGTTTTACATTGTTGACTTTGTGCTGAATCCACTAATGCATACTATGATGTACAATGGTTTAGATTGCAGACTTAATAGCGATGATTAGTGAATACTCCTGTGTACTTTGCCAGATCGTAATCTTTGCAATGATGAGTTCTGTGAACATTACAGGTTGTAGACTTTATACTGATCAGAAGTAACATTTTTAGATGGCATACTTAAGTGGTTATGGTGCCCACTGTTATATAGTACACATTTAGACTGAGAATTATTGGTAATTCACCAATGGTAAATACTGTCATATACATGTTTTGCTTGTGAATTGGTGATGACGAGTCCTCTCATATACTTTAAAGATCACAAACTTATTAATGATGAGTACTTTCATGTACTTTTTCAGATTGCAGATTTTGGGGTGAGCAATGAGTTTCAGGGAGAAGACGTCCTCCTAACGTGTTCAGCAGGAACCCCGAAGTTCATGGCTCCTGAAATGTTACAGGAAGGAAAGGAAGAGTTTCATGGCAGGGTAAAGTTTTATGAAATACAGTTGAACCCTCTAGTCACCCACCCCCCTGACCGGGGGTATTGTGGTGTAGTGAGTAACCCTTGACTGTAGTGGATCACTTGAAATTTTTTTCTCTAATCTGATCTGATCTTGATCTGATCTTAGTCCATGTTTCTGAATACCACCCCTGGTTCACACTTTTTTAGTCCAAGTAAAACCATATTTCTGCTCTGCAGACTACTGAACATCAAATTAACTGGCTTCAATGATACATTCATCTTTTGTTCACATACCACCAATTATTTACCAGATGTATCAGAGATGTAGTGTTGTAGGCTAATTTGTACTGTACAGGTGAAAGCTTTCTTTAATAGATGATAGGAACTACATCTAATGAGAATCATGTGATATATGTTTACTATTTGGGGTTGGGGATATGGAGCATGCCCCCTACTGTTAGTTTATTTGTTTAATTTGTCTAACGGGAATCTGCTCTAATCCTGTAATAGTTAAATATGGTGCATCTGGTACCACAAAAGTAAAATTACTCTGAGTTGAATGAAAAATTTAACTTCTGTCATATTTCATATTTTTTCCCACATTTAACACTGACAGAATGTACTCATACACTGCAGCCATCACAAGACAAATTCAATTGTTATTTTTCATCTGTTGAAGGCTTTAGATATCTGGGCTATGGGTATTACTCTCTACTGTTTTGTGTATGGTAAATGCCCTTTCCATGAAGATTATATCATCGGGCTACACAAGAAAATTCTCAGTGATCCAGTGACATTTCCAGACAGGTATTATTGATTATTAATATTATTTACTACCCTATGTAACTGTAATTATGTTGAAACCCTTGACTGAATCATGGACTCTCAATGTTATCAGTCTGGGTAATAGAGTAGCGGAATGTTATTTCTTGTATTTTCCTGAAGGAAAAGAAGAGTGTTATTATCATCTAAGTCGAAACTTTTTTGTAATACATATGTCATTTGTCATATGTACTGAATTTTCCAATAAATTATTGTTTTCATATACTCTGTAATGTAGTTATAAGACATGTTCATTGGTATACTTGAATGCTACATAGTTACATTTGTATTCTGACCCTTTATCAAAATCACTATTTATTATACTATTGTAAATATGGCTTTTTGGATCTCTCGTGTTCTTAGAAATACACATTATAAGTATACTATCCTATAGATTAAGTGTCTTCTAATAATGATGGTACACTATAATTACAATGCCATATCATGTTTCTGATGAATCCATCTAAATGTATGTGCTAATCTAGTCATCAAAAAATCCAGCCATTTAGAAATAAACAAAACGGCAAATGGTTTCTGAAGTTGATGTTTACTCTCCGACGACCAAATAAAATATGAAGTATTAGAGCTAACTAGGGACATGATGCATGCACAGTCCACTTATGTGCAGCAAGTTAGTACCAACAAGAATATTTCTTTTAAAAATATTCGAGTTGGTTGTGAATGTTTGCTCTCGCCAACATATAGCACTAGTGAGGATAAGGTAAGTATTTATTTACAAAAAGTTAAATTGCAATAAAATTTTTACAATTTGTAGCAATACAGGAGTAACAAGGAAATTTGCCACAGTATTTAAATTTGCCAATGAGGAAACCACCCCCGCTCCCCCCAATTTGCCAATTTGGGAGATTCTATATATAATTTTTACCCCACAAGCCTTAAGGGCTGTCGGGGTATTGTTTTCACCCATGGTGTCCGGATGGGCAGGTGGGTGGCGGGAAAAAGTTTGTCTGGGCTGTATCTCAGTAACCGTAAGGTATAGGAAGTTGATACTTGGTAGGGACATTGGTCAGGGGGTGTAGGTGTGCAACGTCATGGTGTGACCTTGATTTGACCTATGACCTTGCCGTAGTGACCTTGACCTATAAAATCTTGTCCAGGCTATATCTTGGATACTGTAAAGTGTAGGAAGTTGATACTTGGTAGGGACATTGGTTAGGGGATGTAGGTGTGAAACATCATGATGTGACCTTGATTTGACCTTTGACCTTGCTGTAGTGACCTTGACCTATAATATCTTGTCCGGGCTATATCTCGGAAACCGTAAGGTGTAGGAAGTTGATACTTGGTAGGGACATTGCTCAGGGCGTGTAGGTGTGCAGCGTCATGGTGTGACCTTGATTTGACCTTTGACCTTGCCGTAGTGACCTTGACCTATAAAATCTTGTCCGGGCTATATCTTGGATACTGTAAGGTGTAGGAAGTTGATACTTGGTAGGGACATTGGTTAGGGGGTGTAGGTGTGAAACATCATGGTGTGACCTTGATTTGACCTTTGACCTTGCTGTAGTGACCTTGACCTATAAAATCTTGTCTGGGCTATATCTTGGAAACCGTAAGGTGTAGGAAGTTGATACTTGGTAGGGACATTGGTTGTAGGTTGTACGTGTGCAACGTCATGGTGTGACCTTGATTTGACCTTTGACCTTGTCATAGTGACCATGAGTTTTAAAATCTTGTCTGGGTTTATTTCTTTGATTCCATAAGGTGTAGCAGGTTGACACTTGGTAAGGACATTGGTTAGGGGGTGTAGGTGTGCATCATAGTGTGATCTTTAACTTTGGCTCTGCCAAAGTGTGTTCACTTGCCATATTTGAGATATCTTTCTCTTATGACAAAGATATATGGATTGCTGCAACTGATTATTATAATGCACTTTTACATAATTGTGGTTTTTCCATTGACAGCTATTCTCCAATTAATATTAAGTTTTACAGCTTCGTAATTTTTAGTGTACTGATTAATACTGTCATCTTGCTAATGAATTGTCTTGTTTTAATTCTTTATCTTTACATACATTTTCTTTCTCTTAGATGCTATTTTCTCTACATAAACATTATTTGGAGCTTTATGTAACTGACAGTGCCCTGTAAGTATCCCCAGCTTTGTACTGTTTCACTACTTCTGTATCTCATGGTGTTGAAATTATATCCCCAGGCTGTGGGGTATGGGCATCTCTGATGCTATTTTGATATTTGGGCTACATTTCGGCTCTGATCATGGAAAATATTACCATCTTTTTCTTACCCTTTTTGTCATGTGACACTGAAGCTTTATTTTTAATCCATTGGTTACTATATTCCCTTTTTAGCCCTGTAGTTTCAGAAGATCTCATGCAATTGATTCTCTTGATGTTGAACAAAGATCCTCAAAAACGGATTACATTACCGGAGATTAAGGTAGTAGAGTAAGAAATCTAAAATTCGCCACATATCTGAAATTCGCCACATGTGAAAATACTAATAAAATAAATGAATTATGGTGAGATTTGTTGAATGTCTAGTAAATTAAGGCTTTTTGAACTGAAAAATACTAATTTTTAGACAAAAACATCATTGTCTTCATAAAATTAACCAAGTTTTTAGAGGTGGCGAATTTTAGATTCCTGGCAAATTTTAGATTTCTTACTCTACATGTCTAATCACATTAGAAGTCTGCTACATTGTATTTGGTGTAGAATAGATTCCATTGCTTTTTATTCAGATGTGTGTTTTATATGCCCCAGTAGTACTGATTATGTTAGTGGCATTTGGTTTTAACTTGCTAAACAACTGTCAAAATTTTACACAAGTTTTTCTTTCTGATGTTAACTTTTGGTAAAGCTCAGAGTTAAGTTTATCTTTGGTATGTTTTTTTTTTTTTCGTTCAAAAAAGGCTATTGACTGTCTGACTGCAGGATGTAAACAACACTCTCTGTTATTTTCTGACTCAGCATATATAGTGCTGCATTAGTGCAGCCTCTGTTATGCTCTAACCTGAACATATAGAGTACAATCTCTAGTATCCTCTGACCCAGCATATATCATATAATATTCTAAAATGGTACGCTGCGCAGTGACCTTGGACACATCTTTTGCGCAATGCTGGAATCGCGAATATAGAACGGTAAATAAAACAACGCTGTTGGATTCTATGTGCATCGTCCCTTCACGTACAATTGTAAACAAACGACTCGCGCTAGTTCCTAACAATATTTTAACCAAAAGGTTGTTTGCACATCCATCACTATGCACATTTAGTTAATGGAACAGCCAACATGGCATTGGATTTGTTTTGATTTTTACGTAGGATTTACCCCTTATTAAGCCTACCCACCATAGCCTCTCCCGTCACATCTGTGTCTCCTTGGTACGACCTGGCTATGTCCCTTGATTAACGCTAACTGCCTTGCTTTATGTTTAGATGTGCCTTAGAGTCCATCAGTGATGGAGATTAAGCGCTATAAAAGTCCACATTAGATTAGATTATTTTGAACTAAATATCAATGTAACCATTTTAGAATAGGAATAAAAGACAACTTCTCGTGCTTTATGATGGTTTTAAACTATCGATCTTCTGTATTAAAGCACTCAGCCCTTCGGGCTTCGTGACTGTAATATTCAGCCGATCGATAGCTTAAAACCATCACAAAGCATAATATAAAGCATAACCACTGGTATCTTCTGACTCTCTTTTAGCCTCTGTATGAACTCAGTAAAATTATAGAGTGCAACCTTTGTTGTTCTCTGATAACCTTTGACCCAAGCAGATACAGTACATCTTCTATTATCATGTGACCACAGCATAAACAGTGCAATTTCTGTTATCCTTGGAACCAAAAATACATAGAACATGTTCCGTTATCCACTGATATCAGCATATGCAATATATTCTCTGTTCACTTGTATTAAATAGTTATGGCATTCCCTGTATCAAGACCATTATACTGAATAACCAAATGATTAGGCTGACAACTGAAATAGTGGTGTATCTTAAACTGACACAAATGGATGTGAAATTAAGGAAATCATTACCATTTTCATCAAAATTTTTAGTTTTTATTTTTAACTTTTAAACACACCAGGCCTAAACCAAGGTGATAACTGCCTTAATGAAAACTTTCATTAGATATGAATGTTAGCTATTTCTTTAATTGGGCATGGATAGTGAAAGTTAATTCCCAGTCAAATTTAAAGTCAGTATTTTCTAGAATATTTTATTCTGACCTAAAGTTCCATTTGTATTAAAAAGAATTTGAAACATTTGCCAAACATCAACACTGCTATTCTCGAATGAAACCAGATTTAAGTGATTAACAAAATTTTCTGATTCGTATATAATTATTTATTTTAAAATAAACAAATAGCACCAATACAAATTGTAGGTACACCTCCTTAAATTAATGTCTCTTAAAAGGAACATAGTCTCAATCGAACATAATATGTTAATTCAGTCTACATCTAAAAAATTTAAATTCTTCTGTCTATCTATACTACTTACACAAGAAAGTAATATAAATGGGTAATTACAAATGCTCACTAGGTAGTAATTCTGTTACAAACCTCTCAAACACTTTTTGCAGGAACATCCATGGCTGACAAATCATGGGGCATCACCTTTACCGTCAGAGGAAAGCAATTGTCAGTTAGTGACAGTATCTGAGGAAGAAGTCACCAACTCAGTCAGAGTCATGCCAAAGATTGAGACTGTGGTGAGTATCTTATACCGTATTTATCCGTATAAACGCCCCGGGGGCAATGCATTTTTCAAAAGGGGGGGTTACTATTACAGATAAAAATCAACTCTCGAGTCCAGTGGCAATGGGCGATAATGGACACTTACAGCCTTCATCTCACTTGCCAGCATGTATAATGGCGGGAGAGCTTAAAATATTAGAAACTAACCTTAAATCTGAAGAAATTATAAACTTTTATCTCATTTTTTACAGATTTTAATGCATCGTTGATCAAAATTGCCATGTTTTGTTGTGATTTTCTTTATTTCTTGTAAGCGGTATTCGATTGGGGAAGTACTAAAACATATCTTTTTCGGAATCCTGGAATCGCAAGGCTGGTGGCTGTTGAGAGGGATGTAAACCCCCGAAATATGAACTTTGCAAAGGTTGAGAAGAGGGTGGGGTGGGCGATTAATAGGGAGGGGGCATTTATACGGATAATCACAGTAGTTATTTTTAACCAATAAAAAGGAGCATTACCAATGGATTCTTTCTTTTTTTTTGGTATTAAGAAAAGAACTTGTTAATAGAATATCATTGTTTATTGTTTTTCTCTTTAAATGATGATCGGAGACATTCATAGTATTAGATACTCCACACTATTTGTCACTGTTACCTGGGCCTATGTCAACTAAAAACGTTTATTCATTAAATAAGAAAAATTTCTAAGAATAAAAAAAACTTTCTGAACAACAAGAATTTATAAAAACATTCATTGAATTTTTAGACTTCCAGTGGTAGTAATGACAAATGCAATAGTTGTCTAGGAATTAGGTAGCATTATTATTTTAGCCGTTGATTAACATGAAGGTACCATTGGAAGAATAAAATGTAATACAAATCCACATTTTATGGAAATTTTGAAGAAAATCTTTTTCTCCACAATGTTTACTATTTTAAGAAATTTTTTATAATATGATGAGCCTTCAAGATTTTGTCTGTGTAAAAATGAGATGAAGGTATGGGCAATTAGGTGGCTGTGGTTGTTATTTTGGAAAAAAATTACTAAACAGAATGTGTGATATGGTTGGGAGACAAATTCTGACGGTCACATTGATACTGGGCTACAGGGGGAGCTGGATGAATCGGCCCTTTGCCAAATCAGCCCTCGGCAAATCGGCCCACTAAAAAAGTCGGCCCTCGGCAAATCGGCCCCCTAAAAATTCGTCCCTCGGCAAATCGGCCTCCAGTTGAATACTGTTATAAGTACAAATTATCTATAGCATTTATAGACCTGCACAAAGCATTCGACTGGGTTGTTAAAGATATTTTTCAGCAGTAAAACTTCTTAAGTTATATTTAACTAAGTGTGATTAACACACATCAAAAATAATTGGATGCTGTTATCAATCTCTTCTAACCAATATCCTTTATATTCTTGTTTATGTCAGAATCATTAAAATTGTAATTATATTAAATGCATAGCCTCTGCAGATGGGATAGTAACTTCTGTGATGTTTTAAGAGCAATTAGCTTTTAATGTATGCTACTGCATAGGGGGAGAGGGGTTATTAACTTTTGTGATGTTTTAAGTGTAATTATCTTTTAATGTATGCTGCTGCTTGATTAGTATCTGTTCTAATAATCCCTCTGCTTAGACATTAAACTGTTTTGTAACTCTGGAGATCATATGAGAACAGTTGGCTTTAAGTAATTAATATTTGTGTGATATTTGTATAAGTTTTCAGACTGAGCTGAATAATCTTTATGTTAATATTTTATTTTAAATTTAGGAATGACATTTTTATTCCTCAATATTTACTCAGATTTATAGTATGCATTTAACATCTAGGGGCCGATTTGACCAAGTTAAAATATTTCAGGGGCCGATTTGACTGGTATGTTATTTCCAAGGGGGCCGATTTGACCAGAATACTTTTTTCTGGGGGGCCAATTTGATGGGGGCCGAATTGGTAAAGGGCCGAATTGTCTATGATTTGCTACAGGGCATTGCCATCATACCGTGAAACATCAAATTAAATGTCAAATTAAATCATGTAACATATAAATCTTGTTTGGTATTTATGCATAAGAGAAGTTTGTCACTTACTTATTTCTTGGAAATTATATTAAAATTGGTATTTTTTATGTCAATATTGAATCTCAGGAGAACCACTATCAATCTTTATTGAAATGCTCGAAATACGACATATAAATGTAGCAATATATCATTTCACAAGCAATTTTTAAATTTTGTGAATAACTAATAAGTGGTGTAGCTACCATATTCCTTCTGTCTTAAATGTTTGTACCCCTTTCACACTCTGCGGTTATAGATGTTGCCCCTGTCCTTCAACTAGCGCCTGATGTCTGTATGCGAACTTATGATACCATGACCCACCGTCCCATTCCTTGAGCTTCCAACAGAAGTTTTGAAATCGTTCAAACCTCTGCCTCTGAAGCCCAGTTAGTCACTGTCAATCACCATCTCTTGTCTGCCCTACCACCGTCCCTGTGTCCATGTGTGTCAGTCCCTGTCCATCCATTTCTGCGACCTTCCGTAGATACATTTTCCATACGGTAACTGAAGGTTAAATAGGGTTTGACACGGACTTCAACTGGTGGCACACAGTGTGTAATAGTAGGATGACAGTACAGTATGAACATCTACCACTGTGAGACAACCTCCATTTACCTCCACTCACCTTATTTACCTGTCGGACGAACACCTGATACCGAAACAAGAATGAGTCACAAGCTTCAAAGGGTGTAGTGTCACTGTCCTTCACCGGCTATAAACCGCAAATATCACTGTGACACCACAGTACCCACCCCGCAGGTACATCCAAGCTTGGAAGATATGAGGCGTCCTGGGAGGCGGTTCTGCATCCGAGTAAACCTGCTCACCGCAGGCTATATATACCGCCTGTAGTGTGAAAGGGGTATTAGGAAACACTAAACTAAAAGCCTACATTGAATAATTCTTGACATTAATATTTACAAACATTTTCCATTAATATAAGCCACTGAAATTATGTGTAAGAAAATATTTTAATTGAAAATTTCCATTAATTTTCAGATTATGGTTTTGGAAATGATCCAGAAGAAATCCTTTAAACTACACAAAAGTGGAAAGCAAGCTTAATAATTTCCCTCCGTTTTCATTAATTTAATCCATGTAAATATTGTATATATTAATTTTAATAACATCTGCTGCAAATTTTGTATACCTACACAGTTTTCTTTTCCTTTATGTTTACGTCTTGTAGTTTTATATATAAATCAGTTTGTATATGTAAATATTTTATTGAGGTTTTAATCTTGTATTTTTAATCTAGTTTATTAGTTGCAGCTGATGACCATTGCTTATTATTTAGCACAAATTTATAATCTTCTGTGTAAATTTGATTTCTTTTTTAGTTTCAGTCAGATCTGATGAATCTTACAAATTTAATTGTTAAGAAAGAATCTCTTTTATTATTGAAACCAAATATTCCAAATTTAAAGGCTTTTACAGACCTGAGACAACAGTTTAACAGCATTTGTTTTTGTTGGAAAGCCATAAAATGAACAAAAAAATCACTATTAAATATTGAGCATTTATAATTAATTTAGCTCTTGCCATTGACAAACTTTAACTGAGATTGTGGTAAATTACAGATTTATAATTAGTTCTTGTAAAAACTCTAATGCATTCCACAAACTCTTTGTGTGTACAGCCATATCGTATTAACATTATTTTCTCTCCTCCACCATTTAACTGTGGTAGTTTCAGTTGTAATATGTTGTGTTTAGTATTCTTTTGCATATTCAGTTTAGTAGATATTTTGATACCTTTAAATTTTATCAAATTTTTTGCTTCTTTTTTATAAGATATGCACACTAACTAAACTTAAGTTTGTCACAATTTGATGATAATGATATCTAAAATAATGTGATGTCTACAATTAAAGCAAAGAAACTAACAAAAATACTGGAATCTGGTTAGTATACAAGTTTAAACCATTTTGAGTAGTCCGTTTTTCAATGAAATGGCTTCATGTGACAAATTTAAGTTATCAAATGTATGCCACTTCCTAGTAAATGTAAATACTATTAAAATTCCATCTTTGAGAATATCTGTCAGTTTAACTTTTCACTTATACAATTGTGTATATATTTGTTTTTCTTTTGCATTGCACCATCCCTCAATTTTTACCCAACCAAAAATTGGTCTGCCCGAATTTTTACAATGCATCATGCTTAAAACCACTGTGAAAACCTCCCTCCCCATTAACCACACTACCATAAAACCATGGGGAAAACCCATTCTGCACAACCACCATGACTACATCAGATCTTGGTGAAGAGTATCCTCAAGCACAAGTCCTTTAAGCATCCGTATGGTCAGTACAGACGTTCAAGTCAGGAGCAGGACTCTGAGGGTCACCAAACAAGAGGTGACACAGGAGTGAATGGGACAAGTCGTCATGGCTACAAAGAGTCAGGAAGGTCATGGAGTGCACCGGAATCCTATGATGTACCGAAACCGAGGTATGATGTTTGTATTTCTTGCTTGTATGTCTATTTGGTCAGAAGCCACAATGGACTATATTGTAAAAAATTGCAAAACTTCCTGGATGACTTATAAATTTAAACAGAAAAATATCTTACACATGAAGATGACAGTATCATAATATTATTTCTGTATAATTATGTCTAATGAGAGATGTTTCCAGTGAATAGAAAAACCTCAGTCTTTAACATGCGAGATCGTAGTCACTTCTGCATGGATTTTTATGCAACAAGCACAGGCACTGTAGAAATACCTTTCCAATGATATCATGTAATACATATTTTGTAGGCTTCGTAGTTTCCAAGATATTAAATGAAAAATCAGCACTTGAGACTTATTATCCATGATAAGGAGGCGCCACTATATAAAAAATATGCGGCTCTGTATATCCCCAGATTCAGGTCATATACTGTGTGTGGTGGATAATGAAATAGTCATATCCTCTTAAGTAGAAGTATGTCAAGTTGAATATCCTGTAAAGTGGAATGAAAGCCTGTGGAATCAGAGCCTGGTTTCACAAAGTTTCTACAAGGTGAAAGTCACCTTGAATCGAAGAATTTCCCCAGATTTCTTACTCTTTAAAATAAAGACCAGTGTTATCATTAATCTGTTATTTTACCACCTTTATTTTTGGTGAAAAAACTAGACCATTTTTCTTTAATAACTGTATAAAATTTCACTCCAATTCTTATGCCAGTAAATTAGGATCCTGCCAGTATTGAGGTAGGACAAGAATATTCTTGAAAAATAAAGAAAAATACTTCCTAAAAGGTCAAAAATAAAGAAATTCTGTTAGTGTACTGTCCCCAGTTTGATCAGAAAATGACAAACAGTCTCATTTTGATACAGTTGAAACTTTTTTATGTCTTTACCCACTGTATGTTTCTGTCTGTACTTATCCAGGAAAATTTCTCAAAATGAGAAACCCCTGCCAAGTGTACATGAACAGTGATGAATAATATTTCTGTGATTGAGAATATTGTTTGTCGTTTCCCTCACTACTGACATGGTTGTCAGTATGGATGAAATACCCAGCTGGAAGAAACATGGACCACAGCTGAAAGATTCAATTAAGAAAAAAAAATGTGTATGAAATCATAGAGTGTCTGTTAAAAGTTTCGTATTTTTAAAATATATATTGTATGAAAACTTACAATAATGTTAGTTGAAATTTCAATCTTTTTTAAGAAAAGATGTAATGATATTGTAAAAACATTAGATTATATGTTAAAGGTCTTATATTATTCATGCATCAACTTGCCTATTATTCTATCATACTAAAATCTAATAAATGTTTTCTTAACCTTTGTTATATATTGTATTGTGTTTTATGGAGTACTGGAGTACTGAATATTATTTTTGTCGAAAAAAACTTTTGTGGAATTATTTTACATAATTATGTTCTTTGATGCTTGTGTATTGATTAAGATAATACATGTATTAACATTACTATAATCACAGATACTTGGAGTAACTGAATTGTAAATGTATAAAGTTAATCACATTTGTATAATTATTTATTCAGGTCTCCCCAGATTTAAAAATACTTTTACTTTCACTATACATAATTTTATGTACAAAAATGCATATATTCAATTGTAAAACAGTAGAACCTCGATTATTCAACCCTCTGTAATCCAAATCGCTGGATTAACCGATCTGAAACCTTGTCTCCCTATATACATGTATAATGCACGGTCTAGCATGAGTGATAATACAGGATTTTTCACATTTCCTCAGAACCATTATTCTAGTGCTTATTCTAGTACCATCCACAGAAACACCTAACGTCTTTGATCTTTACCACCATTATTTGACTTGGAGAGGGATTAATTCAATTACACGACCTACTACACTACTTCTTTGATAATGTGCCAATCACTGATTAGAATGCCTGGTTTGATTGTTTTTGCAGTTTATAATCTAGTGGAGTAGGTCAATTCACAGCTTGACAATGTGTTCAACAAAGCATTACCAACCGAACATACCCAATCACTGAAGACATGGATATTGCTATTGTGTTGTTCGCCTTAGAGTCCACTACTCAGTGGAGATTAAGCGCTGTAAAAGTCGAATTAGAATAGAATAGAATGTTTAATTTGGGGTTTACAATTAATAGTCGTTTTTGCAATTGACAAATGCATGACGTTGTTTATAAAAAATGGAATGTCAGTAATGCATGTTCCAACCCAACACACCCAGCTCAGGTCTGTGTGTTAGTTTAAATAAAAATGACAATATCCACAGAAATGATGCAAATAAGTTACAATTGGAGGGTCAGGCATATTGTATTGCACAGATATACTAAACCGCTTCATCATTAACCACCCCACATACGCATATAGTGCCCCAAAATGATATGTCTTCAATTATCACTCACTTACTAACTCTATAGACTGTGCATTTTCGAGTGATTTCTGGTTTCTGAACCCCTCGATTATTCTAACTGATTGTATGTGCCCATTGCATTCAGATAATCGTGATTCTACTATATATGTGCAATATGTTTTGTTAAGCATGATAATTGTAAAGCCTCTTTAAAAGTAGGGGCCAGATTCATGAAAGTTTAAAGCCTAAACCAAAAGAACATAAAATACAACTGAATTTATAAAAATAATTTCTGGTTTTTTTTTTAAGGCCTATATTCACTCAAGTTGAAATTTACAAAACAAGCCATATTTTATTTGAGACATATAAAACTAGGATTTTACCTATCTTTCAATATCTTACAAGATTCTCATTTAACCACTTTAACAAAGTAAACAACTTATGCCACCTTTGTGATAAAACCTTGATCTGAAACCTTCTGTAAATTAGAACTCGGAGAAAGATAATCTCAAGTTTCTTGGAAAATTAAGATTTAAAAGAAAAAAAATAAGATTCCAGTTTTTTTCATGAATCAGAGCTTTTTAAGATTTTTTTTTTTTTGCCTCTCAGTTGGCCAAATTGTCCTGTTATTTTTAAAACCTTTTTTGTCTGTTATATCATCTGTCCACCTACTTGTTTGTTAATTTGTTGAAAAATTACAAGGTCGTTATGCCATACTTATCAGTTACATACATGGTATAGGATGTATTATAATAATTTTTGCCTTTGTATATTGTTATATTTCAGGCATTTTAGGTAGATATCCTTTATTATGCTATTGTTTACTTGTGACCAAGTATTAAATATTGTAACACTGCAGTCATATCTCTTTTTCTATCTCAAATGATCAGTATAGTATGTACTGTGTTTATCTACAAGTGTCTCATCCTTTTGCTCAATATTTTTACTGTAATTTGTCATTTATTATTATTTTGTCAAATGTAGTATCTTTATTATAAAATCTTTTCGTCTGTTAGCTGTGTTTGTGCAAAAGTAACTCCAGACTGGAATACCATCATGTTGACTTAGTCAAATGAATAGCTAAATCACCCCTTTTTCACAGCAGATGAACATGAATCTTAAAATAAGGTTCTTTTATGATTTAGTAAGGAATGTGACAGTTACCACAGTATGTGGAATTTACCATAATATGTGAAATTCGCCAAAGTATGTGAAATTGGCCACTGTATGTGAAATTAACCACAGTATGTGAAATTGGATACTGTATGTGAAATTCAACAGAGTATGTGAGTCCCAGGCCTGGGGTCAAGTACATGGAGCCAAGTACAATTACTTTGCCAAGTTGCAAGTACAAGTACAAGTACTGATCTCAAGAGTCAAGTACAAGTACAAGTACTTTGAAAAATTGCAAGTACAAGTACAAGTACTTTTATAGCGTACGACCCCAAAACTATAATAACTAGATAATCACTATTTATTTAAAATTAATTATTTATTGAGACATACAATTTAAAGCAATCATTCAATAAACACTGATGAGCTAAAATCTGCTCCATTACTTTTCTGGTTACACTTAATAAATACAGGTCTTTCAAAAATGTTGTCTGTGAGACTCACAGTGTGAGTAAACACCTGAATGCATGGAAATCCTGTCTTGCAATGCTAAAAAATCTGATTTCAAAAGATCCACTTGGACATCAGTATGCTTGTGTTGACAGATAATGAATTATTTACTTGGGGCACATAAAACGTTTTTAAAGGGTTTGTACCAGTCCTTTATGTAAAACTGATATTACATATGGTTGGTGGTTGGAATACATTTATTAAATGAATGAATGAACAAGTGAAATAAAACTTTATATTTAAGGGCAATTGTATAGTGTAAAAAGCCAAAGCAGATATACTAAACATTGATATTTGTTTATAAAGGGGTGTATTGATTATGTTCGAAGTAATATCAGTAGATCACAAAGGTCATATTTGGCTCAAATTCGAATGGGCATCTTGCCATTAAATGTTGAAACTGGGCGTTATTTGAGAAAACCACTCAATGAAAGACTGTCTACTCTGTACAGAAAGGGAGATTGAAGATGAATATCATTTTTTATGTTCATGTCCAAGCTATAAAACCGAGCGTGACAAAATTTGTAATTATATCCCAAACTTTAAAAACTTGAGTCCAGATGACCAGTTTGTTTTACTGATGAGGTTTGATTCAAAATTGCTAGCTAAATATGTTGAAAGTATTTGGAACAAACGTAAATTATTGTTAAATGATGAAACTAACGTATGAAGTATTATTACTGTTTATTTACCTGTCATGAACACACATAGTTTTTGTTTTCTTTTTTGTAATCAAAGTGACATATAAGTCCAAGAGGGCTGGGTGTACTACATTTGTCATATCTAACATTGTTACCAATTGTATGTATACATGTCACTATAATAAATGAAATAAAAAAAAAAAAAAAAAAAAATTGAAATGAATGAGTCAACAGTTTATTTGTGTAAGGGATTAGCTTGTTTGTCTTACATAAACAAGTAATTGGCCCTCCTGTCCACTAAGCTTGGCATCAACACTCAGGCTGAGTGGGTCTTTTGTGTGAAAATGAATAAGGGTAGGTATATGACAAAAGCAAAGCTATGCTGTGACTGAGTGGATCTTTTGTGTAAAAGTGAAAAAGGATAGATTAAATGAGGCACCTTTATGATTAAAACACAGCTATATTCTGAATGAGTGGGTATTTTGTTTAAAATGTAAAAAGGTGTTGATTAAATGCAGCCTTGTTATAATTAAAGAAAACCAAAGTTCTGGCTAAATAAACAGCCCTTTGTACTTTGACAAAACAACACAAACTATAATCTATCTACACTCTGCTGAAAGAAACAGTAAAAATTTACACCTAATAAGTCACTCAATTAAAGTTATAAAACTACAAAATCAATGTACTTGGAATGTACTTGAAAGTAATTGAAAAGTACTTGGATATTTTAGCCAAGTACAAGTACAAGTACTTTTAATTTTCAGCTGTCAAGTACAAGTACAAGTACAAGTACTTGAAAAAGAGTAATTAAGTACAAGTACCAAGTACAAGTACTTGTACTCGCCCCAGGCCTGTATGTGACATTTACCAGAGTATGTGAAATTCACCACTGTAACAGTAAGTGAAATTTACCAAAATATGTGAAAATTGGCCACAGTGTGTGAAATTGACCCTTGTGTGAAATTGACCACATTATGTGAAATTTACCACATGTGAAGTTGGCCACAGTATGTGAAATTGACCACAGTATGTGAAATTGACCACTGTGTGAAATTGACCACTGTATGTGAAATTGGCCACATTATGTGAAATATGCCACAGTATGTGAAATTGGCCACTGGAACAACACCTTTGAAAAGTAAGAATAATATGATGAAAATTTGTGGAAATTTTACTTCAGGTAGATCAAACCCATAATGTAGTCCCAAAAATAACAAAATTTCAAATGTTACAAGAATTTTTAACAATACAAGGAAATAAAAGAGAGCTTCCTCACTGTTAAATTTTACATATTTTTGTGGCAAATTTTACATTTCCGACTCTGAAGCCCAAAGTATTAATATGTTATTGAGGAAACTGAATTTTATAGATGAACACAGCTTATTACTGTTCTTAAGAACCTAAAAAAAACATAATACATTGCCATTTCCAATTTACAGGTGAAAAGATGAATTTTAAAAATGTCACCAATATACCATTGATCTCTCTTGTCAAATACAAGTCTATACTTAAATGAGTCTTACCGTGAATGTATATCCTTTACCTGCCTGTGTCTGACCCAGCCATAAGGCCATTTATTACACATTGCCAGCTTTGTGACTTTTCTGTGGAGTCTTCAGTCTCATTATGCCAGGTCTATACTGGTACAGTAGAACCTCTGTTATGCAATCCTTTATTATCAGAACTTTCAGTTATCTGACATCAAAGCCATTCTCCCAAATCCATATAAAACTGTTATTTTAGCCTTTCTATTACCCAACCTAATTGTTACTTCCCCAAGAGGGTCAGATAATAGAGGTTCTACTACACTTATCCCAGCCATGATATGGCGTAGTAAAATGATAAATTGAATTGGCAGTTTAATTCATGGTGGCAGTGGAGTCTCGAGTTTAGTTATGGCTGGTCAAAACTGGTAGCCACCCCAAACAAAGGGCTGTTCTGTATTTGAGCATATCAGAATGGTATATAACATATGGACTATCCTGTAACTTTGCTGTAATAATGGAGTCTCAAGTCTATTAATGCCAGATCTAAACTGGTACTTATCCCAGCCATAGCATTGTTCTGTAAATAAGGGTGTCACCGTGAGAAAGGTAAGTCACATAATCAACATTTTATTACGCTACAATAGCTTACCATGTGGGACTTAATGCTGTTCTCGGGTTGCCACACCCGGGGCCAACGTCTTAGAAAAAAAGATCGTTCTTGTTAGCCACCGGATATACTGGTAGTTGTCGTCATGTGATAACTTCTGACCAATCGCCCTACTTTCTCGTTGGCCACGATGACTGGTAGCAGTTTGTAAATATACAGACATTTCTATTTATTTCTCAGTTCTTACTTATTGTTGGAGGATAATATTTGCATATTTCTTTATTTATATGCTATAGATCATTCTGTAAAATTCTGATTTTCCCACCTTAAGTATTTCTTGACTTTCGCGTGTTTTTAGCTTTCCTCGGTTCAGGCAATTCTATTGTACGTCTTTTATTGCGTATAAAATGTCTCTCCATCAAGCAAATAAAGACAAACCGAGAGCTCAGAAATGCCGCCATTTTTGCTTCAGTTTTGATACACATAATTTCTGCCCTACCTGTAGGGAGGCTGGCAAGGGAGATGACCCCTGTGTCACCTTTGAAACCCCTTGTGAAATTTGCACGTCTTTCACAGATGAGCAATTACAGAAAATTTCAAACAGGAAGCGGTACTTGAAAAAGCAAAAAGCGGCAACTAGTTCCAAAGATGAACTAGATCTTTTGGGTGAAGGCGACGGGGATTCCTTCACTGGATCCAATGCAGACCTCGAGTGTGCTGCTGATAGCTTTTTTACCTCACCCCCCGTCCACAACCTCTTGCCTTCAGTTCCCTGTCCTTGAAAACACCAGCCAAGACTATTCCACCCACCCCTGGCACGGCTTTGCAAAATAAAATCCAGAAAAACATAGAGAAATCACTGGGTGATTCCTTAAATATACATTTACAGCAGCAAATGGGTACCTTCCAGGCATCCATGTTGGAAGCTTTTCAGTCACTCCGAGAGGAGTTGGCTGCAAAACAGAAAGTCGAGGTAGAGTCCTCGCTTCTTGCTTCAAAGCCTGGCTCGTCCAGTAATACTGCTGCCCCTCTGGATTTGCCCCCTCCGAGATCTGGTACTAACATCCCAAGCGAGGCTATGGATGTGGACTACGGTCCAGCACTCCCTCCTCGTCTAGTATCTACTCAAGTTTCCTCGGATCAGTACGTTGCCCCCTCTGAAGGTCATCCCGAAGAGGTCTTGTACTCTCACAAAAAGCAAAGCCATAAGCAGCCAGTTGACCCGAGCTCTGCCTCGGACCAACTAAATGAGGATTCCGATGAACCTCGGATCCCTTCTTCTAGATCCAAAAAACACTCTGACAAGAGCAAACATACATCAAGATCTACATACGTGTCATTTTCCTCAGAGGAGGATCACTCCCCTGTAGCCAGACACAGGTCTTCTAAGCCCTCTAGGGCTCAGCCCTCAGGAGTAGCTTCTGATCAAGACCTCCCACAACATGATCCAGACCCCCCTTATTATAGGGAAGTAGCTTTGTCTGACATGCCCTCACAATACTCTGAAGAAGTAGACACCTTCAGGCGTATTCTGTCTCTCCCTGACCCCAGGGAATCTATGCCCAGGTCGTCCACTTCAGTGTTGGGTCTGGATGATGAAAAAGGCTGTCAAGAGCTCAGACCTAGAGGTCCTTCCTCTATCCTTCCACTTAGCTCAGTTATCAAGGACGCCTTTGATAAATTCCAACATGACTTTAAGTCTGCCAATTTATCTGAGGGAAAATATGTCAAGCCTCCTCCCTCAACTTCAAAGTGGTACAAGGTGGGACAGCCAACTTTTCAGGACAAAATTCAGGAGTTGAATACGGACTTTGCTATTACTCCTAGACCTTCTGGGTCCCCTGGGTCTGGGTCCCCAGTAGCCAGAGTTCCCCTGCCAGTTCTCAAGGAGCTGGAACTTCAGGCTAGACAAAATATCTCTACCCTCAACTTCACCGCTGCATTTGCCAAAACCTCCTCTTCTTGCAATGCTTCATTGGAAAAATGCCAACATAGCATCAAGTCTACGGTCAAGAAGATAAAATCTCAGATTCAGAAAGGTGCCAATCCTGAGAAAGCGGCAAAGCGCAGATATGAGGAAGTAGCTGACTACTTAGATTTTTGGAACAAGACAGTACTTGTTCAACACAGGGCCCTCACTTGTCTCAGCAAATCTCTAGCCCATATTTTGCAGAGGGAATTATACTCTATGGCTAATACCGGCTTGCTCAGGTGCGAAGCCGAGATGACTCTATTACATCCACAATTAGGAGAAACGAGACGTCAAGAACTCAGGAACTCGTCCTTTTGGGGCCCTTCCTTGTTCGAGTCTCAATTAGTGAAGGAAGGTGAGGACTTCCTTCTCAAAAAAGGCACCTCAAAAGATTCTCAGGGTTTTGCACCCTACCAGAATAAGCCCTTTCATGGTCCCCACAAGAAAAGAGGCTCCTACAGGAAACGCCCCTATGGGGGCAATACCTCTCAAAGCAGTAACCAGTCCTTTCCCTCGGGAAGAGGAAAATCCAACTTCAGAGGCTCCAGGGGTCGTTTTCGACCCCACAATAGAGGAAGGGGGCGTGGAAACCCCCCTCCCCAATGACTCCTCCAAAGCCTCACTCAGTCCACCAGTAGGAGGTCGCCTCCGTTCTTTCAGGAGAGACTGGCTCACAAACAAATGTTCTCAAAACGTGTTAAACATTATCACCAATGGCTACGTTCTGCCATTCCGTTCAAAGCCAAACTTGATCAGATTTCCTCTGATTCTGTCAGAGTACAAGGCCCAACAAAAAGACCAAGCCTTGGCTACTTGTATCCAGTCTCTCCTGTCAAAGAACGCTATCGAAAGGGTAGACAATGTAAAATCTCTCGGATTTTACAGTCGCCTGTTCCTAGTACCCAAGCCTCACCAAAGGTGGAGGCCAGTCATAGACTTAAGCAGGCTCAATACTTTTCTACACGTAGAAAAGTTCAAAATGGAAACTCCAGAGTCCATCAGGACCTCCCTGATTCCAGGGGAGTGGGTATCGTCGATAGACCTGTCGGACGCTTACCTGCACATCCCCATCCACCCAAGCTCAAGGAAATACCTAAGGTTTTGCTACAAGGCTCAGGTGTTCCAGTTCACCTCCCTCCCGTTCGGACTAGCCACAGCCCCCCAGGTCTTTACAATGATCGTAAAGGAAGTGAAACTAATGGCCCTCTCAAGAGGACTCAGAATTCACCAATACCTGGACGACTGGCTGATCAGGTCCCAGTCTCAGGAGGAAGCCCAAGTGAACACTCAGGCAGTAGTAGAACTGACTCAGTCCTTGGGGTGGATAATAAATCAGGAAAAATCAGAACTGAAACCTACTCAGGTGTTTTCGTTCGTGGGCTACGAATACCACCTAGATTCAGCCCTTGTAAAACCCACTCAAGAGAGATGGCTCAAACTTCAGGATTTGATCCTACGACTCAAGTCAAAACGTGTTTTGACTGCAAGATGTTTGATGTCTCTAATTGGGTTGCTAGCCTCAACGGAGAAAATGGTCCCGGAGGGACGCCTTCATATGAGGCCCTTTCAGTTTCACCTCAAGGAGCACTGGAGATATCCTCAGTCGCTGGACAACCTCCTTCCCTGGACAGAAGCCATTGCAGCCCACCTAGATTGGTGGCAAAATCCCTCCAATGGGATGAAAGGTGCAGACCTTCATCCCAAAGACCACAGTATCCAACTCTTTACCGACGCCTCAAACGAAGGTTGGGGCGCTCACTTAGACCAAAATTCTACAAAGGGTCTGTGGTCAGATCGGGAAAAAAGGCTACACATAAATGTCCTAGAATTGAAGGCGGTCTCCCTGGCCCTTCGAGACTTCAAGGACCAGTGCCAGAATCAAACAGTGTTGGTTGCGACGGACAACTCAACAGTGGTAGCCTACATCAACAAACAAGGAGGAACACACTCGGCAGAGATGTGTGCTCTCCTGTGGAAGATCATGACCTGGTGCCATCACTACCACATAACATTGAAAGCCAGGCACATTCCAGGGTGCCTGAATGTGATGGCCGACCTGCTATCCAGGTCCAACCAAGTGCAGTCAACAGAATGGTCTCTGCACCCACAGGTCTTCAAACAGATCTGCCAGAAGTGGTTCACACCTCATGTAGACTTATTTGCCACTCACCTGAACCACCAACTCCCTCTATACGTGTCTCCTATCCCAGACCCAAGGGCCTGGGACATAGATGCTCTGAACATAAACTGGACCAACCTCACGGCCTATGCGTACCCTCCTACGGCTCTCCTTCACAAGGTGATCCAAAAGATCAGGCAATGCCAGTGCCTGATCATCGTAATAGCCCCAGGCTGGCCAGGGATGCCCTGGTTTTGGGACCTAGTGCAGCTCTCAACAGAGATCCCACTGCAACTCCCAGTGTCAACAACCCTACTCAAACAGTCCCACAAGCTGGTGTTCCACAACAACCCCCAGCACCTGAACCTCCACGCCTGGTGTCTAGGAGCAGACAACTCCAAGAACAAGGCTTCTCTGTGGAGGTGGCAGAGAGAATTGCTGCCCCTCAGCGGTCATCAACAAGGGCCATCTACAAGTCAAAGTGGGCCCTATTTGAAAAATGGTGCAGAGAAAATTCGGTGGATTTCTCCACTCCATCTGTGAAACAAATCTCAGATTTCTTCATGTATCTGTACCAAGACTTAAACAGGCGCCCCTCGACCATTGATGGTTACAGGACTGCAATCATTGACACTTTGGGCCCAACGGCCCAACATATTGCACACAATGCAGACCTTCATAGGTTACTCTCCAGTTTTCACAGGGATCGTCCTAAAAGTTCCAGAAATTTACCCAAGTGGAACCTTTCTGTTGTCCTTAACGAGCTCACCAAAGCACCATTTGAGCCCATGAAAGACACAGACCTCAAACATCTTACTTTAAAAACTGCTTTCTTGCTAGCCTTGGCCTCCGGCAAGCGCCGCAGCGAAATCCATGCCTGGGTCGCAAACAAAGTATCTAATCTAGGCCAATGGGAAAAGGTGGCCTTGTTCCCTTCTTCTGATTTCATAGCCAAAAACCAACTAGCAAGAGAAGGTTCTCAAAGTGTGTCTCCGGTGACTATCCCTGCTCTGACTACCATTGTAGATAGACAGTTTAAAGAAGACAGGACCCTGTGTCCCGTGCGGGCCCTGAGGTTTTATTTGGACTGAACTAAAGACCTGAGAGGGTCTCGTTCTCTCCTTTTCATCTCCTTTAAGAAAGGACATACCTCAGACATCAGACCCGCTACACTCTCTTCATGGTTGAAACAAACCATCTTACTTTGTTACAAACAAGCAGATCAACAAGCCTTGGACTTGGTCCAAGTCAAAGCGCATGACATCCGGGCCTTCGCGGCCTCTAAGGCCTTTTACGGTGGGGTATTGGTGGACCAAATCATGCAAGCCTGTCACTGGAAAGCTCACAACACATTTACAAATTTTTACCTAAAAGACCTTACTTGGTCGGACACCGACAACAATTTGTACCTGGGACCCGTAGTGGCTGCACAACAAGTCCTAGATCCTTCCCCTCAGACCAGTTGTCCTCGGAAAGAAAAAAGGGGGGGGGGGGCACATCCGCTACAACCAAGTCTTCAGGAGTCTTTCCCAGGATCTAGGTATTCCTTTACCTTCAAGATGTTACGGGTAAGGTCATTTTATCCTTTAATTATCAAGTAATTTCTATTAAGGACTTATTTAGTTGTCATTAATCTCATATTCAGGTTTTAAAAATTTTATGAGATGCCCAACCACTGGGTTGGTCAGTCACACGTGAAGGGCCCTTCGGGACCCTTAGACCTCGAAGTGAGCACTGCTGCACTTCCGTCCTACAATCAAACATCTAGACAGTTTTAGCACTGTCTCTCATTTACTTAGGTTTTTGGCTCGTTACAGGCCCGGCTTTCGGGATCGGGGCACTGTAAATGGGACTCAGACTGGTATTTCTGGCACTATTCTATACTTTTAATTCAAATCTTAGAAAAAAATGACATATCTTCCAGTCTCAGCTGTAATCCCGCCACCGGGCGGTTGAATTCAGCATTAAGTCCCACATGGTAAGCTATTGTAGCGTAATAAAATTGAAAATTTTAATTACTTAAATGTAGCTTTTATAAGCTACAAGCTTACCATGTGGGACTTAGGAGAGTCCCACCCTGCCTCCCCGCTGTTTACAGCTGAGGGGTAGGTTTAAAAAATTTCAACGAGAAAGTAGGGCGATTGGTCAGAAGTTATCACGTGACGACAACTACCAGTATATCAGGTGGCTAACAAGAACGATCTTTTTTTCTAAGACGTTGGCCCCGGGTGTGGCAACCCGAGAACAGCATTAAGTCCCACATGGTAAGCTTGTAGCTTATAAAAGCTACATTTAAGTAATTAAAATTTTCAAGTTTATGGAATTCTTTGTGGCAAAGAAGTCTCGAGTCTCACATTACTGGGCTGAAAAACCCAGATGGGGAGGTTTTTCCAAGCCTTGAAAATTTTAATGTCTTGGCACTTTAACAGGGAATCAGTAGCCTTGCCACAGGTGTTAATATGTATATTATGGACACAACTCTTTGATTGTATTTTAATTATTTTTCATTATGTTCTCAAATATTTATTTAGTTTACAAGCTGAGAAGCACTTTTCTGCTCTCTCAGACAAGAAAAGCGCTTGATGCAGTGTGCATTATAATAAAATAATTTCACATTTGCATTATGGTTCAGACAGCCGGCTAGGGCATCAGTATAAATATCCTAACCATAACCCCTTACCAATATAGGAAAACATTTTCATACAAATGATGCTTAGAGTGATGGCACTGAGTAACTCTGAAAGAATGACACCAAATTACAAGATATATCAAACACTACAAGATATATGAAAGTGTATTATAATTTATAGCAATTATTTTGTTGTAACATATTTCATTGTTCTTGTAATATTATATGTGATTACCATGTGTGCTTAATCCAAGAAAATCAGTTGAATCTCAACATCATTACAACAGATTTGTTCAGTCGCGTTCCTAATTTCTTCAGAAGGATGACAGAATAATGGATAGATCTAATTTTGACATAATGTAAGTTTTGTAAGGAAATTGTTTGTAGTGTGAACTTAATATGTGTAATTTTTATATACAAACCTGTTGAAATTATCAAACCAAACAACTATACCTGTGCTTCTGTTTTTGTTTTTTTTTGGAAAAAAATGCAAACTTGTCTATTTATGTGAACTGAATTGTACACAAGTTCATTCTAGTCATTATGTTAATACTGTTAACTATTCTGGTCGTCGTATCCGTCAGATACATCTAGTGGATACATTGGATTATACTTTGGTATGCTAATGTCACATCAGTTTGTAGAGAAATTCTTTTATTACGGTATACCACTCTCGCGAAACAAAGTTTCTTTGAAAATAATAATGCTTTTAGTATTGACAAACTGTAGCAGGTTCTCTTTATGGATGTATGTTGAATTGATGTCAGCATCAGCATGCATACATGACCTTGAAGGTCTTCATTTAAAAGTCATCCAGAGTGGCCAAGTAACCCATGTAGCCAGTTTTTGATTAAACTTAAAATTGCCCATATCTGGCTTTTTATTGATCCAAGTGGTTTGGGATTGAAACCAAGCTGCAAGAAATCATAGGCTGGGTATCTTTTGATATGGCTAATTTGACCTAGGGACCCTTGCAAAAGCTCAGTCATGGTCGACCAAACTTAAAAGTGTGTATATCTTGCTTTTTAATGTTGTTATAGGTTGTTGAACATTGGGATACAAAAGCGATCTTTACAAATCTTTGGGATGGGAATCTTTTGATGTAGTCATATTTGACTTTGGCCCCCGTGTTTCAAGATCAAATAGGGTTGCTGAAACATAACACTGTATATTTTATTGCATTAATACATCCTATCCAATAGACAATTGCTAATCAGGTTGGCTCAGACCGGCCCGCCAAACGTCAGAAAAAGGGCCTAAAGGAAATCATGGGTAAGACATCTTTTGGATTTGACCTTGGGACTGTCATTAAACTTTGCGGCGTAAAAACTGGTCACATCGTTTTTACCCCACAGTCCTTAAGGGCTGTCAGGGTATTGTTTTAACCCATGGTGTCCGGATGGTCGGGTAGCAGGAAAAAGTTTGTCGGGCTGTATCTCAGAAACCATAAGTTGTAGGTAGTTCATACTTGGTAGGGACATTGGTTAGGGGGTGTAGGTGCAACGTTATGGTCTGACTTTGGTTTGACCTTTTACCTTGCCACAGTGAACTTGAGTTTGGAAAGCTTGTCCAGGTTATATCTTGGCAACCGTAAGGTGTACGAAGTTGATACTTGGCAGCGACATTAGTTAGGGGTTGTAGGCGTGCAACGTCATGTGTGACCTTGATTTGACCATTGACCTTGCCATAGTGACATTGACGTATAAAATCTTGTCCGGGCTATATCTCGGAAACTGTAAAGTATACTTGGTTCGGATATTGGTTAGGGGATATAGGTGTGCAACATCATGGTGTGACGTTGATTTGTCCTTTGACCGTGCTGTTGTGACCTTGACCTGTAAAATCTTGCCGGGACAATATCTCGGAAAACGTAAGGTGTAGGAAGTTGATATTTGGAGGGAACACTGGTTGGTGGTTGTAGGTGTGCAATGTCTTGGTGTCACCTTGATGTGAATTTTTACCTTGCTGTTGTGACCTTGACATATAAAATCTTGCCTGGGCTATATCTCAGAAACTTAAGGTGTAGGAAGTTGATACTAGGTAGGGACATTGGTTTGGGATTGTAGATGTGCATGCCATGGTGTAGTCTTGATTTGACTTGTGACCTAGTCGTAGTGACCATGTGTTTTAAAATCTTGCTTGGGCTATTTATTGGATTCAGTAAGGTGTTGAAGGTTGACACTTGGTAGGACATTGGTTAGGGGTTGTAAGTGTGCGTCAAGGTGTGACCTTTAACTTTGGCTCTGCCAAAGGGTGTTCACCTGTAAGATTTGAGACATGTTTCTCTTATGACAAAGATATATAGATTGCTGCAACTGATTAGTTTATGTACTTTTGTATGATTGTGCTATTTCCATTGACAGCTATATTCCAATTAATAAAATTTACATCTTTGTAATTTTTAGTTTATTGATTAATGCTATCATCTTTTTATTGAAATTTCTTGATTTAATACATTGTCGATACATACATTTTCTTTGTTTTAGATGTCATTAACATTATTTGGAGCTTTATATAACTGACACTGCTCTTAAAGTATCCAGATCTTTGTACTGTTTCACTACTTCTAATATTTCATGGTGTTGAAAACTATTTCCCCAGGCTGTGGGGTACAGGCATCTCTGATGCTATTTTTTCTGTAATATTTTACCTGCTTAAAAATAACCTAAGCTATCCATACACACAGGATTATAAATACAGCACTGAAATTCTTTCTCTGAGAATGTATGATTTATGATGGACAAAATTTTGATTTATGTATGTATGGCTGAATGCACTGAATAATTTTTATGTGCAACTATATGGAGTGATTTAATTGACTGGAAGCTTCAGACTGATTGACAGACTTGCTCATTTATTAACATACTAGATAGTATAGTTTATTATTCATAGTGTTTCTTTCTATAACTCAGCACAAATCTTAAATTAACCTAAAAACAAAATGCATTAAAAAAAAACATTTTTTAATAGTAAGGGTGCTGATAGAAAAATTTACCTTAGTATATTTATGGAGTGTATTCTGTATATTATCTTTCCAGAATTTGGCTTGTATCAATGTAAATTCTCATTGTTGGAAATCCTCCATGATTTACATATTTAACAAAGGGAACTCTAAGAAAACCATGCCTCTGCCAAGGTCCAACGCCTCCAATATTGGTTATTTATGCAATGATAAAGAAAATCGGTTAAAAATTCCTGGATCCAGACAGTATTCCTGATCACCACCAAAATATAAACAAACAAACAAGATTCCAACTACACATCTTTTGCATTGGGTTGGAATGAGCTACAGGTCTGGAATTTTACTATGTTATAGCTGATCTAAAAGTAGGTGAATAACATATTTCAACAAAATACTTTAATTACAATAGTTTTAAAGTTACAAGCGATTTACTCAGCAGTGAGAACCTCAAAGTAGCTATTGCTCAGCTATGGAATGGGCTGCAGGTCTGCAATTTTATTACATTATAGCTGATCCAAAAATAGTTATTTACTCAACAGTCAGAATCTCAAAGTAGCTATTGCTCAGCTTTGGAATAAGCTACAGGTCTGCAACTCCATTATGGCATACCTTACCCCAACATAGGTAAATGATGTATTCAAAGAAAGTCACTATGTGCAATACTTTCAAAGAAATTTGACATGTTCAAATTTTAAAATTTTGCTACAAATCAAACAGTAGCTATTACTCGTTTAGCTAATGCAGCAGAGCTCCCAACTATGTACCATCTTATAGGTAAAGGTAAAGTACCTGAACAACATATTAAACAAAAACACTCTAAATGCAGTAGTTCTAGAGTTATAAGTCATTTACTCAAAGTAGCTAAAATGGTCATAGCTATGTGAAAAAGCTACCAATTTTGTCGAACTTCGGTCCTTCTCTATTCTGACCAATGACAATGTTATTGGGAAAAATGAGAATCCTAGCTCCAAAATTGTGGCATAGAACGTGCTAACAAACATACAAACAAACTGACTGACCAACAAGGGAAGCAACAAAACAGAAAATCTAGCTGGTAAAAACAGTGTCCTGCTTGGAAGAGGTAATAAGAAGCAGAAGTAATGCATTTGTGTTCAATTGTATTGAAGTGGTATGCCTGGTCTCGAGTTAATTAAATTCTGTAATGTCCATCTTTGTAAATCACTAAATCTCCTTGATAGCTACATTAATTTTGTTATTCGTTACCTAGTGTCATTGTTTGAGCACCTCATTCAGAATTTGTACTAAAAGTGAAATGTGGTAATCTCCAGAAAGTTATTTGGTAGTATTATTTAAGAGAAGCTGCAAAATGGCTGAAATCAGTAGGATTATCAAAAATGGAAACATTACTAGAAGCAGCAATATTAATAGTGTTGTACAAATGGGAATGTGCTAATTTTTTTATTTGATTCAGATCTAATTAGCTCATTTGCATAAATATATGATCTGTTTTCAGTTTTTATTATTCATCTATAATTTGTACTTGTATATTGTATCTTTTTTAACTTGTACAGTTTCTTTGCAATTTAATAAACTTAATACTGATTTTCTTTATTGTTTTTTTACAGGATAAGTCTTGTCTGGGCTGTATCTCAGAAACTCTAAGTTGTAGGATCTTGATACATGGTGGGACCATTGTTTGGGGCAGTAGGTGTGTGATGTCATGGTATGACCTTGATTTGACTTTTGATCTTGCCCTAGTGACCTTGACCTTTAAAATCTTGTCCAGGCCCTATCACTGAAGCTGTAAGGTGTAGGTGGTTGATATTTGGGACATTGGTTGGGGGTGTTTGTGAGCAACATCATGGTGTGACCTTTATTGGACCTGTAACCATGCTGTAGTGACTTAAAATTTTTAAAAGGACACTGATAGGGGATGCTACCAGTTCCCTGGAATGGTTTGATGTTTTACCCACCCACATGACCATTGCTAAGGTACATAGGAGGAATACCTACCCATAGGCTCCCTTTCACATGATAGTCCTGTTGTGGAATTTTATGTATCACCCGAGCTAAATGAGTATATGGACCTTAAGAACAGCTACATGAGAATAAAACTCCACATCATGAACAAAGATAGCAGTCAGTGTGGAGTAGATGACCATGTAGCACCTATAAATGACATCTTTAATGGCCTGTGGAAAAATGTAGAATAGTTCCTGAATGACCGTCTGGTATCCCAGTCTAATAACTTTTATGGGTATATCACCATGCTAAAGACTCTGCTGTTCAGCACAGAGGAGGCAGTAACATCCCAAAAGACCAACCAGTTGTTTTTCAAAAATACTCCTGGCAGATTAAATTGGACTAATCCTATTCTACCCAATACAATGAATGCAATTCCAGGCTTGACCAGAAAAGATGCAGATGGGAGTGTCATTCCTGCCGATGCTAAAAATATATGCAACAAGACCACTGCCGTGGTATGATCTCCCGCCGCACTACATCAAAAAGTAGGTGAACAACATATTTGACAAAACTCCTTTAAATTGAATAGTTTTGCTGTTAAAGTGAAAGCTCTCCCAAAAGTAAGTGAATGAGTTATTTGAGAAAAATTGGCTATCTGCAATACTTTTAGCGATAATTCGCATTTACTCATTTTGAGTAGGTGAGTAATTAGCTATGAGTGTGAAACTTCACCAAGTGAAAGCTCTTCCAAAAGTAGGTGAATGAGTTATTTGAGAAAAATTGGCTATCTGCAATACTTTTAGAGATAATTCGCATTTACTCTTTTTGAGTCGGTGAGTAATTAGCTATGGGTCTGAAACTTCACCATGTGAAAGCTCTTCCAAAAGTAGGTGAATGAGTTATTTGAGAAAAATTGGCTATCTGCAATACTTTTAGCGATAATTCGCATTTACTCATTTTGAGTAGGTGAGTAATTAGCTATGAGTGTGAAACTTCACCAAGTGAAAGCTCTCCCAAAAGTAGGTGAATGAGTTATTTGAGAAAAATTGGCTATCTGCAATAGTTTTAGCGATAATTCGCATTTACTCATTTTCGGTAGGTGAGTAATTAGCTATGGGTCTGAAACTTCACCATGTGAAAGCTCTCCCAAAAGTAGGCAAATGAGTTATTTGAGAAAAATTGGCTAAGTACAATACTTTTACAATAATTCGCATTTACTCATTTTGAGTAGGTGAGTAATTATCTACGGGTCTGAAACTTCACCATGTGAAAGCTCTCCCAAAAGTAGATGAATGAGTTATTTGAGAAAAATTGGCTATCTGCAATACTTTTAGAGATAATTCGCATTTACTCATTTTGAGTAGGTGAGTAATTAGCTATGGGTCTGAAACTTCACCAAGCGAAAGCTCTCCCAAAAGTAGGTGAATGAGTTATTTGAGAAAAATTGGCTATCTGCAATACTTTTAGCGATAATTCGCATTTACTCATTTTCAGTAGGTGAGTAATTAGCTATGGGTCTGAAACTTCACCATGTGAAAGCTCTCCCAAAAGTAGATGAAGGAGTTAATTTAGAAAAATTGGCTATCTGCAATACTTTTAGAGATAATTCGCATTTACTCATTTTGAGTGGGTGAGTAATTATCTATGGGTCTGAAACTTCACCATGTGAAAGCTCTTCCAAAAGTAGGTGAATGAGTTATTTGAGAAAAATTGGCTATCTGCAATACTTTTAGCGATAATTCGCATTTACTCATTTTGAGTGGGTGAGTAATTAGCTATGGGTCTGAAACTTCACCATGTGAAAGCTCTCCCAAAAGTAGGTGAATGAGTTATTTGAGAAAAATTGGCTAAGTACAATACTTTTAAGAGATAATTCGCATTTACTCATTTTGAGTAGGTGAGTAATTATCTACGGGTCTGAAACTTCACCATGTGAAAGCTCTCCCAAAAGTAGGTGAATGAGTTATTTGAGAAAAATTGGCTATCTGCAATACTTTTAGCGATAATTCGCATTTACTCATTTTGAGTAGGTGAGTAATTATCTATGGGTCTGAAACTTCACCATGTGAAAGCTCTCCCAAAAGTAGATGAAGGAGTTATTTGAGAAAAATTGGCTATCTGCAATACTTTTACAGATAATTCACATTTACTCATTTTGAGTGGGTGAGTAATTAGCTATGGGTCTGAAACTTCATCATGTGAAAGCTCTTCCAAAAGTAGGTGAATGAGTTATTTCAGAAAAATTGGCTATGTGCAATAGTTTTAGCGACACTTCGCATTTACTCATTTTGAGTAGGTGAGTAATTAGCTATGGGTCTGAAACTTCACCAAGTGAAAGCTCTCCCAAAAGTAGGTGAATGAGTTATTTGAGAAAAATTGGCTATCTGCAATACTTTTAGAGATAATTCGCATTTACTCATTTTGAGTAGGTGAGTAATTAGCTATGGGTGTGAAACTTCACCAAGTGAAAGTTCTCCCAAAAGTAGGTGAATGAGTTATTTGAGAAAAATTGGCCATCTGCAATACTTTTAGAGATAATTCGCATTTACTCATTTTGAGTAGGTGAGTAATTAGCTATGGGTCTGAAACTTCACCATGTGAAAGCTCTTCCTAAAGTAGGTGAATGAGTTATTTGAGAAAAATTGGCTATCTGCAATACTTTCAGCGATAATTTGCATTTACTCATTTTGAGTAGGTGAGTAATAATCTATGGGTCTGAAACTTCACCATGTGAAAGCTCTCCCAAAAGTAGATGAAGGAGTTATTTGAGAAAAATTGGCTATCTGCAATACTTTTACAGATAATTCGCATTTACTCATTTTGAGTGGGTGAGTAATTAGCTATGGGTCTGAAACTTTACCAAGTGAAAGCTCTCCCAAAAGTAGGTGAATGAGTTATTTGAGAAAAATTGGCTATCTGCAATAGTTTTAGCGATACTTCGCATTTACTCATTTTGAGTAGGTGAGTAATTAGCTAGGGGTCTGAAACTTCACCAAGTGAAAGCTCTCCCAAAAGTAGGTGAATGAGTTATTTGAGAAAAATTGGCTATCTGCAATACTTTTAGAGATAATTCGCATTTACTCATTTTGAGTAGGTGAGTAATTAGCTATGGGTCTGAAACTTCACCAAGTGAAAGCTCTCCCAAAAGTAGGTGAATGACTTAAAAAGTAGATGAACAACTTATTTGAGAGAAATTGTGTAGCTGCAATACTTTTGAAGATATAAGGCATTTACTCATTATGGTTATCATTAAAAATTGACAAAGTAGCTAATACGGTTTGCGAGATATTTGTCATTTTTCACATTTTCACCAAAAGTAGCAATAAAGTAGCCATTACTCACTTGTACATTGAGCAACAGTTGTGAAACTTAAATATGTTACAGTTCACAAAAAAGTAGATGAACAACTTATTGGAGAGAAATTGTGTAGCTGCAATACTTTTGAAGATATAAGGCATTTACTCATTATGGTTATCATTAAAAATTGACAAAGTAGCTATTACTCACTTAGCTATGGAGATACACTTCCAAACTAGTGACCATGTTGTAGCTGTGGAGATAGTAGCTGAACAACATATTGGAACAAAATTGTGTAGCTGCAATACTTTTGAAGATATAAGCCATTTACTCATTATGGTTATCATCAAAGTAGCCATTACTCAGTTAGCTATGGAGTTACAGCTGTGAAAATTCACAATACAGTATATCCAAAAGATAGGTGAACAACATATTCGACAAAAATCCTCTATATTCAATAGTTTTTGAGTTATAAGTGACTTGCTCAACGGTCAAATATTAAACTTAGTATAGCTATTACTCAGTTAGCTATGGTGCTACACCTTGGACACCTCACCATGATATAGTACATGAAGGAGTTGTTGAACAACATATTTCAGGCCAATATTGTAAGTAACAGTTACAAAGACAAAATCAATTTACTCATTTTGCTCATTGTTAATAACAGAAAATAGCTATTACTCACTTAGCTATGAAGATAGAACCCTAAAAATGGTACCATCTTGTAGGCATGGAGAAAGTAGCTGAAGAACGTATTTTACAGAAACACTCTAAATGCAGTCGTTTTGGAGTTATGAGCACTTTACTCAAAGTAGCCACCATTGCTATTACTCACTTAGCTATGGTCCTAGGTGTGAAATAACAGCATCAAATGAAAGGACATAAGCAATAAGGTCATAAAAAACATTAAAAAGGCCAAGGAGAAACAACCAGTGTGATGTACAGCCCTTTATAAAAGCATGACACTCAATAACACATGAACACACGCACACACGCACGGAATGCGTTTTATAATCTCCCGCCCGGCCGGCGGGAGATAATAATGGGCTTCACAAGAGATACCTGTACACAAAGGAGATTGCTGTGACAGAGTTGGTAGGACCCATTGGATTGGACATTTTTGAACAAGTGAGATATATACCCAGTGGCGTGAAAATGAAGTTCAGGTTTGAAAAGCAAAGACATCCCTTTGTTTTAATGTTAGCACTGGATAATTTCAAAATAGAGCTGATGAACGTGAATCTATACATCAGAAAAATTACCCCCAGTCCAGACGTTTTGCTGGATCATGCTCGGGCCCTCATGAAGGCCAATGCCAAATTCCCTGTAACCAGAACCACTTGCAGTGTCATATCTGTATCAGTGGGCCATTCCACCCACAATGCAGATAACTTATACCTGGGTCAGTTACCTAAAACAATAGTCATTTGAATGGTAGAGGATGATGCATTCAGTGGTTTATGCACCAAAAATCCCTACAATTTCAAAAGTTTCCACCTCAGATCTGTTATTTTAAGTGCCACTGGAGTGGGTTTCAGGAGCACTTGCAAGGTCAAAGAGTGCTCATCTGTTCAGACAACAGTACAGTAATATCTTATCTGAACAAAGAAGGAGGCACACATTCCATAGAAATGTGTGCTCTTATCTGGAGAATTCTGGCATTCACAAATTCCAGAAGGATCCAGATAAGAGCAAGACATGTACCTGGATCCCTAAATGTGATAGCAGACTCCCTATCACGAAGGGACAAGGTCATACAAACAGAGTGTCCAGTAGCCATCCTGCCACAAGTAATTCAAAAATAATCACATACCCATGCAGGATGATAGTACTGGCACCAGGGTAGCCAGGGATGCCATGGTTTTGGGATCTGGTGGATCTCTCGACCAGGGTACCCCTACAGCTCCCTCATTGGAAGAAACTACTGAAACAGCCACATTCAAACAGGTTCCACAACAACGTGGAGTACCTGAACCTACATGTGTGGCTTCTGGATTCCAGGAATCCAATTCTGGAAGATTCTCATCTGAGGTGGCAGAAATAATTAAGGCACCTCAGAGGGAATCCTCAAGAAAGTCTATCAATCAAGGTGGACCATTTATGGGCAATGGTGCTTACAGAATAAGGTGGACATCACCTCAGCAACTGTTCCCCAGGTAGCAGAGTTTCTAAACTACCTGTTCAGAGTTAAAAATCTCAAACCAGCTACAATTACTGGCTACATAACAGCAATTGCTGATGCTTTGGGTTCACAGGGTGAACTCATCTCAAAAAGTCTAGAACTGAATAGACTTATTGCTAGCTTCACCAGGGATAGACCTAAACCAAGCAGGTCCATTCTTACATGGGACCTCTCCTTGGTCCTCCTAGGTTTGACAAAACCTCCTTTTGAGCTTTTATCTGAGGCTCCTTTGAAGTGGCTAACTTACAAGACAGTTTCCTGTTGGCTTTAGCCTCAGGGAAGAGAAGGAGTCAGATTCATGCTTGGACTCACTGTTCTGTCTCTTCAAGGAGAAATTGGTCAGAGGTCACTGTTTCTCCTTCTCCAGCATTCCGGGCCAAAAACCAATTGGCTTCGGATAGCCCTGACTCCATTAAATCAGTAGTGATACCAGCTCTTACTACCATGTTGGACAGTTCACTGGTGGAGGACAAGTCACTTTGTCCAGTTGGGGCCCTCAAAGTCTACTTAGACAAGACCAAATCCATGAGAAAGGGCAAGGCCCTTCTCTTTGTATGGCTTAGAGAAGGTTATTCTAAGGATATCATTAGAATAACCATTTCTCAGTGGATCAAACTAACTATTCATACTTGCTATCAGTCTTCAGATATGACTGATCAACAGGTCACTCAAGTTACAGCCCATGATGTCAGAGCTATGGCTGCATCACTTGCGTTCAAAGGAGGTATCTCCTTAGAGCAGGTCTTGAGCTCCTGTTACTGGAGGTCCCACAATACCTTCACAAACTTTTATTTGAAGGATATTTGCTGGGAAAATGATAATATTTTTAAGTTAGGTCCCATTGTATCTGCACAGCATTTAGTGAACAATTGAGACTTAATAAGAGGTTCAACTTTTATTTTTAGGATGTGTGGAGTTGGACTGCACTGGATTAAGACTCTGATTTTGGACATGATTTGGATATGACTGCATAGTTCGTACGGATGGCTTGAGGGACAGCTGCACTCTGACTGTTGGAGTTATATTCAACTGGGCGGAATTGACCTTTGACCCCTGCACAACTGTACAGACAGGGTGACGGGATTGATATATATCATGTTTATGTATGGTACAGCATGCTGCTTTCATAAGTGGGTGAGTACCTTTCAGTTACTTTATTACAACTACTTTATCACTTTATCAGTACTTGTAATAATTTAATAATAATAATAATAGTTTAACTATATGTAATATATTACAGTTGTTTGTAGTATAACATATTGTTTCTATACATTTTTTTGTATCTGTTTTAACTCAAGAACTCTCCTTTGGCACTTGACAGTCCTCAGAAGTCTACCCACCATGGACCTCAGGGCTGCATTCAAGCATTTGTTGGGATTATGTAAGTACGTTTTTATGCAATAAAATTGGTTAATTTTATTGTAATTGGAATTTTTATTAATAAAAATACTTACATAATCCCAACAAGGAGAGTCCCACCCTCTTCCCCTTTACCATCTTCTGAGGGTTAGGGTCAAAATTTTAAGAATGGCAACTTACAGAGCATCTATAACCTCCAGCAGGTGCCCGCTGGGGTTTACGTGTGTACTTTCAGTAGAAAAAAATGGCGAGACACATTGTCTGTGTCCTTGACCGAACGGTAGGTCATGTAAGCATTTGTTGGGATTATGTAAGTATTTTTATTAATAAAAATTCCAATTACAATAAAATTAACCAAATCTGTGATGGACACTGAACAGTGCAAATCATTGCTACAGCCATTACAAGTAAAAAAATAAAGGGTCACTCTGTCTCTTAGGGCTTACAAGCAAACATAAATGGTGCGACCATGCCCCAAATGTCTTCGGTCCACTTCCTTGTGGCCACTACGAGCTGTCCTGCAGGTATGTTTTGCGCCCCTGCCAGGTGTAATACTCTAATGACACTAGCAAAGACCACTGAGACAAGAGCCGCAACCCAATATATATTCATGTCATCCAGGACATTAAAGTTCAGACATATATGGTCTAGCTGACTCCAGAGGTCTAACACAGCCATCGCACTTCTTGGCAATCACTTCTCTCAAAGTTTTGACCACATGCATGGTCAATATTTTCTAAAGTTCAGCTTCAGCAAGGACATCAACACCATTTACTCCACTTCTTCTATATAGTTCAGCTGGAATTATACAATACACAAAAAACACCCATGTACATTGAGTCATCTGTTATGTGGCTACAAGCCAATAAGCTCGCATTTTTTCTTATTTTTCTTGTAAGAGGATGCTTATGGTAGCATCAATAGCATATATATTTGAATTGAGATTTTCCCATTCATCTCCCTTCATGGCTACACCTCTTTTTGTGGCAACCATTTTACAGATAGTGCATCGATGATGTAATCCCTGACATGTATCAGAACCCTCCCCCTGTACTTGGACACACCTGCGAAACAGCCAGGACTTAAGGTAAACATGCATTTATCCCCAATTGCAACTTGGTCAGATCTGATACTTACGAAACTCAGCATGTTTTCTCCTCTTCCTGATGTGGCTGGCTGGCTGGTAGGGGTTATCAGCTGACCTTGTGGTGCATTTGTCATCGGCTGACCTTGAGGGGCAGGGGCACTGGAGGTTGGTTGTAAACAGGTAGAAGTGTGGTCCTAGACACAGTAGGATCTCCAATCAAAGTGGTTATAGCTACAATATCTTCTGGTCAAATGGAGGTGTTCACTCTTCAATATCTGAGTGGTAAATGAGGCAGCAGCTGCTGTCAGCTCCTTATATAGTGCCCATGACATGACGTCATTTGCTCTTTTCTGATTGGTCCATTTAGCCTGTGATATCATTGTGACCTCATCTGCTATAGTTACAGGGATTCCATAGCAACGCTTTTTCCAAGGTGAAAATTCCTAATTCATACCTTTTTTCAACCTGAAAAGTCCAAAACCCAATACCTATCCTCCAAGTCATACATAACAGGTCACATGACCACTACCTGTCAATCACTGGTCACATGACTTATGACGTTACAATAAATCATGGTGCATGTACTTATACATTTTTATCCATCCTCCTTATTAATTTATAGCAACTTATAACAAAACTGATGCACCCAAATATAATTTTTATAATTTATAATTATATTTTGATTAATGCAATTCCTGATAATTAAAAAAAAACATTTTGAAGTCAAACTTATCTTAAATAAAAAAAATAAATTCAAACTTATTCATCAAAACTTAGTAATTTGAATTAGTTTCTTAAATTTTCCCATACACAAATGACTAGTTTTCAGTTTGCAAGTTTACACTGAAAACCTCTCTATACAGAGAACCTAAGCTATAACATTTTATCACATTTTGCTACATGATTATAGCTTCTTTATAATTACAATATAATTATAGCCAACTTAATAAAACATTTAAAAGAAACTGATTGGATAAAATACTGAAGATATAAATAATGTCACAATTGTTTGTTATTTACAAAGAAAAAAAATTAAAATTTCACAAAAAGATTTTTCAATTGAAGGCACTGAATAATACCAGTCCTATTAATAACATAAAAATGGATATCTAGTTGGAAAATATGGATTTACATATCTTGAGCAATTATATTTGAAAGCTGATGCAAAATTTTAACTGTTATTACAATGTCATCAGAAATAGAATATTGAATATACAATGATTCATGGAAACATGTCATCTTGGAAAGAATTAATTACTTTGAAGATGTATCCAAATTGTAAAATATGCATGCGGATAGTTATTGTATAATATTATTAAGAAGCTATAATTATGATACACAAAATACAATGATTCAAATAAAGAAGACAGTGTAAACAACCTGATTTCACCCATTGAATTCAACCCTGTTTCATACATTGGATTCAACCAAAAACAGTTTGCAAAATCTACATGTATTTCAACCAGATATCACTCATTGAATTCAACCTGTTTCACCCGTTGGATCCAATCAAAAATGTTTTGTAAAATCTACACATATTTCAACCAGATTTCACCCACTGAATTCAACCTGATTTCACCGATTAAATTCAACCTGATTTCACCAGTTGGATCCAACCAAAAACGGTTTGCAAAATCTATATGTATTTCAACCAGATTTCTACGTTGGATTCAACCAGATTTCAAAGTTGCGTACCTGCTGGGATGGCTCTTGTAACTTTTGCTTCCAATAGAAGCACTATAAAAAATCACAGAATGGCTCTTGTTACTTGTTTTTGCTTCTACATCCTGCAATATCTTACATAATTTACTTCTCACTGAATATATTTAAAATATACATACAATTTTGTGTATCAGTCAGTTCAAATTAAAAGAGAAGTTTGGTGTTACATGTTAGCCTCCAAAACTTGCTTCATTTTATCTCATTTATTACATGGAAACGCAGGATATTAAATATTTCCATATTATTACTGCTTATTCCTTTGGTTTAGGTATTCAATGTAATTTCCTTAACAAATGAGCCCAATTTTATTTTCTTATATTTCATAGAAGAAAACTATTTTCTGTGATATTCACTAACATTTCTCTGGTGAGGACAGGTTGACACCTCCCCTATCGATTTTATGAAAAAACAACTTTCTGAATGCAAATTATTTTTACATATAGACAAGCCCATAGAGCAGATTTTATTCCAATAGATAGTGCTGTTTCCTTTTTCTGGGTGGATCAAAATGTCCAGGTTACTTCTGATATAAATATGAATGATTAAAATGATAAAAAGAGATTAATCCTTAAAATAAAGTTTGTCATAAGGCATTATTACTGTGTATATATATATACGTATGTATATATGTTACACCAAATCCATTTTGTGAAATAGACAACTGACTTGCCCATTTTGTGAAATAGGTAATTTATTCAATTGTGGCTTGCCCATTTCATGAAATAAGCAATCTTATGTATGTAAATATAATAAGATGGGGGGAAAAATTTGCCAATATATTTAAGAAACTTTCTGTTGTGTATAGATGTTCTACAAATATGTAACAAATATTGAGACTGTTATTTCAAAAAAAGGTAAAAAAGTTGTGTTTTTCTGTTTTTTAACTTATTTACACAACTTGCAACTTTTAAATATTTATGTCACCAAAATATGAAATAAAAGGGTCCATGATTCAAAGTACATTCTTTAATGTTAGATCAAAAGCTAAACTGTAAATTGTGTATCCTAATAAATGAAAGAAACTGGAATTCCAGCAAGCACGTAACTGTGAAATCAGGTTGAATCTAACAGTGTAATCTGGTTGGAATACATGTAGATTTTGCAAACCGATTTTAGTTGGATCCAAAGGGTGAAATAATGTTGAATCCAATTGGTGAAATCATGTTGAAACCAAAAAGTGAATACAAGAGTGAAATCCGGTTGAAATATGTGTTGATTTTGCAAACTGTTTTAGTTGGATCCAAAAGGTTAAAATCATGTTGAAATCAATGGGTGAAATGGGTCGAAATACATTTAGATTTTGCAAACCGTGTTTAGTTGGATCCAAACAGTAAAATCAGGTTGAATTTAATTGGTGAAATAACGTTGACATATATTTTGACTTTGCGAATTTCTCTTAGCTAGATCCATTTTTAATCTATGTTACTCCAACACCAATTAATTTTTTATGGAATCATGGCATTTATATTTTTTCTCATTTAGTAGCTCAAACCACTGGTTCCCGTGTGGCTAGCTGAATTCTCATAACAAAATTTGAAATGGTAATTTTCCATTTAATTCATGCATATATAGCATGAGCATGGTTATTTCATTGCATCTGTTCATTATACTGCATGAGCATGTAAATCAAACTTCATCACTCAGTATATAGTTATATAGTTATATATATTATGATCTTTTGTATTTTCCACCTATATGTCCACTATTTTATGTTCCTATAATAAGATTATCCAATTTTAATAATCTGACGAATTTTTGGTAATATATTGAAACAAATTAAATATTTGTGAAGTGACATTCTCTGTAATTATTTTATCCAGTCATATTTATTAAATATTATATTAAAAATAGACATTGCAATTAGAAAGAAATTAAACTCTCGAATAGAATCACGCTGCTTTTTTGCTGCCCGTCTTTCAAAATATTCATCTTTTGAATGAAGTTTGAAAAAAAAACCAAAGCCAGGAGAATTAAAGGTGCCGAGTTGGAGAGGAAATTTAAGGTGTTCTAAGGCAGAGAAAGGATGAGCTGCTGAATAGACAGAACCTTGTCCCTGTGAGGAACACCTTTAGACAGGTTAAGAACCTGACCCAGGAAGGAGACCTGTTGTAGGAACAAATCTAAATACTTCCTGCTAAGAACCACTCCAAGTTAATAGTCAACTCTAAGAGAGTTGCCAAATGAGCCTCTGACAACTATTGACTCTAATGAGCCAATTTGTAGTCACATGTGCACTGAGATGCCCAACCTCAAACGTTTCTTACTTCCTTGACTGAGGAAGTAAATCCTGAAAGACTAGTGGCTAGGCCCAAAGGCATTGCCACAAACTGGTACACCTTGCCCAAGAGCAAAACTCTGAGCAAGAGTTGAACCAAAGGAGTCACAGGAGAGAAAGGAGGCATATCGAGGAAGAGAAGTGGTCCATTGGCCAATTAGAAGGGAGAAATGATCAACTGATAAGTTTCCATCCTGATAGTTTGGAAAACCAGGAAAAGATCCAAATTTAGCAAAAGATCTAAATCTAATGCTGGTTTCCAGTCTTCCATCTCTTTGTCAAGGAAAAGGGGGCCTGAGAAAATTAGGTAAAAGGGAGCCCAGACACTAGCTTCTGCGTATACTTTTAAATGTGCGAAAGAGAAGTCTCTAAAGAGAGACACCACAAAAAAACAGTAAGACAAAAAAGGCCCAATTAACCCTACAAAGTGCTAGGCACAAAAGAGGAAAATGGACAAAGAAATCTCTCCAAACAAAGTGTACAGAGAAGTAATGCCTGGAAAAGGCCATAGATTAACCAGCTGAAAAGGAGCTGATAGATCCGTTGAATAGATGTCCAAAACATGATGGATGAAAAAGACCACAGAGCACAACTGTCTGGTCAATCAACTTGACTAAGTGATCAACCAAACAGGACTCAAGGAAATATCCCAGAGTTTTAAGGACCATTAAGTCCATCCCAGATCTCTCCTAATGTCAGATAACATCTGGCTAGAAGAGAGAATGTCTTGAAAACCCACCAGGTTAGATCCCAGGTCTGGAAACCTGATTAAGTCAACCCAAAAACCCCCTGAAGAGGGTTTTTACCTGGCAGAACTAAGTCGTAGAAGGAAAATTTGGGTAAATACCCAACTTCTGAAACTTAGAAAGAGAAGATCCCAAAAATCATGAGCGACAGAACAAAATCTGAAATCATGAATGAACTTCTGGGCCTGGAAAAAGTGGGTGACCCATAGGAGAAAACAGACTGCTCAAAAATTAGTAAGAGCAGTAATCTATATCCCCTAATTCTGTTGGACAGGAGGCCTAAAAATCTCCTATGAAGATTGAGGGACAAAGTCCGAAGCATTCATAAAGTCCAACAGACTGGCACAAAAAAATGTTGGAATAAGGTCCCAATAGTCTGCCTGAAGGTGAACAAAAGACCGAGGGACCCCAACAAACCCAAAAGGGAGATGTACCAGTAGGTAGTCAGATGTAAAACTGGTGAAAATGCAATTAAAAGCTGTTGAATAACAGTAGATGTTCACCAAGCCCCAAACAAAAAATTTTCTAGAGTAGTGTTTTATAAAAGCAAAATCAGTCGGATTCAACTGATAAGAACTTCTTAATAAGAAGGGGCCCTGAATAAAAATGGTCTTGAGAAGGTAATCTCAGCACAAAAAAGATGCTTGATTAAGCTTAGCCTTACACACAAAAGAAGCCATAGGACTAAAAATGGACTGAGAATCCAAATGACCAAAATGACAGAATTGGAATGTAGGAAGCAGGCAACAATGAGATGGGTCTCCAAAGGGGAAGACCAAGTCAACCCCATGAACCATTTGCTACCATCCTCCAGAATTGAAGGTGGGGAAAGGCTGAAAGTGGAGACCCTAGGATCAGAAATGAACCCAAAGACTGAAACCAGGATCTGTATCCCAGAAATGTCAAATGAAAGGCCCTGTCTGGTGTACGTGGCGGTCACAGGACGCCAAGCCAAGCTTAACCCAAGTGTTTTCATATGGTAGAGTAGATTACATTTTTATGAAATAAAATAAACATATTTATACAAAATAAAAATGAAGTACAAAGTACTTCTGTACAAGGATTAGTTAAGTTTGTCAATGTTAATGTCTTTTTTCATGAAAAATAATTTCCTTGTAAATAGTCTTTCTTATATTGTGCAAAAAAAGTCATTCTTGAATTTTATCATCTTAAGTTGGGTTGATACGTTCTAGGCCATCTTAAGGTAGGCCATCCAACTTGGGATCCTAAGTTGGCCTATAGCCCATCTAAAAATTGGCCGACTCCTAAGTTGGGCTCCAACACCCACAAACACACGAGATTCAGTGTAATACAATGGCTGCGGAAGAACATAGGTCCAGAATGTTTGAGTAGTCACAGGAACCAGGAACGCAAATATATATGGAAAATCCTAACCATCGCCACCATAGGCATCAGCAAATATGTGTACTTGGTTACCTCTTACAGGTATGCTGTGTCCATATACGTACATTTAATACTAAAGCTCAATGTATGTTTGAGTGAACACAGGTTTAAGAACCAAATATGGATCACACTGGTAGACGTTCATAGTCTGTAAGGTATGTTTAAGAATCTTGTAGTTTACTATAATACATATATACTTCCTTGTTTGTTAATCAGTTTTGATGACTTTTATCAGTCATAACTTCACTCAAGCACACAGCGGCCAAGTATACTGGACGTTTTAATCATTTAGAGGGATAAAATAATCAAGGGAATGGTATCAATGTATTCTGTTCTTGTGGTGTCTGTGTTATTCTGGCTGTGTATAATAACCTGTAAGAGCCAGATTACAACAAGGTCTGAAAAGGGAAAGACTGGGTCTCTTGCAGATCAAGCAATTTACTATGAATTCAAGAGTGAACTGAAATTCTATCGAGGTATGGTTTGCCTTTTCTCTCATAAACATGTTGCTTTAATAGATTAATGCAAATATTAGTACTATGTATTATCAAAAACATACTGCTTTTGATATAAAATAAAGAGACACAAAGGTTAGGATAAATTTACTTTGTATTGGGTTTCTTTGTATTTACTTATGTCACTTGCTCATGTTTAAATACCCTCATATATTCACTGACAAGTAACTGAAACTATGTATATACAAATACGATACATACATTATTAGAAAGCTATTTTACAGAGTTTCTGTTTTTGTACATGTCATTCAGGAACTTTTTTTATTTTATACCTTGCTTAAATGCCATATATTGTACAGTATAATCGAATTTTCATTTTTTTCTACTTCTGAATAAACAAATAAAAATAAATAAGTAAATTAAATAGTTAACTCACCCAAATGACCTTAAGCTTAACCAATAAGTCATTATCAATATGTAATCTTTTTATAGATAAACTCCAAGAACTGCAGAAAGAAGTAGATACATTGAAAAATGGTACGTTGAAATGGTAAATGAAAAAAATATTAATTACTATAACACACATTAAATTATTGATATTCATAAAAGTAAGCATTTCACAATCATTAAACTTTGTTCCATCTGTACACATCTGAAAAAATATGTGCACGATAGTGTTTGTGATGTCATTTGCTTGTTTTTTCTTGAAGAAAAACTCTTTCATGTTACATATTTTATATATGTCGTTAAAGAAATACATATTGATTGATTGGTTGATTGATTAGAGTTTAAAATTGCTTTTAACACATTGTAAGGGGCCATGGTGGCAGAGTGGTAACACTTTCGCCTCCCACCTCTGAGGCCGGGGTTCGGTTCCCGGCACGGCCTCAAGTGGGAAAGCTGGTAGTTGCTTGCCGTTGGTCGGTAGTTTACAGTACAGAACCCTCACGAACTGTATGTACTGGTTTCCTCTACCCTTCCAACTACCCGTCATGATATGAGCTGTACAGTGTTGAAAGCAACGTAAAACCCCAAATAAATAAATAAACACATTGTGGGGATGCAGGAAAGTAATGCATACAGATTGGTCAATGAAATGCATTGATTTTTTTTTTAATTTGGGTTTTACATCACTTTCAACACTGTACAGGTCATATCACGATGGGTAGTTTTACGGGCAGAGAAAACCAGTACATACAGTTGGTCAAGGTTTTGTACTGTAAACTGCCAACCAATGACAAGCAACTACCAGCTTTCCCACTTGCGGTCATTCTGGGAACCGAACTCCTGATTTCAGAGGTGGGAGGTGAGAGAGTTACCACTCTGCCACCATGGCCCCTTGTAATGCATTAAAAAATGTTTGGCATTGGTAAGAAATAACAAAAAAACTTCTTACTTATGGTCAGGCTTAGGGTAAAAAAAACAAGACCTATGTGTCGAGAGGCAAACATATTGCCCACCACATCTATGAGGCCCATTGTGTCAGTTTTTAAACCAATAAAATTCAACAGTAATCAGACATGAAACTATTCAAATTATTTTATAATTGTTTAATCACATCACTTTCAAATGCAGATGAATCTGCTCACAATCTTCTCATCAAGTGAACATGAAAAAGATACAAATTTGGTTTCTGGACCTAAGTTATTCTGAAAAATACCCAGTATGCTTATAATCAGTTTATATGTGAACCGTATTCAGATACAGAATGGATTAGAATCTTTGCAGGAACGTTTGAAAATTGTCACCCATATATCTAGCGGTAGACATCTGTTTCAGTTAAGTGAATCAAAATGAAAAGAGATCCATTACACCGGGAAAGTATGATGGTGCTTTAACTACCGCCGATGAGTCAAACTTTAGCTATACTATGTTATAATTTTTCAAATTGTGGTATGTGTACTGATAATGAATGCCGATCTATTTACTTTGGCAATAGGAGAGCCTTTCTGTCTGTACTTGATGACATAGTAATTCAACCAGATGAATCTGTTTTTAGGTGAGGCAAAAAATGCTGGTGGGCTGACATTTGTGAACTGGGGAAGAAAGGAATGCGATGTAAACACTACAACAGTCTACTCTGGTAAGTTAGTGTGAAGCAGTTGCAATCATGAGTTGCATATAAAGACACAGAATAGGTTCTTGTATAACCTTAAACAAATATCAAATCAAAACATAAAATACTTGTATATTTGCTTAAAATGTTCTACTTGACAGTTTGGAACTATGTAAATATTGCCTAAATAATTTCAATTTCACCACATGAATTATAATCACTAAGTTTGTTTATAATAACACTATGGCAATGGCATTTGAAGGATTATGTGGGCAATTAAGTGATTCTTGTCCTACCAATATCTTGGGCAAATGTCTCTCCCCAACTGATGTTGCTAACAATCTAAGTGTATTGTTTCACTCAAAATTTAGCTTTTCTAATCTAGTCAATTCTGTGATTGAATCCTATTTAACTAATCTATGTAATTTGTCTTGTATCAGACACTTCTCTTCTTTGAAATCTCAGCCATGATTGCAAATGCATTGGTCAGCAGTAGTCTGTATTATTGCAATTCTTGGTGTCTTTACCTTGTGATCTAAAAATAAGGCTTCGGAATATCCAAAATTGTTTGTTCCATTTTGTTACTGGCGTTTCAGTCAAAAGTTCAGTTCCGCAATTAATATTATGCTCCAAAGCTTTGGAATGATTTGCCACTGGGAAAAAATTGAATTGCTCCTTCTCTTTTATGCACATCATATACCCCATTACCTAATGAAGCTCAAGTTTAAAGCATGACAACATGGCAAGAAATGAAGGAGTTATGATTCATTACATTACTTATTTTCATGTTCCAGGTTATGGAGGAAAAGCCTTATACAAATCTACTGGCAGTGGGGTTAATTATCAATGTCTTCATAACAATCCTGACTGGAATGGAGATGAAAAGTCAGGCTTTCAAGCCAATGGAAGGATCTATGGGGTTGAATACTGGGCCAATGAAGTCCCAAATATCTTTTCTGACAGTGACATACACAAAGGTCTCCCCTGTTGTGTGTGTGAAACATACCACTACAGTCAGTCTTTAATGATTCCTGGAAAACAATCTTGTCCTGAGAGTTGGATCATGCAGTACAAGGGAATTCTGATGTCTGAGCGGTTCAGCCATGTTAGTCCATCGGAGTATATCTGTGTAAACCGAGAATATGAATTTATTGATGGATCTGCAGGCAATCATGACTCAGGTTATGTGATTCCTGTGGAAGTAATTTGTGGGGCTTTGCCTTGTCCTCCATACAATGATGGATATGAATTATCTTGTGTTGTGTGCACAAAATAATTTGAAACAAGTGATACGGTTACCACCGATTGAAGTGAATACATAATACAGACTTACTGTGTTGTAAAATATATTGAAGTGTTTTGTTGGTGCATTATATAAAACATTGTTGATTTAACACTTTAACCTGGTCATCATTTATGCAATTTTATATCTTTGTTTTTTTTCCAAAAAGTGATTGCGATTTTTGTATTTGTTTCAAAATATGGGTTTGTACACCTGACATAGTTTCATACTTTGTGTGAGTAGCACTGTAAAGAAGAACTGATGGTAGGTTTTCCTCCCTCGCCTGCCCACTCCCTGATGCACCGTTTTACAGAAAACTTAATAAATGATTTTATTTTGGAAAAAAATATTTATGAAAAAAATTCATGAAACTGTTTATTATAATAACAGTGCAATAGCCTTCTCATGCAACATTTTGACTGGTTATTGTTCAAATAAAAATATTGACAGTGTTTTGTCAATATATTTATCACTTGATATTTAAATAAATTTCCATTCTAACAGGTAAATGTTTAAATCATTTGAATCAGCATTTAATGACCAAACCTCCTTTACTAATCATATTCTTGAAAATCTGGCATATTTGTAAAAATTCCACCTACTTCAAAATTGATCACACATGTTACTATAAATGATACTTAACAAACTATTGTGGTTTAGTGACATCCTAGTTTAGTTGGTATCATTTATGAATAAAACCTTTTAATATAATTTTTCACTTTAATTATCCACTTATTGCTATGAAAGCTGATTATACCAAATACGAAGAAACTTTCTGTATGATACTGATAACGGGAAGCTTCAAATAGTTTTTTTTTCAATTTCCAAGTTATGTTTGGTGTGAGTTTTGAGCAAGTGAATTTTGTACAATAATGTCTAGGCCACACTTCTCTGGTGTATTGTCTCTAAGGTGTTTTATACATTAGCTGGGAAAACAAGGTCAGGGCGTTAAAGGAGGGTGAGGGTTTTATCAAGTTTTTATTTCATTGTTATTTTATATAAGACACCTGAGTGCCACAATCATACCATAAGAGTTATTTTTAAACTCTTGTTCCATATTCACAAATTGTCGGGATGGAGTCCCTGATTTCAAAATTGGAATGGATCAGGAAGAAAGTTACCAAAAAAAAAATCTTAACAAGGGTGAAAAATAAAAATACATCCCAACCATGCCATCCTGATTATGGACTATATGGTCTACTTGCAGACCTATCCTGGTTAATTAAAATCATGCATGGACCCTGATGTTTCATTTTGGCCTATCTAACTTCATCCCGGTCTCAAATTGATGCGATGTAACAGCAATACAATCAAACTTATTGCAGTCAGATTGCCTAGAATGGTTTTAAGATCTGATGAGTCCTCTTTCTCAACCTATTCATGAATAGAAAATGAAAACTGGCAGTCAGGACTGCTGAGGAAAACATTTATTACTTCCCAGGGTATAAGCCCCTTTTTATAACTCGATGCATATGATTTAGATCCAGAATGACAGTAACAAGAGAGCCTATATTTTTAAAAATACTTAGGGCTTTGTCTTTTTCTTTTGACTTGGAAATGTTTCTCTAATACTGTTAGAGAAAGGGCAAAGTCAGGCAGTCAAGCAACGGGCAGAGGCTAGAAAAAGAAGAAAAAACAGAAGAAACCAAGGTTAAAAAGCCCCACTCACAATGCCAGCGTCTCGGGGATTAACGAATAGGAAATCACTTGTTCTCTGGGAACGCCCTTGGATTCTAAGGAGAGAGAGCCACTGATGCTACATATCATTATTCCCAGATTTGAGGACCTGGCATAAACACACAGACATTTCATAAGGATGGCCCCTGGATATTGAAATTAAACTAAGGACCGTACTGAACCCTCTATTAAGAGAGATATCACATGGCTCAGAAGGCTTAAGATTATTATCACCATGAGGCACCTTGCCACTGGTGAATATTAAAGCTCCCGCTCCTGCTTATTCAGAGTTGACAAGTCAAGCATCACCAAGTTTCTGCTGTCACACCCCCCATAGGAATGGGAGAAACTAGACGGGGTCCATAGATGGAAAGCACCTGGCCATGTAGAAATTACTGAATGTAGAAGATGAGTACTTTAATCACAAAGGATTCTACACCACTGGTTTGCTGGCCGTGGTGAAACTACAAATTTTATATTGGTTAATCTTGGGAGAAGTGGGTCATACGTAGATAGACCCTCCTGAAGATGATCCACCTTAACCAGATGAGCAGCTCATAGCTGGTGAGACAGGGGATGATATGATGTATCCATACTAGCAAAAGGAGCACATGATACTACTTTGCTAATCATGGAGTTGTACCATGGCAAGTGGAATAAATATGAGGGAAAACACAGCCCGAGTCTGAGCCTGTAGCCAGTCCTTTTCAAGACTAATTAAAGGTCCTTTTCAGAAGTAGTTAAAGGTCCTTTCCAGGACCACCAACTATTCCAAAAACTTAACTTAAGTTGCATTTCAAAACTGAAAAATAATTTAAAATTTGAAGTACTGGCATCCCTTTGTAAATGGGTCTTAAGCCCAGATACCTTACTGCAATCCATTAGTGTTTAACCAAAATACTTCACTTTGCAACAGTAGACTAATACCAAGACTAATTAAATAGTAAGGAATTGGGCTTGAACCAAAATACTTTCATACCCCGTACCAGACTAGATCCAAGCCCACACATCAAAATGTCAAAATGGGGAATGTAACCCAATCACCTCATTTTCCAAAACTATACTTGATTCTAGATGCATTATAGTGGCACAAAAAGGGCTTGAACCTGCGTGCTTAAAAATAAATAAAAACAAACTAAGTTTGTAATACAAGCATTAAATGAAACAAGGATGAAATTTTTTTATCAACTTGTACAAGGTACAAAGCAATCAGAAATACCAGTAGTGCACTTAAGTAGTGCAGAATTCATAAAAGTACACATACAAAACGGGGGATTCCAAAGAAGTGATCACTAGAAGGGCAAGTCTCAAAGAGTTCATACTTTAAAAACTTACTGAGAACTGCACATATTTTCTACACAGATATTGACAACTGTTTTTGGTCCAGACAATTCATGCAGGCTGAAATGGGAGAAGTCCCCTCTTTTGACTGCGAGTTCACAAGTCCAACAAATTTATTTTCTATGTTTTTGAGCCACTGTAAGCTAGCTTTCTGAAAGCTTGTTACTCGTCACTCAAGAACCAGTCCCCAAATCACATCTATCAGTAAGCATAATGAGAGTTGCCTTGTACAACTATTTTTCCAGCCTATATTTTCCTTTTCCACCATCCTGGGCCCATATTCACGAAAAGGCCTTAGACTTAGCCAGGTCTTAGGCTTAAATCCAGTCTTAAAGTTAAGACTTTTGTCTCAGCTAAAAAAACCGTATTCACAAAGGGTGACTTAGCTAAGTCCAAGATCATCAAATAACCACAGTGGTTTTCTGTGTCATGTGACCTTTGTTTTCTATTCAAACTATACAATTGGTGACATATATCCTTCATTTAATGCATTTTATCTAAGGAAAAGTGCTGTTTTGAAATGGAAAACCTTGTTACCACATATAAACTTCCAAAGACTGCTTTAGTGAGATGTTCTGTATAATTATACTTTATTTACAGCCATTTCAAATTTTAAAGTGGAGAAAAGTTTATGGCGGCCATATTTAAGTCCTCTTTACAAAATTTAAGCCCACTGATAACCAGTCTTAAAGTTGAGCCATTGGCTAAGCCTAAGACCAGTCTTAAATTCTTTGTGAATACCACTAAGCCTAAGACAAAAGTCTTAGCAGGTTTTGGGCAGAAACTTGAGACAAAAGTCTCAACTTTAAGCCTAAGCCCTGGCTAAGACCTTTCGTGAATACGGGGCCTGGATTATTAACCGACAATGTCCCTAGACTATGATTATTTGCCTATTATTTGTAAGATCAGCTCACCAAACTCCTCCTGGGGAGGATATTAAACCTGCAAACCAGTACATAAGATATATATATATATATATAATAGTATTCAACAAACAGTGATATTAAAAATAAACTGTATGAGTTATCAATAGAGTTAATTGCAATACACAATCTTCACCTTAAAATTTAACAAGCAACTCAGTACCCGAACCGGTACACAAATGATATTACACCCTGCAGTAATAAGTAAAAATTTAAAACAGCTTAACAGCTTCTTATGAGTTGACTCTGTTGTACAAGTTAAGCTTTTTAGAAGCACAAAATCTGTACAAGTTATAACTTGTACGAAATTTGAAAAAGATTTTGTACAAGTTATAACTTGTACAACTCAGCCGTACAAGTTACAACTTGTACAAGATTCTGTACAAGTTATAACTTGTACAGAATCCCAACTTGTACAGGACATATATACATACATTGACGGATTTTTGAGGTATTTTAAAAAATGTGCATACAGAATGCTTTTTCGATGCAATTGTGTTTTATTCATATGGAATATGCAAACTTTATATTTCTGCTGCAGTTGTCTTCAGACCTGGTCAATTGCCAGCTATTTTAAACCTCTATCATTCTTTGTATTTGCAGGTAAATTATATTAGGCATAAGATGAAGAATAAGATGCTTATTTGCCGGTGCAAGATACATATACAATTATGTCTTATTATGATAGCTTTGATGCCTGACAGAATGGATATTTTGTAAGGCTGAATGGCTCGTAAACTCCACTACTATGACCAATTAATGATATCAAAAAATCAATCAAAATGTTGAGAGTGTTGACTGATAGATTCACCAAATGATGAGCTACGTATTGACTGCATGAACTATATGCCAACAGAGTGCAAATTGACCAAATGGATGATTGGCCAATTGATTTTTTAACCATTGGTGGATTAATCTATATATTGAAGCTAAATAACACAACATCAACTTATGAAATAATCTGTTCCATTTTACAAACATTTTTTTAAAATATAAAATGAGTATATGACACAAAAGCAATATATTGTTGAGAAGCAAGAAATAAGTAAACTAGTGTTAATTATCACGTCATGTAGAGAATCTATTTCATTATTTTGTGTGGTATATTTTTTTATATTATTTCAGTGTATACATTTCTGATTAATTAATCATTTGTAGCCTAACAATTGACAATTTTTACAATTACTAAATATCTGCAAGCAGAAGTATTTTTAATTGGCTTTAGAAATTATTTCAATGGAGTTGTCTTTATATGTATAGTTGTAATTTTACACCAATAAGCTATGTATTGGATTGAGTAACATTTAATATTCTAAAGTTCAAGAAATTATAACAATACCAGTATATTTTAGTTGGCATAAAGAATATTAATGTAAAAAAACTTGTGAAATAAACTACACAAATAGAGTGTGAGTATGAATAAACATCCTCTACATGGATCAGCTCCATACAAACCTTGAGTAAACCCCACAAGGAGACTGTCGGATGGTCCCAAGTCAAAACATTTTTTTTCAATTTCAAACCTTTATTTAGGATTTTTAACGTTGCTTTCAACACTGTGTAGGTCATATTACAACGGGTGGTTTATGAGCATGAGGAATCTTTTACTAACATGTAAATAAAGATTCCTCAACTGTGTTTTGACTGTCTCTGTAACTATATCCATCTTAGTGTTTTTTGGTTTTGCTTTAACCTGATAGCACTTAATCTCTCCATTTACCAATTACTATTCATTTATCGCTTGATCTCTGGCAACTGCATAAATACTAAGAAACAAAACTATGGGAGATACATACATGATTTTTGGTTAGTCAGTCCTATTTGACCTTGAAGCGAGAGTCAAAGGTCAGATGAAAAAGCATTCAAGGCCTGTGTCAATACTTCATTGTTTCCAATGTTGGCGCAAAGGTGGCAAAAACTGCGAACCATTGACCAATAGTCAACAACCATCAGTCCAACAGTGACATAGTATCTAAGCACTCAGAGTGTATATACCTCTGCCTAGGTTCAACGTCTCCTGTATTGCTTATTTTATGAGCGCATTTTTAAAAATTTTTAATGGCAACCTCATGATTAAAGAATGAATACTATTAAAACTATAACTGACAAAAATAATACAAGAATTTATAAGCCCCAATAAAAATACTAAAATCATTTTATTTTTGCACCTTTAAAAAATTCTAGGAAATCAGGAAGATGTTCAGCCATTAACAGCCTTAAATCAGTGAAAAGCTACGATTCTGACTTTGAGGTGGCATTAATCTGAAATATATCGGTTGGAAAATACCCTGTTAATTCAGTATTTAAATGCTCTGATATTAAAACGTATGTATTAAAATCTGACATTTTGGTTTTTCAAGAAAAATCTCAAAAATCAGTCATTGGAGCTACATCTACTAATCTTATATCTTTGGAAAGGTACGGATATTAACTTTCTTCTGGTTTTATTTCGTGAAAATTCACTGAGGCATAGCCTCATGGGTTTGAATTATTTCTAATTCTACAACTGCTTTTGTGAATCTGATTGGCTGATGGAGGAAATGTGGCTGGCCTACCAATAACCCCCTACAAGGTAAAATGGTTGAAACAGCCTGTTTTTGTCTTTAAATTGGGAATAATAATAGTATGCATATTGTTTTAACACATTGCCACGTTAGAATAGAAATAACCGTCTCTGATCTCAAGGCTATAAGCGATTTTACAATTCATAGCTCATTAGAATCACTCAGGCTTCGCGTTTATGATCATAATAATGCTATTCATTTAAGGAATAACACACAACTAGCGCTGGGTTATGCAGGATTTTACAACGAATAGCGATATTAGTAACACAAAGGCGAAGCCTAGCTAGCTGAGTGTTTCTAATGAGCTATGAGTTGTAAAACCCTGCATAACCCCACGCTATGAGTGTGTTATTCCAATTCTAACATGACATTTTATATTCTGCTCTGTTTTGATGAAGATTTGTAGTGCATATTCTTCATAATTTGACTTTTAAAAAGTGAAGTGGCATTATCGCCCACCTATATAAAACTAGCCGTGAGGTCATGCTCAGTTTTACAACAGTGATTGACCAATCAGAATCGAGGACACAAGCGTGTCACGTTAGAATGTATAATCCCTTATAATCCCCTCGCTCATCATCTGTTATTTCTATAATTAATGTAGAAATGAAGGTCTGGATTAAGAAAGCCAGTTTCCCTAGCTCTGAACTCATAAGTTCACTGTACTTCAAAAATACTCGTGTGTACAAACTAACCGTGTCTGAATGTAAACAAAAGGCTGTCATCATCGAAACTCTCCCTAACAATAACTATAGGAGTAGATAGTTAAGGTTTGCAATAACTGTTCTTTAAAGTGAAGCCCTACGTAAAACAATTAATGAATGTCTGTACTTCATGACCCTAACTATAAAATATATCAAGGAATTTTTGAAAAAACTGGATTTTCTTTAGGAACATCCTGGCCAGGGAGTGCAGTTGTTTATACAAATCAGAGACATTAAGTAGTGATATAGTTTATAAAATTGACAAACTAGAATGATAAAGTTTGAATGTCACCTCCTTAAGAACATACTGTATTTGTTAATGTCTAGCGTTATTGCTCCTTTAAGTTTATTATACTTCATGAGATACTTCAAACTTAAACTCAACTGATGTTTCCTCAGCTCACTAATCTCATTATTATCCAACTTTAACAGGAGTGTCCAAGTGTCTATCTTTAAGAACAGTTGTAAATCAAAGATTGTCATTTTCTTATTGGGCTTTACTTAAACCTACTTCAATGGGAATATGACCTTACCAATCTAAAAATCAAAATGACAGTTTTTACAGTAAAGTGTTTATATTCCATATTTGCACTCTTGATTTCAGAGCCTGTCCTGATAGAATCTTAGCAACAGAATAGGATGTGAAACACCATCATTTCCGTGTAGACGCACTGTGTACGTATTTTGTTTTCAATAGATAAAAACCTTGTCGTTATGGCTCCAAACAGAGACCTTGTATCTTGATAGTAAATGTTGAAGAATGAGCTGCCCTGTATATCCATACCAGCCCCTGTCACGCCCTCCAGCGTGTATATTTTAAGACAGCTTGTGAGATGTTGCAGGGTTTTTTTTCCTTTAAAAGAATGGTCTGAGTTGTGTAGTATCACCCCAAATACAAATCAAACCAACTGCATCCTGCCCATGCGGCGAACTTCTGACCCCCGGCATGGAAAGGTCTGACCTAGGTATAACTTCCCCTCTTACCACAAAGGCTCCTATGTTCTACTAGCAAAGACAGACATTGGTAATTTTATCCTCTGCTATGATATTGTTACATTAGTACGTACATGCAATAAGCTACATGTAATGTTATTCTTTAAGTCCCTTGGACTGCAGAATAATTTCTGCACAGACCTTGGACTCCTTATGGCCATATGCAGCATACTCCTTGCCAATCCTGTCAGGTAGACATCTTCCAAGGAAAAGAATTCCAAAAAGTATGTTGCCCACCAAATATCTTCCACAGCATTTGTTGTCAAGAAATAAGCCGGTCCACTACAGAAACAAGGGTATTTCTTATAAATGTAGGTGGTTTGATTGACAAAGTATTTTGAATGTTGATCCCTTATTGGTACACCCCATCTGGCAGGGTTACACAGGGTATACTGTTTATTTGGGGTTCCGTATGGCTTTAATACCTTGACTAACGATGGCAAATCAAATTTTATGTCACTGTCCATCTTGAGAACAAACTTTGAATTTTTACAGAAGTTCTTTACCCAGTGTATCATAGTTGCTGATTTTAATGTCAAGTTCTTGTACGAATCCACAAAATTGCCTTGCACTATATCTCTGGTGATGTCATTTTCTTCTTTGTGTGTCATGGGTGCAGTATAGTTGCTGCCCAAATCCTTTGGTTGCCCCAACAAAAACACAAAAGTCACATCCATGCCAAGAGTGATTTGACTGAGAAGCTTCTGCCTCAGTGAATCTCTTTGTGTAAAATTATCAGGAACTGAGAAAATAACAATGATAAACTGCAACTCTTTGTGACTGCTGCATCTATCCTTATTCTCGATCAGGTACATGTGGTCATGTGACAGGAAGTGATGCACAGTGACTATCCTTGATTGGTTGAGGTTCCCATCAGCTGACAGAGCCTGGTAAGATCCACTGGGTAGGAGCTTATCTTTCCTATGTCCTCTGTTTACAGCAATTTCATACAGCTGCAGGCTTCTGGTGGTATCTGCTTGTGCCCAGGTAGACTGGGTGATTGAAAAGAACTTCAAATCAATTACCAGATATACACATAGTAAAATAACAAGTGATATAAATGTAGCAGTCTTTCTTTTACCCACTTTGATTATTCTGCTATATTTTATTATTATGTTTCTTGTACATAACTTTAACATCATTGTGCTGTTATATTCAGTTAATGGGACTATCACAACAGATAATAATGATAACTTGTAATGCCTGTTCTTTTGGGCGATAAATGAGTGAAATAGTCCTCACATCTAAATATTCCCATATTATACGACACAGTACCACAAAAGATCTGTGCACAACATGTGGTCAGTTTAATAATCAAGATATTAATCTTTATAGCTCAATAGTTTACACAATGCATAACAGAGTGAGAAAAGCTGGATCCATAATGGAATGCATTGGTGTCCAGTTTGCTCAATACACGAATGGTAAATTGTTTGTTCACAATAATTTTCTGTTTCAACCTGCTTGTAATCCTTTTTGATTTACGTTTATGTACTGTCCAGTGGTCATGCAGACTGACGCAGAATATGGCTTAATTGGGTGGTCATCATAATAGGCTCAGTAGCTCTCATTCATATATATCTTACTTCAATTTTCTGCCAGTTACAGATTGTCTAGTGTGTTCTTGTTATCCAACCAGTTCTTTGGGGATCTTCTCAGTGCACAAATTAGAGCCACTGCTTACAAGAAAGCTTTACGCATGTACCTTCAAAATCAATTTATCTTATTGCTTGGCAGAATTATTTTATGTCTATATATGTGTAGCAATATTTTTAAATTTTATCATGGGAGAATGCAGGTTTTAGTACTTGAAATTGTCGACATGGTTACAGTTAGAATACACCATGCTATTAGATCAGCTAAATCTATAGAAACAAGTAGCTCAAAGGACTGACATCGAGGAACTGTGTAATCACCAAGGTATCACAACACTGTTGTGAAACCTTGCTGTGACATCATATGGTATAATTCAATACTCAAAGATTACAACAATATAGTTGGGGTGTTTACATCCCTATTAGCAGCTCAAGTTATAGCATGACAGGCTATCAGTGTGACACGTGCTGGGTTCAAACTCACGACCGCAGAGGGCCAGTGTACCTCCGTATCATAGAGGTGAAGAGACAAGTACATGTACATTCAATGCCAGACTTAAACCGGACGTAGATCCCCCAACTGTGGGCTTTGTCATGCAAGAGTACATCATGACTTTTAATATTACACTTTTCTGGCATGCACTCCAAACAAGTACAAATGTTGGCTTGTTTCTGTCTTTATGTGTGGGGCATCCACTATTATTCATCCATGAGATACAATGACTGTGGAAGAATACCATATCAGTATAAATATCCCATATTTCCCATGGGTTATCCACAGTGCTTTCAAAAGTTCTAGAGTACAGTACAGAAGTATATATTATTTTGTGTGTTTCTTTGGAATAGTGAAAAAACACGTGTGTTTAAAACGTAGTGTGAATTGGTGTTTCAGTTACAATAAAACAATAAAATATTTTTATGTGCAAAAATTATTGAACCACACTGACAACCAATGATTCTTTTATTTTGTTATAGATTCTACTTGATTGAATGCTTAAACCAAAGTTGGGATTTTAACTTCCTTTCACCATCTGAGGTCAAAAAGTGTCCCACCTGTGAATTGAGTACATCTTCAAGTGCTGAATTCAAACTCAGGATTCAAGCAATTGAACGTAAAGATTATTTTACCATTTGGCTAATAAACTGGCTATCATGCAGCCAATTTTAAAGTGCTGTATGGTCTTTCCCTTCAGAAACAGTGTTGAAAGAAGTAATTAAACAGGGCGTTGTATCTTATCTCCGAAAGTTTGGCCATTACAGATAATATTGCAATTTCGCGAAAGATAAACAGTAAGGGTGGCTATTGTTAAAGAAAACCCAGCATTTTAACATCAAACAAGAGCACTCAAAGAGTGCATTCCTCCACCAATGCATATATTATTTTTAAAGAGACAGCTCATTAATAAGTAAACGGAAAAATTTTATGTACATGTGGTTATGCGGATTACTCTCAAAGTTAATGAGTTCTAAGTTGGAGCAAGACTCATCTCATTTTTTTCATGAAGATCCGAACAGCAGGATTTAGTAGCTGGCAGAAGTAATGCTGCTGACAAACAGGCAACTAAATTGTCATAAATGTAATACCTACTTAGTGGAGGTAGTTCTTTCATTTGATAAACGTGAGTGGATTAAATCCCTATACATACGTATATGAAGCACTTATTACGCCTTCCGAAGGGGGAGCAGTGAGTCTTTTGTAATTGCATTCGTCTGTTTGTCTATGGGTATAACTAAAAACCTATTCATTTGATACGGGTCACATTTCCAGCATGGTGCAATTTACCTGTGACTCAGTCCTTCTCAAAGCCACAATTGGTTTTTGTGACTTTTAATCAGGCCAGGGTTATATCAGGTCTGCCCATGGCCTGGTCCTCCTCTGGATCTGGAATGAAAACTTTTTTCAGCAATACTCGCAGGCAAGGATTTGTTCATTCTCGGGAATTGCTTGTTGTTAATATTACACAGCTATTACAACTTTTAAGAGTTGTCAAGGTCATCCAGTGGAGGGTGCAATATGCTGAGTAATAAATGTGGATGGAAGGCAATCCAAAAATGATCAAAGAGGTCCCCAGTGGCCTGGTGGGTAAGCAGGTTTGGCATCTAAACACAGGCTGTTACCTCTGTGTGAGTGCAACTCTCTACAGGTGAAAATGCTGTAGTCTTGTCCCAATGTGCCCCAGGCTGTTGAATGGGACATAAAACAGCAACCTTGACCAAACGTCGCTATTGTTTGTAATGGAGCAGCAGGAATTTAGACACATTCTGCTGTTTTGTGAGACCTCAACAAGTTATGGAATAGGAGACAGAGACGTGATCAAGTTCCAAAGATCTATAGTGAGAGACAAGCAAATAGAAAAAAAATTCTTTAATGATCTGTTTGAAAATGTCTGCCACAAAGTTAGAGGCAGATGGGGCATACTGATAATAGAAGGAACTAAGAATTAGTTGAGAATATACTGGGAATACAAAGAAGGCACTAAGAATTAGTTGAGAATTTGCCTCAAAGGATTCTTATGCCCAGGACACACACTAGAGAGGGTATTGCATTAACCATGTCGAAAGAAATGAGAATCAAGGCAATTTAAAAATGGCCAACAATCATACCAAAGAGGTATGTAACTTGACTCATTAGATTAAAAAAGTCCAGATTTCTACGATGTGAAGTTAGAACCCCAACAAAGATAGTTTGTAATGGAAATATCCCATGAACTGTTTAAAATATCTGGAGCCACGAAAAGTTTGAACAGCAATTGGTTGTTGGCTTCAGGGAGAATGACGAAGTGGAAATAATATTTAACTTAAAAAATTGTCACAGTCTGATCTGGGCACAATAGGTATGGCATGTTAGAGACGGCTACAGTAAGGGATTTATAATCTGTATTAAAATGGAAGACTCTCCAACAAAAAATTTTACCGGAAGCTTGAAGTTGTAGCAAGGAAGTTAAAAAAACCTGGAGTAATTAAAACAACTCAATGATTGCAAAGTTTTGCCCTAAAACACCGTCACTGTATGACTTTGGCATAATACATGAAATACAACATTGTTTAATCTGGAAACTGTGAGTTTAGATAGTATACATGATTCCCAAACTTGGATATTTTCAGATATAATTATAGTTTTTATACATAATACATACCCTTTTATTAAGTAACATCATTATATTATGATATATTGCACTTAAAGCTTAGATTTAGCAATGTCAATTCTCACCATTATGATACATCACATGAACTGTATATATATTGCAGTGAGAAATACAGAAAAAATTAGGAAAAAATCACCAGAAAATTTTTGTCATGATCATGTAACATTAGCCATGACCTGTAGAGATTCTAAGGTGAACTAATCCCCTCTAACAACATACATTACCCAGTTAGATAAGACCTTTTAACACCACATACATTACTTTCCAGTATATCTTCCCTTGGGCAATATTTATTATTAGCTTGACAATCTCTTGTAATCTTGAGAACTAGGTCTTCTAAATTGAAATTTCTGACTCTAAATTCTGATTCTGAAATCTAATGCAAGTTCACACTTTTCCGATCTACGAAGTAAGTCTGAGATGGCTCAACAGGTCATACTATAGTTTCTCTGACATCCCATCGTATGTGTATATACACATAAGTGTGCTGCAAATATTGTTGAAAAACATGTACGTAGCCTGGTAGTGGTGTAGTAGAGTTTTGCACATGCAAACAAAGAATATTTTTTTCTGACAAGAGTGTCAGTACTTGAACATCAAAGAACAGACTGTGACTAGCTACAGGTCCCACAGTGGAATAATATGATGCAATGTACACGTGAGTGTATTGTACGGCATGTGCAAACCCTGCAAGTGAATGGAGAGATCTTGCAACACGTGCAAGGGAAAGGCACTTGCGCAAGTCTCTCGTAAGGTACCCTTTTTGAGAAATGGATGCGTTCACGGCCATACTGTGTGCACGCAGAGAAAATGTGCATGTCAATTTTCATTGCGGGGTCTGAAATTAAAATTCTGTTATAAAATCGCAGGTGTAGCTTCAGTGTCCCTTGCCAATCAGGCGATTTTTTAATGGGATGTAAGAGGGGCTTATGTCGGCTGTCAAAACCTGCAATAAAACACTGGGTATCTATGTTTAAATGTTTAAATCATCTCTAAATTTCTCACAATGGAAAATGAGATTAAAGTGTTTCTAAGATTACAGCATATATATATATCACCAATACAGGTCAACACTATTGTGCCAAATGTCTTAATTAGCCTGAATTTCTAGAAAGGTAATCATAAGACGACCCCCACCTCCCCCCCCCCCCCCCCCCCCCAAAAAAAAAAAGGCCACAGTTTTAGCACTCTGAGAACTCATATCTCCGCTAAGGACCAATACTTTCAATATTGCTTGTGAGTGCAACAATACTAATCCATTTCAAAATTCCTGATTCAGATCACCGCGAATATTTAATAATTTACTCCTTGTGGCACTTTACACTACATGTAAACTCTTTTCATAGATCCAATAGCAACAGGTGACATATAGTAAGAAACATAGCCAATAATGAAAACCCACTTTAAACAAGAGCACTGGGAGGCCCAACACCTCTACTGTTGCTTATGGGTACAATGATGAAATACTTTTTTCAAATTTTATCCAGAATTGACAACAGATCATTACTAGAATTAAATCAGTTCTATGTTAGACCATAAACCAACTGTGACATTTTGATGTTAATCTGTGCAGTAGTTGTTTTGAAATTTTGCTAACACTGAAACCATTGTCTGGTCCCAAGTCCAGAATGTGAAAGGGACTGCAACCCAGCCTCGTAAAAACCAAGCCGCTTCAGAAACAACAACAGAACAAAAATCATGAGTTCAATCAGAAGGTTTTCATAAACTTTGTGGATTTTAAGAAAGCATTTGACAGCATTCATCGAGAATCAGTGTGGAAAATAGCAAAGATCTATGGCATACCAGAAAAGTACATCAACATCTTCAAAAAACTGTACTTAAATTCCAGCTGTTGTATAAGAACAAACTCTGGCCACACAGATTATTTTAACATCATGACTGGAGTACGACAGGGCTGTATCATTTCACCCTTGTTGTTTCTACTCACCATTGACTTTGTCATGCGTCAGGCACATGTGATCCCCAACATGGAATTCCCTGGAACACCAGACGTCTTACTGATTTGGATTTCACAGATGATTTAGCCTTGTTGGGTGAAAATGCTAAATCTCTACAATCAATGACTGATAATCTGGCAAGTACAGCAGCGAAAGTAGGTTTGAGGATCAGTACAGAAAAGACCAAGGTAATGTCAATGAAGGAGCTGCAACAACTGGTCCTTAAAGTAAACCAACAGGAAGCAGAAGAAGTAGAAAACATTACCTACCTTGGAAGCAGTATCTCAAACAAGGGTGCCACTGAACGGGACATCTCATGCCGACTGGGTAAAGCAGCATATGCATTCCAGAGACTTAGCTCCATTTGGATATCAAATCACATCTCTATGAAGAGCAAACGGAGCTTGTACAACTCTCTTGTCATACCAGTGGCTATTTATGCCAGCAAGACATGGAAGAGTAACAACAACTTAGCACACAAGCTTGATGTATTCCATCACGGATGTCTACGGAAGCTACTCAAAATATCGTGGCGAGATCATGTTACAAATGATGATGTGCGTCAAAGATCAGGACAACGGAAGCTGAGTGAAATTGTGAAAGAAGGTTGTTTGAAAATGCTGGGTCACATCCTAAGAATGCCAGAGGAAAGACTACCAAAAACATCATTGGAGTGGACACCTACTGGAGGTAAAAGAGAAAGGGGCAGACCAGTCACCACCTGGAGAAGAACAATACAGCAAGACTTACGAGACATGGGGATAAGTTGGGAAGAGTCCAAGAGTACAGCTGCTGACAATATCAAATGGAGAGCTGTTGTGCCCAGTGTTCCAACCGGAACTGGAGGAATTAAACTAAACTAAACTGAAACACACAAACAAACTCATAAGATTTCCATGGTCTAGGTAAGAATAGAAAATATTCTGGCATCTTATCAGAAAATTGTGAATGTTGGATAACCGTTAAACACACGATTACATATTCAATAATAAATTCACCCTAGCACATTCACGTGTATGTAAACATATGGTGGTCCCTATTGTCCAGAACTCTAGCGTCAGAGTGAAAAAATAAAATAAATAATTTTACAAAAAATACTAAAAGTTCTACAGACAAGTATAAAAACAAAAAGAAACCGCCTTTTTTATTGAAGAAAAGAAATATTTATTAGACGCAGTGACATGCAAAATTTTTACAGAATATTATGTTAGGGAGGGTTGTGTAATGGTTTATGGCCCTAGGACAGATCTATATATGGCGTGATTGCAACTCACTAGCTATCTCAGTCAAAGTGTAATGCTGGGGTTAAGTTACTTCTCATTCAACAGCATGGGTAACATTTGGACAGGCACATGCATTGCTACGTCTGGGTATCGAACCCATACAGAAATCATAGTCCATATTCGATTCAGATATCCACTTGAACTTTTCCTGTTGGTGTTTTTATTGTATTTGTTTAAACTTATTTCTCACCCATGTCGTGTATATACACACACAGCCACACATAATGGGGCATTCACACTGTTCTGTGCAGTCATATCTACACTGACTCATGATTCATGACTCTGTTTGTGGATAGTGCACATTTTAAAATGAGACCTAATCCCCTCAAGCGATGCTACCCACTACCCCCTTCAAGCATGTACATTTTAGTTAAACAAGTGGCTCATGAGACCAACACAGAAAAGTGTGATTTAGATATTCAAGGCCAGTACAAATTACAGAAAGAATGCACCATGGGTAATTTTATATCTTACCACATAATTACTTATCAATTTGGGAAATAGCTCCAGGTCTAACTAGGATTGTTACCTAATGGCAATATGGAAACACTATTAAGAAGCAGGATTAACCTTGTTTTCTTTTGGGATAACTTCCTCACAGTATCCCATTTAAGAACTAGCCCTGTTTCTTAAAAATATTTACAATTACTTTGTGTCAACCAAAATAAATACACATAAATGTGTATGCGTTTATTGATTTCTACACAGACTGCGATTAAAAAGTTACACATCGTTATATGTTTAAATAGGCTCTTTCTTAAAGAGCAAAATTAAACATACACAGACTTTTCTGGCTTTACTGTAAATTTACTGTATTAATTTTGCTAGCACATTGTAATATTAGTAGACAGATAATTTCGTTGAATGAGAGAGGTGAAGTCAAATGCTTCTGGGATATCTAGAAATGTGTTAAAAGTACTTTGTTTGTCACAGCTGTATCCTACAGGATGGAGTTAGCTACTTTCGGATTCCTCCTGATACTGCTTTCAACAGGCCTAGTTGGTGAAATACATGGTAATTTCTTTATTTTTTTTACTGTTATACCTTTTTGCTGGAAATGTGTCATGTCAGCTTTTAATTCATCAATAACGGAGTAGGCTCACACTTCTGGCTCAGATCTTAGATTGTCTCATTTTGAACAAGAGTAGGAAAATTGATAAAGGTATTTTGTGTCTATATTAACAACATCAAGTTGTTGTGTATCACTGATTCCCCAATCACACCACAGGCAGTACTACCTACGTTTATAGGGTTTTATAAAACCTGATGCTAATATGTCTGACTACTGTCAGTAAACTATGAACACTTTATGCCATCTTGCTTTGCGCGGTCACCCTACAGATGTTTTTAAATGTTTAAAATGTCTGCCTACCAAAGGTAGAATAACATTTATCCTTCTTGTACCAGAATCCGGTCCATTCCACATTCCAGTCCATATGGTTTTAAAGTCAGACGTATGCATATTGATGTGCAAAAATACTAAAAGAAACTGTATATATCTTAAAATAGAAGTGTTGTTTGTTATACACACGATTTTGTTGAACAAGAAAGATGCACAAAAAAGACTAAATTGATACTGTCCAATTTTTGTAATAGACTGGAAATAGGTACAACAATCATACTGCCACTAATACACTGATCACATGAAACACGATATTGGTATTGAACATATATCGGCTCTTTAATCCATGTAGTGCCTGACTTCTGTGTATAAAGTTTACGTACTGTAACATTCTATACTTTCCTTGGCCCCCCCATACGAAAGTTTTAAAATATTCAAAATTTCCACTTAACATTGGCAGCATCAAGTTCTGGGTGTCCCATCATTACTGTGGCTCTTCCACTGCTTTTCTCCCAAATCTGTATTATTTTGTGTTTTTCTTTTTCACTGGCGAAATTAAAATTCAACACAATGCAACTGTACCTTTGAAATATATCTTCTGTATCTGTCCTGTGCCAAACCAAAGAGCAGACTTCGGCTCATCCAACCACACTTGAGGTTATTAAACTAACAGAAAATGGGATAAAATGCCATTTATTATCCACCACACGCAATCCTTGACCTAAATACCGGGACATACAGACTGGGATATATGCTCTGTAGCTTAATGGAAATGTTATGGAAAAACGGTACTTGTTGTAATGTTTGTAATGTTAATTGTGCATAGTAACCTGCAAGATATAATATTTAAAAAATATTTATTTGGGGTTTTACGTCGCTTTCAACACTGTACAGGTCATATCACGACGGGTAGTTGGAAGGGCAGAGGAAACCAGTTCATACAGTTCGTTAGGGTTCTGTACTGTAAACTGCTGACCAACGGCAAGCAACTACCAGCTTTCCCACTTGAGGCCGTGCCGGGAATCGAACCCCGGCCTCAGAGGTAGGAGGCGAGAGTGTTACCACTCTGCCACCGTTGCCCCTCAGAGCTGTTATATACATCATTAGAAAGGTAGTTCTGTCGAATGGCAGGGTAATTTGTGCTACTGATTTCACAAATTTTTTTTGGCATTCTTTACGTAAATATGAAATTACTTTTTATTCATACAAATTAATAAAGTAAAACACCCCCCATTAGACAGATGTTAAAAATAAATACATGAATCAACTCATAAAGATGAGCAATATGATACTTGTGCTATGTACTTGTACAATATTGTCATCTTCATGAGTGACACAATCTTTCTGTCTGTGTCTTTTGGGTAATTTTCCTATGAACATTCGGCTGTGTGAATTTTATTCAGCTGTATTTTTCTTCAATGATTGTGTAGATAAAGTGGATATCCTGAATATCACTCACTGAGAAATGATTATCAATGACTATGTGATTGTTTAAAAGAGTAAAAAACAACAACAACAACAACAAAAATGAAACTCACCACATCAAAATCTTTATCATCATTTATCTGCTGTAGAAATTCTATGAAATTCGATTCTTTATAGCTCGTTAATGGTTTTAATCAATTTGTTTTGTGTGGTAAGTAGGGCTGTAAAATCATTTAGATTTTTTGGGTTCAGTGTTTTGTATTGCTACAGGCTAGCAAACTTTCATCTAGTTCTACATTTTCAAAAAGCAGAAAAATACTGAAATCTACCACAAAAACATACTATCCGTAGATATTTTGAAAAAAAAAAACTTTCACCATATTCCCAAAAATGTTGTTAGTTTGCAGAAAATGGCATCTCTGGTGCCTTGCTGGGGATTTCTTACAATTTTGTGGAGTCCAAATTTCAGATGATTGAACCGATCATAATTTTAGAGGCAGTCAAAGAATGAGAGTCAAAGAGTTGATTATAATAAAGCATTCAACTACATTACTTATCCAAATTATGAAACACACAAACCTGCCTTGGTTTGCCATATAGTTTGGCCATATGTGAATCAAAACTGCCCAGTGGTTTTCCCTTCAGATTCTTGATCAACTACCTTCCTCCATTTCCTCAACTACCTGTTGTGATATCACAATGTTTTGAAGGATTTATTAATGCCAAAAGTCCATGAATCTATCGAACCTGACAGTTTCCCCCTTGGAGATCTGTGAAAATTGGCAGCTGTCTGCCAACTCATTTGCTTTTTTTTTCTCCACCAAAAAACCCCTGTCCATAGTAATGTTACCAGTTCAGTTTGTTAAAAGGTATATACAAAATAACTAATAATCTAACGTTATATCACGTTATAATGAGTGATTTTACAGAGTTTAATAAATATTTGAACAATTATATTCCATATAAATGGTTTTGTGGTGGACTTCCTTCAAACTAAGACAAGTCTAAGTTATTAAAAGAACCTTTTTATAAGTTCAAATGCTTTCATTGATGTTTATTTATGTGCTTTTATTGCTTTTCTTTGATGTTGAGGTTTTGGTGGTTTCGAAGATTTTGGCGGTGATGATTTAGGACTTCCTGAATTTGAAGATGATACAGGTAATTTTTTTAAATAATGATAATAATGTTTATGCTAAAATAGTAGTGAGTTTCAGTTTTACCCTGTTCATCTGAGTTTAAGATTAGAATATTTTATGAATACCCACCTGAGTATTTCATGAAACTTAAACTATTGCATTATCATGTGACACCCTACCCATGCATATTGTGAAAATCAGATTTAGATTTAAGTTATTGGGATTATGTTTTTTAAATGTTTCAAAAAATATCAGTACTGGCTCTAAGCAGGAAATATGGCAATGTGTTATATTTGTACAGTTCTTTCAATGTCAAACAGCATGTGCTGCGTTTCTTCAAATCCTCAAACAATCCATCTTCTTATGGCCTGGAAGATGTACAAGGTTTAAGATATATGGGCTGGGTCGGTGGGGACGTGTTTTGTTCAGGTATTACATGGGGGGTCCTCTAGATTTGTACTTAGGTCCCCCGGGGTCAAGGTGAGCTTCAGGTGAAATGTATTTTAATTGGAATGGTTTTAGTAATAAACTAATAACATAAAGTATTGAATTATCTTGATTATTAATCACTTGCATATGAACTGATGGACTGTAAATATAAATAGATTATATATATATATGTTACAGTCAATCTGTGAAACCAGTCATTACGCGTAATGACTGAAAGTTTCAGTCATTTCACGTAATGACTGAAATGGCCAGTCATTACGCGTAATGACTAAAATTTTCAGTCATTTCATGTAATGGCTGAAATCTATGGTTCATTTTTACACAGATTGACTGAAAACATTTCAGTCAATCTGTGTAATTAATTTAGGAGTTGTTTTTCATTGAAACATTTTTATTATTCAAAACCTTTGTACATTGTTCCCCTGCACTGTGAACATTTGTGTGGTAGAGAACTGTTATAGGTATTAAATATTGAACTGTTTTAATCAAAGTAATAACTTTGGAATTCTCACAAACTTTCTGAATTTATATTCAGAATTTTTAAACCTAAACCCAGATTTTGTATTAGACTCTATTGTCATTTTCCAAAGTATTATTTAAATATTGAATGGTTCGATGTATTTAACTACTTTTTAAATTTTATGTGGTTTTTAAAACTAAACTCATTAAGTCATAGAATGTAAAATAACTCTTTGTGATCAATGAATAAAAATGAAATTTATGTCTTGTTTGAAGACTAATCCTCATTTATCCATCATAATTTATAAAACAATTTTGCCTTTTATGTTATTAATTAAAGACTCAATTCTATTATTGCAGGTTGTTAGGAAGCAGAAAACCATGAAGTCTTTGAAGTGACTCTTGTCCACTGTTACTTGTCCTAATTGCAATGCAGGTCTTTTCATGTTATTTTGTTCTTTGGAGCCATGTTACTATTGCTTGACCTCTCTACATAAACAGCCTGGGTATCAAAGGAGGAGTGACCTTAATGTTTTAAAGTAACAACTTAATCCATTCTTGTAATAATTAATAAAGCCTGTGTGGGGTAATTTCTAAGGTCTAACTCACACCTGAGTACCATTGTAACTGTATTTTCATATTATTAAATAACCCTCAAGATACATGATTTATTGCAAGTCCTAGGTGATGTGTTGCATTGACTACCAGACAAGTTGCCATTCATAAATCCTCCTCAGCTTTTGGCCGATAGATTTATTGAGTTTTTTACAGAAAAAAATTGAGAATATCCACTCAACTTTCCCTGCTTCCTTCAATGCGCAACACATCTCCCCTGACTCTCCTCCCCCACGCTTTCCACGTCTCTCCACTGTTTCAGAGGATCAAGTTGCCAAAATCATCACGAACTCTCCAAGTAAATCATGTTCCCTTGACCCACATTTCTCATCCTTGATAATCTGGCCATCCTCATCACTTCAATAATCAATGCCTCACTTGAACAAGTTAAGTGTCCTGTGTTTTTCAAGCAGGCCCATGTTATTCCAATCCTCAAAAAAATCAACCCATTACTTCAATAATCAATGCCTCACTTGAACAAAGTAAGTGTCCTAAGTTTTTCAAACAGGCCCATGTTACTCCAATCCTCAAAAAATCATCCTTAGACAACTCCTTCCTCACTTCCCAATCAATAATCTTGGTAATCAAAGCTAATTTAAAGCTATTTATCTCAATTCAGCCATTACGCGTAATGACTGGACCTTATTTTTAGTTGTTACGCGAAATGACTAAAAATTTTAGTCATTACGTGTAATGACTGGCCATTTCAGTCATTACGCGAAATGACTGAAACTTTCAGTCATTACGCGTAATGACTGGTTTCACAGATTGACTGTAACATATATACATTTATTAGAAGGGAGGGGGACTGTACACTACTAAGAATTGTCAAAAAAGAAAAACCATTTGGCCATTGATATTCCATTTAAATATGTATGATTCTATTGGCCTACTTTTATAGTAAATAAATACAGTAGTGACACACTGTCACACAATTTTTTATGCATTTTAATGAATCAAATTGTCAATGATATATGCCTGTGCTTTTTAGGGTTCGATGGTTTGGGCGATTCTGATTTGGGACTTCCTGGGTTTGATGAGGATGATGAATCTGACGACCCTGGTAAGTGAGAAAGTTTTTTTTTTTTGAAAGAGGATAGTGTTTATTTTTTAATCCTTAAGGAAGGAGCCTTTTATTTCCTAAATAGATGAACATGAACACAAGGATTTATTTTGTATTTCCGGTGCAACCTACTATGCAGAATCAGTCTAACCAATTCATCAACAAGTGCCAATTTTTTTTTCATTAATATTTATAAAATTCTGCAACCTACAATTATGGATTTATTTTTTATATTCTTGACGCAACTTAATATGCATTATTCATCAACATGGTCCAGATATGTTTCATTCATATTCCTAAAACTACATTACCTATTTTAATGTCGGTGGGCTTATACCCCATAGTCACTTCTGCTCTGGTACATATTTATAATTTTTAAATTGATTTGGGTTATATTTTGGGTGGGGTAGCGGTTTCTTTAATGAGCAAAAAAAGCTTAATCTTTGGGATTCAAGGCTATTAAAACATAGCTTTTACAACAGCACCTAAACTTCAAATATAATCTTTTAGCCACTTGACATGTTTTACACAGTTAATAGTCATGAGCTTAATCAATGTCTGTTTAAGTAAAGTTGTATTCTTTGGATAATAAATTAACATTCATCATATATCTGATATTAAAACTGATATGTAAAACTAATTATATTGTTGACTGACTGGAGGATATCATTGCATGCTGGTGGATAATGGTTGGCCATTTACATTTACATTTAGGTGGATCTAACCCAGGAGATCTGAATTTGGATGACCTGCTGGAAGAGGATGAATGTGAGTCTTACTCTATACAGACAATTTTTTTTTTGCTATAATATAAAGTTAATGACTGATGGAGTGTTTGAAAAGATTGAAAACCACGATTAAATTATGTTTATGAGTTATGCAGAGAAGTTGGGAATGCCAAAATAAAAAAGTTTACATATCACGCACTTCCCATTTAAATGAAGTACCACATGTTGAAGAAATGCATTTTTATTTCTACCATCATTGTACTTACACACAGATATCTTAAAGAACAATGGTATCTAGGGACCATTTAAAGACCATAGTATTTATTATTTTTAATTAGGGAGGGATGCTGTATTTTTTTTTTTTTTTTTGGGGGGGGGGGAGGGGGTGGATTTATCAAATGACCTATTCAAGTACATTTTATTTCTATTCATTCTTAATGCAAACTTCCACAACGACTGCAGCAACAAGAGCAATAGTAGCAGCAACAATTCTAGATTTATTATTAGCGTGTTTTGTTTACCAGATTGTCTAAACAAAGTCAACAATATTCATTAATAAGAATACTTTCAATGATAGCTAGTTCACTGGGACACATTATGTGTAGAATAAAAGAAGAAGAAAAGTGATTGATATTTTAGATCTAACCCAGTGAAAGGCAATAGGTATTTACATTGTAGTTCAGTAATCAATAGTTATAATGTTAGGGCATGTTATGTAGGACAATCTAAACATGTTTTCATCTAGCAATTTTGTCATTTACTCAGCAATTTATGTAAATGTCTAGCCTTGCTTAAGGCTCAAATTTGCATGATATCTTTCAAACATGCACACAGATATTTGGTATTCATAAAGCACTCATACATGTTAAGAGATAGGACCTAATCAGACATCAGAATCTTTCTCTTAGCTGTATGCTGCTTTAAACGTCAGTAGAGTATGAGTACATTATATTTATTTATTTGGGGTTTTATGTCACTTTCAACACTGTACAGGTCATATCACGACGTGTAGTTGGAAGGGCAGAGGAAACCAGTACATACAGTTCGCTAGGGTTCTGTACTGTAAACTGCCGACCAACGGCAAGCAACTACCAGCTTTCCCACTTAAGGCCATGACGGGGATCGAACCCCGGCCTCAGAGGTGGGAGGCGAGAGTGTTACCACTCTGCCACCGTGGCCCCCGAGTACATTATAGAAACTGAAACTCCATTATCTGAACTGAAAACTTTCCCTAACTGCAAAGAAACTTGAGCCTTCAGCAAGGCTAGTAAATGTCATGAATAATACCTGCTCCTGTTTATAGCCTCTAGTTATGATAGATAAAGAACTTTATTCTGACTAATCTTTTGGGATTGGTTTGAGAAAGGCTTAAATTCGATTGTCAACTAGAGCACTTCAGCTTCCGCTTCATTTCAAGTAATGCATTAATGCCGGCAATATAGCCCGGGGTAGTATTCAGTATGTTTATTTGTATAAATCAGACATCATATTTACGTATGTACTTTGGTGTTGTCATATAGTAAATTATAAGAACTAGACATTATAAACGAACCCATTTGATATGACCATATGTAAGAAATATTTTTCACGTTTATGTCAAATATTCACAACTGGTATCAAAAAAAGAAACAACAACAAAATATTACAGGTAACATTCAACATTAAGCAAGTCCCCAGGGAGGACACAGACACAGATTTAGCTTTTTAAAATGTGCCAAAAAATACCTTGATACTTTTACATCATAATGGAGGCAATGCCTTGGGAATATACATCATAGTAATATTGTAGTCTTAAATGGTTCACCCTGGAGAACCTTTCAATTCAAGTTTACATGGAGACATTTCTTTACCTTTCACATCCAAGACGTCAATTTAAATTACTTTTAATCATAAATATGTAGCAAGTGTGACCATATTCATTTTAATGTGTACATTTATAGATCAAGGTCATGTTATAACACTTCTCTTACAGAACTCAATCCGTTCACATTGAGGAGCCCAGACCCGAGTGCCTCTTGTAACAGGGGTGAATCACAATCTTCATTAATTAAGCGTCCCTGAAAGGGCGCTTATTTGTTTTCGCCTCAGTTTCCTCGCCGCCGCCGCCGCATTATGGTCTCCCTTGAATATCTCCCTTATTATTAGAAGGTTTCAAACCATATTTGGCACTTATATACCTTAGGCGTGGGAAAATTTTTCTGCATGCTTAAATTTGACCTTTGACCTTTGTGAAGGTCACATGATCAAAAACAATTTTTTAAGTAAACCCCCCGCCGTCATCACAGTTCAGGAAAAACTACTTGCTACACAGCCTTATAATTTGACACACCTGTTCATACTATCGAAAACGCGAGCTGATTAGATTTTGGGAGCAATCCCTTGAAAAATGTCTCCTTTATGGGTGATTTCCTCACACCTTCCAATCTGAGAGCCTTAAATTTAGGTCAACCCCCCTATTATCTTCTTAAGTATTGCATTTAGAGCCATAAAATGTATTGGGAGGTAATAGGAAACCATATGTGGAGAGTCTAAATAGCCGGTCAGTTTTACCCCACGGCCCCCCCTTATGGGTCAAACTGGGGTCATAAAATAGCTGATTTTTAGTTTTTGCCTTATATCTCCTTTATTGTTGCTTTTATAGCTTCAGAATGTATTAAGAGGTATTGGGAAAGCATATGTGGAGAGTCTAAATAGCCAGTCAGTTTTACCCCCCGACCTCCCCTTATGGGTCAAACTGGGGTAATAAAATAGCTGATTTTGAGTTTTTGCCTTATATCTCCTTTATTGTTGCTTTTATAGCTTCAGAATGTATTAAGAGGTATTGGGAAAGTATATGTGGAGAGTCTAAATAGCTGGTCAGTTTTACCCCCCGACCCCCCCTTATGGGTCAAACTGGGGTCATAAAATAGCTGATTTTTAGTTTTTGCCTTATATCTCCTTTATTGTTGCTTTTATAGCTTCAGAATGTATTAAGAGGTATTGGGAAAGCATATGTGGAGAGTCTAAATAGCCAGTCAGTTTTACCCCCCTACCTCCCCTTATGGGTCAAACTGGGGTAATAAAATAGCTGATTTTGAGTTTTTGCCTTATATCTCCTTTGTTGTTGCTTTTATAGCTTCAGAATGTATTAAGAGGTATTGGGAAAGTATATGTGGAGAGTCTAAATAGCCGGTCAGTTTTACCCCCCGACCCCCCCTTATGGGTCAAACTGGGGTCATAAAATAGCTGATTTTGAGTTTTTGCCTTATATCTCCTTTATTGTTGCTTTTATAGCTTCAGAATGTATTAAGAGGTATTGGGAAAGCATATGTGGAGAGTCTAAATAGCCAGTCAGTTTTACCCCCCGACCTCCCCTTATGGGTCAAACTGGGGTAATAAAATAGCTGATTTTGAGTTTTTGCCTTATATCTCCTTTATTGTTGCTTTTATAGCTTCAGAATGTATTGAGAGGTATTGGGAAAGTATATGTGGAGAGTCTAAATAGCTGGTCAGTTTTACCCCCGACCCCCCCTTATGGGTCAAACTGGGGTCATAAAATAGCTGATTTTTAGTTTTTGCCTTATATCTCCTTTATTGTTGCTTTTATAGCTTCAGAATGTATTAAGAGGTATTGGGAAAGCATATGTGGAGAGTCTAAATAGCCAGTCAGTTTTACCCCCCCGACCTCCCCTTAATTCTAATTCTAATTCTAATTAGACTTTTATAGCGCTTAATCTCCCCAAACAAGAGGACTCTAAGGCGCAACAAAACAAAAAGCAGTCAACAAAATTCTGTGTCCAGGGACATAACAGGGGTCGAACACCACGGAGAACGCCAGGAGGATGATTCAGGCTAGGGTGGATATGCTTTGGTGTACAGGTAGGTTTTAAGCTGTTTTCTGAAGGAGGCCAGGGATGGAGAGGCATGAATCACATCAGGGAGAGTATTCCACACAGTAGGAGCATCAAACGCAAAACTATTACCAAACTGTTTGACAGATTTATGAACAGAGGGGCAGAACTTTGGAATAACTAGGAAATTACCACCACTTTCACTGCGCCTGGTACTATAAGAACTGCTGTAGGAAGAAAGATGTGGTGAAAAATACCTGGGAAAACCTGTGTGAAGATACTTATAAACAAGTGTGACTGTCTTGAACACAATGCGCTGTTCAACAGGAAGCCAATGCAGTTTCTTTAGCACAGGAGTTATGCTGGTGTATCGACTGGTGTTTGATACAATTCTAGCTGCACTATTTTGGATGCACTGTAATTTGCGTAGATTGAACTTGGACAGGCTCCTGAAAAGTGAGTTGCAGTAATCCAACCGACTACTAACAAGAGCGTTGGCTACAAGCACAGAAACATCATGAGTAAGAAACTGCCTGACATGTCTGAAGTCACGGAGTTTAACAAAACAACTTTTGCAGACATTCTGAACATGCTTGGACAAAGAGAAATCTGAATCAAGCCACACACCCAGATTTTTTACTGAATCTGCAGGGCAGAGTGAGTTGCCCAGGATATCAATTGGAAAACATGCTTTCAACTTATCCCTTTGTCTCTTCGAACCAAAGATGATAAACTCAGTCTTATCAGGATTCAGTTTGAGCTTACTAGTTGTCATCCACTCTTTAACATCATTTAGGCACTTATTTAGCTTTTCAAAGGCAGCAGATGCATTCTTCTGGGATAAATGTATATAAAGTTGGCTATCATCTGCATAGAAATGAAACTTTATTCCATTATGTTTACTGATAATGGAACTGAGGGGGGTAGTGTACAATGAGAACAACAAAGGACCCAGGACAGAACCTTGGGGAACACCAAATAGGAGTTTACAAACATCTGACAAAGTAGAACCAATTTTTACTGATTGGTAACGGTCCATTAGGTAGGATGTGAACCATTTCAGAACGGAGCCACTGACCCCAAACCAGTTTTGGAGGCAGCCTAGAAGAGTAGAGTGATCAATGGTGTCGAAGGCAGCAGACAAGTCAAGCAATACCAAGGCCGTGGATTCACCTCTTGACAATGATAAGTGAACCTCATTTTTTATGTAGAGAAGAGCAGTCTCAGTTGAATGGCCCGCCTTATATGCCGACTGGTACGGGTTGTCTAAGTTATTGGCATTAATATGTTCTAACAGCTGCTTAGCAACCACACGTTCTACCAATTTAGATATAAAACTGAGACCTGATACAGGGCGATAATTCTTAAGGTCATTTGAGGGAAGATTTGGCTTTTTAATAAGTGGAGTGACCACAGCAGATTTGAAGGCATCAGGAACGCATCCCTCCATGAGTGAGCAGTTGACCAGCTTTGTAAGGGATGGTAGCAATATATCAATGCATTCCTTAATCAGGATGCGATGATATCTGCGAATATAGAAGAACAGAGGCGACTTCAAATTCGCCAGAATTCGCCAAAAAAAAGCGGGAAAGTGTAGTCACGTGATAAAAGATCTTCATACTTCTACGACCCCTCTACGATGTTCTACGATGCCTTTCGAATGTCCTGAGACAAAGCAAGAATATACAAAGAATACCCTACGAACTGGTGAAGATATCTGGCGAATTTACCCACGAATCAGCTACAAGTAGGGGAGAATGAATGCGATACTTGAAGAATCTTCTACGACAAAGGAAGAATCAGTTGAGAACAAGGAAGAATATCTGGCGAATTTACCGAGAACAAGAAGGTAGTACGATTTGCTGGAGAATGTCCTACCACAGAGCTACGATGTAGAAGAATCTGCTACCAATAGTGGCGAATTCTAATAGCGAACTAAAAAATGGCCACGAATCGACAAATACCGGAGATAGTTTTGAACAATTTGAAACTGTCGTAGCTAGATGACGATCCATGGAGAATGGTGGAGAACAGATGGACCAAGAATTTGCTACCAACAGGGAAGAATTTCAGGATCGTGCATATTTGCCACTAAAAGTCGCCACAGTGTGACCTGGCTTTTAGCGACAGTAGAATTCATCATTGATTTAAGTCAGGGGTGCATTATGAACATATTGATGCAGAATATACCTTGTGTCCCTTAATTTCTGAAAGAAGAAAGATCCAAATTTACATCCAAACTGGAGTACCTCATGAATGAAAAAAGACCTTAAAAGTTTATAATTTCGTCCTAGTTCAATGTCTCCCAGGATCAATCCTAGTATGTCTAAAGAGTCTGCTGATATCACCTTCGATTTTTTTGCAGTAGGCCACAGGGCATTCATTTTTAACAATAACACCAAGAGGGTAATGCAGCTGGGACTTGGTAGCTACATATACATATTAAATTATCCATAATTTACAGATTGACCCTTAGGCAAACTCAAACACAATATAGTTCTCCTAGTCTTTATAAGGAGTAAAGAAAGGAGATACATGGAAATCTAAAGGTGGATGATCAAAAGACCTTGTCATAACTTGACATAACAACCCTTCTTGTATATATTTTGTAACACCTGATTCATATTGTAAAGAAGACTTTTTGGTCCATTTTTGTAGAAATATTTTTACATTCGACCACTTGAGAAAAGCTGCATCATCTGTGTGAATCATTGTATATGTCACCATTGTTAGTATTCTTGCCAACAGTCTTTAGGTCAACTTTTTAGCATTTTTTTACAACTTATTACAAGTGTAATTATATTATATTCATAGCCTCAGCAAATGGGATTAGAACTTTTGTGGTCTATTGAGAATATTTTTTATAAATATTTGTGCTAGTTATCCTTATCCAGGGATCAAATCAACCTTCAATGTTCACTGTTGAACTGTAATAAACACTTATTACATTGTCACACTTTTAATTTTTATATTGTGAATTAAAAATTATCAGAATTATGAAACTGTGTTCACTTTTTGTAAGTTTTCACAATGAGTTGAGTATTCTTACAATTTTGTATCTATTTCATGATGAATTTCATTTATGAATTAAAATTTATCAGAATAATAAAAAAATCGTTCATACTTTTCTTAGTTTGAACACTGAGCTTGTGGTAGTATCATAAATAACACTAAATTTTGGACAGAAATTAAATAAAGCAAGGAATGATGTTGTTAATCCCGTGTATTTACATATAGATGCATTTTGAGATCAAGGGGCCGACTTGACCAGGTTAATATCTCCAGGGTGCCGATTTGACTATAGTCTTATTTCCAAGTGGGCCAATTTGACTGTGGTATGTTTTTCTGGGGGCCGATTTTTTGATGGGGGTTAATATAGTAAAGGTAACAACATCCTCATTTGCTATTAGATTGTGTTTTGTATTCATAGTGTACTATCCTATCTACCATCATGTCATTGACATGTTCAACCAGAATGGAGAACTAAACATGCAAATTATTGACGATGACAACACCTACTGTTTAGAGTTTTCCTTTGACTGCATGTTTGCGACATCTCTGCAGGAATGCATTTTTCAACTAACCAATGCAGGTGCATTCAGTGGGGTACACTGGGAAATGTGTGATGACACTGTAAGTCTAAAGAGTTGCTTTGTTTATTTTGGCTTTAACATCGCTTTCAGCACTGTATAGGTCATATCACTATGGGTAGTTTTATGGGCAGAGGAATCCAGTATATACAATTTGGTCACGGTTCTGTACTGTAAGCTGCCGACCGTCGATTAGCAACTACCCACATAGATTTGGGGGTTGACCCGCTGACCTGAGAAGTGGAAGGCGAGTGTGTTACCATTGTGCCAAAGTGATCTCCCCATCTAAAGAGTTGCATCTTTGGATCTAAAGTGCATTTAATAGGGTCTAGCTATCATTTAACAGCACACTGTTTGGGTCGGTTTTTCTCAATGATTTAATATCCATGATTGAAGAAATTAACCAATAATCTGTTACTGCCGAGGTCCCAATCAATTTAATATTCAGTATTTGGGTTTTCAATGACAATATTGTGCTTTTTTCCAAAGGACGTAGGTCAAAGAAACATTTTTCTTGCCCTTTTTACCCAGATAGCATTTCGCTGTCAGACCGACGTTGGCTGTTGGTCGCATGGTCGGCAGATTTTGCCGACGTTGGGCCAATGTTGGCTTGCCAACCACTACTTAGGTTAGATGTCTCTATACTTTGCCGATGTTGGGCCAACGTTGGGCCAACGGCATATTTTTATTCAAGATGGCGGCGAGCAATAATAGGGGATTTGGGGAAACTTAGGAAAAAATTATTTATTATGGTATGTCTAAAAATCATATTTCAGTGAGCCCACAAATTTTAGCTAACCATTTAACAATTTTACACAAAAAAGTTGAACATTATCTGATTGGCTGATGCTATACATAAAATATAATTTTTACCGGTGGCTTGCCGACTGCCAAAAAGCCGTTGGCCCAGTCCGATGTCAGTCCGATGGCGGAATGCTATCTGGGTAAGAGCCATTCATAACTATTTGCAGACACTGGATTTTGAGTTTTAGTTACTTGAGTTAAACAATCAACTGTTTTATTTGATATAATTAATCTACAGGACTGTTATAAAAGCATACATACATGATTACACTTCTTTCAAGACTACTGTCTAGCCTCAAATATAAATAAACTTAACCCTTACCCTCTACTGTGTCGAGCAACTTTCAGTTGAAAAGGACCAATGGGGAAACTGTTCGCATGCTTTTCTCTGCTAGTCAATGGTTAATATTAACACCAAAAATTAAAATTTCTAAAACTCCTAATTATACAAGTTTATCTTATAATCAAATATGTCTCTTGAAATTTGTGGGGCATATATTGCACATTATTTCTATCAATGAATTGAAGTACAAGTACCTAACTGTATACTTACTATGTAATGCATTTTCCTTTTTTTCCTCATTCTCAGTCTATCTGTTTGCCAAAATTCATATAATTTAAAAAACAAAATCTGTATGAGTTTTCGAAACTTAACATAACTGACAAGACATCTGTGGTTGTTGATAATCCGTAATGTTTGCTAAAAATAACACAGTTTAGAAAAAAATCTGTCTGAATCTTTGAAACTTAACATAGATCTAACCAGTGGCTTATTTTTGATTTATAATGGTCATTCATTGGTCATATGGTCATTTTGAGAAACAATTTGCAGTAATATAACAAAGCTTTTTAATGAATTATGACTTTTTTTATTAAATTATGATTGTTTCATTTTACCAGCAAAAATGTGCATTAGCTGTTCAGTCCAGTGATAATGGATTTGCTGCCAAAAGCAAGTGCATGGATGAGTGTTCTAGATCAGAGACATCATGTATATCATCTGTAAGTGAAACAACAGACGATTACTGCCGTGCTTGTATTGCACCAGTGCACCCATGTCCAGGTATGCATGTTGAAAAAAAAAATGACATATAGGTTAATGGCCAAGTAAGTGTCCAATATTGGAAAATAATGGACTGTTTACGAGGTCCCGAAGGGACCAAGTCAACAATTCATTATTTTCCAATATTGGACACTTACGAAGCTATTAACCTATTTAAATTATACCTCTTCCTTAATTTATAGTTTTAAAGATGTTGTTTAGCATCATTACTTTTCATATCTGTATTCCTGGTGTGTATTTTTTTTCAGTTTTATGATCATTTTAGTTGAAATAAATGGCAAAGGGTTTCTTTGGAAATGTGCTAAAAAGACTTCCATGTATGGTCAAAATCACAGAGTGGCCAATAGTGAAAGATATTGGACACTTTTAACAAAAAAAAAACTCTCATGTGTAATTTAACATTAGAGAAATGGTACCAATAGTTGTGTTAATATATAGATGAGAGATGCTCGCATATCCTCGTGTGGTGTGTATCTATTTATTTATTTGGGTTTAACGCCTCTTTTAACACATTGTATAGGTCATATCAGGATATGGGTAGTTTTATGGGCAGAGGAAACCAGTACATACAGTCAATGTTCTGTACTGTAAACTGCCGACCAATGGCAAGCCACTACCAGCTTTCCCACTTGAGGTCGGGCTGGGATTCGAACTCCAATCTCAGAGGTGGGAGGCGAGAGTGTTACCACTCTACCACTGTGTGTATAAGTCTGATAAATATGGTCAAGGAAAACAGAAGAAATTATGAGTCAGAAAATGTTCTTGATCAGTTTTAGTTGTACTCTAAATATCATTAAAAATGTTAAGGCTAAGGAAAAAATAACCACCTTATATAACAACCTAACATCCAACAACTTCGGATAAACTGTTACTGTACCATTATGTTGTCAAGTGAAAATGTGTATAAATATCTGGACATGTTTTTCTCTTTCAGATTTTGTGGCTTGTTTGGAGACAGACGAAAATGGTAATGTTGTCATGGTATCTTGTGTAAAATATTTTATTTTAAAATATGGTCTGGCATTTTACACTTGAATTATAATATAAGTTATATGAGTTATATGATGATATAATTTACATTAAGTGACATTTGCTAGTGCAAACATGGGGTTTCAGAATGGGGATAAATGCTAAATGTAAACCTAATATATTTGGAAGAAGCTATAATCACCTTGAACTATACAGTACATGGTGAAATGACTTATACCCCCCCCCCCCCCCCCCACACACACAGACACACACGCACACAGCCAAGCGAGTTCAATTGTAATAATGTCTTCATGTAGGACCTAGGGACAGGTCTTTCCTGGAAGGGTGCATGTAATATAAGCTATAAGATGTATCAGTTTTTTCCAGACTTGACTATTCCCGTGTTTTGTGTAGGCCGTTTAAACTTGAGTCTGTTGGAATGTATCCACTGGGATAAATGAGTTTAAGCTGTCTTTCAGGAAGATAGAAAAATCACAGAGTATTCTGGAAAAAATTTTCGTCTATTCCTTATAGCCTTTCTTACATCCCATCGTACGTGCACGTACGTCCTGGTTACAGAGAAAAATCGGCTGATTTGCAAGGGACCCCCAAGGCACACTTGCGATTATATAACAGAATCCCAAGATCGCACAGACCCTGCAATGGAAATTGACATGCACATTTTCTCTGCGTGCACGCAGTGTGTGTTCATTAGTATTTAACTAATGACACTCTTGTTGAGAGAATTCACCTTGTTATCATGTGTAAATCTCTGCTACCCCACAACCAGGTTACGTTCATATTTTTTCAACAATATTTGCAGGACACTTACGTGTGCATACACGTACGACGGGATGTAAGAGAGGCTTATACTGTACCGAATAAAAAAATATTGACAAAAGTGTCAACAAATGTAATAAGACTTTTCTGCTCTGTCATGTTATAAAAGATTTTGGTAATCAAAATCGTGTTATCATGCAAGATTTTAAAACAGCATCAAAGTTAAAGTGTATTTGCCAAACTATACTGAATAAAAGTGCTTAGTACCGGAATTTTATCAAACTAAATCAGTCTATAAGATGAACAGTTCATCTGAGTTCTTAATTTCAACTAGTTTATTTTCAACTAAACCTTTAATGATAGCGACTGTGTTCGGGTTTGAGACTATGTTAAAAAATTTTCATAAACATCAGCCCAGGCTTCAAGCGGAAAAGTTGTCAATTGTATGCATTTTTGTGTAATTACTTTTCAAATTTTATTTTCATCAACATATGTACAATATGAAAGAACATACAAGCACAATTACAAAAAGAAAGAAGGTGTAGGTTAGTTTCACAATTTAGATACAATTTATGTATAAATCTTTACATTCCTATTACACTATGTGCTACTCTCCTTATCTGCAAAAAATTGTTCCTGTTGAAATTTAAATCAATTTTTTCATTGATATTCAATTAATAAGAATGATTATGCTCCTGTAAAACTGTTTTAAGTCATAGTTGGATGTGTAGCACGGTTATCTCAGCCACCGATTCCAAGCAATTAAAATTGGGTCAACCCTGTCCTAAGTGCACAAGCTGTTATTCAGTGTTCCACAAGGATCTGTCCTTGGCCCCCATACTGTTTTCTTTATATACCACTCCTTTGAGTAAGGTTATTGGAAAGGATTCCAACATCAAATTCTACTTTCATGCCGACGACACCCAGTTGTTTGTTCATATGTGTCACAAGAATGTAGCGTTAGCTTTTGATGAACTGCATTCATGTCTTCAGGTTGTTCAAGAATGGATGTTGTCAAGTATGCTAAAAATTGAACCCTGATAAAATGGAATTCATCATCTTTCGGTCTCATGTTTAGCTCAAGAAATTAGATTTCCACCTTTCTGTCAGGATATTTGAAATTTCATGCATCCATCAGTTGTCTTATTTGATGCTAATGTTTCCTTTGCTGACCATGTTCATAATACTAAAAAGACGTGCTTCATTCAAATGTGTGATCTCAGTCAGGTTAGACAGTGTGCGACGGATGAGGCTGCTATCCTGGTGGCTTAATGCCTTGATGAGTAGTTGTCTTGACTATTATAATTCTTTCTTCAGAAGCCTGTCCAGTTTCAGTATGCACACGCTGCAGTGTATTCAAAGCACACTTGCTAGGACTGTCACAAACTTATAGATACTCACAATCATCTCCTATTCTCAAACAACTCCATTGGTTGCCAGTCGAATATCGCTGTATCTTCAAAACTGCAACTTTGGTTAATAAGTTTATTTCACAGTGGTCATCCCAGCTATTTTGTTCCTCTTGTGTTTATGCTTTGTGAAAGATATGGCACAAAATCCAACCATCCAGATCAAAGGTTCTTGGAGGTTCCTCAATATTACCCATCTGTACATAAATCACAAAAAACATCCCGTTATAGGTATTGGGCAAATGCCCTTGTCCTTCAACTACTGTTTAAGGTTCGCATACTATGTGACACAGTGATGAAATGTCCATTACCTTGTGAATCTTATGGAAGTTTTAAAATTCCCTCCTCTGAAATTGGTACCGTGGGCATATTAGGTACAAAGGGTTCAATAGGAGACATGATTGGAGGTCGAGTATACAGATACAGGAATGGAAACAGAGAGACAACCATCACAGGAAGGGAAAGCAGCATGATGTAAATCTGGCCAATGAATAGGTAACAATTGTGGAATTTATTAACAATCATGAAGAATTGTATCATAAGAAATATGAATTTTTCAAAATGACCGTCAGAAAAAGAGATTGTAGTAGCAACATGAAGATAGTAGGAACCTCAATGGGACTTATATCTGTGCACTGCAAGTTAGGGAGCCTCCACATCTCTGTGATATATTAATTCAACCATCCCTTCAGAAAAGCAGTATATTTCAAGAAGTTTAAGCATTTGTGAAGTCATGGGAAAACCCCTACACATGCTACAGATACGTCAGTTACAAGTATTCGTCATTTACAAGAATCCAAAGTCAAGCCTGACAGCATTCACAGACTTCACAGAGCCCCTTCCACAGTGGCAGAGACCTCATTATGTAAAGTATTTTCTAATTTTGGAAAATTAAGTATTGGGGGGCCTTCTATTAGTCCTGGAAAGGACTGGTTACAGGATTAGGTTACAGGACCATGGTACAGACCCATTCCAAAACTTATTTCATGAGTAGATGTTATTTGTCTGTACTGATTTCCAAACTCAGTCTTCACCTAGCCAACAACTAGCTGCTTTTTAGATGGAATATCCTCTCTTTTAGATGGAATATCTTCAAGATATGATCTGATGTGCTGCTCCATAGTCCTAATTCCCCAGGAAGTTATGCAGGGGAAGACAATGTTTTGGCCACCTCTGGGCACTGATGCATTGTGGTTAGAAGAACTCTGAAGTGATTGATCAGGATTCCAAATACGCTTTAAAACATCCATTTGTCCTGCATATTCTTTAGTTACAAATCGTTTCATTTCAAGTGAGGCTTCATGAGCAATGGCTTCAAGGCAGATGCATCATCCCTGAGCAGGAAATAAGTAATGTAACTCTCGCCATAACTCAGTGGCTGAGCCCTATGGATCAGTCTTCCAGCTTTTCCTTCAGGTTCGAGGGATTGAAAATTTATTAATTTGAGTATGCCCCACTGCAGCCAAGATCATCCCAAATGAATATATAACCTCTGTCCAGCAGGATCACAAAATAATCGAGTGGAGTTCTTTGTAATTGCTCCCTGCATGGGGTGGTTTCTTTATGGCCACATGTTTTCCTTCCATGGACCCTATACCCTGTGGGATGTTCCATTTGGTCCTGAAGACACCTGTGGTATTTTTCCAGTCCTGTGGGGTGGTGGGACAGCAGAAGTATTTATCTTGAAATTCACTTACGGATTGCCTGACATACAGATGGTAAAAACTTTGCGATACTTGACTTGCCAGCTCTAAATATACAGGAGAGAGCTGTTGCTAGGTGCCTCAAGATCGCCGCCAGCTTTAGTCCACTATTCAAAGGCCTTCTGGACCATATGAGCTTTCTCTTCATATGGGGTTAAATTCTGCCCTTACTTTCATAGTACAATTCGGGGTTGTCTTGTGAAAATATTCACCTCTGAAACTTTCATCCCAGGTCCTTAACTCTGGGAGTAATGATGCTTAGCATCCGCGACCCTCTCTTCTACGAATCTAAGGGTGTACCCAATGAATGGCTGATTACCTCTTTGCCAACGGTCACTGAGCCTCTGGGATGGGGTGGAGTTTCTTCTCTGTTTCTTTTGCAGTTTTTGTTTTCTTTCTTTAGACCAATCCTGATCCTGTTGATTGACTGTCTGGCTTTGATCTTGATGTAACAGTATGGGTAAACACTAAATGAGTTAAAAGAAAAAGAGAAGTTTTCTGAAATGTTTGTGCTCCTTTATTGTTGCCATTCTGGATCCAGATGATATAGAGTGACAAATACATGCGTTTTATGCGATCATGGAGGTAATAAATAAAGTCATGGTCCAAACGTTTCATTTCTGATTCATTAGTAAACCAGGATCTGGTCATTCTGATTGTAATTGAAGTCCATTTGTATCATTGTTACTTCGTTTTGAAAACTGAGATGAATTTGGATAGGTCAGGATGAAAAGTGAGGAGAATCTAAGTATGATCGGGATCAGTCAGAAATGGTCCGCAGACAAATCTTATCCATAATAAGGAAAGCTTGGCTGTGATGCATTTTTCATTTTCAATCCCTTATTTGGGATTTTTGGTCATTTTCTTTCCTGACTTTGAAATTGAAGTCTCTCTCGTGACATCCCATGAATATATAACCACCGCTTTACTATTATAGTCTGTGGCCTTTGAAACATATTTGATTTTGTGATCAAAGGTACAATAAGCAAGATTCAAAAAGTAACAAACTATATGTACTACCTTTCAGAATTAAACAACACCTGTACAGTTATTATACATCCAGTCAAACTTGTGTATAAAGACTGCCCAAGGTAAATGCTAAAATGGTTTTTCGTAGGGGTCGGTCTTTATTTGAAATCATTGTATGAATTCCTTTCCTTTCACTGAATTTCGCCCTCCATTCAATCCACAATCTATTTAATTTTGATGCCTTTTAAGAAATATTTCTAATGTGAATTCATAGAATGAAGCATCAAAGCTGTTATTTTCTTACTGAAATAAATCTAAAGCCAGACAAAAAAGACACATCAGCCATAATTTTTTAGAAAGATCTTTCGGAGATGTAATGTAACAGGTACTTTTATAGTACTCAATTCCTATCATATGACTTAGACACTAGAACCAAAAAGCAAGAACGAACAAGGTTGAAAAGTCATTTGGTCTACATGTGCAAGCCATCAGAGACACGAGTAGTGCACTACAATTTACGAAAGTCTGGTGACACAAAGAAATTCCAACTCAGACACATCCCACATCTGGTCTTGAACTCACCCACGGTCACCCATCCCAGTACTAATGTAATTGCTGCTTAAATTCAGTAAAGAGACAGATACTCATCACACTATGCCACAATTTATGAAAGTCCTGAGACACAAAAAAGCAAAAAAAAAGTGAATTCTAAAAGCGCAAGCCTCGCTAGAGCTCACTTGTAAAAAATCAGTATCCAGAAGCATAGCAGGTTGGTACAATTGCTGCCAGGGGGAGGGTAGAACTATGGGGGGGGGGGGGGCAGGCTTTACAGAAGAGATATGTTTTAGGTTGTGTAGGAACAATGGAAGAGAAACCACTATTTGGGATCCTCAGGGACATCATTCCACAAAGTTGGAGCATCATATGCAAATTTTTTTTTTGTTATTTGTGCACTGAGAACAGGAACTGTGGAACATGAAGATAATTTCTGGCAGGTTTCTGTTCCTGGTGTAAAAGGTGCACAATGGTTGAGTAAGGTAGGTGCTGAAATACTTTGGAAAACCAGTGTTGAGGTATCTGTGAACAAGAGTGAGAATTTTGAGAAAAGAACGTTGCTTATCAGGCAACCAGTGTAGATCTGGTAGAACAGGTATCTGGTAGAACAGGTATAGAACAGGTATCTTTCTAGAAATTTGGTTCTAATAGCTATGATTTTAGCCAGACTATTTTAGACATGCTGTAGCTTTTGATCCTGGCTTTGAGCAAACTACTGAACTGAGAATTACAGTAGTCAAGGCAACTGACCACAATGGTGTTGGGTACACTCACAAATATTGTGGTTTCATATGTGAGGTGCTTCCTGATGGCGGAGGGACACTTCGGACATGGACGTTTCGGCCTAGGGCAGTTTAGCCTAGGACAGTTTGGCCTAGGACGTTCCGGCCTATGATGTTTCAGACAGGCCTGTTTTCAAGGGTGGACGTTTCGGACAGATTTTGTTTATAAAAGTATTTTTATATGTTCTGGCTTTTATTTTCACAAAAGAATGTCTGGTAAAAACATTTATTGTACATAATTTTTGTCAACATTTATCACTACAGTAAAAAGATTTATTTTGTATATCATTTCTGTCCTACAACTGATAAAACAGTCGAAGGGCAAAAGCAAAGGCACCACATTTCACAGGAAGGGAGTAGTTGTAGGTGGACTTCAGTTGCAAATACGATAACATGTTCACCAGCATCTGGCCTGTTGTCATTCTGCACAAAGTTGGTGGACTGTTCACCAGTGATCTGACTCCAGTGGCCTTACATGATGAGCTCACACAGTATGTGTGGGTTTTTGGGTTGATATGCAGAACTCCCTTAATGGTTTCAGCAGCTCTTTTGACAACTTCAGTATCTCAACTTTTGATCATCACCCTTTTTGACCACTTTAGTTATTCAGAAACGTTTGATCATTACCTGTGCTGTGTTATTATGAGTTGCTTTCAAATAATACCTCAATGTAAAAGCCCTCTAACTAAATGGTATATAAAACATTTGCACCAGGATGGCCAAGTAGTGTATACCATGTAACATAGGTTTGGGTATTTTTCAAACACCCCTGGGTTTTTTTCTAATAGACATTTCTCAGCTGTGGAGGTTTCCCTACCTAGGTAGTTAGTTTCATTTGCATACACTGTTTATAAAAGTAGAGATTCTCCTGGTCACTTTTGTGAAACACCCAGGGACAATTCATGTTAATTTGGTGTCAGCTGACATTATGCTAATTCAATACACCATATAAACCAATAGAATTTTGAAGTAAATTATATAAAAAACAAAAGCCAAATATAGACAATATTAAACCATGAACAGATTAACCAAGGCAGACTGTAATAAAAATTAGGAATATCCCTGTTCACCTTTTGTGATTTACCTTAAGACAGAATGGATGTTAAAACTTCGGGAGAACTGGTAAAACGGATAATAATCTAATTGTATCCACCGGGGGCATCTGTTGGAGGTGGACACTTTGGTTTAGCATTCGCTACACTGCCATGTGTAAAGAGATTTTTGGCATTAACGCTCTAAGAACAAAACTGCATCATCTAGGTTCACCAAATTTGCAGGATATCTTCATTGGGGGATAAGCTCCTCTGGGACTGAAATTATGGCCCTGGTTGCATTTCTTTGAAAATTATCTGCAATTTTCTACTGGCTGTTTCTCATAGGTAGAAGGTTGAATATCTTCATAGGTAATATGTATAACAGATATACATGTCTTCTACAACCTTGTAGACATTTGATCTTGAAGCTCATGATTCAAGGTCATCCATGGAGTGCCAATTTCCCCACATAGCGGACTTTAAAAGTGGTTATATCTCCTTTATTATTTGTCCTCAAGGTTTGCAATATAAAACAAAACTATAGGAAATCATGGGCTGGGAATCTTTTGATGTGGTCAGATTTAACCTTGGGCCCCTCCTTCAAAATCAAACGAGGATAGCCAAACTTAAAAGTGCTTATAACTTGCTTATTATTGGTCCTAGAGGTTTGCAATGTAAAACCTACTTGAAGGTAATCATGGGCTGGGAATTTTTTGATGTTGTCAGATTTGACCTTTGGCCCCTCCTTTAAGGTCAAATGATGGTTTACTGGCTTTTGTGATTTGTCTTTCAGGTATATACAGATTCGCATTGGTTCTTCGATGCATAGGTCTAGATAATGTTCTAGTAAATAATCTCATTAATTATCCTAAAAAAGATTGGCTTCACTGGTCAAATATTGAACTTATAACCTGCTCAATGACTATCACAATAGATAAAATAACTCCGATAACACTGATTTGCAGTCACTCTTGGGAAAGATTTGTTGTATCATGGGAAATGTGGACAACATAGGCCGTATCACAGAATAGATTGTTCCTAATGAATCATAGACAAATTTGCTTTTTTACCAAATTGGCACCCACCAGATTGATCCCAAGATAAAATACTCAAATCCAATAGGCACTCAGAAAAAAATGGTTAAATTGGCCTGCAGGATAAATTATCTTTGTCAAATTATTGTGCTTTCAAAGAAATTATGTTAAACAAAGGAAAAATATCATAAATGTTTTATTTTGGTGAACAGAAGGTATGGGTTTAACCTAAAATATGATTCAATAAAACTATTATAGCACTCAATCTCCATCAAACCAATTGCACTTTTTATAACTCTAACTAAACAAGTGAGAAAATGACAGACCATAAATGGCATTGAAAATTCGAAAATCATCATGAAACAAACTAAAGGATATTAAGCACCCAAAAAGTACTCTTTTATTATATTTGTTGATTGTTTCCAACTGGGGCCCAGTGTACATGGTCAAGATTTCAGGGGGTCAATTTGCTAATTTGGCAAAGATCTGTTTTGTCCAGTTCCCAGCCCTAACACCAAAAATATCAGTTACAACAACTTGGAATTCCCAGCGATCATATCCTACATGATCAGGGCAGTGAGGAAGAAAACTTGCAACAGTGGAACAGGGGTATTGTTTTTACAACAGGATGATAATCTTAGTGAAGACCAAAACCTTTTTATCAATTAATTTTATATTATTTTACAATAATCTCTTCAGTATTAAAATACAGTTTTCCAAATTGTTTCTTTGCATTTGCAATTATGTTGGCTTGGTCAACTCCATGACATATATTAGCTTTACATTGATATAATTAACACACAATCATGTTTGACTCTCTTTTATGGTGATATATTTGTTCTCCATATATTATCTACACTATACAGTACAATATTTTTAAAAAGCATAAGTGCCCCATGTATGTAAAGTTTATGGTATTTAAAGCCTAAGTATTATTTTAACTTTCTCTGTCTAAATGAAAAGTTACATTTCAGTTTGTTTTGTTTATTTATAAGTAATACTGCAGCACTGTCAACACTAAATTTTATGGGTGTGTACTCAGTGACTTTGCGGGGACAACAATGTATCAAAGAGAGTGTTTTCACCAGCAACTTTATTAAAAAATAATGACCTTTTTTCCAAACTATCAACTAAAAGTTACAAAAGTAATTATGTTAAGAATAATAACAATGCATAAAAAATAAGGAAATACCTTTATTTTGTCATTAAACATGAAAGTTCATATTTCTTATGATGATAGGGGTTGTCGTTTGGCTTGTTTTTTATGTAATAAAATGTGCATAAGTTTGTAACAGGTAAACTCAAGCAATATAATTTGGAGGCAGACAGTTCTTGCATGCCCCTTCTGTGTAAACAGAAAAATGACACTTCAATATTGCATACACATGGTCTGGTCAATTAGCATAATTTGTCCCCAGGTTTTTACAAAAGTGACCAGGAGAATCTCCAATTTATATCATAAACAGTGTATGCAAATAAAGCAAAACTAACTACCAAGGTAGAAGAAACCTCCAAAGCTGAGAAATGTCTACTAGGATTATTTTATTTTTTGATTCCCTAGTTTTATACTGTGGCTTTTCTGCAGTTTTTCTACTTCTACTAGTGGTTTTTCCATACTTAATTGTCAGACACATCCAGCAGTTTACTGCCATTGCCATGGACAAAATAACATGAAACCACAAAATAAACTTAAAATGGGCTTCCTTTAATAAACAATTGTATAGCTGTCAAATTTTGGGAGAGTAACGTACTTTAATCTTAATTTGTAAGCCACAATGTTTTTTTTCATTTTAACACAACAGATTCTTTCATTGTTTTATTTAAAGCACGTAAATTAATTGATTAAATTTGATGACACTTTTTCAAAATTTAATTATTTAATTTATTTAACTTAACCTTACATAGCTACTGTAGCAAATTCTAATTAAAACATAGAAATGCAGTAATAAATCATTAACTGAGGTGAGTGATTCCAGTTTTGTAATTTGTATATCTCATGTTTAAACATACACTGATAAGCAAAATAGGTTTACAAACAAAGTTATCCACAAAAGATGTAAATGTCAGTTTCTTTGAGGATGAGATCTAACATAGTACACACATAAGAGCCTAATCCCCTTTGGTATTGGGACAATGTGATAATAACACAGGTATAATAACTGTCACCATAAACAGGTATGTTACCCTAATTGAGACAGATCTGGGTGTGAGGGATTGGAGGGGACGTGTACAGGGATAAAAATGACAAAGGTTTCAAACTCTGAAAGGGAGATATGCCCTCCCCGCCCCCCAGATCTGACACTGCAGTGAACTGCATATTTGTCAAAAATATTCACTACCTAATTATCTTTGTAGCCAGTTATATGGAATATTTTCCATAGACGCTAAGAGCTCTGGACATGAGCATGCGAGGTGATAGATGTTGGTCTTGTTACTTTATAGTATTATGTGTTCATGACAGTAATTTTGCAGCGTGCCATCATAAGTGTAGTACTTCATTTTTATGATTTTCCTAGCTTTATCCACAACCTTGGTGAGGCTTTCTATCTAGATCAAAATTTATTTCTAATAGAGGGTGCTTTATATTTTCATTAATACATTCATGATTTATACTTCTGTAAGCCAGAGTATGGGTACAAAGTGTGACAGACCATTTAGCTCCATCCCATACTTTTAAGAGCCAATCAGAATAGAGGTGCAGTGAGGTGCTATTCGGGACAAAATTCCAATGTAAGTTATGGAAAATAATAAATTATTCAAAAGGATTTCTTTATTTATAAGTTGGAATTAATTATAAGACATTAACAAGGAATTATGAGGCTTGAAAATGTTTTGTTAGATAAACAAGGTGACTGGTTGTAAATAGTTGTTGGGAGTGTTCCCTACTCCAGAAAATTTCCCAAGTTCAACTTCCAGTGAGATATAATATACAAGTCTGAATATGCCTGCCACATTAAATTATTATTAAAAGAAATAAGTTGCTTCAAAAGGATATTATGAGATGTTATAATCCAGTTCCAATGTAAAACATCAAAATACTTGAACTTTAAACACATGTTTTATTTATGGTAAATATACTATATACACTCCTGTTGGATTAAATTATGAGACTGAATAATAAATTATCTTACCATTCACTAAAGGGGTGTGAAAAGTTGGAAAGGAGTTAATTCTTGCACACATATATGTATGAGCCAATCAACATGGAGGTGTGGTAAGAGGTGCTATTCTGGAAAAAAATCCAATATGTGTTATAATGAATACAATTACAAAATTTCACCTTTAAAGGAGTGACTACATTACAGTAGGAATTATTGTAAAAATTGATTCATTTATAATACATATTTTATATCCTCAAGTGAGATCAAATAAAGCAAAACTCTAAATTTCCAAATTACATTACCCTAAAATAGGCTGCTATACTCAGGGGTTTATAAAAGGCGTGTAGGACTTAAGCCCCGCCCCTATACTTTATGAGATAATCAACATGGAGGTGTGTTGAGAGGTGCTATTCCGGGAAAAATTCTGATTCCGATTGCAGATTTTATAATGCAGCCTAATAGAGTAAAGTTCAAGCTATCCAATTCTGAAACTTTTTTCCCTATAGACGGCATTGTGTTAAATGGCACCAGTGTATCTTATGCAAATTGCTGTGGTATGACATATTACTGTAATAATGATATTTTTAATTTCATATTGACTGTGACAATGGGGTTAGCTTCATGTGCTACACTACTATTGGTATATTTATGTTATCTGTTATTACCTGAAAGACAAGCACCTTTGAAGAATTCACTTAACTTGATTTTAATGTGTTTATCTTAGCATTTAGGCAATCGCAGCTATTGCCTTTATTCTCATTTATATTCTATTGTGTATTATGTTATCCGAATTTGTATAGTTATTTGTAAACCTTAGGCCAAGGATAAATAAATTGTATTATTAGTGACCTTTCTTGTGGAAATTACTTCAAATTTACCTATATTATTTAGCCAATTACAGTTTCCTGTTTTTTATTGGTTGGATGGACTAGATGGGTTTATCTTGTTTTTGATTGCACATGTTATGGTCTTCTTATATTTGTATCTCTAGTATGCAACACTGATGATGTAACCTTAGTAAAGTTAAAATTTCCCATATTCAGTGTTTTCATCCCTAATACATCTCCAGCTACTCTAACCCCATGAGGCTATAGTTACTAGAAAAACAAGTTGATGATTCTGAGGTGATGACAATCTGTGTTTCAGCAAACTTTTATTGATTGTCGTGATTGTTTGCAGTATTTTCTCGTGCAATTTGTTTTGGGAATAGGGAAGGGTATTAAGCATATTTATTTGAATTGTGTTGATTATAAAGTCCAAACTACTTTTATAGAGTAATTGTTAAATTTTGAAATGTTTCGTTTAATTTTAGGGATTGGTACAACAGATACGATCACAGAAGTGACTGATGTTGCTAATGGTGAATGTAAGATTCATTAATTAACAATTTTGGAAGTGCAAGTCAATGAAAGATAGGGTTTAATTTAAATTTAAGGATATTCACGCATTATTTCTGTTTATATAGACTTCACCATGCGGCATTGTTACCAGGTTGTTTTACCAATATAAGAAAGATGAGTGGAGACCTATTTCGTTAGGATTTAATTTCTTTCTTACTGGGTTGATTCAATAGCAGTCATTGCACTCTATGTTTTAAGAACAAAATGGAAAAACCAACAAACAACTGGTATTTAAAATATTTACTTAAAATGTGCATCTGTTCTATGCAGTACCTAAACAAATGATGTTAAATTCTTTTGCATCTACATTTTAAAATTTTCTAATGTGTGTGTCTTTCTCCTCTCCAGGGATTCATGGCTTAGTTTTTGAAATCATACAGCATCTGTACTTGTTTGGAAACTTTACATTGGAGGGTACAATTGGAGAGGGATACTGTCTTCATACTTCGGTGAACTTATACTGTGAACACCCTGATTGTCTGTTCCACTTGCTTGAAAAGCAGTTTCTGGATACATTTGAAATGAAAGCTGAAGTCTGTGACAGTGTGAGTTGAACAATTGAATATTTTACAATTCATTTACAATAACAGACATAAAATGAATACAGTTACTTTAAACGATTATAAATGGTAAATGAGAATTTTAACCTGTAAGTAGGTACATCATTCATAAAGCTCAGTCATATAGTGAGCAATGAGTCATTTTGTTCACTGATATTGTATGACCTTGTTTGTCCATTATTCAAAAGAGTATAATCATATAGGCTTTCCATTTTATAGTATTCTTTTATTTAATCAAATGCTTTGTCCAGGTTCTTTTCTTAAGATATGACATGTATTTGAATGTGGGATTGTATAATATCAGTTTTCTCCAAAAATGGAACAGGTGATGTCATGGAAATGTTTAGTCTTTGTTGCTGTATAGCTGCTGTTTTACAAAGGAAGTATTGTCAAATATTACAGCAATGTGTGATAGAGATAACCAAAGAAAATGAAGGGCCAGGGATTATCTTAACAAGTGGATGTAAGCAGTGTGATACAGAAATGCCACAATGCCATGGACATATTATTGATACTTTTGCCCTGACTTCCTGTAGCAGTTGTTTCCCACCTATGAATCTGTGTCCCAATAGAGGTAAAACCAACATGATAACACCATAATATACTGTTTAAAAGTTAGTCATATAACTGTCATGAGAAAATGTAAGTGAACTATAATAACACTTTTATATATTTTAAGGTCATTTCAAATGTGTATTTATTATATCAATTCTATTTTTGTAGGCTTCCTGTGGTTTTGCAATGATCATGAAGGTAAGACATCTGACAAAAAGAGATGAACAAACTGATATATAGGATTGGTTCTTTCCTTCATGAAAGGGTTTAGAGATCACATGTGATGTCTTATTATTGGAGCCAATATAATAAAATATGGTTAATTCACTTCTGGTATTAATTTCTAAATTAAAAAAAAATACCATCACAATAAAATAAATGATGATATATGTGCAAGTAAACATATCCTCTAGCTATCACTTCTGTGACCTGTTTAACTGTTAATCAGTTTCTACCTCGGTATTGATTATAGTTTACAGATATTGTGACAATTGTATTTTTAATTGGCTGTAATACTTTTGGGCAATCTGATTTGGGAAAACAGATTTCAGTAAATTTAGCTTTAATAAAACACAATGTAAGTTTTATTGCATAGCACAAATTAGTAAATATTTTGATGCTGTAATTATTTAGATTTGAACTATCTTGCAATTTCAGGAATTGGTACTACAGACATGACCACCCCAGAGACTGAAACTGGTGATTACACATGTAAGATTATTTTTGTTAACTATTTTGATATGATAATTATTGGAAGAGTTAATATAGTGTAAATTTGTCGCTAATTATGATGTGTTTCTGAATAAAAAACTCCGCAGGACATTATGTAACAACCCTACTTAACAGATATTATCAATGTGACTGATGATCAATGTTTCCACAGCATAAAAGTCTTTTGCTATTTTATCTAAATTGATTCAGCTGCAAGTATTGTTTTTAGTGTTATACCAGAGCTAAATAAAATTATGTGATGATTTTTAAGATATTTTTATCTCCCGCCGGGCTTTAGCCTGTGGGGAGATTATAAAACGTCTCCTCTGTGTGTGTGCATGCATGCATGCGTGAGAGCGTGCGTTAGTGTGTCACGCAGATTTCTCCAAAACTACTACAGCTACAGATTTTTTGTAAATTAATTGTCACAATGAATTTTCATGTCCTTGAAAAAAATTTTGGTTTTGTGGATTTAAGCCTCCAGATAAGTGAGTAATAGCTATTTTAGCTACTTTGAGTAAAGCCCTCCTAACTCCCAAACTATTGCAGAGTATTTTCCTAAAATATGTTGTTCAGCTACTTTGTCCTTAGCTATGAGATGGTACACAGTTTGGGGTTCTATTGCATGCCATAAGTTAGTAATAGCTATTTTCTCATTTATAGCTAAATAACAGAATAAGTAAATGTCAAATATCTTCAAAAGTATTAAAGTTAGGGAAATCTTTTTAAATATGTTATCCATCTACTTTTTGGTAAGCTATCACATAGTAAAGTTTCAGACCTGTTGCACCTTGGATAGCTGAGTAATAGCTACTTTGAAATTCTGACTGTTGAGTAAAGCCATTGTAACTCCAAAACTATTGCAGTTAGAGTGTTTTCCTAAAATATGTTGTTCAGCTACTTTGTCCTTAGCTATACGATGGTACATAGTTTGGGGTTCTATTGCATGCCATAAGTGAGTAATAGCTATTTTCTGATTTGTAGCTAAATAACAGAAGTAAATGTGAAATATCTTCAAAAGTATTAAAGTTAGGGAAATCTTTTCAAATATGTTATCCATCTACATTTTGGTAAGCTATCACATAGTAATGTTTCAGACCCGTTGCACCTTGGATAGCTGAGTAATAGCTATTTTGAAATTCTGACTGTTGAGTAAAGCTATTGTAACTCCAAAGCTATTGCAGTTAGATTATATTCCTAAAATATGTTGTTCACCTATTTTGTCCTTAACTATAAGATGACATATAGTTTGGAGTTTCATAGCATGCCATAAGTGAGTAATGGCTACTTTATTATTTGTAGCAAAATAATGACATAAGTAAATTTCAGATATCTTAAAAAGTATTAAAGTTAGGCTAGTCTTTCAAATATGTTGTTCATGTGTCTGAAAAGGTAAAAGGAAGTAATGTTTCAATTTTTGGAGTGTTCCGGATCACTATCTGGATCTTCTGGATCAATGAAATGTAATATTTAAAGACAGATAACTCAAAAACTTATGGACAAATTTCAATGTAATTTTCAGGATATGTCTGAAAAGGTAAAAGTAAGAAATTATACAATTTTGGGTTCAAAATCTGGATCTTCTGGATCAATGAAATGTAATATTTTAAGACAGATAACTCAAAAACTTATGGAGGAATTTCGATGAAATTTTCAGGATATGTATGAAATGATAAAAGGAAGAAATGTTTCAATTTTGGGAGTGATCCAGATCACTATCTGGATCTTCTGGATCCATGAAATGTAATTGTATCCACCGGATGCATGGATTTCTCATTACCCCTTTGCAGCCAAAAGTATTAGCAGTAGAGGCCTCAAACTTGCAGGATAGGTTCAATGGTACAAATGCTTGCCTCCAAGTTTTTTTAGCCTCGTTTCTCGTACCTAATTATTCACTTTCTCAAAATGAGTAGATGCTAATTATCTCTAAAAGTATTGCGGATACCCAATTTTTCTCAAATAACTCATTCATCTACTTTTGGGAGAGCTTTAACATGGTGAAGTTCCAGACCCGTAGGTAATTACTCACCTATTCAAAATGAGTAAATGTGAATTATCTCTAAAAGTATTGCAGATAGCTAATTTTTTCTCAAATAACTCGTTCACCTACTTTTGGGAGAGCTTTCACTTGGTGAAATTTCAGACCCATAGCTAATTACTCACCTACTCAAAATGAGTACATGCGAATTAACCTTAAAAGTATTGCAGATAGCGAATTTTTCTCAAATAACTCATTCACCTACTTTTGGGAGAGCTTTCACTGGGTGAAGTTTCAGACCCGTACTAATTACTCACCTACTCAAAATAAGTAAATGCCTATTATCAATAAAAGTATTGCAGATAGCCAGTATTTCTCAAATAACTAATTCACGTACATTTTGGAGAGCTTTCACATGCTAAAGTGTGTTTATGAATTTTTAAAATAATTTATAATGCATTAAAATTAATGAAATCATGAACTAAATGAATTATAACTTGAAAAGTATTTCAGTTAGAGCACTTTGTTAAAATATGTTATTGAGCTACTTTTTCCATAACTACAACATGGTGAGTAACTTAGGTGTCTATCTCACTAGCTAAGTGAGTAATAGCTACTTTTGGATTTTTCACTAAATTCAATCATTAGTAAAATCACTTGTAACTTGAAAACTATTGCATTTACAGAATTTTCTGCAATGTATTATTCATCTACTTTTCAGCTATAACATAATAAAATTTCAGACCTGTAGCTCATTGCATAGCTGAGTAATAGCTACTTTTAGGTTATCACTGTTGGGTAAATCACTTATAACTTGAAAACTGTTGCATTTAGATTATTTAGGTTCAATATGTTATTCACCTATTTTGAGGCAGCTATAACATAGTAAAATTCCAGACCTGTGGCTCATTGCATAGCTGAGTAATAGCTACTTTGACGTTCTTACTCAACACTAAATCATTTATAACTTGAAAAGTATTGCATTTAGAGCATTTTGTTAAAATATGTTATTCACCTACTTTTTCCATAGCAACAACATGGTGAGTAACTTGGGTGTCTATCTCAATAGCTAAGTGAGTAATAGCTACTTTTGGACTTTTCACTAACTTCCATCGTGAGTAAAATCACTTGAAAACTATTGCATTTAGAGAATTTTGTGCAAATATGTTATTCACCTACTTTTGGGTCAGCTATAACATAGTAAAATTTCAGACCTCTAGCTCATGCCATAGCTGAATAATAGCTACTTTTGCCTTTGCTGGTGGATACATTTTTCATCTGGCGCAGATGCGTCCAGTTTTTTAAGACATAACTCAAAAACTTATGGGCAGATTTCGATGAAATTTTCAGGATATGTCTGAAAAGGTAAAAGGAAGAAATGATTCAATTTTTAGAGTCATCTGGATCACTATCTGGATCTTCTGGATCCATGAAATGTAATTTTTAAAGACAGGTAACTCCAAAACTTATGGACGGATTTTGATGATATTTTCAGGATATGTCTGGAAAGGTGAAAAGAAGAAATGATTCAATTTTGGGAGTGATCCGGATCACTGTCTGGATCTTCTGGATCCATGAAATGTAATTTTTAAAGACAAATAACTTAAAAACATATGGACGGATTTTGAGGAAATTTTCAGGATATGCAAGATAGAACAAATTCAGTAATAAGTTAGTCATTCACCTGCCTCTTGCTTGTTGTCACTTCTACATGTGCCTCCATCTCACAAGAAAATTTATATTCCAGAATTTTTAGTGCATCTAATTAATATGGCGGGAGATAATTGCATGCGTCAGAATGCTTGTCTTTAAATGTGTTGCATGTGTTCTATTCAGTGCCTATACAAATTGCTTTTAATTCTTTTGCATCTTCTTTTTTAAAATTTCCAATGTGTATGTCTTTCTCCTCTCCAGGGATTCATGGCTTAGTTTTTGAAATCATACAGCATCTGTACTTGTTTGGAAACATTACATTGGAGGGTACAATTGGAGAGGGATACTGTCTTCATACTTCTGTGAACTTATACTGTGAACACCCTGATTGTCTGTTCCACTTGCTTGAAAAGCAGTTTCTGGATACATTTGAAATGAAAGCTGAAGTCTGTGACAGTGTGAGTTGAACAATTGAATATTTTACAATTCATTTACAATAACAGACATAAAATGAATTCAGTTGCTTTAAACGATTATAAATGGTACATGAGGATTTTAATGTGTAAGTAGGTACATCATTCAAAAAGCTCAGTCATATAGTGAGCAATGAGTCATTTTGTTCACTGATATTGTATGACCTTGTTTGTCCATTGTTCAAAAGAGTATAATCATATAGGCTTTCCATTTTTATAGTATTCTTTTATTTACTCAAATGCTTTGTTGAGGGTCTTTTCTTAAGATATGACATGTATTTGCATGTGGGGATTGTATAATATCAGTTTTCTCCAAAAATGGAACAGGTGATGTCATGGAAATGTTTAGTTTTTGTTGCTGTATAGCTGCTGTTTTACAAAGGAAGTATTGTCAAATATTACAGCAATGTGTGATAGAGATAACCAAAGAAAATGAAGGGCCAGGGATTATCTTAACAAGTGGATGTAAGCAGTGTGATACAGAAATGCCACAATGCCATGGACATATTATTGATACTTTTGGCCTGACTTCCTGTAGCAGTTGTTTCCCACCCATGAATCTGTGTCCCAATAGAGGTAAAACCAACATGATAACACCATAATGTACTGTTTAAAAGTTAGTCATATAACTGTCATGAGAAAATGTAAGTGAACTATAATAACACTTTTATATATTTTAAGGTCATTTCAAATGTGTATTTATTATATCAATTCTATTTTTGTAGGCTTCCTGTGGTTTTGCAATGATCATGAAGGTAAGACATCTGTTATACAAAAAGAGATGAACAAACTGATGTATAGGATTGGTTCTTTCCTTCATGAAAGGGTTCAGAGATCACATGTGATGTCTTATTATTGGAGCCAAAAATAATGAAATATGGTTAATTCACTTCTGGTATTACTTTCTAAAATTTAAAGAAAATACCATTACAACAAAATAAATGATAATATATGTGCATGTAAGCATACCCTCTAGCTATCACTTCTGTGACCTGTTTAACTGTTAATCAGTTTCTATCTGGGTATTGGTTATATTTTACACATTGTGACAATTGTATTTTTAATTGGCTGTAATACTTTTGGGCAATCTGATTTGAGAGAACAGATTTTAGTAAATTTAGCTTTAATAGAACATAATGTAAGTTTTATTGTATAGCACAAATTAGTAAATATTTTGATGTTGTAATTATCGAGATTTGAACTATCTTGCAATTTCAGGAATTGGTACTACAGACATGACCACCCCAGAGACTGAAACTGGTGATTACACATGTAAGATTACTTTAGTTAACTATTTTGATATGATAATTATTGGAAGAGTTAATGCTATGCAATTTTTCCTGATAATTATGATGTTTCTGAATAAAAATCTCTGCACGGCATTATGTAACAACTCTACTTAACAGATATTATCAATGTGACTGATGATCAATGTTTCCACAGCATAAAAGTGTTTTGCTATTTTCTCTAAATTGATTCAGCTGCAACTATTGTTTTTAATGTTATACCAGAACTAAATAAAATTCTGAGATGGTTTTTAAGATATTTTCTTTAAATGTGTTGCATGTGTTCTATTCAGTGCCTATACAAATTGCTTTTAATTCTTTTGCATCTTCTTTTTTAAAATTTCCAATGTGTATGTCTTTCTCCTCTCCAGGGATTCATGGCTTAGTTTTTGAAATCATACAGCATCTGTACTTGTTTGGAAACTTTACATTGGAGGGTACAATTGGAGAGGGATACTGTCTTCATACTTCTGTGAACTTATACTGTGAACACCCTGATTGTCTGTTCCACTTGCTTGAAAAGCAGTTTCTGGATACATTTGAAATGAAAGCTGAAGTCTGTGACAGTGTGAGTTGAACAATTGAATATTTTACAATTCATTTACAATAACAGACATAAAATGAATTCAGTTGCTTTAAACGATTATAAATGGTACATGAGGATTTTAATGTGTAAGTAGGTACATCATTCAAAAAGCTCAGTCATATAGTGAGCAATGAGTCATTTTGTTCACTGATATTGTATGACCTTGTTTGTCCATTGTTCAAAAGAGTATAATCATATAGGCTTTCCATTTTTATAGTATTCTTTTATTTACTCAAATGCTTTGTTGAGGGTCTTTTCTTAAGATATGACATGTATTTGCATGTGGGGATTGTATAATATCAGTTTTCTCCAAAAATGGAACAGGTGATGTCATGGAAATGTTTAGTTTTTGTTGCTGTATAGCTGCTGTTTTACAAAGGAAGTATTGTCAAATATTACAGCAATGTGTGATAGAGATAACCAAAGAAAATGAAGGGCCAGGGATTATCTTAACAAGTGGATGTAAGCAGTGTGATACAGAAATGCCACAATGCCATGGACATATTATTGATACTTTTGGCCTGACTTCCTGTAGCAGTTGTTTCCCACCTATGAATCTGTGTCCCAATAGAGGTAAAACCAACATGATAACACCATAATGTACTGTTTAAAAGTTAGTCATATAACTGTCATGAGAAAATGTAAGTGAACTATAATAACACTTTTATATATTTTAAGGTCATTTCAAATGTGTATTTATTATATCAATTCTATTTTTGTAGGCTTCCTGTGGTTTTGCAATGATCATGAAGGTACGACATCTGTTATACAAAAAGAGATGAACAAACTGATATATAGGATTGGTTCTTTCCTTCATGAAAGGGTTCAGAGATCACATGTGATGTCTTATTATTGGAGCCAAAAATAATAAAATATGGTTAATTCACTTCTGGTATTACTTTCTAAAATTTAAAGAAAATACCATCACAACAAAATAAATGATAATATATGTGCATGTAAGCATACCCTCTAGCTATCACTTCTGTGACCTGTTTAACTGTTAATCAGTTTCTATCTCGGTATTGGTTATATTTTACACATATTGTGACAATTGTATTTTTAATTGGCTGTAATACTTTTGGGCAATCTGATTTGAGAGAACAGATTTTAGTAAATTTAGCTTTAATAAAACATAATGTAAGTTTTATTGTATAGCACAAATTAGTAAATATTTTGATGTTGTAATTATCGAGATTTGAACTATCTTGCAATTTCAGGAATTGGTACTACAGACATGACCACCCCAGAGACTGAAACTGGTGATTACACATGTAAGATTACTTTAGTTAACTATTTTGATATGATAATTATTGGAAGAGTTAATGCAATGTAATTTTTCCTGATAATTATGATGTTTCTGAATAAAAAACTCTGCACGGCATTATGTAACAACTCTACTTAACAGATATTATCAATGTGACTGATGATCAATGTTTCCACAGCATAAAAGTGTTTTGCTATTTTCTCTAAATTGATTCAGCTGCAACTATTGTTTTTAATGTTATACTAGAACTAAATAAAATTCTGAGATGGTTTTTAAGATATTTTCTTTAAATGTGTTGCATGTGTTCTATTCAGTGCCTATACAAATTGCTTTTAATTCTTTTGCATCTTCTTTTTTAAAATTTCCAATGTGTATGTCTTTCTCCTCTCCAGGGATTCATGGCTTAGTTTTTGAAATCATACAGCATCTGTACTTGTTTGGAAACTTTACATTGGAGGGTACAATTGGAGAGGGATACTGTCTTCATACTTCTGTGAACTTATACTGTGAACACCCTGATTGTCTGTTCCACTTGCTTGAAAAGCAGTTTCTGGATACATTTGAAATGAAAGCTGAAGTCTGTGACAGTGTGAGTTGAACAATTGAATATTTTACAATTCATTTACAATAACAGACATAAAATGAATTCAGTTGCTTTAAACAATTATAAATGGTACATGAGGATTTTAATGTGTAAGTAGGTACATCATTCAATAAGCTCAGTCATATAGTGAGCAATGAGTCATTTTGTTCACTGATATTGTATGACCTTGTTTGTCCATTGTTCAAAAGAGTATAATCATATAGGCTTTCCATTTTTATAGTATTCTTTTATTTACTCAAATGCTTTGTTGAGGGTCTTTTCTTAAGATATGACATGTATTTGCATGTGGGGATTGTATAATATCAGTTTTCTCCAAAAATGGAACAGGTGATGTCATGGAAATGTTTAGTTTTTGTTGCTGTATAGCTGCTGTTTTACAAAGGAAGTATTGTCAAATATTACAGCAATGTGTGATAGAGATAACCAAAGAAAATGAAGGGCCAGGGATTATCTTAACAAGTGGATGTAAGCAGTGTGATACAGAAATGCCACAATGCCATGGACATATTATTGATACTTTTGGCCTGACTTCCTGTAGCAGTTGTTTCCCACCTATGAATCTGTGTCCCAATAGAGGTAAAACCAACATGATAACACCATAATGTACTGTTTAAAAGTTAGTCATATAACTGTCATGAGAAAATGTAAGTGAACTATAATAACACTTTTATATATTTTAAGGTCATTTCAAATGTGTATTTATTATATCAATTCTATTTTTGTAGGCTTCCTGTGGTTTTGCAATGATCATGAAGGTACGACATCTGTTATACAAAAAGAGATGAACAAACTGATATATAGGATTGGTTCTTTCCTTCATGAAAGGGTTCAGAGATCACATGTGATGTCTTATTATTGGAGCCAAAAATAATAAAATATGGTTAATTCACTTCTGGTATTACTTTCTAAAATTTAAAGAAAATACCATCACAACAAAATAAATGATAATATATGTGCATGTAAGCATACCCTCTAGCTATCACTTCTGTGACCTGTTTAACTGTTAATCAGTTTCTATCTCGGTATTGGTTATATTTTACACATATTGTGACAATTGTATTTTTAATTGGCTGTAATACTTTTGGGCAATCTGATTTGAGAGAATAGATTTTAGTAAATTTAGCTTTAATAAAACATAATGTAAGTTTTATTGTATAGCACAAATTAGTAAATATTTTGATGTTGTAATTATCGAGATTTGAACTATCTTGCAATTTCAGGAATTGGTACTACAGACATGACCACCCCAGAGACTGAAACTGGTGATTTTTCCTGATAATTATGATGTTTCTGAATAAAAAACTCTGCACGGCATTATGTAACAACTCTACTTAACAGATATTATCAATGTGACTGATGATCAATGTTTCCACAGCATAAAAGTGTTTTGCTATTTTCTCTAAATTGATTCAGCTGCAACTATTGTTTTTAATGTTATACTAGAACTAAATAAAATTCTGAGATGGTTTTTAAGATATTTTCTTTAAATGTGTTGCATGTGTTCTATTCAGTGCCTATACAAATTGCTTTTAATTCTTTTGCATCTTCTTTTTTAAAATTTCCAATGTGTATGTCTTTCTCCTCTCCAGGGATTCATGGCTTAGTTTTTGAAATCATACAGCATCTGTACTTGTTTGGAAACTTTACATTGGAGGGTACAATTGGAGAGGGATACTGTCTTCATACTTCTGTGAACTTATACTGTGAACACCCTGATTGTCTGTTCCACTTGCTTGAAAAGCAGTATCTGGATACATTTGAAATGAAAGCTGAAGTCTGTGACAGTGTGAGTTGAACAATTGAATATTTTACAATTCATTTACAATAACAGACATAAAATGAATTCAGTTGCTTTAAACGATTATAAATGGTACATGAGGATTTTAATGTGTAAGTAGGTACATCATTCAAAAAGCTCAGTCATGTAGTGAGCAATGAGTCATTTTGTTCACTGATATTGTATGACCTTGTTTGTCCATTGTTCAAAAGAGTATAATCATATAGGCTTTCCATTTTTATAGTATTCTTTTATTTACTCAAATGCTTTGTTGAGGGTCTTTTCTTAAGATATGACATGTATTTGCATGTGGGGATTGTATAATATCAGTTTTCTCCAAAAATGGAACAGGTGATGTCATGGAAATGTTTAGTTTTTGTTGCTGTATAGCTGCTGTTTTACAAAGGAAGTATTGTCAAATATTACAGCAATGTGTGATAGAGATAACCAAAGAAAATGAAGGGCCAGGGATTATCTTAACAAGTGGATGTAAGCAGTGTGATACAGAAATGCCACAATGCCATGGACATATTATTGATACTTTTGGCCTGACTTCCTGTAGCAGTTGTTTCCCACCTATGAATCTGTGTCCCAATAGAGGTAAAACCAACATGATAACACCATAATATACTGTTTAAAAGTTAGTCATATAACTGTCATGAGAAAATGTAAGTGAACTACAATAACACTTTTATATATTTTAAGGTCATTTCAAATGTGTATTTATTATATCAATTCTATTTTTGTAGGCTTCCTGTGGTTTTGCAATGATCATGAAGGTACGACATCTGTTATACAAAAAGAGATGAACAAACTGATATATAGGATTGGTTCTTTCCTTCATGAAAGGGTTCAGAGATCACATGTGATGTCTTATTATTGGAGCCAAAAATAATAAAATATGGTTAATTCACTTCTGGTATTACTTTCTAAAATTTAAAGAAAATACCATCACAACAAAATAAATGATAATATATGTGCATGTAAGCATACCCTCTAGCTATCACTTCTGTGACCTGTTTAACTGTTAATCAGTTTCTATCTCGGTATTGGTTATATTTTACACATATTGTGACAATTGTATTTTTAATTGGCTGTAATACCTTTGGGCAATCTGATTTGAGAGAACAGATTTTAGTAAATTTAGCTTTAATAAAACATAATGTAAGTTTTATTGTATAGCACAAATTAGTAAATATTTTGATGTTGTAATTATCGAGATTTGAACTATCTTGCAATTTCAGGAATTGGTACTACAGACATGACCACCCCAGAGACTGAAACTGGTGATTACACATGTAAGATTACTTTAGTTAACTATTTTGATATGATAATTATTGGAAGAGTTAATGCAATGTAATTTTTCCTGATAATTATGATGTTTCTGAATAAAAAACTCTGCACGGCATTATGTAACAACTCTACTTAACAGATATTATCAATGTGACTGATGATCAATGTTTCCACAGCATAAAAGTGTTTTGCTATTTTCTCTAAATTGATTCAGCTGCAACTATTGTTTTTAATGTTATACCAGAACTAAATAAAATTATGAGATGGTTTTTAAGATATTTTCTTTAAATGTGTTGCATGTGTTCTATTCAGTGCCTATACAAATTGCTTTTAATTCTTTTGCATCTTCTTTTTTAAAATTTCCAATGTGTATGTCTTTCTCCTCTCCAGGGATTCATGGCTTAGTTTTTGAAATCATACAGCATCTGTACTTGTTTGGAAACTTTACATTGGAGGGTACAATTGGAGAGGGATACTGTCTTCATACTTCTGTGAACTTATACTGTGAACACCCTGATTGTCTGTTCCACTTGCTTGAAAAGCAGTTTCTGGATACATTTGAAATGAAAGCTGAAGTCTGTGACAGTGTGAGTTGAACAATTGAATATTTTACAATTCATTTACAATAACAGACATAAAATGAATTCAGTTGCTTTAAACGATTATAAATGGTACATGAGGATTTTAATGTGTAAGTAGGTACATCATTCAAAAAGCTCAGTCATATAGTGAGCAATGAGTCATTTTGTTCACTGATATTGTATGACCTTGTTTGTCCATTGTTCAAAAGAGTATAATCATATAGGCTTTCCATTTTTATAGTATTCTTTTATTTACTCAAATGCTTTGTTGAGGGTCTTTTCTTAAGATATGACATGTATTTGCATGTGGGGATTGTATAATATCAGTTTTCTCTAAAAATGGAACAGGTGATTTCATGGAAATGTTTAGTTTTTGTTGCTGTATAGCTGCTGTTTTACAAAGGAAGTATTGTCAAATATTACAGCATTGTGTGATAGAGATAACAAAAGAAAATGAAGGGCCAGGGATTATCTTAACAAGTGGATGTAAGCAGTGTGATACAGAAATGCCACAATGCCATGGACATATTATTGATACTTTTGGCCTGACTTCCTGTAGCAGTTGTTTCCCACCTATGAATCTGTGTCCCAATAGAGGTAAAACCAACATGATAACACCATAATGTACTGTTTAAAAGTTAGTCATATAACTGTCATGAGAAAATGTAAGTGAACTATAATAACACTTTTATATATTTTAAGGTCATTTCAAATGTGTATTTATTATATCAATTCTATTTTTGTAGGCTTCCTGTGGTTTTGCAATGATCATGAAGGTAAGACATCTGTTATACAAAAAGAGATGAACAAACTGATATATAGGATTGGTTCTTTCCTTCATGAAAGGGTTCAGAGATCACATGTGATGTCTTATTATTGGAGCCAAAAATAATAAAATATGGTTAATTCACTTCTGGTATTACTTTCTAAAATTTAAAGAAAATACCATCACAACAAAATAAATGATAATATATGTGCATGTAAGCATACCCTCTAGCTATCACTTCTGTGACCTGTTTAACTGCTAATCAGTTTCTATCTCGGTATTGGTTATATTTCACACATATTGTGACAATTGTATTTTTAATTGGCTGTAATACTTTTGGGCAATCTGATTTGAGAGAACAGATTTTAGTAAATTTAGCTTTAATAAAACATAATGTAAGTTTTATTGTATAGCACAAATTAGTAAATATTTTGATGTTGTAATTATCGAGATTTGAACTATCTTGCAATTTCAGGAATTGGTACTACAGACATGACCACCCCAGAGACTGAAACTGGTGATTACACATGTAAGATTACTTTAGTTAACTATTTTGATATGATAATTATTGGAAGAGTTAATGCAATGTAATTTTTCCTGATAATTATGATGTTTCTGAATAAAAAACTCTGCACAGCATTATGTAACAACTCTACTTAACAGATATTATCAATGTGACTGATGATCAATGTTTCCACAGCATAAAAGTGTTTTGCTATTTTCTCTAAATTGATTCAGCTGCAACTATTGTTTTTAATGTTATACCAGAACTAAATAAAATTATGAGATGGTTTTTAAGATATTTTCTTTAAATGTGTTGCATGTGTTCTATTCAGTGCCTATACAAATTGCTTTTAATTCTTTTGCATCTTCTTTTTTAAAATTTCCAATGTGTATGTCTTTCTCCTCTCCAGGGATTCATGGCTTAGTTTTTGAAATCATACAGCATCTGTACTTGTTTGGAAACTTTACATTGGAGGGTACAATTGGAGAGGGATACTGTCTTCATACTTCTGTGAACTTATACTGTGAACACCCTGATTGTCTGTTCCACTTGCTTGAAAAGCAGTTTCTGGATACATTTGAAATGAAAGCTGAAGTCTGTGACAGTGTGAGTTGAACAATTGAATATTTTACAATTCATTTACAATAACAGACATAAAATGAATTCAGTTGCTTTAAACGATTATAAATGGTACATGAGGATTTTAATGTGTAAGTAGGTACATCATTCAAAAAGCTCAGTCATATAGTGAGCAATGAGTCATTTTGTTCACTGATATTGTATGACCTTGTTTGTCCATTGTTCAAAAGAGTATAATCATATAGGCTTTCCATTTTTATAGTATTCTTTTATTTACTCAAATGCTTTGTTGAGGGTCTTTTCTTAAGATATGACATGTATTTGCATGTGGGGATTGTATAATATCAGTTTTCTCCAAAAATGGAACAGGTGATGTCATGGAAATGTTTAGTTTTTGTTGCTGTATAGCTGCTGTTTTACAAAGGAAGTATTGTCAAATATTACAGCATTGTGTGATAGAGATAACCAAAGAAAATGAAGGGCCAGGGATTATCTTAACAAGTGGATGTAAGCAGTGTGATACAGAAATGCCACAATGCCATGGACATATTATTGATACTTTTGGCCTGACTTCCTGTAGCAGTTGTTTCCCACCTATGAATCTGTGTCCCAATAGAGGTAAAACCAACATGATAACACCATAATGTACTGTTTAAAAGTTAGTCATATAACTGTCATGAGAAAATGTAAGTGAACTATAATAACACTTTTATATATTTTAAGGTCATTTCAAATGTGTATTTATTATATCAATTCTATTTTTGTAGGCTTCCTGTGGTTTTGCAATGATCATGAAGGTAAGACATCTGTTATACAAAAAGAGATGAACAAACTGATATATAGGATTGGTTCTTTCCTTCATGAAAGGGTTCAGAGATCACATGTGATGTCTTATTATTGGAGCCAAAAATAATAAAATATGGTTAATTCACTTCTGGTATTACTTTCTAAAATTTAAAGAAAATATCATCACAACAAAATAAATGATAATATATGTGCATGTAAGCATACCCTCTAGCTATCACTTCTGTGACCTGTTTAACTGTTAATCAGTTTCTATCTCGGTATTGGTTATATTTCACACATATTGTGACAATTGTATTTTTAATTGGCTGTAATACTTTTGGGCAATCTGATTTGAGAGAACAGATTTTAGTAAATTTAGCTCTAATAAAACATAATGTAAGTTTTATTGTATAGCACAAATTAGTAAATATTTTGATGTTGTAATTATCGAGATTTGAACTATCTTGCAATTTCAGGAATTGGTACTACAGACATGACCACCCCAGAGACTGAAACTGGTGATTACACATGTAAGATTACTTTAGTTAACTATTTTGATATGATAATTATTGGAAGAGTTAATGCAATGTAATTTTTCCTGATAATTATGATGTTTCTGAATAAAAAACTCTGCACGGCATTATGTAACAACTCTACTTAACAGATATTATCAATGTGACTGATGATCAATGTTTCCACAGCATAAAAGTGTTTTGCTATTTTCTCTAAATTGATTCAGCTGCAACTATTGTTTTTAATGTTATACCAGAACTAAATAAAATTATGAGATGGTTTTTAAGATATTTTCTTTAAATGTGTTGCATGTGTTCTATTCAGTGCCTATACAAATTGCTTTTAATTCTTTTGCATCTTCTTTTTTAAAATTTCCAATGTGTATGTCTTTCTCCTCTCCAGGGATTCATGGCTTAGTTTTTGAAATCATACAGCATCTGTACTTGTTTGGAAACTTTACATTGGAGGGTACAATTGGAGAGGGATACTGTCTTCATACTTCTGTGAACTTATACTGTGAACACCCTGATTGTCTGTTCCACTTGCTTGAAAAGCAGTTTCTGGATACATTTGAAATGAAAGCTGAAGTCTGTGACAGTGTGAGTTGAACAATTGAATATTTTACAATTCATTTACAATAACAGACATAAAATGAATTCAGTTGCTTTAAACGATTATAAATGGTACATGAGGATTTTAATGTGTAAGTAGGTACATCATTCAAAAAGCTCAGTCATATAGTGAGCAATGAGTCATTTTGTTCACTGATATTGTATGACCTTGTTTGTCCATTGTTCAAAAGAGTATAATCATATAGGCTTTCCATTTTTATAGTATTCTTTTATTTACTCAAATGCTTTGTTGAGGGTCTTTTCTTAAGATATGACATGTATTTGCATGTGGGGATTGTATAATATCAGTTTTCTCCAAAAATGGAACAGGTGATGTCATGGAAATGTTTAGTTTTTGTTGCTGTATAGCTGCTGTTTTACAAAGGAAGTATTGTCAAATATTACAGCATTGTGTGATAGAGATAACAAAAGAAAATGAAGGGCCAGGGATTATCTTAACAAGTGGATGTAAGCAGTGTGATACAGAAATGCCACAATGCCATGGACATATTATTGATACTTTTGGCCTGACTTCCTGTAGCAGTTGTTTCCCACCTATGAATCTGTGTCCCAATAGAGGTAAAACCAACATGATAACACCATAATGTACTGTTTAAAAGTTAGTCATATAACTGTCATGAGAAAATGTAAGTGAACTATAATAACACTTTTATATATTTTAAGGTCATTTCAAATGTGTATTTATTATATCAATTCTATTTTTGTAGGCTTCCTGTGGTTTTGCAATGATCATGAAGGTAAGACATCTGTTATACAAAAAGAGATGAACAAACTGATATATAGGATTGGTTCTTTCCTTCATGAAAGGGTTCAGAGATCACATGTGATGTCTTATTATTGGAGCCAAAAATAATAAAATATGGTTAATTCACTTCTGGTATTACTTTCTAAAATTTAAAGAAAATACCATCACAACAAAATAAATGATAATATATGTGCATGTAAGCATACCCTCTAGCTATCACTTCTGTGACCTGTTTAACTGCTAATCAGTTTCTATCTCGGTATTGGTTATATTTCACACATATTGTGACAATTGTATTTTTAATTGGCTGTAATACTTTTGGGCAATCTGATTTGAGAGAACAGATTTTAGTAAATTTAGCTTTAATAAAACATAATGTAAGTTTTATTGTATAGCACAAATTAGTAAATATTTTGATGTTGTAATTATCGAGATTTGAACTATCTTGCAATTTCAGGAATTGGTACTACAGACATGACCACCCCAGAGACTGAAACTGGTGATTACACATGTAAGATTACTTTAGTTAACTATTTTGATATGATAATTATTGGAAGAGTTAATGCAATGTAATTTTTCCTGATAATTATGATGTTTCTGAATAAAAAACTCTGCACAGCATTATGTAACAACTCTACTTAACAGATATTATCAATGTGACTGATGATCAATGTTTCCACAGCATAAAAGTGTTTTGCTATTTTCTCTAAATTGATTCAGCTGCAACTATTGTTTTTAATGTTATACCAGAACTAAATAAAATTATGAGATGGTTTTTAAGATATTTTCTTTAAATGTGTTGCATGTGTTCTATTCAGTGCCTATACAAATTGCTTTTAATTCTTTTGCATCTTCTTTTTTAAAATTTCCAATGTGTATGTCTTTCTCCTCTCCAGGGATTCATGGCTTAGTTTTTGAAATCATACAGCATCTGTACTTGTTTGGAAACTTTACATTGGAGGGTACAATTGGAGAGGGATACTGTCTTCATACTTCTGTGAACTTATACTGTGAACACCCTGATTGTCTGTTCCACTTGCTTGAAAAGCAGTTTCTGGATACATTTGAAATGAAAGCTGAAGTCTGTGACAGTGTGAGTTGAACAATTGAATATTTTACAATTCATTTACAATAACAGACATAAAATGAATTCAGTTGCTTTAAACGATTATAAATGGTACATGAGGATTTTAATGTGTAAGTAGGTACATCATTCAAAAAGCTCAGTCATATAGTGAGCAATGAGTCATTTTGTTCACTGATATTGTATGACCTTGTTTGTCCATTGTTCAAAAGAGTATAATCATATAGGCTTTCCATTTTTATAGTATTCTTTTATTTACTCAAATGCTTTGTTGAGGGTCTTTTCTTAAGATATGACATGTATTTGCATGTGGGGATTGTACAATATCAGTTTTCTCCAAAAATGGAACAGGTGATGTCATGGAAATGTTTAGTTTTTGTTGCTGTATAGCTGCTGTTTTACAAAGGAAGTATTGTCAAATATTACAGCATTGTGTGATAGAGATAACCAAAGAAAATGAAGGGCCAGGGATTATCTTAACAAGTGGATGTAAGCAGTGTGATACAGAAATGCCACAATGCCATGGACATATTATTGATACTTTTGGCCTGACTTCCTGTAGCAGTTGTTTCCCACCTATGAATCTGTGTCCCAATAGAGGTAAAACCAACATGATAACACCATAATGTACTGTTTAAAAGTTAGTCATATAACTGTCATGAGAAAATGTAAGTGAACTATAATAACACTTTTATATATTTTAAGGTCATTTCAAATGTGTATTTATTATATCAATTCTATTTTTGTAGGCTTCCTGTGGTTTTGCAATGATCATGAAGGTAAGACATCTGTTATACAAAAAGAGATGAACAAACTGATATATAGGATTGGTTCTTTCCTTCATGAAAGGGTTCAGAGATCACATGTGATGTCTTATTATTGGAGCCAAAAATAATAAAATATGGTTAATTCACTTCTGGTATTACTTTCTAAAATTTAAAGAAAATACCATCACAACAAAATAAATGATAATATATGTGCATGTAAGCATACCCTCTAGCTATCACTTCTGTGACCTGTTTAACTGTTAATCAGTTTCTATCTCGGTATTGGTTATATTTCACACATATTGTGACAATTGTATTTTTAATTGGCTGTAATACTTTTGGGCAATCTGATTTGAGAGAACAGATTTTAGTAAATTTAGCTCTAATAAAACATAATGTAAGTTTTATTGTATAGCACAAATTAGTAAATATTTTGATGTTGTAATTATCGAGATTTGAACTATCTTGCAATTTCAGGAATTGGTACTACAGACATGACCACCCCAGAGACTGAAACTGGTGATTACACATGTAAGATTACTTTAGTTAACTATTTTGATATGATAATTATTGGAAGAGTTAATGCAATGTAATTTTTCCTGATAATTATGATGTTTCTGAATAAAAAACTCTGCACGGCATTATGTAACAACTCTACTTAACAGATATTATCAATGTGACTGATGATCAATGTTTCCACAGCATAAAAGTGTTTTGCTATTTTCTCTAAATTGATTCAGCTGCAACTATTGTTTTTAATGTTATACCAGAACTAAATAAAATTATGAGATGGTTTTTAAGATATTTTCTTTAAATGTGTTGCATGTGTTCTATTCAGTGCCTATACAAATTGCTTTTAATTCTTTTGCATCTTCTTTTTTAAAATTTCCAATGTGTATGTCTTTCTCCTCTCCAGGGATTCATGGCTTAGTTTTTGAAATCATACAGCATCTGTACTTGTTTGGAAACTTTACATTGGAGGGTACAATTGGAGAGGGATACTGTCTTCATACTTCTGTGAACTTATACTGTGAACACCCTGATTGTCTGTTCCACTTGCTTGAAAAGCAGTTTCTGGATACATTTGAAATGAAAGCTGAAGTCTGTGACAGTGTGAGTTGAACAATTGAATATTTTACAATTCATTTACAATAACAGACATAAAATGAATTCAGTTGCTTTAAACGATTATAAATGGTACATGAGGATTTTAATGTGTAAGTAGGTACATCATTCAAAAAGCTCAGTCATATAGTGAGCAATGAGTCATTTTGTTCACTGATATTGTATGACCTTGTTTGTCCATTGTTCAAAAGAGTATAATCATATAGGCTTTCCATTTTTATAGTATTCTTTTATTTACTCAAATGCTTTGTTGAGGGTCTTTTCTTAAGATATGACATGTATTTGCATGTGGGGATTGTATAATATCAGTTTTCTCCAAAAATGGAACAGGTGATGTCATGGAAATGTTTAGTTTTTGTTGCTGTATAGCTGCTGTTTTACAAAGGAAGTATTGTCAAATATTACAGCATTGTGTGATAGAGATAACCAAAGAAAATGAAGGGCCAGGGATTATCTTAACAAGTGGATGTAAGCAGTGTGATACAGAAATGCCACAATGCCATGGACATATTATTGATACTTTTGGCCTGACTTCCTGTAGCAGTTGTTTCCCACCTATGAATCTGTGTCCCAATAGAGGTAAAACCAACATGATAACACCATAATGTACTGTTTAAAAGTTAGTCATATAACTGTCATGAGAAAATGTAAGTGAACTATAATAACACTTTTATATATTTTAAGGTCATTTCAAATGTGTATTTATTATATCAATTCTATTTTTGTAGGCTTCCTGTGGTTTTGCAATGATCATGAAGGTAAGACATCTGTTATACAAAAAGAGATGAACAAACTGATATATAGGATTGGTTCTTTCCTTCATGAAAGGGTTCAGAGATCACATGTGATGTCTTATTATTGGAGCCAAAAATAATAAAATATGGTTAATTCACTTCTGGTATTACTTTCTAAAATTTAAAGAAAATACCATCACAACAAAATAAATGATAATATATGTGCATGTAAGCATACCCTCTAGCTATCACTTCTGTGACCTGTTTAACTGTTAATCAGTTTCTATCTCGGTATTGGTTATATTTCACACATATTGTGACAATTGTATTTTTAATTGGCTGTAATACTTTTGGGCAATCTGATTTGAGAGAACAGATTTTAGTAAATTTAGCTCTAATAAAACATAATGTAAGTTTTATTGTATAGCACAAATTAGTAAATATTTTGATGTTGTAATTATCGAGATTTGAACTATCTTGCAATTTCAGGAATTGGTACTACAGACATGACCACCCCAGAGACTGAAACTGGTGATTACACATGTAAGATTACTTTAGTTAACTATTTTGATATGATAATTATTGGAAGAGTTAATGCAATGTAATTTTTCCTGATAATTATGATGTTTCTGAATAAAAAACTCTGCACGGCATTATGTAACAACTCTACTTAACAGATATTATCAATGTGACTGATGATCAATGTTTCCACAGCATAAAAGTGTTTTGCTATTTTCTCTAAATTGATTCAGCTGCAACTATTGTTTTTAATGTTATACCAGAACTAAATAAAATTATGAGATGGTTTTTAAGATATTTTCTTTAAATGTGTTGCATGTGTTCTATTCAGTGCCTATACAAATTGCTTTTAATTCTTTTGCATCTTCTTTTTTAAAATTTCCAATGTGTATGTCTTTCTCCTCTCCAGGGATTCATGGCTTAGTTTTTGAAATCATACAGCATCTGTACTTGTTTGGAAACTTTACATTGGAGGGTACAATTGGAGAGGGATACTGTCTTCATACTTCTGTGAACTTATACTGTGAACACCCTGATTGTCTGTTCCACTTGCTTGAAAAGCAGTTTCTGGATACATTTGAAATGAAAGCTGAAGTCTGTGACAGTGTGAGTTGAACAATTGAATATTTTACAATTCATTTACAATAACAGACATAAAATGAATTCAGTTGCTTTAAACGATTATAAATGGTACATGAGGATTTTAATGTGTAAGTAGGTACATCATTCAAAAAGCTCAGTCATATAGTGAGCAATGAGTCATTTTGTTCACTGATATTGTATGACCTTGTTTGTCCATTGTTCAAAAGAGTATAATCATATAGGCTTTCCATTTTTATAGTATTCTTTTATTTACTCAAATGCTTTGTTGAGGGTCTTTTCTTAAGATATGACATGTATTTGCATGTGGGGATTGTATAATATCAGTTTTCTCCAAAAATGGAACAGGTGATGTCATGGAAATGTTTAGTTTTTGTTGCTGTATAGCTGCTGTTTTACAAAGGAAGTATTGTCAAATATTACAGCATTGTGTGATAGAGATAACCAAAGAAAATGAAGGGCCAGGGATTATCTTAACAAGTGGATGTAAGCAGTGTGATACAGAAATGCCACAATGCCATGGACATATTATTGATACTTTTGGCCTGACTTCCTGTAGCAGTTGTTTCCCACCTATGAATCTGTGTCCCAATAGAGGTAAAACCAACATGATAACACCATAATGTACTGTTTAAAAGTTAGTCATATAACTGTCATGAGAAAATGTAAGTGAACTATAATAACACTTTTATATATTTTAAGGTCATTTCAAATGTGTATTTATTATATCAATTCTATTTTTGTAGGCTTCCTGTGGTTTTGCAATGATCATGAAGGTAAGACATCTGTTATACAAAAAGAGATGAACAAACTGATATATAGGATTGGTTCTTTCCTTCATGAAAGGGTTCAGAGATCACATGTGATGTCTTATTATTGGAGCCAAAAATAATAAAATATGGTTAATTCACTTCTGGTATTACTTTCTAAAATTTAAAGAAAATACCATCACAACAAAATAAATGATAATATATGTGCATGTAAGCATACCCTCTAGCTATCACTTCTGTGACCTGTTTAACTGTTAATCAGTTTCTATCTCGGTATTGGTTATATTTCACACATATTGTGACAATTGTATTTTTAATTGGCTGTAATACTTTTGGGCAATCTGATTTGAGAGAACAGATTTTAGTAAATTTAGCTCTAATAAAACATAATGTAAGTTTTATTGTATAGCACAAATTAGTAAATATTTTGATGTTGTAATTATCGAGATTTGAACTATCTTGCAATTTCAGGAATTGGTACTACAGACATGACCACCCCAGAGACTGAAACTGGTGATTACACATGTAAGATTACTTTAGTTAACTATTTTGATATGATAATTATTGGAAGAGTTAATGCAATGTAATTTTTCCTGATAATTATGATGTTTCTGAATAAAAAACTCTGCACGGCATTATGTAACAACTCTACTTAACAGATATTATCAATGTGACTGATGATCAATGTTTCCACAGCATAAAAGTGTTTTGCTATTTTTTCTAAATTGATTCAGCTGCAACTATTGTTTTTAATGTTATACCAGAACTAAATAAAATTATGAGATGGTTTTTAAGATATTTTCTTTAAATGTGTTGCATGTGTTCTATTCAGTGCCTATACAAATTGCTTTTAATTCTTTTGCATCTTCTTTTTTAAAATTTCCAATGTGTATGTCTTTCTCCTCTCCAGGGATTCATGGCTTAGTTTTTGAAATCATACAGCATCTGTACTTGTTTGGAAACTTTACATTGGAGGGTACAATTGGAGAGGGATACTGTCTTCATACTTCTGTGAACTTATACTGTGAACACCCTGATTGTCTGTTCCACTTGCTTGAAAAGCAGTTTCTGGATACATTTGAAATGAAAGCTGAAGTCTGTGACAGTGTGAGTTGAACAATTGAATATTTTACAATTCATTTACAATAACAGACATAAAATGAATTCAGTTGCTTTAAACGATTATAAATGGTACATGAGGATTTTAATGTGTAAGTAGGTACATCATTCAAAAAGCTCAGTCATATAGTGAGCAATGAGTCATTTTGTTCACTGATATTGTATGACCTTGTTTGTCCATTGTTCAAAAGAGTATAATCATATAGGCTTTCCATTTTTATAGTATTCTTTTATTTACTCAAATGCTTTGTTGAGGGTCTTTTCTTAAGATATGACATGTATTTGCATGTGGGGATTGTATAATATCAGTTTTCTCCAAAAATGGAACAGGTGATGTCATGGAAATGTTTAGTTTTTGTTGCTGTATAGCTGCTGTTTTACAAAGGAAGTATTGTCAAATATTACAGCAATGTGTGATAGAGATAACCAAAGAAAATGAAGGGCCAGGGATTATCTTAACAAGTGGATGTAAGCAGTGTGATACAGAAATGCCACAATGCCATGGACATATTATTGATACTTTTGGCCTGACTTCCTGTAGCAGTTGTTTCCCACCTATGAATCTGTGTCCCAATAGAGGTAAAACCAACATGATAACACCATAATATACTGTTTAAAAGTTAGTCATATAATTGTCATGAGAAAATGTAAGTGAACTATAATAACACTTTTATATATTTTAAGGTCATTTCAAATGTGTATTTATTATATCAATTCTATTTTTGTAGGCTTCCTGTGGTTTTGCAATGATCATGAAGGTACGACATCTGTTATACAAAAAGAGATGAACAAACTGATATATAGGATTGGTTCTTTCCTTCATGAAAGGGTTCAGAGATCACATGTGATGTCTTATTATTGGAGCCAAAAATAATAAAATATGGTTAATTCACCTCTGGTATTACTTTCTAAAATTTAAAGAAAATACCATCACAACAAAATAAATGATAATATATGTGCATGTAAGCATACCCTCTAGCTATCACTTCTGTGACCTGTTTCACTGTTAATCAGTTTCTATCTCGGTATTGGTTATATTTTACACATATAGTGACAATTGTATTTTTAATTGGCTGTAATACCTTTGGGGAATCTGATTTGAGAGAACAGATTTTAGTAAATTTAGCTTTAATAAAACATAATGTAAGTTTTATTGTATAGCACAAATTAGTAAGTATTTTGATGTTGTAATTATCGAGATTTGAACTATCTTGCAATTTCAGGAATTGGTACTACAGACATGACCACCCCAGAGACTGAAACTGGTGATTACACATGTAAGATTACTTTAGTTAACTATTTTGATATGATAATTATTGGAAGAGTTAATGCAATGTAATTTTTCCTGATAATTATGATGTTTCTGAATAAAAAACTCTGCACGGCATTATGTAACAACTCTACTTAACAGATATTATCAATGTGACTGATGATCAATGTTTCCACAGCATAAAAGTGTTTTGCTATTTTCTCTAAATTGATTCAGCTGCAACTATTGTTTTTAATGTTATACCAGAACTAAATAAAATTCTGAGATGGTTTTTAAGATATTTTCTTTAAATGTGTTGCATGTGTTCTATTCAGTGCCTATACAAATTGCTTTTAATTCTTTTGCATCTTCTTTTTTAAAATTTCCAATGTGTATGTCTTTCTCCTCTCCAGGGATTCATGGCTTAGTTTTTGAAATCATACAGCATCTGTACTTGTTTGGAAACTTTACATTGGAGGGTACAATTGGAGAGGGATACTGTCTTCATACTTCTGTGAACTTATACTGTGAACACCCTGATTGTCTGTTCCACTTGCTTGAAAAGCAGTTTCTGGATACATTTGAAATGAAAGCTGAAGTCTGTGACAGTGTGAGTTGAACAATTGAATATTTTACAATTCATTTACAATAACAGACATAAAATGAATTCAGTTGCTTTAAACGATTATAAATGGTACATGAGGATTTTAATGTGTAAGTAGGTACATCATTCAAAAAGCTCAGTCATATAGTGAGCAATGAGTCATTTTGTTCACTGATATTGTATGACCTTGTTTGTCCATTGTTCAAAAGAGTATAATCATATAGGCTTTCCATTTTTATAGTATTCTTTTATTTACTCAAATGCTTTGTTGAGGGTCTTTTCTTAAGATATGACATGTATTTGCATGTGGGGATTGTATAATATCAGTTTTCTCCAAAAATGGAACAGGTGATGTCATGGAAATGTTTAGTTTTTGTTGCTGTATAGCTGCTGTTTTACAAAGGAAGTATTGTCAAATATTACAGCAATGTGTGATAGAGATAACCAAAGAAAATGAAGGGCCAGGGATTATCTTAACAAGTGGATGTAAGCAGTGTGATACAGAAATGCCACAATGCCATGGACATATTATTGATACTTTTGGCCTGACTTCCTGTAGCAGTTGTTTCCCACCTATGAATCTGTGTCCCAATAGAGGTAAAACCAACATGATAACACCATAATATACTGTTTAAAAGTTAGTCATATAATTGTCATGAGAAAATGTAAGTGAACTATAATAACACTTTTATATATTTTAAGGTCATTTCAAATGTGTATTTATTATATCAATTCTATTTTTGTAGGCTTCCTGTGGTTTTGCAATGATCATGAAGGTACGACATCTGTTATACAAAAAGAGATGAACAAACTGATATATAGGATTGGTTCTTTCCTTCATGAAAGGGTTCAGAGATCACATGTGATGTCTTATTATTGGAGCCAAAAATAATAAAATATGGTTAATTCACCTCTGGTATTACTTTCTAAAATTTAAAGAAAATACCATCACAACAAAATAAATGATAATATATGTGCATGTAAGCATACCCTCTAGCTATCACTTCTGTGACCTGTTTCACTGTTAATCAGTTTCTATCTCGGTATTGGTTATATTTTACACATATAGTGACAATTGTATTTTTAATTGGCTGTAATACCTTTGGGGAATCTGATTTGAGAGAACAGATTTTAGTAAATTTAGCTTTAATAAAACATAATGTAAGTTTTATTGTATAGCACAAATTAGTAAGTATTTTGATGTTGTAATTATCGAGATTTGAACTATCTTGCAATTTCAGGAATTGGTACTACAGACATGACCACCCCAGAGACTGAAACTGGTGATTACACATGTAAGATTACTTTAGTTAACTATTTTGATATGATAATTATTGGAAGAGTTAATGCAATGTAATTTTTCCTGATAATTATGATGTTTCTGAATAAAAAACTCTGCACGGCATTATGTAACAACTCTACTTAACAGATATTATCAATGTGACTGATGATCAATGTTTCCACAGCATAAAAGTGTTTTGCTATTTTCTCTAAATTGATTCAGCTGCAACTATTGTTTTTAATGTTATACCAGAACTAAATAAAATTCTGAGATGGTTTTTAAGATATTTTCTTTAAATGTGTTGCATGTGTTCTATTCAGTGCCTATACAAATTGCTTTTAATTCTTTTGCATCTTCTTTTTTAAAATTTCCAATGTGTATGTCTTTCTCCTCTCCAGGGATTCATGGCTTAGTTTTTGAAATCATACAGCATCTGTACTTGTTTGGAAACTTTACATTGGAGGGTACAATTGGAGAGGGATACTGTCTTCATACTTCTGTGAACTTATACTGTGAACACCCTGATTGTCTGTTCCACTTGCTTGAAAAGCAGTTTCTGGATACATTTGAAATGAAAGCTGAAGTCTGTGACAGTGTGCGTTGAACAATTGAATATTTTACAATTCATTTACAATAACAGACATAAAATGAATTCAGTTGCTTTAAACGATTATAAATGGTACATGAGGATTTTAATGTGTAAGTAGGTACATCATTCAAAAAGCTCAGTCATATAGTGAGCAATGAGTCATTTTGTTCACTGATATTGTATGACCTTGTTTGTCCATTGTTCAAAAGAGTATAATCATATAGGCTTTCCATTTTTATAGTATTCTTTTATTTACTCAAATGCTTTGTTGAGGGTCTTTTCTTAAGATATGACATGTATTTGCATGTGGGGATTGTATAATATCAGTTTTCTCCAAAAATGGAACAGGTGATGTCATGGAAATGTTTAGTTTTTGTTGCTGTATAGCTGCTGTTTTACAAAGGAAGTATTGTCAAATATTACAGCAATGTGTGATAGAGATAACCAAAGAAAATGAAGGGCCAGGGATTATCTTAACAAGTGGATGTAAGCAGTGTGATACAGAAATGCCACAATGCCATGGACATATTATTGATACTTTTGGCCTGACTTCCTGTAGCAGTTGTTTCCCACCTATGAATCTGTGTCCCAATAGAGGTAAAACCAACATGATAACACCATAATATACTGTTTAAAAGTTAGTCATATAACTGTCATGAGAAAATGTAAGTGAACTATAATAACACTTTTATATATTTTAAGGTCATTTCAAATGTGTATTTATTATATCAATTCTATTTTTGTAGGCTTCCTGTGGTTTTGCAATGATCATGAAGGTAAGACATCTGTTATACAAAAAGAGATGAACAAACTGATATATAGGATTGGTTCTTTCCTTCATGAAAGGGTTCAGAGATCACATGTGATGTCTTATTATTGGAGCCAAAAATAATAAAATATGGTTAATTCACCTCTGGTATTACTTTCTAAAATTTAAAGAAAATACCATCACAGCAAAATAAATGATAATATATGTGCATGTAAGCATACCCTCTAGCTATCACTTCTGTGACCTGTTTCACTGTTAATCAGTTTCTATCTCGGTATTGGTTATATTTTACACATATAGTGACAATTGTATTTTTAATTGGCTGTAATACCTTTGGGGAATCTGATTTGAGAGAACAGATTTTAGTAAATTTAGCTTTAATAAAACATAATGTAAGTTTTATTGTATAGCACAAATTAGTAAGTATTTTGATGTTGTAATTATCGAGATTTGAACTATCTTGCAATTTCAGGAATTGGTACTACAGACATGACCACCCCAGAGACTGAAACTGGTGATTACACATGTAAGATTACTTTAGTTAACTATTTTGATATGATAATTATTGGAAGAGTTAATGCAATGTAATTTTTCCTGATAATTATGATGTTTCTGAATAAAAAACTCTGCACGGCATTATGTAACAACTCTACTTAACAGATATTATCAATGTGACTGATGATCAATGTTTCCACAGCATAAAAGTGTTTTGCTATTTTCTCTAAATTGATTCAGCTGCAACTATTGTTTTTAATGTTATACCAGAACTAAATAAAATTATGAGATGGTTTTTAAGATATTTTCTTTAAATGTGTTGCATGTGTTCTATTCAGTGCCTATACAAATTGCTTTTAATTCTTTTGCATCTTCTTTTTTAAAATTTCCAATGTGTATGTCTTTCTCCTCTCCAGGGATTCATGGCTTAGTTTTTGAAATCATACAGCATCTGTACTTGTTTGGAAACTTTACATTGGAGGGTACAATTGGAGAGGGATACTGTCTTCATACTTCTGTGAACTTATACTGTGAACACCCTGATTGTCTGTTCCACTTGCTTGAAAAGCAGTTTCTGGATACATTTGAAATGAAAGCTGAAGTCTGTGACAGTGTGCGTTGAACAATTGAATATTTTACAATTCATTTACAATAACAGACATAAAATGAATTCAGTTGCTTTAAACGATTATAAATGGTACATGAGGATTTTAATGTGTAAGTAGGTACATCATTCAAAAAGCTCAGTCATATAGTGAGCAATGAGTCATTTTGTTCACTGATATTGTATGACCTTGTTTGTCCATTGTTCAAAAGAGTATAATCATATAGGCTTTCCATTTTTATAGTATTCTTTTATTTACTCAAATGCTTTGTTGAGGGTCTTTTCTTAAGATATGACATGTATTTGCATGTGGGGATTGTATAATATCAGTTTTCTCCAAAAATGGAACAGGTGATGTCATGGAAATGTTTAGTTTTTGTTGCTGTATAGCTGCTGTTTTACAAAGGAAGTATTGTCAAATATTACAGCAATGTGTGATAGAGATAACCAAAGAAAATGAAGGGCCAGGGATTATCTTAACAAGTGGATGTAAGCAGTGTGATACAGAAATGCCACAATGCCATGGACATATTATTGATACTTTTGGCCTGACTTCCTGTAGCAGTTGTTTCCCACCTATGAATCTGTGTCCCAATAGAGGTAAAACCAACATGATAACACCATAATATACTGTTTAAAAGTTAGTCATATAACTGTCATGAGAAAATGTAAGTGAACTATAATAACACTTTTATATATTTTAAGGTCATTTCAAATGTGTATTTATTATATCAATTCTATTTTTGTAGGCTTCCTGTGGTTTTGCAATGATCATGAAGGTAAGACATCTGTTATACAAAAAGAGATGAACAAACTGATATATAGGATTGGTTCTTTCCTTCATGAAAGGGTTCAGAGATCACATGTGATGTCTTATTATTGGAGCCAAAAATAATAAAATATGGTTAATTCACCTCTGGTATTACTTTCTAAAATTTAAAGAAAATACCATCACAACAAAATAAATGATAATATATGTGCATGTAAGCATACCCTCTAGCTATCACTTCTGTGACCTGTTTCACTGTTAATCAGTTTCTATCTCGGTATTGGTTATATTTTACACATAGAGTGACAATTGTATTTTTAATTGGCTGTAATACCTTTGGGGAATCTGATTTGAGAGAACAGATTTTAGTAAATTTAGCTTTAATAAAACATAATGTAAGTTTTATTGTATAGCACAAATTAGTAAGTATTTTGATGTTGTAATTATCGAGATTTGAACTATCTTGCAATTTCAGGAATTGGTACTACAGACATGACCACCCCAGAGACTGAAACTGGTGATTACACATGTAAGATTACTTTAGTTAACTATTTTGATATGATAATTATTGGAAGAGTTAATGCAATGTAATTTTTCCTGATAATTATGATGTTTCTGAATAAAAAACTCTGCACGGCATTATGTAACAACTCTACTTAACAGATATTATCAATGTGACTGATGATCAATGTTTCCACAGCATAAAAGTGTTTTGCTATTTTCTCTAAATTGAATCAGCTGCAACTATTGTTTTTAATGTTATACCAGAACTAAATAAAATTCTGAGATGGTTTTTAAGATATTTTCTTTAAATGTGTTGCATGTGTTCTATTCAGTGCCTATACAAATTGCTTTTAATTCTTTTGCATCTTCTTTTTTAAAATTTCCAATGTGTATGTCTTTCTCCTCTCCAGGGATTCATGGCTTAGTTTTTGAAATCATACAGCATCTGTACTTGTTTGGAAACTTTACATTGGAGGGTACAATTGGAGAGGGATACTGTCTTCATACTTCTGTGAACTTATACTGTGAACACCCTGATTGTCTGTTCCACTTGCTTGAAAAGCAGTTTCTGGATACATTTGAAATGAAAGCTGAAGTCTGTGACAGTGTGCGTTGAACAATTGAATATTTTACAATTCATTTACAATAACAGACATAAAATGAATTCAGTTGCTTTAAACGATTATAAATGGTACATGAGGATTTTAATGTGTAAGTAGGTACATCATTCAAAAAGCTCAGTCATATAGTGAGCAATGAGTCATTTTGTTCACTGATATTGTATGACCTTGTTTGTCCATTGTTCAAAAGAGTATAATCATATAGGCTTTCCATTTTTATAGTATTCTTTTATTTACTCAAATGCTTTGTTGAGGTCTTTTCTTAAGATATGACATGTATTTGCATGTGGGGATTGTATAATATCAGTTTTCTCCAAAAATGGAACAGGTGATGTCATGGAAATGTTTAGTTTTTGTTGCTGTATAGCTGCTGTTTTACAAAGGAAGTATTGTCAAATATTACAGCAATGTGTGATAGAGATAACCAAAGAAAATGAAGGGCCAGGGATTATCTTAACAAGTGGATGTAAGCAGTGTGATACAGAAATGCCACAATGCCATGGACATATTATTGATACTTTTGGCCTGACTTCCTGTAGCAGTTGTTTCCCACCTATGAATCTGTGTCCCAATAGAGGTAAAACCAACATGATAACACCATAATATACTGTTTAAAAGTTAGTCATATAACTGTCATGAGAAAATGTAAGTGAACTATAATAACACTTTTATATATTTTAAGGTCATTTCAAATGTGTATTTATTATATCAATTCTATTTTTGTAGGCTTCCTGTGGTTTTGCAATGATCATGAAGGTAAGACATCTGTTATACAAAAAGAGATGAACAAACTGATATATAGGATTGGTTCTTTCCTTCATGAAAGGGTTCAGAGATCACATGTGATGTCTTATTATTGGAGCCAAAAATAATAAAATATGGTTAATTCACCTCTGGTATTACTTTCTAAAATTTAAAGAAAATACCATCACAACAAAATAAATGATAATATATGTGCATGTAAGCATACCCTCTAGCTATCACTTCTGTGACCTGTTTCACTGTTAATCAGTTTCTATCTCGGTATTGGTTATATTTTACACATATAGTGACAATTGTATTTTTAATTGGCTGTAATACCTTTGGGGAATCTGATTTGAGAGAACAGATTTTAGTAAATTTAGCTTTAATAAAACATAATGTAAGTTTTATTGTATAGCACAAATTAGTAAGTATTTTGATGTTGTAATTATCGAGATTTGAACTATCTTGCAATTTCAGGAATTGGTACTACAGACATGACCACCCCAGAGACTGAAACTGGTGATTACACATGTAAGATTACTTTAGTTAACTATTTTGATATGATAATTATTGGAAGAGTTAATGCAATGTAATTTTTCCTGATAATTATGATGTTTCTGAATAAAAAACTCTGCACGGCATTATGTAACAACTCTACTTAACAGATATTATCAATGTGACTGATGATCAATGTTTGCACAGCATAAAAGTGTTTTGCTATTTTCTCTAAATTGATTCAGCTGCAACTATTGTTTTTAATGTTATACCAGAACTAAATAAAATTCTGAGATGGTTTTTAAGATATTTTCTTTAAATGTGTTGCATGTGTTCTATTCAGTGCCTATACAAATTGCTTTTAATTCTTTTGCATCTTCTTTTTTAAAATTTCCAATGTGTATGTCTTTCTCCTCTCCAGGGATTCATGGCTTAGTTTTTGAAATCATACAGCATCTGTACTTGTTTGGAAACTTTACATTGGAGGGTACAATTGGAGAGGGATACTGTCTTCATACTTCTGTGAACTTATACTGTGAACACCCTGATTGTCTGTTCCACTTGCTTGAAAAGCAGTTTCTGGATACATTTGAAATGAAAGCTGAAGTCTGTGACAGTGTGCGTTGAACAATTGAATATTTTACAATTCATTTACAATAACAGACATAAAATGAATTCAGTTGCTTTAAACGATTATAAATGGTACATGAGGATTTTAATGTGTAAGTAGGTACATCATTCAAAAAGCTCAGTCATATAGTGAGCAATGAGTCATTTTGTTCACTGATATTGTATGACCTTGTTTGTCCATTGTTCAAAAGAGTATAATCATATAGGCTTTCCATTTTTATAGTATTCTTTTATTTACTCAAATGCTTTGTTGAGGGTCTTTTCTTAAGATATGACATGTATTTGCATGTGGGGATTGTATAATATCAGTTTTCTCCAAAAATGGAACAGGTGATGTCATGGAAATGTTTAGTTTTTGTTGCTGTATAGCTGCTGTTTTACAAAGGAAGTATTGTCAAATATTACAGCAATGTGTGATAGAGATAACCAAAGAAAATGAAGGGCCAGGGATTATCTTAACAAGTGGATGTAAGCAGTGTGATACAGAAATGCCACAATGCCATGGACATATTATTGATACTTTTGGCCTGACTTCCTGTAGCAGTTGTTTCCCACCTATGAATCTGTGTCCCAATAGAGGTAAAACCAACATGATAACACCATAATATACTGTTTAAAAGTTAGTCATATAACTGTCATGAGAAAATGTAAGTGAACTATAATAACATTTTTATATATTTTAAGGTCATTTCAAATGTGTATTTATTATATCAATTCTATTTTTGTAGGCTTCCTGTGGTTTTGCAATGATCATGAAGGTAAGACATCTGTTATACAAAAAGAGATGAACAAACTGATATATAGGATTGGTTCTTTCCTTCATGAAAGGGTTCAGAGATCACATGTGATGTCTTATTATTGGAGCCAAAAATAATAAAATATGGTTAATTCACTTCTGGTATTACTTTCTAAAATTTAAAGAAAATACCATCACAGCAAAATAAATGATAATATATGTGCATGTAAGCATACCCTCTAGCTATCACTTCTGTGTCTTGTTTCACTGTTAATCAGTTTCTATCTCGGTATTGGTTATATTTTACACATATAGTGACAATTGTATTTTTAATTGGCTGTAATACCTTTGGGGAATCTGATTTGAGAGAACAGATTTTAGTAAATTTAGCTTTAATAAAACATAATGTAAGTTTTATTGTATAGCACAAATTAGTAAGTATTTTGATGTTGTAATTATCGAGATTTGAACTATCTTGCAATTTCAGGAATTGGTACTACAGACATGACCACCCCAGAGACTGAAACTGGTGATTACACATGTAAGATTACTTTAGTTAACTATTTTGATATGATAATTATTGGAAGAGTTAATGCAATGTAATTTTTCCTGATAATTATGATGTTTCTGAATAAAAAACTCTGCACGGCATTATGTAACAACTCTACTTAACAGATATTATCAATGTGACTGATGATCAATGTTTCCACAGCATAAAAGTGTTTTGCTATTTTCTCTAAATTGATTCAGCTGCAACTATTGTTTTTAATGTTATACCAGAACTAAATAAAATTATGAGATGGTTTTAAGATATTTTCTTTAAATGTGTTGCATGTGTTCTATTCAGTGCCTATACAAATTGCTTTTAATTCTTTTGCATCTTCTTTTTTAAAATTTCCAATGTGTATGTCTTTCTCCTCTCCAGGGATTCATGGCTTAGTTTTTGAAATCATACAGCATCTGTACTTGTTTGGAAACTTTACATTGGAGGGTACAATTGGAGAGGGATACTGTCTTCATACTTCTGTGAACTTATACTGTGAACACCCTGATTGTCTGTTCCACTTGCTTGAAAAGCAGTTTCTGGATACATTTGAAATGAAAGCCGAAGTCTGTGACAGTGTGAGTTGAACAATTGAATATTTTACAATTCATTTACAATAACAGACATAAAATGAATTCAGTTGCTTTAAACGATTATAAATGGTACATGAGGATTTTAATGTGTAAGTAGGTACATCATTCAAAAAGCTCAGTCATATAGTGAGCAATGAGTCATTTTGTTCACTGATATTGTATGACCTTGTTTGTCCATTGTTCAAAAGAGTATAATCATATAGGCTTTCCATTTTTATAGTATTCTTTTATTTACTCAAATGCTTTGTTGAGGGTCTTTTCTTAAGATATGACATGTATTTGCATGTGGGGATTGTATAATATCAGTTTTCTCCAAAAATGGAACAGGTGATGTCATGGAAATGTTTAGTTTTTGTTGCTGTATAGCTGCTGTTTTACAAAGGAAGTATTGTCAAATATTACAGCAATGTGTGATAGAGATAACCAAAGAAAATGAAGGGCCAGGGATTATCTTAACAAGTGGATGTAAGCAGTGTGATACAGAAATGCCACAATGCCATGGACATATTATTGATACTTTTGGCCTGACTTCCTGTAGCAGTTGTTTCCCACCTATGAATCTGTGTCCCAATAGAGGTAAAACCAACATGATAACACCATAATATACTGTTTAAAAGTTAGTCATATAACTGTCATGAGAAAGTGTAAGTGAACTATAATAACACTTTTATATATTTTAAGGTCATTTCAAATGTGTATTTATTATATCAATTCTATTTTTGTAGGCTTCCTGTGGTTTTGCAATGATCATGAAGGTAAGACATCTGTTATACAAAAAGAGATGAACAAACTGATATATAGGATTGGTTCTTTCCTTCATGAAAGGGTTCAGAGATCACATGTGATGTCTTATTATTGGAGCCAAAAATAATAAAATATGGTTAATTCACTTCTGGTATTACTTTCTAAAATTTAAAGAAAATACCATCACAACAAAATAAATGATAATATATGTGCATGTAAGCATACCCTCTAGCTATCACTTCTGTGACCTGTTTCACTGTTAATCAGTTTCTATCTCGGTATTGGTTATATTTTACACATATAGTGACAATTGTATTTTTAATTGGCTGTAATACCTTTGGGGAATCTGATTTGAGAGAACAAATTTTAGTAAATTTAGCTTTAATAAAACATAATGTAAGTTTTATTGTATAGCACAAATTAGTAAGTATTTTGATGTTGTAATTATCGAGATTTGAACTATCTTGCAATTTCAGGAATTGGTACTACAGACATGACCACCCCAGAGACTGAAACTGGTGATTACACATGTAAGATTACTTTAGTTAACTATTTTGATATGATAATTATTGGAAGAGTTAACGCAATGTAATTTTTCCTGATAATTATGATGTTTCTGAATAAAAAACTCTGCACGGCATTATGTAACAACTCTACTTAACAGATATTATCAATGCGACTGATGATCAATGTTTCCACAGCATAAAAGTGTTTTGCTATTTTCTCTAAATTGATTCAGCTGCAACTATTGTTTTTAATGTTATACCAGAACTAAATAAAATTCTGAGATGGTTTTTAAGATATTTTCTTTAAATGTGTTGCATGTGTTCTATTCAGTGCCTATACAAATTGCTTTTAATTCTTTTGCATCTTCTTTTTTAAAATTTCCAATGTGTATGTCTTTCTCCTCTCCAGGGATTCATGGCTTAGTTTTTGAAATCATACAGCATCTGTACTTGTTTGGAAACTTTACATTGGAGGGTACAATTGGAGAGGGATACTGTCTTCATACTTCTGTGAACTTATACTGTGAACACCCTGATTGTCTGTTCCACTTGCTTGAAAAGCAGTTTCTGGATACATTTGAAATGAAAGCCGAAGTCTGTGACAGTGTGAGTTGAACAATTGAATATTTTACAATTCATTTACAATAACAGACATAAAATGAATTCAGTTGCTTTAAACGATTATAAATGGTACATGAGGATTTTAATGTGTAAGTAGGTACATCATTCAAAAAGCTCAGTCATATAGTGAGCAATGAGTCATTTTGTTCACTGATATTGTATGACCTTGTTTGTCCATTGTTCAAAAGAGTATAATCATATAGGCTTTCCATTTTTATAGTATTCTTTTATTTACTCAAATGCTTTGTTGAGGGTCTTTTCTTAAGATATGACATGTATTTGCATGTGGGGATTGTATAATATCAGTTTTCTCCAAAAATGGAACAGGTGATGTCATGGAAATGTTTAGATTTTGTTGCTGTATAGCTGCTGTTTTACAAAGGAAGTATTGTCAAATATTACAGCAATGTGTGATAGAGATAACCAAAGAAAATGAAGGGCCAGGGATTATCTTAACAAGTGGATGTAAGCAGTGTGATACAGAAATGCCACAATGCCATGGACATATTATTGATACTTTTGGCCTGACTTCCTGTAGCAGTTGTTTCCCACCTATGAATCTGTGTCCCAATAGAGGTAAAACCAACATGATAACACCATAATATACTGTTTAAAAGTTAGTCATATAACTGTCATGAGAAAGTGTAAGTGAACTATAATAACACTTTTATATATTTTAAGGTCATTTCAAATGTGTATTTATTATATCAATTCTATTTTTGTAGGCTTCCTGTGGTTTTGCAATGATCATGAAGGTAAGACATCTGTTATACAAAAAGAGATGAACAAACTGATATATAGGATTGGTTCTTTCCTTCATGAAAGGGTTCAGAGATCACATGTGATGTCTTATTATTGGAGCCAAAAATAATAAAATATGGTTAATTCACCTCTGGTATTACTTTCTAAAATTTAAAGAAAATACCATCACAACAAAATAAATGATAATATATGTGCATGTAAGCATACCCTCTAGCTATCACTTCTGTGACCTGTTTCACTGTTAATCAGTTTCTATCTCGGTATTGGTTATATTTTACACATATAGTGACAATTGTATTTTTAATTGGCTGTAATACCTTTGGGGAATCTGATTTGAGAGAACAGATTTTAGTAAATTTAGCTTTAATAAAACATAATGTAAGTTTTATTGTATAGCACAAATTAGTAAGTATTTTGATGTTGTAATTATCGAGATTTGAACTATCTTGCAATTTCAGGAATTGGTACTACAGACATGACCACCCCAGAGACTGAAACTGGTGATTACACATGTAAGATTACTTTAGTTAACTATTTTGATATGATAATTATTGGAAGAGTTAATGCAATTTAATTTTTTCTGATAATTATGATGTTTCTGAATAAAAAACTCTGCACGGCATTATGTAACAACTCTACTTAACAGATATTATCAATGTGACTGATGATCAATGTTTCCACAGCATAAAAGTGTTTTGCTATTTTCTCTAAATTGATTCAGCTGCAACTATTGTTTTTAATGTTATACCAGAACTAAATAAAATTATGAGATGGGTTTTAAGATATTTTCTTTAAATGTGTTGCATGTGTTCTATTCAGTGCCTATACAAATTGCTTTTAATTCTTTTGCATCTTTTTTTTTAAAATTTCCAATGTGTATGTCTTTCTCCTCTCCAGGGATTCATGGCTTAGTTTTTGAAATCATACAGCATCTGTACTTGTTTGGAAACTTTACATTGGCGGGTACAATTGGAGAGGGATACTGTCTTCATACTTCTGTGAACTTATACTGTGAACACCCTGATTGTCTGTTCCACTTGCTTGAAAAGCAGTTTCTGGATGCATTTGAAATGAAAGCTGAAGTCTGTGACAGTGTGAGTTGAACAATTGAATATTTTACAATTCATTTACAATAACAGACATAAAATGAATTCAGTTGCTTTAAACGATTATAAATGGTACATGAGGATTTTAATGTGTAAGTAGGTACATCATTCAAAAAGCTCAGTCATATAGTGAGCAATGAGTCATTTTGTTCACTGATATTGTATGACCTTGTTTGTCCATTGTTCAAAAGAGTATAATCATATAGGCTTTCCATTTTTATAGTATTCTTTTATTTATTCAAATGCTTTGTTGAGGGTCTTTTCTTAAGATATTACATGTATTTGCATGTGGGGATTGTATAATATCAGTTTTCTCCAAAAATGGAACAGGTGATGTCATGGAAATGTTTAGTTTTTGTTGCTGTATAGCTGCTGTTTTACAAAGGAAGTATTGTCAAATATTACAGCAATGTGTGATAGAGATAACCAAAGAAAATGAAGGGCCAGGGATTATCTTAACTAGTGGATGTAAGCAGTGTGATACAGAAATGCCACACTGCCATGGACCTATTATTGATACTTTTGGCCTGACTTCCTGTAGCAGTTGTTTCCCACCTATGAATCTGTGTCCCAATAGAGGTAAAACCAACATGATAACACCATAATATACTGTTTAAAAGTTAGTCATATAACTGTCATGAGAAAATGTAAGTGAAAAATAATAACACTTTTATATATTTTAAGGTCATTTCAAATGTGTATTTATTATATCAATTCTATTTTTGTAGGCTTCCTGTGGTTTTGCAATGATCATGAAGGTAAGACATCTGTTATACAAAAAAAGATGAACAAACTGATATATAGCATTGGTTCTTTCCTTCATGAAAGGGTTCAGAGATCACATGTGATGTCTTATTATTGGAGCCAAAAATAATAAAATATGGTTAATTCACTTCTGGTATTACTTTCTAAAATTTAAAGAAAATACCATCACAACAAAATAAATGATAATATATGTGCATGTAAACATACCCTCTACCTATCACTTCTGTGACCTGTTTAACTGTTAATCAGTGTCTATCTTGGTACTGGTTATATTTTACACATATTGTGACAATTGTATTTTTAGTTGGCTGTAATACTTTTGGGCAATCTGATTTGGGAGAACAGATTTTAGTAAATTTAGCTTTAATAAAACATAATGTAAGTTTTATTGTATAGCACAAATTAGTAAATATTTTGATGTTGTAATTATTGAGATTTGAACTATCTTGCAATTTCAGGAATTGGTACTACAGACATGACCACCCCAGAGACTGAAACTGGTGATTACACATGTAAGATTACTTTAGTTAACTATTTTGATATGATAATTATTGGAAGAGTTAATGCAATGTAATTTTTCCTGATAATTATGATGTTTCTGAATAAAAAACTCTGCACGGCATTATGTAACAACTCTACTTAACAGATATTATCAATGTGACTGATGATCAATGTTTCCACAGCATAAAAGTGTTTTGCTATTTTCTCTAAATTGATTCAGCTGCAACTATTGTTTTTAATGTTATACCAGAACTAAATAAAATTATGAGATGGTTTTTAAGATATTTTCTTTACATGTGTTGCATGTGTTCTATTCAGTGCCTATACAAATTGCTTTTAATTCTTTTGCATCTTCTTTTTTAAAATTTCCAATGTGTATGTCTTTCTCCTCTCCAGGGATTCATGGCTTAGTTTTTGAAATCATACAGCATCTGTACTTGTTTGGAAACTTTACATTGGAGGGTACAATTGGAGAGGGATACTGTCTTCATACTTCTGTGAACTTATACTGTGAACACCCTGATTGTCTGTTCCACTTGCTTGAAAAGCAGTTTCTGGATACATTTGAAATGAAAGCCGAAGTCTGTGACAGTGTGCGTTGAACAATTGAATATTTTACAATTCATTTACAATAACAGACATAAAATGAATTCAGTTGCTTTAAACGATTATAAATGGTACATGAGGATTTTAATGTGTAAGTAGGTACATCATTCAAAAAGCTCAGTCATATAGTGAGCAATGAGTCATTTTGTTCACTGATATTGTATGACCTTGTTTGTCCATTGTTCAAAAGAGTATAATCATATAGGCTTTCCATTTTTATAGTATTCTTTTATTTACTCAAATGCTTTGTTGAGGGTCTTTTCTTAAGATATGACATGTATTTGCATGTGGGGATTGTATAATATCGGTTTTCTCCAAAAATGGAACAGGTGATGTCATGGAAATGTTTAGTTTTTGTTGCTGTATAGCTGCTGTTTTACAAAGGAAGTATTGTCAAATATTACAGCAATGTGTGATAGAGATAACCAAAGAAAATGAAGGGCCAGGGATTATCTTAACAAGTGGATGTAAGCAGTGTGATACAGAAATGCCACAATGCCATGGACATATTATTGATACTTTTGGCCTGACTTCCTGTAGCAGTTGTTTCCCACCTATGAATCTGTGTCCCAATAGAGGTAAAACCAACATGATAACACCATAATATACTGTTTAAGGGTTAGTCATATAACTGTCATGAGAAAATGTAAGTGAACTATAATAACACTTTTATATATTTTAAGGTCATTTCAAATGTGTATTTATTATATCAATTCTATTTTTGTAGGCTTCCTGTGGTTTTGCAATGATCATGAAGGTAAGACATCTGTTATACAAAAAGAGATGAACAAACTGATATATAGGATTGGTTCTTTCCTTCATGAAAGGGTTCAGAGATCACATGTGATGTCTTATTATTGGAGCCAAAAATAATAAAATATGGTTAATTCACCTCTGGTATTACTTTCTAAAATTTAAAGAAAATACCATCACAACAAAATAAATGATAATATATGTGCATGTAAGCATACCCTCTAGCTATCACTTCTGTGACCTGTTTCACTGTTAATCAGTTTCTATCTCGGTATTGGTTATATTTTACACATATTGTGACAATTGTATTTTTAATTGGCTGTAATACTTTTGGGCAATCTGATTTGAGAGAACAGATTTTAGTAAATTTAGCTTTAATAAAACATAATGTAAGTTTTATTGTATAGCACAAATTAGTAAATATTTTGATGTTGTAATTATCGAGATTTGAACTATCTTGCAATTTCAGGAATTGGTACTACAGACATGACCACCCCAGAGACTGAAACTGGTGATTACACATGTAAGATTACTTTAGTTAACTATTTTGATATGATAATTATTGGAAGAGTTAATACAATTTAATTTTTTCTGATAATTATGATGTGTTTCTGAATAAAAAAACTCTGCATGGCATTATGTAACAACTCTACTTAACAGATATTATCAATGTGACTGATGATCAATGTTTCCACAGCATAAAAGTGTTTTGCTATTTTCTCTAAATTGATTCAGCTGCAACTATTGTTTTTAATGTTATACCAGAACTAAATAATTTATGAGATGGTTTTTAAGATATTTTCTTTAAATGTGTTGCATGTGTTCTATTCAGTGCCTATACAAATTGCTTTTAATTCTTTTGCATCTTCTTTTTTAAAATTTCCAATGTGTATGTCTTTCTCCTCTCCAGGGATTCATGGCTTAGTTTTTGAAATCATACAGCATCTGTACTTGTTTGGAAACTTTACATTGGAGGGTACAATTGGAGAGGGATACTGTCTTCATACTTCTGTGAACTTATACTGTGAACACCCTGATTGTCTGTTCCACTTGCTTGAAAAGCAGTTTCTGGATACATTTGAAATGAAAGCTGAAGTCTGTGACAGTGTGAGTTGAACAATTGAATATTTTACAATTCATTTACAATAACAGACATAAAATGAATTCAGTTGCTTTAAACGATTATAAATGGTACATGAGGATTTTAATGTGTAAGTAGGTACATCATTCAAAAAGCTCAGTCATATAGTGAGCAATGAGTCATTTTGTTCACTGATATTGTATGACCTTGTTTGTCCATTGTTCAAAAGAGTATAATCATATAGGCTTTCCATTTTTATAGTATTCTTTTATTTACTCAAATGCTTTGTTGAGGGTCTTTTCTTAAGATATGACATGTATTTGCATGTGGGGATTGTATAATATCAGTTTTCTCCAAAAATGGAACAGGTGATGTCATGGAAATGTTTAGTTTTTGTTGCTGTATAGCTGCTGTTTTACAAAGGAAGTATTGTCAAATATTACAGCAATGTGTGATAGAGATAACCAAAGAAAATGAAGGGCCAGGGATTATCTTAACAAGTGGATGTAAGCAGTGTGATACAGAAATGCCACAATGCCATGGACATATTATTGATACTTTTGGCCTGACTTCCTGTAGCAGTTGTTTCCCACCTATGAATCTGTGTCCCAATAGAGGTAAAACCAACATGATAACACCATAATATACTGTTTAAATGTTAGTTATATAACTGTCATGAGAAAATGTAAGTGAACTATAATAACACTTTTATATATTTTAAGGTCATTTCAAATGTGTATTTATTATATCAATTCTATTTTTGTAGGCTTCCTGTGGTTTTGCAATGATCATGAAGGTAAGACATCTGTTATACAAAAAGAGATGAACAAACTGATATATAGGATTGGTTCTTTCCTTCATGAAAGGGTTCAGAGATCACATGTGATGTCTTATTATTGGAGCCAAAAATAATAAAATATGGTTAATTCACTTCTGGTATTACTTTCTAAAATTTAAAGAAAATACCATCACAACAAAATAAATGATAATATATGTGCATGTAAGCATACCCTCTAGCTATCACTTCTGTGACCTGTTTAACTGTTAATCAGTTTCTATCTCGGTATTGGTTATATTTTACACATATTGTGACAATTGTATTTTTAATTGGCTGTAATACTTTTAGGCAATCTGATTTGAGAGAACAGATTTTAGTAAATTTAGCTTTAATAAAACATAATGTAAGTTTTATTGTATAGCACAAATTAGTAAATATTTTGATGTTGTAATTATCGAGATTTGAACTATCTTGCAATTTCAGGAATTGGTACTACAGACATGACCACCCCAGAGACTGAAACTGGTGATTACACATGTAAGATTACTTTAGTTAACTATTTTGATATGATAATTATTGGAAGAGTTAATACAATTTAATTTTTTCTGATAATTATGATGTGTTTCTGAATAAAAAAACTCTGCATGGCATTATGTAACAACTCTACTTAACAGATATTATCAATGTGACTGATGATCAATGTTTCCACAGCATAAAAGTGTTTTGCTATTTTCTCTAAATTGATTCAGCTGCAACTATTGTTTTTAATGTTATACCAGAACTAAATAATTTTTGAGATGGTTTTTAAGATATTTTCTTTAAATGTGTTGCATGTGTTCTATTCAGTGCCTATACAAATTACTTTTAATTCTTTTGCATCTTCTTTTTTAAAATTTCCAATGTGTATGTCTTTCTCCTCTCCAGGGATTCATGGCTTAGTTTTTGAAATCATACAGCATCTGTACTTGTTTGGAAACTTTACATTGGAGGGTACAATTGGAGAGGGATACTGTCTTCATACTTCTGTGAACTTATACTGTGAACACCCTGATTGTCTGTTCCACTTGCTTGAAAAGCAGTTTCTGGATACATTTGAAATGAAAGCTGAAGTCTGTGACAGTGTGAGTTGAACAATTGAATATTTTACAATTCATTTACAATAACAGACATAAAATGAATTCAGTTGCTTTAAACGATTATAAATGGTACATGAGGATTTTAATGTGTAAGTAGGTACATCATTCAAAAAGCTCAGTCATATAGTGAGCAATGAGTCATTTTGTTCACTGATATTGTATGACCTTGTTTGTCCATTGTTCAAAAGAGTATAATCATATAGGCTTTCCATTTTTATAGTATTCTTTTATTTACTCAAATGCTTTGTTGAGGGTCTTTTCTTAAGATATGACATGTATTTGCATGTGGGGATTGTATAATATCAGTTTTCTCCAAAAATGGAACAGGTGATGTCATGGAAATGTTTAGTTTTTGTTGCTGTATAGCTGCTGTTTTACAAAGGAAGTATTGTCAAATATTACAGCAATGTGTGATAGAGATAACCAAAGAAAATGAAGGGCCAGGGATTATCTTAACAAGTGGATGTAAGCAGTGTGATACAGAAATGCCACAATGCCATGGACATATTATTGATACTTTTGGCCTGACTTCCTGTAGCAGTTGTTTCCCACCTATGAATCTGTGTCCCAATAGAGGTAAAACCAACATGATAACACCATAATATACTGTTTAAAAGTTAGTCATATAACTGTCATGAGAAAATGTAAGTGAACTATAATAACACTTTTATATATTTTAAGGTCATTTCAAATGTGTATTTATTATATCAATTCTATTTTTGTAGGCTTCCTGTGGTTTTGCAATGATCATGAAGGTAAGACATCTGTTATACAAAAAGAGATGAACAAACTGATATATAGGATTGGTTCTTTCCTTCATGAAAGGGTTCAGAGATCACATGTGATGTCTTATTATTGGAGCCAAAAATAATAAAATATGGTTAATTCACTTCTGGTATTACTTTCTAAAATTTAAAGAAAATACCATCACAACAAAATAAATGATAATATATGTGCATGTAAACATACCCTCTACCTATCACTTCTGTGACCTGTTTAACTGTTAATCAGTTTCTATCTCGGTATTGGTTATATTTTACACATATTGTGACAATTGTATTTTTAATTGGCTGTAATACTTTTGGGCAATCTGATTTGAGAGAACAGATTTTAGTAAATTTAGCTTTAATAAAACATAATGTAAGTTTTATTGTATAGCACAAATTAGTAAATATTTTGATGTTGTAATTATCGAGATTTGAACTATCTTGCAATTTCAGGAATTGGTACTACAGACATGACCACCCCAGAGACTGAAACTGGTGATTACACATGTAAGATTACTTTAGTTAACTATTTTGATATGATAATTATTGGAAGAGTTAATACAATTTAATTTTTTCTGATAATTATGATGTGTTTCTGAATAAAAAAACTCTGCATGGCATTATGTAACAACTCTACTTAACAGATATTATCAATGTGACTGATGATCAATGTTTCCACAGCATAAAAGTGTTTTGCTATTTTCTCTAAATTGATTCAGCTGCAACTATTGTTTTTAATGTTATACCAGAACTAAATAATTTATGAGATGGTTTTTAAGATATTTTCTTTAAATGTGTTGCATGTGTTCTATTCAGTGCCTATACAAATTGCTTTTAATTCTTTTGCATCTTCTTTTTTAAAATTTCCAATGTGTATGTCTTTCTCCTCTCCAGGGATTCATGGCTTAGTTTTTGAAATCATACAGCATCTGTACTTGTTTGGAAACTTTACATTGGAGGGTACAATTGGAGAGGGATACTGTCTTCATACTTCTGTGAACTTATACTGTGAACACCCTGATTGTCTGTTCCACTTGCTTGAAAAGCAGTTTCTGGATACATTTGAAATGAAAGCTGAAGTCTGTGACAGTGTGAGTTGAACAATTGAATATTTTACAATTCATTTACAATAACAGACATAAAATGAATTCAGTTGCTTTAAACGATTATAAATGGTACATGAGGATTTTAATGTGTAAGTAGGTACATCATTCAAAAAGCTCAGTCATATAGTGAGCAATGAGTCATTTTGTTCACTGATATTGTATGACCTTGTTTGTCCATTGTTCAAAAGAGTATAATCATATAGGCTTTCCATTTTTATAGTATTCTTTTATTTACTCAAATGCTTTGTTGAGGGTCTTTTCTTAAGATATGACATGTATTTGCATGTGGGGATTGTATAATATCAGTTTTCTCCAAAAATGGAACAGGTGATGTCATGGAAATGTTTAGTTTTTGTTGCTGTATAGCTGCTGTTTTACAAAGGAAGTATTGTCAAATATTACAGCAATGTGTGATAGAGATAACCAAAGAAAATGAAGGGCCAGGGATTATCTTAACAAGTGGATGTAAGCAGTGTGATACAGAAATGCCACAATGCCATGGACATATTATTGATACTTTTGGCCTGACTTCCTGTAGCAGTTGTTTCCCACCTATGAATCTGTGTCCCAATAGAGGTAAAACCAACATGATAACACCATAATATACTGTTTAAAAGTTAGTCATATAACTGTCATGAGAAAATGTAAGTGAACTATAATAACACTTTTATATATTTTAAGGTCATTTCAAATGTGTATTTATTATATCAATTCTATTTTTGTAGGCTTCCTGTGGTTTTGCAATGATCATGAAGGTAAGACATCTGTTATACAAAAAGAGATGAACAAACTGATATATAGGATTGGTTCTTTCCTTCATGAAAGGGTTCAGAGATCACATGTGATGTCTTATTATTGGAGCCAAAAATAATAAAATATGGTTAATTCACTTCTGGTATTACTTTCTAAAATTTAAAGAAAATACCATCACAACAAAATAAATGATAATATATGTGCATGTAAGCATACCCTCTAGCTATCACTTCTGTGACCTGTTTAACTGTTAATCAGTTTCTATCTCGGTATTGGTTATATTTTACACATATTGTGACAATTGTATTTTTAATTGGCTGTAATACTTTTAGGCAATCTGATTTGAGAGAACAGATTTTAGTAAATTTAGCTTTAATAAAACATAATGTAAGTTTTATTGTATAGCACAAATTAGTAAATATTTTGATGTTGTAATTATCGAGATTTGAACTATCTTGCAATTTCAGGAATTGGTACTACAGACATGACCACCCCAGAGACTGAAACTGGTGATTACACATGTAAGATTACTTTAGTTAACTATTTTGATATGATAATTATTGGAAGAGTTAATACAATTTAATTTTTTCTGATAATTATGATGTGTTTCTGAATAAAAAAACTCTGCATGGCATTATGTAACAACTCTACTTAACAGATATTATCAATGTGACTGATGATCAATGTTTCCACAGCATAAAAGTGTTTTGCTATTTTCTCTAAATTGATTCAGCTGCAACTATTGTTTTTAATGTTATACCAGAACTAAATAATTTTTGAGATGGTTTTTAAGATATTTTCTTTAAATGTGTTGCATGTGTTCTATTCAGTGCCTATACAAATTACTTTTAATTCTTTTGCATCTTCTTTTTTAAAATTTCCAATGTGTATGTCTTTCTCCTCTCCAGGGATTCATGGCTTAGTTTTTGAAATCATACAGCATCTGTACTTGTTTGGAAACTTTACATTGGAGGGTACAATTGGAGAGGGATACTGTCTTCATACTTCTGTGAACTTATACTGTGAACACCCTGATTGTCTGTTCCACTTGCTTGAAAAGCAGTTTCTGGATACATTTGAAATGAAAGCTGAAGTCTGTGACAGTGTGAGTTGAACAATTGAATATTTTACAATTCATTTACAATAACAGACATAAAATGAATTCAGTTGCTTTAAACGATTATAAATGGTACATGAGGATTTTAATGTGTAAGTAGGTACATCATTCAAAAAGCTCAGTCATATAGTGAGCAATGAGTCATTTTGTTCACTGATATTGTATGACCTTGTTTGTCCATTGTTCAAAAGAGTATAATCATATAGGCTTTCCATTTTTATAGTATTCTTTTATTTACTCAAATGCTTTGTTGAGGGTCTTTTCTTAAGATATGACATGTATTTGCATGTGGGGATTGTATAATATCAGTTTTCTCCAAAAATGGAACAGGTGATGTCATGGAAATGTTTAGTTTTTGTTGCTGTATAGCTGCTGTTTTACAAAGGAAGTATTGTCAAATATTACAGCAATGTGTGATAGAGATGACCAAAGAAAATGAAGGGCCAGGGATTATCTTAACAAGTGGATGTAAGCAGTGTGATACAGAAATGCCACAATGCCATGGACCTATTATTGATACTTTTGGCCTGACTTCCTGTAGCAGTTGTTTCCCACCTATGAATCTGTGTCCCAATAGAGGTAAAACCAACATGATAACACCATAATATACTGTTTAAAAGTTAGTCATATAACTGTCATGAGAAAATGTAAGTGAACTATAATAACACTTTTATATATTTTAAGGTCATTTCAAATGTGTATTTATTATATCAATTCTATTTTTGTAGGCTTCCTGTGGTTTTGCAATGATCATGAAGGTAAGACATCTGTTATACAAAAAGAGATGAACAAACTGATATATAGGATTGGTTCTTTCCTTCATGAAAGGGTTCAGAGATCACATGTGATGTCTTATTATTGGAGCCAAAAATAATAAAATATGGTTAATTCACTTCTGGTATTACTTTCTAAAATTTAAAGAAAATACCATCACAACAAAATAAATGATAATATATGTGCATGTAAGCATACCCTCTAGCTATCACTTCTGTGACCTGTTTAACTGTTAATCAGTTTCTATCTCGGTATTGGTTATATTTTACACATATTGTGACAATTGTATTTTTAATTGGCTGTAATACTTTTAGGCAGTCTGATTTGAGAGAACAGATTTTAGTAAATTTAGCTTAATAAAACATAATGTAAGTTTTATTGTATAGCACAAATTAGTAAATATTTTGATGTTGTAATTATCGAGATTTGAACTATCTTGCAATTTCAGGAATTGGTACTACAGACATGACCACCCCAGAGACTGAAACTGGTGATTACACATGTAAGATTACTTTAGTTAACTATTTTGATATGATAATTATTGGAAGAGTTAATACAATTTAATTTTTTCTGATAATTATGATGTGTTTCTGAATAAAAAAACTCTGCATGGCATTATGTAACAACTCTACTTAACAGATATTATCAATGTGACTGATGATCAATGTTTCCACAGCATAAAAGTGTTTTGCTATTTTCTCTAAATTGATTCAGCTGCAACTATTGTTTTTAATGTTATACCAGAACTAAATAATTTTTGAGATGGTTTTTAAGATATTTTCTTTAAATGTGTTGCATGTGTTCTATTCAGTGCCTATACAAATTACTTTTAATTCTTTTGCATCTTCTTTTTTAAAATTTCCAATGTGTATGTCTTTCTCCTCTCCAGGGATTCATGGCTTAGTTTTTGAAATCATACAGCATCTGTACTTGTTTGGAAACTTTACACTGGAGGGTACAATTGGAGAGGGATACTGTCTTCATACTTCTGTGAACTTATACTGTGAACACCCTGATTGTCTGTTCCACTTGCTTGAAAAGCAGTTTCTGGATACATTTGAAATGAAAGCTGAAGTCTGTGACAGTGTGAGTTGAACAATTGAATATTTTACAATTCATTTACAATAACAGACATAAAATGAATTCAGTTGCTTTAAACGATTATAAATGGTACATGAGGATTTTAATGTGTAAGTAGGTACATCATTCAAAAAGCTCAGTCATATAGTGAGCAATGAGTCATTTTGTTCACTGATATTGTATGACCTTGTTTGTCCATTGTTCAAAAGAGTATAATCATATAGGCTTTCCATTTTTATAGTATTCTTTTATTTATTCAAATGCTTTGTTGAGGGTCTTTTCTTAAGATATGACGTGTATTTGCATGTGGGGATTGTATAATATCAGTTTTCTCCAAAAATGGAACAGGTGATGTCATGGAAATGTTTAGTTTTTGTTGCTGTATAGCTGCTGTTTTACAAAGGAAGTATTGTCAAATATTACAGCAATGTGTGATAGAGATAACCAAAGAAAATGAAGGGCCAGGGATTATCTTAACAAGTGGATGTAAGCAGTGTGATACAGAAATGCCACAATGCCATGGACCTATTATTGATACTTTTGGCCTGACTTCCTGTAGCAGTTGTTTCCCACCTATGAATCTGTGTCCCAATAGAGGTAAAACCAACATGATAACACCATAATATACTGTTTAAAAGTTAGTCATATAACTGTCATGAGAAAATGTAAGTGAACTATAATAACACTTTTATATATTTTAAGGTCATTTCAAATGTGTATTTATTATATCAATTCTATTTTTGTAGGCTTCCTGTGGTTTTGCAATGATCATGAAGGTAAGACATCTGTTATACAAAAAGAGATGAACAAACTGATATATAGGATTGGTTCTTTCCTTCATGAAAGGGTTCAGAGATCACATGTGATGTCTTATTATTGGAGCCAAAAATAATAAAATATGGTTAATTCACTTCTGGTATTACTTTCTAAAATTTAAAGAAAATACCATCACAACAAAATAAATGATAATATATGTGCATGTAAGCATACCCTCTAGCTATCACTTCTGTGACCTGTTTAACTGTTAATCAGTTTCTATCTCGGTATTGGTTATATTTTACACATATTGTGACAATTGTATTTTTAATTGGCTGTAATACTTTTAGGCAATCTGATTTGAGAGAACAGATTTTAGTAAATTTAGCTTTAATAAAACATAATGTAAGTTTTATTGTATAGCACAAATTAGTAAATATTTTGATGTTGTAATTATCGAGATTTGAACTATCTTGCAATTTCAGGAATTGGTACTACAGACATGACCACCCCAGAGACTGAAACTGGTGATTACACATGTAAGATTACTTTAGTTAACTATTTTGATATGATAATTATTGGAAGAGTTAATACAATTTAATTTTTTCTGATAATTATGATGTGTTTCTGAATAAAAAAACTCTGCATGGCATTATGTAACAACTCTACTTAACAGATATTATCAATGTGACTGATGATCAATGTTTCCACAGCATAAAAGTGTTTTGCTATTTTCTCTAAATTGATTCAGCTGCAACTATTGTTTTTAATGTTATACCAGAACTAAATAATTTTTGAGATGGTTTTTAAGATATTTTCTTTAAATGTGTTGCATGTGTTCTATTCAGTGCCTATACAAATTACTTTTAATTCTTTTGCATCTTCTTTTTTAAAATTTCCAATGTGTATGTCTTTCTCCTCTCCAGGGATTCATGGCTTAGTTTTTGAAATCATACAGCATCTGTACTTGTTTGGAAACTTTACATTGGAGGGTACAATTGGAGAGGGATACTGTCTTCATACTTCTGTGAACTTATACTGTGAACACCCTGATTGTCTGTTCCACTTGCTTGAAAAGCAGTTTCTGGATACATTTGAAATGAAAGCTGAAGTCTGTGACAGTGTGAGTTGAACAATTGAATATTTTACAATTCATTTACAATAACAGACATAAAATGAATTCAGTTGCTTTAAACGATTATAAATGGTACATGAGGATTTTAATGTGTAAGTAGGTACATCATTCAAAAAGCTCAGTCATATAGTGAGCAATGAGTCATTTTGTTCACTGATATTGTATGACCTTGTTTGTCCATTGTTCAAAAGAGTATAATCATATAGGCTTTCCATTTTTATAGTATTCTTTTATTTATTCAAATGCTTTGTTGAGGGTCTTTTCTTAAGATATGACGTGTATTTGCATGTGGGGATTGTATAATATCAGTTTTCTCCAAAAATGGAACAGGTGATGTCATGGAAATGTTTAGTTTTTGTTGCTGTATAGCTGCTGTTTTACAAAGGAAGTATTGTCAAATATTACAGCAATGTGTGATAGAGATAACCAAAGAAAATGAAGGGCCAGGGATTATCTTAACAAGTGGATGTAAGCAGTGTGATACAGAAATGCCACAATGCCATGGACCTATTATTGATACTTTTGGCCTGACTTCCTGTAGCAGTTGTTTCCCACCTATGAATCTGTGTCCCAATAGAGGTAAAACCAACATGATAACACCATAATATACTGTTTAAAAGTTAGTCATATAACTGTCATGAGAAAATGTAAGTGAACTATAAGAACACTTTTATATATTTTAAGGTCATTTCAAATGTGTATTTATTATATCAATTCTATTTTTGTAGGCTTCCTGTGGTTTTGCAATGATCATGAAGGTAAGACATCTGTTATACAAAAAGAGATGAACAAACTGATATATAGGATTGGTTCTTTCCTTCATGAAAGGGTTCAGAGATCACATGTGATGTCTTATTATTGGAGCCAAAAATAATAAAATATGGTTAATTCACTTCTGGTATTACTTTCTAAAATTTAAAGAAAATACCATCACAACAAAATAAATGATAATATATGTGCATGTAAGCATACCCTCTAGCTATCACTTCTGTGACCTGTTTAACTGTTAATCAGTTTCTATCTCGGTATTGGTTATATTTTACACATATTGTGACAATTGTATTTTTAATTGGCTGTAATACTTTTGGGCAATCTGATTTGAGAGAACAGATTTTAGTAAATTTAGCTTTAATAAAACATAATGTAAGTTTTATTGTATAGCACAAATTAGTAAATATTTTGATGTTGTAATTATCGAGATTTGAACTATCTTGCAATTTCAGGAATTGGTACTACAGACATGACCACCCCAGAGACTGAAACTGGTGATTACACATGTAAGATTACTTTAGTTAACTATTTTGATATGATAATTATTGGAAGAGTTAATACAATTTAATTTTTTCTGATAATTATGATGTGTTTCTGAATAAAAAAACTCTGCATGGCATTATGTAACAACTCTACTTAACAGATATTATCAATGTGACTGATGATCAATGTTTCCACAGCATAAAAGTGTTTTGCTATTTTCTCTAAATTGATTCAGCTGCAACTATTGTTTTTAATGTTATACCAGAACTAAATAATTTTTGAGATGGTTTTTAAGATATTTTCTTTAAATGTGTTGCATGTGTTCTATTCAGTGCCTATACAAATTACTTTTAATTCTTTTGCATCTTCTTTTTTAAAATTTCCAATGTGTATGTCTTTCTCCTCTCCAGGGATTCATGGCTTAGTTTTTGAAATCATACAGCATCTGTACTTGTTTGGAAACTTTACATTGGAGGGTACAATTGGAGAGGGATACTGTCTTCATACTTCTGTGAACTTATACTGTGAACACCCTGATTGTCTGTTCCACTTGCTTGAAAAGCAGTTTCTGGATACATTTGATATGAAAGCTGAAGTCTGTGACAGTGTGAGTTGAACAATTGAATATTTTACAATTCATTTACAATAACAGACATAAAATGAATTCAGTTGCTTTAAACGATTATAAATGGTACATGAGGATTTTAATGTGTAAGTAGGTACATCATTCAAAAAGCTCAGTCATATAGTGAGCAATGAGTCATTTTGTTCACTGATATTGTATGACCTTGTTTGTCCATTGTTCAAAAGAGTATAATCATATAGGCTTTCCATTTTTACAGTATTCTTTTATTTACTCAAATGCTTTGTTGAGGGTCTTTTCTTAAGATATGACATGTATTTGCATGTGGGGATTGTATAATATCAGTTTTCTCCAAAAATGGAACAGGTGATGTCATGGAAATGTTTAGTTTTTGTTGCTGTATAGCTGCTGTTTTACAAAGGAAGTATTGTCAAATATTACAGCAATGTGTGATAGAGATAACCAAAGAAAATGAAGGGCCAGGGATTATCTTAACAAGTGGATGTAAGCAGTGTGATACAGAAATGCCACAATGCCATGGACATATTATTGATACTTTTGGCCTGACTTCCTGTAGCAGTTGTTTCCCACCTATGAATCTGTGTCCCAATAGAGGTAAAACCAACATGATAACACCATAATATACTGTTTAAAAGTTAGTCATATAACTGTCATGAGAAAATGTAAGTGAACTATAATAACACTTTTATATATTTTAAGGTCATTTCAAATGTGTATTTATTATATCAATTCTATTTTTGTAGGCTTCCTGTGGTTTTGCAATGATCATGAAGGTAAGACATCTGTTATACAAAAAGAGATGAACAAACTGATATATAGGATTGGTTCTTTCCTTCATGAAAGGGTTCAGAGATCACATGTGATGTCTTATTATTGGAGCCAAAAATAATAAAATATGGTTAATTCACTTCTGGTATTACTTTCTAAAATTTAAAGAAAATACCATCACAACAAAATAAATGATAATATATGTGCATGTAAGCATACCCTCTAGCTATCACTTCTGTGACCTGTTTAACTGTTAATCAGTTTCTATCTCGGTATTGGTTATATTTTACACATATTGTGACAATTGTATTTTTAATTGGCTGTAATACTTTTGGGCAATCTGATTTGAGAGAACAGATTTTAGTAAATTTAGCTTTAATAAAACATAATGTAAGTTTTATTGTATAGCACAAATTAGTAAATATTTTGATGTTGTAATTATCGAGATTTGAACTATCTTGCAATTTCAGGAATTGGTACTACAGACATGACCACCCCAGAGACTGAAACTGGTGATTACACATGTAAGATTACTTTAGTTAACTATTTTGATATGATAATTATTGGAAGAGTTAATACAATTTAATTTTTTCTGATAATTATGATGTGTTTCTGAATAAAAAAACTCTGCATGGCATTATGTAACAACTCTACTTAACAGATATTATCAATGTGACTGATGATCAATGTTTCCACAGCATAAAAGTGTTTTGCTATTTTCTCTAAATTGATTCAGCTGCAACTATTGTTTTTAATGTTATACCAGAACTAAATAATTTTTGAGATGGTTTTTAAGATATTTTCTTTAAATGTGTTGCATGTGTTCTATTCAGTGCCTATACAAATTACTTTTAATTCTTTTGCATCTTCTTTTTTAAAATTTCCAATGTGTATGTCTTTCTCCTCTCCAGGGATTCATGGCTTAGTTTTTGAAATCATACAGCATCTGTACTTGTTTGGAAACTTTACATTGGAGGGTACAATTGGAGAGGGATACTGTCTTCATACTTCTGTGAACTTATACTGTGAACACCCTGATTGTCTGTTCCACTTGCTTGAAAAGCAGTTTCTGGATACATTTGAAATGAAAGCTGAAGTCTGTGACAGTGTGAGTTGAACAATTGAATATTTTACAATTCATTTACAATAACAGACATAAAATGAATTCAGTTGCTTTAAACGATTATAAATGGTACATGAGGATTTTAATGTGTAAGTAGGTACATCATTCAAAAAGCTCAGTCATATAGTGAGCAATGAGTCATTTTGTTCACTGATATTGTATGACCTTGTTTGTCCATTGTTCAAAAGAGTATAATCATATAGGCTTTCCATTTTTATAGTATTCTTTTATTTATTCAAATGCTTTGTTGAGGGTCTTTTCTTAAGATATGACGTGTATTTGCATGTGGGGATTGTATAATATCAGTTTTCTCCAAAAATGGAACAGGTGATGTCATGGAAATGTTTAGTTTTTGTTGCTGTATAGCTGCTGTTTTACAAAGGAAGTATTGTCAAATATTACAGCAATGTGTGATAGAGATAACCAAAGAAAATGAAGGGCCAGGGATTATCTTAACAAGTGGATGTAAGCAGTGTGATACAGAAATGCCACAATGCCATGGACCTATTATTGATACTTTTGGCCTGACTTCCTGTAGCAGTTGTTTCCCACCTATGAATCTGTGTCCCAATAGAGGTAAAACCAACATGATAACACCATAATATACTGTTTAAAAGTTAGTCATATAACTGTCATGAGAAAATGTAAGTGAACTATAAGAACACTTTTATATATTTTAAGGTCATTTCAAATGTGTATTTATTATATCAATTCTATTTTTGTAGGCTTCCTGTGGTTTTGCAATGATCATGAAGGTAAGACATCTGTTATACAAAAAGAGATGAACAAACTGATATATAGGATTGGTTCTTTCCTTCATGAAAGGGTTCAGAGATCACATGTGATGTCTTATTATTGGAGCCAAAAATAATAAAATATGGTTAATTCACTTCTGGTATTACTTTCTAAAATTTAAAGAAAATACCATCACAACAAAATAAATGATAATATATGTGCATGTAAGCATACCCTCTAGCTATCACTTCTGTGACCTGTTTAACTGTTAATCAGTTTCTATCTCGGTATTGGTTATATTTTACACATATTGTGACAATTGTATTTTTAATTGGCTGTAATACTTTTGGGCAATCTGATTTGAGAGAACAGATTTTAGTAAATTTAGCTTTAATAAAACATAATGTAAGTTTTATTGTATAGCACAAATTAGTAAATATTTTAATGTTGTAATTATCGAGATTTGAACTATCTTGCAATTTCAGGAATTGGTACTACAGACATGACCACCCCAGAGACTGAAACTGGTGATTACACATGTAAGATTACTTTAGTTAACTATTTTGATATGATAATTATTGGAAGAGTTAATACAATTTAATTTTTTCTGATAATTATGATGTGTTTCTGAATAAAAAAACTCTGCATGGCATTATGTAACAACTCTACTTAACAGATATTATCAATGTGACTGATGATCAATGTTTCCACAGCATAAAAGTGTTTTGCTATTTTCTCTAAATTGATTCAGCTGCAACTATTGTTTTTAATGTTATACCAGAACTAAATAATTTTTGAGATGGTTTTTAAGATATTTTCTTTAAATGTGTTGCATGTGTTCTATTCAGTGCCTATACAAATTACTTTTAATTCTTTTGCATCTTCTTTTTTAAAATTTCCAATGTGTATGTCTTTCTCCTCTCCAGGGATTCATGGCTTAGTTTTTGAAATCATACAGCATCTGTACTTGTTTGGAAACTTTACATTGGAGGGTACAATTGGAGAGGGATACTGTCTTCATACTTCTGTGAACTTATACTGTGAACACCCTGATTGTCTGTTCCACTTGCTTGAAAAGCAGTTTCTGGATACATTTGAAATGAAAGCTGAAGTCTGTGACAGTGTGAGTTGAACAATTGAATATTTTACAATTCATTTACAATAACAGACATAAAATGAATTCAGTTGCTTTAAACGATTATAAATGGTACATGAGGATTTTAATGTGTAAGTAGGTACATCATTCAAAAAGCTCAGTCATATAGTGAGCAATGAGTCATTTTGTTCACTGATATTGTATGACCTTGTTTGTCCATTGTTCAAAAGAGTATAATCATATAGGCTTTCCATTTTTACAGTATTCTTTTATTTATTCAAATGCTTTGTTGAGGGTCTTTTCTTAAGATATGACGTGTATTTGCATGTGGGGATTGTATAATATCAGTTTTCTCCAAAAATGGAACAGGTGATGTCATGGAAATGTTTAGTTTTTGTTGCTGTATAGCTGCTGTTTTACAAAGGAAGTATTGTCAAATATTACAGCAATGTGTGATAGAGATAACCAAAGAAAATGAAGGGCCAGGGATTATCTTAACAAGTGGATGTAAGCAGTGTGATACAGAAATGCCACAATGCCATGGACCTATTATTGATACTTTTGGCCTGACTTCCTGTAGCAGTTGTTTCCCACCTATGAATCTGTGTCCCAATAGAGGTAAAACCAACATGATAACACCATAATATACTGTTTAAAAGTTAGTCATATAACTGTCATGAGAAAATGTAAGTGAACTATAAGAACACTTTTATATATTTTAAGGTCATTTCAAATGTGTATTTATTATATCAATTCTACTTTTGTAGGCTTCCTGTGGTTTTGCAATGATCATGAAGGTAAGACATCTGTTATACAAAAAGAGATGAACAAACTGATATATAGGATTGGTTCTTTCCTTCATGAAAGGGTTCAGAGATCACATGTGATGTCTTATTATTGGAGCCAAAAATAATAAAATATGGTTAATTCACTTCTGGTATTACTTTCTAAAATTTAAAGAAAATACCATCACAACAAAATAAATGATAATATATGTGCATGTAAACATACCCTCTAGCTATCACTTCTGTGACCTGTTTAACTGTTAATCAGTTTCTATCTCGGTACTGGTTATATTTTACACATATTGTGACAATTGTATTTTTAGTTGGCTGTAATACTTTTGGGCAATCTGATTTGGGAGAACAGATTTTAGTAAATTTAGCTTTAATAAAACATAATGTAAGTTTTATTGTATAGCACAAATTAGTAAATATTTTGATGTTGTAATTATTGAGATTTGAACTATCTTGCAATTTCAGGAATTGGTACTACAGACATGACCACCCCAGAGACTGAACCTGGTGATTACACATGTAAGATTACTTTAGTTAACTATTTTGATATGATAATTATTGGAAGAGTTAATACAATTTAATTTTTCCCGATAATTATGATGTGTTTCTGAATAAAAAAAACTCTGCATGGCATTATGTAACAACTCTACTTAACAGATATTATCAATGTGACTGATGATCAATGTTTCCACAGCATAAAAGTGTTTTGCTATTTTCTCTAAATTGATTCAGCTGCAACTATTGTTTTTAATGTTATACCAGAACTAAATAATTTTTGAGATGGTTTTTAAGATATTTTCTTTAAATGTGTTGCATGTGTTCTATTCAGTGCCTATACAAATTACTTTTAATTCTTTTGCATCTTCTTTTTTAAAATTTCCAATGTGTATGTCTTTCTCCTCTCCAGGGATTCATGGCTTAGTTTTTGAAATCATACAGCATCTGTACTTGTTTGGAAACTTTACATTGGAGGGTACAATTGGAGAGGGATACTGTCTTCATACTTCTGTGAACTTATACTGTGAACACCCTGATTGTCTGTTCCACTTGCTTGAAAAGCAGTTTCTGGATACATTTGAAATGAAAGCTGAAGTCTGTGACAGTGTGAGTTGAACAATTGAATATTTTACAATTCATTTACAATAACAGACATAAAATGAATTCAGTTGCTTTAAACGATTATAAATGGTACATGAGGATTTTAATGTGTAAGTAGGTACATCATTCAAAAAGCTCAGTCATATAGTGAGCAATGAGTCATTTTGTTCACTGATATTGTATGACCTTGTTTGTCCATTGTTCAAAAGAGTATAATCATATAGGCTTTCCATTTTTACAGTATTCTTTTATTTATTCAAATGCTTTGTTGAGGGTCTTTTCTTAAGATATGACGTGTATTTGCATGTGGGGATTGTATAATATCAGTTTTCTCCAAAAATGGAACAGGTGATGTCATGGAAATGTTTAGTTTTTGTTGCTGTATAGCTGCTGTTTTACAAAGGAAGTATTGTCAAATATTACAGCAATGTGTGATAGAGATAACCAAAGAAAATGAAGGGCCAGGGATTATCTTAACAAGTGGATGTAAGCAGTGTGATACAGAAATGCCACAATGCCATGGACCTATTATTGATACTTTTGGCCTGACTTCCTGTAGCAGTTGTTTCCCACCTATGAATCTGTGTCCCAATAGAGGTAAAACCAACATGATAACACCATAATATACTGTTTAAAAGTTAGTCATATAACTGCCATGAGAAAATGTAAGTGAACTATAAGAACACTTTTATATATTTTAAGGTCATTTCAAATGTGTATTTATTATATCAATTCTATTTTTGTAGGCTTCCTGTGGTTTTGCAATGATCATGAAGGTAAGACATCTGTTATACAAAAAGAGATGAACAAACTGATATATAGGATTGGTTCTTTCCTTCATGAAAGGGTTCAGAGATCACATGTGATGTCTTATTATTGGAGCCAAAAATAATAAAATATGGTTAATTCACTTCTGGTATTACTTTCTAAAATTTAAAGAAAATACCATCACAACAAAATAAATGATAATATATGTGCATGTAAGCATACCCTCTAGCTATCACTTCTGTGACCTGTTTAACTGTTAATCAGTTTCTATCTCGGTATTGGTTATATTTTACACATATTGTGACAATTGTATTTTTAATTGGCTGTAATACTTTTGGGCAATCTGATTTGGGAGAACAGATTTTAGTAAATTTAGCTTTAATAAAACATAATGTAAGTTTTATTGTATAGCACAAATTAGTAAATATTTTGATGTTGTAATTATTGAGATTTGAACTATCTTGCAATTTCAGGAATTGGTACTACAGACATGACAACCCCAGAGACTGAACCTGGTGATTACACATGTAAGATTACTTTAGTTAACTATTTTGATATGATAATTATTGGAAGAGTTAATACAATTTAATTTTTCCTGATAATTATGATGTGTTTCTGAATAAAAAAAACTCTGCATGGCATTATGTAACAACTCTACTTAACAGATATTATCAATGTGACTGATGATCAATGTTTCCACAGCATAAAAGTGTTTTGCTATTTTCTCTAAATTGATTCAGCTGCAACTATTGTTTTTAATGTTATACCAGAACTAAATAAAATTATGAGATGGGTTTTAAGATATTTTCTTTAAATGTGTTGCATGTGTTCTATTCAGTGCCTATACAAATTGCTTAATTCTTTTGCATCTTCTTTTTTAAAATTTCCAATGTGTATGTCTTTCTTCTCTCCAGGGATTCATGGCTTAGTTTTTGAAATCATACAGCATCTGTACTTGTTTGGAAACTTTACATTGGAGGGTACAATTGGAGAGGGATACTGTCTTCATACTTCTGTGAACTTATACTGTGAACACCCTGATTGTCTGTTGCACTTGCTTGAAAAGCAGTTTCTGGATACATTTGAAATGAAAGCTGAAGTCTGTGACAGTGTGAGTTGAACAATTGAATATTTTACAATTCATTTACAATAACAGACATAAAATGAATTCAGTTGCTTTAAACGATTATAAATGGTACATGAGGATTTTAATGTGTAAGTAGGTACATCATTCAAAAAGCTCAGTCATATAGTGAGCAATGAGTCATTTTGTTCACTGATATTGTATGACCTTGTTTGTCCATTGTTCAAAAGAGTATAATCATATAAGCTTTCCATTTTTATAGTATTCTTTTATTTATTCAAATGCTTTGTTGAGGGTCTTTTCTTAAGATATAACATGTATTTGCATGTGGGGATTGTATAATATCAGTTTTCTCCAAAAATGGAACAGGTGATGTCATGGAAATGTTTAGTTTTTGTTGCTGTATAGCTGCTGTTTTACAAAGGAAGTATTGTCAAATATTACAGCAATGTGTGATAGAGATAACCAAAGAAAATGAAGGGCCAGGGATTATCTTAACAAGTGGATGTAAGCAGTGTGATACAGAAATGCCACAATGCCATGGACCTATTATTGATACTTTTGGCCTGACTTCCTGTAGCAGTTGTTTCCCACCTATGAATCTGTGTCCGAATAGAGGTAAAACCAACATGATAACACCATAATATACTGTTTAAAAGTTAGTCATATAACTGTCATGAGAAAATGTAAGTGAACTATAAGAACACTTTTATATATTTTAAGGTCATTTCAAATGTGTATTTATTATATCAATTCTATTTTTGTAGGCTTCCTGTGGTTTTGCAATGATCATGAAGGTAAGACATCTGTTATACAAAAAGAGATGAACAAACTGATATATAGGATTGGTTCTTTTCTTCATGAAAGGGTTCAGAGATCACATGTGATGTCTTATTATTGGAGCTAAAAATAATAAAATATGGTTAATTCACTTCTGGTATTACTTTCTAAAATTTAAAGAAAATACCATCACAACAAAATAAATGATAATATATGTGCATGTAAACATACCCTCTAGCTATCACTTCTGTGACCTGTTTAACTGTTAATTAGTTTCTATCTCGGTACTGGTTATATTTTACACATATTGTGACAATTGTATTTTTAGTTGGCTGTAATACTTTTGGGCAATCTGATTTGGGAGAACAGATTTTAGTAAATTTAGCTTTAATAAAACATAATGTAAGTTTTATTGTATAGCACAAATTAGTAAATATTTTGATGTTGTAATTATTGAGATTTGAACTATCTTGCAATTTCAGGAATTGGTACTACAGACATGACCACCCCAGAGACTGAAACTGGTGATTACACATGTAAGATTACTTTAGTTAACTATTTTGATATGATAATTATTGGAAGAGTTAATACAATTTAATTTTTCCTGATAATTATGATGTGTTTCTGAATAAAAAAACTCTGCATGGCATTATGTAACAACTCTACTTAACAGATATTATCAATGTGACTGATGATCAATGTTTCCACAGCATAAAAGTGTTTTGCTATTTTCTCTAAATTGATTCAGCTGCAACTATTGTTTTTAATGTTATACCAGAACTAAATAAAATTATGAGATGGGTTTTAAGATATTTTCTTTAAATGTGTTGCATGTGTTCTATTCAGTGCCTATACAAATTGCTTAATTCTTTTGCATCTTCTTTTTTAAAATTTCCAATGTGTATGTCTTTCTCCTCTCCAGGGATTCATGGCTTAGTTTTTGAAATCATACAGCATCTGTACTTGTTTGGAAACTTTACATTGGAGGGTACAATTGGAGAGGGATACTGTCTTCATACTTCTGTGAACTTATACTGTGAACACCCTGATTGTCTGTTCCACTTGCTTGAAAAGCAGTTTCTGGATACATTTGAAATGAAAGCTGAAGTCTGTGACAGTGTGAGTTGAACAATTGAATATTTTACAATTCATTTACAATAACAGACATAAAATGAATTCAGTTGCTTTAAACGATTATAAATGGTACATGAGGATTTTAATGTGTAAGTAGGTACATCATTCAAAAAGCTCAGTCATATAGTGAGCAATGAGTCATTTTGTTCACTGATATTGTATGACCTTGTTTGTCCATTGTTCAAACGAGTATAATCATATAGGCTTTCCATTTTTATAGTATTCTTTTATTTATTCAAATGCTTTGTTGAGGGTCTTTTCTTAAGATATAACATGTATTTGCATGTAGGGATTGTATAATATAAGTTTTCTCCAAAAATGGAACAGGTGATGTCATGGAAATGTTTAGTTTTTGTTGCTGTATAGCTGCTGTTTTACAAAGGAAGTATTGTCAAATATTACAGCAATGTGTGATAGAGATAACCAAAGAAAATGAAGGGCCAGGGATTATCTTAACAAGTGGATGTAAGCAGTGTGATACAGAAATGCCACAATGCCATGGACCTATTATTGATACTTTTGGCCTGACTTCCTGTAGCAGTTGTTTCCCACCTATGAATCTGTGTCCGAATAGAGGTAAAACCAACATGATAACACCATAATATACTGTTTAAAAGTTAGTCATATAACTGTCATGAGAAAATGTAAGTGAACTATAAGAACACTTTTATATATTTTAAGGTCATTTCAAATGTGTATTTATTATATCAATTCTATTTTTGTAGGCTTCCTGTGGTTTTGCAATGATCATGAAGGTAAGACATCTGTTATACAAAAAGAGATGAACAAACTGATATATAGGATTGGTTCTTTTCTTCATGAAAGGGTTCAGAGATCACATGTGATGTCTTATTATTGGAGCCAAAAATAATAAAATATGGTTAATTCACTTCTGGTATTACTTTCTAAAATTTAAAGAAAATACCATCACAACAAAATAAATGATAATATATGTGCATGTAAACATACCCTCTAGCTATCACTTCTGTGACCTGTTTAACTGTTAATCAGTTTCTATCTCGGTATTGGTTATATTTTACACATATTGTGACAATTGTATTTTTAGTTGGCTGTAATACTTTTGGGCAATCTGATTTGGGAGAACAGATTTTAGTAAATTTAGCTTTAATAAAACATAATGTAAGTTTTATTGTATAGCACAAATTAGTAAATATTTTGATGTTGTAATTATTGAGATTTGAACTATCTTGCAATTTCAGGAATTGGTACTACAGACATGACCACCCCAGAGACTGAAACTGGTGATTACACATGTAAGATTACTTTAGTTAACTATTTTGATATGATAATTATTGGAAGAGTTAATACAATTTAATTTTTCCTGATAATTATGATGTGTTTCTGAATAAAAAAACTCTGCATGGCATTATGTAACAACTCTACTTAACAGATATTATCAATGTGACTGATGATCAATGTTTCCACAGCATAAAAGTGTTTTGCTATTTTCTCTAAATTGATTCAGCTGCAACTATTGTTTTTAATGTTATACCAGAACTAAATAAAATTATGAGATGGGTTTTAAGATATTTTCTTTAAATGTGTTGCATGTGTTCTATTCAGTGCCTATACAAATTGCTTAATTCTTTTGCATCTTCTTTTTTAAAATTTCCAATGTGTATGTCTTTCTCCTCTCCAGGGATTCATGGCTTAGTTTTTGAAATCATACAGCATCTGTACTTGTTTGGAAACTTTACATTGGAGGGTACAATTGGAGAGGGATACTGTCTTCATACTTCTGTGAACTTATACTGTGAACACCCTGATTGTCTGTTCCACTTGCTTGAAAAGCAGTTTCTGGATACATTTGAAATGAAAGCTGAAGTCTGTGACAGTGTGAGTTGAACAATTGAATATTTTACAATTCATTTACAATAACAGACATAAAATGAATTCAGTTGCTTTAAACGATTATAAATGGTACATGAGGATTTTAATGTGTAAGTAGGTACATCATTCAAAAAGCTCAGTCATATAGTGAGCAATGAGTCATTTTGTTCACTGATATTGTATGACCTTGTTTGTCCATTGTTCAAACGAGTATAATCATATAGGCTTTCCATTTTTATAGTATTCTTTTATTTATTCAAATGCTTTGTTGAGGGTCTTTTCTTAAGATATAACATGTATTTGCATGTGGGGATTGTATAATATCAGTTTTCTCCAAAAATGGAACAGGTGATGTCATGGAAATGTTTAGTTTTTGTTGCTGTATAGCTGCTGTTTTACAAAGGAAGTATTGTCAAATATTACAGCAATGTGTGATAGAGATAACCAAAGAAAATGAAGGGCCGGGGATTATCTTAACTAGTGGATGTAAGCAGTGTGATACAGAAATGCCACACTGCCATGGACCTATTATTGATACTTTTGGCCTGACTTCCTGTGGCAGTTGTTTCCCACCTATGAATCTGTGTCCCAATAGAGGTAAAACCAACATGATAACACCATAATATACTGTTTAAAAGTTAGTCATATAACTGTCATGAGAAAATGTAAGTGAAAAATAATAACACTTTTATATATTTTAAGGTCATTTCAAATGTGTATTTATTATATCAATTCTATTTTTGTAGGCTTCCTATGGTTTTGCAATGATCATGAAGGTAAGACATCTGTTGTACAAAAAGAGATGAACAAACTGATATATAGGATTGGTTCTTTCCTTCATGAAAGGGTTCAGAGATCACATGTGATGTCTTATTATTGGAGCCAAAAATAATAAAATATGGTTAATTCACTTCTGGTATTACTTTCTAAAATTTAAAGAAAATACCATCACAACAAAATAAATGATAATATATGTGCATGTAAACATACCCTCTAGCTATCACTTCTGTGACCTGTTTAACTGTTAATCAGTTTCTATCTCGGTATTGGTTATATTTTACACATATTGTGACAATTGTATTTTTAGTTGGCTGTAATACTTTTGGGCAATCTGATTTGGGAGAACAGATTTTAGTAAATTTAGCTTTAATAAAACATAATGTAAGTTTTATTGTATAGCACAAATTAGTAAATATTTTGATGTTGTAATTATTGAGATTTGAACTATCTTGCAATTTCAGGAATTGGTACTACAGACATGACCACCCCAGAGACTGAAACTGGTGATTACACATGTAAGATTACTTTAGTTAACTATTTTGATATGATAATTATTGGAAGAGTTAATACAATTTAATTTTTCCTGATAATTATGATGTGTTTCTGAATAAAAAAACTCTGCATGGCATTATGTAACAACTCTACTTAACAGATATTATCAATGTGACTGATGATCAATGTTTCCACAGCATAAAAGTGTTTTGCTATTTTCTCTAAATTGATTCAGCTGCAACTATTGTTTTTAATGTTATACCAGAACTAAATAAAATTATGAGATGGGTTTTAAGATATTTTCTTTAAATGTGTTGCATGTGTTCTATTCAGTGCCTATACAAATTGCTTAATTCTTTTGCATCTTCTTTTTTAAAATTTTCAATGTGTATGTCTTTCTCCTCTCCAGGGATTCATGGCTTAGTTTTTGAAATCATACAGCATCTGTACTTGTTTGGAAACTTTACATTGGAGGGTACAATTGGAGAGGGATACTGTCTTCATACTTCTGTGAACTTATACTGTGAACACCCTGATTGTCTGTTCCACTTGCTTGAAAAGCAGTTTCTGGATACATTTGAAATGAAAGCTGAAGTCTGTGACAGTGTGAGTTGAACAATTGAATATTTTACAATTCATTTACAATAACAGACATAAAATGAATTCAGTTGCTTTAAACGATTATAAATGGTACATGAGGATTTTAATGTGTAAGTAGGTACATCATTCAAAAAGCTCAGTCATATAGTGAGCAATAAGTCATTTTGTTCACTGATATTGTATGACCTTGTTTGTCCATTGTTCAAACGAGTATAATCATATAGGCTTTCCATTTTTATAGTATTCTTTTATTTATTCAAATGCTTTGTTGAGGGTCTTTTCTTAAGATATAACATGTATTTGCATGTGGGGATTGTATAATATCAGTTTTCTCCAAAAATGGAACAGGTGATGTCATGGAAATGTTTAGTTTTTGTTGCTGTATAGCTGCTGTTTTACAAAGGAAGTATTGTCAAATATTACAGCAATGTGTGATAGAGATAACCAAAGAAAATGAAGGGCCAGGGATTATCTTAACTAGTGGATGTAAGCAGTGTGATACAGAAATGCCACACTGCCATGGACCTATTATTGATACTTTTGGCCTGACTTCCTGTAGCAGTTGTTTCCCACCTATGAATCTGTGTCCCAATAGAGGTAAAACCAACATGATAACACCATAATATACTGTTTAAAAGTTAGTCATATAACTGTCATGAGAAAATGTAAGTGAAAAATAATAACACTTTTATATATTTTAAGGTCATTTCAAATGTGTATTTATTATATCAATTCTATTTTTGTAGGCTTCCTATGGTTTTGCAATGATCATGAAGGTAAGACATCTGTTGTACAAAAAGAGATGAACAAACTGATATATAGGATTGGTTCTTTCCTTCATGAAAGGGTTCAGAGATCACATGTGATGTCTTATTATTGGAGCCAAAAATAATAAAATATGGTTAATTCACTTCTGGTATTACTTTCTAAAATTTAAAGAAAATACCATCACAACAAAATAAATGATAATATATGTGCATGTAAACATACCCTCTAGCTATCACTTCTGTGACCTGTTTAACTGTTAATCAGTTTCTATCTCGGTATTGGTTATATTTTACACATATTGTGACAATTGTATTTTTAGTTGGCTGTAATACTTTTGGGCAATCTGATTTGGGAGAACAGATTTTAGTAAATTTAGCTTTAATAAAACATAATGTAAGTTTTATTGTATAGCACAAATTAGTAAATATTTTGATGTTGTAATTATTGAGATTTGAACTATCTTGCAATTTCAGGAATTGGTACTACAGACATGACCACCCCAGAGACTGAAACTGGTGATTACACATGTAAGATTACTTTAGTTAACTATTTTGATATGATAATTATTGGAAGAGTTAATACAATTTAATTTTTCCTGATAATTATGATGTGTTTCTGAATAAAAAAACTCTGCATGGCATTATGTAACAACTCTACTTAACAGATATTATCAATGTGACTGATGATCAATGTTTCCACAGCATAAAAGTGTTTTGCTATTTTCTCTAAATTGATTCAGCTGCAACTATTGTTTTTAATGTTATACCAGAACTAAATAAAATTATGAGATGGGTTTTAAGATATTTTCTTTAAATGTGTTGCATGTGTTCTATTCAGTGCCTATACAAATTGCTTAATTCTTTTGCATCTTCTTTTTTAAAATTTTCAATGTGTATGTCTTTCTCCTCTCCAGGGATTCATGGCTTAGTTTTTGAAATCATACAGCATCTGTACTTGTTTGGAAACTTTACATTGGAGGGTACAATTGGAGAGGGATACTGTCTTCATACTTCTGTGAACTTATACTGTGAACACCCTGATTGTCTGTTCCACTTGCTTGAAAAGCAGTTTCTGGATACATTTGAAATGAAAGCTGAAGTCTGTGACAGTGTGAGTTGAACAATTGAATATTTTACAATTCATTTACAATAACAGACATAAAATGAATTCAGTTGCTTTAAACGATTATAAATGGTACATGAGGATTTTAATGTGTAAGTAGGTACATCATTCAAAAAGCTCAGTCATATAGTGAGCAATAAGTCATTTTGTTCACTGATATTGTATGACCTTGTTTGTCCATTGTTCAAACGAGTATAATCATATAGGCTTTCCATTTTTATAGTATTCTTTTATTTATTCAAATGCTTTGTTGAGGGTCTTTTCTTAAGATATAACATGTATTTGCATGTGGGGATTGTATAATATCAGTTTTCTCCAAAAATGGAACAGGTGATGTCATGGAAATGTTTAGTTTTTGTTGCTGTATAGCTGCTGTTTTACAAAGGAAGTATTGTCAAATATTACAGCAATGTGTGATAGAGATAACCAAAGAAAATGAAGGGCCAGGGATTATCTTAACTAGTGGATGTAAGCAGTGTGATACAGAAATGCCACACTGCCATGGACCTATTATTGATACTTTTGGCCTGACTTCCTGTAGCAGTTGTTTCCCACCTATGAATCTGTGTCCCAATAGAGGTAAAACCAACATGATAACACCATAATATACTGTTTAAAAGTTAGTCATATAACTGTCATGAGAAAATGTAAGTGAAAAATAATAACACTTTTATATATTTTAAGGTCATTTCAAATGTGTATTTATTATATCAATTCTATTTTTGTAGGCTTCCTATGGTTTTGCAATGATCATGAAGGTAAGACATCTGTTGTACAAAAAGAGATGAACAAACTGATATATAGGATTGGTTCTTTCCTTCATGAAAGGGTTCAGAGATCACATGTGATGTCTTATTATTGGAGCCAAAAATAATAAAATATGGTTAATTCACTTCTGGTATTACTTTCTAAAATTTAAAGAAAATACCATCACAACAAAATAAATGATAATATATGTGCATGTAAACATACCCTCTAGCTATCACTTCTGTGACCTGTTTAACTGTTAATCAGTTTCTATCTCGGTATTGGTTATATTTTACACATATTGTGACAATTGTATTTTTAGTTGGCTGTAATACTTTTGGGCAATCTGATTTGGGAGAACAGATTTTAGTAAATTTAGCTTTAATAAAACATAATGTAAGTTTTATTGTATAGCACAAATTAGTAAATATTTTGATGTTGTAATTATTGAGATTTGAACTATCTTGCAATTTCAGGAATTGGTACTACAGACATGACCACCCCAGAGACTGAAACTGGTGATTACACATGTAAGATTACTTTAGTTAACTATTTTGATATGATAATTATTGGAAGAGTTAATACAATTTAATTTTTCCTGATAATTATGATGTGTTTCTGAATAAAAAAACTCTGCATGGCATTATGTAACAACTCTACTTAACAGATATTATCAATGTGACTGATGATCAATGTTTCCACAGCATAAAAGTGTTTTGCTATTTTCTCTAAATTGATTCAGCTGCAACTATTGTTTTTAATGTTATACCAGAACTAAATAAAATTATGAGATGGGTTTTAAGATATTTTCTTTAAATGTGTTGCATGTGTTCTATTCAGTGCCTACACAAATTGCTTAATTCTTTTGCATCTTCTTTTTTAAAATTTCCAATGTGTATGTCTTTCTCCTCTCCAGGGATTCATGGCTTAGTTTTTGAAATCATACAGCATCTGTACTTGTTTGGAAACTTTACATTGGAGGGTACAATTGGAGAGGGATACTGTCTTCATACTTCTGTGAACTTATACTGTGAACACCCTGATTGTCTGTTCCACTTGCTTGAAAAGCAGTTTCTGGATACATTTGAAATGAAAGCTGAAGTCTGTGACAGTGTGAGTTGAACAATTGAATATTTTACAATTCATTTACAATAACAGACATAAAATGAATTCAGTTGCTTTAAACGATTATAAATGGTACATGAGGATTTTAATGTGTAAGTAGGTACATCATTCAAAAAGCTCAGTCATATAGTGAGCAATGAGTCATTTTGTTCACTGATATTGTATGACCTTGTTTGTCCATTGTTCAAACGAGTATAATCATATAGGCTTTCCATTTTTATAGTATTCTTTTATTTATTCAAATGCTTTGTTGAGGGTCTTTTCTTAAGATATAACATGTATTTGCATGTGGGGATTGTATAATATCAGTTTTCTCCAAAAATGGAACAGGTGATGTCATGGAAATGTTTAGTTTTTGTTGCTGTATAGCTGCTGTTTTACAAAGGAAGTATTGTCAAATATTACAGCAATGTGTGATAGAGATAACCAAAGAAAATGAAGGGCCAGGGATTATCTTAACTAGTGGATGTAAGCAGTGTGATACAGAAATGCCACACTGCCATGGACCTATTATTGATACTTTTGGCCTGACTTCCTGTAGCAGTTGTTTCCCACCTATGAATCTGTGTCCCAATAGAGGTAAAACCAACATGATAACACCATAATATACTGTTTAAAAGTTAGTCATATAACTGTCATGAGAAAATGTAAGTGAAAAATAATAACACTTTTATATATTTTAACACTCTCGCCTCCCACCTCTGCGGCCAGGGTTCGATCCCCGTCATGGCCGTAAGTGGGAAAGCTGGTAGTTGCTTGCCGTTGGTCGGCAGTTTACAGTACACAACCCTAGCGAACTCTATGTACTGGTTTCCTCTGCCCTTCCAACTACCCGTCGTGATATGACCTGTACAGTGTTGAAAGCGACGTAAAACCCCAAATAAACAAATTTATATATTTTAAGGTCATTTCAAATGTGTATTTATTATATCAATTCTATTTTTGTAGGCTTCCTGTGGTTTTGCAATGATCAAGAAGGTAAGACATCTGTTATACAAAAAAAGATGAACAAACTGATATATAGGATTGGTTCTTTCCTTCATGAAAGGGTTCAGAGATCACATGTGATGTCTTATTATTGGAGCCAAAAATAATAAAATATGGTTAATTCACTTCTGGTATTACTTTCTAAAATTTAAAGAAAATACCATCACAACAAAATAAATGATAATATATGTGCATGTAAACATACCCTCTAGCTATCACTTCTGTGACCTGTTTAACTGTTAATCAGTTTCTATCTCGGTACTGGTTATATTTTACACATATTGTGACAATTGTATTTTTAGTTGGCTGTAATACTTTTGGGCAATCTGATTTGGGAGAACAGATTTTAGTAAATTTAGCTTTAATAAAACATAATGTAAGTTTTATTGTATAGCACAAATTAGTAAATATTTTGATGTTGTAATTATTGAGATTTGAACTATCTTGCAATTTCAGGAATTGGTACTACAGACATGACCACCCCAGAGACTGAAACTGGTGATTACACATGTAAGATTACTTTAGTTAACTATTTTGATATGATAATTATTGGAAGAGTTAATACAATTTAATTTTTCCTGATAATTATGATGTGTTTCTGAATAAAAAAACTCTGCATGGCATTATGTAACAACTCTACTTAACAGATATTATCAATGTGACTGATGTTCAATGTTTCCACAGCATAAAAGTGTTTTGCTATTTTCTCTAAATTGATTCAGCTGCAACTATTGTTTTTAATGTTATACCAGAACTAAATAAAATTATGAGATGGGTTTTAAGATATTTTCTTTAAATGTGTTGCATGTGTTCTATTCAGTGTCTATACAAATTGCTTAATTCTTTTGCATCTTCTTTTTTAAAATTTCCAATGTGTATGTCTTTCTCCTCTCCAGGGATTCATGGCTTAGTTTTTGAAATCATACAGCATCTGTACTTGTTTGGAAACTTTACATTGGAGGGTACAATTGGAGAGGGATACTGTCTTCATACTTCTGTGAACTTATACTGTGAACACCCTGATTGTCTGTTCCACTTGCTTGAAAAGCAGTTTCTGGATACATTTGAAATGAAAGCTGAAGTCTGTGACAGTGTGAGTTGAACAATTGAATATTTTACAATTCATTTACAATAACAGACATAAAATGAATTCAGTTGCTTTAAACGATTATAAATGGTACATGAGGATTTTAATGTGTAAGTAGGTACATCATTCAAAAAGCTCAGTCATATAGTGAGCAATGAGTCATTTTGTTCACTGATATTGTATGACCTTGTTTGTCCATTGTTCAAAAGAGTATAATCATATAGGCTTTCCATTTTTATAGTATTCTTTTGTTTATTCAAATGCTTTGTTGAGGGTCTTTTCTTAAGATATGACATGTATTTGCATGTGGGGATTGTATAATATCAGTTTTCTCCAAAAATGGAACAGGTGATGTCATGGAAATGTTTAGTTTTTGTTGCTGTATAGCTGCTGTTTTACAAAGGAAGTATTGTCAAATATTACAGCAATGTGTGATAGAGATAACCAAAGAAAATGAAGGGCCAGGGATTATCTTAACAAGTGGATGTAAGCAGTGTGATACAGAAATGCCACAATGCCATGGACCTATTATTGATACTTTTGGCCTGACTTCCTGTAGCAGTTGTTTCCCACCTATGAATCTGTGTCCCAATAGAGGTAAAACCAACATGATAACACCATAATATACTGTTTAAAAGTTAGTCATATAACTGTCATGAGAAAATGTAAGTGAACTATGAGAACACTTTTATATATTTTAAGGTCATTTCAAATGTGTATTTATTACATCAATTCTATTTTTGTAGGCTTCCTGTGGTTTTGCAATGATCATGAAGGTAAGACATCTGTTATACAAAAAGAGATGAACAAACTGATATATAGGATTGGTTCTTTCCTTCATGAAAGGGTTCAGAGATCACATGCGATGTCTTATTGTTGGAGACCAAAATAATAAAATATGGTTAATTCACTTCTGGTATTACTTTCTAAAATTTAAAGAAAATACCATCACAACAAAATAAATGATAATATATGTGCATGTAAACATACCCTCTAGCTAACACTTTTGTGACCTGTTTAACTGTTAATCAGTTTCTATCTCGGTATTGATTATATTTTACACATATTGTGACAATTGTATTTTTTTAATTGGCTGTAATACTTTTGGGCAATCTGATTTGAAAGCAGAACAGATTTTAGTAAATTTAGCTTTAATAAAGGTTAATGTAAGTTTTATTGCATAACACAAGTTAGTAAATGTTTTGATGTTGTAATTATCGAGATTTGAACTATCTTGCAATTTCAGGAATTGGTACTACAGACATGACCACCCCAGAGACTGAAACTGGTGATTACACATGTAAGATTACTTTAGTTGTCTATTTTGATATGATAATTATTGGAAGAGTTAATACAATTTAAATTTGTCGATAATTATGAAGTGTTTCTGAATGAAAGAACTCCGCAGGACATCATGTAACAACTCTACTTAACAGATATTATCAATGTGACTGATGATCAATGTTTCCGCAATATACAAGTCTTTTGCTATTCGCTCTAAATTGATTCAGCTGCAACTATTGTTTTTAATGTTATACCAGAACTAAATAAAATTATGAGATGGTTTTTAAGATATTTTCTTTAAATGTGCATGTGTTCTATTCAGTGCCTGTACAAATTGCTTTTAATTCTTTTGCATCTTTTTTAAAATTTCTAATGTCTTTCTCCTCTTTAGGGATTCATGGTATAGTCTTTGAAATCATACAGCATCTGTACTTGTTTGGAAACTTTACATTGGATGGTACGATTGAAGAGGGATACTGTCTTCATACTTCTGTGAACTTATACTGTGAACACCCTGATTGTCTGTTCCAATTGCTTGAAAAGCAGTTTCTGGATACATTTGAAATGAAAGCTGAAGTCTGTGACAGTGTGAGTTGAACAATTGAATATTTTACAATTCATTTACAATAGTAGACATAAAATGAATACAATTACTTTAAGTGATTATAAATGGTAAATGAGGATTTTAATGTGTAAATAGGTACATCATTGAAAAAGCTCAGTCATATAGAGCCATGAGTCATTTTCTTCACTGATATTGTATGACCTTGTTTTTCCATTGTTCAAATGAGTATAACCATACAGGCTTTCCATTTTATAGTGGTCTTTATTTCCCCAAATGCTTTGTCAATGTTTTTTCGCATGATATTACATGTATTTGCATGTGGGATTGTATAATATCAGTTTTCTCAAAAAAATGAAACAGCTGATGTCATGGAAATGTTTCGTCTTTGTTATTGTATAGTTGCTATTTTACAAAGAAAGTATTGTCAAATGTTACAGCAATGTGTGATAGAGATAACCAAAGAAAATGAGGGGCCAGGGATTTTCTTAACAAGTGGATGTAAGCAGTGTGATACAGAAATGCCACAATGCCATGGACATATTATTGATACTTTTGGCCTGCCTTCTTGTAGCAGTTGTTTCCCACCTATGAATCTGTGTCCCAATAGAGGTAAATCCAACATCATTACACCATAATATACGGTTTAAAGGTTAGTCATATAATTGTCATAAGAAAATGTAAGTGAACTATAAGAACACTTTTATATTTTAAGGTTATTTCAAATGTGTTTTAATTATATCAATTCTATTTTTATAGGCTTGCTGTGGTTTTGCAATGATCATGGAGGTAAGACATCTGTCATACAAAAAGACATTGACCAAAACAGAAATATAGGGTTAGTTTGTTCAGTCATGAAAGGGTTCAGAGATCACAGGTGATCTTCTTTTATTGCAGCAAAAAATAATAAAATATGATTATATTCACTTCTGGTAGTACTTTCTAAGGTTTAAAGAAAATACAATCACAACAGAATCAATGATGTACATGTAAATATACCCTCTAGCTATCACTTCTGTTACCTGTTTAACCCTTAATTTGTTTCTACCTCGGTATTGATTATATTTTACACATATTGTGAGAATTGTATTTTTTAATTCGCTGTAGTACTTTTGGGCAATCTGTTTTGGGAAAAGAACAGATTTTAGTGATTTTTAACTTCAATAAAACATAATGTAAGTTTTATTGCATAGCACATATTGGTAAATATTTGATGTAAATATTCCGGTTTGAATTATTTTGCAATTTCAGGAATTGGTACTACAGACATGACCACCCCAGAGACTGAAACTGGTGATTACACATGTAAGATTACCTTAGTTAACTATTTTGACATGATAATTAATGTAAGAGGTAATATTTATTTAAAGTTTTATATAATCATGATATATTTCTGTATAAATAAACCTCAGTAGGATGTTATGTCAGAACTCAACTTAACAGATATTATCAATATGACTGATGTTTGATGTTTCCGCAGTATAAAAATTTTTTTTTCTATTTGCCTTAAATTGTTTCATCTGCAACTATTGTTTTTGATGTTATAACCGTACTAAATAAAATAATGACAAGATGGCTTTTAAGATATTTTCTTTAAATGTGCATGTGAAAAGTTCAGATTTTCTTCACAAAATAAAGACTTTTAAAGTGACCTTGTAATAGTTATATAAACTACATATGCAGTACTTATAATTTAAATCTAAAATAAACATAGCAGCTGACCCTTCCTGTCTTTCTTTTTTATTTATTTTTGTGTTTGTGCAATACTTTTAAGTAACCTGATAAATTTGAGATGGGCTGATAGTTGAGTTTTTTCTGAAATATTGGAAAAACAATAACACAACGTTATAATATTTAGAGTTATTTTTTCTTCCAGGGCTACAACAGAAATATAATTTTCTGATGGACTATTTTCTGAATTTTGGTTATTTGGATCTAGAAGATATCAACAGAGATAAAGGGTACTGTATGATAATGTCTGCTGTTTGTACCACTACAAGGTCAGTGGATGAATGTTACAATGAGATGATTACATTGCACAATTTTGGAGAACCAGATTGGATAAGTTGTCATACTGATGAGGTAAATATCTATTGTAGAAATTGTATAAATTCTGTTTAGTTTCTTACATTCTTTAGATGTTGGGGCAACAACTTTCCTGTATAAACATAAAGACAACCGTTAATTTATGTTCTGATACCAGCTACACTAATATTGAAAACATCAACATGTCTTCAGCTTATATATATGGGGTGGCCAAGGGCCAATTTTGCAAGTGTTGATTTGTCCAGATCCTTATTTCTCTACCATCCTTTTGTTATTCATATTTTATCTCAGAATAAATTTTGTGGCATAGAAGTATCTCAAGTTGACGGTTTCTTGAAAATCACAACCCAGTGTTTAGACAACTGTAATAACAGAATGATATGCAGCACAGGAATGCTTCAGTTGCCTGACTTTGATGATAACTGCAGTGTATGCTTCCCGCCATCAAACCCTTGCTCAAGTAAGTCAGAGTTCAATATAGTTTGACTGATTACTTCAAAATGCTTACCTACCCAGCCTCCCCAATGAAGTCCGTCTAACTTCAGTCTATAAGTGATGTTATTTTATTTTGTTACATTCATAGTTTTTTTATTATTCCAATAACCCACAATTGTCATTTTCCCTTGTGATTTTGTTCTTCTTTTGGAAGGAAATGTTTTCTTTCCACAATCTTAAAGCAAAATACACACCCCAAAAGGTACATGTTGATAAACGAGTAAATGAGCCGTATTTGTTCAAAATAGAGGAACATACAGACAGGACTTTATTTTTGTATTAAATAGTGCAACATACTTTGCATAAATGGTGTAGCAGTTTCGTCCACAGCTGCCGATTTTTCATTACTGTTTCAATAACTTTGAAAGGTATGGACATGTTATTACACAGAATTAAAGGTAATCTTATGGCACTTCTGCTTCTTTTTTGCATTAAAATTCATGCAGAAATGGTAGAAGAATCACAAGCTAAAAATCGAAGTTTAAATATCTACCTCCCCCCCTATATTTATGACAGTCTTTTTATTGTTTCTTTTATTGTTATTTTACTTAACATGGTGGATAAAAATAAAAGATTCCCTATAGATGTATATGAACAGTTATATCACTCATCAAGATTAATACTATAATATTCATGTTAGGCACCCACGTAATATTGCCATAATCATTCATTACAGACAGGCATCTAGCTACCAGATAGGTCATTCCTGGGGGCTACCTTAATCTTGTATTTCCTTAGTTTAGAATGTGAAAAGTGGCAGATGGCTTTGTTACCTTAAATCTTATTGGCTAGAATTATCTATATTACTTTCAGAATTTTCCTCCACTCTTCCATAAGCATTACATAGTGTAGTGTGTTACTTAGTGTGACACTAAAAGTTTCATCATGCAAGCTGAGTGTTATTATTTGTGAGGTCTTGAATGTTGTTTTTAATGTTACACTCAGCAAAGTTGATGGATAAAGCATTGCAAAGCAAATAATTAGTTCTGTAGCAAGACAGGCCTACAGATTCCCATCAAATTACAGCTATCTGATGAAGGCGATTTCATGACACAGCTGCTTTTGGCCAGATCTGATCCATGAGCGACTTGTCAAATAATGAGTGTGACTGTAGTGGCCTAGTGCAAGCATCAGCAAAACTATAACTTTTAAGTATTTTCAACACAGGTACATCCTCACACTGACTAGCTAATAAAATACAAATAGTCTTGTATGATCATATATATTCAGCAGGTCTTGCAAAAAAGGATAAAATACTTTTACATCCAGCGGTATAGTGAGGAAAATCAAGCATGCAAAAATGAGTAAGAAAAGGGAGCTCATATCCAAACTGATAAATATTTTTCAAGAAAATCATATCTAGAAAAGAGTGACAAGAAAAGTTTGACTTCCAAACAACAATATTTGAGTTGGTTATCTCACTATCAAGCCTTTGATAGATTTCATGATTGCAGAATACAATGACCAGGTTACTTCCTGCACTCCAGATCCCAAAGAGGTGAACAATTCTACTTTTTATTCAGTGATGAATCAGAGAAAAAGACACCACGAGATATTCTCAGCTTGGCTCAGACTTGTTAAATAGTTCTTAAGATTTGGCAGTTAAAAAGGCTCAGATTTCAAAATGACACCAAATGCCACAGTAATCTACAAGGTCCTGTCACTTTGATCAATAAATTATAAATATTACAAGATATATACCACTCTGGGAAATAGGTGTTAGATAAATTATTCAAATGCAGAAACACAAAAATATTTGGTTTGTTGAGATAACAGTATGGCCAAAACATTGATAAGAGAAGTAAACAAAGACAGAACTCCACAGAGTCAAAGCCTTATTGTAGCCTACCAATGCAAGTTTCAGTTAGACATGGCACTTTATCAGATACTGATGCATCACAAAAATAAAACAGATGGGTCAGAGACAGACTCCTGACGTAGTTACCCATAACATCTCATTTGGCAACCATGGTCTAAAAATTATTTCAGCTTGTCACAAGCAATTACTTGTTTTACCAGTAATGCTGAGTTGTCTTTACAACCAGATTTACAAATAAAAGTTGTTTCACATACTCACGGCTCGGATATAGCTCTGTAACTAGTGAACCATACAGACATGTTTTTGACTCTACAGAGTCAACGCCTTTTCATAATGAACAAACAAAACGAATTAAAGGGTTGTGATGAATAAGCAATTCATGATGAATTATGTGATTATATATAAATGCTCAACTTATACCGCACCAGTGTGGGAACACCTTCAAAAATATGTGAATCTGATATTTCCTACTGGAGGTTTTTGCAAGATATTGGTCTGGAGGTCGGCCAAAGCAATCTTGTTCTTCCATCTTCTCAAGTAGTTTGTTTAAAACGTCTTGTAGATAGTATTCTAAAACTATTTCAGTTTCCATTTGTTTGATTCTAACTGTTATTACAGGCACACATGTTGCTGGTTACAGGCACACAAGTTGTTGGAATAATATTTTGCTTAATTGTTTACACTAGAATTCCACCGTTAGAAAGTTTACATTAAGCAATCTTTCTTCTTCTTTATATGTATGACCTTTACTTTCTTGCAATAATGTAATTTTATGTATTGTTACAGGGGCGGATCCAACCTTTAAGTAAGGTGGGGGTTCACATCAGAGTAAGGTGGGGGTTCACATCAGACATACCATAACTAAGGGGGTTAGAGGGCATGCCCCCCAGGAAAAAAATTAATTTTTGGTAAAAATATAGTGCATTTCCTGTAAGTTTAACACCACTCCCAAGAAATAGTTTTGTACTTTGAGTTGGACCCCTTTACATTATTTCTCAAGGGGGGGGGGGGGGGGTGTCAAACCCTCTGCCCCCCCCCCCCCCCCCCCCCCCGATCCGCTAGTGTGTTAGAAGCTTAATCATGTTAATATATATCTTCAGTTGAAAGGGATGGAAATGTCAGATCAAATAAATGCATGCACATGTCCAACTCTCTCTTGCATGGGACAAATGCACAACTCTCATGTGACTTGATTGGTGAGCTTCACATTAATAATAAAAACCTTCCTTGGCTATTTCAGATCCTGGTGTGGTTTTACTGTTACTGTCCTTAAGTGGCTTGTTTATACTTGAGCAATTAATGTCAGACGGTGAGACCATTGAGATAGGTTCAACACTATGTGATTTATGAAAGCTCATCTATTGAACACCCGAAGATCAGTGCTGGGACATCCAATGTTCTCACTTTTGTGCAAACCTGATAGGGGAATAATATAGGCTGTAATCCTGACATTAAATTTTATTTTATGCTGATGACATGCAGAAGAAGATCATTGGCTCTGATCCTGACTTCGAGTTTAGTTTCCATGCTGTGCTCTGGCTAAGCTAATTTTTACCCCCAAGATAGATTTCCCACAGTGAAGTAAAACTACATCTTGACAAAATATTTTTTATTCAAAGGCTCAGTGTCAAAGACTGTCATTTTACTTCCCTGTCAATATCACAGGAAACGTTCTCCACCTTGCCGATATGCTAGAAATATAGAAGTGTAATTTGATCTTTTCCAAACATGTCTATAAGACTAGTGATAAATGTGTGACATTCGACATGTTAGACAGCATCTTACACATGAATTGACTGTTCTTGCACCTAGTGGCTTGGTTAGTATCCGCTTGGGCTATTGCACCTCACTAATTATAAGCTACAGTGTATTCAGAAGGCTGTTGCATGTATAGTCATAAATCATAGAAAGTTTGCTCATGTAAGGCACATATTTAATAAAAACTGTTTTTCCAGTTGATGTCCAGCTGTGTGTGTCAAACTGCTATTTTGAAACTTCTTTGTCTCTGAGCTATTGTTCCTCCAACACCAGACGCCGTCGCCCTGACTGGCAGTACTTTGCAATTCCATTTCTTTTTTTTTTCTAATGTTCTATTCACAAATCAGTCAAGCTCAAAGCCATATATTTGCAAAAGGAAATGAGCATCCCAACCTGCCCTTCTATTCCACCGAAGGACGTGGCTGTGCTTATTGACTAACTTTTATTCCATGTTTTATGTATAGTTGAAAAGTTCTTGTTACATTAGATGTGACACAAAGAATACAATTTCATATAGTTTGACAAACTTTGATCATACAAGTAAAAACATTGCAGGTCGACGCAAAGTAAAAACCGCACATGAATTTAATTCATTGCTTAACCTTGATATGTGTCACAAATAGCAGGGACTATGATGGTTCAGTGGAAAGACACTTGCTTTGCCCCTCTGATATTGAAGTTGACATCAAAGCCTGAACTCAAGTAAGAAAGTCTGTGTCGCCTGATGTTGCTGTGCAGTTTTTTTTTCTCGTATCTCCTTCATAATGGCTTTAAGAGCTGTATGCTTGTAATAAAACTTCAAACAGTATTCCCTATGTTTGAAGGCATTTTGTTGAACGCCTCATTCCTTTAATAATTAAAATAAACTTGTGTCTGTGGATTTGACACTGGTAGAACGCAAATGTAATCTTATGTATATGTTACTGGTAATATGTGTGTCAACACTTCCCTGATCATCTGATATGGTGTCACAGTGGTGCATAATTTTATACCAGTTTTGGAGGGTTGATAACACCTGGTTGATAACACCTTTTTCAAGTTTCTACAAATTTGTAATTTTCCTTTCTTCAGAGAGTATAAGCCGTGGTAATAGGTGCCCCATCCTTCAACTACCATCTGATAATTGAATGCAAACTTATAACAGTTATAAACCACCCATTTCCTTGAGAATCCCACAGATATTTTAAAATGTTTAAAGTTTCCGCCTCTGAAGCCTTGGCCATCATTCACTGCTGGTCACATTCTCGTTTGCTTCCTATCACTGTCCTTTCATATGTGTGTCTCCATTGACTTTCAGTCCATTTCAGTGGCCTTCTGCAGATGAATTTTTCATACAGTAACTCCAGGCATGGTCCACGGTTGATATAAGGATGTGTCTCATAGCATGTGTAGCATGTGTTCATCCGATGGTTAAATAAGGTGAGTGGAGGTTGTCTCTTGGTAATAGATATTTATACTACTGTCATCCAGCTATGTCTGAAGGTTACAAACCTTGTCCCTTTAGTGGCTGCAGAGTCATACCTTATGAATACCATAAATCTTGGAAGATAGGAGGGATCCTGGGAGGCGTCCAACCACTGTGTTTATTAGCCTGTAGTGTGAAAGGGGCTTTCAAAAGGAAAACAGCATATGAACATCTGAAAACCTATAAACTTGTAGTCAATGACAACCTAAGTCGTCATGGAACATGCTTTATATCAGTTGTAGTGATAATGTGTGGCTTCACCCTTCTTTCACCATATCGCTAACTGTATAGTGAACCACCTGTACATTAAAGATTTATGAGGCACACGGCAACCACAATAGACTGGTGACAAGTCTGCAATCTTCAAGAGGACATATTTGACAAATGGTACTGTTCTTGGATATTCTATCCCCAACCATATGTAGCAGGCGACTATTTGCTCTACCATAAGATTTGTCATGTTAGAAACTAGTCTTGCAGCAAGCATCTTTGGTCAACTTCAGGTATAATATCACTGTCCTGTCATTATCCATGTTCAGGCATGTCACATACATCTGTGCTTTAAAAGGTTTGTTGTAGATACTTTGCCAACAGCCCAATTCGTATTCGACAAAGAAGTACTGTAAACCTAACTTTTGGATGGGATTTTAACAACCTCAGAGTACAAAGTTCTAGGGTGAAGTGCGTTTATACACTGATAATAACTTTTAACATACAACTGATCAAACAATTGTTTTTCTACAATTTTTTGTAATATATACATCTAGTATTATCTACAACCTTGTAATGACATTTACGTACCACTGCATTTCTGCAGTGGCTATCTAGTTTTTGTAATATTTTTCTGGCTACAATTCCGCAAACCATCACAGGTTGCACAAACATGCCTGTAAAAAGTACCAGCAATTCTGTGATGGTAGCTTAAAAGTAGCAACAATTTTTGTGCCAGCATTTTTTTTTTGGTAAAAGTATATGTGATAGAAGATTGAACGTTGCTAAAATGTCTTTGGGCATGAGCCCTACGTAGCCTATCAATTATGTCAGTGTCTGATAATGTCACCCTATCTGTTTCCATTTTGTAAGTGTGATGGCATGTGAAAAAAAATCTGAGGTATCGGCCATTAGCATAAGATCTTTATTACTTGCAGATTTTTCCTCCTGGATATACCTGACGATTCCAGAAACTCATTGTGTGATATTAAGATCACCATAGGCTGGGGGTGTTTTGTGGGTTCTGGTAAAGATGTGTTGTGGCACCAACAGTCAATAAAGGCTGGCTTTTATAGTAAAACACAATGAAGCATAACACCCACAATGCAAATAACTGAATGAAATATTCACCTGGTAGTCATCTCTCTCTTGTGCTTAGATAATAGTTTTTGGGCAATGTTGGGTCCAGTAGACGAAATTCACTCAACTCATTAACACTGCTCACCACTTTTGACTAGACCTAAGGATGGCTAAAAACCTATCACACACATCCTGGCCAATCTTTGAATGTTCAGGTAGCTGAGCATGTATTTGATGGTAGACCTTTTACTCTAAATTTCCCCAAAATTATTGACATATTTGATCAAATTCTGAATACTGATGACCCAATGCTTTTCAAAATTGACGTAGCATATGCTTTCATGAACCTGAGGGCTGATCCTGTTGATGCAGTTAAATTGGGCTTTACATGGCTAATAAATTGTACATTGATCCAGTAATAGCGTTAAGCTGGGCTAGTGGCACTTCCACTTTTCACATGGTGGCAGACGCCATTGTTTTCATTATGGCGAAGGGTAACTGTACAATTTTTGCCTATATGGACGACCTGGTCGTTGTAGCATCCAGAGAGGTGGCTGATTAGATGTTTTAGGACCTCTCTAATCTTCTAACTGATGTAGACCTCCCAATGAATACAGACAAGAAGAACCCCTTACAAGGTCCTTACTTGTCTGGGTATCACTATTAACATTGATTGCTACATTTACAAAACACGTCCATAAATAAAATATTTTTCAATGTGTTTTACTGTTTTGTAAATTGACTTCATGTACAGGTATATCATGTGTACCTTCAGCTGACCTTCTCTTGACCTCTAACATACTCTGCTTGTTAATTTCATCTTAACGTCTATGCCTTTGTTGGTTTTGAATCTTTTGCTGGTATTCCTGCAATATCAGTTTGACCTTCACTAACCTTGTATGACCTCTTGCTCACCTTGGGTTTGCATCCCATGGCTCACTGGGCAACTGGCTTGCCGTCATCACCACAGGGGTATCAGAAGAAGAGCTGGTTCAACTAATGGATCTAAACACTGAATATGTTGAAATTCCCAGAGAACCTGAAACTGTAACCCCACATGACATTGCTGCCATCTCACAAGATGTTCCCATCCTTAAAAAAGGATACCTCTACAATATATGTCTCTACACCGGAAGATACCTTGACCCAGGAAGATCTTCCTCTGTCAATGATTCTGTTACAGGTGATGCTCTTACTCAAGAAGAGGCATCGGCCACACAAGTTTCTAATCAAGAAATTTATCCCCCCTTACCTTGAAGATGCTTCAACCCTTAAAGCATACACCCCAGAGGAACCCAACACCCTTGAAGCTCGCATTTATAGAGAGGCTCCCAACCTTGAAACTCCTAACACCGAAGAGGCTTTCCACATTGATGTTCATCTAGCTTATGATGTATGCATGAGGTTTCTACTTAGTGTGATTAATGAAGTGCATGACTGAGACAAAGTTGACATCAAAAACACTGCAAAGTGTGCAAGATTAGAAGCCCAGTCCATAATGAGGAAACATGCAAACAGGATGGTGAAAGGCTCTCTGCATAATCCCTCCACGTTCTGGCTCTGTTAGACAAAGCTGCTGTACCTGTGTCACAATTTGATCATAGCAAAGGGGAGATCCACCTTATATTATTGGTGTTGCACTTAAGATTGGACATTGTGGCCTTGTCACAGGCACTACGATAGACAAAATCTGAGGTAAATTAACCAGAAATCATTGTTTCATGCAGTGGACTCAAAGTGCAAGAAGCGCCTTCTTAACAGTACACTCTCTGGTAAATTGGTCACAGAGTCTGGTGGTCAGGGATAAACTAGGTGTCTATTTAAAAAAAAGTGACTGTTTAACAAAAAGATGTTCCTGGTTGAGGATTGGGTTGAGGTGTAACAGTGCTTGTCACTGTCATAAATCCTGTGACAATGTGAGTGATTAATAGTTGAACGAACAGTGACTTTTAAATCAAGAATACCAAAGATACTGATATACATTGATTTTATAAACATGTCTTTAACTGTCTGATTGCTTAATTGATATTTTGGTTAAATCATGCAGTAAAATATGTTGCTTCGCATAACTATATGAAAATATGGTCTGTATTGGTGTTTGTAGTAACAAGACAAGAATCTTTATTTTTTCATGCATGGTATTGCCTATTTCATGAAATGGGCAATTCAAAATTTGCCTATGTAACAAAATGTCAAGGTTATATCAAAAGAATTGCTCATTTCATGAAATGAGCTGTAAGTTGCCTATTTTAAAAGGGGAAAAATTCTTGCATAGTTCATGAAATGGGCAATGCCATACACATTACTCAGACAGGTTGAGATGTATGTGACATAGGATAATCTACAGCATGTGTGCATTTTTACATTTTGTCATGGGATAATTATTGCTAGCTTATAAACATACTCATTCTTTGGTGTTGCATTATGACCCCATATCTAAGCCTAATATAAATGACACATTTAAGGGAGATGCCAAGCAAACATAGTAGGATCTCTCCAATAATTGTAATAATAAAAATATCACAGTATATAGTATTATGTTAAACATACCTAAAAAGACCTGTAACTTCAGTTTTATCTCGAGCCAATAGCAAAGAATATTGGATTCTCAAAATCCTAGCTGGAGCCTCCTACCAATAAAGTGCAGGTGTGATTGATTCATTCAGCAGTCGACAACCACAAAACATTTGTGAAAGATCATTGTGTAGGGTATCTCCATTGAATATAGATACTTTAGCAAATGTTAATGTATTGTTACCCTTAAGTATTTTCTTTTGGTAAACCAATAATATGAGCAGACCAATCAAGGAATTAAGCATTACTGGTGGTGTAATTTACATAGAGTAGTAACAAATAAAATTTAACATTTTAAATTCAGATTTACACTCTATCAGTTTTGAAAAAATAATAGTACAATAATGTAATTTTATAGGGCAATATGCTGTAGAAATGAACCGCCATCAATGATTATTGACCTGACACATTCATCACTAATGAATGTGAAAGGCCAATAATCATTGATGAAGGTCCATTTCTGCAGCATATTGCACATTAAAATTGCATTATTACTATTATTATTTTCTGAATTCTATATAATTGGATGGTGCACTGGTCAAAGACACAGATATAATGTTGTGACATCATATAAGCAGAGGCTGATAACAATACGCAATTGTGACGTTTTATGAATAGTTCTTGGAATTTTTTTCCATAAACAATTGTCGGTTTCTAATAATACATTGCATTATAACTATTATTATTAGCTGAACTTCATATAACTGGACGTTTTGCAAGTTAAAGAGTCACAAAAATAGAGGCTTATAAAAACATGTCATCATGATGTTTTATTTTGAGGTGGTTCTTGCATGTTTATCTTTTTCCATAAACAAGTGCTAGACTTTCATAATAAAAATGTTAAGATTCTACAATCTGTTCAGTAATAAGCAAGATACTATAAGTTTAAAATTTCAAGTGAGAGTGTAATATTTGTAAACAAATACTTGGTGACGTCAGAGCCCAGTCAATAATCTTCATTATTGGACCACAGACCGGCTAGCAATAAATACTGGACCCGTATTCACTAGCATGGATCAAGCTGAGCGAAAAATCAGCTCAACTGATTTTTGGCTCAAATCTGTATTCACAAAGGAAGGATCAGCTGAGCCAAAAATTTTGAAAAGAATTGCATAGCAACGCATAAGTTAATTACTTTTATACATTGTAAACAGCCCTGTTATGAATAAATTTCCGCAAAATATACATTAATACAAATTTGGTTCAGTATATTTTTCACTGAAGAATTTTTAAATATTTGATATTTAATCCAAAAATTCTTAATTTACTAAAATCTAGAAATGAGAGTAGCTTTTACAAAGGTTTTTTGACATGATTTGTTTCAATCCTATGGTGCAACATTATCATATGTTTTACTAGAATGACAAATTTAACAACTCTACCGTAAATCTTGAAGGTAGGATATTACACTTCCAACAACAGATAAAATACGAATGCTAAAGCCATTTGATATTACATAGTAAATTATAGTCAAACTATGTGTAGAAACATACTAAGTAGCATTTGTTAAAGTAAATCAAATGCCCCAAGAGTCGTCCCATTGTATTCCAATAGAATTTTAAAAGTTACAAATGTTACCTCATGTGGTTATTATTTGGATCACTAAATTTCAAACAGTAAGTACATTTATATTTGAACACTTGAGGGTTGAACATCTTGATCTTAACATAAAAGGAAAACAAAGTAATTTAACTGTCACTACATTCAATTTGAAAGTCAACTGAGGCTTCATATCTCCAAACAACAATAATATGTCTAAACTTATCTACAATTAAAGATTGCAGGTCTACTTGGGATAACTTTTTTATTTTTATCTTACATGAATACCGACATTCGGACCTGTTTGTATCAATATTGAATCACACTGTTCACTGTTATGATGTAAAGTATCGGACGTATCTATTATATTTCTTAGGATATGACTGTGAGGATAGAAATGAATGTCACAATGATCCTTGCTTGCATGGAAATTGTACAAATACTCCTGGAAGCTTTGTATGCACATGTGACCATGGGTATACAGGTTAGTAACCATCTAATTATCTTGATTCTATCACCTGTCAAGCATTTCTCAAACAAGTATATACAGCATGTGTTTTCATTTTAGGAAACCTGTGTGAGACAGATGTTGATGAATGTGAGGGTGACCCATGTATGTATGGAAATTGTACAAATAATCCTGGAAGCTTTGTATGCACATGTGAATCTGGGTACACAGGTTAGTTACCTTCAAATTATATCAGTTGTTTTCCAAAAATATGCTCGGATGGTGATTAAAAAATGTGAACACATGTATTAATCTGACCCTTATTCTCTGGGATTAATTTAAATGTTGCTACTTGTTTTGGTAATTTTGAAAATACCTGAAATTTTCCCAAGCAACAAGTAAATATGTAAGTCTGCCCTTAACTGCTTTGGATTGGTGATGCATTATTTTGGTGATTGTAAGCTGTGTCATGACTGATTTTGTGCAATATGCAATTTTTTGACTCAATAATCTGTTGTTTTTATGAATTGTAAACAACATCAATACGATATTGATGGCAACTAAAAAAATAGAGAATTTCGTGACTACATTTCACTTTTACCATGTTTTAATGATAATTTAAAGTAAAATTGATTCATTATATCCACTTAAGTTATTGGGAAAATATTTGGATTTTTAATTAAAATTGTCTAAACATTTATAGAGGTAACACTTTTAAAAATCCATGTTGCCAAAAGAAACTGTGTAAATAAGCTAACCGGCTATTAGTTAGTAATATTTCCAGTGTGCAGTGACACTTAAGGTTGATAATATTTAAATTTGCTAGTTAATACCATTACAGAGACAGGATATGTTTTCATTTCTAGGAAGCCTGTGTGAAGTGGATATAGACGAATGTGCGGATGTTCCTTGCGTCTATGGAAATTGTACAAATAATCCTGGAAGCTTTGATTGTACATGCATGCCTGGGTATACAGGTTAGTAACCAACAAAAGATCCTGATTGTATCACCTGTAAAACATTTTTCAAATAAGCTTGTCTAAATAATAATAATACAATAGCACATTTAAAGTAATCCATTCTGTCAAACAATACTCTTAAACAGGTGTAAGTTTTGTTGTCTAAAACTTCTACTCTTTTCTTTGTAATGACACTTAAAACAAAACCATAACCTTTTGTGATTTGTTCTCATTCAAAATGATCTTAAGTTTGATTAATATCAATAAGATTCATGTTCAATTTTGTAGGATGAAATATTTACAATATGTGTTCTCATTTTTTCAAAATACCTGCAATTTTCCAAAGTAAATATCTAAGTCTGCCCTTATCTGCTTTGGATTGGTGATGCATTATTTTGGTGATTGTAAGTTGTGTCATGACTGATTTTGTGCAATATGCAATTTTTTGACTCAATAATCTGTTGTTTTTTATGAATTGTAAACAGCATCAATACGATATTGATGGCAACTAAAAAAATTGAGAATTTAGTGACTACATTTCACTTTTACCATGTTTTTATGATAATTTAAAGTAAAATTGATTCATTATATCCACTTAAGTTATTGGGAAAATATTTGGATTTTCAATTAAAATTGTCTAAACATTTATAGAGGTAACACGTTTAAAAATCCATGTTGCCAAAAGGAACTGTGTAAATAACCTTTTGTGATTTATTCTCATTCAAAATGATCTTAAGTTTGATTAATATCAATAAGATTCATGTTCAATTTTGTAGGATGAAATATTTACAATATGTGTTCTCATTTTTTCAAAATGCCTGCAATTTTCCAAAGTAAATATGTAAGTCTGCCCTTAACTGCTTTGGATTAGTGATGCCTTATTTTGGTGATTGTAAGTTGTGTCATGACTGATTTTGTGCAATATGCAATTTTTTGACTAGATAATCTGTTGGTTTTTTTTAAATTATAAACAACATCAATACGATATTGATAGCAACTAAAAAAATTGAGAATTTGGTCACTACATTTCACTTTTACCATTTTTTTATAATTTAAAGTAAAATTGATTCATTATATCCACTTAAGGTATTGGGAAAATATTTGGATTTTCAATTAAAATTGTCTAAACATTTATAGAGGTAACACTTTTAAAAATACATGTTGCCAAAAGAAACTGTGTAAATAAACTAACCGGCTATTAGTTAGTAATATTTCCAGTGTGCAGTGACACTTAAGGTTGATAATATTTAAATTTGCTAGTTAATACCATTACAGAGACAGGATATGTTGTCATTTCTAGGAAGCCTGTGTGAAGTGGATATAGATGAATGTGCGGATGTTCCTTGCGTCTATGGAAATTGTACAAATAATCCTGGAAGCTTTGATTGTACATGCATCCCTGGGTATACAGGTTAGTAACCAACAAATGATCCTGATTGTATCACCTGTAAAACATTTTTGAAATAAGCTTGTCTAACTAATAATAATACAATAGCACATTTAAAGTAATCCATTCTGTCAAACAATATTCTTAAAAAGGCGTAAGTTTTGTTGTTTAAAACTTCTACTCTTTTCTTTGTAATGACACTTAAAATAAAACAAAAACCTTTTGTGATTTGTTTTCATTCAAAGTGATCTTAAGTTTGATTAATATCAATAAGATTCATGTTCAATTTTGTAGGATGAAATATTTACAATATGAGTTTTCATTTTTTCAAAATGCCTGAAATTTTTCCAAGGAACAAGTAAATATGTAAGTCTGCCCTTAACTGCTTTGGATTGGTGATGCATTATTTTGGTGATTGTAAGTTGTGTCATAGCTGATTTTGTGCAATATGCAATTTTTTGACTCAATAATCTGTTGTTTTTTATGAATTGTAAACAGCATCAATACGATATTGATGGCAACTAAAAAAATTGAGAATTTGGTGACTACATTTCACTTTTACCATGTTTTTATGATAATTTAAAGTAAAATTGATTCATTATATCCACTTAAGTTATTGGGAAAATATTTGGATTTTCAATTAAAATTGTCTAAACATTTATAGAGGTAACACGTTTAAAAATCCATGTTGCCAAAAGGAACTGTGTAAATAAGCTAACCGGCTATTAGTTAGTAATATTTCCAATGTGCAGTGACACTTAAGGTTGATAATATTTAAATTTGCTAGTTAATACCATTATAGAGACAGGATATGTTTTCATTTCTAGGAAGCCTGTGTGAAGTGGATATAGATGAATGTGCAGATGTTCCTTGCGTCTATGGAAATTGTACAAATAATCCTGGAAGTTTTGATTGTACATGCATCCCTGGGTATACAGGTTAGTAACCAACAAATGCTCTTGATTGTATCACCTGTAAAACATTTTTCAAATTAGCTTGTCTAAATAATAATAATACAATAGCACATTTAAAGTTATCTATTCTGTCAAATAATACTCTTAAACAGGCGTAAGTTTTGTTGTTTAAAACTTCTACTCTTTTGTTTGTAATGACACCTTAAATAAAAGAATAACCTTTTGTGATTTGTTTTCATTCAAAATGATCTTAAGTTTGATTAATATCAATAAGATTCATGTTCAATTTTGTAGGATGAAATATTCACAATATGTGTTTTCATTTTTTCAAAATACCTGCAATTTTCCAAAGTAAATATGTAAGTCTGCCCTTATCTGCTTTGGATTAATGATGCCTTATTTTGGTGATTGTAAGTTGTGTCATGACTGATTTTGTGCAATATGCAATTTTTTGACTCAATAATCTGTTGGTTTTTTTTAATTATAAACAACATCAATACGATATTGATGGCAACTAAAAAAATTGAGAATTTGGTCACTACATTTCACTTTTACCATGTTTTTATAATTTAAAGTAAAATTGATTCATTATATCCACTTAAGTTATTGGGAAAATATTTGGATTTTCAATTAAAATTGTCTAAACATTTATAGAGGTAACACTTTTAAAAATCCATGTTGCCAAAAGAAACTGTGTAAATAAACTAACCAGCTATTAGTTAGTAATATTTCCAGTTTGCAGTGACACTTAAGGTTGATAATATTTAAATTTGCTAGTTAATACCATTACAGAGACAGGATATGTTGTCATTTCTAGGAAGCCTGTGTGAAGTGGATATAGATGAATGTGCGGATGTTCCTTGCGTATATGGAAATTGTACAAATAATCCTGGAAGCTTTGATTGTACATGCATCCCTGGGTATACAGGTTAGTAACCAACAAATGATCCTGGTAGTATCACCTGTAAAACATTTTTCAAATAAGCTTGTATCAATAATAATACAATCTACTCTTTTCTTTGTAATGACACTTAAAATAAAACAATAACCTTTTGTGATTGGTTTTCATTCAAAATGATCTGAAGTTTTATTAATATCGATAAGATTTATGGTCAATATTGTAGGATGAAATATTTACAATAAATGTTTTGATTTTTTCAAAATACCTGAAATTTTCCAAAGGAAATATCTAAGTCTGCCCTTTTCTGCTTTGGATTGGTGATGCATTATTTTGGTGATTGTAAGTTGTGTCATAACTGATTTTGTGCAATATGTAATTTTTTGACTCAATAATCTGTTGTTTTTTATGAATTGTAAACAGCATCAATACGATATTGATGGCAACTAAAAAAATTGAGAATTTGGTGACTACATTTCACTTTTACCATGTTTTTATGATAATTTAAAGTAAAATTGATTCATTATATCCACTTAAGTTATTGGGAAAATATTTGGATTTTCAATTAAAATTGTCTAAACATTTATAGAGGTAACACGTTTAAAAATCCATGTTGCCAAAAGAAACTGTGTAAATAAGCTAACCGGCTATTAGTTAGTAAGATTTCCAATGTGCAGTGACACTTAAGGTTGATAATATTTAAATTTGCTAGTTAATACCATTACAGAGACAGGATATGTTTTCATTTCTAGGAAGCCTGTGTGAAGTGGATATAGATGAATGTGCGGATGTTCCTTGTGTCTATGGAAATTGTACAAATAATCCTGGAAGCTTTGATTGTACATGCATGCCTGGGTATACAGGTTAGTAACCAACAAATGATCTTGATTGTATCACCTGTAAAATATTTTTCAAATAAGCTTGTCTAAATAATAATAATACAATAGCACATTTAAAGTAATCCATTCTGTCAAACAATACTCTTAAAAAGGCGTGAGTTTTGTTGTTTAAAACTTCTACTCTTTTCTTTGTAATGACACTTAAAATAAAACAATAACCTTTTGTGATTTGTTTTCATTCAAAGTGATCTTAAGTTTGATTAATATCAATAAGATTCATGTTCAATTTTGTAGGATGAAATATTTACAATATGAGTTTTCATTTTTTCAAAATACCTGAAATTTTTCCAAGGAACAAGTAAATATATAAGTCTCCCCTTAACTGCTTTGGATTGGTGATGCATTATTTTGGTGATTGTAAGTTGTGTCATAGCTGATTTTGTGCAATATGCAATTTTTTGACTCAATAATCTGTTGTTTTTTATGAATTGTAAACAGCATCAATACGATATTGATGGCAACTAAAAAAATTGAGAATTTGGTGACTACATTTCACTTTTACCATGTTTTTATGATAATTTAAAGTAAAATTGATTCATTATATCCACTTAAGTTATTGGGAAAATATTTGGATTTTCAATTAAAATTGTCTAAACATTTATAGAGGTAACACTTTTAAAAATCCATGTTGCCAAAAGAAACTGTGTAAATAAACTAACCAGCTATTAGTTAGTAATATTTCCAGTGTGCAGTGACACTTAAGGTTGATAATATTTAAATTTGCTAGTTAATACCATTACAGAGACAGGATATGTTGTCATTTCTAGGAAGCCTGTGTGAAGTGGATATAGATGAATGTGCGGATGTTCCTTGCGTATATGGAAATTGTACAAATAATCCTGGAAGCTTTGATTGTACATGCATCCCTGGGTATACAGGTTAGTAACCAACAAATGATCCTGGTAGTATCACCTGTAAAACATTTTTCAAATAAGCTTGTATCAATAATAATACAATCTACTCTTTTCTTTGTAATGACACTTAAAATAAAACAATAACCTTTTGTGATTGGTTTTCATTCAAAATGATCTTAAGTTTTATTAATATCGATAAGATTTATGGTCAATATTGTAGGATGAAATATTTACAATATATGTTTTGATTTTTTCAAAATACCTGAAATTTTCCAAAGGAAATATCTAAGTCTGCCCTTTTCTGCTTTGGATTGGTGATGCATTATTTTGGTGATTGTAAGTTGTGTCATAACTGATTTTGTGCAATATGTAATTTTTTGACTCAATAATCTGTTGTTTTTTATGAATTGTAAACAGCATCAATACGATATTGATGGCAACTAAAAAAATTGAGAATTTGGTGACTACATTTCACTTTTACCATGTTTTTATGATAATTTAAAGTAAAATTGATTCATTATATCCACTTAAGTTATTGGGAAAATATTTGGATTTTCAATTAAAATTGTCTAAACATTTATAGAGGTAACACGTTTAAAAATCCATGTTGCCAAAAGAAACTGTGTAAATAAGCTAACCGGCTATTAGTTAGTAAGATTTCCAATGTGCAGTGACACTTAAGGTTGATAATATTTAAATTTGCTAGTTAATACCATTACAGAGACAGGATATGTTTTCATTTCTAGGAAGCCTGTGTGAAGTGGATATAGATGAATGTGCGGATGTTCCTTGCGTCTATGGAAATTGTACAAATAATCCTGGAAGCTTTGATTGTACATGCATCCCTGGGTATACAGGTTAGTAACCAACAAATGATCCTGATTGTATCACCTGTAAAACATTTTTCAAATAAGCTTGTCTAACTAATAATAATACAATAGCACATTTAAAGTAATCCATTCTGTCAAACAATATTCTTAAAAAGGCGTAAGTTTTGTTGTTTAAAACTTCTACTCTTTTCTTTGTAATGACACTTAAAATAAAACAAAAACCTTTTGTGATTTGTTTTCATTCAAAGTGATCTTAAGTTTGATTAATATCAATAAGATTCATGTTCAATTTTGTAGGATGAAATATTTACAATATGAGTTTTCATTTTTTCAAAATGCCTGAAATTTTTCCAAGGAACAAGTAAATATGTAAGTCTGCCCTTAACTGCTTTGGATTGGTGATGCATTATTTTGGTGATTGTAAGTTGTGTCATAGCTGATTTTGTGCAATATGCAATTTTTTGACTCAATAATCTGTTGTTTTTTATGAATTGTAAACAGCATCAATACGATATTGATGGCAACTAAAAAAATTGAGAATTTGGTGACTACATTTCACTTTTACCATGTTTTTATGATAATTTAAAGTAAAATTGATTCATTATATCCACTTAAGTTATTGGGAAAATATTTGGATTTTCAATTAAAATTGTCTAAACATTTATAGAGGTAACACGTTTAAAAATCCATGTTGCCAAAAGGAACTGTGTAAATAAGCTAACCGGCTATTAGTTAGTAATATTTCCAATGTGCAGTGACACTTAAGGTTGATAATATTTAAATTTGCTAGTTAATACCATTACAGAGACAGGATATGTTTTCATTTCTAGGAAGCCTGTGTGAAGTGGATATAGATGAATGTGCAGATGTTCCTTGCGTCTATGGAAATTGTACAAATAATCCTGGAAGCTTTGATTGTACATGCATCCCTGGGTATACAGGTTAGTAACCAACAAATGCTCTTGATTGTATCACCTGTAAAACATTTTTCAAATTAGCTTGTCTAAATAATAATAATACAATAGCACATTTAAAGTTATCTATTCTGTCAAATAATACTCTTAAACAGGCGTAAGTTTTGTTGTTTAAAACTTCTACTCTTTTGTTTGTAATGACACCTTAAATAAAAGAATAACCTTTTGTGATTTGTTTTCATTCAAAATGATCTTAAGTTTGATTAATATCAATAAGATTCATGTTCAATTTTGTAGGATGAAATATTCACAATATGTGTTTTCATTTTTTCAAAATACCTGCAATTTTCCAAAGTAAATATGTAAGTCTGCCCTTATCTGCTTTGGATTAATGATGCCTTATTTTGGTGATTGTAAGTTGTGTCATGACTGATTTTGTGCAATATGCAATTTTTTGACTCAATAATCTGTTGGTTTTTTTTAATTATAAACAACATCAATACGATATTGATGGCAACTAAAAAAATTGAGAATTTGGTCACTACATTTCACTTTTACCATGTTTTTATAATTTAAAGTAAAATTGATTCATTATATCCACTTAAGTTATTGGGAAAATATTTGGATTTTCAATTAAAATTGTCTAAACATTTATAGAGGTAACACTTTTAAAAATCCATGTTGCCAAAAGAAACTGTGTAAATAAACTAACCAGCTATTAGTTAGTAATATTTCCAGTGTGCAGTGACACTTAAGGTTGATAATATTTAAATTTGCTAGTTAATACCATTGCAGAGACAGGATATGTTGTCATTTCTAGGAAGCCTGTGTGAAGTGGATATAGATGAATGTGCGGATGTTCCTTGCGTATATGGAAATTGTACAAATAATCCTGGAAGCTTTGATTGTACATGCATCCCTGGGTATACAGGTTAGTAACCAACAAATGATCCTGGTAGTATCACCTGTAAAACATTTTTCAAATAAGCTTGTATCAATAATAATACAATCTACTCTTTTCTTTGTAATGACACTTAAAATAAAACAATAACCTTTTGTGATTGGTTTTCATTCAAAATGATCTTAAGTTTTATTAATATTGATAAGATTTATGGTCAATATTGTAGGATGAAATATTTACAATATATGTTTTGATTTTTTCAAAATACCTGAAATTTTCCAAAGGAAATATCTAAGTCTGCCCTTTTCTGCTTTGGATTGGTGATGCATTATTTTGGTGATTGTAAGTTGTGTCATAACTGATTTTGTGCAATATGTAATTTTTTGACTCAATAATCTGTTGTTTTTTATGAATTGTAAACAGCATCAATACGATATTGATGGCAACTAAAAAAATTGAGAATTTGGTGACTACATTTCACTTTTACCATGTTTTTATGATAATTTAAAGTAAAATTGATTCATTATATCCACTTAAGTTATTGGGAAAATATTTGGATTTTCAATTAAAATTGTCTAAACATTTATAGAGGTAACACGTTTAAAAATCCATGTTGCCAAAAGAAACTGTGTAAATAAGCTAACAGGCTATTAGTTAGTAAGATTTCCAATGTGCAGTGACACTTAAGGTTGATAATATTTAAATTTGCTAGTTAATACCATTACAGAGACAGGATATGTTTTCATTTCTAGGAAGCCTGTGTGAAGTGGATATAGATGAATGTGCGGATGTTCCTTGTGTCTATGGAAATTGTACAAATAATCCTGGAAGCTTTGATTGTACATGCATGCCTGGGTATACAGGTTAGTAACCAACAAATGATCCTGATTGTATCACCTGTAAAATATTTTTCAAATAAGCTTGTCTAAATAATAATAATACAATAGCACATTTAAAGTAATCCATTCTGTCAAACAATACTCTTAAAAAGGCGTGAGTTTTGTTGTTTAAAACTTCTACTCTTTTCTTTGTAATGACACTTAAAATAAAACAATAACCTTTTGTGATTTGTTTTCATTCAAAGTGATCTTAAGTTTGATTAATATCAATAAGATTCATGTTCAATTTTGTAGGATGAAATATTTACAATATGAGTTTTCATTTTTTCAAAATGCCTGAAATTTTTCCAAGGAACAAGTAAATATATAAGTCTCCCCTTAACTGCTTTGGATTGGTGATGCATTATTTTGGTGATTGTAAGTTGTGTCATAGCTGATTTTGTGCAATATGCAATTTTTTGACTCAATAATCTGTTGTTTTTTATGAATTGTAAACAGCATCAATACGATATTGATGGCAACTAAAAAAATTGAGAATTTGGTGACTACATTTCACTTTTACCATGTTTTTATGATAATTTAAAGTAAAATTGATTCATTATATCCACTTAAGTTATTGGGAAAATATTTGGATTTTCAATTAAAATTGTCTAAACATTTATAGAGGTAACACGTTTAAAAATCCATGTTGCCAAAAGAAACTGTGTAAATAAGCTAATCGGCTATTAGTTAGTAATATTTCCAGTGTGCAGTGACACTTAAGGTTGATAATATTTAAATTTTCTCGTTAATACCATTACAGAGACAGGATATGTTTTCATTTCTAGGAAGCCTGTGTGAAGTGGATATAGATGAATGTGCGGATGTTCCTTGCATCTATGGAAATTGTACAAATAATCCTAGAGGCTTTGATTGTACATGCATCCCTGGGTATACAGGTTAGTAACCAACAAATGCTCTTGATTGTATCACCTGTAAAACATTTTTCAAATAAGCTTGTATAAATAATACTAATAACACAATAGCACATTTAAAGTAATCCATTCTGTTAAACAATATTCTTAAAAAGGCGTAAGTTTTGTTGTTTAAAACTTCTACTCTTTTCTTTGTAATGACACTTAAAATAAAACAATAACCTTTTGTGATTTGTTTTGATTCAAAGTGATCTTAAGTTTGATTAATATCAATAAGATTCATGTTCAATTTTGTAGGATGAAATATTTACAATATGAGTTTTCATTTTTTGAAAATACCTGCAAATTTTCCAAGGAACAAGTAAATATGTAAATCTCCCCTTAACTGCTTTGGATTGGTGATGCATTATTTTGGTGATTGTAAGTTGTGTCATAGCTGATTTTGTGCAATATGCAATTTTTTGACTCAATAATCTGTTGTTTTTTATGAATTATAAACAGCATCAATACGATATTGATGGCAACTAAAAAAATTGAGAATTTGGTCACTACATTTCACTTTTACCATGTTTTTATGATAATTTAAAGTAAAATTGATTCATTATATCCACTTAAGTTATTGGGAAAATATTTGGATTTTCAATTAAAATTGTCTAAACATTTATAGAGGTAACACTTTTAAAAATCCATGTTGCCAAAAGAAACTGTGTAAATAAACTAACCGGCTATTAGTTAGTAATATTTCCAGTGTGCAGTGACACTTAAGGTTGATAATATTTAAATTTGCTAGTTAATACCATTACAGAGACAGGATATGTTTTCATTTCTAGGAAGCCTGTGTGAAGTGGATATAGATGAATGTGCGGATGTTCCTTGCATCTATGGAAATTGTACAAATAATCCTGGAAGCTTTGATTGTACATGCATGCCTGGGTATACAGGTTAGTAACCAACAAATGATCCTGATTGTATCACCTGTAAAACATTTTTCAAATAAGCTTGTCCAGATAATAATAATACAATAGCACATTTAAAGTAATGCATTCTGTCAAACAATACTCTTAAAAAGGCGTAAGTTTTGTTGTTTAAAACTTCTACTCTTTTCTTTGTAATGACACTTAAAATAAAAGAATAACCTTTTGTGATTTGTTTTCATTCAAAATGATCTTAAGTTTGATTCATATCAATAAGATTCATGTTCAATTTTGTAGGATGAAATATTTACAATATGAGTTTTCATTTTTTCAAAATACCTGAAATTTTTCCAAGGAACAAGTAAATATATAAGTCTCCCCTTAACTGCTTTGGATTAATGATGCCTTATTTTGGTGATTGTAAGTTGTGTCATGACTGATTTTGTGCAATATGCAATTTTTTGACTCAATAATCTGTTGGTTTTTTTTAATTATAAACAACATCAATACGATATTGATGGCAACTAAAAAAATTGAGAATTTGGTCACTACATTTCACTTTTACCATGTTTTTATAATTTAAAGTAAAATTGATTCATTATATCCACTTAAGTTATTGGGAAAATATTTGGATTTTCAATTAAAATTGTCTAAACATTTATAGAGGTAACACTTTTAAAAATCCATGTTGCCAAAAGAAACTGTGTAAATAAACTAACCAGCTATTAGTTAGTAATATTTCCAGTGTGCAGTGACACTTAAGGTTGATAATATTTAAATTTGCTAGTTAATACCATTGCAGAGACAGGATATGTTGTCATTTCTAGGAAGCCTGTGTGAAGTGGATATAGATGAATGTGCGGATGTTCCTTGCGTATATGGAAATTGTACAAATAATCCTGGAAGCTTTGATTGTACATGCATCCCTGGGTATACAGGTTAGTAACCAACAAATGATCCTGGTAGTATCACCTGTAAAACATTTTTCAAATAAGCTTGTATCAATAATAATACAATCTACTCTTTTCTTTGTAATGACACTTAAAATAAAACAATAACCTTTTGTGATTGGTTTTCATTCAAAATGATCTTAAGTTTTATTAATATTGATAAGATTTATGGTCAATATTGTAGGATGAAATATTTACAATATATGTTTTGATTTTTTCAAAATACCTGAAATTTTCCAAAGGAAATATCTAAGTCTGCCCTTTTCTGCTTTGGATTGGTGATGCATTATTTTGGTGATTGTAAGTTGTGTCATAACTGATTTTGTGCAATATGTAATTTTTTGACTCAATAATCTGTTGTTTTTTATGAATTGTAAACAGCATCAATACGATATTGATGGCAACTAAAAAAATTGAGAATTTGGTGACTACATTTCACTTTTACCATGTTTTTATGATAATTTAAAGTAAAATTGATTCATTATATCCACTTAAGTTATTGGGAAAATATTTGGATTTTCAATTAAAATTGTCTAAACATTTATAGAGGTAACACGTTTAAAAATCCATGTTGCCAAAAGAAACTGTGTAAATAAGCTAACAGGCTATTAGTTAGTAAGATTTCCAATGTGCAGTGACACTTAAGGTTGATAATATTTAAATTTGCTAGTTAATACCATTACAGAGACAGGATATGTTTTCATTTCTAGGAAGCCTGTGTGAAGTGGATATAGATGAATGTGCGGATGTTCCTTGTGTCTATGGAAATTGTACAAATAATCCTGGAAGCTTTGATTGTACATGCATGCCTGGGTATACAGGTTAGTAACCAACAAATGATCCTGATTGTATCACCTGTAAAATATTTTTCAAATAAGCTTGTCTAAATAATAATAATACAATAGCACATTTAAAGTAATCCATTCTGTCAAACAATACTCTTAAAAAGGCGTGAGTTTTGTTGTTTAAAACTTCTACTCTTTTCTTTGTAATGACACTTAAAATAAAACAATAACCTTTTGTGATTTGTTTTCATTCAAAGTGATCTTAAGTTTGATTAATATCAATAAGATTCATGTTCAATTTTGTAGGATGAAATATTTACAATATGAGTTTTCATTTTTTCAAAATGCCTGAAATTTTTCCAAGGAACAAGTAAATATATAAGTCTCCCCTTAACTGCTTTGGATTGGTGATGCATTATTTTGGTGATTGTAAGTTGTGTCATAGCTGATTTTGTGCAATATGCAATTTTTTGACTCAATAATCTGTTGTTTTTTATGAATTGTAAACAGCATCAATACGATATTGATGGCAACTAAAAAAATTGAGAATTTGGTGACTACATTTCACTTTTACCATGTTTTTATGATAATTTAAAGTAAAATTGATTCATTATATCCACTTAAGTTATTGGGAAAATATTTGGATTTTCAATTAAAATTGTCTAAACATTTATAGAGGTAACACGTTTAAAAATCCATGTTGCCAAAAGAAACTGTGTAAATAAGCTAATCGGCTATTAGTTAGTAATATTTCCAGTGTGCAGTGACACTTAAGGTTGATAATATTTAAATTTTCTCGTTAATACCATTACAGAGACAGGATATGTTTTCATTTCTAGGAAGCCTGTGTGAAGTGGATATAGATGAATGTGCGGATGTTCCTTGCATCTATGGAAATTGTACAAATAATCCTAGAGGCTTTGATTGTACATGCATCCCTGGGTATACAGGTTAGTAACCAACAAATGCTCTTGATTGTATCACCTGTAAAACATTTTTCAAATAAGCTTGTATAAATAATACTAATAACACAATAGCACATTTAAAGTAATCCATTCTGTTAAACAATATTCTTAAAAAGGCGTAAGTTTTGTTGTTTAAAACTTCTACTCTTTTCTTTGTAATGACACTTAAAATAAAACAATAACCTTTTGTGATTTGTTTTGATTCAAAGTGATCTTAAGTTTGATTAATATCAATAAGATTCATGTTCAATTTTGTAGGATGAAATATTTACAATATGAGTTTTCATTTTTTGAAAATACCTGCAAATTTTCCAAGGAACAAGTAAATATGTAAATCTCCCCTTAACTGCTTTGGATTGGTGATGCATTATTTTGGTGATTGTAAGTTGTGTCATAGCTGATTTTGTGCAATATGCAATTTTTTGACTCAATAATCTGTTGTTTTTTATGAATTATAAACAGCATCAATACGATATTGATGGCAACTAAAAAAATTGAGAATTTGGTCACTACATTTCACTTTTACCATGTTTTTATGATAATTTAAAGTAAAATTGATTCATTATATCCACTTAAGTTATTGGGAAAATATTTGGATTTTCAATTAAAATTGTCTAAACATTTATAGAGGTAACACTTTTAAAAATCCATGTTGCCAAAAGAAACTGTGTAAATAAACTAACCGGCTATTAGTTAGTAATATTTCCAGTGTGCAGTGACACTTAAGGTTGATAATATTTAAATTTGCTAGTTAATACCATTACAGAGACAGGATATGTTTTCATTTCTAGGAAGCCTGTGTGAAGTGGATATAGATGAATGTGCGGATGTTCCTTGCATCTATGGAAATTGTACAAATAATCCTGGAAGCTTTGATTGTACATGCATGCCTGGGTATACAGGTTAGTAACCAACAAATGATCCTGATTGTATCACCTGTAAAACATTTTTCAAATAAGCTTGTCCAGATAATAATAATACAATAGCACATTTAAAGTAATGCATTCTGTCAAACAATACTCTTAAAAAGGCGTAAGTTTTGTTGTTTAAAACTTCTACTCTTTTCTTTGTAATGACACTTAAAATAAAAGAATAACCTTTTGTGATTTGTTTTCATTCAAAATGATCTTAAGTTTGATTCATATCAATAAGATTCATGTTCAATTTTGTAGGATGAAATATTTATAATATGAGTTTTCATTTTTTCAAAATACCTGAAATTTTTCCAAGGAACAACTAAATATGTAAGTCTGCCCTTAACTGCTTTGGATTGGTGATGCATTATTTTGGTGATTGTACGTTGTGTCATAACTGATTTTGTGCAATATGTAATTTTTTGACTCAATGATCTGTTGTTTTTTATGAATTGTAAACATCATCAATACGATATTGATGGCAACTAAAACAATTGAGAATTTGGTCACTACATTTCACTTTTACCATGTTTTTATAATTTAAAGTAAAATTGATTCATTATATCCACTTAAGTTATTGTGAAAATATTTGGATTTTCAATTGAAATTGTCTAAACATTTATAGAGGTAACACTTTTAAAAATCCATGTTGCCAAAAGAAACTGTGTAAATAAACTAACCGGCTATTAGTTAGTAATATTTCCAGTGTGCAGTGACACTTAAGGTTGATAATATTTAAATTTGCTAGTTAATACCATTACAGAGACAGGATATGTTTTCATTTCTAGGAAGCCTGTGTGAAGTGGATATAGATGAATGTGCGGATGTTCCTTGTGTCTATGGAAATTGTACAAATAATCCTGGAAGCTTTGATTGTACATGCATCCCTGGGTATACAGGTTAGTAACCAACAAATGCTCTTGATTGTATCACCTGTAAAACATTTTTCAAATTAGCTTGTCTAAATAATAATAATACAATAGCACATTTAAAGTTATCTATTCTGTCAAATAATACTCTTAAACAGGCGTAAGTTTTGTTGTTTAAAACTTCTACTCTTTTGTTTGTAATGACACTTAAAATAAAAGAATAACCTTTTGTGATTTGTTTTCATTCAAAATGATCTTAAGTTTGATTAATATCAATAAGATTCATGTTCAATTTTGTAGGATGAAATATTCACAATATGTGTTTTCATTTTTTTCAAAATACCTGCAATTTTCCAAAGTAAATATGTAAGTCTGCCCTTATCTGCTTTGGATTAGTGATGCCTTATTTTGGTGATTGTAAGTTGTGTCATGACTGATTTTGTGCAATATGCAATTTTTTGACTCAATAATCTGTTGGTTTTTTTTAATTATAAACAACATCAATACGATATTGATGGCAACTAAAAAAATTGAGAATTTGGTTACTACATTTCACTTTTACCATGGTTTTATAATTTAAAGTAAAATTGATTCATTATATCCACTTAAGTTATTGGGAAAATATTTTGATTTTCAATTAAAATTGTCTAAACATTTATAGAGGTAACACTTTTAAAAATCCATGTTGCCAAAAGAAATTGTGTAAATAAACTAACCGGCTATTAGTTAGTAATATTTCCAGTGTGCAGTGACACTTAAGGTTGATAATATTTAAATTTGCTAGTTAATACCATTACAGAGACAGGATATGTTGTCATTTCTAGGAAGCCTGTGTGAAGTGGATATAGATGAATGTGCGGATGTTCCTTGCGTCTATGGAAATTGTACAAATAATCCTGGAAGCTTTGATTGTACATGCATGCCTGGGTATACAGGTTAGTAACCAACAAATGATCCTGATTGTATCACCTTAAAACATTTTTCAAATAAGCTTGTATAAATAATAATACAATCTACTCTTTTCTTTGTAGTGACACTTAAAATAAAACAACAACCTTTTGTGATTGGTTTTCATTCAAAATGATCTTAAGTTTTATTAATATCGATAAGATTTATGGTCAATATTGTAGGATGAAATATTTACAATATATGTTTTCATTTTTTCAAAATACCTGAAATTTTCCAAAGGAAATATCTAAGTCTGCCCTTTTCTGCTTTGGATTGGTGATGCATTATTTTGGTGATTGTAAGTTGTGTCATAACTGATTTTGTGCAATATGTAATTTTTTGAAAGATAAATAGGAGTTTGTGTGTCAGTGACAGACTGTTAATCCCTCAATTAACTGCCTTATATTGTCCAAAGTGTTTGGCAATATTTCGAAAATACTATGGATTTTCTCATCAGAGGCTGAACAGTCATCCCACATTTGGTCCTAAGGTACAAAAAACCTATCCACTTATATCCACCAATTTGAGAGGATTATCCGCCAAATAGAGCCTCTAAAATGAGGATTTGGCGGATTTGGTGGATTTGGGATTTTTGGAGAGGAAACAGATACGAAATCTTAAAATTGGTTATTTAAAGTGTTTTCAGTCATAATAACCATTAGATATCAATGAGATAGCTATTTTAAAGAGATTGTGGCTCTATAAAAGTTCAAACCATTTGCGTGTTAAGTATTGGCTGAACACACCATTTTATGGGAGTGAAGGTTTGAATAAATATGTAGATACACGAATAAAAGGACTTGTGAGGAAAGAGCATAATAGCTCCATAAATTGATCAAGATGACCATTACATTCAGAAAGTGCAGCTAGATATGACTGTACAACTGAATTACTGATTGCAATTGTCTCAACAAATGTGGAGCAAAGGCGTCAAACCAGGTATTTCATATTGTAATGAGCAAAGTTGGATGTGTGTGCTGGCACATGTCTATTTATGTGTGTGTTGGTTAACTCTTTGTTGTCTCAAATCAGTTTGTGATGACTGACAACAGCCAAAATCAGTATATTGTTTGGATATCAGTTGGTAGGTCAATTTTGGTGCTACTTAGGTGAGATTAATGGATATTTAAGTGTTAGGTTGGTATTAATGTGAAAAAAACGTAAATTTTCCATCAAAAATCCCAATTCCTAACTAAACATGCTTTTGGAAAATCTCAAAGTTAGATGTGAAAGACTGAACATATCAAGTTTGTAATTTTTTGACTCAATAATCTGTTGTTTTTTATGAATTGTAAACAGCATCAATACGATATTGATGGCAACTAAAAAAAATGAGAATTTGGTCACTACATTTCACTTTTACCATGTTTTTATAATTTAAAGTAAAACTGATTCATTATATCCACTTAAGTTATTGGGAAAATATTTGGATTTTCAATTAAAATTGTCTAAACATTTATAAAGGTAACACTTTTAAAAATCCATGTTGCCAAAAGAAACTGTGTAAATAAACTAACCGGCTATTAGTTAGTAATATTTCCAGTGTGCAGTGACACTTAAGGTTGATAATATTTAAATTTGCTAGTTAATACCATTACAGAGACAGGATATGTTTTCATTTCTAGGAAGCCTGTGTGAAGTGGATATAGATGAATGTGCGGATGTTCCTTGCGTCTATGGAAATTGTACAAATAATCCTGGAAGCTTTGATTGTACATGCATCCCTGGGTATACAGGTTAGTAACCAACAAATGCTCTTGATTGTATCACCTGTAAAACATTTTTCAAATTAGCTTGTCTAAATAATAATAATACAATAGCACATTTAAAGTTATCTATTCTGTCAAATAATACTCTTAAACAGGCGTAAGTTTTGTTGTTTAAAACTTCTACTCTTTTGTTTGTAATGACACTTAAAATAAAAGAATAACCTTTTGTGATTTGTTTTCATTTAAAATGATCTTAAGTTTGATTAATATCAATAAGATTCATGTTCAATTTTGTAGGATGAAATATTCACAATATGTGTTTTCATTTTTTTCAAAATACCTGCAATTTTCCAAAGTAAATATGTAAGTCTGCCCTTATCTGCTTTGGATTAGTGATGCCTTATTTTGGTGATTGTAAGTTGTGTCATGACTGATTTTGTGCAATATGCAATTTTTTGACTCAATAATCTGTTGGTTTTTTTTAATTATAAACAACATCAATATGATATTGATGGCAACTAAAAAAATTGAGAATTTGGTTACTACATTTCACTTTTACCATGTTTTTATAATTTAAAGTAAAATTGATTCATTATATCCACTTAAGTTATTGGGAAAATATTTGGATTTTCAATTAAAATTGTCTAAACATTTATAGAGGTAACACTTTTAAAAATCCATGTTGCCAAAAGAAATTGTGTAAATAAACTAACCGGCTATTAGTTAGTAATATTTCCAGTGTGCAGTGACACTTAAGGTTGATAATATTTAAATTTGCTAGTTAATACCATTACAGAGACAGGATATGTTGTCATTTCTAGGAAGCCTGTGTGAAGTGGATATAGATGAATGTGCGGATGTTCCTTGCGTCTATGGAAATTGTACAAATAATCCTGGAAGCTTTGATTGTACATGCATGCCTGGGTATACAGGTTAGTAACCAACAAATGATCCTGATTGTATCACCTTAAAACATTTTTCAAATAAGCTTGTATAAATAATAATACAATCTGCTCTTTTCTTTGTAGTGACACTTAAAATAAAACAACAACCTTTTGTGATTGGTTTTCATTCAAAATGATCTTAAGTTTTATTAATATCGATAAGATTTATGGTCAATATTGTAGGATGAAATATTTACAATATATGTTTTCATTTTTTCAAAATACCTGAAATTTTCCAAAGGAAATATCTAAGTCTGCCCTTTTCTGCTTTGGATTGGTGATGCATTATTTTGGTGATTGTAAGTTGTGTCATAACTGATTTTGTGCAATATGTAATTTTTTGATAGATAAATAGGAGTTTGTGTGTCAGTGACAGACTGTTAATCCCTCAATTAACTGCCTTATATTGTCCAAAGTGTTTGGCAATATTTCGAAAATACTATGGATTTTCTCATCAGAGGCTGAACAGTCATCCCACATTTGGTCCTAAGGTACAAAAAACCTATCCACTTATATCCACCAATTTGAGAGGATTATCCGCCAAATAGAGCCTCTAAAATGAGGATTTGGTGGATTTGGGATTTTTGGAGAGGAAACAGATACGAAATCTTAACAATTGGTTATTTAAAGTGTTTTCAGTCATAATAACCATTAGATATCAATGAGATAGCTATTTTAAAGAGATTGTGGCTCTATAAAAGTTCAAACCATTTGCGTGTTAAGTATTGGCTGAACACACCATTTTATGGGAGTGAAGGTTTGAATAAATATGTAGATACACGAATAAAAGGACTTGTGAGGAAAGAGCATAATAGCTCCATAAATTGATCAAGATGACCATTACATTCAGAAAGTGCAGCTAGATATGGCTGTACAACTGAATTACTGATTGCAATTGTCTCAACAAATGTGGAGCAAAGGCGTCAAACCAGGTATTTCATATTGTAATGAGCAAAGTTGGATGTGTGTGCTGGCACATGTCTATTTATGTGTGTGTTGGTTAACTCTTTGTTGTCTCAAATCAGTTTGTGATGACTGACAACAGCCAAAATCAGTATATTGTTTGGATATCAGTTGGTAGGTCAATTTTGGTGCTACTTAGGTGAGATTAATGCATATTTAAGTGTTAGGTTGGTATTAATGTGAAAAAAACGTAAATTTTCCATCAAAAATCCCAATTCCTAACTAAACATGCTTTTGGAAAATCTCAAAGTTAGATGTGAAATACTGAACATATCAAGTTTGTAATTTTTTGACTCAATAATCTGTTGTTTTTTATGAATTGTAAACAGCATCAATACGATATTGATGGCAACTAAAAAAAATGAGAATTTGGTCACTACATTTCACTTTTACCATGTTTTTATAATTTAAAGTAAAACTGATTCATTATATCCACTTAAGTTATTGGGAAAATATTTGGATTTTCAATTAAAATTGTCTAAACATTTATAAAGGTAACACTTTTAAAAATCCATGTTGCCAAAAGAAACTGTGTAAATAAACTAACCGGCTATTAGTTAGTAATATTTCCAGTGTGCAGTGACACTTAAGGTTGATAATATTTAAATTTGCTAGTTAATACCATTACAGAGACAGGATATGTTTTCATTTCTAGGAAGCCTGTGTGAAGTGGATATAGATGAATGTGCGGATGTTCCTTGCGTCTATGGAAATTGTACAAATAATCCTGGAAGCTTTGATTGTACATGCATCCCTGGGTATACAGGTTAGTAACCAACAAATGCTCTTGATTGTATCACCTGTAAAACATTTTTCAAATTAGCTTGTCTAAATAATAATAATACAATAGCACATTTAAAGTTATCTATTCTGTCAAATAATACTCTTAAACAGGCGTAAGTTTTGTTGTTTAAAACTTCTACTCTTTTGTTTGTAATGACACTTAAAATAAAAGAATAACCTTTTGTGATTTGTTTTCATTTAAAATGATCTTAAGTTTGATTAATATCAATAAGATTCATGTTCAATTTTGTAGGATGAAATATTCACAATATGTGTTTTCATTTTTTTCAAAATACCTGCAATTTTCCAAAGTAAATATGTAAGTCTGCCCTTATCTGCTTTGGATTAGTGATGCCTTATTTTGGTGATTGTAAGTTGTGTCATGACTGATTTTGTGCAATATGCAATTTTTTGACTCAATAATCTGTTGGTTTTTTTTTAATTATAAACAACATCAATATGATATTGATGGCAACTAAAAAAATTGAGAATTTGGTTACTACATTTCACTTTTACCATGTTTTTATAATTTAAAGTAAAATTGATTCATTATATCCACTTAAGTTATTGGGAAAATATTTGGATTTTCAATTAAAATTGTCTAAACATTTATAGAGGTAACACTTTTAAAAATCCATGTTGCCAAAAGAAATTGTGTAAATAAACTAACCGGCTATTAGTTAGTAATATTTCCAGTGTGCAGTGACACTTAAGGTTGATAATATTTAAATTTGCTAGTTAATACCATTACAGAGACAGGATATGTTGTCATTTCTAGGAAGCCTGTGTGAAGTGGATATAGATGAATGTGCGGATGTTCCTTGCGTCTATGGAAATTGTACAAATAATCCTGGAAGCTTTGATTGTACATGCATGCCTGGGTATACAGGTTAGTAACCAACAAATGATCCTGATTGTATCACCTTAAAACATTTTTCAAATAAGCTTGTATAAATAATAATACAATCTGCTCTTTTCTTTGTAGTGACACTTAAAATAAAACAACAACCTTTTGTGATTGGTTTTCATTCAAAATGATCTTAAGTTTTATTAATATCGATAAGATTTATGGTCAATATTGTAGGATGAAATATTTACAATATATGTTTTCATTTTTTCAAAATACCTGAAATTTTCCAAAGGAAATATCTAAGTCTGCCCTTTTCTGCTTTGGATTGGTGATGCATTATTTTGGTGATTGTAAGTTGTGTCATAACTGATTTTGTGCAATATGTAATTTTTTGATAGATAAATAGGAGTTTGTGTGTCAGTGACAGACTGTTAATCCCTCAATTAACTGCCTTATATTGTCCAAAGTGTTTGGCAATATTTCGAAAATACTATGGATTTTCTCATCAGAGGCTGAACAGTCATCCCACATTTGGTCCTAAGGTACAAAAAACCTATCCACTTATATCCACCAATTTGAGAGGATTATCCGCCAAATAGAGCCTCTAAAATGAGGATTTGGTGGATTTGGGATTTTTGGAGAGGAAACAGATACGAAATCTTAACAATTGGTTATTTAAAGTGTTTTCAGTCATAATAACCATTAGATATCAATGAGATAGCTATTTTAAAGAGATTGTGGCTCTATAAAAGTTCAAACCATTTGCGTGTTAAGTATTGGCTGAACACACCATTTTATGGGAGTGAAGGTTTGAATAAATATGTAGATACACGAATAAAAGGACTTGTGAGGAAAGAGCATAATAGCTCCATAAATTGATCAAGATGACCATTACATTCAGAAAGTGCAGCTAGATATGGCTGTACAACTGAATTACTGATTGCAATTGTCTCAACAAATGTGGAGCAAAGGCGTCAAACCAGGTATTTCATATTGTAATGAGCAAAGTTGGATATGTGTGCTGGCACATGTCTATTTATGTGTGTGTTGGTTAACTCTTTGTTGTCTCAAATCAGTTTGTGATGACTGACAACAGCCAAAATCAGTATATTGTTTGGATATCAGTTGGTAGGTCAATTTTGGTGCTACTTAGGTGAGATTAATGCATATTTAAGTGTTAGGTTGGTATTAATGTGAAAAAAACGTAAATTTTCCATCAAAAATCCCAATTCCTAACTAAACATGCTTTTGGAAAATCTCAAAGTTAGATGTGAAATACTGAACATATCAAGTTTGTAATTTTTTGACTCAATAATCTGTTGTTTTTTATGAATTGTAAACAGCATCAATACGATATTGATGGCAACTAAAAAAAATGAGAATTTGGTCACTACATTTCACTTTTACCATGTTTTTATAATTTAAAGTAAAACTGATTCATTATATCCACTTAAGTTATTGGGAAAATATTTGGATTTTCAATTAAAATTGTCTAAACATTTATAAAGGTAACACTTTTAAAAATCCATGTTGCCAAAAGAAACTGTGTAAATAAACTAACCGGCTATTAGTTAGTAATATTTCCAGTGTGCAGTGACACTTAAGGTTGATAATATTTAAATTTGCTAGTTAATACCATTACAGAGACAGGATATGTTTTCATTTCTAGGAAGCCTGTGTGAAGTGGATATAGATGAATGTGCGGATGTTCCTTGCGTCTATGGAAATTGTACAAATAATCCTGGAAGCTTTGATTGTACATGCATGCCTGGGTATACAGGTTAGTAACCAACAAATGCTCTTGATTGTATCACCTGTAAAACATTTTTCAAATTAGCTTGTCTAAATAATAATAATACAATAGCACATTTAAAGTTATCTATTCTGTCAAATAATACTCTTAAACAGGCGTAAGTTTTGTTGTTTAAAACTTCTACTCTTTTGTTTGTAATGACACTTAAAATAAAAGAATAACCTTTTGTGATTTGTTTTCATTTAAAATGATCTTAAGTTTGATTAATATCAATAAGATTCATGTTCAATTTTGTAGGATGAAATATTCACAATATGTGTTTTCATTTTTTTCAAAATACCTGCAATTTTCCAAAGTAAATATGTAATTCTGCCCTTATCTGCTTTGGATTAGTGATGCCTTATTTTGGTGATTGTAAGTTGTGTCATGACTGATTTTGTGCAATATGCAATTTTTTGACTCAATAATCTGTTGTTTTTTTTTAATTATAAACAACATCAATACGATATTGATGGCAACTAAGAAAATTGAGAATTTGGTTACTACATTTCACTTTTACCATGTTTTTATAATTTAAAGTAAAATTGATTCATTATATCCACTTAAGTTATTGGGAAAATATTTGGATTTTCAATTAAAATTGTCTAAACATTTATAGAGGTAACACTTTTAAAAATCCATGTTGCCAAAAGAAATTGTGTAAATAAACTAACCGGCTATTAGTTAGTAATATTTCCAGTGTGCAGTGACACTTAAGGTTGATAATATTTAAATTTGCTAGTTAATACCATTACAGAGACAGGATATGTTGTCATTTCTAGGAAGCCTGTGTGAAGTGGATATAGATGAATGTGCGGATGTTCCTTGCGTCTATGGAAATTGTACAAATAATCCTGGAAGCTTTGATTGTACATGCATGCCTGGGTATACAGGTTAGTAACCAACAAATGATCCTGATTGTATCACCTTAAAACATTTTTCAAATAAGCTTGTATAAATAATAATACAATCTGCTCTTTTCTTTGTAGTGACACTTAAAATAAAACAACAACCTTTTGTGATTGGTTTTCATTCAAAATGATCTTAAGTTTTATTAATATCGATAAGATTTATGGTCAATATTGTAGGATGAAATATTTACAATATATGTTTTCATTTTTTCAAAATACCTGAAATTTTCCAAAGGAAATATCTAAGTCTGCCCTTTTCTGCTTTGGATTGGTGATGCATTATTTTGGTGATTGTAAGTTGTGTCATAACTGATTTTGTGCAATATGTAATTTTTTGATAGATAAATAGGAGTTTGTGTGTCAGTGACAGACTGTTAATCCCTCAATTAACTGCCTTATATTGTCCAAAGTGTTTGGCAATATTTCGAAAATACTATGGATTTTCTCATCAGAGGCTGAACAGTCATCCCACATTTGGTCCTAAGGTACAAAAAACCTATCTACTTATATCCACCAATTTGAGAGGATTATCCGCCAAATAGAGCCTCTAAAATGAGGATTTGGCGGATTTGGTGGATTTGGGATTTTTGGAGAGGAAACAGATACGAAATCTTAACAATTGGTTATTTAAAGTGTTTTCAGTCATAATAACCATTAGATATCAATGAGATAGCTATTTTAAAGAGATTGTGGCTCTATAAAAGTTCAAACCATTTGCGTGTTAAGTATTGGCTGAACACACCATTTTATGGGAGTGAAGGTTTGAATAAATATGTAGATACACGAATAAAAGGACTTGTGAGGAAAGAGCATAATAGCTCCATAAATTGATCAAGATGACCATTACATTCAGAAAGTGCAGCTAGATATGGCTGTACAACTGAATTACTGATTGCAATTGTCTCAACAAATGTGGAGCAAAGGCGTCAAACCAGGTATTTCATATTGTAATGAGCAAAGTTGGATGTGTGTGCTGGCACATGTCTATTTATGTGTGTGTTGGTTAACTCTTTGTTGTCTCAAATCAGTTTGTGATGACTGACAACAGCCAAAATCAGTATATTGTTTGGATATCAGTTGGTAGGTCAATTTTGGTGCTACTTAGGTGAGATTAATGCATATTTAAGTGTTAGGTTGGTATTAATGTGAAAAAAACGTAAATTTTCCATCAAAAATCCCAATTCCTAACTAAACATGCTTTTGGAAAATCTCAAAGTTAGATGTGAAATACTGAACATATCAAGTTTGTAATTTTTTGACTCAATAATCTGTTGTTTTTTATGAATTGTAAACAGCATCAATACGATATTGATGGCAACTAAAAAAAATGAGAATTTGGTCACTACATTTCACTTTTACCATGTTTTTATAATTTAAAGTAAAACTGATTCATTATATCCACTTAAGTTATTGGGAAAATATTTGGATTTTCAATTAAAATTGTCTAAACATTTATAAAGGTAACACTTTTAAAAATGCATGTTGCCAAAAGAAACTGTGTAAATAAACTAACCGGCAATTAGTTAGTAATATTTCCAGTGTGCAGTGACACTTAAGGTTGATAATATTTAAATTTGCTAGTTAATACCATTACAGAGACAGGATATGTTTTCATTTCTAGGAAGCCTGTGTGAAGTGGATATAGATGAATGTGCGGATGTTCCTTGCGTCTATGGAAATTGTACAAATAATCCTGGAAGCTTTGATTGTACATGCATCCCTGGGTATACAGGTTAGTAACCAACAAATGATCCTGATTGTATCACCTGTAAAACATTTTTGAAATAAGCTTGTCTAACTAATAATAATACAATAGCACATTTAAAGTAATCCATTCTGTCAAACAATATTCTTAAAAAGGCGTAAGTTTTGTTGTTTAAAACTTCTACTCTTTTCTTTGTAATGACACTTAAAATAAAACAATAACCTTTTGTGATTTGTTTTCATTCAAAGTGATCTTAAGTTTGATTAATATCAATAAGATTCATGTTCAATTTTGTAGGATGAAATATTTACAATATGAGTTTTCATTTTTTAAAAATACCTGAAATTTTTCCAAGGAACAAGTAAATATGTAAGTCTCCCCTTAACTGCTTTGGATTGGTGATGCATTTTTTTGGTGATTGTAAGTTGTGTCATAACTGATTTTGTGCAATATGCAATTTTTTGACTCAATAATCTGTTGTTTTTTATGAATTATAAACAGCATCAATACGATATTGATGGCAACTAAAAAAATTGAGAATTTGGTCACTACATTTCCCTTTTACCATGTTTTTATGATAATTTAAAGTAAAATTGATTTATTATATCCACTTAAGTTATTGGGAAAATATTTCGATTTTCAATTAAAATTGTCTAAACATTTATAGAGGTAACACTTTTAAAAATCCATGTTGCCAAAAGAAACTGTGTAAATAAACTAACTGGCTATTAGTTAGTAATATTTCCAGTGTGCAGTGACACTTAAGGTTGATAATATTTAAATTTGCTAGTTAATACCATTACAGAGACAGGATATGTTTTCATTTCTAGGAAGCCTGTGTGAAGTGGATATAGATGAATGTGCGGATGTTCCTTGCGTCTATGGAAATTGTACAAATAATCCTGGAAGCTTTGATTGTACATGCATGCCTGGGTATACAGGTTAGTAACCAGCAAATGATCCTGATTGTATCACCTGTAAAACATTTTTCAAATAAGCTTGTCCAAATAATAATAATACAATAGCACATTTAAAGTAATGCATTCTGTCAAACAATACTCTTAAAAAGGCATAAGTTTTGTTGTTTAAAACTTCTACTCTTTTGTTTGTAATGACACTTAAAATAAAAGAATAACCTTTTGTGATTTGTTTTCATTCAAAATGATCTTAAGTTTGATTAATATCAATAAGATTCATGTTCAATTTTGTAGGATGAAATATTCACAATATGTGTTTTCATTTTTTTCAAAATACCTGCAATTTTCCAAAGTAAATATGTAAGTCTGCCCTTATCTGCTTTGGATTAGTGATGCCTTATTTTGGTGATTGTAAGTTGTGTCATGACTGATTTTGTGCAATATGCAATTTTTTGACTCAATAATCTGTTGGTTTTTTTTAATTATAAACAACATCAATACGATATTGATGGCAACTAAAAAAATTGAGAATTTAGTCACTACATTTCACTTTTACCATGTTTTTATAATTTAAAGTAAAACTGATTCATTATATCCACTTAAGTTATTGGGAAAATATTTGGATTTTCAATTAAAATTGTCTAAACATTTATAAAGGTAACACTTTTAAAAATCCATGTTGCCAAAAGAAACTGTGTAAATAAACTAACCGGCAATTAGTTAGTAATGTTTCCAGTGTGCAGTGACACTTAAGGTTGATAATATTTAAATTTGCTAGTTAATACCATTACAGAGACAGGATATGTTTTCATTTCTAGGAAGCCTGTGTGAAGTGGATATAGATGAATGTGCGGATGTTCCTTGCATCTATGGAAATTGTACAAATAATCCTGGAAGCTTTGATTGTACATGCATCCCTGGGTATACAGGTTAGTAACCAACAAATGCTCTTGATTGTATCACCTGTAAAACATTTTTCAAATTAGCTTGTCTAAATAATAATAATACAATAGCACATTTAAAGTTATCTATTCTGTCAAATAATACTCTTAAACAGGTGTAAGTTTTGTTGTTTAAAACTTCTACTCTTTTGTTTGTAATGACACTTAAAATAAAGGAATAACCTTTTGTGATTTGTTTTCATTCAAAATGATCTTAAGTTTGATTAATATCAATAAGATTCAAGTTCAATTTGGTAGGATGAAATATTCACAATATGTGTTTTCATTTTTTTCAAAATACCTGCAATTTTCCAAAGTAAATATGTAAGTCTGCCCTTATCTGCTTTAGATTAGTGATGCCTTATTTTGGTGATTGTAAGTTGTGTCATGACTGATTTTGTGCAATATGCAATTTTTTGACTCAATAATCTGTTGGTTTTTTTTAATTATAAACAACATCAATACGATATTGATGGCAACTAAAAAAATTGAGAATTTGGTCACTACATTTCACTTTTACCATGTTTTTATAATTTAAAGTAAAATTGATTCATTATATCCACTTAAGTTATTGGGAAAATATTTGGATTTTCAATTAAAATTGTCTAAACATTTATGGAGGTAACACTTTTAAAAATCCATGTTGCCAAAAGAAATTGTGTAAATAAACAAACCGGCTATTAGTTAGTAATATTTCCAGTGTGCAGTGACACTTAAGGTTGATAATATTTAAATTTGCTAGTTAATACCATTACAGAGACAGGATATGTTGTCATTTCTAGGAAGCCTGTGTGAAGTGGATATAGATGAATGTGCGGATGTTCCTTGCGTCTATGGAAATTGTACAAATAATCCTGGAAGCTTTGATTGTACATGCATCCCTGGGTATACAGGTTAGTAACCAACAAATGATCCTGGTTGTATCACCTTAAAACATTTTTCAAATAAGCTTGTATAAATAATAATACAATCTTCTCTTTTCTTTGTAATGACACTTAAAATAAAACAATAACCTTTTGTGATTGGTTTTCATTCAAAATGATCTTAAGTTTTATTAATATCGATAAGATTTATGGTCAATATTGTAGGATGAAATATTTACAATATATGTTTTGATTTTTTCAAAATACCTGAAATTTTCCAAAGGAAATATCTAAGTCTGCCCTTTTCTGCTTTGGATTGGTGATGCATTATTTTGGTGATTGTAAGTTGTGTCATAACTGATTTTGTGCAATATGTAATTTTTTGACTCAATAATCTGTTGTTTTTTATGAATTGTAAACAGCATCAATACGATATTGATGGCAACTAAAAAAAATGAGAATTTGGTCACTACATTTCACTTTTACCATGTTTTTATGATAATTTAAAGTAAAACTGATTCATTATATCCACTTAAGTTATTGGGAAAATATTTGGATTTTCAATTAAAATTGTCTAAACATTTATAAAGGTAACACTTTTAAAAATCCATGTTGCCAAAAGAAACTGTGTAAATAAGCTAACCGGCTATTAGTTAGTAATATTTCCAGTGTGCAGTGACACTTAAAGTTGATAATATTTAAATTTGCTAGTTAATACCATTACAGAGACAGGATATGTTTTCATTTCTAGGAAGCCTGTGTGAAGTGGATATAGATGAATGTGCGGATGTTCCTTGCATCTATGGAAATTGTACAAATAATCCTGGAGGCTTTGATTGTACATGCATGCCTGGGTATACAGGTTAGTAACCAACAAATGCTCTTGATTGTATCACCTGTAAAACATTTTTCAAATAAGCTTGTATAAATAATACTAATAACACAATAGCACATTTAAAGTAATGCATTCTGTTAAACAATACTCTTAAAAAGGTGTAAGTTTTGTTGTTTAAAACTTCTACTCTTTTCTTTGTAATGACACTTAAAATAAAACAATAACCTTTTGTGATTTGTTTTCATTCAAAGTGATCTTAAGTTTGATTAATATCAATAAGATTCATGTTCAATTTTGTAGGATGAAATATTTACAATATGAGTTTTCATTTTTTCAAAATACCTGAAATTTTTCCAAGGAACAAGTAAATATGTAAGTCTTCCCTTAACTGCTTTGGATTGGTGATGCATTTTTTTGGTGATTGTAAGTTGTGCCATAACTGATTTTGTGCAATATGCAATTTTTTGACTCAATAATCTGTTGTTTTTTATGAATTATAAACAGCATCAATACGATATTGATGGCAACTAAAAAAATTGAGAATTTGGTCACTACATTTCCCTTTTACCATGTTTTTATGATAATTTAAAGTAAAATTGATTAATTATATCCACTTAAGTTATTGGGAAAATATTTGGAGTTTCAATTAAAATTGTCTAAACATTTATAGAGGTAACACTTTTAAAAATCCATGTTGCCAAAGAAACTGTGTAAATAAACTAACCGGCTATTAGTTAGTAATATTTCCAGTGTGCAGTGACACTTAAAGTTGATAATATTTAAATTTGCTAGTTAATACCATTACAGAGACAGGATATGTTTTCATTTCTAGGAAGCCTGTGTGAAGTGGATATAGATGAATGTGCGGATGTTCCTTGCGTCTATGGAAATTGTACAAATAATCCTGGAAGCTTTGATTGTACATGCATGCCTGGGTATACAGGTTAGTAACCAACAAATGATCCTGATTGTATCACCTGTAAAACATTTTTCAAATAAGCTTGTCCAAATAATAATAATACAATAGCACATTTAAAGTAATGCATTCTGTCAAACAATACTCTTAAAAAGGCGTAAGTTTTGTTGTTTAAAACTTCTACTCTTTTCTTTGTAATGACACTTAAAATAAAACAATAACCTTTTGTGATTTGTTTTCATTCAAAATGATCTTAAGTTTGATTAATATCAATAAGATTCATGTTCAATTTTGTAAAATGAAATATTTACAATATGAGCTTTCATTTTTTCAAAATACCTGAAATTTTTCCAGGGAACAAGTAAATATGTAAGTCTGCCCTTAACTGCTTTGGATTGGTGATGCATTATTTTGGTGATTGCAAGTTGTGTCATAACTGATTTTGTGCAATATGTAATTTTTTGACTCAATGATCTGTTGTTTTTTATGAATTGTAAACATCATCAATACGATATTGATGGCAACTAAAACAATTGAGAATTTGGTCACTACATTTCACTTTTACCATGTTTTTATAATTTAAAGTAAAATTGATTCATTATATCCACTTAAGTTATTGGGAAAATATTTGGATTTTCAATTGAAATTGTCTGAACATTTATAAAGATAACACTTTTAAAAATCCATGTTGCCAAAAGAAACTGTGTAAATAAACTAACCGGCTATTAGTTAGTAATATTTCCAGTGTGCAGTGACACTTAAGGTTGATAATATTTAAATTTGCTAGTTAATACCATTATCTGTTGCTTTTTGATAAATTGTAAACAACATCCGTAAGATATTGATGGCAACTAAGAAAATTGACAGTAATAGCTCCAGTGTGCAGTGACACTTGAGGTTGATAAACTTTAAATTTTTCTAGTTAATACCATTACAGAGACAGGATATGTTTTCATTTCTAGGATCCCTTTGTGAAGTGGATATAGATGAATGTGTGGATATTCCTTGCATGTATGGAAATTGTACAAATAATCCTGGAAGCTTTTATTGTACATGTGTCCCTGGGTATACAGGTTAATAACCCACAAATGATCCTGACTGTATCACTTGCAAAGCATTTTTTAAATAAGCTTGTCTAAATAATAATAATACAATAGCATATTCAAAGTAATCCGTTCTGCCAAACAATAATACTTTTAAAAAGTTGTAAGTTTTGTTGTTTAAGTCTTATCTACTCTTTTCTTTGTAATAACACTTGAAAATAAACAATAAACTTTTGCAATTTGTTTTCACCCAGAATGATCTTAAGTTGTATTAATATCAATAAGATTCATGTTCATTGTAGTAGGATCAAATATTTACAGTATGTGTTTTCATGTTAGGAAACCTGTGTGAGACAGATGTAGATGAATGTGAGGGTGACCCATGTATATATGGAAATTGTACAAATAATCCTGGAAGCTTTGTATGCACATGTGAACCTGGGTACACAGGTTAGTTACCCACAAATTCTATCAGTTGTTTTTTAAAGATATCCTGAAATGGTGATTCAAAAATGTGAACACATGTAGTAATATGACCCTTATTTTCTGGTATTTATATTAATGTTCTTACTTATGTTGGTAACTTTGAAAATGCCTTAAATTTTTCCAAGCAATAAGTAAATATGTAAGTCTGCCCTTAACTGCTTTGGAATGTTGATACATTATTTTTGTGATTATAACCTGTGTCATGACTGATTTTTGTGTAATCTGCAATCTTCTGAAGGAATAATCTGTTGCTTTTTGATAAATTGTAAACAACATCCATAAGATATTGATGACAACTAACAAAATTGTGAATTTGGTGACCAAAATTCACTTTCACCATTTTTATCATAATTTAAAGTAAAGTTCCTTCATTATATCCACTTTAATTATTGGGAAAATATTTGGTTCTCCAATAGAAATTTTGTAAACATTATAGGAGTAACACTTTTAAAAATCCTTGTTGCCAAAAGAAACTGTGTAAATAAACTAAGTAGCTATTTGACAGTAATAGCTCCAGTGTGCAGTGACACTTGAGGTTGATAAACTTTAAATTTTTCTAGTTAATACCATTACAGAGACAGGATATGTTTTCATTTCTAGGATCCCTTTGTGAAGTGGATATAGATGAATGTGTGCATGTTCCTTGCATGTATGGAAATTGTACAAATAATCCTGGAAGCTTTGATTGTACATGTGTCCCTGGGTATACAGGTTAGTAACCCACAAATGATCCTGATTGTATCACTTGCAAAGCATTTTTCAAATAAGCTTGTCTAAATAATAATAATACAATAGCATATTCAAAGTAATCCGTTCTGCCAAACAATAATACTTTTAAAAAGTTGTAAGTTTTGTTGTTTAAAACTTATCTACTCTTTTCTTTGTAATAAAAACAATAAACTTTTGCAATTTGTTTTCATCCAGAGTGATCTTATGTTGTATTAATATCAATAAGATTCATGTTCATTGTAGTAGGATCAGATATTTACAGTATGTGTTTTCATGTTAGGAAACCTGTGTGAGACAGACGTAGATGAATGTGAGGGTGACCCATGTATATATGGAAATTGTACAAATAATCCTGGAAGCTTTGTATGCACATGTGAACCTGGGTACACAGGTTAGTTACCCACAAATTCTGTCAGTTGTTTTTTAAAAATATCCTGAAATGGTGATTCAAAGATGTGAACACATGTAGTAATATGACCCTAATTTTTTGGTATTTATATTAATGTTCTTACTTATATTGGTAACTTTGAAAATACCTTAAATTTTTCCTAGCAATAAGTAAATATGTAAGTCTGACCTTAACTTCTTTGGAATGTTGATACATTATTTTTGTGATTATAAGCTGTGTCATGTCTGATTTTTGTGTAATATGCAATTTTTTGAAGGAATAATCTGTTGCTTTTTGATAGATTATAAACAACATCCATAAGATATTGATGACAACTAACAAAATTGTGAATTTGGTGACCAAAATTCACTTTCACCATTTTTAAAAATAATTTAATGCAAAATTCATTTATTATATCCGCTTTAATTATTGGGAAAATATTTGGTTTTCCAATAGAAATTTTGTAAACGTTATAGGAGTAACACTTAAAATCCATGTTCCCAAAAGAAACTGTGTAAATAAACTAAGTAGCTATTTGACAGTAATAGCTCCAGTGTGCAGTGACACTTGAGGTTGATAAACTTTAAATTTTTCTAGTTAATACCATTACAGAGACAGGATATGTTTTCATTTCTAGGATCCCTTTGTGAAGTGGATATAGATGAATGTGTGCATGTTCCTTGCATGTATGGAAATTGTACAAATAATCCTGGAAGCTTTGATTGTACATGTGTCCCTGGGTATACAGGTTAATAACCCACAAATGATCCTGACTGTATCACTTGCAAAGCATTTTTTTAAATAAGCTTGTCTAAATAATAATAATACAATAGCATATTCAAAGTAATCTGTTCTGCCAAACAATAATACTTTTAAAAAGTTGTAAGTTTTGTTGTTTAAAACTTATCTACTCTTTTCTTTGTAATAATACTTGAAATAAAACAATAAACTTTTGCAATTTGTTTTCATCCAAAGTGATCTTATGTTGTATTAATATCAATAAGGTTCATGTTCATTGTAGTAGGATCAAATATTTACAGTATGTGTTTTCATGTTAGGAAACCTGTGTGAGACAGACGTAGATGAATGTGAGGGTGACCCATGTATATATGGAAATTGTACAAATAATCCTGGAAGCTTTGTATGCACATGTGAACCTGGGTACACAGGTTAGTTACCCACAAATTCTATCAGTTGTTTTTTAAAGATATCCTGAAATGGTGATTCAAAAATGTGAACACATGTAGTAATATGACCCTTATTTTCTGGTATTTATATTAATGTTCTTACTTATATTGGTAACTTTGAAAATGCCTTAAATTTTTCCAAGCAATAAGTTAATATGTAAGTCTGCCCTTAGCTGCTTTGGAATGTAGATACATTATTTTTGTGATTATAAGTTGTGTCATGACTGATTTTTGAGTAATAGGCAATTTTTTGAAGGAATAATGTGTTGCTTTTTGATAAATTGTAAACAACATCCATAAGATATTGATGGCAACTAAGAAAATTGACAGTAATAGCTCCAGTGTGCAGTGACACTTGAGGTTGATAAACTTTAAATTTTTCTAGTTAATACCATTACAGAGACAGGATATGTTTTCATTTCTAGGATCCCTTTGTGAAGTGGATATAGATGAATGTGTGCATGTTCCTTGCATGTATGGAAATTGTACAAATAATCCTGGAAGCTTTGATTGTACATGTGTCCCTGGGTATACAGGTTAGTAACCCACAAATGATCCTGACTGTATTACTTCCAAAGCATTTTTCAAATAAGCTTGTCTAAATAATAATAATACAATAGCATATTCAAAGTAATCCGTTCTGCCAAACAATAATACTTTTAAAAAGTTGTAAGTTTTGTTGTTTAAAACTTATCTACTCTTTTCTTTGTAATAAAAACAATAAACTTTTGCAATTTGTTTTCATCCAGTGTGATCTTATGTTGTATTAATATCAATAAGATTCATGTTCATTGTAGTAGGATCAGATATTTACAGTATGTGTTTTCATGTTAGGAAACCTGTGTGAGACAGATGTAGATGAATGTGAGGGTGACCCATGTATATATGGAAATTGTACAAATAATCCTGGAAGCTTTGTATGCACATGTGAACCTGGGTACACAGGTTAGTTACCCACAAATTCTATCAGTTGTTTTCCAAAAATATGCTGAAATGGTGATTCGAAAATATGAACATATAAAGTAATATGACCCTTATTTTTTGGTATTTATATAAATATTCTTACTTATATTGGTAACTTTGAAAATGCCTTAAATTTTTCCAAGCAATAAGTAAATATGTAAGTCTGACCTTAACTGCTTTGGAATGTTGATACATTATTTTTGTGATTATAAGCTGTGTCATGACTGATTTTTGTGTAATATTCAATTTTTTGAAGGAATAATCTGTTGCTTTTTGATAGATTATAAACAACATCCATAAGATATTGATGACAACTAACAAAATTGTGAATTTGGTGACCAAAATTCACTTTCACCATTTTTTAAAATAATTTAATGCAAAATTCATTTATTTTTCCACTTTAATTATTGGGAAAATATTTGGTTTTCCAATAGAAATTTTGTAAACATTATAGGAGTAACACTTTTAAAAATCCTTGTTGCCAAAAGAAACTGTGTAAATAAACTAAGTAGCTATTTGACAGTAATAGCTCCAGTGTGCAGTGACACTTGAGGTTGATAAACTTTAAATTTTTCTAGTTAATACCATTACAGAGACAAGATATGTTTTCATTTCTAGGATCCCTTTGTGAAGTGGATATAGATGAATGTGTGGATGTTCCTTGCATGTATGGAAATTGTACAAATAATCCTGGAAGCTTTGATTCTACATGTGTCCCTGGGTATACAGGTTAGTAACCCACAAATGATCCTGATTGTATCACTTGCAAAGCATTTTTCAAATAAGCTTGTCTAAATAATAATAATACAATAGCATATTCAAAGTAATCCGTTCTGCCAAACAATAATACTTTTAAAAAGTTGTAAGTTTTGTTGTTTAAAACTTATCTACTCTTTTCTTTGTAATAAAAACAATAAACTTTTGCAATTTGTTTTCATCCAGTGTGATCTTATGTTGTATTAATATCAATAAGATTCATGTTCATTGTAGTAGGATCAGATATTTACAGTATGTGTTTTCATGTTAGGAAACCTGTGTGAGACAGACGTAGATGAATGTGAGGGTGACCCATGTATATATGGAAATTGTACAAATAATCCTGGAAGCTTTGTATGCACATGTGAACCTGGGTACACAGGTTAGTTACCCACAAATTCTATCAGTTGTTTTCCAAAAATATGCTGAAATGGTGATTCGAAAATATGAACATATAAAGTAATATGACCCTTATTTTTTGGTATTTATATAAATATTCTTACTTATATTGGTAACTTTGAAAATGCCTTAAATTTTTCCAAGCAATAAGTAAATATGTAAGTCTGACCTTAACTGCTTTGGAATGTTGATACATTATTTTTGTGATTATAAGCTGTGTCATGACTGATTTTTGTGTAATATTCAATTTTTTGAAGGAATAATCTGTTGCTTTTTGATAGATTATAAACAACATCCATAAGATATTGATGACAACTAACAAAATTGTGAATTTGGTGACCAAAATTCACTTTCACCATTTTTTAAAGTAATTTAATGCAAAATTCATTTATTTTTCCACTTTAATTATTGGGAAAATATTTGGTTTTCCAATAGAAATTTTGTAAACATTATAGGAGTAACACTTTTAAAAATCCTTGTTGCCAAAAGAAACTGTGTAAATAAACTAAGTAGCTATTTGACAGTAATAGCTCCAGTGTGCAGTGACACTTGAGGTTGATAAACTTTAAATTTTTCTAGTTAATACCATTACAGAGACAGGATATGTTTTCATTTCTAGGATCCCTTTGTGAAGTGGATATAGATGAATGTGTGGATGTTCCTTGCATGTATGGAAATTGTACAAATAATCCTGGAAGCTTTGATTGTACATGTGTCCCTGGGTATACAGGTTAGTAACCCACAAATGATCCTGATTGTATCACTTGCAAAGCATTTTTCAAATAAGCTTGTCTAAATAATAATAATACAATAGCATATTCAAAGTAATCCGTTCTGCCAAACAATAATACTTTTAAAAAGTTGTAAGTTTTGTTGTTTAAAACTTATCTACTCTTTTCTTTGTAATAAAAACAATAAACTTTTGCAATTTGTTTTCATCCAGAGTGATCTTATGTTGTATTAATATCAATAAGATTCATGTTCATTGTAGTAGGATCAGATATTTACAGTATGTGTTTTCATGTTAGGAAACCTGTGTGAGACAGACGTAGATGAATGTGAGGGTGACCCATGTATATATGGAAATTGTACAAATAATCCTGGAAGCTTTGTATGCACATGTGAACCTGGGTACACAGGTTAGTTACCCACAAATTCTATCAGTTGTTTTCCAAAAATATGCTGAAATGGTGATTCGAAAATATGAACATATAAAGTAATATGACCCTTATTTTTTGGTATTTATATAAATATTCTTACTTATATTGGTAACTTTGAAAATGCCTTAAATTTTTCCAAGCAATAAGTAAATATGTAAGTCTGACCTTAACTGCTTTGGAATGTTGATACATTATTTTTGTGATTATAAGCTGTGTCATGACTGATTTTTGTGTAATATTCAATTTTTTGAAGGAATAATCTGTTGCTTTTTGATAGATTATAAACAACATCCATAAGATATTGATGACAACTAACAAAATTGTGAATTTGGTGACCAAAATTCACTTTCACCATTTTTAAAAATAATTTAATGCAAAATTCATTTATTTTTCCACTTTAATTATTGGGAAAATATTTGGTTTTCCAATAGAAATTTTGTAAACATTATAGGAGTAACACTTAAAATCCATGTTCCCAAAAGAAACTGTGTAAATAAACTAACTGACTATTTGATAGTAATAGCTCCTGTGTGCAGTGACATTTGAGCTTGATAAAATTTAAATTTTTCTAGTTAATACCATTACAGAGACAGGATATGTTTTCATTTCTAGGATCCCTTTGTGAAGTGGATATAGATGAATGTGTGGATGTTCCTTGCATGTATGGAAATTGTACAAATAATCCTGGAAGCTTTGATTGTACATGTGTCCCTGGGTATACAGGTTAGTAACCCACAAATGATCCTGACTGTATCACTTGCAAAGCATTTTTCAAATAAGCTTGTCTAAATAATAATAATACAATAGCATATTTAAAGTAATCTGTTCTGCCAAACAATAATACTTTTAAAAAGTGGTAAGTTTTGTTGTTTAAGTCTTATCTACTCTTTTCTTTGTAATAACACTTGAAATAAAACAATAAAATTTTGCAATTTGTTTTCACTCAGAATGATCTTAAGTTGTATTAATATCAATAAGATTCATGTTCATTGTAGTAGGATCAAATATTTACAGTATGTGTTTTCATGTTAGGAAACCTGTGTGAGACAGACGTAGATGAATGTGAGGGTGACCCATGTATATATGGAAATTGTACAAATAATCCTGGAAGCTTTGTATGCACATGTGAACCTGGGTACACAGGTTAGTTACCCACAAATTCTATCAGTTGTTTTCCAAAAATATGCTGAAATGGTGATTCGAAAATATGAACATATAAAGTAATATGACCCTTATTTTTTGGTATTTATATAAATATTCTTACTTATATTGGTAACTTTGAAAATGCCTTAAATTTTTCCAAGCAATAAGTAAATATGTAAGTCTGACCTTAACTGCTTTGGAATGTTGATACATTATTTTTGTGATTATAAGCTGTGTCATGACTGATTTTTGTGTAATATTCAATTTTTTGAAGGAATAATCTGTTGCTTTTTGATAGATTATAAACAACATCCATAAGATATTGATGACAACTAACAAAATTGTGAATTTGGTGACCAAAATTCACTTTCACCATTTTTAAAAATAATTTAATGCAAAATTCATTTATTTTTCCACTTTAATTATTGGGAAAATATTTGGTTTTCCAATAGAAATTTTGTAAACATTATAGGAGTAACACTTAAAATCCATGTTCCCAAAAGAAACTGTGTAAATAAACTAACTGACTATTTGATAGTAATAGCTCCTGTGTGCAGTGACATTTGAGCTTGATAAAATTTAAATTTTTCTAGTTAATACCATTACAGAGACAGGATATGTTTTCATTTCTAGGATCCCTTTGTGAAGTGGATATAGATGAATGTGTGGATGTTCCTTGCATGTATGGAAATTGTACAAATAATCCTGGAAGCTTTGATTGTACATGTGTCCCTGGGTATACAGGTTAGTAACCCACAAATGATCCTGACTGTATCACTTGCAAAGCATTTTTCAAATAAGCTTGTCTAAATAATAATAATACAATAGCATATTTAAAGTAATCTGTTCTGCCAAACAATAATACTTTTAAAAAGTGGTAAGTTTTGTTGTTTAAGTCTTATCTACTCTTTTCTTTGTAATAACACTTGAAATAAAACAATAAAATTTTGCAATTTGTTTTCACTCAGAATGATCTTAAGTTGTATTAATATCAATAAGATTCATGTTCATTGTAGTAGGATCAAATATTTACAGTATGTGTTTTCATGTTAGGAAACCTGTGTGAGACAGACGTAGATGAATGTGAGGGTGACCCATGTATATATGGAAATTGTACAAATAATCCTGGAAGCTTTGTATGCACATGTGAACCTGGGTACACAGGTTAGTTACCCACAAATTCTATCAGTTGTTTTCCAAAAATATGCTGAAATGGTGATTCGAAAATATGAACATATAAAGTAATATGACCCTTATTTTTTGGTATTTATATAAATATTCTTACTTATATTGGTAACTTTGAAAATGCCTTAAATTTTTCCAAGCAATAAGTAAATATGTAAGTCTGACCTTAACTGCTTTGGAATGTTGATACATTATTTTTGTGATTATAAGCTGTGTCATGACTGATTTTTGTGTAATATTCAATTTTTTGAAGGAATAATCTGTTGCTTTTTGATAGATTATAAACAACATCCATAAGATATTGATGACAACTAACAAAATTGTGAATTTGGTGACCAAAATTCACTTTCACCATTTTTTAAAATAATTTAATGCAAAATTCATTTATTTTTCCACTTTAATTATTGGGAAAATATTTGGTTTTCCAATAGAAATTTTGTAAACATTATAGGAGTAACACTTAAAATCCATGTTGCCAAAAGAAACTGTGTAAATAAACTAACTGACCATTTGATAGTAATAGCTCCTGTGTGGAGTGACATTTGAGCTTGATAAAATTTAAATTTTTCTAGTTAATACCATTACAGAGACAGGATATGTTTTCATTTCTAGGATCCCTTTGTGAAGTGGATATAGATGAATGTGTGGATGTTCCTTGCATGTATGGAAATTGTACAAATAATCCTGGAAGCTTTGATTGTACATGTGTCCCTGGGTATACAGGTTAGTAACCCACAAATGATCCTGATTGTATCACTTGCAAAGCATTTTTCAAATAAGCTTGTCTAAATAATAATAATACAATAGCATATTCAAAGTAATCCGTTCTGCCAAACAATAATACTTTTAAAAAGTTGTAAGTTTTGTTGTTTAAAACTTATCTACTCTTTTCTTTGTAATAAAAACAATAAACTTTTGCAATTTGTTTTCATCCAGAGTGATCTTATGTTGTATTAATATCAATAAGATTCATGTTCATTGTAGTAGGATCAGATATTTACAGTATGTGTTTTCATGTTAGGAAACCTGTGTGAGACAGACGTAGATGAATGTGAGGGTGACCCATGTATATATGGAAATTGTACAAATAATCCTGGAAGCTTTGTATGCACATGTGAACCTGGGTACACAGGTTAGTTATCCACAAATTATATCAGTTGTTTTCAGAAAATATGCGGAAATGGCGATTCAAAAATGTGAACTCATGTAATAATCTGACCGTTATTTTCTGGTATTTATTTTAATGTTCTTACTTATATTTGTAACTTTCAAAATACCTTAAATTTTTCCAAGCAATAAGTAAATATGTAAGTCTGACCTTAACTGCTTTGGAATGTTGATACATTATTTTTGTGATTATAAGCTGTGTCATGACTGATTTTTGTGTAATATGCAATTTTTTGAAGGAATAATCTGTTGCTTTTTGATAGATTATAAACAACATCCATAAGATATTGATGACAACTAACAAAATTGTGAATTTGGTGACCAAAATGTTTCACTTTTATCATTTTTATCATAATTTAATGTAAAATTCATTTATTATATCCACTTTAATTATTGGGAAAATATTTGGTTTTCTAATAGAAATTTTGTAAACATTATACAAGTAACACTTACAATCCATGTTCCCAAAAGAAACTGTGTAAATAAACTAACTGACCATTTGATAGTAATAGCTCCAGTGTACAGTGACACTTGAGGTTCATAATATTTAAATTTTTCTAGTTAATACCATTACAGAGACAGGATATGTTTTCATTTCTAGGATCCCTTTGTGAAGTGGATATAGATGAATGTGTGGATGTTCCTTGCATGTATGGAAATTGTACAAATAATCCTGGAAGCTTTGATTGTACATGTGTCCCTGGGTATACAGGTTAGTAACCAACAAATGATCCTGACTGTATTACTTGCAAAGCATTTTACGAATAAGCTTGTCTAAATAATAATATATTTTTATTGCGTAAAATAGCCTTACCTTATCCTCACAAGTGCTTGTATGGTTTTGTGGAGCAAAACGTATCGACCGACAAGAATTTTTTAAGGAATATTCTTGTCACAAGAGGTGACCCCTTTGTCTGCGCATGTCCACGCTTGCGCAGTAGTCGTTGTCGACAGACGATTGTCGAGAGCTCTTCATTATATTTTTGGTCGATATGGGAGCAACACGTATTTTTCCTTATTATCGTCCATTCACGGATGAAGATCTATGAAGTTTTGAAGCGTGCAAGCGTGCACCTACCTGTAGTTATCCATTATTCGACTGGTACTACCACTAATTCTGCCTCCCTTGTCCTGAAAAGGGTCAGAATAAGATGTGCAAGAAGATGTTGCTGTAAAGTCTTCAGTGGAAGACGTGTATATCTTCCGCCGTACTCACCCACTATTCGACTGGAACTACCTCCTTGTCGATGAAAGGGATGCAGAGAAGTTTTCACTGGAAAACCAAGAAGAAAGAATGCAGTTGTCTTGGCAGCGGAGGTCGTAGATTCTTTACTGTGGGTGAAGCGCCACTCTGGTACAGTAACAGGTCTCCCTCCAAAAGAACGACTACAGAAGGACAGATTACCTTCATTTGCTGTAGATTTAGATGAAGATCCAACAGACATATTTGGGGCAGTATGTGCACTGCTTGTCTTTTCAGCCCTGTTGAAAAATTGAACCTTCCTATGACCATGTCTCCCATGGAAGAAATACTGTGACTTTTGAGTTAATTCTTCTGCAAACTCAACGAAGATCAATCAATACCTAAAAAATGGCTAGATGAGATATGGTGTTGAAGTCCTTGCTTCCAACCTTTACGAGTGTGTTTGGAATGGTTTATACAGGACAGGGGCTATGTCCAGTAATTATTTGCCCTACTAACTACAAAATATCATCGTACCACTCTTCCTAGTTCACCAGGAGAGATGGATACAGAAGAACGCGGCTACATTAATGCAAGTCACCATGGAGGCTCTTCTTGCAGTGTTCTGGCAGTGATGGGAGACTTTCACTGCCATGCCAGAGTTGTGCGAATCTTCAGTTGGGATTGTTGAATTACTCCCCAATCGAATTCACCAATACCTGTACTACCCACAATGCAAAGCGATGACAGTAAATACCGCTTAAATATTGCTGGAAAATGCTTCAAAAGAAAGCAATTTATCCACTCAAGAATTGCAGAACTCCAGGTTTCTATTGCAGGTTATTTCTTGTATAGAAACTCGGCTAATGACAACCACTGATACATCTCAGTGTGCTGAATTGATATCTAACTACGACTTCAACGGTCACGGCCCACGAGTGAAGTTTGTTTACTATAACAATAAATACCTGCTTGTCCATTTAAGCTGGAGACAGCAGAAATTGTTAGAAATTCGGTTACAAAAGATGCGTTCTTCTATGTACCGACTCACCAAGATTTTCAACATCTACTTCAGTTTAATGTACACGGTCAAACCTATCAGTTCAAAGCATTATGAAATTCGGGTTAGCGACCCCTCTACAGTTTCGTGCGAGTAATAAAGAGGCAAATCTCATTCTTCAGTCTCACGGAATAGGAGTTCACCATATACCTGGACCACTGGTTGTTAAGTGTACGTAGAAGACACCAGTATTGGGTTCAAATCAAAGAACTCATCCAATTATTCAACAACTGGCTTCGTAATATTGATTTCCTAGGTTACCACTGCATTTTGGTACCAGGAAATTTCTTTCACCATATACCTAGACTACTGGTTGTTTAGTGTACGTAAAAGACACCAGTATTGGGTTCAAACCAAAGAACTCATCCAATTATTCATTAACTGGGCTTCGTGATATCGATTTCCTAGGTTACCACTGCATTTTGGTATCAGGAAATTTCTTTCACCATATACCTAGACTACTGGTTGTTTAGTGTACGTAAAAGACACCAGTATTGGGTTCAAACCAAAGAACTCATCCAATTATTCATCAATTGGACTTCGTGATATCGATTTCCTAGGTTACCGCTGCATTTGGTACCAGGAATTTTCTTTCTACCTCGAATAAATTAAATACCTGAGAATCTATTCAAGACATGGCGATCTTATCACAATTAACCCCAAGGTTGCTTATATCCCAGGTAGGGATACTAGCATCTTTGGAAAAGACTATACCAATGGGTCAGTTATGTATGTGTGCCTTTCAGTGGTATCAAAAAAAAACTGGCAATATCTCCAGTCACTAGTTGTGAGAATTCCTGTTTCAAATCCTTCTGAAAAAGCATATTCAGTGGTGGAAAATGCCAAAAAATGGGAAATAGGATGCCTTTTCCATACACAGGTGCACTATTCCCTTATTTTCGTAGATGCATTAAACAAGGGTTGATGATCTCATCTTAAAGCATCACAGTCAGTGGCTTTGGACAGTTAAAAATGTATATATTACATTTCAATGTCATACAACTGAAGGCAGTGTGTTCAGCCCTTAAAAGCCTTCAAGACAAATTCTACACAAAAGAATTCTGATAGCATCAGACAACACCACTGTGTTCGGTTATCTGAACAAACGGGGGGGGGGGGGGGAGCGTATACCTCCTAGTTTGGCGCAGCTTGGCCTACTGCAATCCTTGAAATATACTCATAACAGACATATTCTTGGTTGCTTAAAGGTCATACTCAACATCATCTCCAGAAGGGATAAAGGTTTGGCGCATCCTGGCCTACTACAATCCTTGAAATATACTCATAAGAGACAGAAATATTCTGGGGTTACTTAAATGTCATACTCAATGATCTCTACAGAAGGGACAAAAGTAATATGTACTGAATGGTTCTTACTCCCTTTATGGTTCTAGACAATGTGCAAGTTTGGCACAAATCAACAATAGGTGTTCTATGCAGGTATGCTGCATCTTGGCCTACTGCAATCCTCGAGATATTCTTATATGAACCAGAGATAGTCAGGGTTGTCTAAATGTCATGACAGTCAGCCTCTCCAGAAACGACAAAATAATACAGACAGAGTGGTCTCTTCATCTTAAAATGTTCCTTTTGATTTTCATAGTTTGGCAAATACCAATGGTAGAGATCTTTGCCACCAATATGAATCACAAACTTCCATTCTATGTGGCCAGTCCCGGATGCAAATGCTGAACATAGATGCATTAAACATCTTGCTGGAGGGTTGGACTGCTAGGCCTCTTGTCCTGTACCACCCATTCTAAAAAGTCATTGAACAAGTGAACACCAGGTGCAAAATGATTGTAGTGGCCCCTTGGTGGCCCATGATGTATTGCTTTTGGGATCTGGTGAATCAATCAACCACACCTCCATTACAGCTACTTCACTGGTCTCAGAAACAGCCATTCAGCCAGAAATACCATCAGAATCTGTTGCATTGGCACCTTCATGCTTGGCACCTTAACACCACTCAGAATCTCTTATATCATTCTCTGAGCAAGGGGTAGAGAGATTTAGGGCATCTCAAGGACCCTCATCTTGGAAATGTATGAGTCATGATGGGCCATTCTGAGCTCTGGTACCAACAGAATAAGGTGGCCATCTCAGAGCCTACTGTCTCAAATATACCAGATTTTTTTATCCATTTACTTGCAAAAATCTGAAACCTGTCACTATTGCTGGCTTTGCAGCAGCCATAGCTGATCATTTATATTTTTTGTGCAGGAGTTGGGCAAAAGCCTGGATCTTTATAGGCCTATTGCAAGTGTTTATAGAGAGAAGCCCACTGCTAACAGAAGTGTAGCATCAAGGGATTTGCCTTTGCTTCTGTTAGTTTTCACAAAAGGCTCCTTATTAACCTTTAAAGGAGGTCAGTCAAAAAAAAAGTTTGACTTGCAAGACTGTTGCAAGGGCATTGGCATCTGGCAAAACAAGGTAAAGTGTATTCTGGGACTTTGGCTCCTTCAGACACAAGCCTCATAGGAAGGAGGTTACAGTTTCTCCCTCCTACCTACCTTTTCAGTAAGGACCTCAATTGGTCTAGATTGGCTCCAGTGGTCACTTCAGCTCTAGATCATTCCTGAACTCAAATTGCCTGGACACATGATTTGTTGTCCTCTTACAGCACTTAGATCCTTCTTGGACAAGACTACTGCTTGGAGAAAAGGGAAAGTCTCCTTCTGACTTTTAGCAAGAATCAGTTGGCTTCTGATGGCCCAGATGGCTCAAACCAGTGGTCATTCTAGCTCACAAACCTTTCTTGAGCTGGCGTTGGACTGATGTTGTGACGCTGTGCCCTCTTACAGTACTTAGTTACTATCAAGACAGTACAAGTACTTCAAGGAGGGGGAAGAATCTCTTGCTCATATCTTTTAAGGAAGGCTTGATAGAGATATCTTGGGTTCTGCTATCTCTTCCTGGATCAATCTGGCTGCATGATTAGATTGCCAGTCCTTTAATTCTGATTCTCAGAGTCTATACATTGAGACACATATTACATCCATGGCTGCCTCTTTAGTTTTCAAGAGTGGGGTCTTACCTGAACAGATATCAAACTCTTGTTATTGGAAGACCCACAATTCTTTACTACATTCTACTCGAAGATGTAGCTTGGCAATCCCATGACCAGTCCATGAACAAATTGGTTCTTGTGGATTCACCTCAGCATGTAGTCAATTTTCTGTGTATTTATACATGTTATTCATATGACTCGCATATTTATGTTCTCTCCAGTTATACAAGTGTGGTGTCACTGACATATGTCTTTCTTAACTTACATATGGCCCCATATCTGCAGTTTATGCAGTTCAGTTTGCCTGCTTGGAGATATTCTCATTGTCAGATGACATCTTGTTTGGGGAGTCATACAGACATCTCCGGCCAATACTGGGTGATGGTTAATACTGCTAAAAGATTTGTTGTAAAATTATCTACAACAGCAACAGCAGCATCAATGACGACCACATCATGGATCTCTTGTTGAGGTTAGCAAATTACTTATCTGTGATGAAGAAGTAATATATAACCTAAGATGTGGCATATGGAAGCTTATCTTATCCTCTTATCAAGTGCTTTATTTGGTGACCCCTTGTCTGACAATCATCTAACAGCCAAAACAAATACCCTCCACCTGTTATGGTTGTATTCAAGCACTTGTGAGGATAAGGTAAGGCTATTTTACGCAATAAAATGTAACAAATTTTATTGTAATTTAACTTTTTACAAGTTAAATACTTACCTTATCCTCACAAGGATAAACCCACCCTACCTCCCCGCATAATTTGTTTTCTGGGGACCAAAAATACAATGAAGAGCTCTCGACAATCGTCTGTCGACAACGACTACTGCGCAAGCGCGGACATGCGCAGACAAAGGGGTCACCTCTTGTGACAAGAATATTCCTTAAAAAATTCTTGTCGGTCGATACGTTTTTCTCCACAAAACCAAACAAGCACTTGTGAGGATTAGGTAAGTATTTAAATTGTAAAAAGTTAAATTACAATAAAATTTGTTACAATTTGTTTTATTTATTTGGGATTTTATGCCCTTTTCAACACTGTACAGGTCATATCACGACGGGTAGTTGGAAAAGCAGAGGAAACCAGTACATAGAGTCTCTTAGGGTTCTGTACTGTAAACTACCGACCAACAGTAAGCAACTATCAGCTTTCCTACCTGAGGCTGTACCGGAAATCGAAACCCGGCCTCAGAGGTGGGAGGCACGAGTGTTAACACGCTGCCACCATGGCCCACCTATAAATAATAATGATACAATAGCATATTTAAAATAATCCGTTCTGCCAAACAATAATACTTTTAAAAAGTTGTAAGTTTTGTTGTTTAAAACTTATCTACTCTTTTCTTTGTAATAATACTTGAAATAAAACAATAAACTTTTGCAATTTATTTTCATCCAGAGTGATCTTATGTTGTATTAATATCAATAAGATTCATGTTCATTGTAGTAGGATCAGATATTTACAGTATGTGTTTTCATGTTAGGAAACCTGTGTGAGACAGACGTAGATGAATGTGAGGGTGACCCATGTATATATGGAAATTGTACAAATAATCCTGGAAGCTTTGTATGCACATGTGAACCTGGGTACACAGGTTAGTTACCCACAAATTATATCAGTTGTTTTCCAAAAATATACTGAAATGGTGATTCGAAAATGTGAACATATAAAGTAATATGACCCTTATTTTGTGGTATTTATATAAATATTCTTACTTATGTTGGTAACTTTGAAAATGCCTTAAATTTTTCCAAACAATAAGTAAATATGTAAGTCTGCCCTTAACTGCTTTGGAATGTGGATACATCATTTTTGTGATTATAAGCTGTGTCATGACTGATTTTTGTGTAATATGCAAGTTTTTGAAGGAATAATGTGTTGCTTTTTGATAAATTGTAAACAACATCCATAAGATATTGATGGCAACTAACAAAATTGTGAATTTGGTGACCAAAATTCACTTTCACCATTTTTTATCATAATTCAAAGTAAAATTCATTCATTATATCCACTTTAATTATTGAGAAAATATTTGGTTTTTCAATAGAAATTTTGTAAACATTATAGGACTAACACTTTTAAAAATCCATGTTCCCAAAAGAAACTGTGTAAATAAACTAACTGACTATTTGATAGTAATAGCTCCAGTGTGCAGTGACACTTGAGTTTGATAAAATTTAAATTTTTCTAGTTAATACCATTACAGAGACAGGATATGTTTTCATTTCTAGGATCCCTTTGTGAAGTGGATATAGATGAATGTGTGCATGTTCCTTGCATGTATGGAAATTGTACAAATAATCCTGGAAGCTTTGATTGTACATGTGTCTCTGGGTATACAGGTTAATAACCCACAAATGATCCTGACTGTATCACTTGCAAAGTATTTTTTAAATAAGCTTGTCTAAATAATAATGATACAATAGCATATTTAAAATAATCCGTTCTGCCAAACAATAATACTTTTAAAAAGTTGTAAGTTTTGTTGTTTAAAACTTATCTACTCTTTTCTTTGTAATAATACTTGAAATAAAATAATAAACTTTTGCAATTTGTTTTCATCCAGAGTCATCTTAAGTTGTATTAATATCAATAAGATTCATGTTCATTGTAGTAGGATCAAATATTTACAGTATGTGTTTTCATGTTAGGAAACCTGTGTGAGACAGACGTAGATGAATGTGAGGGTGACCCATGTATATATGGAAATTGTACAAATAATCCTGGAAGCTTTGTATGCACATGTGAACCTGGGTACACAGGTTAGTTACCCACAAATTCTATCAGTTGTTTTCCAAAAATATGCTGCAATGGCGAATCAAAAATGTGAACACATGTAGTTATCTGACCCCTTAGTTTAATGCTATTGCTTGGATTTGGTTACTTAGTATATGGCTTAAATTTTACCAAAAGTTGATAAACATATATGTGTACCCTTTAATAATTTTGATCACTGATGCCTAATTTAGATTGCTGTAAGCTGTGTGGTGATTGTTTCTGTAGAATATGTAAGTTTTGAAACAAACTTGACAAAATTTAAAGATTTGGTGACAGAATGCCAGCTGAATCGTTATCTATTAAAATATAAAGTAATTTTTACATTTTAAGTCATTTTTACATTTCAATATTGGTTTAACTTTTGTTTTTCAACTGAATTTTCCTAAACATTGACAGGAAAAACATCTTTAAAATCTGTTTTGCCAAAAGAAACTGAATAAAATTATATTCCTATTTCTTACTAATAGTTATCTTATTCTCAGTTTAAAGTGACAGTTGAGGTAATAATATTTGAATTTTTTTTTTCAAAATAATCTTGGTGTTCTGTTAATATAACAATATTAATTTCTCCTGTTTCCTTGTAGTAGGATCCAAAAGTCCTCAGTGGCCTAGGGGGTCAAGTATGACATCTCATCACAGGCTGTCACCTCTGTGTGGGTTTGACTCTCACAAGTGACAAAACTGAGGAACTGTCTAATGTCTGTAACTATGGCAGTTGAATTATACAATAAAATCCCAAGTTTGGGCTTAGACCTTTGGAATTGGATCTAGTATTTGCAGAGTGTCTTTTTATTTTTAGGAAACCAGTGTGATACAGATATAGATGAATGTGAAGGTAACCCATGCATGTATGGAAGTTGTACAAATAATCCTGGAAGCTTTGTATGTACATGTGACTCTGGGTTTACAGGTACATACAAATGGTGCTGAGAGATGTGTTACAAGCAATATTAATCTTTTACATTGTTATTTAAATTTAACTTCCACTCCATATGGTTTGTTTTTTTAATTGTATATAATATTCACATGTATCCATTATTTAACTAAAATAGGCAAGATTTTGGTAGAAATGTATTTATATTTATGCAACATATTAATTATTCAGTAAAAATTGTTAGCAATATATGTTATCTATGTGATAAACGTCTTTTCAAAATAAAAGTAAAGCCTGTTATTTTTGTTGGACATATTACTTATGGTATATATATAATACATTTGTGAAACAAATTTGGATCCAGTCCCTCTAAACAATTAGTTTAAAATTGGAACTGAACCACGACTAATTTGACAGCCATGTTTTCACTGTTCTATAATATTTTTGTAAAAGACAATACAACATATGTGTATTTATTGTCCAGCACATCAAGTATTTTACTTAAATACTGTGAAATAAAGACAAGTTAAAAACTTTATTTTCTCAGCCTCCCATGCCCCTCATTATGGATACATTAGGCAAATTTGGTGTAAACAACTATAAATTGTTTTAAACATTTCCAAAACTATGCTACTCCTAAATTTGCTATGCATATTTTTGACAAGGTATTTTAACAGATCTTCTGCTTCCATTTTTATTTCATTCAAAACCTTGCAGAAGTGGCAGAAAAACCTCAAGTTAAGACCTGATATTTTTATATTCACTGGCACCCCTTACTTATTTAAGGAAAGTGGTGGACAATAACAGTTACATAAAGCCTTTTAAAGTATATTTCAAATTAGGTCACTGTAAATAGAAAAACAATATTCTTTCTCATGTAGGACTTGTGTGTCATTAGTTGATCTTTATTCATGATTAAATGTATGAATATGGCACCCAGGCTCTTGTTATGTGTGTAACCTTTTTCAGGAAACTTTTGTGATGTGGACATCAATGAATGTGAGTCCAGTCCCTGTGAACAAGGAACATGTATCAACAGCATTGGAAGCTTCCAGTGTAACTGTGATGCTGGATATAATGGTCAGTATTACTTGACAAGTCACTGTAACTTTGAATATAGTTGTTAATATAACTTGACAAGTGACTGACTCTGGCTACTCTAGCCTCTGAAATGATTATGTAACAATTATACTTCACCTACTTTTTAAAAAAAATGTTAAAGAAAATCAAAGTATTAAATTCATAATTAATTTAAAAGAGTCCTAGTAAAATCATTCCAGTTTTATTTCTAATACACAATTGGTGCTTTTCTTACAAATAAGTAAAATGTATATTTCACCAACAATTAAGAATGATGCATATATGTGGCCTTAACATTTCTCAATTCTTTCAGTATTTGTCATTACCTCATGGACTGTACTTTCTGTTCAAATTACTATGAAATATATGTAAAATTGTTGCTTTTAGCATTGACTGGAAACTCAAATTGTAAATTACTATCTGATGTTTGACAAAACAAATGAAACATTATTTTTCTACTTTTCCTTTATTTAATGGAATTAAAACATTATTAATATAAACCAGTAATAAACATGCCTCGATAAACTTGAAAGATATATTGTTTTCAGGTACAAATGCAAATTAAATAGAAATTAATCTTTCAGTGAAATGTGCCACCTTTTTGCAGGAGATCTTTGTGATTCTGATATTGATGAATGCCTTGAATATCCCTGTCAATCTGGTGATTGTTTCAACAGTGTAGGAAGTTTCACCTGCAATTGTTACCCTGGATATACTGGTACAGTGTCACCAATACCAAAAATATACATTTGTCTGTATTTAAAATACACGATTACAGTTGTACCATTATTCTTGATAAGTTGATAAATTGTTGTTTAAAATTCATTGATTAGTTTAACTCAATTACTTCATTTCCAGTAATAGAATGAATGTACATTTTAAAGTAAATTTGGGTTTATTTTACTTAATATTCAAAATATGGGTGGATAATTGCTTAAGTTGTCTGAAGTATGCGTTTAAATGTGCGTTATGTAGATAAGGCAAAAAGATAACATTGCCATCCTATGTCTTTACTATTGATAAAATTTTTAAAAAAATACTGCTCAGCACGGTAACTTTGCACAACTGGGACACAAAAACCTTACTGTTGCTTACTTTAAGTGTAGTTATGTGGATTAAGTTTGATCAAAATATGCATTGACAGAAGCACAAGTTATAATTATATTTTTGCTAACATAAAATGAAACTGATAAACATTTTTGAATTGTTTTTAAGGGTGATAATATAATTTCTACTTGAAATCAGCACCCCTACTTTGTGCAGTTTGCATACAGAAATCTCCAAATATATTTAATATATTTCTGCCCTTATTCAACTCCTTTATATTGTTATGCAAAAGTACATTAATTTACCAATAACGACCAAATGTTAAAAATATTCTAACTTCTAGTTTGTGATTTTGTGCAATGATGCAGTGCCAAGCAGTACATCACTTGGGTAATTTGGCTGCAATAAAACCTACTTCCCAAATGGCATTTTAATTTCACAGGCGATACGTGTGGTGAGAATATTGATGACTGTTCACCCAACCCTTGTTCCAATGGTGGAGCTTGTGAGGACGGTGTCAATGTATTCTCATGCGATTGTGCACTGGGATGGAAAGGGGCCACATGTGAAGACCAAAATCTGTGTGAAAATCCAAATCCTTGCCAGAATAATGGTAATATGGACTCGTCTAATGTAATGCGAAACCTAAGTAAAGGCCCCTATGCAACAATAATCACACAATACAAGAAGATATGATTCAGTGATAGAAGTTGAGCTCATATAAGACACCTTAGCAATTGACACAGATGATGATACAATGCAAGCCAATACAGAATGACTTTTTTATTTTGGAGAGTTCACCAACTGCTATCAGATTGGTATTATCACCTCGCAACTGATGATTTAATTATAAATTTACAGAACTTTCTTATGTCAGGACTTTTTTCTAAAAACTCATCAGTGTCATTAGTTAAATGAAACCTTATATCTGAGCTAATCATAGTAGATTGTTTTGTATTGTTTTTGTGTCTAAGCCTTTATCCTGCCATAAACCTGAGGCTGGTTACCCTAATAACTGACAGCATTAACCAGGCATAGAAAAATTTAAGTAGCAGTAAAATGACCCTGATAAATTATATCTTGTCTACATAAGGTCAAGTAGCAATGTCTTATTAAGTATAGGCATTTCAAACTCAAAGGTCACTTAATTCTATTTTTATAAAATAAAAGTTGGAACTTGTAGGAGTAACAATTGTGTAAAATAATATTCTGAATTTAATTATGCATTATTTTTCTCACTTTTTTATCAGCATCTGCACTTTTGTTTTTGTGGCAATCACTTTCCATATAGCCAAAGATGAAAATTGGAATAATAAAAATAAAATTTGTATTTACATATTATCAGTTTTGTCTTGAGAAATAATGGTTCAGGAACTATGCACTGTAGTCATTTTAAATACCTGACATCATAAAGCAGTGTTTTGTAACAAATAATTTGAAGCAGTAATCATTGTTAGAGTACTTTAAGAAATAAATTGTGATGAAACAGAGATCTGATGAAGCAGGTGGTTGTTTCATTACATGTTAACTCAATGATTCTAACTTTTAAAGTAATGTATTTGAATCAAGCTCATTCCTAAACTAGAAGATACTCGTAGAGTGCAAACCTCCACCTTAATGCATTTCTGAAATTTTAGAATTTTTTGTATTCATACTATGATCCAGATCTTTCCCTAGATGTAGTAACTTCTTCCTTTCGCAAGGCCCTATCCATGTAAAAAATCATGAAGATTGGCACATTACTTTTGGAGTAATGTCAACCAGAAAGCCAAAGTCATTGAAAATACCTTAAAAATAGAATCTCAAATCGTCACTTCTTCTATTGGTCATATCCTATCTGTCATGAAAACTTTCCAAAACAGACAGACACACCCAACATATGATCTCCTGGTTTTAGATATTGATGAGTTGCACTGAGAACTTTTCGTAATATAGCCTCAGGTATTGCGTTTGACTTTAAATTCCAACTTGAACTTTGATCAACTTAAATCCCAGAATTTGTATGCATGTCTCTGTATTAATATTCACAGGGATCTGTTCAATGCCAGACAGTGATAACTATGAATGTGCCTGTACAGAGGGTTGGTATGGCAAAAACTGTGCTCATACAGACCCCTGTGATGAGGAGCCATGTCAGAATGATGGCACTTGTACCATGGATGAAAGCTCAGGAGAGGTCACCTACACATGTTCATGCATCACTAATTTTGGGTGAGTTTGCAAGATCATTGTTGGAAAACATGGTCAAATCTATTTATGACAGTTTCCAATGTAACTTTAGAGTGGGTATAAATTGCTCATATAATCAAGGGGATATAAATCCATTAATGTAATGTTAAATAATTATACATATCTGCTAGATGAGTAACACAACTAACCCCTGTGCCAGTCTCTTATGTCAGAATCACCTTTATTTGGTATGACCGGATATACGACAACTGCGCAGCAGCTCATGTAATCTTCCTTTTTTCTGCTGGTAGCCATATAGCTTAGACTGCTTAAAAATGCTCTCACATAGTGAGGGTTTTTGTACAGTTTATACCGGTCTTACAACCCCAAGTTTCACATATTTAATAACCTCCAGTGCATAAACAGTTAAGATGTAATTGCTTTTGGTGGAACTCAACTTGCAACGCTCTTTATATTCCACAATGGTTGGCACTCTTCTTTATCCGAAGAGGGGCAAGTCTGATCACTGAATACCTTTCTTTGACAAGCACTTTGAGGTGCTATAGTTGCAGGATGCAATGCAAGGTGAAAGAAGACCCCTGTGCCTCAGGAGCCCATGTAAAGATTGGTGCTTCATGCTCTTTCTTATCAGAAGTTGAGTGGAATCATTTAATGCAGATGACCAGCAGCTGACTTCACCAGTCCCACTGGATACACTTCTCCATCCGAAGTCACAGCACTGACCGGATTATCACCCTTATAACCAGTCGCAGTCTCAAGTGGGATTCAGATCTTTCAACTTCCCACCAACCTCCCAAGGTCTGTTGCTTTTCTGCCTTGCCTAGTCTTAACTCCAGCCAATTCATAAGTCTTTTTCAAGACTGTGGCAACAGTCATTTTTACGACCTGTACTAAGGACCCAGTGTTTACAGGAGGTAGATCTGTAGGAAGTACTTTCACACTTGCTCTGAATCGACAAAGACTTGCTTCTCCACCTTCTCCAGGTGCACAAATCCTGAAAGCCCATCTGGATCAGCAAAACATGCAAATGATGGAAATGCTAACCCTGCAGAACCAGAAACAGATCCAATAATTATCTTCTCAGTTACAGTCTAGTCATCAACAATTTCTCTCTTCCTCCATGGAGCAAATATTTCAAAAGTTCTCATCTCAGCTGGTGCCTATGCCTACTGCATCTCTCGAGGCCCATACTGTTCATGGCATGGATGCATCACAAATCTCAAGAGCCTACAAAACCCATGGCTCAAGAACCTATGGATACATCAGTTCCTCAAACAACATCTGCAGTTAAAAAGGGCAAGTATGGTGCATAAGGAGCCTCTTCATACTCTTCCACCTACAAAGCTGAGGACATGGAACCAGAGCATTGGGCCCCCCACTTCCAAAAGCAGACTTCCATTCCTTTATTGATCAAGTCCAAGAATACTTTGGAATTGACAACCCAACAAAGACAAGGATTAGCAAAGTTAGATTCAGGCCTCTGGCCCAACCCTAACATGTTTCAAATGGAGCAACAATCTTGTCCTCTGTCAATGAAACTCCCCTTAATGAACAATATCACAAATTGTTTACAAAACCAGGAATCTATGGTCTGACCAGGACCATCATCTTCACTGGATGTAGGCAAATTCATACCTAACAGACCCAACAGAGGTAACGTTTACCCAGTGGCAAGGGACAAGTTTGAACAATGACCCTAAATAGTACCCTCAACTTTCCCAAACATTGCTAAACCAAAGACAATTGGTCAAGTTGAAATTTATGGTCAGAGGATGTACAGCCATATCCAACTTCCTTTCTATCCTGTCAACAGCACGTGAATCCACATCGAACAACCTCATGGCTGCCAGGGACCAGTAAGAAAAGACCTTTGTTCTACTAGCTTCAGACCATGACCCTAGGACTAGAGATCCGTATCTACAGCAATTACTGAGCAGTACCTTGGAGGATACAACTCAGATGCAATTTATGCTGGACAAAAGCAAAGCAACAATGTGACTGTAGTGTACCAACATTGACAGAAGTTCCTTGACCTCCTCACCAACTTAGTATTGATGCATGAGGATGCATATCTCAAAAATGCACACAATAGCCTGGACAGTTCTCGACCTTGACATGGTGATCTGGGCCTTAAAAACTTGTTTGGGCTATATCTCAGAATTTGTAAGGTGTACGATATTGATACTTAGTAGGAAGATCGGCTAGGGGCTGTAGGTATGCATCATTATAATGTGAGCTTGATTTGGAATTTGACTTTGCTGTAGTGACCCTGACCTTTGAATTCATGACTATATCTCAGAAACTGTGTAGTGCAGAAAGTTGATACTTTGTAGGGTCTTTGGTTGACAGTGTAAGTTGTCAATCATGGTATGACTATGATAACTATAAGGTGTCAAAGTTGATACTTGGCACAGCCATCAATTGGAGAGTGAAGGTGTGTAGACATGGAAAGACCTTGGCATGACCTTTGACCTTGGCTCTGCCAGAATATTTTCTACTGCAATATTTGAGACACATTTCTCTCAGAGATGTGTGTATTGCTGAAACTGATTATTATTAGAACTATTACCCAATAGTGTAATCTCCAGTGACAGCTATACTCGAATCAGGTAATTTTACAGATTAATAACTTTTACTGTACTGATTAATACTGTCGTCTTGCTAGTGATTGTCTTGTTTTAATAGTTTGTCTTTACATACATTATCTATGTATGTTACTTACACTGTTGTCAAAGTCTGCTGATAATTGTACTGTTTCACCTCATGTATATCTCATGGTATCCCAACACTATTCCCCTTGGCTGTGGGGTACCAGAATCTTGGACACTATATTTTACAATTGCTTGCTGCTTGGATGATAAAAAAATAAACATTTAGGTTAGACGGTCTCTTTTGTATGGTGCTGAGCAGTCCAAATCAAGCCTTAGGTTATCATGAAACAGCTCTGTAAATCAGCAGCTGCCTCATAAAGGCACTGAAGTCCTGACAGTTCAATGTAACAATGTAACAATTCAGTGTACTCAGTATGAACATCTCAATGTTACAGTAGTTAGAATATCTCTATAAGGTGCAGCTACATGGACAAAAAACAGAACCCTCATAACTTATCCACAGAAAATAATTTTAACACCATTGATAGCCTCAGTTACAGTTCCAGTGAATCATTTTATTATAATAATTCTGAAATATTTGTATTTTCAGGGGTACAAACTGCACAGAAGGACCTTGTGAGAACGGTGGTTTGACTTATTGTCAGAGTAAATATGGATCCACTCCTGATTACTGTGAAAATCTAATCAGTGGAGGTATTGGGATTTATAAGTGCATCTGTGCCACAGGATGGAGTGGAGATTACTGTGATAGTGAGTTTTTGTTACCTGACAATACTCAAAACATTATGGGTCTGTTCAAAGATGGACTGACACTGGTCTCCATTATATAGATGCTTGTACCAAATAAACAGGCATCTAATTAAACACACAGCTCACAAAATCAGCATACATTGTCTACCAAGATACAGAATCCAATACATTGAATAAATCAGCATCTGTTACTCATATATACAGACCAAAGTAGACGTATCTCAGCTTGGGAAGTTTCTCCCATCTAGGCAGTTAGTTTCATAGGATTTGCACACACTGTTCATGGTTTAAAGTGGAGATTCACCTGGTCACTTTGTCCAAAACACCAAGGAGCAATTTATGCTAATTTGATTTCAACTTGGTATTAAGCCAATTTACTTTACCCTTTAACCTGATAGAATTTCAGAATAAAAAAATACACACAGGCTAAACATACAAGATGGTTGACCACATGCAGAATATTTGAGGCAGACTAAAAATATATATTGGTAATAACCCTGTTCAGTCTTTGTGATAGATTATAAGACCAAGCAAATTTTAAAGTTGTTGTAAGAATTATTAAGACTGAAAGAAGTGATTTGCTTCAAGTAAAAAGATTGGTGGTACAACTCCCAGTGCTGACCTTATAACCTGCTTCATTGAAAGCAAACAGCAGACTTTTGTGACTAATTTTGAGACAAGGTCACTCAGTTCAATTTTTTCGGTTGTTTCATGAAAATAGTGGACTTAATAGTTTGTCACCCTACAAATCGGTTGCTCATTAGCAAAGGTTTTTGAAATGTCTCAAATATGTTGAAAGTTATCTATGCAATTACAACACTGGAACAGGGCCATCATGTTTAAAAGAAGTAGTCTCAGTGGAGCGCCACATTTGATGTAAGGTTGACCTTTTTGTTTATTTATTTATATAAATATTAAAATTAGCATAAATTGTCCCTGGGTGTTTGACAAAGTGCCCAGGAAAATTTCTGCTTTATATATCATAAAGAACGTATGCAAATGAGGCAAAACTTACTACCCAGGTGGGGCAAACCTCCACAGCGGAGAAATGTCTAACAATATAAATATTTACCTGTTCAAGACCATTTCTTTGTATGTTTGTTAGCAGGATTACTCCAATACTACTAGTTGGAAATTCATGACAAAAAGCATAAGATGGGTCTTGGTTTATTGAATATTTGTTTCGCATTGGAAGGAGTAACAAATAGAGGTTTATTTTCTACCTATGAAAAGTCTTTAATAAATATTGGATACAATTAATTAATAAGATTATTAGTGGTGATGATGGTGTGATGTTAAATACAGAATGCTTTATATTTTTGGTAAAATGATGGTGTTGTGTTTGATATTTGCTTCTAAAGTTTTGGGTTGAAATCTAATCTGCAGACTTAACTGGAGAAACAGTAGTTGCTTATTTATGGCTGGTGGTTTAGAGGGTCCAATTTTCTGTTTTCACAAGCCCAACACAGAGGCCTTTGTCTTGTGGAGAATAATATTTATTAGTTGATAGATTTAAAGTCACACATAGTAACTTGTTTTGATTATATTGCAATGGAACAGCCAACGAAGTGATCATCTGAATCATTGTGTATCTGCCCATACCTGGCCCTGACAATCACCCATACATGTTAATTAACTTCATTGATCATATAGGAACTAATCAAGCTACACCAGATAGGCAGATTTACAGAGGTTCATAAGTTTAATCAGTAGGCTTATGCCTCAGTGATTGTTAGTTCATCTCCAGCTCCTGTTGGATTCACTGATGGTTTCTCCTTATTTGACCTCAGATATAAGCCAATAACCTTTGACCTTTTACAAAGCCTACCTGCCCCAAATTTAAATAATTTATCACCCACCACATTCACACAGGAATACAGGACGTCAATCTTTGTTTTAATCAGATACACAATGGCTTGGATGACCACTTAAAATGGGAAGGCTTCTGTCTGTGAGTTCTCTCATTACTGGTAGGCTTATACACCTCAAGGATCTTGGTAAAAACTCTTTCCCAAGACATTGCTTCTCTTTCAGGGGAATGTCCATTACAAGGGTTTGGTCTGTATTTGTGTAGTTGGGATTGGTCGAATAGTATATCAATTTAGTTGTTTTTATGTCACTTTCAACACTGTACAGGTCATATCACGACGAGTAGTTGGACGGGCAGAGGAAATGAGTACATAAGGTTCATCAGGGTTCTGTACTGTAAACTGCCGACCAACGACAAGGAGCTACCAGCTTTCCCACTTGAGGCCTTGCCAGGAACTGAACCCCAGCCTCAGAGGTTAGAGATGAGAGTGTTACCACTCTGCCACCGTGGCCCCTCAAATAGTGTAATCTTGTACAAATAAAACATATGACATAATACATCACTTCATTTTAGGTATTTTAGTGCCAAGTGCTTCTGTTGTAACTATTTTCTCATTTTAGCACGACAGCGGACTAGAGGATCCTTCAGACAAGTTGCAGATCAAAACCAAGATGGATCGGGTAACACTGCCGCTACAGCTGGGGGTGTTGGAGGAAGTTTTGTTGCACTTGCTTCTGTTGGAGCAGGTATGTAATTTGTTATATCATCTGATTTTCTTTTTGCAAAGGTGTACATGTAATTAATTTACTTCCTGTATTGAGCACCATATACTGGTTTCTTGCACAAGAAGTCAACCTCAGAGCATTGCAGCCAATGATAAAGATTGAAATAAATTAAATAATGAATTAGATAAGTAAAGACATTTGCACATACTAGAAGGCATGATATTTCGTTTATACACCAGAAATTGATTAAGAATTCAAAGTAAATAGTAAATTCAACCTCTGACCAATCTTGGTCCCTGGTATAAAAGTCAAGCATTGTAAGGTGTACACTAATTGGTTGGTGTGTTGATTTAGGGGAATGCTTTGAAGTGGAAATTATCATAACAACTGCTAATAAAGCCTTCCAAAACTTAACAACTTTCACTTGAGACAGTTGATAATCTAATCCAAGAAGTGCTTACTGATTTGCATTTAGTTTTGTTTGGTTTAGTTTAACTTTTCTTTCAACAGATTATCTAGGTCATCACAACAGGTAGTTTTAAGGGCAGAGGAAACCAGTGCACACTGATAGGTTAAGATTCTGCACCGAAAACTGCAATGTATCAGTAAGAAACTATTACCATTCCAACTTAAGCCTTGGTTGGGTCTTTGATTCAAACTCATGACCTGGAGGTGATTCGTGAGTGTATAATTTCCTACACCACAGATCATCCATAATAATTAACAAAGAACAGAATAAAGATATTATTAAAATAGCAAGTCACGCAGCACCATTTCATCATATTTTTAATAAGAAATGCTCTTTAGCATTCACCACAACATGGTTGTTTACTGGTAGGATGTCAGAGTATCACCCTGAAGGAAAACATGTGACGCTACATATCACACTATTCCAGTAAATAATTATGCTGATATCCTATTTGTTGCATATTGTGCAACAGAAACTAAACCATGCAATTAATTCAATGTCTTTCAATAATATTTGGGAATCTCAATTGTTGCCAAATATTCCATACTCGATCTGTTTCTGTTTTGGTAACCTTCCATAAATGCTTCCTGGTCTGACATTCAATAGATTTTTAAATCATCATCTCACTCCAATAGCTTTACAAATAACATTGTTTTTCCACATTCTCAAGTTATCAAAGTCTAGTTCCCTTTTAAACTGGGGGAGAGCACATGGTTTGTCCTGATAGAAAAGACAAGCAGTACCACCAAATGGATTGGCTAATGACCTGCTACCAGCTGCTGTGGCTCATGACAATGACTTATAACAATTAATTCTAATTCTAATTCTAATTGGACTTTTATAGCGCTTAATCTCCCCAAACAAGAGGACTCTAAGGCGCAACAAAACAAAAAGCAGTCAACAAAATTCTGTGTCCAGGGACATAACAGGGGTCGAACACCACGGAGAACGCCAGGAGGATGATTCAGGCTAGGGTGGATATGCTTTGGTGTACAGGTAGGTTTTAAGCTGTTTTCTGAAGGAGGCCAGGGATGGAGAGGCACGAATCACATCAGGGAGAGTATTCCACACAGTAGGAGCATCAAACGCAAAACTATTACCAAACTGTTTGACAGATTTATGAACAGAGGGGCAGAACTTTGGAATAACTAGGAAATTACCACCACTTTCACTGCGCCTGGTACTATAAGAACTGCTGTAGGAAGAAAGATGTGGTGAAAAATACCTGGGAAAACCTGTGTGAAGATACTTATAAACAAGTGTGACTGTCTTGAACACAATGCGCTGTTCAACAGGAGGCCAATGCAGTTTCTTTAGCACAGGAGTTATGCTGGTGTATCGACTGGTGTTTGATACAATTCTAGCTGCACTATTTTGGATGCACTGTAATTTGCGTAGATTGAACTTGGACAGGCTCCTGAAAAGTGAGTTGCAGTAATCCAACCGACTACTAACAAGAGCGTTGGCTACAAGCACAGAAACATCATGAGTAAGAAACCGCCTGACATGTCTGAAGTCACGGAGTTTAACAAAACAACTTTTGCAGACATTCTGAACATGCTTGGACAAAGAGAAATCTGAATCAAGCCACACACCCAGATTTTTTACTGAATCTGCAGGGCAGAGTGAGTTGCCCAGGATATCAATTGGAAAACATGCTTTCAACTTATCCCTTTGCCTCTTCGAACCAAAGATGATAAACTCAGTCTTATCAGGATTCAGTTTGAGCTTACTAGTTGTCATCCACTCTTTAACATCATTTAGGCACTTATTTAGCTTTTCAAAGGCAGCAGATGCATTCTTCTGGGATAAATGTATATAAAGTTGGCTATCATCTGCATAGAAATGAAACTTTATTCCATTATGTTTACTGATAATGGAACTGAGGGGGGTAGTGTACGATGAGAACAACAAAGGACCCAGGACAGAACCTTGGGGAACACCAAATAGGAGTTTGCAAACCCCTGACAAAGTAGAACCAATTTTTACTGATTGGTAACGGTCCATTAGGTAGGATGTGAACCATTTCAGAACGGAGCCACTGACCCCAAACCAGTTTTGGAGGCAACCTAGAAGAGTAGAGTGATCAATGGTGTCGAAGGCAGCAGACAAGTCAAGCAATACCAAGGCCGTGGATTCACCTCTTGACAATGATAAGTGGACCTCATTTTTTATGTAGAGAAGAGCAGTCTCAGTTGAATGGCCCGCCTTATATGCCGACTGGTACGGGTTGTCTAAGTTATTGGCATTAATATGTTCTAACAGCTGCTTAGCAACCACACGTTCTACCAATTTAGAAACATATGGGCATTAAACTGAACTATCAACCTTTGTTTATCTGAATTGCAGCAAAGAGTGTAAATAACACTATGGACATGTACTTCAAACACATAGAGTATACCAAAAAGGTAAAATAGTCACGCTAAAAAAGTCCAACTTCCACCAGGGGAGAAAAAGCACAGAAAAATCATTGACAGCCCAAAATAATAGGCATGTGATTGGTCACTGAAATAGTGTGTGTTATCTGTTTTCTGCTACGTTTCACGTCAGTGATTTCTGTGTTGAACGTCATTTCAAAACATCAAAAATACCAGCTGTTACGTTTTTCACGTCAAAAAGGGCCTTGCCACATTGATCTTCACCATAATCTTGTTTTAATTTATGTTGTTTTTAATAAAACGCTGTTCGCAACCTCTCTAATGAAACCTCCTTTGCCTAACAATAGAGATATCTTCATTGTGCAAGAAGAACTTCTTGACTTACCTGATACTGTTTCTTTCTGTTTACCACCAGTGATCTACTATCTGAAAAGAAGGCTGTCACGGAACAAGACCAAGCCTGAGAATGACACTGAGAGTGCTGACTCCCCTGATGAATCTGAAGATGCAGATACCATTGACCCTCAGCCAGTCACTCAGATGGGTCCAACATCTACTGTGTTTACACCCCATCGCTAAGCACACAGAATCATCTGCAAAAAGGATAATATTGCACAAAATGAACTAAGGTATAATAAGAGATCAATCTTACATTATTGTATATTGTTATAGAAAAGTGTTTACAGAATTGATACAGAAACTATTAGACAGGGATGATTATGACACTATGAGATATTATTCAGAAAGCATATATATAAGGTTGACAAAAGATGATCAGGTTATCATGAGATATATTTCAAGTAGACATTATTAAATAAGGATAAAAAAGACATTATCAGGTGGATGGTATGAATACAAATATGATATATATATATGTATGTATTCACAGTATTGTAAATTCTATCAGGTAAAGTATGTAAACTAATGCTTACCCTTGGACTGTATTATTTGTTTTCTGTCAGTGCAAAACAATTAAAATATGGATCACTCCATTAACTTTCATAAATCTCATGAATTATCCAACACTGGTCAGGAGATTTGATAATTATTTGAGTTCTTATTTCGAGTTTATTATTGGAATGATGTATATATCCTAGTTATATATAGTTCAAATAACATGAAAATTATTTCTTTAATTGTATTGTTATGAATAATTATATGAAGCATAATCCTTTGTATTTACCAGTTATACCATAAATATTACTAAGAAATAATTTATTGTATTGTATAATCTTTGATAATTTTATGAAGTATAATTGAATATGCTAACCAACGGCTTATGTGCACATATACAACACAAGAGTTATTCTCTGGCGATATATTTGTATTTAAACGATAACAATATCATAAAACACTGAATTTTCATCATAAAACTATTAAAATATAAATTCATTCAGTCCAGTATTTAGCAAAATATAGGGGGGGGGGGATATAAACACCTTCCGCATACTGTTAAGTTCTCTTTACTATCTATTATATTTACTATTCATTTGTTTAACTTTGAGGAAAGTGTGAAAGTTTTGACTATTTTGATAGTAATGTATACCTGATTCTGGAGTTCTAAAATTTCTTAATGTTCAAAGAAAACATAATAAGTTATTTTATAAACATTTGATTAATAAAAGTGTTTGATAGTGTTTTCAGGGACTTTTATGTTTTAAAATAACTTGCTTGAAGAGATCTTAATTTGGTTTTTCATTTGATTCACCATGCTTTATAAACATTGAATAACGGCTAATAAAAATGCACAATCATGATTTATGTTTCATTGTCTTCAAATCGAATTTCACATTTCATTGTCGATCAGATTGATCATGTTATGTGGGTGTTCCACCACACGACTAACGCTCCCGATTAAGGTTTTTGGGGGGTCGGTTTGAAATATTTGCTTAGTCCCAGACCTTCTGTAAGGGTCGGTTGTTGTCGGTTAAGACCGTGTGAAAAATCAAACATGTTTGATATTTCTCACGACTACAACCGATTCATATTTCCCGCCGTCAACAAAATGTCCAGTCCTAGGCGTCCTCAGGCCTCCTCAGACCCAAATTTACACAGTTCGATGGCTTAGCGGCAAAAGGTGATAAGTGCGTTTTTTGATGATTTGGGGTTTTTAGCATATTTTGATGGTAAAAATTGGTATCTATAAAGTGTATAAGAACTAGATCATTATTGCAATTAATTAATGTGTAATTGGGTAAAATCAAAAGGTAACAAGTGCGTATGTCTGAATATTTTTTAGTCAGAAGGGAACAAGTGCATAACTTTATGTGCAATAAGGTAACAAGTGACACTTGTGCCTTTATAGCACGAAATATTTAAAGTATTTCATGAACTTTTCTTTTGTTAAAACATACCTAATTGTCACATTGCACCTTTTACAGAAAAACTTCTTGTTGATAATCAATACATTTTTATGCAATATTTACTGGATTAAAAAATACAGTCAGTACTAGGGATGATTTCATAGTTTACCTCAACGTTTTTTATATGAACTTATCATTTGAGTCATCAGAAAGACTATATTTGCAGGTGTTTTCCATTATCAGTACTCAGGAATGTTTGAAGGACAGCTTTTTACAAAAAAATGTATCCTACTTTTTAGATAACAAGCAGATCCAGTGAATATTATCCCTCACTGATCCTGCAATATCTTACATAATTTACTTCTCACTGAATATATTTAAAATACATGTATACATAAAATTTTGTGTATCAGTCAGTTCAAATTAAAAGAGAGGTTTGGTGTTACATGTTAGCCTCCAGAACTTGCTTCATTTTATCTCATTTATTACATGGGAAAGTAGGATATTAAACTGCTTATTCCTTTGGTTTAGGTATTCAATGTAATTTCCTTAACAAATGAGCCCAATTTTCCTTTCTTATATTTCATAGAAGTAAACTATTTCTGTGATATTCACTAATATTTCTCTGGTGAGGATAGGTTGACACCTCCCCTATTGATTTCTGAAAAAAACAACTTTCTGAATGCAAATTATTTTTATTTTTACATATAGACAAGCCCATAGAGCAGATTTTATTTCAATAGAAAGTGTTGTTTCTTTTTTCTGGGTGGATCAAAATGCCCAGGTTACTTCTGATATAAATATGAATGATTAAAATGATAAAAGGAGATTAATCTTTAAAATAAAGTTTGTCATAAATAAAGCTTGCCATATGTGTATATATACGTATGTATATATGTTACACCAAATCCACAAAAGAATTTCGCCCATTTTGTGAAATCGACAACTGACTTGCCCATTTCGTGAAATAGGTAATTTATTCAATTGTGGCTTGCCCATTTCATGAAATAAGCAATCTTATGTATGTAAATATAATAAGATGGGGGAAAAATTTGCCAATATATTTAAGAAACTTCCTGTTGTGTATAGATGTTCTACAAATATGTAACAAATATTGAGACTGTTATTTCAAAAAAAGGTAAAAAAAGTTGTGTTTTTCTGTTTTTTAACTTATTTACACAACTTAAAACTTTTAAATATTTATGTCACTAAAATGTAAATTGTGTATCCTAATTAATGAAAGAAACTGGAATTCCAGCAGGCACGTAATTGTGAAATCAGGTTGAATCTAACAGTGTAATCTGGTTAGAATACATGTAGATTTTGCAAACTGATTTTAGTTGGATCCAAAGGGTGAAATAATGTTGAATCCAATGGGTGAAATCATGTTGAAACCAAAAAGTGAATACAAGGGTGAAATCTGGTTGAAATATGTGTTGATTTTGCAAACTGTTTTAGTTGGATCCAATAGGTTAAAATCATGTTGAAATCAATGGGTGAAATGGGTCGAAATACATTTAGATTTTGCATACCGTCTTTAGTTGGATCCAAACAGTAAAATTAGGTTGAATCTAATTGGTGAAATAACGTTGACATATATTTTGACTTTGCGAATTTCTCTTAGCTAGATCCAATTTTTTAATCTATGTTACTCCAACACCAATTATTTTTTATGGAATCATGGCATTTATATTTTTTTCTCATTTAGTAGCTCAAACCACTGGTTCCCGTGTGGCTAGCTGAATTCTCATAACAAAATTTGAAATGATAATTTTCCATTTAATTCATGCATATATAACATGTTCATTGAGCATGGTTATTTCATTGCATCTGTTCATTATACTGCATGAGCATGTAAATCAAACTTCATCACTCAGTATATGGTTGTATATTATGATCTTTTGTATTTTCCACCTATATGTCCACTATTTTATGTTCCTATAATAAGATTATCCAGTTTTAATAATCTGACGAATTTTTGGTAATATATTGAAACAAATTAAATATTTGTGAAGTGACATTCTCTGTAATTATTTTATCCAGTCAGATATATTAAATATTATATTAAAAATAGACATTGCAATTAGAAAGAAATTAAACTCACGAATAGAATCACACTGCTTTTTTGCGGCCCCTCTTTCAAAATATTCATCTTTTGAATGAAGTTTGAAAAAAACCAAAGCCAGGAGAATTAAAGGTGCCGAGTTGGAGAGGAAATTTAAAGGTGTTCTAAGGCAGAGAAAGGATGAGCTGCTGAATAGACAGAACCTTGTCCCTGTGAGGAACACCTTTAGACAGGTTAAGAACATGGCCCAGGAAGGAGACCTGTTGTAGGAACAAATCTAAATACTTCCTGCTAAGAACCACTCCAAGTTAATAGTCAACTCTAAGAGAGTTGCCAAATGAGCCTCTGACAACTATTGGCTCTAATGAGCCAATTTGTAGTCACATGTGCACTGAGATGCCCAACCTCGAAGCTAACGTTTCTTACTTCCTTGACTGAGGAAGTAAATCCTGAAAAGCTAGTGGCTAGGCCCAAAGACATTGCCACAAACTGGTACACCCTGCCCAAGAGCAAAACTGGAGAAAAGAAGTATTCCACTGGCCAATTAGAAGGGAGAAAATGATCAACTGATAACTTTCCATCCTGATAGTTTGGAAAACCAGGAAAAGATCCAAATTTAGCAAAAGATCTAAATCTTATGCTGGTTTCCAGTCTTCTATCTCTTTGTCAAGGAAAAGGGGGCCTGAGAAAATCAGGTAAAAGGGAGCCCAGACACTTGAACTGCTAAGGGCAATATGAAAAGCTTCTGCTTATACTGTTAAATGTGCGAAAGAGAAGTCTCTAAAGAGAGACACCACAAAAAACAGTAAGACGAAAAAGGGCCCAATTAACCCTACAAAGTGCTAGGCACAAAAGAGGGAAATGGACAAAGAAATCTCTCCAAGCTGGGAAAACAGCTAATTTTATATAAGACACCTTAGTGCCACAATGTTACCATAAGAGTTATTTTTAAACTCTTGTTCCATATTCACGAACTGTCGGGATGGCGTCCCTGATTTCAAAATTGGAATGGATCAGGAAGAAAGTAACCTAAACAATCTTAACAAGGGTGAAAAATAAAGATACATTCCAACCATGCCATCCTGATTATGGACTATCTGATTTACTTGCAGACCTATCCTGGTTGATTCCAATCATGCATGGACCCTGATGTTTCATTTGGGCCTATCTAACGTCACTCCGGTCTCAAAATGATGCGATGTAACAGCAATACAATCACACTTATTGCAATCAGATAGCAATCAGAATGGCTTTAAGATTTGACGAGTCCACATTCTCAACCTATTCATGTATAGAAAATGAAAACTGGCAGTTAGGACTGCTGAGGAAAACATTTATTACTTCCCAGGGTATAAAAAAGCCCATGTTTATAACACGATGCACATGATTTAGATCAAAAATGACAGCAACAAGAGAGCCTATATTTTTAAAATACTTAGGGTTTTGTCTTTTTCTTTTGACTTGGAAATGTGTCTCTAATACTGTTAGAGAAAGGGGGGCAAAGTCAGGCAGTTAACCAACGGGCAGAGGCTAGAAAAGAAGAAAAAACAGCCAGCATCTCATTGGGGATTAACAAATAGGAAATCACCTGTTCACTGGGAACGCCCTTGGATTCTAACGAGAGAGAACCACTGATGCTACATATCATTATTCCCAGATTTAAAGACCTGGCATGAACACACAGACATTTCATTAGGATGGCCCCTGAATATTGAAATAGGACTAAGGATGGAACTGAACCCCATATTAAGAGTAATGTCACATGGCTCAGAAGGCTTAAGATTATTGTCACCACGAGGCACCTTAACACTGGTGAATGTTACAGCTCCTGCTTATTCAGAGTTGACAAGTCAAGCATCACCTAGTTTCTGCTGCCACACCACCCCAGAGGAATGGGAGAAACTAGATGGGGCCCATAGATGGAAAGCACGTGGCCATGTAGAAATTACTGAATGTAGAAGATGAGTACTTTAATCACAAAGGATTCTACACCACTGGTTTGCTGCCCATGGTGAAACTACAAGTTTTATCTTGATTAATCTTGGCTGAAGTGGGTCATATGTAGATAGACCCTCCTGAAGATGATCCACCTGAACCAGATGAGCAGCTCATAGCTGGTGAGACTGGGAATGATATGATCTATCCATACTAGCAAAAGGAGCACATGATACCACTTTGCTAATCATGGAGTTGTACCATGGCAAGCCGAATGAATATGAGGGAAAATACAGCCCCAGTCTGAACCTGTAGCCAGTCCTTTTCAAGACTAATTAAAGGTCCTTTTCAGAAGTAGTTAAAGGTCATTTTCCGGACCACCAGCTATTCCAAAAACTTAAGTTGCATTTTAAAACTGAAAAATAATTCAAAATTTGAAGTACTGGCATCTCCTTGTAAATGGGTCTTAAACCCAGATACCTTACTGCAATTCATTAGTGTTTAACCCAAATATTTCACTTTGCAACAGTAAACTAATATAACAAGACTGATTGGACTTGAACTGAAATACTTTCATGCCCCGCAGTTTCTAAAACTATACTTGACCCTAGATGCATTATAGTGGCCAAAAAAGGACTTGAACCTGGGTGTTTAAAAATAAATAAAAACAAACTAAGTTTGTAATACAAGCATGAAATGAAACAAGGATGAATTTTTTTATCAACTTGCACAAGGTACAAAGCAATCAGAAACACCAGAAACACCAGAAAACACCAGAAACACCATTAAGTTGTGCATAATTCATAAAAGTACATGTAGAAAAAGGGGGATTCCAAAGAAGTGATCACTAGCAGGGCAAGTCTCATAGAGTTCATGCTTTAAAAACTTACTGAGAACTGCACACTTTTTCTACAAAGATATGGACAACTGTTTTTGGTCCAGCCAAGTCATGCAGGCTGAAATGGGAGAAGTCCCCTCTTTTGACTGCGAGTTCACAAGTCCAACAAATATATTTTCTATGTCTTTGAGCCTGGTTTCTGAAAGCTTGTTACTCTTCACTCAAGAACCAGTCCCCGAATCACATGTATCAGTAAGCATCAAGAGAGTTACCTTGTACAACTATTTTTCCAGCCTATCTTTTCCTTTTTCACAACTCTGGATTATTAACCGACAATGTCCCTAGACTATGATTTTTGCCGATTATTTGTAAGATCAGCTCACCAAACTCCTCATGGGGAGGATATTAAACCTGCAAACCAGTACATAAGATTAATATATAATATTATTCAACAAACAGTGATATTTAAAATATACTGTATGAGTTATCAATAGAGTTAATTGCAATACACAATCTTCACCTTAAAATTTAACAAGAAACTCAGTACCCGAACAGGTACACAAACGATATTACACCCTGCAGTAATAACTAGAAATTTAAAACAGCCTAAAAGCTTCTTATGAGTTGGCTAGAAAAGCAAGGATTGCCACAATATGTAAGTTTTACTGACAAAAATGTGGCAGTACATGTATTTATTTATTTTGCTTTTAACGTAACTTTTAACACTGTATAGGTCATATCCCAACGGGTAGTTCTATGGGCAGAGGAAACCAGAGCATGATGTTGGTCAAGGTTTTGCACTATAAACTACCGACCATCGGTAAGAAACTACCAACTTCCCCACATAGGGTCTGGGGTTTGAACCACAGACCTCAGAGGTGGGAGGTGAGTGTGTTACCACAGCGCCATTGTGTCCCATGGCAGTATATGGAGGAATGAGGCTTTGTAATGAAAAGTCTATGAACAAGCAAATATCATCTAAAGTGTGATTGGGGCTTAAGAAATATTTCAATGCAAGTTTCATATATCAAACCAGCAGAGTGTATCTGTTGAAAGTCAATGTTTGTGTTGCCTGGTTCCTGGACCCCTATTCTCTTCAAATTAAGGGTCTGCTATCAGCCACCATTTCAGATTATTAGTGTGCTTAGTTATACGCTGCAACAGTACTGACAAGGTGGTCATTAAAGTTTTTCACTCAACTTATATTGTGCAATATTTGATATTATGTCATATTTGTACAATTATTGACTAAAGTTTTGAATGTGCATCATTTTAAGTGTTTTAAATCTCCTAGTCTAGTCCAAAACCAAACGTTTGAATTTAAATAAACTGGTTACCCTAACGTCCTTTTATTTTGTCAGCTGTATTTCTAAAATCCCCTAGTATATTGTAAAACTAATCTGAACATGTACAAAATGATTATTATTCAGTTATTTAAAAATTATCACGAAGCTTCCTGGTTCATGACAATCCCACGGATTAGTAGACTGGTGAACTGGCCACTTTAAAGAAAGTTGTACAACAATCAGGCAAGGTGAAGGTTTTCGTAGGGGTATCAGTCCTTTTTGTTAAATGTTTGGATTTGACACACTATGCAACAGCCAGGGTCATATTTGGACAGGTCCTCAGCATTTCCACTTGTGGACGTGGGAGTAGAAACAACATGTTTTCATTGAATAGGGACGCCATCAACAAACAGGATATCATAATATAGTATTAAGTACATTAAGTCAAAATTTCCTGATAATAATTTCAGATTTTTTTTTCAAAAAATGTTGAAATTAATTTGCCACATAATGTCAACGATTTAAATTTCTTGACTACTTGTTCATGCTAGTGCCAATGAAGCACGGATACTTCATGACAATGTATAACATCATCTTTTAGATTGTTCCTATGATTGTGTTATCATTGTAAAAATTTGGTGATTTTATGACGCCAATTGATTAATTATTAATTAATTGATTATGTATCTAGTAACTCATTTTATTATGCAACACAATAAATGATAGTTATTAAAACATGGGTAGTTATTAATCTCCAAGAAGTAGGTATAGATGTAATTTGCAGTACTTGTAAAATAATGGGAAAAGTTGTGGACAGATTTTTAAAGGAAATGTCGACAAAGGGAAAATGAACTACAGAGCCCAGGAAGGGAGATAGAACTGTTTTCTTGGCATTTTTTTATCTCTTTCCCACGAGATAAGAAGTTGTGGCCAAGAGTTATCAACTCATTACCACAAGTTGACAACTCATTACCACAAGTTAGACAGTCGTTCCTACAAGTTAGCAAGTTGTTCCCACAAGATAGCAAGTCGTTCCCACAAGTTAGAAAGTCGTTCCCACAAGTTAGAAAGTCGTTCCCACAAGTTAGAAAGTCATTCCCACAAGATAGCAAGTCGTTCCCACAAGTTAGAAAGTCGTTCTCACAAGTTAGAAAGTCGTTCCCACAAGTTAGAAAGTCGTTCCCATAAGTTAGAAAGTCATTCCCACAAGATAGCAAGTCGTTCCCACAAGATAGCAAGTCGTTCCCACAAGTTAGAAAGTCATTCCCACAAGTTAGAAAGTCGTTCCCACATTTTAGCAAGTTGTTCCCACAGGTTACCAAGTCATTCCCACAAGATAGCAAGATAGCAAAATGCCTGTTTTTTGGCACTTTCCTTGGTCCTTTTAAGATATTTCAGTATGTTACATTGGACTGGATCCTTTTTGGCACAGCATACCTTGCAGTATCTCCACTGGATTCTCATACAAGTTATTACCTGGATGCAGCAAAACTTGTGTTTGCAAATTGCATAGACTTTTCGTACAGTAAATTGCATAGTCTTATCATTCTCAACCCCTTCTTTATACCCATTACCTCGGTTCCCCCTTAGGTGCCACATATAGACGCTGTAACACAATTAGTATTAAACCTCTAAAAGACAGTATTGCAGTATGCCTGTAACAATAAGTAGATGATCTCTGAAGGTCACTAATTAGGTAAATTAGAAGAATAACCATTAAAATTGATAAAATGATAACCATAATGGTATGAAAGTTTGATATGTAAAATGACAGGAAACGTGCGAACTCTGGAGGCCTACAGGGATATGTAAACTTGAATGGTATGTTAGTAGATGGGTGACCTCTATATAAGTTAGGTAGACAAAGAAATTGCCTGTACATTAGCATTAAAGCATGACTTAGTAAAACTTGTGGTAATGACTTCATATCTTGTGGTAATGACTTGCTATCTTGTGGGAACGACTTGCTATCTTGTGGGAACAACTTGTTATCTTGTGGAAACAACTTTGCTAAGTTGTGGGAACGAGTTAGTATCTTGTGGTAGTGACTTTGCTAACTTCTGGGTTAGGATGCTGTCCCACTTGCCTAGGTAGTGATGACTCTGGCTGTATTCCTGATTCTGATCTTCTCTATGGCATCTGGGTGACGCCAGGAACATTTGCCCCTTTCAATCTCCTACAACAGCATTAGGTGGGCACACCTGGCAGTGGCCCAGTTGATTTCTAAGACGTCTTGCAGCAGGTGTCTTCCATATTCCAACATGTTGGACTTCACAGTACTGCTGGCCTCTTCCTGTATACACCCCATAAAATTAATCATAAACTGTATGGGGGAGAGATCCTTGTAACCAGGCATGTTCCCCCTTGTCCCGGGAAGCTGTGATGGTGGGGCCATGAGATTTTGACCTTAATGGCATTGTCGCCTGACCTGTGTAAGCCGGATTTAAAAGTTTTATTACCTTAGGTTCCTCTTGGTTGTCCTTGCAATGTCTGCAGTTGCTTCTGGACTTTTGCAAAAGTAAATTGTGTAAATACCTGTATTATTGGACATTTTTCATTTTAGATTTACAAAATAGGCGCTTTACGTTTAAAAAAAATTATGAAATGCGTTTTTTCAGTCTTCTTAGATGGGCAAAAATAGGGGATTTGTGATGCTTAACACTCACATATTTTAGAAAATGTTCTTCAATTTTACGGGCCAATTGCTCCTCTGTTAAGGGACGGATTTAGATGAAACAAAAAGTAAAATACTGTGCCTTAATTGAGAGTGGTGCAATTGTTCAATATTTTGTTGAAATTCTCTCCAAAAATATTTTAAAATCCCAACAAAATATGGAACACTGGCAATACGCATGCACAAACTCACTGTGATTAATATTTTTATTTAAAATCATATCAACATACAAAAAATGTTACTAATTTGATAAACCAGACAAGAAAATGTCAATAATAAATTTCATCTGAATCCCTCCATTATAAGCTTATCTATTTCATTTTAGAGCCTTAAAGATTATTTCGAGGTAATACAAAGCCATATGTAGTTTAGAAAACAGGGCTGGTTTTAATTATTTTACCTTTTCAGAATATGAATATTCATGAGCAACAGTCTGGTTTCTTGTTTTTATTTTAAATATTCCTTTACATATATATGACATACATAAAATGCTTTAAGATAAGATGGAAATATGCACCACTATTGTAAGTCATTTCTGCCTTGAATTTGCTGGAATGGGTGAATATATTTATTTTTTATTTCTGTTATCACTTTAACAACTTAATTCCTGGATGTTCATGAAAGAAATATCCTGATACAATCATTAAACTACCCTACTCTGTAATGGTCATTTTAACTCTTTACCAAAGGAATTATTTGTTTTCCCCATGGTTTAAGCCAGCTATCGGCGCCACTGAATATATAAGAATATGTGTTAGATGTATAATATACATGTTGTGCACAAGTTGGGATTTGTACAAGTTATAACTTGTACAGCTGAGATGTACAAGTTATAACTTGCACAAAATATTTTTCAAATTTTGTACAAGTTATAACTTGTACAAAAATTATGCTTGCACAAGTTATAACTTGTACAGCAATTTTCTTCATCGATGTTTGGTAATATGTTTTTGCTTTTAATTTTTCAAATTACAGTAGGCTTTAATATAGTTATTCCATTTAAGGAAATTGTAGTAATGTGACAAATTCTACATCAGATTATGCAGAAAGATTCAAATAGATAGATAAGTTTTTTATTGTACTGACTGTATGTTTTAACATACTTTTGCCTTGAACTTTTCAAATTACAGTAGACTTTTATATGGGTATTCCAACAAAAACAAAAACTTAAAATTTTTAAGTAAGAATTTTTCAAAGTGATCAATTGAATAAATTTTTCAAATATTAAGTGATACTGGTGATTAAGTTGTTTGCGTATAGTGCACCATAAGCTGAATATTAACACGAAATGGTAAGCCTTTAAATTCTAATTTCTTTGATCTAAGCAAAAAAGGTAATTTAAGGATGAACAGACAGGACCCGAAGCCAAAGGAAGCCACATGTGAATTACTGTTAATGAAGGTTTCTTAAAGCTTTGACTAACACTGATTATAAAAACTTTGGCAATTACAATTTCATCAACCCTGCTTTGATGTATAGTGATTATAGAAAGTGTGGCAACCTCTAGAAGTCCCTTTTGTCAGTCAGTTACAATCATGTTAAAAACTAACCCTCACTATTTAACCCATCTTATCCAACAAAGGGTTTCTTAAGTCTTTCAAGTGCAACCTGTATAAACCCATACTTTTAAAAATATATTAATCATAAGAGGGTTTTTTTGGTCTTTCAAATTCAACAAAGTTATAATTCCAATATCATATGTTGATAGAGGTCCTTTAGATGAGAGGACTATTTATGGAATTGTTATGGAGGTGACTGAAGAAGAATACAAACTTGACACCAAATGGGGAAGACTCTCTTGTAAAAATAAATGATTAGATTTTGGTGCAAAAGTGTTTAATAGTTTATCTGCAATGTAACTGAGTTCTTTATGTTACTAACTTTCTCATTTCCTTCTTACTTATAACTTGTGTTACCTTGCACTACTACTGTAGTCTGTGAAGGTTGAATTTGGAGAGACTCCTGAAAAGTGAGTTACAGTAGTCCAACCGACTACTAACAAAAGCATTGGCAACCGACACAGCTGCATCATGAGTCAAGAACTGCCTAATATTTCTAAAATCCCTCAGTTGAATAAAGCAGCTTTTACAAACATTCTGGACGTGTTTAGAGAAAGAAAAATTAGTCAAACCACACACCCAGGTTCCTGACTGACTTGGTGGGGTGAAGGGGGTTATCCAAGATGTCGATTGGGAAACATACATTTAACCTTTCTCTCTGTTTCTTGGAGCCAAAAAGTATGAACTCCGTTTTATCTGGATTAAGTTTAAGTTTGCTAGCCGACATCCATACCTTAACATCTTGAAGGCATCTGTTCAACTTATCAAAAGCAGCGGAGGCATTCATGTGCAACAGATGGACATAAAGTTGTGAATCGTCGGTGCAGAAATGAAATTTTACGCCTTTGTGTTTACCAATTAGAGTACTAAGGGGAGATGTGTAAAGAGAGAATAGGAGAGGACCCAGAACAGAACCCTGAGGTACGCCGAACAGCAATTTTTGTAAATCAGACAAAGTAGAACCAATCTTAACAGACTGAAAACATTCCATCAAATAGGAAGAGAACCATTTGAGAGCAGAGCCACCTACACTGAACCAATCCTGAAGACAGCTGAGGAGTGTGGAATGATCAATAGTGTCAAAGGCGGCCGAGAGATCGAGAAGTACCAAGGCAGTAGCTTCACCCCGAGATAGTGACAGATGAATATCATTTTTGATGGAAAGCAGAGCCGTTTCTGTTGAATGACCTGACTTATATGCTGACTGGCATGAGTTATCCAAGCCATGTCAATGAATATGGTCAACCAGCTGTTTAGCAACTACACGTTCGACCAGTTTGGAAATAAAGTTAAGTCCAGATACTGGGCAAAAGTTTTTCAAATCCTCAACAGGAAGTGAGGCCTTCTTTATAAGTGGAGTGACTACAGTCTTTTTGAACCCATCTGGAACCAGTCCCTCCAGAAGCGAACAATTAACCAATTTGGTTATAGAAGCTAGAAGGATGTCAATACATTCCTTAATAAGGAATGTGGGCTATGGGTCCAACAAGCATGATTTGGTGGGTGATTTGCTGATTATTTTACCAATATCATCTTGAGTGACTTGAGTGTAGACTGTTAGTTTAGGAGGGTCACTGGGGGATGTACCATGTTACAGGACTCAGATAAGGAGAAACTCTCACGGATTTTCATGATTTTATTTGAGAAAAATGTAGCAAAACGACCAGCCAATGATTTTGAGGATTCACAAGTGGGCAAAGTAGTGCTGTGGGATCTATGTAGAACTTTGTGTAACTCCCACCATAGTTTCTTGGAATCATGGCTGTTGTCAGAGAAAAGTTTCCTGTAATAGACAGTCTTGTCCCTGTTAGCAAGACGATTGCACCAGGCGATTTGACGCCGAAGACGACTCCTGTTGTATTGACTTTTATCCTTTCGCCAAGCACATTCAAATTGACGTCTGAGTGACTTTGCAAGGCGATAGCTCTCAGACAGCCAGTCAGCATGCTGTTTGATCTTCAAACTGGACACAAGAGGAGCATGCCTATCAAGGATACGACTCAAGTCATGTACGTACTGATCATAGAGCAGTGAGACAGAATTTGCTGGACATTTCACAAAAGGCATATCTTTAAGGTCAGACCTAAAGTTGGACATATTTATGCGATGGTACCTCCTATAGGAAATTTTTTATATAGAAATATTTATATAGTAACACATATAAAACATCACGTGACCAGTTGGAGCAGTGTACAGCACCTGGGGATTGACAATGTAACAGCTTAATACTGAATAAAATTAATAACCGTTTCTATCTTGTATTATTGTACCCGATAAACACTTATCCAGAGACACCAAACTGCAGAACCAAACCACACTGACCACCAATGATTCTTTTATTTTGTTATAGATTCCACTTGATTGAATGCTTAAACCAAAGTTGGGATTTTAACCTCCTTTCACCATCTGAGGTCAAAAAGTGCCCCACCTGTGAATTCACCACATCGTCAAGTGCAGGCAATTGAATGTAAAGTCATTTTACCATTTGGCTAATGAACTGGATATCATGCAGCCATCTTTCAAGTTTTGTATGGCCTTTCCCTACAGAAACAGTGTTGAAAAAAGTAATTAAACAGGGTGTTCTATCTTATCTCCGAAAATTTGGCCATTACAGACAATATTGCAATCTTGCAAAAGATAAACAGTAAGGGTGGCCATTGTTGAAGAAAACCCAGCATTATAAAATCAAACAAGAACACTCAAAGAGTGCATTCCTCCACCAATGCATATATTATTTTTTTAAAGAGACAGCTCAATAATAAGTAAATGGAAAAAAAATTCTGTCCATGTGGTTATGCAAATTACTCTCAAACTTAATGGGATCTAAGTTGGAGCAAGACTCATCTTCTCATTTTTTCATGAAGATCCGACCAGTAGGATTTAGTAGTGGAAGAAGTAATGCTGCTGACAAACAGGCAATTAAATTGTCATAAATGTAATACCTTCTTAACGGAGGTAATTATTTCATTTGATAAATGTTAGTGGATTAAATCCCTATACATACATACATACATAAAGCACTTATTACGCCTTCTGAAGGGGGAGCAGTGAGTGTTTTGTAATTGCATTCGTCTATTTGTCTATGGGTGTCACTAAAAACCTATTCATTTGATGGGGTCACATTTCTGGCATGGTGAAATTTACTTGTGACTCAGTCCTTTTCAAAGCCACAATTGGTTTTTGTGACTTGTCTGCCATATCCGCATACTCAACTCCAGGGCCGGTATTCATGAAGGGTCTTAGCCATGGCTTAGGCTTAAAGTTTAGACTTTTGTCTAAAGTTTCTGCCCCAAAACTGCTAAAACTTTTATCTTAGGCTTAGTGTTATTCACAAAGAATCTAAGACCACTCTTAGGCTTAGTCAAGGGCTCAACTTTAAGACTGGTAAGTGGGAGGCTTAAATATTAACATTTTATGTGTTTGTTTACATAGCCTTGACCTTACACAAAATCATGCACTGCATTGTTAGCGAAGATTTGATTGGATGGCAGGTGTGACTTTAATTTTGGTGGTGTAAGGAATTAAGATAAAAGTCTCAGCTAAGTCCCCTTTTGTGAATATGGATTTAAGACAAAACTTAGCTGAGACAAAAGTCTCAACTTTAAGACCACATTTAAGCCTAAGACCTGGCTAAGTCTAAGACCTTTTGTGAATACTGGCCCAAATCTTTTAATCAGGCCAGGGTTATATCAGGTCTACCTATGGCCTGGTCCTCATCCAGATCTAGATTGATAACTTTTTTTCAGCAATACTCGCAGGCAGGGATTTGTTCATTCTCAGAAATTGCTTGTTGTTAATATGCCACAGCTGTTACAACTTTTAAGATTAACAAACACAAGATTAGGGTCACCATAACTTCAGCTGAGTCTATTTACAAAGTTAAACTGACCAAAATTTACATTTAAGTGTATATTTTTTCAATAACTTTAGGTCTGGTTAGTGTGAAAACTCAAAGAAAAGGCATTACATACCAAAACGTCCATTCCTGTTAATTTCAGAACCATAAAAAGGAAGGACAATTTTTGCTGTCAGCAGATTTTGTCAGAAACTAATATTTACCAATCTCATGCTCATCCATAGGCAGTCAGTTCCCCTGTATATCACCTGCATTCATCACTGCAGCATTAAAACTTCTGGCATGTTGTAAGTTGCCCTATAGGGGCCACGGTGGCATAGTGGTAACACTCTCGCCTCCCACCTCTGAGGCCGGGGTTCCATCCCCGCATGGTCTCAAGTGGGAAAGCTGGTAGTTCCTTGCTGTTGGTCAGCAGTTTACAGTACAGAACCCTAGTGAACTGCATGTACTGGTTTCCTCCGCCCTTCCAACTACCCGTTGTGATATGACCTGTACAGTGTTGAAAGCGACGGAAAACCCCAAATAAATAAATAAATAAAGTAAGTTGCCCTATAATGTATAATGACTTCGAACCTTGTAACCTCTGTAATTGTGTCAACTGTAAATGCTTCAGCAAATTAATTTCTTTTTCAAACTTTTTATCTCACTCCCCCGTACCAAAAGAGCCCTTTATTTCAGTAAAATAAATGTCCCTTGGTTATGGTAAAGGGTTAATTATGGTGAATTATTTATTGAATATGACATATTAAATGATAACTTGTAACTTTTTGTTATGAGGCATTTTTGCAAATATACAAAATAGGCATGATGAAATCTTTATGGGAGAAATTGTCCCAGGAAGCATTCTTTCCAGGAGGCGGTTTTCCCAGGAGGCATTCTTTCCAGGAGGCATTTATATGGATTATATATAACTAAGCAGAGTCCGAGATCCTCAAAGCCTCACTTTTGGGTTATGCAAAAAATAGATGTCATATCAAAAAGTCAAAACCATCAGAATTTCAAATCCTGACATCACAAACTTCAATTAGTGTTTCTGATGGACTGTTTTGTCACAATTTGAAATTCTGAAAACATTATTTATCAGAAACTCCAGCTGGAGTCTCTGACATCAGAGCTTTTAATCCTAGTATTGAAGTTGAAATTTTGTTGATTGTTTCTGTTTTTTCTTAAGAACAAGGCCCCTTTGGTAAGGTTTTCCCATACTATTTTAATGAAGTTATTTGGCAGCCATTCATGTTTATGTTTTTCCTGAGTATCAAAACCCTTTTTCAATAGTATCTATTCACTATTCTTTTTTTCAATCTTTGGATTAATAATTGTAGGAAGAAGGACTTGAAGTGTTCAACAAAATGTTATGTCAGTAGCACCATTTGTCAGAATAACTTGGTTTTGAAATGTATCTTCATGAAGTTTTGTGCTTTTACTTCTGTTTTTTTTTGTGCTTGATTGTGTGGTAAATAATTGTGATGAATACAGTTTTGTATTAGATAAACAGTTGGGTATTAAATAAAGTTTACTTAAACCATCCATTTTATCTTCATTCATATTGGTTGCCATTCCTCAATAAAAATAATAGGATTGGACTTTGTGATGGTTTAGCATCTTCGATTCAAAGAAATGAAAAACTCCAATCTGTCAGAATTTTAAATTTTGACATCAAAACTTCAATTTTTGTACCTCAGAGCAATCTTACAATAAAAGAACAGAATTGGGCTTAGACTTTCTGATACAGGAGAATCAGAAAGTTCGATCCCACAGAATTTGAAAGTCTGGTGTCACAACTTCAAATGCGCCCCTCAGATCAATTATCTACTTAAATAACAGGGTTGGGCTTTCTGACAGCAGATATATTTGAGAAAACAAAATGAGGAAGAAAAATTCAGAAGACTGAAAATGAACTATCTCTGAGGTGGACTAAACCAAGTGTAGAGCCCAGATAATATGAAAATATTGCCTAGATCTGATTATGGTTTCTGAGTTATACACACAGACAAACAGACTTGATGACATTACCCTTTCCCTCCTCGAGTGTAGTTAGCTTATGTTCTAACCGACAGTAGTAATAGGTGTGTTATTAATGTTATAACTTTGTTTTAAATATTTTATCTTACTTATCTTAAGATAACAAGACAAAAAATTGAGTTTTCATTTACTCATCATTACTGAGTTCCCCTTCTTACAGCACTGTATTTTGACAGGTTTTTTTTCCATGGCACACATTTCGATGCACAGCACTAGAATGTCATTTATAAAACTTAACAGTTGTAATCCTGAACAAAATTTGTAAAAAAAATTGACTGAAAATATTTACCAACCAAATACAAAACAATTTTAGTTGATACAAAAAGTCAAAGTTTATATCCCAGCCAGGGGGCCACTGGTGGTACAGTGGTAACACACTTACCTCCCACCTCTGGGGTTTGTGTTTCAAACCTCAGCCCCTATGTAGGAAAGTTGGTTGTTGCTTACCGATGGGCAGCAGTTTACAGTACAGAATTTTGACTAGTATGTGCTGGTTTCCTCTGCCCATAAAACTACCCGTTGTCATATGACCTTTACAGTCTTATAAGCGATGTTAAAACGCAAATAAATAAATAACATCCAAGCCAGGGTCATATAGGGATAAACACTCAATGCTGCCAATTGTGGTAATCAAACCCACACCAGGTGATAACCTGTGATAAGATACCAAAACATGCTGACCACTGGGGCACTGAGGACCTCTCAGTGTTATTGTAATCGGATATACCTATAGTGTCAATGATATGGGTGAATCAATGAAGGCATAAAATAATGTCAAGGTCATCCAGTGGAGAGTGCAATATGCTGAAGAATAAATGTGGATGGAAGGCAATCCAAAAATGATCAAAGAGGACCTCAGTGTCCTAGTGGGTAAGAAGGTTTGGCATCTAATCACAGGCTGTTACCTCTGTGTGGGTTCAACTCTCCACAAGTGAAAATGTTGCAGTCTTGTCCCAATGTGACCCTGGCTGTTGAATGGGACATAAAACAGCAACCTTGACCAAAAGTCGCTAATGTTTGTAATGGTGCAGCAGTAATTTAGACACATTCTGCTGTTTTGTGAGACCTCAACAAGTTATAGAATGAGAGACAGAGACGTGATCAATTCCCAAAGATCTATCCAAAGATAGAGAGGGTACTGCATTAACCATGTCGAAAGAAATGAGAATCAAGGCAATTTAAAAATGGCCAACAATCATACCAAAGAGATGTAACTTGACTCATTAGATTAAAAAAGTCCAGATTTCTGCGATGTGAAGTTAGAACCTCAACAAAGATAGCTTGTAATGGAAATATCCCATGAAATGTTTAAGATATCTGGAGACTTAACTATCTGTAGGTGGGGATGACATGTGTGCTTTGAAGTCTCTTCGGTCGCAAACTAATTAGGAGGCCAGACAATGTGAGAATAAGGAAAACTACCCAGATAATTTACTGAGCACAAGAAATAGGTTTGACATAATTGGCGACTACTCTGGCAAAGGACTTATGACATCATAGAATGAATTCCCATTGTTACAAATTGTCACTGTAAAATTCAAGGGAGAATAACCAAGTTGAAATAATATTTCAACTTCAAAAATCGTCACAGCCTGATCTGGGCATAATACGTATGATATGTTGGCAACGGCTGCAGTAAGGAATTTATAATATATCAAGTGAATGCATAACAACCTGTATTAAAATTGAAGACTCCCCACAAAATTTTAAACAAAAGGTTGCTGTTGTAGCAAGAAAGCTCATATAACAATTTAAAAAAAACTTGAGTAATTAAGACAACTCAATGATTGCAAATTTTTGCCTTAATTTATTTATTTATTTGGGGTTTTACGTCGTTTTAAACACTGTACAGGTCATATCACAATGGGTAGTTGGAAGGGTAGAGGAAACCAGTACATACAGGTGGTCAAGGTTCTGTACTGTAAACTGCCAACCAACGGCAAGTGCCTACCAGCTTTCCCACTTGAGGCCGAGATGGGAACCAAACCCTGGCCTCAGAGGTGGGAGGCGAGAATGTTACCACTCTGCCACCGTGGCCCCAATTTTTGTCTTAAAACACTGTCCTGTCTGACCTGGGCATAATACATGTAATACAACATGGTTTAATAAGGAAATTGTCGGTTTAGATAAAATATATGATATCCAAACCTGGACATTAATCAGATATAATTACAGTTTTTTTACATGATACATACCCTTTTATTATGTGACATCATTATATTAACAAATATTGCACTTACAACTAAGATTTAGCAATGTCAATTCTCACCATTGCATAACATATACTGTACAGATTTCAGTTAGAAGAACAGAAAACAAAATTTCAGAAGAAAATCACCAGAAAATCTTTGTCACGATCTTGTAGTTTTTGCCTTTAACTGTACAAATTCTAAGGTGAACTAATCCCCTCTAACAACATATGTTACCCAGATAGATAAGACACACATTACAGTGTATCTTCCCTTGGGCAATATCTATTAAAGCTTGACAATCTGTTGCAATCCTGAGAACCATGGTCTTCTAATCTGAAAATGCCAGCTCTGGTGAAATCGAATGCAAGTTCACATTTTTCCGATCTGTGAACTAATTCTGAGATGGCTCAACAAGACGTATGATGTTGGATGTGAAAATGTACAACGAACACTGGGCATTTATGAGTGGATGCTTAAAATATTTCTAATTTGTCCTCAATGGAAACAGACATTAAAGTAATTCTAATAAGACAGAATATATACCACCAATATAGGTAAACACTATAGTCGTAAAAAATCTCTTGAATGTCTAGAAAGTTAATCCCAAGAGAGATCCCATAAAATAATTCATAAAACAGTTACAAAAAGAGCACTCTGAAAACTCATATCTCCGCCAAGGTCAACACTTTCAATACTGCTTATGAGTGCAATACTTAGAAATCCATTAAAAACTTCCTTGACCAAGATGGTGCTTCTGATCACCTTAAATATTTACTAATCTATTCCCTGTATCACTGTAGACATTTGCTGAAATTTTCATCAAAATCCGTCCACAGTTTTTCACGTTATTTTGCAAAGAAAACGTATAGCACCAAATACTTTCCAATTTGATTGAGCTAACAACCACTTTACAGTAACTGTAAACTATTTTCGTGGATCCAAAAGCAAGCATGGGACATATAGTAAGTAAATATTTAACAGGTATCCAACATCGAAGACCCAGCCGAGGACCAACACCTCTGTTATTACTTATATTGTACAATGGTAAAAATACTTTTAAAACTCATTGATCATGAATTGGTTGTAGATCCTTTCACAAGTGTAATCAGTTCTGTGTTAGACCAAAACCCACCTACTTTAACACTTTGATGCACATCTGCAGAAGTTTTTAAAATTCTAATATAACATTGAAACAAACAAACAAAATCAAAACGATTACAAAACTTCTATGGTGGAGGTGAAAATAGGAAACATTCTGGTATCTTATTAGAAAAGTGTGAATGTTGTATAACAATTAAACATACTATTACAAATTCAATAATGATTTCACCTTAGAACATTCACGTGTATGTAAACACTTGTGTGGCCCTTATTGACCAGTATACTAGTGTCTTAATGAAAATATGTACAGAATAAAATGTTAGAGAGGACTGTGTATGGATTTATGGCCCTAGGGCAGATCTATATATGGAGTGAGGGCAACAGCCGAAATGACTAACATGTCTTAGTCAAAGTCTAAAGTAAGGGTTGAGTTACTTCTCATTCAACAGGCAGGGTACCATTTGGACAGGGTCCACGACATTGCCAGATATGGGCCTCAAACTCACACAGCAATGATAGTCCATATTTGATACATATACCAAAATATCTGATTTAAGAAATACAAAATTGCATATTTAAATAATATTTTATAATAGTGAATAACTATATGTGGCAATAAAACATGGGTACAATAGTATTTTACTGCTTCTTAGCCTTCTACCAAGAAATACCTTTAGAATTATAAAGTATTTTACCTAGATATGTCTCAGAGATATGTATGAGATATAATTTTAACATTTCAAATTATGGTGGGTCTTCTTTTAAGTCGATGGCCATTAAAAGTCAAAGCTTCTACCACCGTCTTATACACATATCAAGTTATTAATAGTAATAATAACATAATAATTCTTGCCGAAGTTTGTGCTCTTATTAGTTTTACAACAAATGAGAGAAAATAAATGACTAAATACAGTTTACAAACAGACAAACAAACAAAACTGTTTAGATAATTATGTACATTTTAACACAGCAAGTAAGCAGACAACTACTATGTGACACAAAAGTATTCTAAGATAATATCAATATCTTGTTTTGTGAACATGGTATTTTTTTCTAAATTTTCTATGTCATCCCTCAGAGCTACATTTCATCTTATATTTCCCATGTTTATGATTTCATTGTCACATAAATTCAGGGAGATGGCTTATTTTCTTATAAATGAAGTCTTCATTACAAAGTTTATTCTCGGAAATACCATATTTTGACACGAGGAAAATTATACTTTTAGATACTTTGGACTGACTAGCATTCATAATTAATTTACCACAAAGGCTGACTACATCATTCTCACTTCAGACTATTCCTCTCACAAATTTTATGTATCTTTTATGAATTATGTCTTTATTGGTTAATTTATTTATTGGGGTTTTACGTTGCTTTCAACACTATACAGGTCATATCACGACGGGTAGTTGGAAGGGCAGAGGAAACCAGTACATACAGTTCGCTAGGGTTGTGTACTGTAAACTGCCGACCAACGGCAAGCAACTACCAGCTTTCCCACTTAAGGCCGTCACGGGGATCGAACCCCGGCCTCAGAGGTGGGAGGCGAGAGTGTTACCACTCTGCCACCGTGGCCCCTCTTTATTGGTTAAATCTAATAACATACCACCATACAATGCTACACAGTAACGCTTCACCAACTTATATTTCACAAGATAATTACAACTAGAGAAGTTACCCAAAAGGAAGTTAAGATAAAGAGGCCAAGATGATCCCCAACATCTGTATGAGATATTGAGTACCCATTAAAATATATGTTAATATGGCAGTTGCTAACGCAAGGAGTTTGCTTTTACCCGGGTTTACCCCGACACAATATTCTTGTTCAAAGCATTTAATGATATTTAGCATATATTTTAAGCTGGAGATAGTGGGAGCCATTAAGGATATCATCAGCATAACTAACTGCAGGAACAGAAAAATAACCGATATGACAACCTACTCCAGAACACTTCAACCTCAGTAATAATTCCTCAAGATAAACACAAAACAATGTAGGTAACAGAACACCCACTTGTTTTACACCATTGCTAACATGAAAAAAATTACCCCATCTGACATTCAGTTTTTTAGATGTGTATAAATTGATTAAAAAAACTAATGCCCTTGTTCCACCAAAGGATTAAGCCCCGATCCTGTCGGCGACCCTTAATCGTGGGTAGTCTTGGAAAAAATGGAAAAAAAATTGACCAATGGGGTGGAAGACAGAATCGGTATGAAGGTCTGGGATTAACTACAGATCGGCCTCAGGACGCCCCAGGAGGCCCCAGACAGTCCCTAACTGGTCTGGGACTAAGAACCGACTAAGCCATTTTTGTGGTCGGTTTGAACCACGATCCTGTCGTAGACAAACCGACTGGGTCCCAGGACGCCTCAGGCCTCCTGGGACTAAGAGCCGACTAACCCAGGATTAAGTCCCGACCCCACAAGGTGTCCTGAGGCGTCCCCAGGCGTCCCCAGACCGAGATAGCCGATTTTTGTTTTGCAATGGGACTAAGGGTCGCAGGAGGCCTGGGACTAAGAATAGAGGGTCTGGGACTAAGGGTCGGCGACTAAGGGTCGCAGGCGGCCTGGGACCACATAGGACTGTGTAAATTTGATCTGAGGAGGCCTGAGGACGCCTGGGACTGGACATTTTGTTTATGGCGGGAAAAAATAATCGGTTGGGGTCGTGTGAAATATCAAACATGTTTGATTTCTCACACGGCCCCAACCGACCACAACCGACCCTTACAGAAGGTCTGGGACTAAGCAAATATTTCAAACCGACCCTCAAAAACCCTTAATCGGGAGCCTTAGTCGTGTGGTGGAACACCCACATTACTGTTAATGTGCACAAACTCTTCTTTATAAGTAACTGAAACAGTATTACATAGTGAACATTGTCAAATGTTTTGTAGGGGTGATGCGTCGAAGTGTAGCACAGTGGTTCAGTCCTGTTCAGTCCTGATGGGGGAAGGTATTCCTATGGGGGGTTTTAAAACTAGTTAGTTGGTATTGATTCACATGTATTGGCAATGTGGGGGAGGTTGAACTACTCTGTTGGGGTCTCCCTCATGAATATTCATGAGTTATATTGCGGGAAAAAATCACCTGATGTCTGCAATTGAGGTTAAATACTGTGGACAGCATGGGTTCTGTGCATTTAACTAGTACTGAGGGGGCTGGTAGTGTACGCTAGCCAGTATTCCAAAACAGTGTTTTACCCCAAACCCTCCCTCCCTCTGGTACATGGCTGTTCTGGTAGCCTAACATTTTGTTAATTCGCATTTTATTTGGTTATAATACATTTCATTTGGCTGTGCTTCTTTATATAACATAACTCCAGTTTAAAGGTCATTGCAAGGTCAAGTTGTATAACATTGTGATAGCCAACCAGATGGTACTATTGGCATAGCTAGTTGATGAATTATCTAGATTTTGACCAGTACCTTGGGTTGTGTAGTTTTATAATGAAAGTAAACTTACTGGGTTTGACCTTGAACTGCAATGTCAGGTTATATGTACAAGAAGTAATCAGTATGTAACAATGCAACAGGTTAACAGGCATAAGAAATGTTCTTAAATAACTCTTAATGCATTGTGGTTCCTTAACAGTGATATAGTCTTATGTACTTGAAAACTTAATCAGGAACTATGTAAATAAAGTGTTAAAGCTAATTGATGGTAGTAACTAAAAAAGAAATAATCTATTAGTAGCAGTAACATTGTTTATTAACAAGTTTTAATGTGTAACAATACTAATAAATAAAGCCAAGTCAGTTTAACAGAGTTGTTTCCTTTCCCCATCCACAGGACTGATGCATCAAGTAATAAGCAATAAACCTTACTACCTTGGTTCATATAATGCTGTAACACTACTTTTAGTACAAAAATACATTGAGTTGTTGAGTGGTTAGGTATATATCCAAACTGGAGGACACAAGACCATAAAATTTGTGCATTAACCATAAGTATAATATTGTCAATAAGTTTCCCAAAGATGCTGCTTTAAGAAATGCCTCTATAATTGCTTGAATCATTTCCATATTTACGCTTGATTTGGGGGATACGAATAATGGTTCCCATAAGCATTTCATCGGGGAGGGGGGATCCATAAATGCTCAATTTGATTTAGTTTGAGTCTTAAAATGCAATACAAATTATTCTGTGCCACGGTGCTAGCTAAACATTTGTTTATTGTATTACCCTTTTTGTTGGCATTTTATTGTGTTGGTTTAAACTCACCCCTGTCATGTACATATACACACACAGTAGGCGTATTTCACAAACAAGAATCTGCATTATCTGTGCAATCCGGATTCAGATTTGGATTCTTTGGATTAGCTAGATTCGTGAAATGCAATTTTCCCTAGATCTGAATCCAAAATAAAGAAATAAGATGAACCAACATAAATACAATATATTAACATATATTAATATACAGTAAAATAATATTATCATATAACAATATAATAAAAAATTCCCTAATGTTAAAATTTCCTGCCACATTTTGCCGCCATTATTTTACAAAGAATTTTGGATAATCCAAGGAATCTGAATCCGTTGATGTACCTTGAGAGGTAGATCAACGGATTGATAATCCAGATTCAGATTCAAGCCACATCACAAGCGAATCTGTTGATCTGAGGAATCTAGATTCGATGGATTATGGTTGTGAAATACGCCTAATGTTACATTTACACTGCTCTCTGCAGTCATATCAACAAATATTTGAATTTTGCTTTATGACTTTGTACTTATTGTACCGCCAATAGACCTTGTATGTGGATAGTGCACATTTAAAAATGCGACCCTCCCCCCCTCAAGTGATACTGCCCCACTTCCCCATTCTCCCTCAAGTGTGTATATTTTAGTTAAACATGTGAAACCTCATAACAGGTTTTTGAAAAAAAAAATTGAAAAAATCGCTCATATGCTGAAAAAGCTGTCTGTGTTGTGTGGAACGAGTCATACCTAAATACAAATCCTGACTTACTGAACCGGATGGATACCACTAAAATACGAAATGTTAAAACAAGTTAAATATTTTCCGCTCACATACTCATGTAGCTCACGAATTCAAAACAGAAAAGTGTGATTTAGATATTCGAGGTCCATACAAATAACAAACGGAATGCACCATGAGTGACTGATTTTATATCTTACAACATAATTACATACCAATTTGTGAAATAGCCCCAGGTCTAACTAGGATGGTTACCTAATGGCAATATGAAAACACCATTAAGAAGCAGGATTAACCTGGTTTTCTTTTGGGATAATTTCCTCACAGTATCCCATTGAAAACTACCCATGATTCTTGAAAAGGATTTTCAGTTAAGTTGTGTCAACCAAAATAAATGCACATAAATATGTATGTGCTTATTGGCTTCTGTAAAGACAGTAATTCAAAAGTTACACATAGTTATCTGTTTAAATAGACTTTTTGTTGAAAAGAACAAAAAAAATAAACATACACAATATTTTCTGTCTTTACTGTAAATTTACTGTAATAAATTTTGTAGCACATTGTAATATAAGTAGACAGACAATTTCGTTGGATGAGAGAGGTGAAGTCGAATGCTTCTGGGACATCTAGAAATGTGTTAAAGGACATAGTTTGTCACAGCTGTATCCTACAGGATGGAGTTACTTACTTTCGGATTCCTCCTGATACTGCTTTCAACATGCCAGTTTGGTGAAGTACATGGTAATTTTTTTGTTCATTATTATTTTGCTATCTATAAATGTGTAAGCTTTTAATTCATCCATAAAGGGGTACGCTCATACTCCAGGCTCACACTAATAGATAGTCTCAGTTTGAACAGGGCAAAAAGAAAAAAAAAGCAGGAAAGTTGGTGAAAGAAGAATGTGTCAATATATACTTTTTTTAAAAGTTTAGGTTTTAGTGTACGACTTATGCAACAATTACACAACCTGTACTATTGCATTCGTTTATAGCCATTTTTACATTAACCCCATTCTTTCAGGTACTACCAAACATCTGTCGGTATACTCAGCCCACTTAATGTCATCTTGCTTTATGTGGTCACTGCTATGGTTCTTTTACATGTTTAAAACGTCTGCCTATCAACGGAGGTATAGGGATTACTGCCCCTTATGCTATAATCATACGACAGGCGATATTGGTATTTAATATACATCCTCATTAATCCGTGAAGTGCCAGGCATCTATCTGCAAAAATTACCTGCTTCCCGTGGCAACCCACACAGGAGTGTTGTTCTGTTCAAAATTTCCACCTACCATAGACAGAATCAAATTCTGAGTGTCCTATCTGCCACTGTGGCCTAGCGGGTATCACACTTGTCTAGGAACTCAGAGGACGTGGGTTCACACCCAGGTACAGGCAGATACTTAGTGGCTTGGATGACCACTTAAAATGGTGGTCCTCTGTCATTGGGTCCTATCCCCATTGGCAGGCTAAAGAAACTCAAGGACGTTGATAAATGGTCATCCTCGAGCCTCTATCTTCCAGTTAGGGGAATGTCAGTTACTCGGAGGTGGGGCTGTACCTGTGCAGTCAGATGGGTTACAATAGCGCTTTGAGTCCTGTAGTATATGGAGATATTGCGCTGAGTATAAATACAATTACAATGTTACTGTGACTCTTTCACTACTTTCCCCCCATTTCTGTATTATGTTATGGCTTTCCAGTACATTCCATACGGTTTATGTATCTTTACAGTATATTTCATATATCTTTCCTGTGTCACACCAGGGTCACTCTCCTCTCCAATTTGATTCTCTTCTGTATCCAAAAGTTTAGTAGGAGATGTGTAGCTGGGTTTCATTGGAAGTACAGCATTCACTTTTTTCCTGACATCTTTAAGCCACATAAAGCATGTAGTGTTACTGCGGTATAACTACCTGTAGCTGCAGGGTGTCTGTAACTCTTCCAATGTCTTTCTTTCTTCCCATTCTGTGTCATTCTTTCTTTTCCTATGTCTCCAGTCAAGTTGTATATTTATCGGAACATCATTATATCTTGATTTTGTCTGTGTCCAACTGTGGGCAGTACTCTGCGGGACTCTGATTATATTTTACAGCAAAGCTGTAGTTTGAAGTGGGTAGTTGGGTTTCATAGGTGATACAGTATTATGTCTCTGTTTTTTCCTACCATCTATTGCCACCGGAAATTTTGAAAAAAAAATCACAACACAATAATTAAAACGGTTAAACAAAATGTCTAGCAAATAACTGTACACCTGCACAAGTTATACAGAAGTAGTCTGGGAAAACATCTAAAACATATTTCGACTCATCCAACCGCATTTAAAGTTTTTGAACTGACAAATGATGGCATAAAATGTAATTTATTATCCGCCACAGGCCATATTTGACCTAAATGAGTGTACAGAAACATATTTTTACTTGGTACCAGGTTGCTATGCACAATTTTTTCCGTTAATATTTCAATAACTATGAAAACTACAAACATATTTTACACATCATTAGAAAGGAAATTTTAGCTGAGTTTTTGTTCGTGTTTGTTGCTTTAACATTTTTGCAGAAATGGCGGAGCAATCTCAGATTAAAATTGCAGTTTTCACATTAACTGGTGCCACTGATTTCACAGATATTTTTGTATTGTCTTAGTAAATATGGGTTTATTTTACTTATATTTTTCATACTTATATTTCTGTAACTCAGAATGGTGAAAAATAAAAGTAAAACATCCCACATTAGACATATACAGAAAAAATATATCACCCATGAAGATGAACAATATAATACTTGTGCTACACACTGGTATAATATTGTCATCTTCATAAGTGACATTTCTTTCTTTATGAGTCAAAGGGGAAGTTTCCCTGTTAACATTCTGTTGTGTGGATTTTATCCAACTGGCTTTTTGCAAAGACTGAATGGATACAGTGAATTTAGTGAACATTATACACTGAGAAATGATTATCAATGACTATGTGACTGTTTTAGAGATAAAAAAATTGAAACTTACAAACAACAGGAAAAATTAAACAGGCATTTTTGAAAATATTTTTATCACCATTAATCATATCTACTGCATTAAATCTAGGATTCTATATAGCTAATTGATGTTACGGTCACGGGCAAGCACAGTAGCAGTTATCGGTTGTCTTTAAGTTGCAACAGGAAATGACAAAAAGTTTAACTTAACAAATTTATTTAACAATTAAAGTAATGATTACAGTCAACTGGTAAGCTCTCAATAGTACATACAATTATACAATAATGGAACCTACCCGACCTGACCACTGTGACTGACAGTTAAATTTATCCACTGTATCCAGCAATCTGTTCTGTGATCTGTCCAATGTTCACTAACACACAGGTATCTGTATCCTGTGATTTGTTCAATGTTCCAATCACACCAAATGTCTGTATAGAAATATTCCGAGAGTCTGCACAACTGTACTATCCGCTTCAAGATATGGACAATATCCAAAATGCAATAAATCTACTCTTTGGTAGAACCACACACTATGTGCAGATGAAAAAGTATCCAACCACAGCAAATCTATCCACACACCGTAGAAAGTTCACTCCAGCAAAAGTTCACAACAACAGAAGTACTTTTAAAACACAAATAGCCTTCCTTATAGCCAGCGAATACTATGTTTTTCTGTGGCCATGTGTACAGTGCTTATATACAAGCATGGAAACTTCTAGACAATTACAGAACTAACTTGAATTTAAGACCTGTTAACGGATTCACAAAGGAAGTTCTAGAGACTACTGGTAATTGGGTTTCCCCAAATCTACTAATATAATCACGGAGATTATTAGAAGAATTTCCCCAGTCTATAAATAGATCAGTACTGAATAACACATAAAAAGAATCAATAACAGAATTACCTTATATGGTAACATATGGACATGAAGCTTAGATTAAACAATGCACTTTTATAAGTCCCATATATGTAACATTGATCATTTTCATAATTTAACTGGGGACCTGTCCCAAGATGACCCTGGCTGTTGAACGGGAGTTAAAACCCCAACTATGATTTTAATCAATTTGTTTTATGTAGTAATTAGTGCTGTGCAATCAATTAGAATTTTTGGTTCAGTATTTTCTCTCACTACAAGACAGTGAACTTCAATCTAGTTTGATCATCAAACCAACATTTTCAAAACCAGAAATATATTATGAAATCTATCATAGAAATATAATAACCGAAGATATTTTAGCAAACTTTCATCATATTCTCAGTAAAACGTAAGTTTATAGAAAGCAACATATTCTGCGCCTTATTGGTGAAATCTGAATTTCAGATGATTGTGCAACAAAATTGTCCAATAGTTTTTGGTACATATTGTTGACCAACTAGTATGCACTGCCTTTCTCCATCCTCCCAACTACCAGTCACAATAATATAATGACCTTATTCACAGTGTTAAAAGTTTTACAAAAATAAACAATCCTTATCTCTGCTGAGGCTGTGTTATTTCAAAACCGTTTGCCTGTTTGTCAATTTCTTCTGTTTGTTTGTTACCAGGATTATGCAAATACTACTGGTTGGATCTCCTCTAAAATTGGAAGATTGGTCTTGGTCCAACTTAAAAATTCCATTAATTTTTGAAAGTGATCTGTATGAACATCTGAATACAAAAAGAAGTAATCCGGATTTTCTCATTCACTTGTTATTACTTACCTGCCTTGGCAAAAATTTACACTCTCTGGGTCCTCTTGTTAAAAATTTATCAAGCTATCTTTCGTGACTTGACAAAATTTTATATTTTATTCCACGTATATATTTAGGTACTTAATGAGTAGTATTCATACGAGGTATCAGAAGAATGTTTATCTTAATGTTCAACTTTCGAGTGATTTATGTGTTTTCATTGCTTCTCTCTGATGTCTAGGTTTTGGTGGTTTCGGAGATTTTGGCGGTGGTGATTTAGGACTTCCTGCATTTGAAGATGATACAGGTTAGTGAAACTCTATGCTCTGGGTTTGATTACGATGATATTAGTGATATAGTGAAGGAAAACTCTATATATTCTGGGGCTGATCATGAGGACGCTATTTATACAGTTAGGGAAGCTATGAGGTTACTTCCTGAGGTTGATTATGATGTGGTTGGTAGAGGTAAGGGATCCTCCACGCCCTGGAGTTAATTACAGAATGTTGATGATGTTGTTAATAAAGTTTAGGGAATCCTATATCTTTAGGTTATTGTGATGATCTTACAGGTAAGATGACCTTTACGGGTTGGGGTTGATTATATATGATGTTGATAGAGTTAAACAAACCTACGTGTCTTGAGATGAATTATGATGATGTTGATACTGGAAAGGAAAATTCTACTTCCTGTGGTAGATTATGATGATGCTGTTATTATGATTATTATGACATTTTTGATACAGGTAAGGGACCCTTTACATCCTGAGATTGATTAACACGATGTTGTTGATACAGGTAAGAGAACTTCATCCTTGATGTTGTTTATACATAGCCTAAGGAAAATTCGACATTCTGATGTCAATTCCGATGATGCTGTTGATACAGGTCACAGAAATGCAACGTCCTGGGACAGATAATCATGTGGATTATTATACAAGTAAGACTGACTTACAGGATATGGGGACAATAGGACAATAGCGACAATGGTGTAGTCACAGAACAAATATTATCTTGCAGGGTGAGGACGTGCAAGGTATGGTGAGACAAACTCAGGTACTTGTATTTCACCTGTGATCTCATGGATTGAGATGTTTTATGTTAAAACTATAACACAAATTTGACTTTTGGGACTATCTTTACTTGATCATGATGACGTTTATACCAAAGTGGGACTGAGTTTCAGTTTGGCCCTGTTGAGGTTAAGTTTAAGATATTTTATGAATACTTCATGAAACTCAAATTATTCCCCAAGGACATCCCAAAAGAAGAAATAAAGAACTAGAATTATATAATTTTTATTCTACTAAGATTCTATTTGATACTGAGAAGTGCAAACATTGTAAAATTTGTAAAATGTCATCTGAATGGCAAAGTGTTTTATATTTGCAATTTCAACATTATGTTTGGTGTGGTAGTGAGCGATTTTTTAAGGCACAAGATCAACTTCACTGGTGAATTGAAAAGTTTTTACTTTTACAAATTTTTAATGCGTAGTTGAAGTGACCGACTAGGTGCACTGCGGTGACTCAATCCAAAGGTGAAACTGTGCTCCAAAGTCAAATCAAGGTCATATACAAGCAAAAATGCAAAAACACATAGAATAAATGCAATTCACAAAGGAGGTTGTAAAACCCAAAGTCGAATGTATAAAAATTAAGAATTTGTGGGTCAACTGAAATCCAAAAACTGAAAAGACAACCAAACATGTCATACATTCAACTATGCTAGGGTCGATCTTTTCTGTAAAGCACCTACAACATGTTAAGGAAAAGAAATAACCACCCATATAATGAGGGTAAGATACTAAAAGATCAGATAAAATGTAAAAAGCTAAAATAGACCGCCTCAAGGTCAAAACCCAGATATGACGAACATCCGCACCCCCCCTCCCCCAATGGGTCTTCTTAAGTAGATAGAGGACCCCAGGGGAAGTGCATTTAGACTGCCAGAAAGGCAGTATAAATTAAGGTAGATCCACCCAAGCATGTCTATATATGATTTTTGTGCTATGCGCACAAACTATACTGAGGCCACCATGCAAAACCAAGTGGGTTACTACCACTAACAAACTGAAGGATGGACAGATCAAAGCAACGGTCAAAGTGGACAATGTGCAAAGTTTATGATATATGTGCTATTTACACACTATTTTTAAAGCAACTTCAAAAATTTGAATATGTTTACCAGTTGATAGTCTATCGAATTATGTCGGATTCTATTGGCCTACTTTTGAACTTAATAAATGCTTTACTGACACACTGTCTTGCAAACTTTTTTTGCATTTTTAATCAATCGTCAATGATTTTTGTGTGCTTTTCAGGGTTCAATGGTTTGGGTAATTCTGATTTCGGACTTCCTGGGTTTGATGATGAGGAGGAGGATGATGATAATGATGACACAGGTAAGTAAAATTTTACTTTTTATTTTGAAAGAGGATAGTTTTTATTTATTATCATTCAGGAGGGGGCCTTATATTTCCTAAATGGATGAACATACACACAGGGATTTATTTTGTATTCCCGGTGCCACGTACTATGTATAATTAGTCTAACTAATTCATCAACAAGTACCGACTTGACTTTCGCTAATATTGCTAAAACTATGTAACCTACGATTAGGTAATATATATACTGTAAGAATGCTATTTTACCTTTAAATGTAGGTAGGGTTATGCCCCCCCCCCCCCCCCCCCCCCCCATAGTCACTTCTGCTATAAGTTTTCATATTGATTTTGTGTAATCTTTTAGGTGGGTAAATGTTTACTTTAATGAGTAAAATAAGCTTCATCTGTGGGACTTTAAGCTGTTAAAACATAGCTTTTTACAATAGCACGTTTATTTCAAGTATAATCTTTTAATTACTCATGTTTTACACAGTTAATGGTCAAGACCTTAATCAATGTCCGTTTAAGTAAAGTTATGTTGTTTGGATAATCAAACAACTTAATTTCATTACATTTCATCATATATCTGATATTAAAACTGATATGTAAAACAAATTATACCGTTAAGTGACTGGAGGATATCAATACATGCTGGTTGATAATGGTTGGTCATTTACATCTACATTTAGGTGGATTTAGCCCAAGAGATCTGAATTTGGATGACTTGCTGGAAAAGGATGAATGTGAGTCTTACTCTATACTGACATTATATTTGCAATGCTATAAAGTTAATGACTGATTGACTGTTTGAAATGATTGAAAACCATGGTTAAATAATGTCTATGAATTATGTAGAGAAGTTGGGAATGCCAAAGTATAAAAGTTTAGATATAAGGCACTTCCTCTTTAACTTATGCCACATGTTGAAGAAATTCATTTTTATTTCTACTATCCTTGTACTTACGCACAGAGATTTTAAATAACAATTGATTTTATATCTAGGGGCTAATTTTAAGACTACAGCATATATTTATTATATTTGAGGGGTGCTGTTTTTAAAGAGTTTTAAAAGAGAGGCAAATGGTTTATTTAGGCACATTTTAGTTCCATCCATTCTTATTGCAAACAACAGCAACAACAACTGCAACAACACCAGCAACAGCAATAGCAGCAGCAACAATCTATATTTATTCTTAAAGTGTTTTGTTTAGCAGATTGTTTAAACAAAGTCACCGATATTCAACAGTAAGAATACTTTCAATGACAGTCAGTTCGACACATTACGTAGAGTACACAAAAACTTCATGGTATTCTGTTATGTTTCAGTGATTGATAGTTTGGATCTACTCCAGTGAATTACAATGAGTATTTACCTTGTGATTCAGCAACCAATAGTTACAATGTTTAGGGCAGGTTGTATAGGGCAATACAAACACAGCTTCATCTAGCAATTTTATCATTAACTCGGCAATTTATGTAACTGGCATGAATAATACCTGTAAATGCTTATAGCCTCTAGTTATGATGAATAAACAACTTTATCCTCACCAGTCTTTTAGAACTGGTTTTAGAAAGGCTTAAATTGTAAACTAGTGCACTCCAGCTTCTGCTTCATTTCAACCAATACATTAGTGCCGGCAATATAGCCAGGGGTAGTATTTAGTATGTTTATTTGTATGAACCAGACATCATATTTACGTATGTACTTGTGATGTAGTAAATTATAAGAACTAGACATTCTAGACTAAATGATTTAATCGGACTATATGTATAAAATGTTTATCACATTTATGTCAAATATCTACAGCATTAACATTCAATATAAAGCAAGAACCCCTTTGGAGCACACATATTTAATTTTTTTCTTTTAAATTTGCAAAAAAAAACCTTAATAATTTTACATATTTATCAAAGTAATGTCTTAGGAATATACATCATAGTAAATATTGTAGTCTGCTACTAAAGGAGATTGTACACTTAAATGGTCCACTCTGATGAACCTTTTAATTCAAGTGTAGATGTAAACATTTCCTTACCTTTCACATCCAAGCCATCAATTTAGATGCACTTTATAATTATAAAACTGGTTAAATATGTAACAAGGGTGATAATATTCATTTATTTTAATGTGTACATTTATAAATCCAGGCCATGTAGTAACACTTCCCTTACAAAACGTAATTCCTTCACATTGAAGAGCCCAGACCAGGTGCCTCATGCAACAAGGGTGATCGCAATCTTCATCAATTTACTCTTATTCATTGACTTATAATGGAACAATCCTTTGTGTATGAAGAAGTCCTAAATATTCCAAACAGGTGGTTGAAAATCATAATGGACATTCCTAAGAGTAAATAAACATAAGAGTGGATTTAAATTTTATTATATATCAACGTTAAACCCTTCTACTAATATAGTATTGCTCATCATACAATAATATTACAATTATCAAATAATGAAGCCTTGACATAGTTACAAGAAGTAAAATTTATGCAGCCCGAGGCCCATTCAGTGATCCCCAAAACAAAAGCATACATTACTTTATATTACAGTAACTCCCATATGGTGCAATTATTCCTCTAACCCAAACTGCTAGGCCAAGGTAGAAGCAAAATTACATGACTGATTTTAACGTCACATATAAAACCACACAGCCCCAATTTCTATCTAGCAAAGATTATTCTCTGCATGCACGCAGTATGGCAACAAACCCATCCATGTCTCAAGGGTAATGTATGAGAGGCTTGGGCACATGCATTCTCCTTGCTAGTGTTGCAAGTGCTCTTGCAAAAGTGGGGGATTGAAGGAACTTAAGTTTGGGGGTGTTTCGCCTTGTATTTCTGGAAGAGGTATAAGGGTGAATTTAATTCTCTCAGGTAAGCTGGTTGACTTTTGTTTAGAATTTGGTGTGTAATGAGGCCTATTTCAAATTGTAACCTGTACCTGACTGGCAGCCAATGGAGTGTTTTTTCAGTTGAGGGGTAATGTGGAAACTCCTTAACTCAAAATCAGTGAGTGATATGAACAGGGAATTGTAAATGTAGAATCAACTGCAATGCATGGTGGAGATCTTTGGCAACCACAGTGGACAGAAGATAATACCATAAAACCTTTGAACATTCTCAAGTAAGCTGAAATAGCAGGTCTGAAACCATTCCAGAGTCTGTTGGCTGCCCAGGACGTCAGATGGCCTTTGGTTGCCCCAGCATCTTTAACATATTAAATATTATTGAGCTTAAAATGCCGATACATACATTCATCTAAACAGGATGTTGTATATATTTACTAAATATATCAATATTATTTGGGATATGATCCCATATAGACAGTATTAATCTGAATTTTTATTAACTAGGCCAGGAATATACTCCACCACTAAACTCACACTAAACATGGCACTCATGAGCTAAACATTTCTGTCGCAAGTGGCTAAAATGGCATCTCTTGTGTTTACATGTTGTAAAACTTATGCCACTGTCAATCTGTTACAAAGGATTCGAGCACTTCTATTCTTCTAACAATCGGCCCAGATTCTTAATGCTACCAATATGATAATCATATCCAGGTGAACAATATTGTAATTTAGAGATTGCAATAGTATGGTCAGACTGTAAACCATGTTATTGTAAACCCCACAAAGGCCAGTAAGGGCAGCATCCAAAGAAATACACTCAGAAATGGGTCTGACATCATCCATAGTTACACCGTTACAAGCTAAATCTCTATTAAGATAAATGATATTATGTCATGATTACCTCTTAGAAGCTTTAACATTCTGTCAAAAAGTAGCGAGAGGGGCGTGCACATTCAGTTATGTATAATAATGACCACCAAAGAAACTTTTTGGTTCATTTTTGTAGAATCATTTTTACAGCCGACCACTTGACTAAGGGTATGTTTTGACTAGGGTATTTTTATGGGGCCGATTTGATGGAGCCACATTGGTAAGGGGGCTGAATTCCTGAGTAGTTCAGACAGATGCTTTAGTAGGCACACCTACTAAAGAGTTCAAAAAGTTCAACTAAAATTTATGCTAAATGCTTGGAAATACTTTTAAAGGTTGTGCCTCTGGAATTAACCCGCCTGCAGCTAATGCATATGCGCTGGTGTTTCTGGTTTGGGATAAAATTGACCAATAATAAAGATAACTTGTCAATTAATATATAGATAATGGCCAAGTGGCGCTCCATTATGTAAACTTAATGGCCTGAGGCCCTGAAAGGGCCGAAGGGTCATTAAGTTTATACAATGGAAGCGCCATGAGGCAAAATCAATATATTAATTCAATAATTTAACACCTGATGATCAACCTAGACAATCTTTGCAATGTTTCCTTTGGTGTGCACACCATATGGGGCTTTCACTAAATTAGTTCTATGGTTGTATTTTTTAATTTCAATACAAAATCAACATCGTTTCACCATGTGTACCACTGGTTTTCCTTTATGGGAAAATATAATTTTGGATAAAGCTTGAAAAGTTTTAATGTAATGTGACTGCCACAAAATTTAACCATGGATAATGATAATTGATAAAATATGGATCTGTGACTTACAGAAAGCACTTTCCAGAAAAAATTAGACTGCATAATTAACAATGCTGTAGATAATTTGTTGTGGTGAGTCTTTCATGTTACTTCATTAATCTGTGCTTATTTTAAGACAATAAGCTGTTATTTTTGTGTTTCAGGCATTTAAAGTACTAGAAACTGGAAAATGACTTACTTGTTTTATTTTGTGTTGATGTTTTTGGGTTTCACAAGATTTTATTTTGTGTGCTTCCTTGTCTCTTAATTTGGAATCAAGGAAAAATGCCACCTGGAAAGATTGTCCCCTGGACAAATACCTAATAGAATGTATGCCTACTCCACATTTTGTATTTCAGTAATACCTCCTAAAATTAATCCACAACATTAAGAACAAAATTCATTTCAACCACAAACAGTGTATCATTTTAGAAGTATATAACAAACTGAAATAAGGTAAATTAAAATCTTTGTTTTGATCTTAAAAACATTGAAAATTTAAATCCACTACTCCACATTTTGTATTTCAGTAATACCTCCTAAAATTAATCCACAACATTAAGAACAAAATTCATTTCAACCACAAACAGTGTATCATTTTAGAAGTATATAACAAACTGAAATAAGGTAAATTAAAATCTTTGTTTTGATCTTAAAAACATTGAAAATTTAAATCAAAATTAAACCCAGCAGTAATGCATTTCAGTACTGCATTTGTGCAACTTTAAACCCAGCAGTAATGCATTTCAGTAGTGTATTTTTGCAAATTTAAACCCAGCAGTAATGTATTTCTGTTTTGTGTTCTCATTTTACTTGAGTAAATTTTAGGCACTAAAACACTCCTTTTAATATAATATGCTGGGTTAGATTTCACAGTAAGTTCGTTTGAAAGTTAGCTGCTCCTTTGATTAAGTTCACAGAAGATAATCATAAAGTCAGATTGCAAAGAAATGCAAAAAATAAAAAAAATATCCAATTTTATAACTTAAATTGCTTGTTTTGTATTTGTCAGGAGGTATTTTTTCAAGGTAGCATTTTTCCATGAGGTATTTTTCTATGAATGTTGAATGTCATTCAGAATTGAAAAGACTTTGTAAATATACCCACTGAACTAATCAATATGAAAGAAGTTGTGAAAACATTTCAATATTGAATGTATTGTGCTGAGGATGACTAGCAAATACTAAGTACCCTTTTGTTTTTGGCAGACTGGCCATTGAACTGAACCACAATCCACTGTTAGAAAATAATGTAGTGTTAACTCTCCATTATGCAAAAATAATGGAGAGTTGAGACAATGGAAGGGTCGCCCATCTGGGTTTTATTCTAGTTTAAGTTCAAAATGAAAGTGGGCGTTCACAGGTAGTAGGCCAATATATAAGTTCTTTTACGTGTTTTTGCCTTGCTGCTCTGCGTTACTAATATGTGCAATAGGCTTTACATTTTGTTAGTAAAGATAACAACATCCTTAGTTGCTATTAAATTGTGTTTTGTATTCATAGTGTACTATCCTATCTACCATCATGTCATTGACATCTTCAACCAGAATGGAGAACTAAACATGCAAAATATTGACGATGACAACACCTACTGTTTAGAGTTTTCCTTTGACTGCATGTTTGCGACATCTCTGCAGGAATGCATTTTTCAACTAACCAATGCAGGTGCATTCAGTGGAGTACGCTGGCAAATGTGTGATGACACTGTAAGTCTAAAGAGCTGCTTTGTTTATTTGTGTTTTAATTATTGTTTATTTGGGTTTTAATTAATTAATTTCTTTATTTATTTGAGATTCAACATCGCTGTCAATACTTTATAGGTCATACCATGACGGGTAGTTTTATGGGCAGAGGAAAACAGTACATACAGTTAGTCAAATTCTGTACTGTAAACTGCCGACCATCAGTATGCAACTACCAACTTTCTCACATAGGGTCTGGGGTTTGAATGGCAGATTTCAGTGTTGTGGAACGAGTATGTTACCACTAAGAAACTGTGCCCCCCATCTAAAAAATTGCATCATTGGATTTAAATTGCATTTAATGAGGTCTAACTATCATTGAACAGCATACTATTTGGATCATTTTTTTATCCTGTATATGATTCAATATCTACGATGAAAGAAATCAACCAACAATCTGTTACTGCCAAAGTCCCACTTTATTTACTGTTCAGCATTTTGGTTTTCAATGAGAATATTATGCATTTTTCCAAACGACGTATCTCAAAGAAACATTTTCTCTCACATTTTATAAGAACCATTCATAACTACCTGTCGACACCTGATTTTGAGTTTCAGTTATTCGGGGTTAAAGAATCAGATTTTTATTTGATAAAATTAAACCACAGGTCTGTTATAAGAGCATACATAAATGAATTCACTTCTTTCAAGATCTTGCCTGTCTGGCTGAAATGTAATTGAACTTACCCTTTGTGTGAAACCATTTTTAGTTGCAAGGACTAATGAGGAAATGGTTCATATGCTCTTCTGGGTTGGTCAGAGGTTAATAATAACATTTACATAATAATAACAAGTAAATCTTATAATCCAATATACCTCTTGAAAATATGGAGCATATATTGCACATTATTTCAGACAAATCATTTGAAATGCAAGTACCTAACTGTACACTTATATTGTAATACATTTTCCTTTTCCTATTCACTGTCTATCTGTTTGCCAAAATTTACACAATTTAGAAAAAAATTCTGCATGAATTTATGAAACTTAACATAGATCTCACCAGATACATGGCTTATTAATGATTTTTGGTGTTCATTCAATACTATGGTCATTTTTTATAAATAATCTGTGGTAGCATGACAAAACTCACAGCCGATGACTCTTTAATAAAAACTATGGTTGTGTTCTTTAACTAGCAAAAATGTGCATTAGCTATTCAGTCCAGTGATAATGGATTTGCTGCTAAAAGCAAGTGCATGGATGAGTGTTCAAGATCAGAGACATCGTGTATATCATCTGTAAGTGAAACAACAGCCGATTACTGCCGTGCTTGTATTGCACCAGTGCACCCATGTCCAGGTATGCATAAAAAGTTTGATCTTTTGTGAAATGGTATCAATTGATGTGTTGATATATGTATGGAAAAACTACCGTAGATTTAGTGGTGTGTATCAGTTTAATAACTAAGTGGTTAAAGAAAACATATTCTTTTCAAGAAATTTTGAAGGAGATAATGTCCTTAATCTTGTGTTAGTTGTATTCTTCTATTAGTAAATATGTTGGGTATCCAGAGGTTCAAAGGCTTAAAACCCAGTCCCACAGGTGGTAGTGCCCATGTTTATAGATGTTTTATCATATGCCACATTCCTGTAATTTCTGATATACTTCTGTTGGGGAACTTGAATATCTGTAGCTTTCCCTGCTTCCCCTTTCAATGCACATGGAAAGTTTGCATGCTCAAAATTTGTGCCTCTAGGATTTTCAGGGTTTCCGGACGCCCATAAATCAAACTCAGGAAACATTAACCACCTTATATAACAACTTAACATCAAACAGCTTCATATGAACTGTTACTGTGCCATTATGTTGTCAATGGAAAATGTGTGTACATAATGTGCAAGTTGAGATTTTGTACAAGTTGCAACTTGTACAGGTTGACTTGTACAAGTTGCAACATGTACAAATTTTGAACCTGTACAATTTGCAACTTGTACAACACCATATTATTCAGTTGAACAATGTATTTTAATGAATTTATACTTTAAAATTCATAAAATAAACATAGCTGATCTTCAGGAATGACAAATTTACTGTAAATTATAATTCTTTGATGAGAAAGCAAACTGTTGAGCTGTACATTTTCATAATGTTTTGTCAATTGTGAAACTTTTAATGCATATCTTTATATTATTTTAAAAGTTTGAGTCACACTGGCCCAACTAAAGCCTATATCTGACTTTTGGGTTTGTTGGTGTTGGTAACCTTATGATTTATAATCATGTTTTCTGTCAATAATTTTCCTAAATGTATTTGTTCCAAAATAAAGGGATACATAAAAATGTATTATTTTATGATAAAACCACATCTGAATTTAAGACAAAACAAGGATGTTATTAATGAAAAGCATGTGTTAATTACAATTATAAAATGGGAGGCTGCGCAGTGACCTTGGACACGTCTTTTTAGAAATCGCGAATATAGAACAGGAGGCCTGGGACTAAGAAGCGATTAAGAGCCGACTGTTTTCTGCACGTCGGAATTTAAAACGAGGCAATGAGGGGGTGTGGGACTATATAAGTGACTGCGCACACATTCTCGTTGTTACTGACTGGTTGGCTACTGAGAGACGTGTGTCTCTGTTTGTAGGGGTTTTCATTTTTTTAAATATCAAAAATACTTGAGCTTAAGGCAAATTTTACAGTTAGGAGACACATTTTACTTATTTACTTTTTTTTTGCTATTGACTGGAGTTATGAGGAAAGAGAAAGGAGGGAAGAGAGGAAAGAAGAAGATGGATGAGAGGCAAGAGGAGAGGGAGAAGGAAAGTGGAGAGGTGGAGGAAAGGAGTGAGGAAAGGACGGAGGAGGGTACAGAGGAGGGTACACAAGAGATTGAGGAGCGATTGGAACTTACTGAGGAAGCTTGCGAGGAAGAAAAGAGGTGTGAGGAGGATTTAGAGAGTCATTCGGCAGCCAAGAGAAGCAGGGTCTGTTCAACTTTCACTGACAGCCAAGAAACTGCAATTGTGGAGTTTGTGGAGGAGCATCCAGAGCTCTATGACAAGGAGCATGCACGTTTCCACGACAGACAGAAGAAGGAGGCTCTCTGGGCAGAAATATCTGCAGAACTGAAGCTCCAGCCCTTTGATGTCAGAAGATGGTTCGAATCTCAGCGAATGCGTTATGGCAAGCTGTCAAAACTACAATCTGGCCAAGCCCCAAGGGAGATGACCAAGAGACAGTCCTGGGTCTACCAGCAGATGGGTTTCCTTAAGACCCATATCAGATGAAAGGGGGCCAGCAGAAGTTCAGGGTTCGAGGCCAGTCCAAATACCAGCAAGCAGGACGAATCTCGTGGGTCTACTACAGATACAAAACACCTCGAGTCCAGTGTCCTCGGGGAGAGTAGGAGTCAAACTCTGTTCACATCTACACCAGTTTCAACAGACTCCAAGATACTCGAGCACTTTGACCAGATGAGGACATTTATCTCAGGTTTCCTACAGCAGAAGTCAGACAGGCAACCCTTCTTTGACTACGTGGCATCAGAGGCTGAAAAGATGACCCAAGAGGAGTTTGAGGACCTCACGGGCAGAATTCTTAGAGATATTGAAAGCATTAAAAGCAACCGTAGACGTCAAGCACTACCAAGAAGATCAGCCACTATTACCATAGAGTCCCAGAGGGTCGGGCTACTGCCAACAACCACTCAACAGGCGTCTACTTCCACCCAAGCAGCAGCTAGCAGCAGTTACGTCTACTACACACCAAGCCCCCTTGGCTTTGGCAACCCTCCATCAGTTCTAACAGTACAGGACAAGGGCAGCAGACACAACTTAAGTGGAATACTAAGCCAGCTACCAGATCTGACATCTACACATATCATTGAGAGGCCTCAGCAGCAGCAGCAGCCGCAACTCTTCACTATCACCACTACAACACCGCCTCAACAGCAGCAGCCTCCTCAGTAGCCATCCAGTCAGGGCAGGTCTTTGACCTGCCAGGCCCTTTTCAGGGCCACCCAAATATTCCAAAAACAATTATTCAAGCTGCAAGTTATTTCAATCCATTGGATTGGTTAAAATCTTTAATAAAAAAGTCCAACACTTACACCATCCCTAGAGTTAAAAGGCATTATCACATACTTACCAACGAACAAACACACAAACCCAATACCAAACCTAACCCCCAGCTAACAAACACACAAACCAAATACCAAAAATAACCACAAACCAAGAAACAGACAAACCCAATAGCAAACAGAACCCAAACCAAAGAACTGACAAACTATTTTGCCAACATAACCCCCCCCCCCCCCCCCCCCCCCCCCCCATCATTGTAAATTAAACCTGTTTGGTGGTTATATTTCCTAAAGATTTGTGAACTGGAGTAAAAGATTTTAATTTTAAGATTTCCAGGAAAGCATTTGTTTCAAATATATTTCCCAAAAAAAGCCAAATGAAGTAAAATTAGGATGTAGCTTTCAAAATATATGAAATATTTATTCCATTTAGAAAGTTATGTTTTGCTTTGTGTGTTTCTTTTGACAATTATGTTTAGCATTGGGTTTGTCTGTTTGTTAGTTGGGTGACTTCTGTAAGGCATTTATTTATGTCTGTTGGGTGGGTGACTTATGTTTGGCATTGGGGTTGTCTGTTTGTAGGGTGGTTGAATTATGTTTGGCATTGGGTTTGTCTGTTTGTAGGGTGGTTGAATTTTGTGGTTCATTGGATTTGTCTGTTTGTTGGGTGCTTGAATTATGTTGGGCATTGGGTTTGTCTGTTTGTTGGGTTGGTAAATTATGGTGGGCATTGGGTTTGTCTGTTTGTTGGGTGGGTGAATTATGGTGGGAAATGGTTGTGATATATGGAACAAGCATAGCTTATTAATTGTTTTTGAAATATTAGGTAGTCCTGAAAAATACTGGTTATTAGTCCTGAAAAGGACTGGTTACTGCAGCAGAAGTTATATTCTGCCATCTTGCCACGCCACTGCTCCCTCATTATTGAAGTAGTCCCTGAGGTAATCCCTCTGTCTTTTGGTTTCTCTAGCAGGGTTTCTGTCTGGACCACCACCAGCAGCACCACCAATCAGTCGACAATCACCAGGCACATCATCATCATCATCATCTCCAGGCTCTTGACCACCATGTTTACCTTGATACTGGCTTCTCGGTATGTTGTGCAGAAACACACAGGTCATGACCACATCCCTGACTGTTTCTGGGGGTAGTTCAATAGTGGTCAGCATCACGCTGAATCTTGAGACCAAGATGCCAAAAGCGTTCTCAACAACTCTCCTGCCCCTTGATATTCTGTAGTTGGCAATCCTTTCCTCTCTGGTTAACATCCTTCTGCCATAGGGTTTCATCAGCCAGGTCTTCAGGGCAAAGGCATCATCTGCCAAAATGAAGTAGGGGACATCTCTATCACCCTGGGTTATAGGAGCTGGGTCAGGGAAGCCTATCCTGCCATCCTCAATCCTCCTCTTCAGCTGACAGGCATTAAATATCTGGGCATCTGAGCCAGATCCAGCTGTACCAGCATCCACCCATCTGAATTTGTACTGCCCATCTATCAAGGCCAACATTACTAAGGAAAAGAACTAGTGTTCTCAATAAAGCCTTTTTAGTAGGACCGGGTATGCAGTGGTTTCAGCGGGCGGGTACCCGGGTACCCGCGCCGATGGGCGATAATAGCTGAAACTACAAATATCTCCATATTTACAGACTTAAAACCTACAGCAATAATGGGATCCAACCATTTGCTTTATTTCTTGTTGGCCATGGTTTTGCATTCAAAACAATATTGCACGGAAGAAATGTTAAATAAAAAAAGACTTCTGTACATTCAAAACATGGTTGTTTATGTAAAAATGGAGTCACATGACCTATCACAAAAGCATTATCTACTGCTCGAATGTAGTTTCGGAATTGAAACTTCATTTTTATATCGGGTTGATAATTGAATTTTATTAACGTAAAATTATTAACTACTGTGTGAAAATATTGTACTCTTTATTTATTTAAGGAGGGCATGTCACTATATAGCCAATATACAGCATTTTATGGACTCGGAATTAAGTAACTGTGTTAATATACTGACGATTTTCAAAGGGTTCCGGTATTTGACAATGTATAAACAACCAAAATAAAAGACAAATAAAATGCTATAAAGGGTGTACAAGGGTGAGAAAACAATATTATTGTGCATTTTAATTGAATAGTTTCATTTTAAAGTGAATTAATGAAGTCCAGATACGTCTGTACTTGGTCAGCCAACGTCGGCGATATTCAAGGAAATAAGCTTAGATTCGGGTACTCGGGTATGAGATTTCAGATTCGGGTAAGCATTCAGGGTTCGGGTACCCGGATATCCGGGTACCCGTTGAGATCACTAAAAAGAACCCCTTGTAGTTGTGGTACAGGGCTCCAGAGTTCTTGGGTTTCTTCAGGGCCACATGCTTTCCATCAAGGGCTCCCAGGGCATGTGGAACATGCCACCTGATCCTGAATTCCCTTTCCAGTTCTTTCCACTCATCTGGAGTAGTAGGACATCTGAGGTACTCTCTGGTGAACTCATCCTGGATGACCCTGCAGGCCTCTGGTAGAAACTTGGAAATGGTGGATCTGCCAACCCTGAACTGACAGGATAATGATGTGTAGGACTCTCCAGTGGCCAGATATCTGATGGTGAGGGCTAACTTCTCCCCAACACTGATAGGAGCTCTGTAGTTGGTGGCCTGCCTGGCTAGATGTGGTTCCAGTCTGGTCTTTATCATTTCAAAGAATTCTGGGGTCATGCTCATGTAGTTGGTGAATCCTGGAATGTCTGTGGCATACAGTTCAGCCATAATGTTGTGGTAGGCCCCCCTCTCCTCTCTCTGCAGTAGCCATGGCCTGACCTACATGTTGTGCCTTCTTCTAGGTTTCTGTATGACTGGTGGTGGTGGTGCTGCTTGTGGTGGTTGCTGTGGTTGACGTAGAAATAGCAAATACATCATTATTTGTAACTGAATAAAAACCAAAAGAGCCCTAAGTTGTTGCTGTAGCTGTCTTCCATTAAAAGGTGGCATCCTGCTGTGTTCCCATAAAAGTAATGATTAGATCATGGAATTTATATATATACCCAGAAAATCCTGTTATTTTGCAAAACAAGAATCGGCCATCGTGGTCTGGGGAAGACTGAGGAGGCCTGAGGAGGCCTCAGGACGCCGGGACTTAATTGGGGGTTAGTCGGGGCTTAGTCTCAAGAGGCCTGAGGCATCCTGGGACCCAGTCGGTATGTATATGACAGAATCATGGTTGAAACCAACCAGAAATCTGGCTTAATCGGTTCTTAGTCGCAGACCAGTCGGGGACTGTGTGGGGCCGCCTGGGGCCTCCTCAGGCTTCCTGAGGCTGATCTGTACTTAATCCCAAGGATCGCGCCTTAGTCCTTTGGTGGAACAGGGGCATTACGCTGTTGAACTCTACGTACATCATCCCTTCACGTACAAATGTAAACAAACAACTCACGGTAAAATAAAACGTAAATTATATGCAGCAAACATAAAGTTAAATAATTCAGTGGGGATTTTTATCAATATTTCATTTATAGATCGACTACTCATTATGACATTACAGAATTCTGTGGGGGATTTTAACCAAAAGGCTGTTTTCACATCCATCACTAAGCACGTTTAGTTAATGGAACAGCCAACATGGCACTGGATTTGTTTTGAATTTTGCGTAAGATTTACTGCTTATTTTGACCAAAATATTAGTGTAACCATTTTAGAATAGGAATAAAAGACTAATTCTCATGCTTTATGATGCCCTTCGTGGCTTTAATACAGCCGATCAATAGTTTAAAACCATCATAAAGCACTCGAATATGTCTTTTATTCCTATATTATGGATATACTATCACCTGTCCTTTGATGCTTTCCCTTACCCACTTGAGATCCTAGTTTAGTGCCTAGAGGTAAACCAAAATAGCCCTGATGCTATAGGAAGCCACACCAATACAGTTGATTGCATTTAGAAGAATTCTATTTCTTACTTATTACTTTCATCAACTTATGAACCTTCATCTTTGAAGTCTGATTCAACTTGTACAAAATCTCAACTTGTACATAACATATACATATTTGGCCATGTTTTTTTTTCTTTCAGATTTTGTGGCTTGTTTGGAGACAGATGAAAATGGTAATGTTGCATGGCATATTGTGTAAAATATTTTATAACAAAATATGGACTGAGATTTTACACTTGAAATATAATCACAGTTATATTAAGCCACAAGCATTGTACAATATACTCGCCTCCCACCTCTGAGATCAGAGTTCGAATTCCGGCCTGACCTCGTGTGGGAAAGCTGGTAGTTGTTTGCCATTGGTCGGCAGTTTACAGTACAGAACCTTGAACAACTGGTTTCCTCTCCCCTTCCAACTACCCGTTGTGATATGACCTTAGAGTGTTGAAAGCAACGTAAAACTCCAAAAAAATAAATATAATGGGTAAATAAATAAATAAATTGTACAATATAATAGTAGATCATAACTCCTGTGACATTTACTAATACATACATGGAGTTTCAGCCTTGGAATAAATGCTAAATGTAAACATAATACTTTTGGAAGCAGTTATAATCACCTTTAGCCTATACAGTACATGGTAAAATGCCTCAAGCCCCCCCCCCCCCCCCCCCCCACAGCCAAGTAAGTCCAAGTGTAAAAATGTCTTCATGTAAGACCTAGGGACAGGTCTTTCCGTGACATATAAATCAAACTGTATTCCAGAAAAAATCCTATTCTATTCCTGATACTGTACAAAAATTGTCAATAAATCTATAAGATTTTTCTGCTCTGTCATATTACCAAAGATTTGCGGAAGAAAATGAATTTTTAAACGTTACTCACCCAAAATCATATTCATTGAATGTGTGTATGAAAAGGTGACATTAGCCATTGTATAAAAAATTGGCCACAGAAAACCAATCTCTTCATTTTCTTGAAACCATTAAGCTTCTCTGGTTTTTATCTTCTTATGTATATCATGTTAATATGCAACATATTAAAACAAAATCTAAAATTAAAATGTATATGCCCAAGTATATCAATATAAGTGGTTTGTACTTGAATTTTATCAACTAAATCAGTCTATAACATGAATCATCGATTCATCATCATCATCATAGTCAAGTGAGATCTGAATTAATTTTAATCAGTTTTTTTCAACTGAAGCTTTAATGATAGCGACTGTGTTTGGGTTTGACATTTTTGTATAAATTTTTACATAACTTTCAGTATGTGCTTTACTCATCATCTGCTGAAATTCTTTATGTTAAAATTTAAATCAATTTGCCTATTGCTATTCCATACAATAGAAATGATTATGCTCTTGTAAACTGTCTCAAGTCATGGCTGGGCGGGTGTAGCATGGTCTTGAAGGAAGCTGGACGAATTAGCCCTTTGCCAAATTGGCCCCCTTTGCCAAATTGGCCCCCTAGAAATTGTGTCCCTGCTGGCAAAGTAAAAAATAAAATGTAATGCAATTAGAGTACTTTTATAGCACTCAATCTCCACCATATGACAGATTTTAAGGCTGACAGACATTTATTAATGAACAGTACGTCAGGTAAGCATACACCACGTTATCTATGATGACAAATAATGGGGGATAATGCTTTCTGGTCATATTAATTTTATTTCACAAGGATGATAACTTCTAAAAAGTGAGATTAACACATATCAGATAAGAGATATTTGGATGTTGTAATCAAATCATTTTAGCTTAAGCTTCGTTTTAGTCACTATGTTTATGTTAAAGAATGGATGTTGTCAAGTATGCTTAAATTGAACCTTGATAAAACCGAGTTCATCATATTTGGTCTACTTGTCAGGATATTTGGAAATTTCATGCACCCAACAATTGAAAAGAACCTTGGTGTTTCGTTAGATGCTAATTTTTGTTTTGCTGATCATGCCCACAACCCTTGTATAACTTGCTTCATTCAAATGTATGATCTCAGAAAGGTTATACAGTGTCCTAAGGATGAGGCTGCCATCCTGGCAGCTAATGACTTGTTGTCTTGACCACTGCAACTCTCTCTTCAGAAGTCTGTCCAGTTCAAACTGCCATGTGTTCACAAGCATCTCCTATTCTCAAACAACTCCATTGTTAGCACGTTTAATATCGCTGTATCTTCAAAACAGCAACTTTTGTTAATAAGTGTTTATCAGTGGTCATGGCATCTTTTCTGCTCCTCTTTTGGCTATTCATTCTGGAAGATATGGCACAAGGTACAATTTCATGCACCAGTTGTACATTGTGGTTAGCATTTTTGGTAAATCTGTTTCAGTGTTCGCCATAAGTACCATGTCATCAGCATACAACAAAATTGAGAGCCTCTTGTTGTTAATATTAATTTAGTTTTAAGTTTCTTATTTCTTTGATGGGGTTATTAATATAAATGGCAAAGAGAGAAGATGTCACCTTGTCTAACCCCATTATTAACCGCAAACCATTTCGAGAGAAAGTTGTTTATTTTAATACATGATATTGTTTTTAAAATGATGATTTTCAACTCTGAGTGGGGAATTTGTGCTCTAAACGGTGCCAAGAATGAGCACTGATACAGAGTAAGAAAATGTTGACATATTCCTCTGTAGCATAATCATCCTGATATTTTTGGTATGTACGTTGCTTTGGTTTTAATTCCAGAATTTGTTTCTATTGTAATTCACAGAGAGATTCCAACTTGTTTAAGGACAAGGTCAGATCACATGGATGCTGATCTTGATAAATATCCAAAATATGTAATAAAAATAAAATTCTTTTTCCATCACTGCACCAGTTATCCCTTTCATTTTCATAATCCCAATTGAAAATTTCTTTGCTACTCTATCATTAGGCATCCTAATCAATCTATTCCAAAATATTAACATGGAAAGATATTTTTGATACTTATCAGACAGCCAACCAGTATCTCCATAAAATATTAGGACTACATCAGTGCACGCCCAAAATAACTGGGAACTTTGTTGAGAATAAGATCTGGAGTTTTTACACAAGCGGCATCCCATACACCAGAGCCATAATCTAGTACTGGCAATACAATACCATTCAGAAAGAGGAAATGTTTGCAGCTATTATTATCTATAATATTTGTATTTAGAAATAATACCCCTGAATGCCCGACCAGATCACTGATTCTGAGTTTTAAAACAGGCTTGCAATGCTAAATGCTCAGCCAAATTTACACCAAGATATTTTTATTTGCATGTAAGAGCAAATTATTTAGATCATTTAACCTTTTTTTCATGCACCAGTCATAAATTGTGGTTAGAATTTTCAGTAAACCTGTTTCAGTGTTTGCCTTAAGTACCATGTCATCAGCATACAATAAAATTGAGAACCTCTTGTTGTTAATATTAATTTAGTTTTAAGTTTATTATTTCTTTGGTGGGGTTATTAATATAAATGGCAAAGAGAGAAGGTGTCACCTTGCCTAACCCCATTATTAACCTCAAACCATTTCGAGAGAAAGTTGTTTATTTTACTACATGATATTGTTTTGTGCACCTAGCCTTTATAGCAGAGTATACTTTACATCAATATTGTAGTTTTTAGTATACACAACAAAAGTTCTCTGTCTACCCAATCAAAAGCTTTCTCTAAATCAATAAAAGCACAGAACACAGACCTATTTTGCTCAAACTTGTTTCTTATTAAAGAGGTTAATGAATATGAAATGCAAAGGGAACATACTACATATCTAACCATTCCAATCTAACCATTGATTGGCAGCAAACCAATGTTAAAGAATTCAAATGACTTGTCAAGCTACACACATTCTATTGGATTGGAGCAAACAATCCGTTTAAATTTCTTTATATTATTACTTAGAACATTACTCAGCATCCATTAATAAAAATCAAGAAATGGGTTCAAAGCCTTGGTTATCAGACCAAATTGTACGCAAAATAGATTGTATGCATTCACTTCAGATCTGGATCACAACTGAATCTTATTTGGATTTAAATTGTATAAAAATGAGTCCTTTTCAGAACCTTTTTAGAATGATTTACCTCATGAAGTTCATTTTGCTCCAAATCTTGCCTATTTCAGGAACAAGCTAAATCATGTCCCTTCAAAAAGGCTTTCCCACTTTACCATGTAAACTATCCGGTATCTCCATGGCATCGACCAGGCTATGTCTATATGGAATGATAATTATTGCGTTTGTTCTGGTGTCATGACTTAGAGTCTGCCCTGACAGAGATTAAAAGTACAGAATATAATAGAATGTTGACAAGCTCTGGAACTATGTAAATGCATTATTGTCCTTATTCCGATTCACAAATTTAAATCAATTTGCCTATTTATGTTTCATAAAAATGTGAATGATCATGCTGACCACCTCTGAATCGACATAAATGCATAACTATTCTGATTCTGATTCAAAAATAGAAATAAATTTGCTTATTGATATTCCATAAAATAATAATGTTTGTGTTGACTAAATCTGAACCTACATAAATGCATAACTATAACATATTTGACAAGTCTTAGTCAAAGTCTGATTCTCATTCTGATGATAATGACAATTCTGAGTTTGATTCCTTTTCCTATGGTGATTCTGATGATGACTCTGACAAATACTACAGGTTCTGATGGGTCTAAGTTGAAGTCTGATTCTCAGTCTGATGATACTGATGAAGATATGACTGATTCTGTTTCCCATGATGATGATGGTGATGATGCAGGTAACTGAAATACTACTTTGTGGCTTTGCAAGAGGATACATTGTAAGATGTATATTTCAAATTTATGCAATTCTCCTGTCTCTGACGATGTGCAAATAATATAGATAGATAGTTTATTTATTGTAGTGACTTGTACATATATACATATTATAGTCCATATTGCAACAATTTAAATGTACCCAGCCCTACATGATCTTATAAGTCACTGTTCGACAGAAGGTTTGAAGGGTGTGAAGATTTTCTTTTACATCTACAAACATTTCAATGACACTCAAGTAACATTAGTAAATGAGACACCTTTCTTTTACATCTACAAACATTTCAACATCATTCAAGTAACATTAGTAAACAAGATACTTTTCTGTCTTTCTGAACTATTTTTTGTTAAACTTTGCCAAACCCTTCTGGCAATTTTTATTGATGTATTGAAATTCATCATTATTACTTATTTCATTAAGATTAGCAACAGAGCATGTAATACTGTTAAATTATCTCTGCATTATTTATACAAGGGACAGACCATTAAAAATAACATTCAGCTGCAATAATTCTCATGTTACAAAACTGACAAATGCGTTCATGTGATCTCAAATGTCTATAATTTCCTGTAATTGGATCAATTATGGTATTAAAACGACCAGTTTCAACTCTGAGTATGGAATTTGTGCTCTAAACGGTGCCAAGGGTGAGCACTGATACCGAGTTAGAAAATGTTGACATATTCCTCTGTAGCATAATCGTCCTGAAATTTTTGGTATGTACATAACTTTGGTTTTAATTCCAGAGTTTGTTTCTATTGTAATTTACAGAGAGATTCCAACTTGTTTAAGGACAAGGTCAGATCACATGGATTCTGATTTTGATAAATGTCTGAATATGTAATAAAAATAAAATTGTTTTTCCATCACTGCACCAGTTATCCCTTTCATTTTCATAATGCCAATTGAAAATTGCTTTGCTACTCTATCATTAGGCATCCCAATCAATCTATTCCAAAATATTAACATGGAAAGATATTTTTAATACTTATCAGACAGCCAACCAGTATCTCCATAAAACATTAGGACTATCTCAGTGCACACCCAAAATAACTGGGAACTTTCTTAGGAATAAGATCTGGAGTTTTTACACAAGCAGCATCCCATACACCAGAGCCATAATCTAGTACTGGCAATACAATACCATTCAGAAAGAGGAAATGTTTGCAGCTATTATTATCTATAGTATTTGTATTTAGAAATAATACCCCTGAATGCCCAACCTGATCAGTGATTCTGAGTTTTAAGACAGGCTTGAAATGCTAAATGTTCAGCCAATTTTACACCAAGATATTTTTATTTGCATGTAATAGCAAATTATTTAGAGCATTTAACCTCTTTTTCATGCACCAGTTGTAAATTGTGGTTAGCATTTTCAGTAAACCTGTTTCAGTGTTTGCCTTAAGTATCATGTCATCAGCATACAATAAAATTGAGAGCCTCTTAATAATATTAATTTAGTTTTAAGTTTATTATTTCTTTGATGGGGTTATTAATATAAATGGCAAAGAGAGAAGGTGTCACCTTGCCTAACCCCATTATTAACCTCAAACCATTTCGAGAGAAAGTTGTTTATTTTAATACATGATATTGTTTTTGTGTACCTAGCCTTTATAGCAGAGTATATTTTACATAAATATTGTAGTTTTTAGTATACACAGCAAAAGTTCTCTGTCTACCCAATCAAAAGCTTTATGTAAATCAATAAAAGCACAGAACACAGACCTATTTTGCTCAAACTTGTTTCTTATTAAAGAGGTTAATGAATATGAAATGCAAAGGGAACATACTACATATCTAACCATTCCAATCTAACCATTGATTGGCAGCAAACCAATGTTAAAGAATTCAAATGACTTGTCAAGCTACACACATTCTATTGGATTGGAGCAAACAATCCGTTTAAATTTCTTTATATTATTACTTAGAACATTACTCAGCATCCATTAATAAAAATCAAGAAATGGGTTCAAAGCCTTGGTTATTAGACCAAATTGTATGCAAAATAGATTGTATGCATTCACTTCAGATCTGGATCACAACTGAATCTTATTTGGATTTAAATTGTATAAAAATGAGTCCTTTTTAGAACCATTTTAGAATGATTTACCTCATGAAGTTCATTTTGCTCCAAATCTTGCCTATTTCAGGAACAAGCTAAATCATGTCTCTTCAAAAAGGCTTTCCCACATTACCATGTAAACTATCCGGTATCTCCATGGCATTGATCAGGCTATGTCTATATGGAATGATAATTATTACGTTTGTTCTGGTGTCATGACTTAGAGTCTGCCCTGACAGAGATTAAAAGTACAGAATATAATAGAATGTTGACAAGCTCTGGAACTATGTCAATGCATAATTGTCCTTATTCTGATTCACAAATTTAAATCAATTTGCCTATTTATGTTTCATAAAAATGTGAATGATTATGCTGACCACCTCTGAATCGACATAAATGCATAACTATTCTGATTCTGATTCAAAAATAGAAATAAATTTGCTTATTGATATTCCATAAAATAATAATGATTGTGTTGACTAAATCTGAACCTATATAAATGCATAACTATAACATATTTGACATATTCTCATTCTGATGATAATGATGATTCTGAGTTTGATTCCTTTTCCTATGGTGATTCTGATGATGACTCTGACAAATACTACAGGTTCTGATGGGTCTAAGTTGAAGTCTGATTCTCAATCTGATGATACTGATGAGGATATGACTGATTCTGTTTCCCATGATGATGATGGTGATGATGCAGGTAACTGAAATACTACTTTGTGGCTTTGAAAGAGGATACATTGTAAGATGTATATTTCAAATTTATGCAATTCTCCTGTCTCTGACGATGTGTAAATAATATAGATAGATAGTTTATTTATTGTAGTGACTTGTACATATATACATATTATAGTCCATATTGCAACAATTTAAATGTACCCAGCCCTACATGCTCTTATAAGTCACTGTTCGACAGAAGGTTTGAAGGGTGTGAAGATTTTCTTTTACATCTACAAACATTTCAATGACACTCAAGTAACATTAGTAAATGAGACACCTTTCTTTTACATCTACAAACATTTCAAAAACATTCAAGTAACATTAGTAAACAAGATACTTTTCTGTCTTTCTGAACTATTTTTTGTTAAAACTTTGCCAAACCCTTCTGGCAAATTTTATTGATATATTGAAATTCATCCTTATTACTTATTTCATTAAGATTAGCAACAGAGCATGTAATACTGTTAAATTATCTCTGCATCATTTATACAAGGGACAGACCATTAAAAATAACATTCATCTGCAATGATTCTCATGTTACAAAACTGACAAATACATTCATGTGATCTCAAATGTCTATAATTTCCTGTAATTGGATCAATTATGGTATTAAAATGACCAGTTTCAACTCTGAGTATGGAATTTGTGCTCTAAACGGTGCCAAGGGTGAGCACTGATACCGAGTTAGAAAATGTTGACATATTCCCCTGTAGCATAATCGTCCTGAAATTTTTGGTATGTACATAACTTTGGTTTTAATTCCAGAGTTTGTTTCTATTGTAATTTACAGAGAGATTCCAACTTGTTTAAGGACAAGGTCAGATCACATGGATTCTGATTTTGATAAATATCTGAATATGTAATAAAAATAAAATTGTTTTTCCATCACTGCACCAGTTATCCCTTTCATTTTCATAATGCCAATTGAAAATTTCTTTGCTACTCTATCATTAGGCATCCCAATCAATCTATTCCAAAATATTAACATGGAAAGATATTTTTAATACTTATCAGACAGCCAACCAGTATCTCCATAAAACATTAGGACTATCTCAGTGCACACCCAAAATAACTGGGAGCTTTCTTAGGAATAAGATCTGGAGTTTTTACACAAGCAGCATCCCATACACCAGAGCCATAATCTAGTACTGGCAATACAATACCATTCAGAAAGAGGAAATGTTTGCAGCTATTATTATCTATAGTATTTGTATTTAGAAATAATACCCCTGAATGCCCGACCTGATCAGTGATTCTGAGTTTTAAGACAGGCTTGAAATGCTAAATGTTCAGCCAATTTTACACCAAGATATTTTTATTTGCATGTAATAGCAAATTATGTAGAGCATTTAACCTCCTTTTCATGCACCAGTCGTAAATTGTGGTTAGCATTTTCAGTAAACCTGTTTCAGTGTTTGCCTTAAGTATCATGTCATCAGCATACAATAAAATTGAGAGCCTCTTAATAACATTAATTTAGTTTTAAGTTTATTATTTCTTTGGTGGGGTTATTAATATAAATGGCAAAGAGAGAAGGTGTCACCTTGCCTAACCCCATTATTAACCTCAAACCATTTCGAGAGAAAGTTGTTTATTTTAATACATGATATTGTTTTTGTGTAGCTAGCCTTTATAGCAGAGTATACCTTACATCAATATTGTAGTTTTTAGTATACACAACAAAAGTTCTCTGTCTGCCCAATCAAAAGCTTTCTCTAAATCAAAAAAGCACAGAACACAGACCTATTTTGCTCAAACTTGTTTCTTATTAAAGAGGTTAATGAATATGAAATGCAAAGGGAACATACTACATATCTAACCATTCCAATCTAACCATTGATTGGCAGCAAACCAATGTTAAAGAATTCAAATGACTTGTCAAGCTACACACATTCTATTGGATTGGAGCAAACAATCCGTTTAAATTTCTTTATATTATTACTTAGAACATTACTCAGCATCCATTAATAAAAATCAAGAAATGGGTTCAAAGCCTTGGTTATTAGACCAAATTGTATGCAAAATAGATTGTATGCATTCACTTCAGATCTGGATCACAACTGAATCTTATTTGGATTTAAATTGTATAAAAATGAGTCCTTTTTAGAACCATTTTAGAATGATTTACCTCATGAAGTTCATTTTGCTCCAAATCTTGCCTATTTCAGGAACAAGCTAAATCATGTCTCTTCAAAAAGGCTTTCCCACATTACCATGTAAACTATCCGGTATCTCCATGGCATTGATCAGGCTATGTCTATATGGAATGATAATTATTACGTTTGTTCTGGTGTCATGACTTAGAGTCTGCCCTGACAGAGATTAAAAGTACAGAATATAATAGAATGTTGACAAGCTCTGGAACTATGTCAATGCATAATTGTCCTTATTCTGATTCACAAATTTAAATCAATTTGCCTATTTATGTTTCATAAAAATGTGAATGATTATGCTGACCACCTCTGAATCGACATAAATGCATAACTATTCTGATTCTGATTCAAAAATAGAAATAAATTTGCTTATTGATATTCCATAAAATAATAATGATTGTGTTGACTAAATCTGAACCTATATAAATGCATAACTATAACATATTTGACATATTCTCATTCTGATGATAATGATGATTCTGAGTTTGATTCCTTTTCCTATGGTGATTCTGATGATGACTCTGACAAATACTACAGGTTCTGATGGGTCTAAGTTGAAGTCTGATTCTCAATCTGATGATACTGATGAGGATATGACTGATTCTGTTTCCCATGATGATGATGGTGATGATGCAGGTAACTGAAATGCTACTTTGTGGCTTTGAAAGAGGATACATTGTATGATGTATATTTCAAATTTATGCAATTCTCCTGTCTCTGACAATGTGAAAATAATATAGATAGATAGTTTATTTATTGTAGTGACTTGTACATATATACATATTATAGTGCATATTGCAACAATTTAAATGTACCCAGCCCTACATGCTCTTATAAGTCACTGTTCGACAGAAGGTTTGAAGGGTGTGAAGATTTTCTTTTACATCTACAAACATTTCAAAAACATTCAAGTAACATTAGTAAACAAGATACTTTTCTGTCTTTCTGAACTATTTTTTGTTAAAACTTTGCCAAACCCTTCTGGCAAATTTTATTGATATATTGAAATTCATCCTTATTACTTATTTCATTAAGATTAGCAACAGAGCATGTAATACTGTTAAATTATCTCTGCATCATTTATACAAGGGACAGACCATTAAAAATAACATTCATCTGCAATGATTCTCATGTTACAAAACTGACAAATACATTCATGTGATCTCAAATGTCTATAATTTCCTGTAATTGGATCAATTATGGTATTAAAATGACCAGTTTCAACTCTGAGTATGGAATTTGTGCTCTAAACGGTGCCAAGGGTGAGCACTGATACCGAGTTAGAAAATGTTGACATATTCCCCTGTAGCATAATCGTCCTGAAATTTTTGGTATGTACATAACTTTGGTTTTAATTCCAGAGTTTGTTTCTATTGTAATTTACAGAGAGATTCCAACTTGTTTAAGGACAAGGTCAGATCACATGGATTCTGATTTTGATAAATATCTGAATATGTAATAAAAATAAAATTGTTTTTCCATCACTGCACCAGTTATCCCTTTCATTTTCATAATGCCAATTGAAAATTTCTTTGCTACTCTATCATTAGGCATCCCAATCAATCTATTCCAAAATATTAACATGGAAAGATATTTTTAATACTTATCAGACAGCCAACCAGTATCTCCATAAAACATTAGGACTATCTCAGTGCACACCCAAAATAACTGGGAGCTTTCTTAGGAATAAGATCTGGAGTTTTTACACAAGCAGCATCCCATACACCAGAGCCATAATCTAGTACTGGCAATACAATACCATTCAGAAAGAGGAAATGTTTGCAGCTATTATTATCTATAGTATTTGTATTTAGAAATAATACCCCTGAATGCCCGACCTGATCAGTGATTCTGAGTTTTAAGACAGGCTTGAAATGCTAAATGTTCAGCCAATTTTACACCAAGATATTTTTATTTGCATGTAATAGCAAATTATGTAGAGCATTTAACCTCTTTTTCATGCACCAGTCGTAAATTGTGGTTAGCATTTTCAGTAAACCTGTTTCAGTGTTTGCCTTAAGTATCATGTCATCAGCATACAATAAAATTGAGAGCCTCTTAATAACATTAATTTAGTTTTAAGTTTATTATTTCTTTGGTGGGGTTATTAATATAAATGGCAAAGAGAGAAGGTGTCACCTTGCCTAACCCCATTATTAACCTCAAACCATTTCGAGAGAAAGTTGTTTATTTTAATACATGATATTGTTTTTGTGTAGCTAGCCTTTATAGCAGAGTATACCTTACATCAATATTGTAGTTTTTAGTATACACAACAAAAGTTCTCTGTCTGCCCAATCAAAAGCTTTCTCTAAATCAAAAAAGCACAGAACACAGACCTATTTTGCTCAAACTTGTTTCTTATTAAAGAGGTTAATGAATATGAAATGCAAAGGGAACATACTACATATCTAACCATTCCAATCTAACCATTGATTGGCAGCAAACCAATGTTAAAGAATTCAAATGACTTGTCAAGTTACACACATTCTATTGGATTGGAGCAAACAATCTGTTTAAATAAATTTTTTTATATTATTACTTAGAACATTACTCAGCATCCATTAATAAAAATCAAGAAATGGGTTCAAAGCCTTGGTTATTAGACCAAATTGTATGCAAAATAGATTGTATGCATTCACTTCAGATCTGGATCGCAACTGAATCTTATTTGGATTTAAATTGTATAAAAATGAGTCCTTTTAGAACCTTTTTAGAATGATTTACCTCATGAAATTCATTTTGCTCCAAATCTTGCCTATTTCAGGAACAAGCTAAATCATGTCTCTTCAAAAAGGCTTTCCCACATTACCATGTAAACTATCCGGTATTTCCATGGCATCGACCAGGCTATGTCTATATGGAATGATAATTATTGTGTTTTTTTCTGGTGTCATGACTTAGAGTCTGCCCTGACAGAGATTAAAAGTACAGAATATAATAGAATGTTGACAAACTCTGGAACTATGTAAATGCATAATTGTACTTATTCTGATTCACAAATTTAAATCAATTTGCCTATTTATGTTTCATAAAAATGTGAATGATTCTACTGACCACCTCTGAATCGACATAAATGCATAACTATTCTGAGGGGCCATGGTGGCAGAGTGGTAACACTCTTGCCTCCCACCTCTGCGGCCGGGGTTCGATCCCCGTCATGGCCGTAAGTGGGAAAGCTGGTAGTTGCTTGCCGTTGGTCGGCAGTTTACAGTACAGAACCCTAGCGAACTATATGTACTGGTTTCCTCTGCCCTTCCAACTACCCGTCGTGATATGACCTGTACAGTGTTGAAAGCGACGTAAAACCCCAAATAAGCATAACTATTCTGATTCTGATTCAAAAATAGAAATAAATTTGCTTATTGATATTCCATGAAATAATAATGATTGTGTTGACTAAATCCTGACCTACATAAATGCATAACTATAACATATTTGACAAGTCTTAGTCAAAGTCTCATTCTCATTCTGGTGATAATGACGATTCTGAGTTTGATTCCTTTTCCTATGTAATTCTGATGATGATTCTGACAAATACTACAGGTTCTGATGGGTCTAAGTTGAAGTCTGATTCTCAATCTGACGATACTGATGAGGATATGACTGATTCTGTTTCCCATGATGATGATGGTGATGATGCAGGTAACTGAAATACTACTTTGTGGCTTTGAAAGAGGATACATTGTATGATGTATATTTCAAATTTATGCAATTCTCCTGTCTCTGACGATGTGAAAATAATATAGACAGATAGTTTATTTATTGTAGTGACTTCTACATATACACATATTATAGTCCATATTGCAACAATTTAAATGTACCCAGCCCTTCATGGGCTTATAAGTCACTGTTCGACAGAAGGTTTGAAGTTTGTGAAGATTTTCTTTTACATCTACAAACATTTCAATGACACTCAAGTAACATTAGTAAATGAGACACCTTTCTTTTACATCTACAAACATTTCAATAACAATCAAGTAACATTAGTCAACAAAATACTTTTCTGTCTTTCTGAACTATTTTTTTTTGTTAAAACTTTGCCAAACCCTTCTGGCAATTTTTATTGATATATTGAAATTCATCATTATTACTTATTTCATTAAGATTAGCAACAGAACATGTAATACTGTTAAATTATCTCTGCATTATTTATACAAGGGACAGACCATTAAAAATAACATTCATCTGCAATACTTCTCATGTTACAAAACTGACAAATGCGTTCATGTGATCTCAAATGTCTATAATTTCCTGTAATTGGATCAATTATGGTATTAAAATGATCAGTTTCAACTCTGAGTATGGAATTTGTGCTCTAAACGGTGCCAAGAGTGAGCACTGATACCGAGTTAGAAAATGTTAACATATTCCTCAGTAGCATAATCATCCTGAAATTTTTGGTATGTACATAACTTTGGCTTTAATGCCAGAGTTTGTTTCTATTGTAATTTACAGAGAGATTCCAACTTGTTTAACGACAAGGTCAGATCACATGGATGCTGGTTTTGATAAATGTCTGAAATATGTAATGAGAATAAAATTGTTTTTCCATCACTGCACCAGTTATCCCTTTCATTTTTATAATCCCAATTGAAAATTTCTTTGCTACTCTATCATTAGGCATCCTAATCAATCTATTCCAAAATATTAACATGGAAAGATATTTTTGATACTTATCAGACAGCCAACCAGTATCCCCATAAAACATTAGGACTATATCAGTGCACACCCAAAATAACTGGGAACTTTGTTGAGAATAAGATCTGGAGTTTTTACACAAGCGGCATCCCATACACCAGAGCCATAATCTAGTACTGGCAATACAATACTATTCAGAAATAGGAAACATTTGCAGCTATTATCATCTATAATATTTGTATTTAGAAATAATACCTTTGAATGCCCGACCTGATCAGTGATTCTGAGTTTTAAAACAGGCTTGAAATGCTAAATGCTCAGCCAAATTTACACCAAGATATTTTTATTTGCATGTAATAGCAAATTATTTAGAGCATTTAACCTCTTTTTCATGCAACGGTCGTAAATTGTGGTTAGCATTTTCAGTAAACCTGTTTCAGTGTTTGCCTTAAGTACCATGTCATCAGCATACAATAAAATTGAGAGCCTCTTGTTGTTAATATTAATTTACTTTTATGTTTATTATTTCTTTGGTGGGGTTATTAATATAAATGGCAAAGAGAGAAGGTGTCACCTTGCTTAACACCATTATTAACCTCAAACCATTTCGAGAGAAAGTTGTTTGTTTTAATACATGATATTGTTTTTGTGTACCTAGCCTTTATAGCAGAGTATACTTTACATCATTATTGTAGTTTTTAGTATACACAGCAAAAGTTCTCTGTCTACCCAATCAAAAGCTTTCTCTAAATCAATAAAAGCACAGAACACAGACCTATTTTGCTCAAACTTGTTTCTTATTAAAGAGGTTAATGAATATGAAATGCAAAGGGAACATACTACATATCTAACCATTCCAATCTAACCATTGATTGGCAGCAAACCAATGTTAAAGAATTCAAATGACTTGTCAAGCTACACACATTCTATTGGATTGGAGCAAACAATCTGTTTAAATTTTTTTATATTATTACTTAGAACATTACTCAGCATCCATTAATAAAAATCCAGAAATGGGTTCAAAGCCTTGGTTATTAGACCAAATTGTATGCAAAATAGATTGTATGCATTCACTTCAGATCTGGATCACAACTGAATCTTATTTGGATTTAAATTGTATAAAAATGAGTCCTTTTTAGAACCTTTTTAGAATGATTTACCTCATGAAGTTCATTTTGTTCCAAATCTTGCCTATTTCAGGAACAAGCTAAATCATGTCTCTTCAAAAAGGCTTTCCCACATTACCATGTAAACTATCCGGTATCTCCATGGCATCGACCAGGCTATGTCTATATGGAATGATAATTATTGTGTTTTTTCTGGTGTCATGACTTAGAGTCTGCCCTGACAGAGATTAAAAGTACAGAATATAATAGAATGTTGACAAACTCTGGAACTATGTAAATGCATAATTGTCCTTATTCTGATTCACAAATTTAAATCAATTTGCCTATTTATGTTTCATAAAAATGTGAATGATCATGCTGACCACCTCTGAATCGACATAAATGCATAACTATTCTGATTCTGATTCAAAAATAGAAATAAATTTGCTTATTGATATTCTATAAAATAATAATGTTTCTGTTGACTAAATCTGAACCTACATAAATGCATAACTATAACATATTTGACAAGTCTTAGTCAAAGTCTGATTCTCATTCTGATGATAGTGATGATTCTGAGTTTAATTCCTTTTCCTATGTAATTCTGATGATGACTCTGACAAATACTACAGGTTCTGATGGGTCTAAGTTGAAGTCTGATTCTCAATCTGATGATACTGATGAGGATATCACTGATTCTGTTTCCCATGATGATGATGGTGATGATGCAGGTAACTGAAATACTACTTTGTGGCTTTGAAAGAGGATACATTGTATGATGTATATTTCAAATTTATGCAATTCTCCTGTCTCTGACGATGTGAAAATAATATAGACAGATAGTTTATTTATTGTAGTGACTTCTACATATACACATATTATAGTCCATATTGCAACAATTTAAATGTACCCAGCCCTTCATGGGCTTATAAGTCACTGTTCGACAGAAGGTTTGAAGGGTGTGAAGATTTTCTTTTACATCTACAAACATTTCAATGACACTCAAGTAACATTAGTAAATGAGACACCTTTCTTTTACATCTACAAACATTTCAATAACATTCAAGTAACATTAGTAAACAAAATACTTTTCTGTCTTTCTGAACTATTTTTTTTTTGTTAAAACTTTGCCAAACCCTTCTGGCAATTTTTATTGATATATTGAAATTCATCATTATTACTTATTTCATTAAGATTAGCAACAGAACATGTAATACTGTTAAATTATCTCTGCATTATTTATACAAGGGACAGACCATTAAAAATAACATTCATCTGCAATACTTCTCATGTTACAAATCTGACAAATACGTTCATGTGATCTCAAATGTCTATAATTTCCTGTAATTGGATCAATTATGGTATTAAAATGATCAGTTTCAACTCTGAGTATGGAATTTGTGCTCTAAACGGTGCCAAGAGTGAGCACTGATACCAAGTTAGAAAATGTTGACATATTCCTCAGTAGCATAATCATCCTGAAATTTTTGGTATGTACATAACTTTGGCTTTAATGCCAGAGTTTGTTTCTATTGTAATTTACAGAGAGATTCCAACTTGTTTAAGGACAAGGTCAGATCAGATGGATGCTGGTTTTGATAAATGTCTGAAATATGTAATGAGAATAAAATTGTTTTTCCATCACTGCACCAGTTATCCCTTTCATTTTTATAATCCCAATTGAAAATTTCTTTGCTACTCTATCACTAGGCATCCTAATCAATCTACTCCAAAATATTAACATGGAAAGATATTTTTGATACTTATCAGACAGCCAACCAGTATCCCCATAAAACATTAGGACTATATCAGTGCACACCCAAAATAACTGGGAACTTTGTTGAGAATAAGATCTGGAGTTTTTACACAAGTGGCATCCCATACACCAGAGCCATAATCTAGTACTGGCAATACAATACTATTCAGAAGGAGGAAACATTTGCAGCTATTATCATCTATAATATTTGTATTTAGAAATAATACCTTTGAATGCCCGACCTGATCAGTGATTCTGAGTTTTAAAACAGGCTTGAAATGCTAAATGCTCAGCCAAATTTACACCAAGATATTTTTATTTGCATGTAATAGCAAATTATTTAGAGCATTTAACCTCTTTTTCATGCAACGGTCGTAAATTGTGGTTAGCATTTTCAGTAAACCTGTTTCAGTGTTTGCCTTAAGTACCATGTCATCAGCATACAATAAAATTGAGAGCCTCTTGTTGTTAATATTAATTTAGTTTTAAGTTTATTATTTCTTTGGTGGGGTTATTAATATAGATGACAAAGAGAGAAGGTGTCACCTTGCTTAACACCATTATTAACCGCAAACCATTTCGAGAGAAAGTTGTTTATTTTAATACATGATATTGTTTTTGTGTACCTAGCCTTTATAGCAGAGTATACTTTACATCATTATTGTAGTTTTTAGTATACACAGCAAAAGTTCTCTGTCTACCCAATCAAAAGCTTTCTCTAAATCAATAAAAGCACAGAACACAGACCTATTTTGCTCAAACTTGTTTCTTATTAAAGAGGTTAATGAATATGAAATGCAAAGGGAACATACTACATATCTAACCATTCCAATCTAACCATTGATTGGCAGCAAACCAATGTTAAAGAATTCAAATGACTTGTCAAGTTACACACATTCTATTGGATTGGAGCAAACAATCTGTTTAAATTTTTTTATATTATTACTTAGAACATTACTCAGCATCCATTAATAAAAATCCAGAAATGGGTTCAAAGCCTTGGTTATTAGACCAAATTGTATGCAAAATAGATTGTATGCATTCACTTCAGATCTGGATCACAACTGAATCTTATTTGGATTTAAATTGTATAAAAATGAGTCCTTTTTAGAACCTTTTTAGAATGATTTACCTCATGAAGTTCATTTTGCTCCAAATCTTGCCTATTTCAGGAACAAGCTAAATCATGTCTCTTCAAAAAGGCTTTCCCACATTACCATGTAAACTATCCGGTATCTCCATGGCATCGACCAGGCTATGTCTATATGGAATGATAATTATTGTGTTTTTTCTGGTGTCATGACTTAGAGTCTGCCCTGACAGAGATTAAAAGTACAGAATATAATAGAATGTTGACAAACTCTGGAACTATGTAAATGCATAATTGTCCTTATTCTGATTCACAAATTTAAATCAATTTGCCTATTTATGTTTCATAAAAATGTGAATGATTATGCTGACCACCTCTGAATCGACATAAATGCATAACTATTCTGATTCTGATTCAAAAATAGAAATAAATTTGCTTATTGATATTCCATAAAATAATAATGATTGTGTTGACTAAATCTGAACCTATATAAATGCATAACTATAACATATTTGACATATTCTCATTCTGATGATAATGACGATGCTGAGTTTGATTCCTTTTCCTATGGTGATTCTGATGATGACTCTGACAAATACTACAGGTTCTGATGGGTCTAAGTGGATGTCTGATTCTCAATCTGATGATACTGATGAGGATATGACTGATTCTGTTTCCCATGATGATGATGGTGATGATGCAGGTAACTGAAATGCTATTTTGTGGCTTTGAAAGAGGATACATTGTATGATGTATATTTCAAATTTATGCAATTCTCCTGTCTCTGACAATGTGAAAATAATATAGATAGATAGTTTATTTATTGTAGTGACTTGTACATATATACATATTATAGTCCATATTGCAACAATTTAAATGTACCCAGCCCTACATGCTCTTATAAGTCACTGTTCGACAGAAGGTTTGAAGGGTGTGAAGATTTTCTTTTACATCTACAAACATTTCAATAACACTCAAATAACATCAGTAAATGAGACACCTTTCTTTTACATCTACAAACATTTCAATATCATTCAAGTAACATTAGTAAATAAGATACTCTTCTGTCTTTCTGAACTATTTTTTTTGTTAAAACTTTGCCAAACCCTTCTGGCAATTTTTATTGATATATTGAAATTCATCATTATTACTTATTTCATTAAGATTAGCAACAGAACATGTAATACTGTTAAATTATCTCTGCATTATTTATACAAGGGACAGACCATTAAAAATAACATTCATCTGCAATACTTCTCATGTTACAAAACTGACAAATACGTTCATGTGATCTCAAATGTCTATAATTTCCTGTAATTGGATCAATTATGGTATTAAAATGATCAGTTTCAACTCTGAGTATGGAATTTGTGCTCTAAATGGTGCCAAGAGTGAGCACTGATACCGAGTTAGAAAATGTTAACATATTCCTCAGTAGCATAATCGTCCTAAAATTTTTGGTATGTACATAACTTTGGCTTTAATGCCAGAGTTTGTTTCTATTGTAATTTACAGAGAGATTCCAACTTGTTTAACGACAAGGTCAGATCAGATGGATGCTGGTTTTGATAAATGTCTGAAATATGTAATGAGAATAAAATTGTTTTTCCATAACTGCACCAGTTATCCCTTTCATTTTTATAATCCCAATTGAAAATTTCTTTGCTACTCTATCATTAGGCATCCTAATCAATCTATTCCAAAATATTAACATGGAAAGATATTTTTGATACTTATCAGACAGCCAACCAGTATCCCCATAAAACATTAGGACTATATCAGTGCACACCCAAAGTAACTTGGAACTTTGTTGAGAATAAGATCTGGAGTTTTTACACAAGCGGCATCCCATACACCAGAGCCATAATCTAGTAAGGGCAATACAATACTATTCAGAAAGATGAAATCTTCGCAGCTATTATTATCTTTAATATTTGTATTTAGAAATAATACCTTTGAATGTCCGACCTGATCAGTGATTCTGAGTTTTAAAACAGGCTTGAAATGCTAAATGCTCAGCCAAATTTACACCAAGATATTTTTATTTGCATGTAATAGCAAATTATTTAGAGCATTTAACCTCTTTTTCATGCAACGGTCGTAAATTGTGGTTAGCATTTTCGGTAAACCTGTTTCAGTGTTTGCCTTAAGTACCATGTCATCTGCATACAATAAAATTGAGAGCCTCTTGTTGTTAATATTAATTTAGTTTTAAGTTTATTATTTCTTTGGTGGGGTTATTAATATAAATGGCAAAGAGAGAAGGTGTCACCTTGCTTAACACCATTATTAACCTCAAACCATTTCGAGAGAAAGTTGTTTATTTTAATACATGATACTGTTTTTGTGTACCTAGCCTTTATAGCAGAGTATACTTTACATCATTATTGTAGTTTTTAGTATACACAGCAAAAGTTCTCTGTCTACCCAATCAAAAGCTTTCTCTAAATCAATAAAAGCACAGAACACAGACCTATTTTGCTCAAACTTGTTTCTTATTAAAGAGGTTAATGAATATGAAATGCAAAGGGAACATACTACATATCTAACCATTCCAATCTAACCATTGATTGGCAGCAAACCAATGTTAAAGAATTCAAATGACTTGTCAAGTTACACACATTCTATTGGATTGGAGCAAACAATCTGTTTAAATAAATTTTTTTATATTATTACTTAGAACATTACTCAGCATCCATTAATAAAAATCCAGAAATGGGTTCAAAGCCTTGGTTATTAGACCAAATTGTATGCAAAATAGATTGTATGCATTCACTTTAGATCTGGATCACAACTGAATCTTATTTGATTTAAATTGTATAAAAATGAGTCCTTTTTAGAACCTTTTTAGAATGATTTACCTCATGAAGTTCATTTTGCTCCAAATCTTGCCTATTTCAGGAACAAGCTAAATCATGTCTCTTCAAAAAGGCTTTCCCACATTACCATGTAAACTATCCGGTATCCCCATGGCATTGACCAGGCTATGTCTATATGGAATGATAATTATTGTGTTTGTTCTGGTGTCATGACTTAGAGTCTGCCCTGACAGAGATTAAAAGTACAGAATATAATAGAATGTTGACAAACTCTGGAACTATGTAAATGCATAATTGTCCTTATTCTGATTCACAAATTTAAATCAATTTGCCTATTTATGTTTCATAAAAATGTGAATGATTATGCTGACCACCTCTGAATCGACATAAATGCATAACTATTCTGATTCTGATTCAAAAATAGAAATAAATTTGCTTATTGATATTCCATAAAATAATAATGATTGTGTTGACTAAATCTGAACCTATATAAATGCATAACTATAACATATTTGACATATTCTCATTCTGATGATAATGACGATGCTGAGTTTGATTCCTTTTCCTATGGTGATTCTGATGATGACTCTGACAAATACTACAGGTTCTGATGGGTCTAAGTGGATGTCTGATTCTCAATCTGATGATACTGATGAGGATATGACTGATTCTGTTTCCCATGATGATGATGGTGATGATGCAGGTAACTGAAATGCTATTTTGTGGCTTTGAAAGAGGATACATTGTATGATGTATATTTCAAATTTATGCAATTCTCCTGTCTCTGACAATGTGAAAATAATATAGATAGATAGTTTATTTATTGTAGTGACTTGTACATATATACATATTATAGTCCATATTGCAACAATTTAAATGTACCCAGCCCTACATGCTCTTATAAGTCACTGTTCGACAGAAGGTTTGAAGGGTGTGAAGATTTTCTTTTACATCTACAAACATTTCAAAAACATTCAAGTAACATTAGTAAACAAGATACTTTTCTGTCTTTCTGAACTATTTTTTGTTAAAACTTTGCCAAACCCTTCTGGCAAATTTTATTGATATATTAAAATTCATCCTTATTACTTATTTCATTAAGATTAGCAACAGAGCATGTAATACTGTTAAATTATCTCTGCATCATTTATACAAGGGACAGACCATTAAAAATAACATTCATCTGCAATAATTCTCATGTTACAAAACTGACAAATACATTCATGTGATCTCAAATGTCTATAATTTCCTGTAATTGGATCAATTATGGTATTAAAATGACCAGTTTCAACTCTGAGTATGGAATTTGTGCTCTAAACAGTGCCAAGGGTGAGCACTGATACCGAGTTAGAAAATGTTGACATATTCCTCAGTAGCATAATCGTCCTGAAATTTTTGGTATGTACATAACTTTGGTTTTAATTCCAGAGTTTGTTTCTATTGTAATTTACAGAGAGATTCCAACTTGTTTAAGGACAAGGTCAGATCACATGGATGCTGGTTTTGATAAATGTCTGAAATATGTAATAAAAATAAAATTGTTTTTCCATCACTGCACCAGTTATCCCTTTCATTTTCATAATCCCAATTGACAATTTCTTTGCTACTCTATCATTTTGCATCCCAATCAATCTATTCCAAAATATTAACATGGAAAGATATTTTTGATACTTATCAGACAGCCAACCAGTATCTCCATAAAACATTAGGACTATATCAGTGCACACCCAAAATAACTGGGAACTTTCTTAGGAATAAGATCTGGAGTTTTTACACAAGCAGCATCCCATACACCAGAGCCATAATCTAGTACTGGCAATACAATACCATTCAGAAAGAGGAAATGTTTGCAGCTCTTATTATCTATAGTATTTGTATTTAGAAATAATACCCCTGAATGCCCGACCTGATCAGTGATTCTGAGTTTTAAGACAGGCTTGAAATGCTAAATGTTCAGCCAATTTTACACCAAGATATTTTTATTTGCATGTAATAGCAAATTATTTAGAGCATTTAACCTCTTTTTCATGCACCAGTCGTAAATTGTGGTTAGCATTTTCAGTAAACCTGTTTCACTGTTTGCCTTAAGTATCATGTCATCAGCATACAATAAAATTGAGAGCCTCTTAATAACATTAATTTAGTTTTAAGTTTATTATTTCTTTGGTGGGGTTATTAATATAAATGGCAAAGAGAGAAGGTGTCACCTTGCCTAACCCCATTATTAACCTCAAACCATTTCGAGAGAAAGTTGTTTATTTTAATACCTGATATTGTTTTTGTGTACCTAGCCTTTATAGCAGAGTATACCTTACATCAATATTGTAGTTTTTAGTATACACAGCAAAAGTTCTCTGTCTGCCCAATCAAAAGCTTTCTCTAAATCAAAAAAGCACAGAACACAGACCTATTTTACTCAAACTTGTTTCTTATTAAAGAGGTTAATGAATATGAAATGCAAAGGGAACATACTACATATCTAACCATTCCAATCTAACCATTGATTGGGAGCAAACCAATGTTAAAGAATTCAAATGACTTGTCAAGCTACACACATTCTATTGGATTGGAGCAAACAATCCGTTTAAATTTCTTTATATTATTACTTAGAACATTTCTCAGCATCCATTAATAAAAATCAAGAAGTGGGTTTAAAGCCTTGGTTATTAGACCAAATTGTATGCAAAATAGATTGTATGCATTCACTTCAGATCTGGATCACAACTAAATCTTATTTGGATTTAAATTGTATAAAAATGAGTCCTTTTAGAACCTTTTTAGAATGATTTACCTCATGAAATTCATTTTGCTCCAAATCTTGCCTATTTCAGGAACAAGCTAAATCATGTCTCTTCAAAAAGGCTTTCCCATATTACCATGTAAACTATCCGGTATCTCCATGGCATCGACCAGGCTATGTCTATATGGAATGATAATTACTGTGTTTTTTCTGGTGTCATGACTTAGAGTCTGCCCTGACAGAGATTAAAAGTACAGAATATAATAGAATGTTGACAAACTCTGGAACTATGTAAATGCATAATTGTACTTGTTCTGATTCACAAATTTAAATCAATTTGCCTATTTATGTTTCATAAAAATGTGAATGATTCTACTGACCACCTCTGAATCGACATAAATGAATAACTATTCTGATTCAAAAATAGAAATAAATTTGCTTATTGATATTCCATAAAATAACAATGTTTGTGTTGACTAAATCTTAACCTACATAAATGCATAACTATAACATATTTGACAAGTCTTAGTCAAAGTCTGATTCTCATTCTGATGATAATGACGATTCTGAGTTTGAATCCTTTTCCTATGTAATTCTGATGATGACTCTGACAAATACTACAGGTTCTGATGGGTCTAAGTTGAAGTCTGATTCTCAATCTGATGATACTGATGAGGATATGACTGATTCTGTTTCCCATGATGATGATGGTGATGATGCAGGTAACTGAAATACTACTTTGTGGCTTTGAAAGAGGATACATTGTATGATGTATATTTCAAATTTATGCAATTCTCCTGTCTCTGACGATGTGAAAATAATATAGACAGATAGTTTATTTATTGTAGTGACTTCTACATATTCACATATTATAGTCCATATTGCAACAATTGAAATGTACCCAGCCCTTCATGGGCTTATAAGTCACTGTTCGACAGAAGGTTTGAAGGGTGTGAAGATTTTCTTTTACATCTACAAACATTTCAATAACACTCAAATAACATCAGTAAATGAGACACCTTTCTTTTACATCTACAAACATTTCAATAACATTCAAGTAACATTAGTAAACAAGATACTTTTCTCTCTTTCTAAACTATTTTGTAATGCCAAACCCTTCTGGCAATTTTTATCGATATATTGAAATTCATCATTATTATTTATTTCATTAAAATTAGCAACAGAGCATGTAATACTGTTATATTATCTCTGCATTATTTATACAAGGGACAGATTATTAAAAATAACATTCATCTTCAATACTTCTCATGTGACAAAACTAACAAATATGTTCATGTGATCTCAAATGTCTATAATTTCCTGTAACTGGATCAATTATGGTATTAAAATGACCCTGTTTCAACTCTGAGTTAGAAAACATTGACATATCCCTCTGTAGTATAATCATCCTGAAATTTTTGGTATGTACATAACTTTGGTTTTAATTTCAGAGTTCGTTTCTATTGTAATTCACAGAGAGATTCCAACTTTTTAAAGGACAAGGTCAGATCCCGTGGATGCTGATTTTGATAAATGTCTGAAATATGTAATAAAAATAAAATTGTTTTTCCATCACTGCACCAGTTATCCCTTTCATTTTTATAATCCAAATGAAAAATTTTCTTTGCTACTCTATCATTAGGCATCCTAATCAATCTATTCCAAAATATTAACATGGAAAGATATTTTTGATACTTATCAGACAGCCAACCAGTATCCCCATACAGCATTAGGACTATATAAGTGCACGATCAAAAATAACTGGGAACTTTGTTAAGAATCAGATCTGGAGTTTTTACAAAAGCGGTATCCCATACACCAGAGCCATAATCTAGTACTGGCAATACAGTACCATTCAGAAAGAGTAAATATTTTGTAGCTATTATCTTAATAATATTTGTATTAGAAATAATACCCCCTTAATGCCCGACTTGATGAGTGATCAAGAGTTTTAAAACAGTCTTGAATTCCTAAATGCAGCCAAATTTACACCAAGATATTTTATTTGCATATAATATCAAGTTATTTAGAGCATTTACCTCCATTTCATGCACCAGTTGTAAATTGTGGTTAGCATTTTCTGTTCAGTGTTCACCATAAGTACCATGTCATCAGCATAGAACAAAATTGAGAGCTTCCTGTTATTAATAAATAAATTTAGTTTTATGTTTATTATTTTTTGTGGATTTATTATAAATGGCAAAGAGAGAAGGTGTCACCTTGCCTAACCCCATTATTAACCTCAAACCATTTCGAGAGAAAGTTGTTTATTTTAATACATGGTATTCTTTTTGTGTACATAGACTTTATAGCAGAGTATACCTTATATCAATATTGTAGTTTTAGTGTACACAGCAAAACTTCTGTATCTACCTAATGAAAAGCTTTCTCTAAATCAATAAAAGCACAGAACACAGACCTATTTTGCTCAAACTTGTTTCTTATTAAAGAGGTTAATGAATATGAAATGCAAAGGGAACATACTACAAATCCTATAAAAATTATCGTTGAAATTATTCCATATTATCATGATAGGCCCTGAATAATCTAACCACCGATTGACTGCAAACCAATGTTAAATCATTCATATGACTTGTCAAGCTTACACACATTGTATGCATTCACTTCAAATATGGATCACACACCTTGTATGCATTCACTTAAAATATGGATCACAATTGAATCTTATTTGGATTTAAATTATATTAAAATCCATTTTAGAACCGTTTAGATCTGAATCATGACCCTCTTATATGTGCAACCTCATGTCCCATTTGCTCCATTTATAGTTGCATTTTTATATATGGATTTGCATGTTAGTTTTGATGGCATTCATGATTTGGAACTTCTGGTTTTGATATATAAAGTAATTTGTATCTTTTGGGGCTATTCAAATATATCTTTTAAAAGTAAGACTAGGCATTTTCTTATAATATCTTATTATAAGTATTTAGTGCTTTGATACACATTAAATACCCATCTACTTTTACAGTCATTGTCTTAGCCATACATATGTAGGTTCAAGTGATGTTTCATTATTATGTTCCTGACTACTGGTAGGGCCATTTTTGTGAGTTCCAACAGATTGAGAAGCAAAATCAGGAAGTCTGGCAAAGTCAAGAAGAATATGAAACATGTTTAATATTTCTTGAAAAATGTAAGATTTTGTTTCCCAACTCCCAACTTCCCAACAGAGACATTTCCTAATGGTAATACATCAGATCAGATAGGTCTGACCGAACTCAAATCAAGTCATGTATCCTTTCAGACGGAATTAATTCAAATGTATGGCCTTTTACATCCAGATATGTCAGGATGTCTTTATTGCAAAATGTAATACCTTCATGTCTGGGTGCTTTCCAACATGTCCCAGACCTTAACATTAATGTCAAAGACAAATGTGTCCTCTATCCTTTTTTTGAGAAGATGAAACGCTGAACCCTTTCTTGACCTAAACATTTTGACAGAAAGGCACCCAGAGTGAATGGAAGAACAATCATACCAGAACGGGTGTATTTCTGGACTCCCCGATTGGCTGGGGTGTTAAATGCCAACTATGCAATGTTTTGTGTTTTGCCTTGGTTTAGATGTATGTAAGGGTTTACTGTTTCACACTCATTATATTTTACTTGTGGCTGGTAGAAGATATACACTGTTTCTGGCTTTGGGTTTTCTGTTGTTATATATTAGTTAGGGCAAGTGTAACAGTCACTTGAAATATTCTATGTTTTATCTTTTTTTATATTGCTAATACAAAACTGCAAGAGGAAGAAGAGTAAAGAGAACTATTACGCAGATTTAATCTACAAGACACCAGAGATATGAGATGGTAGTAGCAACTTTCAGAGAGTAGTAACCTAAAAGTGACTGATTTCAGAACAAGGTTTGATTCTCAATGCACCCTTTCTGGAAGATTGGTTCTCTTTTGTGACATCCATACTCTATTTTAGGCAATGATCTCAACATTCAAGGGTACAACTTTAAACCAGGGATCCTGCAGATTCCTTCAGCCAACCCCTTTAGAAATGCATGATATGTCAAGAACTTCAAGCATTTGTGAAGGCATGGAGACAAGCATCAAAAGTCATGTGGAACCCCTTACACATGCTACATTTGCACAAGAGCCTCAGCCCAGCTCTACATCATATAAAATATTTTTGAAAAATGAACTGTTAGGGGTCAAGTCCCCATTTTGACATTTGAATGAGTCTCAATTTGAGTGCAGTATTTTCAGCATTAAAGTATTCAAGTCCAATTTGTTATATTTAATGAGTCTTAGTTTGAGTGAATTACTTGACTGTGGAGTATTTTGGTTCAACACTCATACCATTCAGTAAGGTATCTGAGTTTAATCTGTTTTATTGTGGTTAGAAAAACTCTAAAGTTATTTGGTCAGGATCCCAAATACGTTTTAAACCACATTTTTGCCCCTGAATATTCTTTTGTTACAAATCATTTCATTTCTAGCGAGGCTTCATGATCCATGGCTTTATTGTAGATGCATCATCCCTCAGAAGGTGCCTGACCTTTTGAACCATATGTGTTATTTCTTTACTTCCCTTACTTCCATAGTAAAATTTAGGGGTTTTCTAGACAAAATTGACGTTTTTATTCCTGAAGTTTTTATTAGAGGTCCACAACCTTGGAGTGCTTCTAAGGGTGTGCCCAGTAAATTTATAACTACCTCTTTGCTAATGCCCTCTGGACCTCTGGGGATGAGGTGAATCTTGTTTTCTGTTTCTTCTGCAGTTTCTTCTGCAGTTTCTTCTTTCCTTATACCAGGCCTGAACCTCCTGGCCACTACGTCTCATTTCTGATTCATTAGGTCATAATCTGGTCACTGTGGTTGCAATAAGTTCAGTTGTATAATTGTTACTTGGCATAGTTTTGAAACTGGGTGAATTTGGATAAGTCAGGATGAAAAGTCGGGAGAGTCCAAGTATGATCTGGATCAGCTGGAAATGGCACAAATCGTATCCATAATTAGCACAGCATCGCTGGGATGCATTTTTCATTTTCTTTCTGATCCATTCCTAAATTTGAAATTCAGGTCTCTCTCCTGACATCCCTTGAATGTCTAACCACTACTATACTATTACAGTCTCTTGCCTATAAAACATATTTGAGTTTTTATATTTGATTTAAGATGTGTTTCCTTTATAAAAATCTACATCACAAATACTTCTTACAAGAACCAACATTAAGTCAGAATGGTACAAAACCAGTAGCGACAGAAAAATTAGAAACAAGCTAAATGTACTATACTGCACAATTAAACACCATCTGTGTAATTATATTATGCATAATTGGCTGGTACACTGCAATCTTATCTAATGAAATCAATTGAATTGTAGCTATCATTTTCAATATTCCAAGGTCAGCATTAGCAATTCTACAGTGTCTTTTATTTTATCTTTGTGCTAGCCTTGTCTTAAAATCTCAGAATATTTTCTTGGTCATGATTAACCTGGTATACAAATATTGTAACAAGGTAAATTATTGTGCAAGACAAAATCCATAAACTAGGAATAAGTTGAGACATTTCAGCATTTATCTACATACAGTTTGTTTATCAGATATTATGATTATTATATTGATTGTTTTCAATTATTACTTTGGGTAAGATACTTAAGTAAAGGGAAAGATATGCTATCATTTTGGTGTTTCTCTTACAATGCCCTCTCAGTAACACTGCAGAGAAAACATTTATTTATATCTCCAAGATGCAATTGTTACAATCAAAATATTACATTTTATAGAAATTGCTACCACAGAAGCAACAAGCCAAGAGACTGAAGATGATTCTGAATGTAAGCTTTCTTTTCACTGTGCTGATCATAACACAGAACGTATTGCCTTGCTTTGAGATTCTTTTCAGTTAATTTTACATACTACACAATTACTCACTTCCTGTGGCAACACAAGCAGAAGTTTTAAGATATTCAAAGTTTTTGCCTATCAAAGGCATTATCAAGGTTACCTCCCATAATCAGTCATAATTGTAGGTTGTCCAGTCATATGTGAAGCTGTACTGCTGTCTTTTATCCCAGTTCTGAGCTATTTTATGTGTTTCTGCATCTCCAGTAATGTTAATGCTCCAATGCTCCTAAAGCAAGCCTATTGCCCCCACCAATTCTCAATATTTTCTATAATAAAATTATCTAGAGGTCTGTAGCGGGGTTTCACTGGAGTGAGAACATTTCCATTCTCTATTCCCTGTCATTATAACTGCCTGTTGTGTAACCAGGACATACCCATTATTTTACAACACAAAACAATGTGACACTGAGTATTAATTTAGATCGATCCTAAAATAGTTTTCTCACTCATATCAAGAGAAAGGGTTCCACATGAATTCTATTCTATGTATAGAAATCACTGGTATGGTTCAAACTTTCTCCAACTTTGTCACAGAGTAGAAATCACATATTATTGTGATCATGTTAACTTATTTCATGCTACAGGTCTCTGGCCATTTCAGCAGCACAGTGTAAAGTTAGTTTTATACATGCAGCATATTGACTGATTATATTTATAACTGGTTAAGTATGTCACAAAGATCATAACTGGTTAAGTATATCACAAAGATCATTAAGCTTCACTAATCATATTAGTTTATTGTTGATGTATATTGAGCCACGTGATAAAGTAACACATCACTCATAAATTTAATCCCTTCAAAATGAAGAGCCAAGAATATATTATCTGATAAGCCAGTAGTGAATACAATCTTCATTTATTTTGTTCATTAGGTTAGAACATCAAATACTGTATAAGTGTTTTTTTTCGCGAGGAATTTATTTTGGCTATATTCGCGAGCAAGTATTAAACGCGAAATTAAATTCTCGCTAATATTTATGTATACTCAAGCTCATCATACCTGCAGATTTGTGGATATATTTATATGAATGAATGAAACAATGCACACAAACAAGTGTGCAATTTTATAAAAGCACCTTTTATCGGTTGCATATTGACAAAGGAAGTACAAACCACAAAACAGTTTTATTCGTGAAAGATTTATTACGACATTTATCCACAAGTATAAAACAGTTGTAAAGTAAAAAAATCAAGAAGGCAAATTTAGGGAAAACATCTGAAACAAAAATGCCAGTAGACAGTCACTCTTTTTTCTCATGTGCTATACACCTCTTTGTCTTCAGTAGAGTCCACTAATAACCTCCTACTAGGCGTGTTTTGTCCCAGCCAAGCTTTGTGTCTGCTTTGTCACTAGCGGGTACACCAGACCTGTGATCTTCACTGCCCTCTGTTTTGAAGTTGATTGGATACCTAATTAGTATTACACTCTGAAAAGACTTTTACGTAGCCTTTTAAGTCTCCATTACAAGACACCTCCACAATTTAATCCATTTTTAGAGTGGTGTATATTCATTATTAATGGGTTGATTAAAGAACTATACTTGCTGTGCTTAGGTAAGAATTTAAACATATGAGCAGCCATGCCTTTAAAACAAATAGTAAAGTAATAGACTCTTTAAATCAATTGTTTGCATTGAACAGCCAAAATAAAAAAAAATTGGCAACTACATTAACATCAATCATGTGGCTGAGAAAGATTAACAAAAAAAACGGAAGTTTTTTTTCCTCACACACACACATTTAATTGCAATTCAAAGTACATTGGTGTGAGCCAGTATGTTTTCTTTTGTGATAAACACATGGGATGGGGTGGGTATGTAGATGTGACTGATACTTGTAAATGTTTAACAGTTAATTTAAGCTTATTACTTTTTTTGTTGTTGTTGTTGAGCTACAATATAGTATCTTTCCCCGCGAAAATTAATTCTCGCTAAACAAGCCTTCTGTGTAGATTCGCGAACTTAAGTTCCTGTGAAAAAAACTACTTATACAGTATTCTGAAAATGCTGCACAGGTTCTTGAAATATTACAAAATGTTGAATATATAAATAACCAAACTACCAATGGCTCACTGCATTATTTCAAATGTGTATATTATTGGTTTTACTTCTACCCTTTTAGGCTCAAAGGACTGTGTCACTCGTATGTAAAGTTGACATTAATTTGTAAGGCAACAACATTCCTTAGTTGCTATTAAATTCTTTTTTCATATTTGTAGTGTACTATTATATCTACCATCATATCATCGGCATGGTTAATCAGAATGGAAAATTAAATATGGGCACAAAAACAAGGACCAACACATATTGTCTGGAATTTTCCCTCGAATGCAACTTTGCATCATCTCTGCAGGAATGCATTGATCAACTAACCAGTGGAGGTGTATTCAGTGAAGTACAATGGGAAAGGTGTGATACAACAGTGAGTATAAAATTTCATCATCATATTTAGATTATCTTTAATTGGGTTGAGTGTAATTTAAACATACTGTTTAGGTTATATTATTAGGCAAAGTTTCAGAATTAATTTACAGTTACCAGCATTAATGAAAAACAGTTCACGTCAGCCAGTTATATTCCATGTGTTTATCAAAGGTTATCATTAATACTCTTCTTAAAAGTAAAGTTTTCTGAATACTTCTACGAATCAATCTAATATTTAAATACTCTTTTGGAAATATTTTGAATAAATTGCACATTATTTCAGTTAAATCTACCAAAATGAAAGTATGTAATTAAATACATCACATGCCCCATCCTTTTGATATTCACAGCCCATTTGTTTCTCAAAATTTACATCAATTTTTTTAAAAATTTGGAATGAATTTTGAAGTTAGAAGAGACTTATCATAACTATTTTCAACATCTTAAAAAATGGGCCACAGTGGCAGAGTGGTAACACTCTCACCTCCCACGCCGGGGTTTGGTTCCTGGCACAGCCTCAAGTGGGAAAGCTAGTAGTTGCTTGCCATTGGTCGGCCGATTACAGTACAGAACCTGTACAAACTATATGTACTGGTTTTCTCTGCACTTCCAACTACCCGTCGTGATATGACCTGTACAATGTTGAAAGTGACGTAAAACCCCAAATAAATAAATAAATAAAACCAACATTTTAATATGTTATGTACTAATATAAACAACCCAGACACATGGTTTATTAATAAATTTGTCATGATCATTTATTGTTTGGGTCTTGTTTTAGAAATAGTGTGTAGCAGCAGTAAATACACAGCATGACTTAATAAAATATTTGCTGTTTTATTTTTTATAGCAAAAATGTGCATTAGCTATTCAGTCCAGTGATAATGGATTTGCTGCTAAAAGCAAATGCATGGATGAGTGTTCCAGATCAGAGTCTTTGTGTTTGTCCTCTCCAAGTGAAATAAAAGAAGACTACTGCAGTGCTTGTATTGCACCAGTGAATGCATGCCCAGGCATGTTTTATCCAATGTTCTTCAGTTAAATATTATCAATTTTTCTGTTGATCTTGAATACAAAAACACCTTCAGTAAAATGAACAGACATTACAAATCCTTCTGTATGGTTACAAGAGGTCTAGGTCAACGATTTATTGACTCACACACAGTTTGTACTCTTTTTCAGTGGTACTGTGATGTTAATCAGGAATCTTACATTTCCACTGTTTCAAACGTTAGGGAAACAAGTACCAACCTAAAATTTTAACTCAACATCAAACAGTTGCCTCTGAACTGTGAATACACCGAACATATAAACTAAGCAATGTCCACATATTGAAGCATGTTTTTGTTTCAGATTTTGTTCCTTGTTTGGAGAAAGATGAAAGTGGTAAGATTGCATGTCATCTTGTTCAAAATATTTTGTATCAAGAAACTTTTAATGAATTCATATTTGTTGAATTATAGCCATCATTTTCAATATTCCAAGGTCAGCATTACCACATTTACAGTGTCTTTTATTTTATCTTTGTGCTAGCCTTGTCTTAAAATCTCAGAATATTTTCTTGGTCATGATTAACCTGGTATACAAATATTGTAACAAGGTAAATTATTGTGCAAGACAAAATCCATAAGCTAAAGAATAAGTTGCGATTTTTTCTGCATTTATTTATGTAAAGTTTGTTTATCAGATATTATTATTATTATATTGATGGTTTTCAATTTTACTTTGGGCTAAATACTTAAGTAAAGGGAAAGATATGCTATCATTTTGGTGTTTCTCTTACAATGCCCTCCCAGTAACACTGCAGAAAAAACCTTTATTTATATCTCCAAGATGCAATTATTACAACCAAAATATTACATATTTTATAGAAATTGCTACCACAGAAGCAACAAGTCAAGAGACTGAAGATGATTCTGAATGTAAGCTTCCTTTTCACTGCCCTGATCATACCACAGAACGTATTGCCTTGTTTTGGGATTCTTTTTCAGCTAATTTTACATACTACACAATTACTCACTTCCTGTGGCAACACAAGCAGAAGTTTTAAGATATTCAAAGTTTTTGCCTATCAAAGGCATTATCAAGGTTACCAATTCTCAATATTTTCTGTAATAAAATTATCTAGAGGTCTGTAGTGAGGTTTCACTGGAGTCAGAACATTTCCATTCTCTATTCCCTGTCATTATAACTGCCTGTTGTGTAACCAGGACATACCCATTATTTTACAACACAAAACAATGTGACACTGAGTATTAATTTAGATCGATCCTAAAATAGTTTTCTCGCTCATAACAAGAGAAAGGGTTCCACAAGAACTCTATTCTATGTATAGAAATCACTGGTATTGTTCACACTTTCTCCAACTTTGTCACAGAGTAGAAATCATATATTATTGTGATCATGTCAACTTATTTCATGCTACAGGCCTCTGACCATTTCAGAAGCACAGTGTAAAGTTAGTTTTATACATGCAGCATATTGACTGATTATATTTATAACTGGTTAAGTATGTCACAAAGATCATAACTGGTTAAGTATATCACAAAGATCATTTTTAAGCTTCACTAATCATATTAGTTTATTGTTGATGTATATTGAGCCACGTGATAAAGTAACACATCACTCATAAATTTAATCCCTTCAAAATGAAAAGCCAAGAATATATTATCTGATAAGCCAGTAGTGAATACAATCTTCATTTATTTTGTTCATTAGGTTAGAACATCAAATATTCTGAAAATGCTGCACAGGTTCTTGAAATATTACAAAATGTTCAATATATAAATAACCAAACTACCAATGGCTCACTGCATTATTTCAAATGTGTATATTATTGGTTTTACTTCTACCCTTTTAGGCTCAAAGGACTGTGTCACTCGTATGTAAAGTTGACATTAATTTGTAAGGCAACAACATTCCTTAGTTGCTATTAAATTCTTTTTTCATATTTGTAGTGTACTATTATATCTACCATCATATCATCGGCATGGTTAATCAGAATGGAGAATTAAATATGGGCAGGAAAACAAGGACCAACACATACTGTCTGGAATTTTCCCTGGAATGCGACTTTGCATCATCTCTGCAGGAATGTATTGATCAACTAACCAGTGGAGGTGTATTCAGTGAAGTACAATGGGCAACGTGTGATAAAACAGTCAGTATAAAAATTTCATCATTATATTTAGATTATATTTGATTGGGTTGACTGTAATTTAAACATACAGTTTAGGTTATATTATTATGCAAAGTTTCAGAATTAATTTACAGTTACCAGCATTAATGGAAAACAGTTCAAGTCAGCCAGTTATATTCCATGTGTTTATCAAAGGTTATCATTAATACTATTCTTTTTTTTCATAATATTTTTATTTCTCCTTTAATACAAAGTCATTTCACAATAACATCAACTTACAACAGATACTTGCACATTTTGTATAGTTTTTCTCACCAGCTTCTTCAGTTTATTATTTTTGAACACAACGTTTCTAATAACTTCATAAAATATAATGCACCTTTGCTACAGTCAATTGTAGTTAGTTTAAATAAATAGTAAAACTATGTATAGTGTTACAAAAAATTTGTGATTTAATAAAAAAACTTATTCAAACAATAGTCTCCACCTGCCAAATTTTTTATTGAATTCGTCCAATTTATCATTGATTCGAGCAATCATCTGTTGTTCAACGAATACAGATCTATAGTAAGACATAAATTCAGGGATGTTGGGCAAACTATCTGAATAGGCACAGGTAAATATATATTTCTTCATAACTAATATAAGAGAGTTGGCAGCTTCAAAATGTTGATTATATATCATGTACCCCATTATAACTGTCAAGGCATTAAATGGTAGTTTAAATTTTACCTTAGCTTCAACCCATTTTCTCAAATGTATATAAAAAGATTTAGTTTTGTCACAAAAGAAAAATAAATGAGTCAGTGACTCCTCATGAATTTGACACAGTTTCATTGCAAATCTCAATTTATTTGTTCCTAGTATCCTGTTTATAATTCTGTACTGAAACCAAATAATTTTGTTGTCCTTCACTGTATGGTGGCAAATAAAGTACACTGTATCCCAATTTTCTTTACTTAATACTGTAGATAGTTTAGAATGCCACTTTGTTCTCAAATTATTGTCCTCACTTTCAAATGTATTAAATACCTGGTACATGTCTCTTGCTCCTTTTTGGTGTTTGAATAGTATTTTAATATGGAAAGGATATATTGGGTGTATTTTATCAAAAAATTCTTCTTTCTTATTTGCCAATATGTAGTTTTTGGCCTCCTAATCGGCAATAATTATACATTGAAGTTTGTTGTATTGAATAATACTCCTTAAGTTCATTAAATTGTAGTGGCCTACCTTTTTTATCTATAACATCACCAATAACTCTTATCCCCATTCTATCCCATTCTGCCAAATAGAGGTCATTATCCTGTAAGTCCACATTAAACCATAGAACAGAAGAAATAATGTCATAGTTTGTTTTTGGCATGACCTTTTGCAGAAGTTGAACCCATTTAAGACTGACTTCCAAAAATTGTTGCTTTGATTACCTTTTTATAGAAATTAGCTGGACTACTTATAGTTTTTTTCAAACACTCTAAGCCATGGAGAATCATCCCCTTTTAGTAATCTCCGTCTCCAGGTACATTTTAATGCATCAATGAAAGCTGCTACATGAATCATTTTTAAGCCACCTATTTTATATGGTTTTGCAAGGATAGATCGTTTGATCTTATCAGGCTTATCATTCCACATAAATGAGAAGAATAACTTTTCTAAAGTTTGGATGTACATTTGAGAAGGAGTGGGTAGACTCCGGTGGGCGATATACAGGGATGTTATAAAATTTTATAAAAGTCGCCATCAAAAATGCCTGCAAACACAGCACACGTCTTTCAGTTATCTTACCTTTGATCTTTTATTGTTTATTCAATGAAAAGACACAGATTAGTGCAGTATTTATTGAATGCCGCCATGTAGCATATTTCTGTTGATCAACACTTGAAAGGGCCTATTCGATTGGCTGATTGCAATTCTAGAAACCTAACAAGGTGTCACTTTATTGGCCGGAGTAGTCTATCAAAGACTTTTGTAACATTTAATCTGTTGAACAATAAAATCAGCACTGATGTATATCTTGATTGTTTATAGGCTTTATATTTTATATGTTTTTTAACTTTGTATACGAATTATTTCGTCTGTCATTCTCTTTAAAACTGGTACAAAATTTATTTGATCTCTGAAAAGAACGCCCTCATCTCCCGTCGCTATCCCTTGTCAAAGTTGCATCAAAATAGTTGAATTTTAAAACTTAAACAGTAATATACTACAAAAACTAATTTGTGTAGGTTAGTAAACGTTTTTTTGTTGAATCTTTACAGGAAACTGTGTTACTGTTACCGGAAATGCATATTTATTCAAAATATTGTATTATCGCCCAAATACAGGCCTCCCAGAAACTGTTTTTCGTCTATCCGAACCCCCCGCATATCCGAACTTAGTGAATGTCTCCGGAGGGGTTCGGATAAACGGAGTTCTTCTGTAGATATTTTACCAATTGGAATAATTTGTCATTTTTTCCAACATGCCAAGAGTTTATGAATGTCTATCAGAACTTTTTCATAGTTTAATTCAATTGTATGCTTTAAGTCTCCATCAAATGTTAGGGGGCCACGGTGGCAGAGTGGTAACACTCTCGCCTCCCACCTCTGAGGCCGGGGTTCGATCCCCGTCACGGCCTGAAGTGGGAAAGCTGGTAGTTGCTTGCCATTGGTCGGCAGTTTACAGTACACAACCCTAGCGAACTCTATGTACTGGTTTCCTCTGCCCTTCCAACTACCCGTCGTGATATGACCTGTACAGTGTTGAAAGCGACGTAAAACCCCAAATAAATAAATAAACCATCAAATGTTATGCCCAACACACAAATGTTTTTCCCAATCTAACTTAACATTAACCTTAAGTTTATCTTTTAAAAACCTATTCCGCCCAAGCCATATTACTTTTGTCTTGGAGGTGTTCATTACAAGACCACATATTGTTCCAAATGTTTCTAATACATTTAGAGCTGTCTGCAGAGATAATTGTGAGCCATCTAAAAATATAGTAGAGTCGTCAGCAAATTGACTTATTTTGACTTCATAACCATTGATATCAATTCATTTTACCTTTTTATTATTTTGTATCAATAGTTTTAATATTTCAGCACATAATATGAACAAATAGGGTGATATAGGATTGCCTTGCCTACATCCTCTTTTAATGTCAAAAAATTTTGATAATATTCCACACTGTATTACTGCAGAAATAATTTTTTATATTACTGATAACATCGACAGTGGCCTCCAATTTTTCAAAAGGTCTCTTGGTTTGTCACCTTTTGGCAGACAAGTGATAATGCATGTCCTCAATGATTCAAACAGTTATGAGTTAAACTACACTTGAATGCTCTTCGGATAAAGTGTTTTAGTTTACCCAAAAAAACTTTAAAAAATTCAGCTGGAAAGCCACTGATTCCAGGGCAAAACAGACCATGATATTTAATACTATTCTTAACCATGATGCAGTAATTAATTTACAATTTGTTAACATTTCTTTAAATTTGTACACGTACACAAAATCTTTAGCTTTTGGCACATTGTCAAATCATAACATTTTTATGTAAAAACTGGCCTGATTTATAACATCTTATTTTGCATTATACCATTCTGAGAGAAGAAGCTGATTAAGGAAATTACACGACTTGGTAATCATATCTTTTGTATAAAAATTAAACATATACAAGGAGAAAAAAAACTATGTACAGAAATAACCACTGAAGGCTAAAGTGAACATGAATTTCTGTTAACATTAATATTGTTTGTGGAAAATAATATTTTCACACTGTCTTTTTATATCTTATCTATAATCAACAAACATTCAATTCAATTTCATATTGTGATCATTATATTTGAAATCTTTACAGAAGTAACAAACCCCTTGTAGATTCAGGAGAATTAGAATTCTAGAAGACATAATTCTAATATAATAGTGGATATTTTTAGAAATCACATCATAAAGCATGTAACACTAAGTGTACCTGCCATTGCTTAGTTAATAATTCAATTTTCTTGGCAACATTTCATTTTTGACTGGAATTTACACTGCAACAAATATACAGTAGGAAGTATATATTTTTGACAGTTAGCCAAAATTTTCACATGGTTCTTGTGTGGGTCACAATTGATTCAGTCTTAAAATTTTGATTTCACAGTCCTTTTAGTTGATATTTAGCATATGAAAAATAAATGACAACATGGTTGATGTTATATGATGTTGTTATCAGTTTTTAAATTTACTAGTACATTCAATTTGTAGAAATAACTCAAACACTTTAGATAATTCCTATAGTATAGCCAATCATCAATATATTCCAATGGTGGATCATACCTTAAATACTCAATTCACAAATTTTTCACCAAGTAATAAATGCATTTATGTATGTTATGAAACAATTAGGCTTGAAATATGTGTTGGTCCATCTTTTTATATAGTTTTTCTAATATTTTTGAGTTTAGCTTAATGTAGATATAAATTACCTACTATAAGCGTTATTTAACTTTATAGACTCAGTTGTACCAAGCCTAATGCCAACAATATTTTGCAAAGTGACCATTTAAGTATATTCAATACATGATATTTTCCTCTGTCTAACATACAGTACTTTATCTACCAGCATGACATTAAAAAGATCAATTAGGCAATGTATATACAGAAGCAGCTAAACATTCGCTCCATTTCTCATGATGCTAGTCCATATCAGACAAAATTTAACAAAGGTCAAATTATCCATATTCACCTAACACAAGTTATTGATATGGATGCATATACCTATTAAAATTGAACAATTCTACACACTTGAATTTAACTGTGTCCAAATTGTCCAAAGACTGGAGTAAACACTATCCACATGCTGTACTTAAATTGTGTTACTATAACAAACTCAGCAGTTAAGTACACAATACTTCTATATATATTTTCGAACCGTCTAATTTAAACTTAATTGTATAACCAATGACAAGATATAAACACAGTATGTTAATACATATATATATGTACATGTTCAAATCAAATAATTCTACAGATTCAGTTGTATCTGGTCCAATGGCAACAATATTTTGTGACAGCACTATTCAATACAAAATATTCACCTCTGTTTAGCATATAGTAATTTAATTTAACTGTAACCCAAGTCATTCAAAGACAGCAGTACACAATATCCATATATCCACTAGGTGAACATAATATATGTTTATGACTTAAGAAGTTAAATAAATAACAAAAACTATGTACCTGTGCAATTTCAGACAAACTTCTGAACAAATAATCAGGTTTACCTTATTCCATCATATTTAATGCTATTCTTAAAAGTAAAGTTTTCTGAATCCTCCTAAGAATCAATCTAATATTTAAATACTCTTTTGGAAATATTTTGAATAAATTGCACATTATTTCAGTTAAATCCACCAAAATGCAAGTATGTAATTAAATACATCACATGCCCCATCCTTTTGATATTCACAGCCCATTTGTTTCTCAAAATTTACATAATTTTTTTTGTGTTTAGCATATAGTAATTTAATTTAACTGTAACCCAAGTTATTCAAAGACAGCAGTACACAATATCCATATATCCACTAGGTGAACGTAATATATGTTTATGACTTAAGAAGTTAAATCAATAACAAAAACTATGTACCTGTGCAATTTCAGACAAAATTCTGAACAAATAATCAGGTTTACCTTATTCCATGATATTTAATACTATTCTTAAAAGTAAAGTTTTCTGAATCCTCCTAAGAATCAATCTAATATTTAAATACTCTTTTGGAAATATTTTGAATAAATTGCACATTATTTCAGTTAAATCCATCAAAATGCAAGTATGTAATTAAATACATCACATGCCCCATCCTTTTGATATTCACAGCCCATTTGTTTCTCAAAATTTACATAAATTTTTGGTAAAAATTTGGAATGAATTTTGAAGTTAGAAGAGACTTATCATAACTATTTCCAACATCTTAAAAAATGGGCCACAGTGGCAGAGTGGTAACACTCTCACCTCCCACGCCGGGGTTTGGTTCCTGGCACAGCCTCAAGTGGGAAAGCTGGTAGTTGCTTGCCACTGGTCAGCCGATTACAGTACAGAACCTGTACAAACTATATGTACTGGTTTTCTCTGCACTTCCAACTACCTGTCGTGATATGACCTGTACAATGTTGAAAGTGACGTAAAACCCCAAATAAATAAATAAATAAAACCAACATTTTAATATGTTATGTACTAATATAAACAACCCAGACACATGGTTTATTAATAAATTTGTCATGATCATTTATTGTTTGGGTCTTGTTTTAGAAATAGTGTGTAGCAGCAGTAAATACACAGCATGACTTGATAAAATGTTTGCTGTTTTATTTTTATAGCAAAAATGTGCATTAGCTATTCAGTCCAGTGATAATGGATTTGCTGCTAAAAGCAAATGCATGGATGAGTGTTCCAGATCAGAGACTTTGTGTTTGTCCTCTCCAAGTGAAATAAAAGAAGACTACTGCAGTGCTTGTATTGCACCAGTGAATGCATGCCCAGGCATGTTTTTTTTTCAATGTTCTTCAGTTAAATGTTATCAATTTTTCTGTTGATCCTGAATACAAAAACACCTTCAGTAAAATGAACAGACATTACAAATCCTTCTGTATGGTTACAAGAGGTCTAGGTCAACGATTTATTGACTCACACAGGGTTTGTACTCTTTTAAGTGGTACTGTGATGTTAATCAGGAATCTTACATTTCCACTGTTTCAAACGTTAGGGAAACAAGTGCCAACCTAAAATTTTAACTCAACATCAAACAGTTGCCTCTGAACTGTGAATACACTGAACATATGAACTTAGAAATGTAAACATATTGAAGTATATTTTTGTTTCAGATTTTGTTCCTTGTTTGGAGAAAGATGAAAGTGGTAAGATTGCATGTCATCTTGTTCAAAATATTTTGTATCAAGAAACTTTTAATGAATTTATATTCGTTGAATTATAGCCATCATTTTCAATATTCCAAGGTCAGCATTACCAAATCTACAGTGTCTTTTATTTTATCTTTCTGCTAGCCTTGTCTTAAAATCTCTATTTTCTTGGTCACAATTAACCTGGTATACAAATATTGTAACAAGGTAAATTATTGTGCAAGACAAAATCCATAAACTAAAGAATAAGTTGCGATTTTTCTGCATTTATCTATGTACAGTTTGTTTATCAGATATTATTATTATTATATTGATGGTTTTCAATTTTACTTTGGGCTAGATACTTAAGTAAAGGGAAAGATATGCTATCATTTTGGTGTTTCTCTTACAATGCCCTCCCAGTAACACAGCAGAGAAAACATTTATTTATATCTCCAAGATGCAATTATTACAACCAAAATATTACATATTTTATAGAAATTGCTACCACAGAAGCAACAAGTCAAGAGACTGAAGATGATTCTGAATGTAAGCTTCCTTTTCACTGCCCTGATCATACCACAGAACATATTGCCTTGTTTTTGGGATTCTTTTTCAGTTAATTTTACATACTACACAATTACTCACTTCCTGTGGCAACACAAGCAGAAGTTTTAAGATATTCAAAGTTTTTGCCTATCAAAGGCATTATCAAGGTTACCTCCCATAATCAGTCATAATTGTAGGTTGTCCAGTCATATGTGAAGCTGTACTGCTGTCTTTTATCCCAGTTCTGAGCTATTTTATGTGTTTCTGCATCTCCAGTAATGTTAATGCTCCAATGCTCCTAAAGCAAGCCTATTGCCCCCACCAATTCTCAATATTTTCTATAATAAAATTATCTAGAGGTCTGTAGCGGGGTTTCACTGGAGTCAGAACATTTCCATTCTCTATTCCCTGTCATTATAACTGCCTGTTGTGTAACCAGGACATAACCATTATTTTACAACACAAAACAATGTGACACTGAGTATTAATTTAGATCGATCCTAAAATAGTTTTCTCGCTCATATCAAGACAAAGGGTTCCACAAGAATTCTATTCTATGTATAGAAATCACTGGTATGGTTCAAACTTTTTCCAAATTAGAAATCACATATTATTGTGATCATGTCAACTTATTTTATGCTACAGGTCTCTGGGCATTTCAGCAGCACAGGGTAAAGTTAGTTTTATATATGCAGCATATTGACTGATTATATTTATAACTGGTTAAGTATGTGACAAAGATCATAACTGGTTAAGTATATCACAAAGATCATTAATCTTCACTGATCATATTAGTTTAATTGTTGATGTATATTGAGCCACGTGATAAAGTAACACATCCCTCATAAATTTAATCCCTTCAAAATGAAGAGCCAAGAATATAATATCTGCTAAACCAGTAGTGAATGCAATCTTCATTTATTTTGTTCATTGAGTTAGAACATCAAATATTCTGGAACACTGGGTGAGAAAAGTAAAATGCTGCACAGGTTCTTGAAATATTACAAAATGTTCAATATATAAATAACCAAACTACCAATGGCTCACTGCATTATTTCAAATGTGTATATTATTTGTTTTACTTCTACCCTTTTAGGCTCAAAAGACTGTGTCACTCGCATGTGAAGTTGACTTTAATTTGTAAGGCAACAACATTCCTTAGTTGCTATTAAATTCTTTTTTCATATTTGTAGTGTACTATTATATCTACCATCATATCATCGGCATGGTTAATCAGAATGGAGAATTAAATATGGGCAGGAAAACAAGGAACAACACATATTGTCTGGAATTTTCCCTCGAATGCAACTTTTCATCATCTCTGCAGGAATGCATTGATCAACTAACCAGTGGAGGTGTATTCAGTGAAGTACAATGGGCAAGGTGTGATGAAACAGTGAGTGCAAAACTTCCATCACTATATTTAGATTATATTTAATGGGATTGACTCTAATTTAAACATACAGTTTAGGTTATATCATTTTGCACAGTTTCAGTAAATTTACAGTTACCAGCATTAATGGAAAACAGTTCACATATCAGCCAATTATATTCCATGTGTTAATCAAAGGTTATCACTAATACTGTTCTTAAGAGCAATACTAATAAGAAGCAGTTTAATTTTTAGATATAATTTTTAAAATATTTTAACAAATTGCACATTATTTCAGATAAATCCACCAAAATGTAAATATATAATTAAATATTTCTCTTGTCTTGTCCTTTTGGTATTCACAGCCCATTTGTTTCTCAAAATTTACATTAATTTTTTTAAAACTCTTTCATGAATTTTCAATTTAGAAGAGACGTTTTATAACTGTTCCAGCATCTTAATATGTTATGTGCTAATGTAAGCAATGCAGACGCATGGTTTATTAATAATTTGTCATGACCATTTATTGTTATGGTCTTGTTTGAGAGATAGTGTGTAGTCGCAGAAAATACAGACAGGCAACATCTTTTCAATGAATATTTGTTTAATTTTTAACAGCAAACATGTGCAATAGCTATTCAGTCCAGTGATAATGGATTTGCTGCTAAAAGCAAATGCATGGATGTATGCTCCAGATCAGGGAGTTCATGTGTTTCCTCTCCAAGTGAAACAAAAGAAGACTACTGCCATGCTTGCATTGCACCAGTGCATCCATGTCCAGGTATGCTTTTACTTTTTTATATTGTATGTCTTTTTGTCATTTAATATATTTTTATATTTATATATCTTAAAGATTACCTTGCTAAATTGTAACTTAGCACGAAATCAGTTTATATGAACTGTGAATGCCGTGCCAAACAATAACTAGCCAAAGCAATTAAAGTGTTTTTATGAAAGAGGAGGTTGCAATAATTATTCATGGGAGTACAGCCATTTTGAACAATACTTACTCAAATTACACCAGGCAAAAGTACATAATGTTTCAATACTAGGGTAATAGTTTTTTTAAATTTTAATAGAATTTTAATCAACATAATTAACATGCTATTTATATGTTTAGTACTCCTTTTTTGCTTCATTGTAGGGATAGTTTGGAAGGACATTGACATTCAGTATGCAATTTGTTATTGCCATGATTATTTTATGAGAAAAACAGAAGTGCCTCTCTTAGTATTGAAACTTTTTACCTAGTTTACTTTTGTCTGATTTCTTTTAGTCCAGTTTTTTTTGTCTGGTTTATTTCCATATATATGTTTCATTATAATATCTCAGTTATCCTAAGTGATGTCTGGTAATAGTTTATAATATTTGAATTGAAATATACATTAATCCTTATTTATTTACTGTAATATTTCGTTTTCCCCTGACAATTACAGATTGTTTTATTTTTGTGCTGTCAAAATACATGGTTTAAATCATTTGCTTAGACCCATTGAAACTTTATCGGAGGTTTACATTGCTTTCAAATTGAAGTTCAGAATAACACTGTATTTCCCAATTCATAATTTCCACAATTATATAATTTAAAAATCCGATAAAATATAATGGTTTATTGTAATTTGATATAACCACTTTAATAAATATAGACATAATATAATTTTATGGTTGATTATTTGTTAGTGTAATATGAGTGAAGTACCGAGGCAGAGTATTCAAATAATATGATTGTCAGTTAAAATTATTATTTAAACATAAACAGTGAAGCAATAAATTAACTGAACTACTTCTGCTAAGTGAGTCCATAATTATTAACTACATATATCTTACTTATGCAAACACTGCTGAAATGAATAGATGCACAAATTGAGTCCAGGTTATCAACAAAGGATAAAATGCCCAGTTTGTTTGAACCAAAGACCTAACTTGGCATCCACATACAAAAGAGTCTAATCTACTTTGACACTGTTTATTTCTGGTAATGACAGGTGATCACAGCTTTCGCCTAACACAGGTAAAGTTCTCTTTGGGGGTGGGAGTGAAAGAAGTACACATGAAAAATATTTCATTTTCTGAAAGGAGATCAAGCACTCCAATATCCCCCTAGTTCTGCCTCTGAGTTAGAAAGCCTACATATTCAGACATGTTTTGTTTCAGATTTTGTGAGTTGTTTGAAGACAAATGAAAGCGGTAAGAATGCATCGCCTCTTGCTCAAAATATATTCTTAATAGTATGGGCTAATTTCACTTAACTAACATTTTCACGTTTTTTTAATATTCCAAGGCCCATGTTTGCCAAAGATCTTAATTTAATGTTTCTATTTTCCCACTCTAAAGATTTGGTCTCGGTAAATGTTGTCATCAATCAGTTTTCGACATGAAGCCATTGAAGGCTGGATTGGGAGTGCCGGTCCTATCAAATCACTAAAAATTCTATGTCAATCTTAAAAATCAGTAAAGAATATGTCCTAGATATATTTGAAGGCAAATACAGCTGTATCAGCATTATCATTGGTGTACTTCAACTTTTTACCACAAATATATTAGTATGAGCACTATTATGTTTGAAATCAACACAAAGACGCTGTAACACTATGCTTGTGAAACACTTGGTTGAAGGAATCAAATATAATTTTGAACTAATACAATGCTTAATTCCATTCAAGAAGTCTTCAATTGAAATACTTGTGCACACATAAGTTCAATAGTTTTTGTCCACAAGAGGTTGCCCATAGGTAGCTTGAGGCAAATGAGTAATAACCGGAGCTGTGTTTGCCCTCAAGTGGTCATAAAGCCTGGCCCAGTGTCTGATGGAGTGGGTTATTCCAACCCTTGCAAAAAAAACTAAGACGGGCTGCCCCATCAGGAGTAATCTTGTAACCATTTCACACTTGCAAAGTTTACCGAGGTGGGATCTTTCACAAATGAATCTGATGGATATCTCCACTGATGGCAGTCCTTTAAATATGTCATAAAGTATTTTTGATGATTTAATAAGACTTAAGATTTAATAATTTTGACCAGCCTGCCTGAAAACTGACTGGTATTTTGCCTATTGGTATTTTGTCCACCGGCATTTGTCATGGATTCAATTAAATAGAGATATAACTGGACAGAGTCCTTTGTATGTATGTCATATATGTTTGTTTATTTACTCCATCTCTATTTTAAACATCAAACACTGTTTTGTAAAAAAAACATATTGTTGCCACAATATACCCACGTACAGTGTTAATAGATTGCTTGTGAAATATGTACAAATTTTAAAAGCCAAAATAATCATAGGGTTAAAATTTGATATGAAACGAAGAAAAAGATAAGCTATCACATTAGGGATCTGGTAGATACACATCGCTGTTTGGCTTCGTACCTTGGCACATACCTCAGATTGGCAGAAACCATAACAGAGAACACAACTCCACATTTATTTGTCATTAGTAATACAAATATATTACCAGCGGGGCATCAACACCATATGGGGTAGCTGAATTGACAACAGACAAAAGTTGTTGTTTTTTTTAATTTCTGTATGACAAATTTCTATAGCTTTACCAAGTCAGCTCGCTGACTTTTAGCAGAAATTGCATTATTGCCCCTTAAAAGCACTGTAAAAATTATCAACTTAACTTTCACTGGTGTAAATGCATAGTTTAATCAATAGAAATCTATGTTGTTACACATATAGCAAACACAAATAAGCATTCTGTGTTCGTGTCGTGCCAAGTTATAGAAAGGAACAGCAGAGTTATTAGGCCTTAGAGTATTTCAAAGAGATTTGAGGGGGATGTTTTATACATGGTATTAAAACTATTATGAAGCAGCTGTACTTACATATATGGTATTACAGTATAATAAGAATAAAACTAGTAATTATCTGCATTTAGTTTAGAAAGCCAGCTGGATGACATTAAGCTTCAATTTAGAAATAAATTTAATGTAGAAATAAACTATGTATGCGTGGATTGAATCGCCAATAAAGTCCAAGCAAAAGTAGTTTATTTTTATTGTAAAATGCTGATTATGTTTTTCCACAAAGTTTTCTGTTTATTGGTAGATTTAACTCTTTTAAAATTTATTTTCGAGATTAGAACCTACAACCATGTTCGTAGATTGGAACAGCGGACATTTGTTTCTCTATCAAGTACTCCCACAAAATGCGCAGAGACGCATATTCGTCGACTGTGCAGGGCTCTGTTTTATAATATGCTTTAAAATTCAGACATTGACACTCAAACCAGAAACACAGTAACAATCGAAAAACACTATGAACATTTATGAAATTAAATATTTTAAATATTTTTTTTCACTATTTGTAGGTGTTTAAATCACAGTAGCAGTAGCTATACACGTAGGAAGAGAAATCTCTTAAAATATTGTCTTATTTTCGAGCAATATGCCTAACATTGTTTAATGATACAATTACAAATAGGTTATGGTGCTGATCACTGTGAGGCAGTGTTAGAAAATTATACTGACCAATTTCTATCTGAAAAAGGTAATTTCTAAATCCACCAACAGACTACTGAAAAAGTAAGACTAGGCCAGTTTAGTAAATGGGGTAATTAAGTAAAAAAAAACATTATTGAGATGTAATGTAATGGGTACCTACTTTTTAGTGTTTAATGTGACGCTAGAACCATAAAGCAAAAATAAATAAATCAGTAAGAGGCACATAGGCTGGTACCGTTGATGCCAGGGATGTCATCCCAAACCAACAAACTATAATGCAATCCTTTAATCAAAACTCTTGATGCTATATTACGTTTTTAATATGTGCATATGCCTAATTGTATTGCGCCTTTATGTAACATGTGCTTACATAATATATAATGGTAAGCATTTTAATTTTGAATACTAGAATTACTATTCATCCTATTTTATTTACTATTTGTCATATTTTAATTATTGCTTTTCATTTTTTAAATATTTGCATGTATATCACTGTTTCTTATGAATTTGTATATTTTCTGCATATTATTGTAACAACGACAAAATGTTTTTTAAAATTTATATTGATTGTGACAAGCGCCATAAATGGGTTAGATTAATGTGCTAAACTACTAGTTGTATATTTTTACTCACATTCTGCTGTTATTTGCATGATAAACTTTCATCACTGATACCCACTTGCAGTTTCTAATTTATAATATTAACATGCACCTTTCAATAATTTACTTCGCTTAATTTTAATGTGTTTTCCTTGGTTTTAAAGCAATTGCAGCACTTTGTTTTATTATATTTTTATTTTATATTATGCATTATGTTATCCAAATTTGTATCAGGAATCTTCAGATGTCCTAATACAACTCATGATCATTCCCCGGCTAAGAAGCGATTAAGGCATATCTGTGAGCGGTTTGAACCCCGATCCAATATACCGACTGGGTCTCGGACTGGTCTGAGGAAACCCAAGCTTTCCTGCAATTAATAACCGACTTCCTCAGACTACAATGGCAGATTTTTATTTTTACTTTTCATGGTGGATCGGGGATTAATCTGGGACTAAGTACTGGCCTCTTGGGACTAAGCTAAGGTATGAGTCCCAGGACGCCTCAGACAACATAAGATTGTGTAATTTAGGTCTAAAGAGGCCACAGGAAGCCTGAGAGTGGGAAATAGGTGGGTAGGGGCAAAAGGGGATCGGTTACAATCATGAAAACTATCAAACATATTTGATTGTTAAACCGACCCCAACAGATCCAAACAGACCCAAGCGGACTTTCCAGTACTTTCACTTGGGGTGTTCAGGCACCCCAGATGTCAGTCCTGCCCCACAGGCATTTTTGTACTCGTGACCTCAAAATGGCTTTTAGGTACCAGTCTAAAACCAAGTGACCTAATGCTACCTAGTAATAACATCAACAACGAACCTCATTGGGGCCCTCCCTGATTTACTGTTTTCCCCCTGATTCTTGACATTCCACATTTGGGTGTCACATCGAATTTTGACATTGGAGGGAAGACATGTTGAAAAGTTGAAGTTTTTAGTTTTTTATTCTGTCGTTTTTAGGCTCTTAAACTAAAAATATTGTAAATACTGGACAGTCCTTTATCCGCAACAAGTGTTTTAAAGTGATTATGAGCCTATTATGCAGGAGTCATTGTGTGTTATTACTTAAATTCTGTAACTGAACTGACTGATACGTCAACTTTCTGACGCTGCTAGATTCCTTATCATCTTGTCAACCTCAGGCTTTATTTGCTCTGCAACAAAGGGACGGTCCAACCAATATTCATTTTATGCACAATCGTGCCAAATTGGTCGAGTTTCATTTGAATTATTCCCTGTTTAAGCGTGAATTTGCCAAAATAGGTTGTGAATCATGCTTGTGTGTGTATTTGTTTCAGTAACTGGGACATATATTGAAAGGCAAAATGCCAGATAAAAATCAAAGTTGTAAAAGAAGACATTTGCTACCCACAGGGAAGAAATGTCAATTTAAAAACAGTGTTAAAGGTGATAAATCTGTTTCCAATGGACTGCGAGATGCTGCTGCTTCAAGTAAGTCATTTGACACAGATCAGATGGATCTTGGCGGACAGTGGCTTCAGCTGAAGATCCTGGCTCAGTTAAAGAAGGTATCCAAACAGCTTTACATGGTGGAGGACCAGATCGTAGGCAGTTCACAGCAGGCAGCCCAGGCATCAGCAGTGTCACCACAGTCTGGAAAGTTAAGTTCAGATATTTTTATTGCTAGTTCACACAAACCTAGTAAAAGAAGTAAAAGAATCAAACCCCCATAGCATCAAGTAGTTCTTCCTTAGATGATAGTGACAGTGAAACTCCTTCCCTAGAAAACCTTAGGTCCCATTCACTGCAAAAGAAAGTTGATAAAAGAATCAGGGATTTGGATCATAGTTCTCACCTCTCAGGTAATGACGGTAAATTGAAACATAAATCTAAAAGAGGTGGAAATGTTGAAGTGTCCTCTGAAAGGAAAAAAACATAATGGTTTCCTACCTGAGTGATCTAATGGAAGATGCCACCGATTTGCTATGTGAAATGGAGAGGGGTTCCCTCCAGTAGGAAGACTTGGATCGCATTGATGGCATCTGTAGGGCCCATGCTCAGAAGCACATGTCAAATAAGCTGGGTTGGGGCAAACCCTTAGATCACTAAGGCAGGAAACCATGGTATTGTAAAAATTACCAAACTGGTGCATGTAGTCACTCATGTGACCATGAATTTAATGGAAAAATTCACAAACATATTTGTTCATATTGTTTGGCTTGGTGGAGGCAATTGGGGCATCCAGAAAAGGAATGTCCACACAGAAAGCAAAATTCAAAAAAACGAACTTGCAGCTCCTCATCACTAGGGTGCAGCAGCTGCACGGAAGGCGAGTCTGGTGGCAGGGAGGATCTGTCACTCAGATCACAGGTGTTCCTGGTGCCTCAAATGATACTGTTGTTGTCTCTAGTGATTGTCTTGATGTAAAAGATAGGAGAATGTATAACACCAGATTTTTCTATAACTCTAGAGTTGTCCCCTCAAAGGTTGACCCTTTGTTGGCTAGGAAATGTCACAGAGGTGAAATATTGGGTTCAAATATTGTTAGATCACGAATTTTCAGTCGAGTTTTTCAGTCTAGTATGCATGCTGTTTCACGAGTAGCACCAAAGTGTACCAACAGCTTGAACGCTGGTCAGTAAGTGTCCACTGCAAACCACAATGGCCTCAGCTACCCGGCTGTCCACTCCAAGCAAGGCGTTAATAACATTTGTATAAGCAATGACCTTGAGGCAGTTCAAAGTTCACTGTTAAATACTTCTGCAAAAAGTAACACTCCTGGGTTTGAATCCACTGGTCCTGGGTTTGACTCCCCTATTGCTGGTTATGAACATAATCACCCCATGAACCAACAGAGTAGTCCTGTATATGAATCTCAGGACGTCCTGGTAACAGAAACTAGTGGTCCTGGGTTGAGTCTCCTCGGGAAACTGATCTCATTGTGCACATAGTATCTAGAGATCCAGGTGAATGTTGTGAGCAAAAAGTCTGTCCTGAAGGTCTCCCTTGTCTGACCATACCCAGTAATGTTGGTCCTGGGTTTGACTCTTGTGACAAGGAAAGAACCCTTCATCTTATTTGTGTGAACGCAGCTTCAGACAAAGATAATCAATTGTGTCCCATCTATGATATTAACAATGCGGGCATGGAAGAAAAGTTTCTTAATACTATCATTTTTGCAAATCAAGGTAACAAAGACTTTGCATAATGTGTGAATACACCTATTTTTCAAACAATGGGAACAATGGGTTGATTTTCAATTTGGTTTTGTTCCACTGGGTGGTCAATTAATGCCAAAATATCTCACACTCTGCAATTCACATGTCTACTCCCCCATTGAAATGCACACAATTGTCAAAAATACCGGAAAACCAAACTATCTCCAAGCTTGTGTACCTGTTACGTCACAACTGAATGTTCATATGTGGAAAGACCTTTTAAAAGATTATTGAGACCAGCAGCTATTGCAGCTGCTGCAGTTTGGGTTCCCACTTGATTTTAACAGGCGTTGTCCCCTACAGCATGAAATCAGCAATCATAGTTCAGCTAATGAATTCCCAGCTGATGTTGATGCTTACATAAAAGAAGAATGCAAGTTTGGCGCCATCCTAGGGCCTTTTGACGCCAATCCCATTGCAGACGCTCATAATTCACCATTTATGACCAGAAATAAGCCCAATTCAGACAATTGTAGGGTCATCATTGACTTGAGCTGGCCCTTGGGGGCTTCAGTTAACTCTGGCATTGACAAAAACACTTATCATGCACCGTTTATGTTAACGTTTCCCACTGTTGACGACATTACTTCAGAGTTAAAACGCCAAGGGCGTGGCTTCCTCCTGTATAAGAAAGACATAAGTCGTGCATTCCATCATGTAAAGGTGGACCCTGGCTACTATGATATCTTAGGTCTGCATTGGTGGGAGCCAAATTTTTCAGCATCTAAGTGACACAGTGTGCTATATAATTTGCAGAGAGGCTTCCGGATCATAGATTATATTGATTACTATATTGGGTTCGGCATTCCGCATGTCGCACACGTACTTTGCATCACTCTTTGACCTTATGAAGGATCTAGGTCCATCAGTGACAAGTAACTGGTTCCGCCAAGTACGCGGACAGTTTGTCTGGGCGTCCTGATTGATACTGAGAAAGGCACAGTCTCTATACCCCTGGAGAAATTGTGTTAGATAAATGACACGATCACTGAATATTTTACCCAGAAAACATGCACAAAGCGTCAGCTCCAGTCTCTGCTTGGTTTGCTTCTGTACATCCACAAATGTGTGAAACTGGCACATGCCTTCTTAAATCGTATGCTAGCCCTGCTGAGATCTGGGTATGCCAGTCAAAACTTGATCTGACCTCTGACTTCAGACGTGATCTTAGATGGTTCGTAAAATTCTTGCCTCTCTACAATGGAGTATCTTTATATGATCTTAGACCTACTGACTTCACCTTGGAGCTAGATGCTTGCTTGACTGGCCTGGGGGACAGTCGAGCAAGTTTGTGTATCACCTCCCCATAGCTAGTGGCTTCATGAACTGGTCAATTGTACACCTTGAGATGTTAACATTTTGTTAGCAGTCAGACTATTTCAGGTCCAGTGGTCTGGTCGCAGGGTCCTTATTAGGTGTGATAATGAGGCCGTTGTTTCAATCCTGAGGTCAGGTAGGACAAGGGACCCCTACCTTGGGGCTTGTGCTAGGAATATCTGGTATGTCTCAGCCCTGGCAGACATTGACCTTCATTATGTCCATATCAGAGGGCTGGACAATGGGGTGGCTGACCTGCTGTCTCGTTCGACAGGTAGTTCTAAAAATTTTAGTGAATTATTGTCACAGGTACAGGACCCAGTATGGGTTCCAGTTGATATTAGACTGTTAGATATAGATCCAGAATTGTAATATGTTTATCACTGGGGTCTCATCCCCAGCAGGGGCCCAATTGTTTATATGTACATATGCTAACAGTTACTATGCTTTGTTGTAGATAATGTTGCCCTGAGGTCTTTTTTCTCAAAGAGCGTCCTCCAGAACTCAAGAGGCCTTCAGACCTAAAACAAGGAAAGCCTATACCAAGATGTTCAAGGTGTTTTTGGCCTTCTGTATCTACATGCAAGTCTCCCTGGTTGAAATTGATGTCAATGTTATCTTGTCATTTTGTGAATGTTTAGTTGTAAATAATTGCTCTGTTAGTATGATCGCCAACTATTTGTCAGCCATAAAGGCCAGTTTTGTGCTGTATAACATGTCGTATTCTTTGCTTGACCATCCTAGAATTAATTATTTTCAAAAGGCAATGCGTATCAACGGGCCTCTGGCTGTGACCTCTCACAATGTCATTGACCTTCACATGCTGGAGCGAATTTCAACAGCTTGTGACCACCTTAATTTCCCACAGGTCTTCTGAGCTAGTTTTCTCAGTTTTTTTTCGGATTTTTCAGGCTTTCCAACCTGGCACCTCACTCCATCTTGACCTTTGACCCCTCTCGTCACCTTACTGGCCATGACCTTTTCTTCACGAGAAAGTTGGAAAAGGTTTTGATCAAATGGTCAAAAACTATGCAAACCAGAGATGCAGTGCAGGTCATATCATTGCCCAAGGTGACTAATAGGGTCATATGTCCCTTTAGGGCCCTTAAAGCTCTGAAAAATTATATCCAATGTCTGAGATGCATTCGGCTTTTTAAATCAGAACTCCTAGTGGTTGTCAACCTCTCACGGACACTAGAGTTAGAAAAGTCCATTAATCTCACCTTGGGTCTGCATCCACATTTTTTTCACTTATCATTCCTTCCGTAGGTGTGGGGCAACATTTGCATACAATGCCCATGTTCCCATACAGCAGATCAAACACCATGGTACCTGGTCCTCTGAATGTGTACGGAGACACATTAAGTCGGATTACATGTCAGGGGAAGCATTAGCTTTTCATTAGCTGCTGTTATAAATGCTTAATGTCACTACTCACTACTGTTGGGGTTAAGGAATTACATATTGCTACCTTGTCTTAACTCTAACTTCTATTTTAGTCACTTTGTAAACCTTTAGGCCCACTTGACCCCCAACTTTTAGGGTGACCTTTAGTTGACCCCACGTGAATCAATACCTCTGATTATGAGGTTTTTATGCCAGTACTCACCTTTGACCACTGAGGTTACCCCTGTATCCTTTCAAGGTAAACCCTTTCTGCTGCGGCCCAGTCGGTCTTTAGGGTCTGTAACTGATATTTCTAAACTATCTTGTAACGGTTGTCAGCACAATTATATTCTATGGACAATGACTATAACTTGTATTCTATCATGATGAAGATTACCTTTAAAGATTACTTTAAAGATTTATATTTTATCATGACCTGTAAATAATTCTTAGATATATATATTTTTTTACACTTAACTTTACTATTGTTAAATATATTAAAATTCAAGTACCCCAGTGTGTCTTTTAATATGTTGTGGTGGGGATTGTATATTTTTAGGAAACCGAGTCCCAAAATACCTTAATCAGGAGTCTTAGTCATGTGGTGGAACAGGCGCATTATGAAAATTACTTTAACTTTGCCTATATTTTCATAGTCAATTACCATTTTGTGTCTTTCATTGGTTAGATGGACTAGGTGGGTTTTTCTAGTAACCAATTAATTTATGTTCTTATATTTGTATATCTAGTATGCATGCCCATGGTGTATGCTTAGAACAATTTTAGAACATTTGTCTTTGAAATTACTGTCATTTTTATTAGAGCTAATAAAAGGTGGTGTAATTTTGTGATTTATTTAAATACCAGCATCAAAGCTAATATAAAATTCAACTTACAGATATACTACAAATGACATTCAAACAGTTACATCTTTTCTCCAATAGTAACTTAAGATGTAGCATAATTAACAGGAAATGATCTGACATACAGCCTCGGTAAAAGTAAAAGGGGCCTCCTAAAGCATTAAGAGTTTAAACTCGCCAAACGATAATTGCATAGAAAAGGCATGGCCAGGGTGGTGCATTGGTGACACACTCGCTTCCCATGTATGAGATCAGAGTTTGAATCCCAGCCTCATCTCATGTGGGAAAGCTGGTAGTTGCTTGCCATTGGTCAGCACTTTACAATACGGAACCGTGGCCAACTGTATGTGCTGGTTTCCTCTATCCGACTATTCCAACTATCCGTCACAATATAATTGATATGGTACAAGGCATGATGTAAAACACTGAATACACAAATATACAGAAAAGGATAGGTAGTGATAACAAATATGAGATCATAACATCTTTTAACTTGAAACATGAAAAGTGATTGCTGTGATTTGTTCCTGTGATAAACATTTATCAACAGGGTATGATAACAAGGATCATCACCCAATTCTACCTTTTTGGCAGAGCCACCCACATTCAGCAACTTAATCTACAGTAAATCCTGAGCTACGTACACCCAAAAAGGCTTAAAGTTGATGATGACACCTGATGATTTTGAGCCAATAAAACGGCTATTTAAACAAATATTGATTGTTTTAATTACTTACAGTATTTGCTCATGCAATTCATTTTTGGAAGGCGAAGGATGTTTAGTGATTACATGAGTTGTACAAATTGCAAAGTCCAAACTAGTTATGTTTTTATGGAGCAATTTTAAAATTTTTAAATGGGTTGCATGTAATTTTAGGGATTGGTACAACAGATATGACCACCCAAGAGACTGAAACTGGTGATTACACATGTAAGATTATTTTTATTAACCGCTTTTAATATGAAAAGTAATTTAAAATGGAAGAAAGTTTTATTTTCTGGATAATCATGGAATATTTTTTTTTTTTTTTTTTTTAAATTTACATCTTTTATTGAAACATTTGTCAGATTTACGGGAGGACTTACTCCTTTCTTTTGCGGAGGTCTCGGGTGGCTTGAAACAAAATTTACATTTTGAACAGAAAGTACAAAGTCCTGGCTGGGAGCAAAATATAAATAATCATGGAATATTTATGCATACATACATTATAACAGTCCTACTTAACTGATATTATCAATATATCATGACTTGGTAATTGCTATTACAACTGGACTACAGAGTATTTATAATATACAACAAGTATAAACAAAACCGCTGGCGATTCTTGTCTTTTGTTTTGTTTCTCCTTTGTGTTTACACATTACTTTTGAGTAACATGATCTCAATTTTACATAGACTGATCTTTTAGTCTCCAACTGAAATGTTGGAAAAACAAAACACTTATATAATGTCATTATTTTTTTCTTCCAGTGTTGCAACAGAAATATAATTTTCTGATAGACTATTTTCTGAATTTTGGTCATTTGGATCTAGAAGACATCAGTAGAGATACAGGGTACTGTATGATAATGTCTGCAGTTTGTACTAATACAAGATCAGTGGATGAATGTTACAATGAAATAATTACAATGCAAAGTTTTGGAGAACCAGATTGGATAAGTTGTAATACTGATGAGGTAAATATCTTTTGTGAAAATTGTATAAATTCTGTATATTTTTACCTCACAGCCCTTAAGGGCTGCCGGGGTAGTTTTTTCACCCTTGGTGTCTGGATGGGCAGGCGGGCAGCAGGAAAAAGGTTGTTCGGGCTGTATCTCAGAAACGGTAAGGTGTAGGAAGTTGATACTTGGTAGGGACATTGGTCAGGGGATGTAGGTGTGCAACGTCATGGTCTGACCTTGGTTTTACTTTTGACCTTGCTGTAGTGACATTGAGTTTGAAAATCTTGTCCAGGCTATATCTCAGAAACCGTAAGGTGTAGGAAGTTGATACTTAATAGGGACATTGGTTAGGGGGTGTAGGTGTGCAACGTCATGGTATAGCCTTGAGTTGACCTTTGACCTTGCCATAGTGACCTTGACCTATAAAATCCTCTCTGGGCTATATCTCAGAACGTGTAAGGTGTAGGAAGTTGATACTTGGTAGGGACATTGTTTGGGGGTTATAGGTGTGCATCATAAATTTTGTTTTCTGATTTTTGCTGTCATCTTGCCATTGAACTGTCTTGTTTTATAAATACTGTTGAAAACTATTTCCCCAGGCCATGGGGTTCTGGCATCTCTGATGCTATTTTTTGTATCCAACGGAGACATCCGGTGGATACTTTGGTTTAGAGTTCACTACGCTGAGACATTTTCAAGTTTAACACTCTCAGAGGAAAACTACATCAGCTAGGTCCACCAAATTTGCAGGTTATCTTCATTGGGAAGTAACTTCTCTGGGAATGAAATTAGCCTCATTCTGAAAAACAAGAAGGCCGCCGCGGGCATTTCTTTGGAAATTATCTACCTCTTTCTACTGGCTAATTCTCACAAGTACAAGCTTGAATCTCCTCAAAGGTGATATGTATAACAGATATACATGTCCTCTACAACCTTGCAGACATTTGACCTTGAAATTCTCAATTCAAGGTCATCAATGGAGCACCAAAGAACCCCCTGTAGTGGACTTTAAAAGTGTCTATATCTCCTTTATTATTGGTCCTAGGGATTTGCAATGTGAAACCAATGTATAGGAAATCATGGGCTGGGAATCTTCTGATGTGGTCAGATTTGACCTTGAGCTCCTCCTTCAAGGTCAAACGAGGAAAGCCAAACTTAAAAGTGCTTATATCTTGCTTATTATTGGCCCTAGAGGTTTGGTATGGTAAACCAATGTATAGGAAATCATGGGCTGGGAATATTCTGGTGTGGTCAGATTTGACCTTGGGTCCCTCCTTCATGGTCAAACAAGGATAGCAAAACTTAAAAGTGCTTATTACTCGCTTTATATTGGTCCTACAGGTTTGGGATGGTAAACCAACATATAGGAAATCATGGGCTGGGAATCTTCTGGTGTGGTCAGTTTTGACCTTGGGCCCCTCCTTCAAGGCCAAATGGGGATTATGAAACTTAAAAGTGCTTATAATTAGTCCTAGAGGTTTGGGATGGTAAACCAATGTATAGGAAATCATGGGCTGGGAATCTTTTGATATGGTCAGATTTTACCTTGGGTCTCTCCTTCAAGGTCAAACGAGGATAGCCAAACTTAAAAGTGCTTATAACCCGATTATTATTGGTCCTAGAGGTTGGGATAGTAAGCCAACGTATAGGAAAGCATGGGTTGGGAATCTCCTGGTGTGGTAGGATTTGACCTTGGGCCCTTCCTTCAAGGTCAAACAAGGATATCCAAAGTTGAAAGTGCTTAAAACTCGATTATTATTGGTCCTAGAGCTTTGAGATGGTAAACCAACCAATAGGAATACATGGACTGGGAATATTCTGATGTGGTCGGATTTGACCTTGGGCACCTCCTTCAAGGTCAAATGAAGATACCAAAACTTAAAAGTGCTTATAACTCGCTTATTATTGGTCCTAGAGGTTTGCAATATGAAACCAACTTATAGGAAATCATGGGCTGTGAGCCTTCTTATATGGTCAGATTTGACCTTGGGCCCCTCCATCAAGGTCAAATGAGGACAGCCAAAGTTAAAATTGCATTTAACTTGCTTATTATTGGTTTGCAATGTGAAACCAACCTATAGGAAATCATGTGCTGGTGTAGATAGATTTGACCTTGGCCCCCTCCTTCAAGGTCAGACAATGATTCACTGGCTCTGGTGAGTTGTCTTTTCGGTGGATACAAATCTGCAAAATTGGTTCTCCAATGCATAGGTCTAGTTTATATTCTTATTATGTACCATTTCTTTTGTATCTATATATACAATGTAATATCGTTATTCAGGTTTCCACTTTATTATTGAGTTTGCAGGAAATAAATTTTTAAGCATTGCCAGGGACCAAGTATGCAAAGTGTCCAGATCCCGGTTTATCCAGATTTATGTACCATCCCTTGATTTTTGATGTTTTATCTCAGAACAAATTTTGTGGCGTAGAAGTATCTCAAGTTGATGGTTTCTTGCAAATCACATCCCAGTGTTTTGACAACTGTAAGAATAGAAAGGTATGCAGCCCAGGAATGCTTCAGTTGCCTGACTTTGATGATAGCTGCAGTGTTTGCTTCCCGCCATCAAATCCTTGCTCAAGTAAGTTAGAGTTCAATATGGTTTGACTGATACACTTTTACTTCAAAATGATAATGTACCCAGCCTCCCAAAATGAATTCAGTCTAAATACAGTCTATTATTAAATTTATTTTATTGGGTTTGATACATTTGTAGTTTATTTCACTCCGATAACCCCAAATCGTCATTTCCCTTTGTGATTCTAATTTACAGAAAATAGTTTTGTTTCTTCTCTTGAAAGAAACTGTTTTGTTTCCACAATTTTAAAACATAATACACTCCCCAAATGGGACAAGATGATAAATATGTACAAATGAGCCTTTTAGAGGTCCTAAATACGTACGTACAGACAGGAATATATTTTTGTATTAACAAATGCAACACACTATGCATGAATAGTGTAGCAATTTTGTCGACAGGTGCCAATTTTTCATTAATATTTCTGTAACTTTGAAAGCTAAGAACATGTTATCATACATAATTAAAAGTAATCCTACAACACTTCTGCTTTCTTTTGTTGTATTGAAATCCATGCAGAAATGGTAGTGGAATCACAAGTTAAAAATCGAAGTTTAAATATTTAACTTCGCCCCTGTATGTATGACAATCTTTTTATTCTTTCTTTAAATATGGAGTTACTTTATTTATTATTCATTATTCATAAACCATAGTGGATAATGATAAAACATTGCCTGTAGATGTATTTGAAAAATCATATCACTCATGAAGATTAACAATATAATACTCGTGTTAAACACTAGTATACTATTGTCATCATCATTCATTACAGACAAGCACCTAGGTGCCAGCTAGTTCATTCCTGTGGGCTATCTTAATCTTGCATTTCCTCATTTTAGAATTAGAAATGTGACACATGCTTTTGGTATCTCAAATCAGATCGGCTAGAATTCTTTATTTTACCTTCAGAATTTCCCGCCACTCCCCATTTGTATTAAAGAGTCACGTAGTGTGACATTGAAAGAACTCAGTGTTACTATTTGTAAGTGAGGTCTGAAAAGGTGTTTTTCATGTTACACTCAACAAAGTTGATAAATAAAGCATGACAAAGCAAATATAATTGAGACTGTAGCAAGACAGAAGACCTTCAGATCCCCATTCAGTTACAGGCATCTGATGAAGGCGAGTACATGACACAGCTACTTTCAGCCCGATCCGACCTATGAATGAGTTGTCAGATAATGAGTGGGACTCATGACAAGGTTACTTTCTGCACCTCAGATCTTAATGAAGTGAATTATTCTACTTTTTTGCTCAGTGATGGATCAGAAGGGTCTAAATTGCATCATGCATTGTCGGGTAGTAAGCCATACAAGCAAATACAAAGAAACCATGAAATATTCATAGCCTGTCCCAGACTTGGGAAATAATTCTAATCATTTGGCTCAGATGCTTAGATTTTCAACATGACACTAAATGCCACAGTAATCTACAATGTCCTTTCACTTTGATCAATAAATTATAAATATGACAAGATATACACCACTCTGGGGAAGAGCTGTTAGATAAATTATTCAAATGCAGACACGCAAAAACATGTGGTTTGTTGGGCTAACAGCATGGCCAAAAACATTGATAAAATAAGTAAACAAAGACAATGCTCAACAGAGTCAAAGCCTTATTGTTTTCTACAAATGCAAGTTTCAGCTGTAAGTGGGATTTTATCAAACTCCCGACTTAGTTAGCTGTAACATCTCATGGACTTAATCATGGTCTTAAAATAAGTTCAGATTGTAACAAGCAAATTACTTGTTTTACCAGGAATGCTGGGTTGTTTTTACAACCAGATTGACAAATAAAATGTGCTTCACATACTCACAGTTCGGATATGGCACTGCATCTTTTGAACCATATAGATATGGTAATGACTCTACAGAATCAACGCCTTTTCATAATAAACAAATGAAGTGTTCGTGTCTGAAGAATTCAGTGCTTTATGTTTTTGCTTTCACACTGCTTAATGACTCGGGGATTTATCAAGGCCCTCAGAGGGTCAGTCTTCTTCATTTGAGTTAAGGCCTATGTACATACATGCGGCGCAGTGCGGCACGAGTTTTACTACATGCTGAAACAGGCCAATTTTCTTTACTTTGCACATTTGGGTGATTTTTCTCAGCGGTTTTCAGTAAAATAAAGTTTTAAACTATAGTGATAGTGTCTAGAATATTTAATTAAATACTTAATAGTTAAAATAATCATGTATAAATGAACAGAACATTTTCACAACCCTCGGCCCTCCTACCCTCGGCCCTCCTACCCTTACATTTACCACTCCACAATGAAGAGCCTTGACTAGTGTCACTTTAATAATACTGGTGATAACACCCCACTTTTAGTTAATTAACTTCTGGCTGTGTTGACTACACACTTGTCATCTCTGTCTATTGTAAATACATAATCCCTGTACAAACAAGACCCTTGGTCAGTGTGTCCTTTTTAAAATTATAGTAATTGCAGTCCTACTTCAATTAAATCCTTTTATTTGCCATATCTTGACATACACCATATTTTGTCACCTCTCTCCTAGTACTTAATCCCTTCAAACTGAGCCTGTGTGTTTTGTATGTTGTTATCCAATATTTTGTATGGTTCTGTGATAGACTGCCATTTTTAACGTGGGAAATCCAAATATCAATGAAAACTTGGGGGGAAATAGTAAAAAATGTCGTGCAGCTTTCTGCAAAAGTAGAAAATTTTCTAAATAGAAAAATCTGCGCCGTACCGCTAGCTGCCGTGTTGCACATATGTAAAAGCAGTTAACTACTTCCTTTATTTCTATTTTATTTAGTTTCACCGCACCGCAGTAGTATATAATGAGCTTTACTTTTACAGTGGACTACCAAATTTCTTAAATTGCAGAATACTTGTCCAAACAAAGATGAACGCTCAGTTTTACGCTCATATACCCAATCATTATTGGAACAAGTAGCTTCTGGATCATATTGCTTGTGGGTTGACCATCAATGAAATTTATGTATTCACAATAGAAAATGTAAAACACACAGAAATATATATCACAAAAAAGACTAGTTATGGGGCCATTTATGGGCTATTTGTTTCTTTGCATACAATGACTCATGAGAAACAAAATTCTGGTAAAAAGGATAAAGTCATGGATTTGGGTTGGCCAAAGATTACAACTGTAAATTCGGGTGTTTTGAAAAAAAAATTGGGTTTTTATTTTTTACTTAAAATACCGTTTTGTGGATCAATTGATTCAGGCTTTCAAGTTGAGAACGGGTGATTGTACAAAATGGATATAAGCTTAGATATCTTAGAAATGACCCTAGTTACATTAATCTCCTAGATATTAAAGATAAACACCTATTCCCTGCATTTTACATTCAGGCATGGATCTAGATCTTTTGAAAAATTTCAGGATCCATAAGACTTCTGATGAGTCAGGAAGGTCATAACAGCCGCATGAATTATATGATTATATATAAATGCTCGCATTATACCTCATATGTGGGTACACCTTCAAACATCTTTTGCAAGATATCGGTCTGGAGGTTGGCCAAAGCAAGCTGGTCCTTCCATCTGCTCAAATAGTTTGTTTATTACTTTTTAGTAGAAAGTTTCAAAAATGATTTCAGTTTTCATTAATTCAAACTATGTTATTACAGGTACACATATATTGCTTTTGTTTCCAAGTTGTTGGAAAACATTTTGCTTAAGAAGGCCATTGGCAGGAGAGGTTTTGCAATGGCTTCTCCCACTTAATGGAACACACTCCTTCAATCGGTCTGATCACAGCACACAATTGTATGTCCATGGACTTTCTCAACCTCAAGCGCATAAGAGGATGTTACTTTAATTTTTCACTATATAATGTTTTAAGCACAAGCCTCGAAAGAGCTTGTGCTTCTACATATCACTTTTTTTTGTCTCTGGACTGTCATCAGTTGTGGCACAGCGTAATGAGTATTTGTCTGCTCACTGAAGTTAAGTGGCAATGGGTTACATTAGTACTTGGATGGGTGACTGTCTGAGTTCTAGACCAGCTGTGGGATGTGTCTCACTTAGAATTTCTTTGTGTCCCCAGACTTTCGTAAATTCTAGTGCACTACTCATGTGTGAATGCTTTGCGCTTGCATTAGGGGACCAAAACACTTTTTTTTCTTTTTTATTCTTCTATTTTTAATTGTTTACACTGGGATTCTACCAGAAGAAAGTTTACATTAAACAATCTTTTTGTTTATATGCATTACCTTAAACTTTCTTGCAATAATGTACTTTTATGCATTGTTAGAAACTTAACCATCTTGAATTATATCTTTAGTTGAAAGGGATGAAAATGTCAGATCAAATTAAATGCATACACATGACCAACTCTCTTACATGGGATGAATGCAGTGTAACTCAATTTGTGAGATTCACATTAATGATAAATCCCTCCTTGGCTATTTCAGATCTTGGTTTGATCACATTGTTACTGTCTTTAAGTGGTTTGTTATCTACTTGAGTAATCAATGTCAGACTATTAAGATATGTTCAACGCTATAGAGTTATGAAAGCTGTCAGTATCATAGGAAACCTTCTCCATCCTGCTGATATGCTAAAAACCTTTGGTTTGGTGCATAATTCTTTTCCAAACATGTTCATAAGACTAGTGATACCTGTTTCCTGCAAATGTGTGACCTTTGTCATATTAAACAGCATCTTATTAATGAATCGACTGCCCTTGCAGTCTTGCGCCAAATGCCTTGGTAAGTATTCGCTTGGACTATTGTAACTCACTGTACAAAAGCTGCAATGTATACTGAACGCTGTTGCATGTGTAGACATAAATCATATAAAGTTTGCTCATGCAACACGCCCATCTTTAAAACCCTCGACTGGTTTTACTGTTGAGTGCTGTTGTGTGCTTCAAACTGCTATTTTGGAACTTATTTGTCTCTGTGTCATTGCTCCTCCAACACCAGACATCATTACCATTCCATTTTCCCAATGTTCCATTCACAAATCAGTCAAATTCAAAAGTTACTTGTTTGCAAGAGCCTATCCTGCCTGAACATCCTTACCTACTTGTCTTTTCTCTGGTAGGACGTGGCTGTGCTAATGGACTAACGTTTATTCATTTTTTAGGTATAGTTGAAACTTAGACTCTGTCAGATAATGAAATGTTAATGCCATAAAAGTTATTATTAGTTAATATGTGATACAAAGAATACAAATTCATATACCTTTACACACTTTGATCATACTTGTAGAATTAAAAACATTGGAAGTCGACGCAAAATGAATAAAACAGCAAGTGAATTACTAGTATGTTCACTGCTTAACCTTGATACATGTAACAAATAATGGGGATCATGATGGTTCAATGAAAACATACTTGCTTTGCACCTCTGAGATTGAAGTTGAAATCCAAACCTTACCTCAAGTAGGAAAGCCGGTAGCTGCCTGCTGTTGCTGTGCAGTTTGAAATACCTTCAAAGACTGTATGCTTTTGGTGTTATCAACTATCCATTAAAATATAGATGATACAAAGGCACCAGGTGTGACATAAAACCCAAATAAATAAATGTCACAAATGGCAATGTTTATTTAGCATCCCTTTATTCGAGCTTTCATATGTGATGGAAGGTAATAGGAAACCATATGCGGGGAGTTTAGATATCTGGTCAGATTTAACACTGAGGCCCCACCTTTGGGCCAAACTGGCCCTGTAAAATCTTACAGTTTGTATTTTGGCTTCTATCTCCTTCATAATTGCTTTAAGAGCTGTATGACCCGGTCACACTACAAATGGTATTGCCTATGTTTAAAGACATTTTGTTGAACGCCTCATTCCTGTAATAAGTGATACACTTGTGTCTCTGGATTTGAGACTGATAGAAAGCAAAGGCAATCTTAGGTATATGTGGTGTCATCACTTCTCTGATAATCTGATATGGGGTGCCACAATGGTGCATAATTTTATACCACTTTTGGAGATTTGATAACACTTCGCCCTTTCAAGCTTCTACAATTTGCAATACCCCTCTCACACTTCTGGTGGTATAAGCCGTGGTAATAGGTGTTTTCTAAAACTCCCCTGTCCTTCAACTACCATCTGACATTTCAATGAGAACTTGTAACACAGTTGCCAACCGTCCATTTTCTTGACCAACCCATTAAAAAAATTAAGAATGTTTAAATTTTTGCCTTTGAAACCTTGGTCAGCATCCACCACCATTCTCTTTTGTGTCCTATTACTGTCCCTTTCTACGTGAGTCTCCATTGCCATCCATCCATTTCGGTGACCTTCCTCAGATAAAATTTTCATACGGTAACTGAATTCATGGTCTGCGGTTGATATAAGGATGTGTCTCGTTCTTGATGGCTAAATAAGGTGAGAGGAGCTTTGTACTACTGTCATCCTGCTGAGGCTGACCATTGCAAACCATGTCCCTTCAGTAGCTTTGTGAGTCCTACCTTATGATTACCACAAATCCCGGAAGATATAAGGCATCTTGGGAGGCGGTTCCACCACTGAATTAAACCTCTAACCACAAGGTATACCACTTGTAGTGTGAAAGGAGCATTAAGAAAGGGAAACAGAATATGGATATGGGGAAAGCTATAAGCTTCTAGTCAATGACCACCTAAGCTGTCATGGAGAACACTTTATATCAGTTGTATTAATATTAAGTGGCTTCACCCTTCTTTCACCATATAGTTAACTGTATAGTGAACCACCTGCGCATTAAAGATTTATGACTGTTATAATTGAGGCACACAGCTAATAACAAGAGACACGTGGCAACCTTCAAGAGGACATATCTGACAAATAGTTTTGTTCTTGGATATTCCATCTCCAACCATTTGTCCATATGTAGCAGACGACTATTTGCTACAGCTCTTCCATACGTTTGGTCATGTTAGAAGCTAGTGTTGCAGCAAGCAGCTGTTAGTTTAGTTTTTTTAAAATATGATTACAATTACAATTTCTTTTTAGCCTTTGTTCCAGTTGCTATATTTTATGGTATCTTAGTATAATAATACCCCATTTTATTATGACTTATTTAAATTTGTGTCAAAAGTGCAAGAGTACATCACATAATAATATTGGTCACACAATAATGGTAATAGTGGAGATGGATCTGGCTATTGAGAACTGCAAATCACTATGAACGATTGATTATCAATATGCAGTCGTTAGGGTTTTAAAACAGGGTGAAACTGGTTGTAGACAGGCAGTCACGGTTCTGTGGAAAGAGGGAATGGTTCAGTGAAACTGAAACCCCAAAGCTGGATGTGAGATCATACAGCATCCTGGAGAGTAAAGATTCGCTTGGTTTAATGGTTCATGAATAACACCTACCAGGAGGCAATCCAAATGGGGTCATAGAATCTATCGACTGGAAACAAGCCAAGATGTGGTCTGGCCACTAACTTCTTAATCACTTGCTTGCCGTCATCATCACAGGGGTACCAGAAAAAGAGCTGGTTCAACTAATGGATCTAAACACTGAAGATGTTGAAAATGGCAGAGTACCTGAAACTGGAACCCCACATGACATTGCTCCCGTCTCGTAAGATGCTCTCATCCTAATCAAACAACAATGCCTCTACTATAGTTGTCCCTACACCAGAAGATACCCCGAACCAGGGACATATTCCTCTATCAATGTTTGTGTTACAGATGATGCTCTTACTCAAGAAGAGGCATCTACCTCAGATGTTCTTAATTAAGAAATTCTTCCCCCTCGCCTTGAAGATGCTTCAACCCTTAAAGCATCCACCTCAGAAGAACCCCACACCCTTGAAGCTTGCATTCCTGGAGAGGCTCCCAACCTCAAAGCTCCCAACACTGAAGAGGCATGATTCATCCAGCTCATGATGTAGGCGTGAGGTTTGTAATTTGTGTGATTAATGTTCATACCCAAGACAAAGTTGTCATTGAACATAATACAAAGTGTGCAAGACTAGAAGCCAAGTCCAGAATGAGGAAACATGATGACAGGATGATGCCAGGCTCTACATAATCCCTTTGTGATCTTGCTCAGTTAGACAACGCCTCTGTACCTGTGTCACAGTTTGCTTGTAACAAAGGGGAGATCCACCTTATATTATTGGTGTTGTACTTAAATGTTGAAGATTCTGGCCTTGCCATAGTCACTACGATGGACAAAATTTGTGGCAAATTAGTCAGAAAACACTGTTTTATACAGTTATACACTCTCTGGTTGATTGTTCACAAACAGTCTTTATGGTGGTCATGGATCAACTGGGTGTCTATGTAAAAAAAACACTGACTGTTAAACAAAAAGATGTTCCTGGTTGAGGATTGGGTTTGAGGTGTTACAGTGCTTGTCACTGTCATAAATCCTGTAACAATGTTAATGAATAATAGATGAATAAACAGTGACTTACGAATCATAAATGCCAAAGATACTGGTACACATTGATTTTATGAACATGTCTTTAACTGTCTGATTGTTTAATTGATGTCTTGGTTAAATCAATACTTCTGCTATGATCATATTTTTTTCCAGTAAATATGTTGTTTTGTATAAAAATATGAAAATATAGTGTGAATTGGTGTTTGCAGTAACAAGATTGGAAACATTATTTTTCATGCATGGTATTACCTATTTCGTAAAATGGGCAAGTCAAAATTTGGCTATTTAACAAAATGGGCAAGGTGGTATTAACAGAATTGCCCATTTCATGAAATGAGCTGGTAAGTTGCCTATTTCAGAAAACAGGAAAATTCTTGCCTACTTCAAGAAATGGGCAATGTCGTGGGATTGGGAGTAACATATATGCATTACTCACAAACAGAATCAGATGTATTTGACAGGATAATCTATGGCATGTGTGCATTTTTACATTTTGTCATGGGATATCATTATTAGCTCATAAAAATATTCATTCTTTGATGTTGCATTATGGCCCCATATCTAAGCATAATACAAATGACATGTTTAAGGGAGATGCCAAGGAAACATAGTGGATCTCTCCAATAATTGTAATAATAAGAATATCACAGACTATGGTATTATGGTCCACATACCTAAAAAGACATTTAACTTCTGCTTCATCTCAATCGAATGGCAGAGAACATTGGATGCTCAAAATCCTAGCTGGAGCCTCCTACCAATAAAGTGCAGGTGTGATTTGATTCTGCATTCAGCAATCGACAACCACAAAACATTTGTGAAGATCACTGTGTAGGGTATCTCCATTGAATATAGATACCTTAGCAAATGTTAATGTATTGTTACCCTTAAGTATTTTCTTTTGTTAAACCAATAATATAAGCTGACCAATCAAGGAATTAAGCGTTACTGGTGGTTTAATTTACATAGAGTAGTAAGAAATAAAATTATAACATTGTAAATTCAAATGTACAATCTGTACCAGTTTTGAAGAAATTATCAACCATGGGTCAACTAGCGGTCAATAACAGTCCCATTATTTTCCAACTGGGCTGATTCTCAATTTACTAAAATCTAAAAATGAGAGTAGCTTTTACAAAGGTTTTCTTACATGATTTGTTCTAATCATATGGTGCAACATTATCATATGTCTTACTAGCATGACAGCTTTGACAACTCTGCCAAAAATCTTGAAAGTAGGAAATTTCACTTCCACCAACAGATAAAATACGAATGATAAAGCCAATTGATATTACATGGTAAATAATAGTCAAACTATGTGTAGAAAATTGCTAAGTAGCATTTGTTAAAGTAAATCAAATGCTCCAAGAGTCATCCCATCGTATTCCATTAAAATTTACAAATGTGGTTATTATTTGGATCACTAAATTTCAAACAGTAAATACATTTATGTTTGAACACTTGAAGATTGAACATCTTGATCTTAGCAGCAAAGGAAAACAAAAATCGTTTAACTGTCACTACTTTCAGTTTGAAAGTCGATTGCAGGACTACTTGGAATAAGTGTTTTTTTTAATTTTTATCTCACATAAACACCGACATTCAGACCTGTTTGTATCAATATTCAATCACACTGTTCACTCTAATGATATAAAGTATCTGACCTATCTATTATTTCTTAGGATATGACTGTGATGAGGATATAAATGAATGTCACAATGATCCTTGCTTGCATGGAAATTGTACATATACTCCTGGAAGCTTTTTATGCACATGTGACCCTGGGTATACAGGTTAGTAACCATCAAATTATCGTGATTCTATCACCTGTCAAGCATTTCTGAAACATAACCTTCTGAACCTAATGAAATAACACATTTTAACAAGTTTTTCTTTTGCTGTTTATTTATCTACTCATCTCTTTGCAATGATTTTCGATCTTAAGAATATTTGAATTTTCTTTTCACTTGTAATGATATTGGGTTCCATTAATTTCAATGTTTACAAATCCTCTCCTTGGAAGACATTTACACTTTTGCTTTAATTTCTAGGAAACCTGTGTGAAGTGGATATAGATGAATGTATGTATGCTCCTTGCATGAATGGCAATTGTACAAATAATCCTGGAAGTTTTGATTGTACATGTGTCCCTGGGTATACAGGTTAGTAACCCACAAATGATCCTGACTATATCACTTGCAAAGCATTTTTTGAATAAGCTTGTCTGAATAATAATAATAATACAAAACCACATTTAAAGTAATCCATTCTGCCAAACAATAATACTTTTAAAAAGTTGTAAGTTTTGTTGTTTAGAACTTATCTACTCTTTTCTTTATAATAACACTTGAAATAAAATAATAAAGTTTTGCAATTTGTTTTTATTCAAAATGATCTTAAGTTTCTCTAATATCAATACGATTCATGTTCATTGTAGTAGGATCAAATAATTACAGTATGTGTTTTCATTTTAGGAAACCTGTGTGAGACAGACGTAGATGAATGTGAGGGTGACCCATGTATATATGGAAATTGTACAAATAATCCTGGAAGCTTTGTATGCACATGTGAACCTGGGTACACAGGTTAGTTGCCCACAAATTCTGTCAGTTGTTTTTTAAAAATATCCTGAAATGGCGATTCAAAAATGTGAACACATGTAGTAATATGACCCTTATTTTTTGGTATTTATATTAATGTTCTTACTTATATTGGTAACTTTGAAAATGCCTTAAATTTTTCCAAGCAATAAGTAAATATGTAAGTCTGACCTTAACTGCTTTGGAATGTTGATACATTATTTTTGTGATTATAAGCTGTGTCATGACTGATTTTTATGTAATATGCAATTTTTTGAAGGAATAATCTGTTGCTTTTGATAAATTATAAACAACATCCATAAGATATTTATAGCAACTAACAAAATTGTGAATTTGGTGACCAAAATTCACTTTCGCCATTTTTATCATAATTTAAAGTAAAATTCATTCATTATATTCACTTTAATTATTGGGAAAATATTTGTTTTCCAATAGAAATTTTGTAAACATTATAGGAGTAACACTTTTAAAGATCCATGTTCCCAAAAGAAACTGTGCAAATAAACTGACTATTTGATAGTAATAGCTCCAGTGTGCAGTTACACTTGAGGTTGATAAAATTTAAATTTTGCTAGTTAATACCATTACAGAGACAGGATATGTTTTCATTTCTAGGACCCCTTTGTGAAGTGGATATAGATGAATGTGTGGATGTTCCTTGCATGTATGGAAATTGTACAAATAATCCTGGAAGCTTTGATTGTACATGTGTCCCTGGGTATATAGGTTAGTAACCCACAAATGATCCTGACTGTATCACTTGCAAAGCATTTTTCGAATAAGCTTGTCTAAATAATAATAATACAATAGCATATTTAAAGTAATCCGTTCTGCCAAACAATAATACTTTTAAAAAGTTGTAAGTTTTGTTGTTTAAATCTTATCTACTCTTTTCTTTGTAATAACACTTGAAATAAAACAATAAACTTTTGCAATTTGCTTTTATTCAGAATGATCTTAAGTTGTATTAATATCATTAAGATTCATGTTCATTGTAGTAGGATCAAATATTTACAGTATGTGTTTTCATTTTAGGAAACCTGTGTGAGACAGATGTAGATGAATGTGAGGGTGACCCATGTATATATGGAAATTGTACAAATAATCCTGGAAGCTTTGATTGTACATGTGTCCCTGGGTATACAGGTTAGTAATCCACAAATGATCCTGACTGTATCACTTGCAAAGCATTTTTCGAATAAGCTTGTCTAAATAATAATATTTGTTTTATTTTTTTATTTGTTGTTTTACGCTCTTTTCAACACTGTGCAGGTCATATCACAACGGGTAGTTGGAAAAGCAGAGGAAACCAGTACATAGAGTTTCTTAGGGTTCTGTACTGTAAACTGCTGACCAACAGTAAGCAACTACCAGCTTTCCCACTTGAGGCCGTGCCGGGAATCGAAACCCGGCCTCAGAGGTGGGAGGCGCGAGTGTTACCACTCTGCCACCGTAGCCCTCCTCTAAATAATAATAATACAATAGCATATTTAAAATAATCCGTTCTGCCAAACAATAATACTTTTAAAAAGTTGTAAGTTTTGTTGTTTAAAACTTATCTACTATTTTCTTTGTAATAACACTTGAAATAAAACAATAAAATTTTGCAATTTGTTTTCACTCAGAATGATCTTAAGTTGTATTAATATCAATAAGTTTCATGTTCATTGTAGTAGGATCAAATATTTACAGTATGTGTTTTCATTTTAGGAAACCTGTGTGAGACAGACGTAGATGAATGTGAGGGTGACCCATGTATATATGGAAATTGTGCAAATAATCCTGGAAGCTTTGTATGCACATGTGACCCTGGGTACACAGGTTAGTTATCCACAAATTCTATCAGTTGTTTTTTAAAAATATCCTGAAATGGTGATTCAAAAATGTGAACACATGTAGTGATATGACCCTTATTTTCTGGTATTTATATTAATGTTCTTACTTATATTGGTAACTTTGAAAATGCCTTAAATTTTTCCAAGCAATAAGTAAATATGTAAGTCTGACCTTAACTGCTTTGGAATGTTGATACATTATTTTTGTGCTTATAACCTCTGTCATGACTGATTTTTGTGTAATATGCAATATTTTGAAGGAATAATCTGTTGCTTTTTGATAAATTATAAACAACATCCATAAGATATTTATAGCAACTAACAAAATTGTGAATTTGGTGACCAAAATTCACTTTCACCATTTTTATCATAATTTAAAGTAAAATTCGTTCATTATATCCACTTTAATTATTGGGAAAATATTTGTTTTCCAATAGAAGTTTTGTAAACATTATAGGAGTAACACTTTTAAAAATCCATGTTCCCAAAAGAAACTGTGCAAATAAACTGACTATTTGATAGTAATAGCTCCAGTGTGCAGTTACACTTGAGGTTGATAAAATTTAAATTTTGCTAGTTAATACCATTACAGAGACAGGATATGTTTTCATTTCTAGGACCCCTTTGTGAAGTGGATATAGATGAATGTGTGGATGTTCCTTGCATGTATGGAAATTGTACAAATAATCCTGGAAGCTTTGATTGTACATGTGTCCCTGGGTATATAGGTTAGTAACCCACAAATGATCCTGACTGTATCACTTGCAAAGCATTTTTCGAATAAGCTTGTCTAAATAATAATAATACAATAGCATATTTAAGGTAATCCATTCTGCCAAACAATAATATGTTTAAAAAGTTGTAAGTTTTGTTGTTTAAATCTTATCTACTCTTTTCTTTGTAATAACACTTGAAATAAAACAATTAAATTTTCCAATTTGCTTTTATTCAGAATGATCTTAAGTTGTATTAATATCATTAAGATTCATGTTCATTGTAGTAGGATCAAATATTTACAGTATGTGTTTTCATTTTAGGAAACCTGTGTGAGACAGACGTAGATGAATGTGAGGGTGACCCATGTATATATGGAAATTGTACAAATAATCCTGGAAGCTTTGTATGCACATGTGAACCTGGGTACACAGGTTAGTTATCCACAAATTCTATCAGTTGTTTTTTAAAAATATCCTGAAATGGTGATTCAAAAATGTGAACACATGTAGTGATATGACCCTTATTTTTTGGTATTTATATTAATGTTCTTACTTATATTGGTAACTTTGAAAATGCCTTAAATTTTTCCAAGCAATAAGTAAATATGTAAGTCTGCCCTTAACTGCTTTGGAATGTTGATACATTATTTTTGTGATTATAAGCTGTGACATGACTGATTTTTGTGTAATATGCAATTTTTTGAAGGAATAATATGTTGCTTTTTGATAAATTATAAACAACATCCATATGATATTGATGACAACTAACAAAATTGTGAATTTGGTGACCAAAATTCACTTTCACCATTTTTTTAAATAATTTAATGCAAAATTCATTCATTATATCCACTTTAATTATTGGGAAAATATTTTGTTTTCCAATAGAAATTTTGTAAACATTATAGGAGTAACACTTATAATCCATGTTCCCAAAAGAAACTGTGTAAATAAACTAACTGAATATTTGATAGTAATAGCTACAGTGTGCAGTGACACTTGAGGTAGATAAAATTTAAATTTTTCGAGTTAATACCATTACAGAGACAGGATATGTTTTCATTTCTAGGATCCCTTTGTGAAGTGGATATAGATGAATGTGTGTATGTTCCTTGCATGTATGGAAATTGTACAAATAATCCTGGAAGCTTTGATTGTACATGTGTCCCTGGGTATACAGGTTAGTAACCCACAAATGATCCTGACTGTATCACTTGCAAAGCATTTTTCAAATAAGCTTGTCTAAATAAAAATATTTGTTTTATTTATTTATTTGGGGTTTTAGGCCCTTTTCAACACTGTGCAGGTCATATCACGACGGGTAGTTGGAAAAGCAGAGGAAACCAGTACATACAGTTTGTTAGGGTTCTGTACTGTAAACTGCCAACCAACAGTAAGCAACTACCAGCTTTCCCACTTGAGGCCGTGTCGGGAATCGAAACCTGACCTCAGAGGTGGGAGGCGCGAGTGTTACCACTCTGCAACTGTAGCCCCCCTCTAAATAAAAAAAATACAATAGCATATTTAAAATGATCTGTTCTGCCAAACAATAGTACTTTTAAAAAGTTGTAAGTTTTGTTGTTTAAAACTTATCTACTCTTTTCTTTGTAATAACACTTGAAATAAAACAATAAACTTTTGCAATTTGTTTTCATTCAGAATGATCTTAACTTTTATTAATATCAATAAGATTCATGTTCATTGTAGTAGGATCAAATATTTACAGTATGTGTTTTCATTTTAGGAAACCTGTGTGAGACAGACGTAGATGAATGTGAGGGTGACCCATGTATATATGGAAATTGTACAAATAATCCTGGAAGCTTTGTATGCACATGTGAACCTGGGTACACAGGTTAGTTATCCACAAATTCTATCAGTTGTTTTTTAAAAATATCCTGAAATGGTGATTCAAAAATGTGAACACATGTAGTGATATGACCCTTATTTTTTGGTATTTATTTTAATGTTCTTACTTATATTGGTAACTTTGAAAATGCCTTAAATTTTTCCAAGCAATAAGTAAATATGTAAGTCTGCCCTTAGCTGCTTTGGAATGTAGATACATTATTTTTGTCATGATAAGTTGTGTCATGACTGATTTTTGTGTAATAGGCAATTTTTTGAAGGAATAATCTGTTGCTTTTGATAAATTGTAAACAACATCCATAAGATATGGATGGCATCTAAGAAAATTGACAGTAATAGCTCCAGTGTGCAGTGACACTTGAGGTTGATAAACTTTAATTTTTTTCTAGTTAATACCATTACAGAGACAGGATATGTTTTCATTTCTAGGATCCCTTTGTGAAGTGGATATAGATGAATGTGTGGATGTTCCTTGCATGTATGGAAATTGTACAAATAATCCTGGAAGCTTTGATTGTACATGTGTCCCTGGGTATACAGGTTAGTAACCCACAAATGATCCTGACTGTATCACTTGCAAAGCATTTTGCAAATAAGCTTGTCTAAATAATAATACAATAGCATATTTAAAGTAATCTGTTCTGCCAAACAATAATACTTTTAAATATTTGTAAGTGTTGTTGTTTAAATCTTATCTACTCTTTTCTTTGTAATAATACTTGAAATAAAACAATAAACTTTTGCAATTTGTTTTCATCCAGAGTGATCTTATGTTGTATTAATATCAATAAGATTCATGTTCATTGTAGTAGGATCAGATATTTACAGTATGTGTTTTCATGTTAGGAAACCTGTGTGAGACAGACGTAGATGAATGTGAGGGTGACCCATGTATATATGGAAATTGTACAAATAATCCTGGAAGCTTTGTATGCACATGTGCACCTGGGTACACAGGTTAGTTACCCACAAATTCTGTCAGTTGTTTTTTTTTAAATATCCTGAAATGGTGATTCAAAAATGTGAACACATGTAGTAATTTGACCCTAATTTTTTGGTATTTATATTAATGTTCTTACTTATATTGGTAACTTTGAAAATGCCTTAAATTTTTCCAAGCAATAAGTAAATATGTAAGTCTGACCTTAACTGCTTTGGAATGTTGATACATTATTTTTGTGATTATAAGCTGTGTCATGACTGATTTTTGTGTAATATGCAATTTTTTGAAGGAATAATCTGTTGCTTTTTGATAGATTATAAACAACACCCATAAGATATTGATGACAACTAATAAAATTGTGAATTTGTTGACCAAAATTCACTTTCACCATGTTTTAAAATAATTTAATGCAAAATTCATTTATTTTTCCACATTAATTATTGGGAAAATATTTGGTTTTCCAATAGCAATTTTGCAAAGATTATAGGAGTAACCCTTATAATCCATGTTCCCAAAAGAAACTGTGTAAATACACTAATTGACCATTTGATAGTAATAGCTCCAGTGTGCAGTGACACTTGAGGTTGATAAACTGTAAATTTTTCGAGTTAATACCATTACAGAGACAGGATATGTTTTCATTTCTAGGATCCCTTTGTGAAGTGGATATAGATGAATGTGTGGATGTTCCTTGCATGTATGGAAATTGTACAAATAATCCTGGAAGCTTTGATTGTACATGTGTCCCTGGGTATACAGGTTAGTAACCCACAAATGATCCTGACTGTATCACTTGCAAAGCATTTTTCGAATAAGCTTGTCTAAATAATAATAATACAATAACATATTTAAAGTAATCCGTTCTGCCAAACAATAATACTTTTAAAAAGTTGTAAGTTTTGTTGTTTAAATCTTATCTACTCTTTTCTTTGTAATAACACTTGAAATAAAACAATAAACTTTTGCAATTTGCTTTTATTCAGAATGATCTTAAGTTGTATTAATATCATTAAGATTCATGTTCATTGTAGTAGGATCAAATATTTACAGTATGTGTTTTCATTTTAGGAAACCTGTGTGAGACAGATGTAGATGAATGTGAGGGTGACCCATGTATATATGGAAATTGTACAAATAATCCTGGAAGCTTTGATTGTACATGTGTCCCTGGGTATACAGGTTAGTAATCCACAAATGATCCTGACTGTATCACTTGAAAAGCATTTTTCGAATAAGCTTGTCTAAATAATAATATTTGTTTTATTTTTTTATTTGGGGTTTTACGCTCTTTTCAACACTGTGCAGGTCATATCACAACGGGTAGTTGGAAAAGCAGAGGAAACCAGTACATAGAGTTTCTTAGGGTTCTGTACTGTAAACTGCTGACCAACAGTAAGCAACTACCAGCTTTCCCACTTGAGGCCGTGCCGGGAATCGAAACCCGGCCTCAGAGGTGGGAGGCGCGAGTGTTACCACTCTGCCACCATAGCCCTCCTCTAAATAATAATAATACAATAGCATATTTAAAATAATCCGTTCTGCCAAACAATAATACTTTTAAAAAGTTGTAAGTTTTGTTGTTTAAAACTTATCTACTATTTTCTTTGTAATAACACTTGAAATAAAACAATAAAATTTTGCAATTTGTTCTCACTCAGAATGATCTTAAGTTGTATTAATATCAATAAGTTTCATGTTCATTGTAGTAGGATCAAATATTTACAGTATGTGTTTTCATTTTAGGAAACCTGTGTGAGACAGACGTAGATGAATGTGAGGGTGACCCATGTATATATGGAAATTGTGCAAATAATCCTGGAAGCTTTGTATGCACATGTGACCCTGGGTACACAGGTTAGTTATCCACAAATTCTATCAGTTGTTTTTTAAAAATATCCTGAAATGGTGATTCAAAAATGTGAACACATGTAGTAATTTGACCCTAATTTTTTGGTATTTATATTAATTTTCTTACTTATATTGGTAACTTTGAAAATGCCTTAAATTTTTCCAAGCAATAAGTAAATATGTAAGTCTGACCTTAACTGCTTTGGAATGTTGATACATTATTTTTGTGCTTATAACCTCTGTCATGACTGATTTTTGTGTAATAAGCAATATTTTGAAGGAATAATCTGTTGCTTTTTGATAAATTATAAACAACATCCATAAGATATTTATAGCAACTAACAAAATTGTGAATTTGGTGACCAAAATTCACTTTCACCATTTTTATCATAATTTAAAGTAAAATTCGTTCATTATATCCACTTTAATTATTGGGAAAATATTTGTTTTCCAATAGAAGTTTTGTAAACATTATAGGAGTAACACTTTTAAAAATCCATGTTCCCAAAAGAAACTGTGCAAATAAACTGACTATTTGATAGTAATAGCTCCAGTGTGCAGTTACACTTGAGGTTGATAAAATTTAAATTTTGCTAGTTAATACCATTACAGAGACAGGATATGTTTTCATTTCTAGGACCCCTTTGTGAAGTGGATATAGATGAATGTGTGGATGTTCCTTGCATGTATGGAAATTGTACAAATAATCCTGGAAGCTTTGATTGTACATGTGTCCCTGGGTATATAGGTTAGTAACCCACAAATGATCCTGACTGTATCACTTGCAAAGCATTTTTCGAATAAGCTTGTCTAAATAATAATAATACAATAGCATATTTAAGGTAATCCATTCGGCCAAACAATAATATGTTTAAAAAGTTGTAAGTTTTGTTGTTTAAATCTTATCTACTCTTTTCTTTGTAATAACACTTGAAATAAAACAATTAAATTTTCCAATTTGCTTTTATTCAGAATGATCTTAAGTTGTATTAATATCATTAAGATTCATGTTCATTGTAGTAGGATCAAATATTTACAGTATGTGTTTTCATTTTAGGAAACCTGTGTGAGACAGACGTAGATGAATGTGAGGGTGACCCATGTATATATGGAAATTGTACAAATAATCCTGGAAGCTTTGTATGCACATGTGAACCTGGGTACACAGGTTAGTTATCCACAAATTCTATCAGTTGTTTTTTAAAAATATCCTGAAATGGTGATTCAAAAATGTGAACACATGTAGTGATATGACCCTTATTTTTTGGTATTTATTTTAATGTTCTTACTTATATTGGTAACTTTGAAAATGCCTTAAATTTTTCCAAGCAATAAGTAAATATGTAAGTCTGCCCTTAGCTGCTTTGGAATGTAGATACATTATTTTTGTCATGATAAGTTGTGTCATGACTGATTTTTGTGTAATAGGCAATTTTTTGAAGGAATAATCTGTTGCTTTTGATAAATTGTAAACAACATCCATAAGATATGGATGGCATCTAAGAAAATTGACAGTAATAGCTCCAGTGTGCAGTGACACTTGAGGTTGATAAACTTTAATTTTTTTCTAGTTAATACCATTACAGAGACAGGATATGTTTTCATTTCTAGGATCCCTTTGTGAAGTGGATATAGATGAATGTGTGGATGTTCCTTGCATGTATGGAAATTGTACAAATAATCCTGGAAGCTTTGATTGTACATGTGTCCCTGGGTATACAGGTTAGTAACCCACAAATGATCCTGACTGTATCACTTGCAAAGCATTTTTCAAATAAGCTTGTCTAAATAATAATACAATAGCATATTTAAAGTAATCTGTTCTGCCAAACAATAATACTTTTAAAAATTTGTAAGTGTTGTTGTTTAAATCTTATCTACTCTTTTCTTTGTAATAATACTTGAAATAAAACAATAAACTTTTGCAATTTGTTTTCATCCAGAGTGATCTTATGTTGTATTAATATCAATAAGATTCATGTTCATTGTAGTAGGATCAAATATTTACAGTATGTGTTTTCATTTTAGGAAACCTGTGTGAGACAGACGTAGATGAATGTGAGGGTGACCCATGTATATATGGAAATTGTACAAATAATCCTGGAAGCTTTGTATGCACATGTGAACCTGGGTACACAGGTTAGTTATCCACAAATTCTATCAGTTGTTTTTTAAAATTATCCTGAAATGGTGATTCAAAAATGTGAACACATGTAGTAATTTGACCCTAATTTTTTGGTATTTATATTAATGTTCTTACTTATATTGGTAACTTTGAAAATGCCTTAAATTTTTCCAAGCAATAAGTAAATATGTAAGTCTGACCTTAACTGCTTTGGAATGTTGATACATTATTTTTGTGCTTATAACCTCTGTCATGACTGATTTTTGTGTAATATGCAATATTTTGAAGGAATAATCTGTTGCTTTTTGATAAATTATAAACAACATCCATAAGATATTTATAGCAACTAACAAAATTGTGAATTTGGTGACCAAAATTCACTTTCACCATTTTTATCATAATTTAAAGTAAAATTCGTTCATTATATCCACTGTAATTATTGGGAAAATATTTGTTTTCCAATAGAAGTTTTGTAAACATTATAGGAGTAACACTTTTAAAAATCCATGTTCCCAAAAGAAACTGTGCAAATAAACTGACTATTTGATAGTTATAGCTCCAGTGTGCAGTTACACTTGAGGTTGATAAAATTTAAATTTTGCTAGTTAATACCATTACAGAGACAGGATATGTTTTCATTTCTAGGACCCCTTTGTGAAGTGGATATAGATGAATGTGTGGATGTTCCTTGCATGTATGGAAATTGTACAAATAATCCTGGAAGCTTTGATTGTACATGTGTCCCTGGGTATATAGGTTAGTAACCCACAAATGATCCTGACTGTATCACTTGCAAAGCATTTTTCGAATAAGCTTGTCTAAATAATAATAATACAATAGCATATTTAAGGTAATCCATTCTGCCAAACAATAATATGTTTAAAAAGTTGTAAGTTTTGTTGTTTAAATCTTATCTACTCTTTTCTTTGTAATAACACTTGAAATAAAACAATTAAATTTTCCAATTTGCTTTTATTCAGAATGATCTTAAGTTGTATTAATATCATTAAGATTCATGTTCATTGTAGTAGGATCAAATATTTACAGTATGTGTTTTCATTTTAGGAAACCTGTGTGAGACAGACGTAGATGAATGTGAGGGTGACCCATGTATATATGGAAATTGTACAAATAATCCTGGAAGCTTTGTATGCACATGTGAACCTGGGTACACAGGTTAGTTATCCACAAATTCTATCAGTTGTTTTTTAAAAATATCCTGAAATGGTGATTCAAAAATGTGAACACATGTAGTGATATGACCCTTATTTTTTGGTATTTATTTTAATGTTCTTACTTATATTGGTAACTTTGAAAATGCCTTAAATTTTTCCAAGCAATAAGTAAATATGTAAGTCTGCCCTTAGCTGCTTTGGAATGTAGATACATTATTTTTGTCATGATAAGTTGTGTCATGACTGATTTTTGTGTAATAGGCAATTTTTTGAAGGAATAATCTGTTGCTTTTGATAAATTGTAAACAACATCCATAAGATATGGATGGCATCTAAGAAAATTGACAGTAATAGCTCCAGTGTGCAGTGACACTTGAGGTTGATAAACTTTAATTTTTTTCTAGTTAATACCATTACAGAGACAGGATATGTTTTCATTTCTAGGATCCCTTTGTGAAGTGGATATAGATGAATGTGTGGATGTTCCTTGCATGTATGGAAATTGTACAAATAATCCTGGAAGCTTTGATTGTACATGTGTCCCTGGGTATACAGGTTAGTAACCCACAAATGATCCTGACTGTATCACTTGCAAAGCATTTTTCAAATAAGCTTGTCTAAATAATAATACAATAGCATATTTAAAGTAATCTGTTCTGCCAAACAATAATACTTTTAAAAATTTGTAAGTGTTGTTGTTTAAATCTTATCTACTCTTTTCTTTGTAATAATACTTGAAATAAAACAATAAACTTTTGCAATTTGTTTTCATCCAGAGTGATCTTATGTTGTATTAATATCAATAAGATTCATGTTCATTGTAGTAGGATCAAATATTTACAGTATGTGTTTTCATTTTAGGAAACCTGTGTGAGACAGACGTAGATGAATGTGAGGGTGACCCATGTATATATGGAAATTGTACAAATAATCCTGGAAGCTTTGTATGCACATGTGAACCTGGGTACACAGGTTAGTTATCCACAAATTCTATCAGTTGTTTTTTAAAAATATCCTGAAATGGTGATTCAAAAATGTGAACACATGTAGTAATTTGACCCTAATTTTTTGGTATTTATATTAATGTTCTTACTTATATTGGTAACTTTGAAAATGCCTTAAATTTTTCCAAGCAATAAGTAAATATGTAAGTCTGCCCTTAGCTGCTTTGGAATGTAGATACATTATTTTTGTCATGATAAGTTGTGTCATGACTGATTTTTGTGTAATAGGCAATTTTTTGAAGGAATAATCTGTTGCTTTTGATAAATTGTAAACAACATCCATAAGATATGGATGGCATCTAAGAAAATTGACAGTAATAGCTCCAGTGTGCAGTGACACTTGAGGTTGATAAACTTTAATTTTTTTCTAGTTAATACCATTACAGAGACAGGATATGTTTTCATTTCTAGGATCCCTTTGTGAAGTGGATATAGATGAATGTGTGGATGTTCCTTGCATGTATGGAAATTGTACAAATAATCCTGGAAGCTTTGATTGTACATGTGTCCCTGGGTATACAGGTTAGTAACCCACAAATGATCCTGACTGTATCACTTGCAAAGCATTTTTCAAATAAGCTTGTCTAAATAATAATACAATAGCATATTTAAAGTAATCTGTTCTGCCAAACAATAATACTTTTAAAAATTTGTAAGTGTTGTTGTTTAAATCTTATCTACTCTTTTCTTTGTAATAATACTTGAAACAAAACAATAAACTTTTGCAATTTGTTTTCATCCAGAGTGATCTTATGTTGTATTAATATCAATAAGATTCATGTTCATTGTAGTAGGATCAAATATTTACAGTATGTGTTTTCATTTTAGGAAACCTGTGTGAGACAGACGTAGATGAATGTGAGGGTGACCCATGTATATATGGAAATTGTACAAATAATCCTGGAAGCTTTGTATGCACATGTGAACCTGGGTACACAGGTTAGTTACCCACAAATTCTATCAGTTGTTTTTTAAAAATATCCTGAAATGGTGATTCAAAAATGTGAACACATGTAGTAATTTGACCCTAATTTTTTGGTATTTATATTAATGTTCTTACTTATATTGGTAACTTTGAAAATGCCTTAAATTTTTCCAAGCAATAAGTAAATATGTAAGTCTGACCTTAACTGCTTTGGAATGTTGATACATTATTTTTGTACTTATAACCTCTGTCATGACTGATTTTTGTGTAATATGCAATATTTTGAAGGAATAATCTGTTGCTTTTTGATAAATTATAAACAACATCCATAAGATATTTATAGCAACTAACAAAATTGTGAATTTGGTGACCAAAATTCACTTTCACCATTTTTATCATAATTTAAAGTAAAATTCGTTCATTATATCCACTTTAATTATTGGGAAAATATTTGTTTTCCAATAGAAGTTTTGTAAACATTATAGGAGTAACACTTTTAAAAATCCATGTTCCCAAAAGAAACTGTGCAAATAAACTGACTATTTGATAGTAATAGCTCCAGTGTGCAGTTACACTTGAGGTTGATAAAATTTAAATTTTGCTAGTTAATACCATTACAGAGACAGGATATGTTTTCATTTCTAGGACCCCTTTGTGAAGTGGATATAGATGAATGTGTGGATGTTCCTTGCATGTATGGAAATTGTACAAATAATCCTGGAAGCTTTGATTGTACATGTGTCCCTGGGTATACAGGTTAGTAACCCACAAATGATCCTGACTGTATCACTTGCAAAGCATTTTTCGAATAAGCTTGTCTAAATAATAATAATACAATAGCATATTTAAGGTAATCCATTCTGCCAAACAATAATATGTTTAAAAAGTTGTAAGTTTTGTTGTTTAAATCTTATCTACTCTTTTCTTTGTAATAACACTTGAAATAAAACAATTAAATTTTCCAATTTGCTTTTATTCAGAATGATCTTAAGTTGTATTAATATCATTAAGATTCATGTTCATTGTAGTAGGATCAAATATTTACAGTATGTGTTTTCATTTTAGGAAACCTGTGTGAGACAGACGTAGATGAATGTGAGGGTGACCCATGTATATATGGAAATTGTACAAATAATCCTGGAAGCTTTGTATGCACATGTGAACCTGGGTACACAGGTTAGTTATCCACAAATTCTATCAGTTGTTTTTTAAAAATATCCTGAAATGGTGATTCAAAAATGTGAACACATGTAGTGATATGACCCTTATTTTTTGGTATTTATTTTAATGTTCTTACTTATATTGGTAACTTTGAAAATGCCTTAAATTTTTCCAAGCAATAAGTAAATATGTAAGTCTGCCCTTAGCTGCTTTGGAATGTAGATACATTATTTTTGTCATGATAAGTTGTGTCATGACTGATTTTTGTGTAATAGGCAATTTTTTGAAGGAATAATCTGTTGCTTTTGATAAATTGTAAACAACATCCATAAGATATGGATGGCATCTAAGAAAATTGACAGTAATAGCTCCAGTGTGCAGTGACACTTGAGGTTGATAAACTTTAATTTTTTTCTAGTTAATACCATTACAGAGACAGGATATGTTTTCATTTCTAGGATCCCTTTGTGAAGTGGATATAGATGAATGTGTGGATGTTCCTTGCATGTATGGAAATTGTACAAATAATCCTGGAAGCTTTGATTGTACATGTGTCCCTGGGTATACAGGTTAGTAACCCACAAATGATCCTGACTGTATCACTTGCAAAGCATTTTTCAAATAAGCTTGTCTAAATAATAATACAATAGCATATTTAAAGTAATCTGTTCTGCCAAACAATAATACTTTTAAAAATTTGTAAGTGTTGTTGTTTAAATCTTATCTACTCTTTTCTTTGTAATAATACTTGAAATAAAACAATAAACTTTTGCAATTTGTTTTCATCCAGAGTGATCTTATGTTGTATTAATATCAATAAGATTCATGTTCATTGTAGTAGGATCAAATATTTACAGTATGTGTTTTCATTTTAGGAAACCTGTGTGAGACAGACGTAGATGAATGTGAGGGTGACCCATGTATATATGGAAATTGTACAAATAATCCTGGAAGCTTTGTATGCACATGTGAACCTGGGTACACAGGTTAGTTATCCACAAATTCTATCAGTTGTTTTTTAAAAATATCCTGAAATGGTGATTCAAAAATGTGAACACATGTAGTGATATGACCCTTATTTTTTGGTATTTATTTTAATGTTCTTACTTATATTGGTAACTTTGAAAATGCCTTAAATTTTTCCAAGCAATAAGTAAATATGTAAGTCTGCCCTTAGCTGCTTTGGAATGTAGATACATTATTTTTGTCATGATAAGTTGTGTCATGACTGATTTTTGTGTAATATGCAATTTTTTGAAGGAATAATCTGTTGCTTTTGATAAATTGTAAACAACATCCATAAGATATGGATGGCATCTAAGAAAATTGACAGTAATAGCTCCAGTGTGCAGTGACACTTGAGGTTGATAAACTTTAATTTTTTTCTAGTTAATACCATTACAGAGACAGGATATGTTTTCATTTCTAGGATCCCTTTGTGAAGTGGATATAGATGAATGTGTGGATGTTCCTTGCATGTATGGAAATTGTACAAATAATCCTGGAAGCTTTGATTGTACATGTGTCCCTGGGTATACAGGTTAGTAACCCACAAATGATCCTGACTGTATCACTTGCAAAGCATTTTTCAAATAAGCTTGTCTAAATAATAATACAATAGCATATTTAAAGTATCTGTTCTGCCAAACAATAATACTTTTAAAAATTTGTAAGTGTTGTTGTTTAAATCTTATCTACTCTTTTCTTTGTAATAATACTTGAAATAAAACAATAAACTTTTGCAATTTGTTTTCATCCAGAGTGATCTTATGTTGTATTAATATCAATAAGATTCATGTTCATTGTAGTAGGATCAGATATTTACAGTATGTGTTTTCATGTTAGGAAACCTGTGTGAGACAGACGTAGATGAATGTGAGGGTGACCCATGTATATATGGAAATTGTACAAATAATCCTGGAAGCTTTGTATGCACATGTGAACCTGGGTACACAGGTTAGTTACCCACAAATTCTGTCAGTTGTTTTTTTTAAAATATCCTGAAATGGTGATTCAAAAATGTGAACACATGTAGTAATTTGACCCTAATTTTTTGGTATTTATATTAATTTTCTTACTTATATTGGTAACTTTGAAAATGCCTTAAATTTTTCCAAGCAATAAGTAAATATGTAAGTCTGACCTTAACTGCTTTGGAATGTTGATACATTATTTTTGTGATAATAAGCTGTGTCATGACTGATTTTTGTGTAATATGCAATTTTCTGAAGGAATAATCTGTTGCTTTTTGATAGATTATAAACAACACCCATAAGATATTGATGACAACTAATAAAATTGTGAATTTGTTGACCAAAATTCACTTTCACCATGTTTTAAAATAATTTAATGCAAAATTCATTTATTTTTCCACTTTAATTATTGGGAAAATATTTGGTTTTCCAATAGAAATTTTGCAAAGATTATAGGAGTAACCCTTAGAATCCATGTTCCCAAAAGAAACTGTGTAAATACACTAATTGACCATTTGATAGTAATAGCTCCAGTGTGCAGTGACACTTGAGGTTGATAAACTGTAAATTTTTTGAGTTAATACCATTACAGAGACAGGATATGTTTTCATTTCTAGGATCCCTTTGTGAAGTGGATATAGATGAATGTGTGGATGTTCCTTGCATGTATGGAAATTGTACAAATAATCCTGGAAGCTTTGATTGTACATGTGTCCCTGGGTATACAGGTTAGTAACCCACAAATGATCCTGACTGTATCACTTGCAAAGCATTTTTCAAATAAGCTTGTCTAAATAATAATACAATAGCATATTTAAAGTAATCTGTTCTGCCAAACCATAATACTTTTAAAAAGTTGTAAGTGTTGTTGTTTAAATCTTATCTAGTCTTTTCTTTGTAATAACACTTGAAATAAAACAATAAACTTTTGCAATTTGTTTTCACTCAGAATGATCTTAAGTTGTATTAATATCAATATTTATTTATTTGGGGTTTTACGTCGCTTTCAACACTGTACAGGTCATATCACGATGGGTAGTTGGAAGGGCAGAGGAAACCAGTACATAGAGTTCGCTAGGGTTCTGTACTGTAAACTGCCGACCAACGGCAAGCAACTACCAGCTTTCCCACATAAGGCCTTCACGGGGATCGAACCCCGGCCTCAGAGGTGGGAGGCGAGAGTGTTACCACTCTGCCACCGTGGCCCCATATTAATATCAATAAGATTCATGTTCATTGTAGTAGGATCAAATATTTACAGTATGTGTTTTCATGTTAGGAAACCTGTGTGAGACAGACGTAGATGAATGTGAGGGTGACCCATGTATATATGGAAATTGTACAAATAATCCTGGAAGCTTTGTATGCACATGTAAACCTGGGTACACAGGTTAGTTACCCACAAATTCTATCAGTTTTTTTTTAAAAATATCCTGAAATGGTGATTCAAAAATAGGAACACATATAGTAATATGACCCTTGTTTTCTGGTATTTATATTAATGTTCTTACTTATGTTGGTAACTTTGAAAATGCCTTAAATTTTTCCAAGCAATAAGTAAATATGTAAGTCTGCCCTTAGCTGCTTTGGAATGTAGATACATTACTTTTGTGATTATAAGTTGTGTCATGACTGATTTTTGTATAATAGGCAATTTTTTGAAGGAATAATCTGTTGCTTTTTGATAAATTGTAAACAACATCCATCAGATATGGATGGCAACTAAGAAAATTGACAGTAATAGCTCCAGTGTGCAGTGACACTTGAGGTCGATAAACTTAAAATTTTTCTAGTTAATACCATTACAGAGACAGGATATGTTTTCATTTCTAGGATCCCTTTGTGAAGTGGATATAGATGAATGTATGGATATTCCTTGCATGTATGGAAATTGTACAAATAATCCTGGAAGCTTTGATTGTACATGTGTCCCTGGGTATACAGGTTAGTAACCCACAAATGATCTTGACTGTATCACTTGCAAAGCATTTTTCAAATAAGCTTATCTAAATAATAATAATACAATAGCATATTTAAAGTAATCTGTTCTGCCAAACAATAATAATTTTAAAAAGTTGTAAGTGTTGTTGTTTAAATCTTATCTACTCTTTTCTTTGTAATAACACTTGAAATAAAACAATAAACTTTTGCAATTTGTTTTCACTCAGAATGATCTTAAGTTGTATTAATATCAATAAGATTCATGTTCATTGTAGTAGGATCAAATATTTACAGTATGTGTTTTCATGTTAGGAAACCTGTGTGAGACAGATGTAGATGAATGTGAGGGTGACCCATGTATATATGGAAATTGTACAAATAATCCTGGAAACTTTGTATGCACATGTGAACCTGGGTACACAGGTTAGTTACCCACAAATTCTATCAGTTGTTTTTTAAAGATATCCTGAAATGGTGATTTAAAAATGTGAACACATGTAGTAATATAACCCTTATTTTCTGGTATTTATATTAATGTTCTTACATATGTTGGTAACTTTGAAAATGCCTTAAATTTTTCCAAGCAATAAGTAAATATGTAAGTCTGCCCTTAGCTGCTTTGGATATAGATACATTATTTTTGTGATTATAAGTTGTGTCATGACTGATTTTTGTGTAATAGGCAATTTTTTGAAGGAATAATCTGTTGCTTTTTGATAAATTGTAAACAACATCCATAAGATATTGATGGCAACTAAGAAAATTGACAGTAATAGCTCCAGTGTGCAGTGACACTTGAGGTTGATAAACTTTAAATTTTTCTAGTTAATACCATTACAGAGACAGGATATGTTTTGATTTCTAGGATCCCTTTGTGAAGTGGATATAGATGAATGTGTGGATGTTCCTTGCATGTATGGAAATTGTACAAATAATCCTGGAAGCTTTGTATGCACATGTGAACCTGGGTACACAGGTTAGTTACCCACAAATTCTGTCAGTTGTTTTTTAAAAATATCCTGAAATGGTGATTCAAAAATGTGAACACATGTAGTAATATGACCCTAATTTTTTGGTATTTATATTAATGTTCTTACTTATATTGGGAACTTTGAAAATGCCTTAAATTTTTCCAAGCAATAAGTAAATATGTAAGTCTGACCTTAACTGCTTTGGAATGGTGATACATTATTTTTGTGATTATAAGCTGTGTCATAACTAATTTTTGTATAATATGCAATATTTTGAAGGAATAATCTGTTGCTTTTTGATAGATTATAAACAACACCCATAAGATATTGATGACAACTAACAAAATTGTGAATTTCTTCACCAAAATTCACTTTCACCATGTTTTAAAATAATTTAATGCAAAATTCATTTATTTTTCCACTTTAATTATTGGGAAAATATTTGGTTTTCCAATAGAAATTTTGTAAACATTATAGGAGTAACCCTTATAATCCATGTTCCCAAAAGAAACTGTGTAAATACACTAATTGACCATTTGATAGTAATCGCTCCAGTGTGCAGTGACACTTGAGGTTGATAAACTTTAAATTTTTCGAATTAATACCATTACAGAGACAGGATATGTTTTCATTTCTAGGATCCCTTTGTGAAGTGGATATAGATGAATGTATGGATATTCCTTGCATGTATGGAAATTGTACAAATAATCCTGGAAGCTTTGATTGTACATGTGTCCCTGGGTATACAGGTTAGTAACCCACAAATGATCCTGACTGTATCACTTGCAAAGCATTTTTCAAATAAGCTTGTCTAAATAATAATAATACAATAGCATATTTAAAGTAATCTGTTCTGCCAAACAATAATACTTTTAAAAATTTGTAAGTGTTGTTGTTTAAGTCTTATCTACTCTTTTCTTTGTAATAACACTTGAAATAAAGCAATAAACTTTTGCAATTTGTTTTCGCTCAGAATGATCTTAAGTTGTATTAATATCAATAAGATTCATGTTCATTGTAGTAGGATCAAATATTTACAGTATTTGTTTTCATGTTAGGAAACCTGTGTGAGACAGACGTAGATGAATGTGAGGGTGACCCATGTATATATGGAAATTGTACAAATAATCCTGGAAGCTTTGTATGCACATGTGAACCTGGGTACACAGGTTAGTTACCCACAAATTCTATCAGTTGTTTTTTAAAGATATCCTGGGGGGGCCACGGTGGCAGAGTGGTAACACTCTCGCCTCCCACCTCTGCAGCCGGGGTTCGATCCCCGTCATGGCCGTAAGTGGGAAAGCTGGTAGTTGCTTGCCGTTGGTGGGCAGTTTACAGTACAGAACCCTAGCGAACTATATGTACTGGTTTCCTCTGCCCTTCCAACTACCCGTCGTGATATGACCTGAACAGTGTTGAAAGCGACGTAAAATTCCAAATAAAAAAAAATAATAATAAAGATATCCTGAAATGGTGATTCAAAAATGTGAACACATGTAGTAATATTACCCTTATTTTCTGGTATTTATATTAATGTTCTTACTTATGTTGGTAACTTTGAAAATGCCTTAAATTTTTCCAAGCAATAAGTAAATATGTAAGTCTGCCCTTAACTGCTTTGGAATGTTGATACATTATTTTTGTGATTATAACCTGTGTCATGACAGATTTTTGTGTAATCTGCAATCTTTTGAAGGAATAATCTGTTGCTTTTTGATAAATTGTAAACAACATCCATAAGATATTGATGGCAACTAACAAAATTGTGAATTTGGTGACCAAAATTTACTTTCACCATTTTTATCATAATTTAAAGTAAAATTCATTCATTATATTCACTTTAATTATTGGGAAAATATTTGGTTTTCCAATAGAAATTTTGTAAACATTATAGGAGTAACACTTTTAAAAATCCTTGTTGCCAAAAGAAACTGTGTAAATAAACTAAGTGGCTATTTGACAGTAATAGCTCCAGTGTGCAGGGACACTTGAGGTTGATAAACTTTAAATTTTTCTTGTTAATACCATTACAGAGACAGGATATGTTTTCATTTCTAGGATCCCTTTGTGAAGTGGATATAGATGAATGTGTGGATGTTCCTTGCATGTATGGAAATTGTACAAATAATCCTGGAAGCTTTGATTGTACATGTGTCCCTGGGTATACAGGTTAGTAACCCACAAATGATCCTGATTGTATCACTTGCAAAGCATTTTTCAAATAAGCTTGTCTAAATAATAATAATACAATAGCATATTTAAAGTAATCCGTTCTGCCAAACAATAATACTTTTAAAAAGTTGTAAGTTTTGTTGTTTAAGTCTTATCTACTCTTTTCTTTGTAATAACACTTGAAATGAAACAATAAACTTTTGCAATTTGTTTTCACTCAGAATGATCTTAAGTTGTATTAATATCAATAAGATTCATGTTCATTGTAGTAGGATCAAATATTTACAGTATTTGTTTTCATGTTAGGAAACCTGTGTGAGACAGACGTAGATGAATGTGAGGGTGACCCATGTATATATGGAAATTGTACAAATAATCCTGGAAGCTTTGTATGCACATGTGAACCTGGGTACACAGGTTAGTTACCCACAAATTCTATCAGTTGTTTTTTAAAGATATCCTGGGGGGGCCACGGTGGCAGAGTGGTAACACTCTCGCCTCCCACCTCTGCAGCCGGGGTTCGATCCCCGTCATGGCCGTAAGTGGGAAAGCTGGTAGTTGCTTGCCGTTGGTGGGCAGTTTACAGTACAGAACCCTAGCGAACTATATGTACTGGTTTCCTCTGCCCTTCCAACTACCCGTCGTGATATGACCTGTACAGTGTTGAAAGCGACGTAAAATTCCAAATAAAAAAAAATAATAATAAAGATATCCTGAAATGGTGATTCAAAAATGTGAACACATGTAGTAATATTACCCTTATTTTCTGGTATTTATATTAATGTTCTTACTTATGTTGGTAACTTTGAAAATGCCTTAAATTTTTCCAAGCAATAAGTAAATATGTAAGTCGGCCCTTAACTGCTTTGGAATGTTGATACATTATTTTTGTTATTATAACCTGTGTCATGACTGATTTTTGTGTAATCTGCAATCTTTTGAAGGAATAATCTGTTGCTTTTTGATAAATTGTAAACAACATCCATAAGATATTGATGGCAACTAACAAAATTGTGAATTTGGTGACCAAAATTCACTTTCACCATTTTTATCATAATTTAAAGTAAAATTCATTCATTATATCCACTTTAATTATTGGGAAAATATTTGGTTTTCCAATAGAAATTTTGTAAACATTATAGGAGTAACACTTTTAAAAATCCTTGTTGCCAAAAGAAACTGTGTAAATAAACTAAGTGGCTATTTGACAGCAATAGCTCCAGTGTGCAGGGACACTTGAGGTTGATAAACTTTAAATTTTTCTTGTTAATACCATTACAGAGACAGGATATGTTTTCATTTCTAGGATCCCTTTGTGAAGTGGATATAGATGAATGTGTGGATGTTCCTTGCATGTATGGAAATTGTACCAATAATCCTGGAAGCTTTGATTGTACATGTGTCCCTGGGTATACAGGTTAGTAACCCACAAATCATCCTGATTGTATCACTTGCAAAGCATTTTTCAAATAAGCTTGTCTAAATAATAATAATACAATAGCATATTTAAAGTAATCCGTTCTGCCAAACAATAATACTTTTAAAAAGTTGTAAGTTTTGTTGTTTAAGTCTTATCTACTCTTTTCTTTGTAATAACACTTGAAATAAAACAATAAACTTTTGCAATTTGTTTTCATCCAGAGTGATCTTATGTTGTATTAATATCAATAAGATTCATGTTCATTGTAGTAGCATCAAATATTTACAGTATTTGTTTTCATGTTAGGAAACCTGTGTGAGACAGACGTAGATGAATGTGAGGGTGACCCATGTATATATGGAAATTGTACAAATAATCCTGGAAGCTTTGTATGCACATGTGAACCTGGGTACACAGGTTAGTTACCCACAAATTCTATCAGTTATTTTTTAAAGATATCCTGGGGGGGCCACGGTGGCAGAGTGGTAACACTCTCCCCTCCCACCTCTGCGGCCGGGGTTCCATCCCTGTCATGGCCGTAAGTGGGAAAGCTGGTAGTTGCTTGCCGTTGGTGGGCAGTTTACAGTACAGAACCCTAGCGAACTATATGTACTGGTTTCCTCTTCCCTTCCAACTACCCGTCGTGATATGACCTGTACAGTGTTGAAAGCGACGTAAAACTCCAAATAAAAAAAAAATAAAGATATCCTGAAATGGTCATTCAAAAATGTGAACACATGTAGTAATATTACCCTTATTTTCTGGTATTTATATTAATGTTCTTACTTATGTTGGTAACTTTGAAAATGCCTTAAATTTTTCCAAGCAATAAGTAAATATGTAAGTCTGCCCTTAACTGCTTTGGAATGTTGATACATTATTTTTGTGATTATAACCTGTGTCATGACTGATTTTTGTGTAATCTGCAATCTTTTGAAGGAATAATCTGTTGCTTTTTGATAAATTGTAAACAACATCCATAATATATTGATGGCAACTAACAAAATTGTGAATTTGGTGACCAAAATTCACTTTCACCATTTTTATCATAATTTAAAGTAAAATTCATTCATTATATCCACTTTAATTATTGGGAAAATATTTGGTTTTCCAATAGAAATTTTGTAAACATTATAGGAGTAACACTTTTAAAAATGATTGTTGCCAAAAGAAACTGTGTAAATAAACTAAGTGGCTATTTGACAGTAATAGCTCCAGTATGCAGGGACACTTGAGGTTGATAAACTTTAAATTTTTCTTGTTAATACCATTACAGAGACAGGATATGTTTTCATTTCTAGGATCCCTTTGTGAAGTGGATATAGATGAATGTGTGGATGTTCCTTGCATGTATGGAAATTGTACAAATAATCCTGGAAGCTTTGATTGTACATGTGTCCCTGGGTATACAGGTTAGTAACCCACAAATGATCCTGATTGTATCACTTGCAAAGCATTTTTCAAATAAGCTTGTCTAAATAATAATAATACAATAGCATATTTAAAGTAATCCGTTCTGCCAAACAATAATACTTTTAAAAAGTTGTAAGTTTTGTTGTTTAAGTCTTATCTACTCTTTTCTTTGTAATAACACTTGAAATGAAACAATAAACTTTTGCAATTTGTTTTCACTCAGAATGATCTTAAGTTGTATTAATATCAATAAGATTCATGTTCATTGTAGTAGGATCAAATATTTACAGTATTTGTTTTCATGTTAGGAAACCTGTGTGAGACAGACGTAGATGAATGTGAGGGTGACCCATGTATATATGGAAATTGTACAAATAATCCTGGAAGCTTTGTATGCACATGTGAACCTGGGTACACAGGTTAGTTACCCACAAATTCTATCAGTTGTTTTTTAAAGATATCCTGGGGGGGCCACAGTGGCAGAGTGGTAACACTCTCACCTCCCACCTCTGCGGCCGGGGTTCGATCCCTGTCATGGCCGTAAGTGGGAAAGATGGTAGTTGCTTGCCGTTGGTCGGCAGTTTACAGTACAGAACCCTAGCGAAATATATGTACTGGTTTCCTCTGCCCTTCCAACTACCCGTCATGATATGACCTGTACAGTGTTAAAAGCGATGTAAAACTCCAAATAAAAAAAAATAAAGATATCCTGAAATGGTTATTCAAAAATGTGAACACATGTAGTAATATGACCCTTATTTTCTGGTATTTATATTAATGTTCTTACTTATGTTGGTAACTTTGAAAATGCCTTAAATTTTTCCAAGCAATAAGTAAATATGTAAGTCTGACCTTAACTGCTTTGGAATGTTGATACATTATTTTTGTGATTATAACCTGTGTCATGACTGATTTTTGTGTAATCTGCAATCTTTTGAAGGAATAATCTGTTGCTTTTTGATAAATTGTAAACAACATCCATAAGATATTGATGGCAACTAACAAAATTGTGAATTTGGTGACCAAAATTTACTTTCACCATTTTTATCATAATTTAAAGTAAAATTCATTCATTATATTCACTTTAATTATTGGGAAAATATTTGGTTTTCCAATAGAAATTTTGTAAACATTATAGGAGTAACACTTTTAAAAATCCTTGTTGCCAAAAGAAACTGTGTAAATAAACTAAGTGGCTATTTGACAGTAATAGCTCCAGTGTGCAGGGACACTTGAGGTTGATAAACTTTAAATTTTTCTTGTTAATACCATTACAGAGACAGGATATGTTTTCATTTCTAGGATCCCTTTGTGAAGTGGATATAGATGAATGTGTGGATGTTCCTTGCATGTATGGAAATTGTACAAATAATCCTGGAAGCTTTGATTGTACATGTGTCCCTGGGTATACAGGTTAGTAACCCACAAATGATCCTGATTGTATCACTTGCAAAGCATTTTTCAAATAAGCTTGTCTAAATAATAATAATACAATAGCATATTTAAAGTAATCCGTTCTGCCAAACAATAATAATTTTAAAAAGTTGTAAGTGTTGTTGTTTAAATCTTATCTACTCTTTTCTTTGTAATAACACTTGAAATGAAACAATAAACTTTTGCAATTTGTTTTCACTCAGAATGATCTTAAGTTGTATTAATATCAATAAGATTCATGTTCATTGTAGTAGGATCAAATATTTACAGTATTTGTTTTCATGTTAGGAAACCTGTGTGAGACAGACGTAGATGAATGTGAGGGTGACCCATGTATATATGGAAATTGTACAAATAATCCTGGAAGCTTTGTATGCACATGTGAACCTGGGTACACAGGTTAGTTACCCACAAATTCTATCAGTTGTTTTTTAAAGATATCCTGGGGGGGCCACGGTGGCAGAGTGGTAACACTCTCGCCTCCCACCTCTGTGCCCGGGGTTCGATCCCAGTCATGGCCGTAAGTGGGAAAGCTGGTAGTTGCTTGCCGTTGGTGGGCAGTTTACAGTACAGAACCCTAGCGAACTATATGTACTGGTTTCCTCTGCCCTTCCAACTACCCGTCGTGATATGACCTGTACAGTGTTGAAAGCGACGTAAAACTCCAAATAAAAAAAAAAATAAAGATATCCTGAAATGGTGATTCAAAAATGTGAACACATGTAGTAATATGACCCTTATTTTCTGGTATTTATATTAATGTTCTTACTTATGTTGGTAACTTTGAAAATGCCTTAAATTTTTCCAAGCAATAAGTAAATATGTAAGTCAGCCCTTAACTGCTTTGGAATGTTGATACATTATTTTTGTGATTATAACCTGTGTCATGACTGATTTTTGTGTAATCTGCAATCTTTTGAAGGAATAATCTGTTGCTTTTTGATAAATTGTAAACAACATCCATAAGATATTGATGGCAACTAACAAAATTGTGAATTTGGTGACCAAAATTCACTTTCACCATTTTTATCATAATTTAAAGTAAAATTCATTCATTATATCCACTTTAATTATTGGGAAAATATTTGGTTTTCCAATAGAAATTTTGTAAACATTATAGGAGTAACACTTTTAAAAATGATTGTTGCCAAAAGAAACTGTGTAAATAAACTAAGTGGCTATTTGACAGTAATAGCTCCAGTATGCAGGGACACTTGAGGTTGATAAACTTTAAATTTTTCTTGTTAATACCATTACAGAGACAGGATATGTTTTCATTTCTAGGATCCCTTTGTGAAGTGGATATAGATGAATGTGTGGATGTTCCTTGCATGTATGGAAATTGTACAAATAATCCTGGAAGCTTTGATTGTACATGTGTCCCTGGGTATACAGGTTAGTAACCCACAAATGCTCCTGGCTGTATCACTTGCAAAGCATTTTACGAATAAGCTTGTCTAAATAATAATATATATTTGTTTTATTTATTTGGGATTTTACGCCCTTTTCAACACTGTACAGGTCATATCACGACGGGTAGTTGGAAAAGCAAAGGAAACCAGTACATAGAGTCTCTTAGGGTTCTGTACTGTAAACTACCGACCAACAGTAAGCAACTATCAGCTTTCCTACCTGGCCTCAGAGGTGGGAGGCACGAGTGTTACCACTCTGCCACCATGGCCCACCTATAAATAATAATGATACAATAGCATATTTAAAAAAATCCGTTCTGCCAAACAATAATAATTTTAAAATGTTGTAAGTTTTGTTGTTTAAAACTTATCTACTCTTTTCTTTGTAATAATACTTGAAACAAAACAATAAACTTTTGCAATTTGTTTTCATCCAGAGTGATCTTAAGTTGTATTAATATCAATAAGATTCATGTTCATTGTAGTAGCATCAGATATTTACAGTATGTGTTTTCATGTTAGGAAACCTGTGTGAGACAGACGTAGATGAATGTGAGGGTGACCCATGTATATATGGAAATTGTACAAATAATCCTGGAAGCTTCGTATGCACATGTGAACCTGGGTACACAGGTTAGTTACCCACAAATTCTATCAGTTGTTATCCAAAAATATGCTGAAATGGTGATTCGAAAATATAAACATATAAAGTAATATGACCCTTATTTTGTGGTATTTATATAAATATTCTTACTTATGTTGGTAACTTTGAAAATGCCTTAAATTTTTCCAAACAATAAGTAAATATGTAAGTCTGCCCTTAAATGCTTTGGAATGTGGATACATTATTTTTGTGATTATAAGCTGTGTCATGACTGATTTTTGTGTAATATGCAAGTTTTTGAAGAAATAATGTGTTGCTTTTTGATAAATTGTAAACAACATCCATAAGATATTGATGGCAACTAACAAAATTGTGAATTTGGTGACCAAAATTCACTTTCGCCATTTTTGTCATAATTCAAAGTAAAATTCATTCATTATATCCACTTTAATTATTGGGAAAATATTTGGTTTTCCAATAGAAATTTTGTAAACATTATAGGAGTAACACTTCAAATCCATGTTCCCAAAAGAAACTGTGTTAATACACTAACTGACTATTTGATAGTAATAGCTCCTGTGTGCAGTGACACTTGAGGTTGATAAAATTTAAATTTTTCTAGTTAATACTATTACAGAGACAGGATATGTTTTCATTTCTAGGATCCCTTTGTGAAGTGGATATAGATGAATGTGTGGATGTTCCTTGCATATTTGGAAATTGTACAAATAATCCTGGAAGCTTTGATTGTACATGTGTCCCTGGGTATACAGGTTAGTAACCCACAAATGATCCTGATTGTATCACTTGCAAAGCATTTTTCAAATAAGCTTGTCTAAATAATAATAATACAATAGCATATTTAAAGTAATCCGTTCTGCCAAACAATAATAATTTTAAAAAGTTGTAAGTGTTGTTGTTTAAATCTTATCTACTCTTTTCTTTGTAATAACACTTGAAATGAAACAATAAACTTTTGCAATTTGTTTTCACTCAGAATGATCTTAAGTTGTATTAATATCAATAAGATTCATGTTCATTGTAGTAGGATCAAATATTTACAGTATTTGTTTTCATGTTAGGAAACCTGTGTGAGACAGACGTAGATGAATGTGAGGGTGACCCATGTATATATGGAAATTGTACAAATAATCCTGGAAGCTTTGTATGCACATGTGAACCTGGGTACACAGGTTAGTTACCCACAAATTCTATCAGTTGTTTTTTAAAGATATCCTGGGGGGGCCACGGTGGCAGAGTGGTAACACTCTCGCCTCCCACCTCTGTGCCCGGGGTTCGATCCCAGTCATGGCCGTAAGTGGGAAAGCTGGTAGTTGCTTGCCGTTGGTGGGCAGTTTACAGTACAGAACCCTAGCGAACTATATGTACTGGTTTCCTCTGCCCTTCCAACTACCCGTCGTGATATGACCTGTACAGTGTTGAAAGCGACGTAAAACTCCAAATAAAAAAAAAAATAAAGATATCCTGAAATGGTGATTCAAAAATGTGAACACATGTAGTAATATGACCCTTATTTTCTGGTATTTATATTAATGTTCTTACTTATGTTGGTAACTTTGAAAATGCCTTAAATTTTTCCAAGCAATAAGTAAATATGTAAGTCAGCCCTTAACTGCTTTGGAATGTTGATACATTATTTTTGTGATTATAACCTGTGTCATGACTGATTTTTGTGTAATCTGCAATCTTTTGAAGGAATAATCTGTTGCTTTTTGATAAATTGTAAACAACATCCATAAGATATTGATGGCAACTAACAAAATTGTGAATTTGGTGACCAAAATTCACTTTCACCATTTTTATCATAATTTAAAGTAAAATTCATTCATTATATCCACTTTAATTATTGGGAAAATATTTGGTTTTCCAATAGAAATTTTGTAAACATTATAGGAGTAACACTTTTAAAAATGATTGTTGCCAAAAGAAACTGTGTAAATAAACTAAGTGGCTATTTGACAGTAATAGCTCCAGTATGCAGGGACACTTGAGGTTGATAAACTTTAAATTTTTCTTGTTAATACCATTACAGAGACAGGATATGTTTTCATTTCTAGGATCCCTTTGTGAAGTGGATATAGATGAATGTGTGGATGTTCCTTGCATGTATGGAAATTGTACAAATAATCCTGGAAGCTTTGATTGTACATGTGTCCCTGGGTATACAGGTTAGTAACCCACAAATGCTCCTGGCTGTATCACTTGCAAAGCATTTTACGAATAAGCTTGTCTAAATAATAATATATATTTGTTTTATTTATTTGGGATTTTACGCCCTTTTCAACACTGTACAGGTCATATCACGACGGGTAGTTGGAAAAGCAAAGGAAACCAGTACATAGAGTCTCTTAGGGTTCTGTACTGTAAACTACCGACCAACAGTAAGCAACTATCAGCTTTCCTACCTGGCCTCAGAGGTGGGAGGCACGAGTGTTACCACTCTGCCACCATGGCCCACCTATAAATAATAATGATACAATAGCATATTTAAAAAAATCCGTTCTGCCAAACAATAATAATTTTAAAATGTTGTAAGTTTTGTTGTTTAAAACTTATCTACTCTTTTCTTTGTAATAATACTTGAAACAAAACAATAAACTTTTGCAATTTGTTTTCATCCAGAGTGATCTTAAGTTGTATTAATATCAATAAGATTCATGTTCATTGTAGTAGCATCAGATATTTACAGTATGTGTTTTCATGTTAGGAAACCTGTGTGAGACAGACGTAGATGAATGTGAGGGTGACCCATGTATATATGGAAATTGTACAAATAATCCTGGAAGCTTCGTATGCACATGTGAACCTGGGTACACAGGTTAGTTACCCACAAATTCTATCAGTTGTTATCCAAAAATATGCTGAAATGGTGATTCGAAAATATAAACATATAAAGTAATATGACCCTTATTTTGTGGTATTTATATAAATATTCTTACTTATGTTGGTAACTTTGAAAATGCCTTAAATTTTTCCAAACAATAAGTAAATATGTAAGTCTGCCCTTAAATGCTTTGGAATGTGGATACATTATTTTTGTGATTATAAGCTGTGTCATGACTGATTTTTGTGTAATATGCAAGTTTTTGAAGAAATAATGTGTTGCTTTTTGATAAATTGTAAACAACATCCATAAGATATTGATGGCAACTAACAAAATTGTGAATTTGGTGACCAAAATTCACTTTCGCCATTTTTGTCATAATTCAAAGTAAAATTCATTCATTATATCCACTTTAATTATTGGGAAAATATTTGGTTTTCCAATAGAAATTTTGTAAACATTATAGGAGTAACACTTCAAATCCATGTTCCCAAAAGAAACTGTGTTAATACACTAACTGACTATTTGATAGTAATAGCTCCTGTGTGCAGTGACACTTGAGGTTGATAAAATTTAAATTTTTCTAGTTAATACTATTACAGAGACAGGATATGTTTTCATTTCTAGGATCCCTTTGTGAAGTGGATATAGATGAATGTGTGGATGTTCCTTGCATATTTGGAAATTGTACAAATAATCCTGGAAGCTTTGATTGTACATGTGTCCCTGGGTATACAGGTTAGTAACCCACACATGATCCTGGCTGTATCACTTGCAAAGCATTTTTTGAATAAGCTTGTCTAAATAATAATATTTATTTATTTTACTTATTTGGGATTTTATGCCCTTTTCAACACTGTACAGGTCATATCACGACGGGTAGTTGGAAAAGCAGAGGAAACCAGTACATACAGCCTGTTAGGGTTCTGTACTGTAAACTACCGACTAACAGTAAGCAACTATCAGCATTCCTACCTGAGGCTGTACCGGGAATCGAAACCCGGCCTCAGAGGTGGGAGGCACGAGTGTTACCACTCTGCCACCATGGCCCCCCTCTAAATAATAATAATACAATAGCATATTTAAAATAATCCGTTCTACCAAACAATAATACTTTTAAAAAGTTGTAAGTTTTGTTGTTTAAAACTTATCTACTCTTTTCCTTGTATTAATACTTGAAATAAAACAATAAACTTTTGCAATTTGTTTTCATCCAGAGTGATCTTAAGTTGTATTAATATCAATAAGATTCATGTTCATTGTAGTAGGATCAAATATTTACAGTATGTGTTTTCATGTTAGGAAACCTGTGTGAGACAGACGTAGATGAATGTGAGGGTGACCCATGTATATATGGAAATTGTACAAATAATCCTGGAAGCTTTGTATGCACATGTGAACCTGGGTACACAGGTTAGTTACCCACAAATTCTATCAGTTGTTTTCCAAAAATATGCTGAAAGGGTGATTCAAAAATGTGAACACATGTAGTTATCTGACCCCTTAGTTTAATGCTATTGCTTGGATTTGGTTACTTAGTATATGCCTTAAAATTTTACCAAAAGTTGATAAACATATATGTGTACCCTTTAATAATTTTGATCACTGATGCCTAGTTTAGATTGCTGTAAGCTGTGTGGTGATTGTTTCTGTAGAATATGTAAGTTATGAAACAAACTTGACAAGATTTAAAGATTTGGTGACAGAATGCCAGCTGAATCATTATCTATTAAAATATAAAGTAATTTTTACATTTTAAGTCATTTTCACATTTTAATATTGGTTTAACTTTTGTTTTTCAACTTAATTTTCCTAAACATTGACAGGAAAAACATCTTTAAAATCTGTTTTGCCAAAATAAACTGAATAAAATTATATTCCTATTTCTTACTAATAGTTATCTTATTCTCAGTTTAAAGTGACAGTTGAGGTAAGAATATTTGAATTTTTTTTCAAAATAATCTTGGTGTTCTGTTAATAACAATATTAGTTTCTCCTGTTTCCTTGTAGTAGGATCCAAAGGTCCTCAGTGGCCTAGGGGTCAAGTATGGCATCTCATCACAAGCTGTCACCTCTGGGAGGGTTTGACTCTCACAAGTGAAAAAACTGAGGAACTGCCTAATGTCTATAACTATGGCAGTTGAATTATACCATAAAATCCCAAGTTTGGGCTTAGACCTTTGGAATTGGATCTAGTATTTGCAGAGTGTCTTTTTATTTTTAGGAAACCAGTGTGATACAGATATAGATGAATGTGAAGGTAACCCATGCATGTATGGAAGTTGTACAAATAATCCTGGAAGCTTTGTATGTACATGTGACTCTGGGTTTACAGGTACATACAAATGGTGCTGAGAGATCTGTTACAAGCAATATTAATCTTTTACATTGTTATTTAGATTTAACTTCCACTCCATATGGTTTGTTTTTTAATTGTATATAATATTCACATGTATCCATTATTTAACTAAAATAGGCAAGATTTTGGTAGAAATGTATTTATATTTATGCAACATATTAATTATTCAGTCAACATTGTTAGCAATATATGTTATCTATGTGATAAACATCTTTTCAAAATGTGCTCTTTTGAGTAAACTATTTTTGACCCAAAAATACATAAAAGGCATAAAAGTAAAGCCTGTTATTTTTCATTTTCATTCCATTCAAAACCTTGCAGAAGTGGCAGAAAAACCTCAACTTAAGACCTGATATTTTTATATTCACTGGCACCCCTTACTTATTTAAGGAAAGTGGTGGACAATAACAGTTACATAAAGCCTTTTAAAGTATATTTCAAATTAGGTCACTGTAAATAGAAAAACAATATTCTTTCTCATGTAGGACTTGTGTGTCATTAGTTGATCTTTATTCATGATTAAATGTATGAATATGGCACCCGGGCTCTTGTTATGTGTGTAACCTTTTTCAGGAAACTTTTGTGATGTGGACATCGATGAATGTGAGTCCAGTCCCTGTGAACAAGGAACATGTATCAACAGCATTGGAAGCTTCCAGTGTAACTGTGATGCTGGATATAATGGTCAGTATTATTTGACAAGTCACTGTAACTTTGAATGTAGTAGTTAATATAACTTGACAAGTGACTGACTCTGGCTACTCTAGCCTCTGAAATGATTATGCAACAATCAATCAATCAATCAGTTGTCCAGGTGCTTAATCTCCATATCAACGGATTCTAAGGCACACCATCCAATCCGTAAGGCATAAATCATGAGACATTAGACATGTTCCGAGTCGTTGCCAGGGAGGCGGTCCGGTGTTCGGTAGTAAGAAGCTATGGTGGGAATGATTTCTGAAATAGGTAGGTTTTGAGTCGACTTTTGAAACTGGAGAGATTTGGAGCACTGCGTATATCATATGGAAGATCATTCCATAACTTAGGGGCATCATATGAGAAACTATTGTTAAAATGGACCTTTGATTTATGGATGGAAGGACAGTAAGAGGGAACCAGAAGGAACAAATTTTTGGGATTGGAACGTCTTGTATTCACGGCAGATTTGTACAAGGGGAGATATGGTGCAAAATACTTAGGCTGGCCAGTGGTGAGGTACTTATAGACCAAAACTAGGGTTTTGAAGATAATACGTTGTCTAACGGGTAGCCAATGGAGTGTCCTAAGGGTGGATGTAATGTGAGTGTACTTTGAAGCACCAGTGACAAACCGTGCAAGTGCAATTATACTTCACCTACTTTTTTAAAAAAATGTTAAAGAAAATCAAAGTATTAAATTAATAATTATTTTAAAAGAGTCCTAGTAAAATCATTCCAGTTTTATTTCTAATACACAATTGGTTCTTTTCTTACAAATAAGTAAAATGTATATTTCACCAACAATTAAGAATGATGCATATATGTGGCCTTAACATTTCTCAATTCTTTCAGTATTTGTCATTACCTCATGGACTGTACTTTCTGTTCAAATTACTATGAAATACATGTAAAATTGTTGCTTTTAGCATTGACTGGAAACTCAAATTGTAAATTACTATCTGATGTTTGACAAAACAAATGAAACATTATTTTTTCTACTTTTTCTTCATTTAATGGAATTAAAACATTATTAATATAAACCAGTAATAAACATGCCTCAATAAACTTGAAAGATATATTGTTTTCAGGTACAAATGCAAATTAAATAGAAATTAATCTTTCAGTGAAATGTGCCACCTTTTTGCAGGAGATCTTTGTGATTCTGATATTGATGAATGCCTTGAATATCCCTGTCAATCTGGTGATTGTTTCAACAGTGTAGGAAGTTTCACCTGCAATTGTTACCCTGGATATACTGGTACAATGTCACCAATACCAAAAATATACATTTGTCTGTATTTAAAATACACGATTACAGTTGTACCATTATTCTTGATAAGTTGATAAATTGTTGTTTAAAATTCATTGATTAGTTTAACTCAATTACTTCATTTCCAGTAATAGAATGAATGTACATTTTAAAGTAAATTTGGGTTTATTTTACTTAATATTCAAAATATGGGTGGATAATTGCTTAAGTTGTCTGAAGTATGCGTTTAAATGTGCGTTATGTAGATAAGGCAAAAAGATAACATTGCCATCCTATGTCTTTACTATTGATAAAATTTTTAAAAAAATACTGCTCAGCACGGTAACTTTGCACAACTGGGACACAAAAATCTTACTGTTGCTTACTTTAAGTGTAGTTATGTGGATTAAGATTGATCAAAATATGCATTGACAGAAGCACAAGTTATAATTATATTTTTGCTAACATAAAATGAAACTGATAAACATTTTTTAATTGTTTTTAAGGGTGATAATATAATTTCTACTTGAAATCAGCACCCCTACTTTGTGCAGTTTGCATACAGAAATCTCCAAATATATTTAATATATTTCTGCCCTTATTCAACTCCTTTATATTGTTATGCAAAAGTACATTAATTTACCAATTACGACCAAATGTTAAAAATATTCTAACTTCTAGTTTGTGATTTTGTGCAATGATGCAGTGCCAAGCAGTACATCACTTGGGTAATTTGGCTGCAATAAAACCTACTTCCCAAATGGCATTTTAATTTCACAGGCGATACGTGTGGTGAGAATATTGATGACTGTTCACCCAACCCTTGTTCCAATGGTGGAGCTTGTGAGGACGGTGTCAATGTGTTCTCATGCGATTGTGCACTGGGATGGAAAGGGGCCACATGTGAAGACCAAAATCTGTGTGAAAATCCAAATCCTTGCCAGAATAATGGTAATATGGACTCGTCTAATGTAATGTGAAACCTAAGTAATGGCCCCTATGCAACAATAATCACACAATACAAGAAGATATGATTCAGTGATAGAAGTTGAGCTCATATAAGACACCTTAGCAATTGACACAGATGATGATACAATGCAAGCCAATACAGAATGACTTTTTTATTTTGGAGAGTTCACCAATTGCTATGAGATTGGTATTATCACCTCGCAACTGATGATTTAATTATAAATTTACAGAACTTTCTTATGTCAGGACTTTTTTCTAAAAACTCATCAGTGTCATCAGTTAAATGAAACCTTATATCTGAGCTAATCATAGTAGATTGTTTTGTTTTGTTTTTGTGTCTAAGCCTTTATCCTGCCATAAACCTGAGGCTGGTTACCCTAATAACTGACAGCATTAACCAGGCATAGAAAAATTTAAGTAGCAGTAAAATGACCCTGATGAATTATATCTTGTCTGCATAAGGTCAAGTAGCAATGTCTTATTAAGTATATTATCTATTTACATATTATCAGTTTTGTCTTGAGAAATAATGGTTCAGGAACTATGCACTGTAGTCATTTTAAATACCTGACATCATAAAGCAGTGTTTTGTAACAAATAATTTGAAGCTGTAATCATTGTTAGAGTACTTTAAGAAATAAATTGTGATGAAACAGAGATCTGCTGAAGCAGGTGGTTGTTTCATTATATGTTAACTCAATGATTCTAACTTTTAAAGTAATGTATTTGAATCAAGCTCATTCCTGAACTAGAAGATACTCGTAGTGTGCAAACCTCCACCTTAATACATTTCTGAAATTTTAGAATTTTTTGTATTCATACTATGATCCAGATCTTTCCCTAGATGTAGTAACTTCTTCCTTTCGCAAGGCCCTATCCATGTAAAAATTCATGAAGATTGGCACATTACTTTTGGAGTAATGTCAACCAGAAAGCCAAAGTCATTGAAAATACCTTAAAAATAGGATCTCAAATCGTCACTTCTTCTATTGGTCATATCCTATCTGTCATGAAAACTTTCCAAAACAGACAGACACACCCAACATATGATCTCCTGGTTTTAGATATTGATGAGTTGCACTGAGAACTTATCGTAATATAGCCTCAGGTATTGCGTTTGACTTTAAATTCCAACTTGAACTTTGATCAACTTAAATCCCAGAATTTGTATGCATGTCTCTGTATTAATATTCACAGGGATCTGTTCAATGCCAGACAGTGATAACTATGAATGTGCCTGTACAGAGGGTTGGTATGGCAAAAACTGTGCTCATACAGACCCCTGTGATGAGGAACCATGTCAGAATGATGGCACTTGTACCATGGATGAAAGCTCAGGAGAGGTCACCTACACATGTTCATGCATGACTAATTTTGGGTGAGTTTGCAAGATCATTGTTGAAAAACATGGTCAAATCTATTTATGACAGTTTCCAATGTAACTTTAGAGTGGGTATAAATTGCTCATATAATCAAGGGGATATAAATCCATTAATGTAATGTTAAATAATTATACATATCTGCTACATGAGTAACACAACTAACCCCTGTGCCAGTCTCTTATGTCAGAATCACCTTTATTTGGTATGACCGGATATACGACAACTGCGCAGCAGCTCATGTAATCTTCCTTTTTTCTGCTGGTAGCCATATAGCTTAGACTGCTTAAAATGCTCTCACATAGTGCGGGTTTTTGTACAGTTTATACCGGTCTTACAACCCCAAGTTTCACATATTTAATAACCTCCAGTGCATAAACAGTTAAGCTGTAATTGCTTTTGGTGGAACTCAACTTGCAACACTCTTTATATTCCACAATGGTTGGCACTCTTCTTTATCCGAAGAGGGGCAAGTCTGATCACTGAATACCTTTCTTTGACAAGCACTTTGAGGTGCTATAGTTGCAGGATGCAATGAAAGAAGACCCCTGGGCCTCAGGAGCCAATGTAAAGATTGGTGCTTCATGCTCTTCCTTATCAGAAGTTGAGTGGAATCATTTAATGCAGATGACCAGCAGCTGACTTCACCAGTCCCACTGGATACACTTCTTCATCAGAAGTCACAGCACTGACCGGATTATCACCCTTATAACCAGTCGCAGTCTCAAGAGGGATTCAGATCTTTCAACTTCCCACCAACCTCCCAAGGTCTGTTGCTTTTCTGCCTTGCCTAGTCTTAACTCCAGCCAATTCATAAGTCTTTTTCAAGACTGTGGCAACAGTCATTTTTACGACCTGTACTAAGGACCCAGTGTTTACAGGAGGTAGATCTGTATGAAGTACTTTCACACTTGCTCTGAATCGACAAAGACTTGCTTCTCCACCTTCTCCAGGTGCACAAATGCTGAAAGCCCATCTGGATCAGCAAAACATGCAAATGATGGAAATGCTAACCCTGCAGAACCAGAAACAGATCCAATAATTATCTTCTCAGTTACAGTCTAGTCATCAACAATTTCTCTCTTCCTCCATGGAGCAAATGTTTCAAAAGTTCTCATCTCAGCTGGTGCCTATGCCTACTGCATCTCTCGAGGCCCATACTGTTCATGGCATGGATGCATCACAAATCTCAAGAGCCTACAAAACCCATGGCTCAAGAACCTATGGATACATCAGTTCTTCAGACAACATCTGCAGTTAAAAAGGGCAAGTATGGTGCATAAGGAGCCTCTTCATACTCTTCCACCTACAAAGCTGAGGACATGGAACCAGAGCATTGGGCCCCCCACTTCCAAAAGCAGACTTCCATTTCTTTATTGATCAAGTCCAAGAATACTTTGGAATTGACAACCCAACAAAGACAAGGATTAGCAAAGTTAGATTCAGGCCTCTGGCCCAACCCTAACATGTTTCAAATGGAGCAATCATCTTGTCCTCTGTCAATGAAACTCCCCTTAATGAACAATATCACAAATTGTTTACAAAACCAGGAATCTATGGTCTGACCAGGACCATCATCTTCACTGGATGTAGGCAAATTCATACCTAACAGACCCAACAGAGGTAACATTTACCCAGTGGCAAGGGACAAGTTCGAACAATGACCCTAAATAGTACCCTCAACTTTCCCAAACATTGCTAAACCAAAGACAATTGGTCAAGTTGAAATTTATGGTCAGAGGATGTACAGCCATATCCAACTTCCTTTCTATCCTGTCAACAGCACGTGAATCCACATCGAACAACCTCATGGCTGCCAGGGACCAGTAAGAAAAGACCTTTGTTCTACTAGCTTCAGACCATGACCCTAGGACTAGAGATCAGTATCTACAGCAATTACTGAGCAGTACCTTGGAGGATACACCTCAGATGCAATTTATGCTGGACAAAAGCAAAGCAACAATGTGACTCTAGTGTACCAACATTGACAGAAGTTCCTTGACCTCCTCACCAACTTAGTATTGATGCATGAGGATGCATATCTCAAAAATGCACACAATAGCCTGGACAGTTCTTGACCTTGACATGACGATCTGGGCCTTAAAAACTTGTTTGGGCTATATCTCAGAATTTGTAAGGTGTACGATATTGATACTTAGTAGGAAGATCGGCTAGGGGCTGTAGGTATGCATCATTATAATGTGAGCTTGATTTGGAATTTGACTTTGCTGTAGTGACCCTGACCTTTGAATTCATGACTATATCTCAGAAACTGTGTAGTGCAGAAAGTTGATACTTTGTAGGGTCTTTGGTTGACAGTGTAGGTTGTCAATCATGGTATGACTGTGATAACTATAAGGTGTCAAAGTTGATACTTGGCACAGCCATCAATTGGAGAGTGAAGGTGTGCAGACATGGAAAGACCTTGGCATGACCTTTGACCTTGGCTCTGCCAGAATATTTTCTACTGCAATATTTGAGACACATTTCTCTCAGAGATGTGTGTATTGCTGAAACTGATTATTATTAGAACTATTACCTAATAGTGTAATCTCCAGTGACAGCTATACTCGAATCAGGTAATTTTACAGATTAATAACTTTTACTGTACTGATTAATACTGTCGTCTTGCTAGTGATTGTCTTGTTTTAATAGTTTGTCTTTACATACATTATCTATGTATGTTACTTACACTGTTGTCAAAGTCTGCTGATAATTGTACTGTTTCACCTCATGTATATCTCATGGTATCCCAACACTATTCCCCTTGGCTGTGGGGTACCAGAATCTCGGACACTATATTTTACAATTGCTTGCTGCTTGGATGATAAAAAAATAAACATTTAGGTTAGATGGTCTCTTTTGTATGGTGCTGAGCAGTCCAAATCAAGCCTTAGGTTATCATGAAACAGCTCTGTAAATCAGCAGCTGCCTCATAAAGGCACTGAAGTCCTGACAGTTCAATGTAACAATGTAACAATTCAGTGTACTCAGTATGAACATCTCAATGTTACAGTAGTTAGAATATCTCTATAAGGTGCAGCTACATGGACAAAAAACAGAACCCTCATAACTTATCCACAGAAAATAATTTTAACACCATTGATAGCCTCAGTTACAGTTCCAGTGAATCATTTTATTATAATAATTCTGAAATATTTGTATTTTCAGGGGTACAAACTGCACAGAAGGACCTTGTGAGAACGGTGGTTTGACTTATTGTCAGAGTAAATATGGATCCACTCCTGATTACTGTAAAAATCTAATCAGTGGAGGTATTGGGATTTATAACTGCATCTGTGCCACAGGATGGAGTGGAGATTACTGTGATAGTGAGTTTTTGTTACCTGACAATACTCAAAACATTATGGGTCTGTTCAAACATGGACTGACACTGGTCTCCATTATATAGATGCTTGTACCAAATAAACTGGCATCTAATTAAACACACAGCTCACAAAATCACCATACATTGTCTACCAAGATACAGAATCCAATACATTGAATAAATCAGCATCTGTTACTCATATATATACTGACCAAAGTAGACGTATCTCAGCTTGGGAAGTTTCTCCCATCTAGGCAGTTAGTTTCATAGGATTTGCACACACTGTTCATGGTTTAAAGTGGAGATTCACCTGGTCACTTTTCCAAAACACCAAGGAGCAATTTATGCTAATTTGATTTCAACTTGGTATTAAGCCAATTTACTTTACCCTTTAACCTGATAGAATTTCAGAATAAAAAAATACACACAGGCTAAACATACAAGATGGTTGACCACATGCAGAATATTTGAGGCAGACTAAAAATATATATTGGTAATAACCCTGTTCAGTTTTTGTGATAGATTATAAGACCAAGCAAATTTTAAAGTTGTTGTAAGAATTATTAAGACTCAAAGAAGTGATTTGCTTCAAGTAAAAAGATTGGTGGTACAACTCCCAGTGCTGACCTTATAACCTGCTTCATTGAAAGCAAACAGCAGACTTTTGTGACTAATTTTGAGACAAGGTCACTCAGTTCAATTTTTTCGGTTGTTTCATGAAAATAGTGGACTTAATAGTTTGTCACCCTACAAATCGGTTGCTCATTAGCAAAGGTTTTTGAAATGTCTTAAATATGTTGAAAGTTATCTATGCAATTACAACACTGGAACAGGGCCATCATGTTTCAAAGAAGTAGTCTCAGTGGAACCCCACATTTGATGTAAGGTTGACCTTTTTGTTTATTTATTTATATAAATATTAAAATTAGCATAAATTGTCCCTGGGTGTTTGACAAAGTGCCCAGGAAAATTTCTGCTTTATATATCATAAAGAACGTATGCAAATGAGGCAAAACTTACTACCCAGGTGGGGCAAACCTCCACAGCGGAGAAATGTCTAACACAATATAAATATTTACCTGTTCAAGACCATTTCTTTGTATGTTTGTTAGCAGGATTACTCCAATACTACTAGTTGGAAATTCATGACAAAAAGCATAAGATGGGTCTTGGTTTATTGAATATTTGTTTCGCATTGGAAGGAATAACAAATAGAGGTTTATTTTCTACCTATGAAAAGTCTTTAATAGATATTGGATACAATTAATTAATAAGATTATTAGTGGTGATGATGGTGTGATGTTAAATACAGAATGCTTTATATTTTTGGTAAAATGATGGTGTTGTGTTTGATATTTGCTTCTAAAGTTTTGGGTTGAAATCTAATCTGCAGACTTAATTGGAGAAACAGTAGTTGCTTATTTATGGCTGGTGGTTTAGAGGGTCCAATTTTCTGTTTTCACAAGCCCAACACAGAGGCCTTTGTCTTGTGGAGAATAATATTTATTAGTTGATAGATTTAACGTCACACATAGTAACTTGTTTTGATTATATTGCAATGGAACAGCCAATGAAGTGATCATCTGAATCATTGTGTATCTGCCCATACCTGGCCCTGACAATCACCCATACATGTTAATTAACTTCATTGATCATATAGGAACTAATCAAGCTCCACCAGATAGGCAGATTTACAGAGGTTCATAAGTTTAATCAGTAGGGTTATGCCTCAGTGATTGTTAGTTCATCTCCAGCTCCTGTTGGATTCACTGATGGTTTCTCCTTATTTGACCTCAGATATAAGCCAATAACCTTTGACCTTTTACAAAGCCTACTTGCCCCAAATTTAAATAATTTATCACCCACCACATTCACACAGGAATACAGGACGTCAATCTTTGTTTCAATCAGATACACAATGGCTTGGATGACCACTTAAAATGGGAAGGCTTCTGTCTGTGAGTTCTCTCATTACTGGTAGGCTTATACACCTCAAGGATCTTGGTAAAAACTCTTCCCCGAGACATTGCTTCTCTTTCAGGGGAATGTCCGTTACAAGGGTTTGGTCTGTATTTGTGTAGTTGGGATTGGTCGAATAGTATATCAATTTATTTGTTTGGGGTTTTATGTCACTTTCAACACTGTACACGTCATATCACGACGAGTAGTTGGACGGGCAGAGGAAATGAGTACATACAGTTCATCAGGGTTCTGTACTGTAAACTGCCAACCAACGACAAGGAGCTACCAGCTTTCCCACTTGAGGCCTTGCCAAGAACTGAACCCCAGCCTCAGAGGTTAGAGAAGAGAGTGTTACCCCTCTGCCACCGTGGCCCCTCAAATAGTGTAATCTTGTAATAAATATTAAATATTTTGCAGAGTACAAATAAAACATATGACATAATACATCACTTCATTTTAGGTATTTTAGTGCCAAGTTCTTCTGTTTTAACTATTTTCTAATTTTAGCACGACAGCGGACTAGAGGATCCTTCAGACAAGTTGCAGATCAAAACCAAGATGGATCGGGTAACACTGCCGCTACAGCTGGGGGTGTTGGAGGAAGTTTTGTTGCACTTGCTTCTGTTGGAGCAGGTATGTTATTTGTTATATCAACTGATTTTCTTTTTGCAAAGGTGTACATGTAATTAATTTACTTCCTGTATTGAGCACCATATACTGGTTTCTTGCACAAGAAGTCAACCTCAGAGCATTGCAGCCAATGATAAAGATTGAAATAAATTAAATAATGAATTAGATAACTAAAGACATTTGCACATACTAGAAGGCATGATATTTCGTTTATACACCAGAAATTGATTAAGAATTCAAAGTAAATAGTAAATTCAACCTCTGACCAATCTTGGTCCCTGGTATAAAAGTCAAGCATTGTAAGGTGTACACTAACTGGTTGGTGTGTTGATTTAGGGGAATGCTTTGAAGTGGAAATTATCATAACAACTGCTAATAAAGCCTTCCAAAACTTAACAACTTTCACTTGAGACAGTTGATAATCTAATCCAAGAAGTGCTTACTGATTTGCATTTAGTTTTGTTTGGTTTAGTTTAACTTTTCTTTCAACAGATTATCTAGGTCATCACAACAGGTAGTTTTAAGGGCAGAGGAAACCAGTGCACACTGATAGGTTAAGATTCTGGACCGAAAACTGCAATGTATCAGTAAGAAACTATTACCATTCCAACTTAAGCCTTGGTTGGGTCTTTGATTCAAACTCATGACCTGGAGGTGATTCGGGAGTGTATAATTTCCTACACCACAGATCATCCATAATAATTAACAAAGAACAGAATAAAGATATTATTAAAATAGCAAGTCACGCAGCACCATTTCATCATATTTTTAATAAGAAATGCTCTTTAGCATTCACCACAACATGGTTGTTTACTGGTAGGATGTCAGAGTATCAGCCTGAAGGAAAACATGTGACGCTACATATCACACTATTCCAGTAAATAATTATGCTGATATCCTATTTGTTGCATATTGTGCAACAGAAACTAAACCATGCAATTAATTCAATGTCTTTCAATAATATTTGGGAATCTCAATTGTTGCCAAATATTCCATACTCAATCTGCTTCTGTTTTGGTAACCTTCCATAAATGCTTCCTGGTCTGACATTCAATAGATTTTTAAATCATCATCTCACTCCAATAGCTTTACAAATAACATTGTTTTTCCACATTCTCAAGTTATCAAAGCCTAGTTCACTTTTAAACTGGGGGAGAGCACATGGTTTGTCCTGATAGAAAAGACAAGCAGTACCACCAAATGGATTGGCTAATGACCTGCTACCAGCTGCTGTGGCTCATGACAATTACTTATAACAATTAGAAACATATGGGCATTAAACTGAACTATCAACCTTTGTTTATCTGAATTGCAGCAAAGAGTGTAAATAACACTATGGACATGTACTTCAAACACATAGAGTATACCAAAAAGGTAAAATAGTCACGCTAAAAAAGTCCAACTTCCACCAGGGGACAAAAAGCACAGAAAAATCATTGACAGCCCAAAATAATAGGCATGTGATTGGTCACTGAAATAGTGTGTTATCTGTTTTCTGCTACGTTTCACGTCAGTGATTTCTGTGTTGAACGTCATTTCAAAACATCAAAAATACCAGCTGTTACATTTTTCACTTCAAAAAGGGCCTTGCCACATTGATCTTCACCATAATCTTGTTTTAATTTATGTTGTTTTTAATAAAACGCTGTTCGCAACCTCTCTAATGAAACCTCCTTTGCCTAACAATAGAGATATCTTCATTGTGCAAGAAGAACTTCTTGACTTACCTGATACTATTTCTTTCTGTTTACCACCAGTGATCTACTATCTGAAAAGAAGGCTGTCACGGAACAAGACCAAGCCTGAGAATGACACTGAGAGTGCTGACTCCCCTGATGAATCTGAAGATGCAGATACCATTGACCCTCAGCCAGTCACTCAGATGGGTCCAACATCTACCGTGTTTACACCCCATCACTAAGCACACAGAATCATCTGCAAAAAGGATATATATTGCTCAAAATGTACCAAGGTATAATAAGAGATTGATCTTACATTATTGTACATAGTTATGGGAAAGTGTTTACACTTGACACAAATATTGATGCAAAAACTATTTGAGAGATATGATTATGACACTATGAGACATTATTCAGAGAAGCATATATATAAGGCTGACAAAAGATGATCAGGTTATCATGAGATATAATTAATGTTCAAGTAGACATTTTTGAATAAGGACAAAAAAGACATAGATGGTATGAATACAACTATGCAACTATGCAAAAAAAAATATATATATATATATATGTCATGGTAGAAAGTCCAATCTGGTAGAATTTCAAATTGGAGTCCAATTGGAGTTTCTACCAGTGGAAAGTTCAATTGGAGTTTCTGCCACCATAAACTTTGTATAAAGTCTAATTGGATTTTCTACCAGTAGAAAGTCCAATCTAGGAGATTTGGATATTGATGGGAGTCCGAAATTTAATAAACTAATTAATATTCTAATCTCAAACATTTAGGTATTGCTCTGTGTACCAGAGTGTAATCTTTGTAGAAACTCCATATAACCTTGAAAGAAAGAAACTAAATCACAAATAGTGGGTCTTCTGTCCATATAAATCTGTCATCTAAACAAGGTGCAACTTTCACAAATGAAGAAAAGCACATATTAAAGAAAATATTTTACTGTAACACAGATCTGATATAGACGACAGAAACTGAAATTTTCAGTCTATTTTAAGAATTTTACAATCAGCATCATATTCCATCACCATTTTTCAAAGGAAGTACAGTTTTAGCCAATTAAATGTTGACAGCAGTCACTTTCTGCATGGCATTTAGTTGACCTATTAAGATCTATGCTTCTGCAACAGCATTTTCTGTTACAACTGCCCAGTTGTTGGTCTCAGCATGTAAAGCTTGCAGTACTGTCTCCTCATCCAGATTTTGAGCAGTTGGACTATCTACCAAGTTTGTGTTGGTAGAAACTCCAACTGGACTTTCTACTGGTAGAATTTGAAATTCTACCAGATTGGACTTTCTACCATGACATATATCTATATATGTATGTATTCACAGTATTGTAAATATTTTATCAGGTAAAGTATGTAAACTAATGCTTACCAATGAACTGCATTATTTTTTTCTGTCAGTGCAAAACAATTAAAATATGGATCAATCCATTAACTTTCATAAATCTCATGAATTATCCTACACTGATCAGGAGATTTGATATTTATTTGAGTTCTTATTTCGAGTTTATTATTGGAATGATATATATATATATATCCAAGTTAGCCTCAAATAACATGGAAATTATTTCTTTAATTGTATTGTTATGAATAATTATATGAAGCATAATCCTTTATATTTACCAGTTAGACCATAAATATTACTAAGAAATAATTTATTTTATTGTGTAATCTTTGATAATTTTATGACATATAATTGAATATGCTAACCAACTGCTTATGTGCACATATACAACACAAGAGTTATTCTCTGGCCAATATATTTGTATTTAAACAACAACAATATCATAAAACACTGAATTTTCATCATAAAACTATTAAAATAAAAATTCATGCAGTCCAGTATTTAGCAAAATATAGGGGGGGGGGGGGAAATATAAACACCTTCCACATGCTGTTAAGTTATCTTTACTATCTATTGTATTTACTCTGCATTTGTTTAACTTTGAGAAAAAGTTGTGAGAAATACTTTTAGTGTGAAAATTTTGACTATTTTGAAAATAATGTATATTTGATTCTGGAGTTAAAATTTCTTAATGTTCAAAGAAAACATAATAAGTTATTTTATAAGCATTTGATTGATAAAAGTGTTTTATAGTGTTCTCAGGGACTTTTATGTTTTAAGATAACTTGCTTGAAAAGATCTTAATTTGGTTTTTCATTTTGATTCACCATGCTTTATAAACATTGAATAACAGCTAATAAAAATGCACAATCACGATTTATGTTTCATTGTCTTCATATCAAATTTCAAATTTCATTGTCGATCGAATTGATCGTGTTAGTGTCTGAGACCAATTTATTGCCTTTTTTCAGTTATTGACATAACCAGTATCATCCATTTTTATTCAGATTAATTTTAATTAATTTTTATTGAAATACAAACGGGTTATTATTTCTTTGTTTAGCATTCAGTTAATCATTAAAAAGGTTCATTTACAACCAAATGTTCACTCTCAAATATTTTCCTCTCATGTTTCAAGTCACCAGAGTGACTAGTTCATGTCCATTTCATATTTCCAAAAATAAATACATGTCCCAGTCTGTATTTCTCCCTATTCGTGAAGAAATACAGCCTTGGCTCGAAAATCAACAGATACAATAGGAAAATTATGCACAAAAAATATAACTCTAATAAAGATAACAATATTATATGAGTGAGTAGCATGAGTATTCTATTACTAATCTTCATGAGTGGCATGTTTTTCTGTAAATGTCTACTGAGGGATGTTTTACTTTTGGCATCCTTTACTTTTATTATCCACCATTTTGTATGATTTATGCATTGACTTACTTGACTTGAATCCTCTTAATTCCTTGTGGAGCAAAGGGCCACAACAGTCTGCCTCCATTTTCCACTGTCCTTGGCTTGTCTCTTTACTGTTTCCCATATCAGTAGGTTTGCAATTATATCAATGAGTTTCCATCCTCATGGTCTTGGGTTCAAATCAAGCTCATGACAGAGTGCCTCTCATGATTTTACCTCAGTCTGTGGTTAAAAATGGACGTTAAACCTGAACTTTAAATAAGAGAGCTTTTCAAAAATTAGAAATAATATATACATTTAATATCTGGCTAGCTAGTTGACAGTAAGCAGTGAATCAACACAAAAATGCACAGATCTGCTCCTGGTAAGATTCATAAAGTTACAGCACCAAACTATGATCTATCGTAGAAGATTAACTTGTGAGACCAAAAAACAAAAAGGGTACTAGCATTAGCTATATACTTTTTCTGGTATGACATAGTACACTAATATTTATCTGCTTATTTTTATGACCATATATTTTCCATTTGTCTGTTTGTTCTTAGCAGGACAACACAAATACTATTGGCTGCATGAACCTTCCTGAGAAGAAGTCAGAAGATGGGTCCTGATCCAACTTGGATCTCATTAAATTTTGAGAGTGATCTGTATTACCATATTGATACGAAAATAAATAATCCAGATTTTCCCATTTACTTATCATTACTTGCCTTGGCGGAGGTATGCACTCTGCAAGTGTTCTTGTTATATAATGATACTCTTCATGTACATGTATATCCATTTCATAAACCTTAAAACAAATTGTGGAAAATATTTAAATCTAATATCTAAATATGCCAGACACACCGACAATGAAACTCGTGTTCAACTAAGTTTTAGTTACAGATATGACAAGCACTATGTTCTAGGGGACATGGTTATAATGACCAGTCTCAACAACGATGAGGAAAATTGATAGAAAAACAGCCAGCATTAATGAAAAAATAGAAATTCAACAGATTGTATTATATCCCTATACTCAGGACACTATTTCCTTTACCACAGCATTCAAAGCGCTACTTGACCCATCAGAACTCGACAAGTAGTATCCCAAACTCTAGCAAATCTAATATCTAAATATGCCAGACACACCGAGAATGAAACTCGTGTTCAACTAAGTTTTAGTTACAGATATGACAAGCACTATGTTCTAGGGGACATGGTTATAATGACCAGTCTCAACAACGATGAGGAAAATTGATAGAAAAACAGCCAGCATTAATGAAAAAATAGAAATTCAACAGATTGTATTGTATCCCTATACTCAGGACACTATTTCCTTTACCACAGCATTCAAAGCGCTACTTGACCCATCAGAACTCGACAAGTAGTATCCCAAACTCTAGCAATTGACATTCCCCTAACTGAAAGACAGAGTTTTACATGTGACTACCACACGTGACAGGATTCAATAACAGAGGACTGCCATTTAAAGAAGTCATCCGAGCCACTATGTATCTGCCATTACCTGGGATTAAACCCAGGTTCTCTGTGTGCCAAGGCAAGTGTGTTACCCACTAGGCCAAGGGGGGGCACATGCATGTTTATGTTTCTGTCTTACTTTTCTGTTACTGATAAATAACATATGTGGAACAGCCTCAACATTATAGATTTTTTCACTAGGCAGTTCAAGCCTGGACATTGTGACTCACTGGGTCAAAAACCTGCCCGTTTCTAGTTTGGACCTAGCCACACATCTCTACCCACAGTTTTGTCACAGAATAGAATCAGATGTGGATGACAGTAACCATTGTACATACTGTACAGATACTGTAAAGATACATTAACCTTATAATGAATATACATCTTAACTAGGGACACTTAAAAGACAGAGAATGACACAAAATGTGGTGGAAAGGTAGCAGAAGAACCACGGAAATTACACGATACCATGCAGTTACAGAAAGTAATCTGCAGAGAAATAACAAGGTAAACTTTATTAGACAAAAATATTTCAGTTATCTTTTTTTCAATACGAGACCTGTTTTTGAGTACAAAAATATGTTGCCATTTGTACCTTACAGAAAAGGTACAGAAAAGGCATATTACAAGTCAAAACTTTGTATAACATACAAGCAAATACAGGAAAAATATGTTAATACAGTGAACACTAATAAGCAACGCAATACAAAACAAAGTTATTTAATATTCCCAATGCCCTAATCATATTACTCGAGCTATTGCCTATATTTATTGGCACTTTGTATAGTTCCTCATTCGTCCATGTATTGCCACACTTCTGTCAGTAAAGTTATCACACTGTGGCATTTCCTGTTTTCTGTGGCAACACACAGAAATATTAAACCATTCAAACTTTCCACCTATAAGAGGCTATCTTATACGTCAGTGTCGGTTATCATATAACCACAGGGTATAATATCATTTCTGTTGTTGTTCTGCTGCCTTTCCTATTCATTCCCCTAGGGACCCAAACCCAGGAATAGAAACAGACTTGGATTATATAATTTTATTTTACATAATTCTTTGTAACTTTTATTTATACAGATGTATTACTATGTTAGATTAAGATATTTTATAAATATATATAATTCTAAAACATTTTCCAGCAGTATCTACCATTTAGTATACTACAAGTAACTTACATGAGTGCATTATAAATCCACATTAATACTGAATAGGTATGAAACCACTTATTTAGCAAAGAAATATAAACTGAAATCTCAAGCACAAGACAAGTGGGTCACCAGTGCCCCTCCCAGTGGCCCAAAGGGGCCCAAGAGGGGCCACTAGGGGGGAAAGAGAAATAAGTTATAAATTTAGGATACGCTTCAGTCGAATCTAGATATTCAATAAGGTATGAAATTGACCTCTAAGGTCAAGGTGGAGTTGAAGGAGCAACCCCCATCTAGTTGTTATTGTCAGGCAAGACCAAATGATCCACCAGGTCCATGCAAAATTGTAAAAGACAACTTCTAGTAAAGAAACATGATGGAACAATTAAAGCATTAGTAGACTAGATCAAATGTCTGACAAAATTGTCAGTCTCACTAAAAGTCGAAAAGTGACCTGAGACTTGCAGTTCATGCAGAAATGCAAAGGTAGAAGGAAAGGTGTAATAAAATACACGTACTAATAAGATAAAGGCTATAAAAGTGTAGGGGTTATACAGGAACCCAGTTTGTCCAGATGGAAATTCTTTTCCAACCAGCTGGGCAAAGTGGTGAACCCATGTTAGGATAAAATATGGTTATATATTATTTCTGTAGCTGTTTTGTTGCCTTTCTGTTATTCTGTCTTATTCTGTATAGATCCTGTCTCCAATTAATTTGTTTATTTTCCGAAACATTTTGCTGTATTTTTACAGTGTCTTTACAGTGTTATTTCTGTGTCCAACCGTGGCGATTGTCCTTCCTAATTCTGATTCTCTTCTGGGGGATGACTGTAGCTAGATATCTGTGCATCTTGGATTTGCAGGAGGTACATCAACCGGCTTCTATTTTTCTCACCCTCTTTTACTGTTGGAAATACTTCCTGTAGTGTGACTGGGGCTTAAGGGATGGGGAAAGTTTTAAACCCACTATGTCCAAAACTTTTTTGTTGTTTTGTTTTGGCATTTTAACTAGAGTGTAAAATAAAGATATCTATCAACCCTAATATAAGTTACACTTTCTGAAAAGTGAAACACTTAAAACAAATATATTAAATTATTCACAGGCATCAAGACTTTCCCCTGTTTGGTACACTTTTTATAGGTGTGGGTGATCGATCTTTTCAACTAAGATGTTCCTTGTATTTTTGTTGAATACATGCCTCTGTTCCACAGTACCTAGTTATCCAAAGCAACATAATCAAATCTCCCATGGGGCAAATAAACCTGGTCAAGTCGGCCCCCAGAAAAATATTGTCTAGTATTGTCTAAGTCTTCTATTGTTGGGAAGTATTTCTTTTAAAGTTTAGAATATACTTAAATTGCAAAGGAGAGCGGGGTTTGTCAATAACCACAAGACATGGCCTAAATGAAAGGATATTTGGTTTTCAGTTAACAAAAGGTAGAAGATCAAGGAACTGGGGTCAATAAATTTTAATATTGGCCAAGTGCGATTTTAGTAAAACAAAAATTAATATTTCCCCAAATCAAATTACATGTTAGGGAGGGGAGGGTCAATTGTGCACTGGGGGATGGGTGTCATTTCTAGTTTGTCTGATTTTGCAGGGGTCTAGTTTTAAGGGGACTGATTTGACCATCTCCCCATTGTAGGATCTAGTTGATTTTGAAGTTGGAGCCCTATTTCAACTGATCCTGAACGAAAAAGGTAGATAAAATGTGTGTTACTAAATAAATCCAGCTCTGACTGCCACAATTCATGATGATAACTTGTAACAGCCATTCTGGAAAGCAGTAAAGATTCATCGGGAGACTATGTAAAGGTCAAGTTTAGAGGTCAAATTATCTTTTTAAATTTTTTTTCTCTAATATTGCCCCATTAAATACATTATATTTAATTTTTTCTCTAATATTGCCAGGTCTATCTAAAAACGTTAATTGACCAAAATAGTGGCTGATACTGGTGTAAACTCTAAAAGAATACCCTCTTCATTTTATACCCGGGTAGGAATCTACCCCACCCTCCCAGAGGTGCCCTCAAATTGGCCCCAGAAAAATATTGTGCTTTAAAACAGATTGTGTTAAACAAAGGGAAAAGATCATAAAAGTTTTATGGTGGTGAACAGAAGGTATGAGTATAACCTAATATATGATTCAATAAAACTTTTATAGCACTTAATCTCCATCAAACCAATTGCATTTTTCATAACTCTGAAGTGAGAAAAAACGGACCATAAATGGTATTGATTAAAACATTGAAAATCGTCATGAAATTGATATGAAGAATATTAAGCACCGAAAACGTACTATTTTATTACATTTATTGATTGTTTCCAACTGGGGGCCAAGTTTACATGGTCAAGATTTCAGGGAGTCAATTTGCCAAATTGGCAAAGATCTGTTTTGTCCTGCTCCCAGCCCTAACACGAAAAATATCAGTTACAACAACTTGGGAAATAAATGCTTACTGAAACACCCTTAATGTATTTGACCTTTCCCAATGATCATAGCCAACATGATCTGGGCAGTCAGGAAGAAAGTTTGCTACAGTGGAATAGGGTTATTACTTTTACAAGAAGAAGATAATACTGAAGACCAATACCTTTTTGTAATTTTATTTTATATTATTGTGACAGCGAGAGCCGATGTAACGCAAAGTATGGGCTAGCAGTTTGGTTTGGAATCGTGGACCACGGTTAACTTAGCGATAATTCAGCCATTTAAGCTGAGAAAAGTGGTTTTTCACATGAGATTCCAACAAAAAGACTAAGAAATGGCCGAAAATCTATTACACACTAACCTTTTACACTAACAAACCACGGATTATCCTCATATTTTGTTTATATTTTAAAGAATTGTAGCTTTTGAAGTATTTCAACTGTCAAACTAGCCGCCATTGTTGTACAAGTATATCACGTCTGAAAGACTTTAAAGTAGGCGACAAACCATGGTTTTAAAATATTTGCAGTGTTATAATTTATTTAATTTGCATATTTTATACATTTTTAGGTGATATTATGTTGAATTTGAGTTGAAACTAACAGATTTGCGTTGGTACTATTTGCGGTAGGCTGACGTAGGGATACACAAAAACAGCCCAGAAATCTATATAAGGAGCTGCTGTCAGTAGCTTTTTGGCTTTCATTTGACAAAGCCGCATTTGCATGACGCGAAAGCCCAAAATCAATAGATAACCGCAACAATGATTGTGTAATCACCGCATCTGTATAGTAATTGCAGAACTCATATACACTTACTGTGTAATCACCACAACTGCATAGTAATTCTAGACGCAACCGCAAATCATAAATACTGTCATTTTATAATTTTAAGCTGGTTCCAGGTCTTTTATTAAATTATTTTACATTTTTGTAAGGTTTGATGTTAGACTATGACCAGAACTTAGCTGTAGTAGAGGGAGACAATGGTTAGACAGCGAATTACATAGATTTTCACAGAATAATCTATGCTGACTGAATAGAACCAGTTTCTCGAACTTTACTATTTTCAGTGATCGCTCTGAAGTAATCCTTGTAAGTAACATGTAAAAGTTGCTCATAGAGGTTATATTTTGTGGGTTACGAATTCTTCTTAGTCTTACTAAACTGTACATGATATCACATGTAAATAAATTAAGTTCAGTTATATAAAATCTATTTGTCTTTCTCTTTGCCAAGTTGATTATTACTTCAATTTAGTACATACTTTCAATCTTTGGACGACAGTTATTTTCAAGTTTAGACTTTATAGCAAGATTGAATAACTTGCATATACTCACATACAGTTGAATATTACACATTGTGTGACACAACAAGAGTATAAAGTAACATGATTAACCTTGCTGATTGAACCTTTGGACTTTGTGCAACTTTGTCATATTGAATTACCCACTTGTTGACTGATATGTTTGAGAGTTTATTTTGATATTCATATGGAATCTGAGACTTGAACTGAAACATTTTGGATTGAAGGTACTTCAGGGTTTCTGCATGGTAATGCAAGGCAAATGAGCTACTTCAGGTAGAGAAGTAGTAGGGACATATAAATTATTTGGACTAATTTACAAACTGGTTTCGGGCTCTCCAGTATTTTTAGTCTCAGGCCACACGCTACCAACCTCTTTCCTTGAGTGAAATACTGAGGCCCGCTACAGTTTTACTGGTGGCAGCGGTGGGATCCCATTCTTAAAGGGATCCAGTGATCTGAAATTACTGACCTCTTGGGTGTGATTGACTATACAAAAAGTTAACGTTGTTTGTGGAACAAACTCTGATTATGAAATAAGTATACTAATAATTTCTTTATGTTCTTTTCTTTCTGTCATATAATAATACTGCCAGATAGACGGTGAAAATATTTGTGAGACTACCCCTGGATCAAATGATCAGGACAAACATGAAGATAATTATGCTTCAGATGATGCTATTCCACCAAGCATGGCTCAAGCACTCAACAGATGTTCTGGTGATGAACGGAACAGAACCAACTTGCACAGGATTTCAAATAATCCTGAATGTTGGAGTTCCAATAGAGAAAGTCACCAGGGCATAAATGATGATGCAATTGAGCAAACCAATGCTTATGGTGGAAGAACCTTATTAAAGGATGTTGAAGAAGGCATAGATGTTTTGATGAGTCAGTTACAAAATGCTGATCATGGATCAGGTGGTAAGATGACTCCTCAAAGGCCAAAAGTGATGCCAGATGCCTTTGATGGTAAAATACCATGGCCACAGTATCTGACACATTTTGAGACAGTTGGGGATCTTAATGGATGGAATGACCATGAACGGGCACAGTACTTAGCTGTTAGTTTACGTGGTGAAGCATGCCAGGTCATCCAGTTGTTAGAGCCAAGAGTGAGATGCAACTACAGATTGCTGATTGAAGCAATGAATAGAAGATTCTATCCAAATCATAGCGAAAGTTTGTATAGGACACAACTGAGAACAACTGTCCAAGAACCAAAGCAGTCATTACCAGAGTTGGCTCAGTCCATCAGGGCTCTAGCATCTCAAGCATATCCATCTGCAGATAACCAGTTGCTAGATTCTTTATGCTGTGATCATTTTGTTGAGGCACTACAAGATAGAGAAATGAAGATGCAGCTGATAAGTGGCAATAGTGACAGGTTTGATGACATAGTGTCACAAGCAATCAAATATGAAGCTTGGATCAGGCACATAGAGCAGAAACAGGTAAGAGGTTCATGTACAATGTGCATGCCGATAACTCCTCTAAAATAGAGGCAGAATGTAATCAGTCAAAAATTGACTGCAATGCTCTGTAAAACGAATGTCTTCGACTGAGTGCTGAATTGGGCATCCTAAAAGGAAAGCTGACACAGCTGCAGTATCAGTTGAATGATCTCATAAACAAACCAGCTCACAAGAAGCAAATCAAGTGCTACTATTGTCATGTAGCAGGTCATATAAAGCCAAAGTGCCCTAAATTGACAGAGAAGAGGAATACCTCTTTTGGTTCAAGGAAAGCTAATTCAAATTAGAACTGACTGATTCTGGAGGCCGAGAGTCAGTCATGAAAAGTTCAAGGCCACATTCAACTTTATGCAGAAACTCATAGAAATGTCCAGTCTCAGATAATGTATATTGTTCACCTGACATTGTCAGGCAGATGAATAAAATGTTCAGTTAAAATCTGTGAATTTGAATAAAGATGTGGGTGAAACTATGTCCACTGTTTAGAGCAAAATGTATGGTCATTTTGCAGATAAGGAAGCTGAGTTGGAATCAGCTATATGGAGTTGGATGATGAGTCTGGAGACAAGTTAGCATGCTGGCATGCAAACTTTACTTCCGACTCATTCATGTCATTTTCCAGATTGGTTTCAGGTCCGATGAACTTGTTGCTCAAAACCTGGGAGACAGTGAGTGTTCTTGATGGTGATGTCCATCATGGCTCGCTGAGATCGGCTTCAGGTCCGATGAACTTGTTGTTCAAAACCTGGGAGACAGTGAGTGTACTTGGTGGTGGTGTCCATCATGGCTCGCTGAGATCGGTTTCAGGTCCGATGAACTTGTTGTTCGAAACCTGGGAGACAGTGAGTGTACTTGGTGGTGGTGTCCATCATGGCTCGCTGAGATCGGTTTCAGGTCCGATGAACTTGTTGTTCAAAACCTGGGAGACAGTAAGCATGGTTGGTGGTGGTGTCCACCTTTGCTTGCTGAGATGAGTTTAAGATCCAATGAAGAGGTTTGAAACCTGGGATACAGTAAGTATATTTGGTGGTGATGTCCATCATGGCTGAGATGGGTTTCATTTCTGATGAACTCATTGCTTGAAACCGGGACAGTAAGCATAGTGTGTGATGTCCATCATGGGTTGCTGAGAACTGTTCCACTCTGACAGTACATGACAGCCACCTAGACAATTCAGAGGAAACATCCAGTGATCTTCTAACTACTAGGTGCTCCATTAAATACTTGATTCTAGATGATTCTGTTGTCTAGTTATTATTCGCTGAGATCCTGGATGATGCAGATAGATGCTCTTGCAGATGTTACAAGTGTTCAAGTCATTAACTGTTTGAACTTCCTGAGGACTTGAAAAATGAACAATGATAATTCATTCTTGTGAATATTCTTTCTTTCTTTGTAGTGTATAACATTGTAGTGCATGAACAATAATTTAATGTCTAAATATATATATATGTATGTTTAGAATGAATGTTTATGATGTAATTTATTATCTATTATCTTGCACATAAGAAAACTTTCTTTGCAGATGTATTAATGTTATTATCAACTCTCTGATACATTTTCTAGGACTATTGTTTATATCATGAGAAATATGATAAAGTAATGCATAATGTTTCTGTTTTAGGTTAACAAATATGTTGGTGAGTATATTGTATAACATGTAGTGTGGTTGATTACCCATATATGGTCAATCTTAGGTGGGGGGAGTGTGGCGGCGAGAGCTGAAGTAACGCAAAGTATGGGCTAGCAGTTTGGTTTGGAATCGTGGACCACGGCTAACTTAGCGATAATTCAGCCATTTAAGCTGAATTTAAGGTCAAATTATCTTTTTTTAATTTTTTTCTCTAATATTGCCCCATTAAATACATTATATTTAATTTTTTCTCTAATATTGCCAGGTCTATCTAAAAACGTTAATTGACCAAAATAGTAGCTGATACTGGTGTAAACTCTAAAAGAATACCCTCTTCATTTTATACCCGGGTAGGTACCCAGTGGCCTCCCAGAATCTACCCCACCCTCCCAGAGGTGCCCTCAAATTGGCCCCAGAAAAATATTGTGCTTTAAAACAGATTATGTTAAACAAAGGGAAAAGATCATAAAAGTTTTATGGTGGTGAACAGAAGGTATGAGTTTAACCTAATATATGATTCAATAAAACTTTTATAGCACTTAATCTCCATCAAACCAATTGCATTTTTCATAACTCTGAAGTGAGAAAAAAACGGACCATAAATGGTGTTGATTAAAACAATGAAAATTGTCATGAAATTGATATGAAGAATATTAAGCACCGAAAACGTACTATTTTATTACATTTATTGATTGTTTCCAACTGGGGGCCAAGTTTACATGGTCAAGATTTCAGGGGGTCAATTTGCCAAATTGGCAAAGATCTGTTTTGTCCTGCTCCCAGCCCTAACACAAAAAATATCAGTTACAACAACTTGGGAAATAAATGCTTACTGAAACACCCTTAATGTATTTAACCTTTCCCAATGATCATAGCCAACATGATCCGGGCAGTCAGGAAGAAAGTTTGCTACAGTGGAAAAGGGGTTATTACTTTTACAAGAAGAAGATAATACTGAAGACCAATACCTTTTTGTAATTTTATTTTATATTATTGTGACAGCGAGAGCCGATGTAACGCAAAGTATGGGCTAGCAGTTTGGTTTGGAATCGTGGACCACGGCTAACTTAGCGATAATTCAGCCATTTAAGCTGAGAAAAGTGGTTTTTCACATGAGATTCCAACAAAAATACTACGAAATGGCCGAAAATCTATGACACACTAACCTTTCACACTAACAAACCACGGATTATCCTCATATTTTGTTTATATTTTAAAGAATTGTAGCTTTTGAAGTATTTCAACTGTCAAACTAGCCGCCATTGTTGTACAAGTATATCACGTCTGAATGACTTTAAAGTAGGCGACAAACCATTGTTTTAAAATATTTGCATATTTTATACATTTTTAGGTGATATTATGTTGAATTTGAGTTGAAACTAACAGATTTGCTTTGGTACTATTTGCGGTAGGCTGACGTAGGGATACACGAAAACAGCCCAGAAATCTATATAAGGAGCTGCTATCAGTAGCTTTTTGGCTTTCGTTTGACAAAGCCGCATTTGCATGACGCGAAAGCCCAAAATCAATAGATAACCACAACAATGATTGTGTAATCACCGCAACTGTGTAGTAATTGCAGAACTCATATACACTTACTGTGTAATCACCACAACTGCATAGTAATTCTAGCTATTTTCAAGTTTAGACTTTATAGCAAGATTGAATAACTTGCATATACTCACATACAGTTGAATATTACACATTGTGTGACACAACAAGAGTATAAAGTAACATGAAGGAAATAACAGAGGAAATTGGAGATAAGGATACCGGTGTCACATCTTCACAGTTACTTCAAGAGAGAGAAAATGCATTGGCAACTGTTAAACAGAATGCTCCTGAATGGTTCACAGAGGCCTTTGACTACATACTCAAGGACTTAAACTACACTCGTGAATGTACCCTGGATATGACTTCTTACAAGGCCTCATGTGAAGAAAATACAAAGAAGTTGAAACAGCTGGAAAGTAGAGTTGATTGTCTTGAGAAAAAAATCGCACACTTGAAGACCACATTTTGAGACTTGAGGACTATAGTAGAAGGAACAATCTCATAACCAAAGGGATCCCAGAAGACGGGCCAGCTGAAAACTGCAATACTGTTGTGAAGAATTTTTTAAACAGTAAACTTAAGGTGCCCACCGTAGATAATATTGACATAAGCAGTGTACACAGGTTGGGTAAACCACCACATATGCAACCATCACCAGTCAAGAAACCAAGAAACATGATACTCAGATTAGCAAATCTATCTGATCGGGACTTGATTTGGAAGCACAGGTTCAATCTTAAGTCCACTCCTTTCATCTTGAATGAAGATTTCTCTCCTCTCACCCAGGAGCGAAGGAAGCAACTCCAACCATACTTCATTGCAGCACGTAAACATCCTAGTGTCAAAAGATGTCAACTGATCAGATATTGTCTCATGATCAATGGACAACGATATACAATAGATGAAATAGACTCACTGCCCTTTGGTCTCAGTTCATCTAACACCAGCAGAGCAGAATGAAGACTAACTTCCATTGAGGGCACTGCATTCTTTGGTTCAGACAGCTTTTTAAGCAACTTCCACAAAAGCCCGATTGAGGAAAAGCAGCAAACATTTTCAACAGTTGAACACTACTACCAATATAAAAAGGTTCTGTACTTCAATGATCAAATTACTGCAAATGCAATTCTTTCATCCAAAACACTGAATCATGCAAAAGCTTTAAGCTATCAAATCAAAGATTTTGACAAGGACTTGTGGATGTCAGTTGCAGAGCAGACTATGTTTAATGCTGTCACAAAAAAGTTTGAACAGAACCCAGTGCTACAGAAACAATTGCTTTCAACCAGTGGCTTATTAATTGAAGCCAACCCAACAGATACATTCTTCTCTTGTGGATTATCACTGAGTGATCCAAATATTGAAGTATCAACATCATGGAAAGGATTAAATATTCTCGGAAAAGTACTCTGCAAAGTCCGTGATAATCTTGCCAATTAACTAGAATTAGTACTTAATTTACAACAGAACTTTAACTGTATACAATATATTAAACTCTCAACTGGAAAATCTGCCTTTTGATGACCACTACAAAAAGTGACTAAGGTACAAACTGATATACATGTGTACTATTTTACAAATCTACACTATTTGCTAAGTAACATTTACCCACTTTAGACATTAACATATTTTTTAATATGATAAAATTGAACTCTATGATGTGAAAGCCTTCCAAATTATAGTTTGAATGGCACTTATGTATTGTTTCTACCTATATTGGTAACTGAACATTGACTAACATTTTCATTGTCCTGATATTATATTGAAAAACTTTATGATCTATTGTTTAACTGTCAACCATGTAATCTAATACTCCTGTAACATTGCTCAGGTTTCATTGTATTAACATTGTATTGACAAAGCTTACAATTTTATTTTTGAACTATCACACATTTAATACCTAGTACACGATGACTATAGTTTAGTAACATTATTTGTTTCACCATTGTATTGACAAGGCTTTACAATTTATTGTTAAACTTATAAACACCCTTGTAATTCTTTATACTCTTGTAATGTTGGTTAATAATAAGCTAGTATTAATCCTATTCTTAAAGATATTAATTAGTACTCTTGTAAAGTTGGTTGAGAATATGCAAGTATTAGTTTCTGTTCCTAAATTTATTACTATAACTTGGCATAGTGGAAGTTTGTCAGTATGAATTATAACTATGTGAATGTTTTTAAGCATAGAGCTCTGCTCAATTAACATAATTTCTGAAAATATTACTTCTTTAATTAATGAAAAATGTACACATGTTGTTTGTTTACTCTTAGTAACAACTATCATTGACAAATACTGTTATAAAACACCTTGTATTTTTTCAGTCATCATCTTAAAACTGGTATAAAATCTAATAATATATTTCAGTATAAAAATTGCTTAGTATCAATACTAATACTATACTTGTTCATTTCTGTACTATGTAATGTATATAATCCAATTAAGAGTTTCTGAGAATATTACCTCCTTTATCTATTAGTAATATACACAAATGTGTAGTTTGACATTAGGCTCTAGAAAGATCATATAAAAGTACAGATAATAGGTTTTCTTAACATTAAGGTAATATCAAAACTATAGACTAAAAATTATTGACCATATCAGTTATAGCAAATAACTTAAACCTACTTCCTGTGTATTGTTCAAAATAGTTAATGAATTGTCTCACAGGGGTAAATCGTTGACCTTAGCAGTTATACCAAATAACTTAAACCTATTTCTCATGTACTGTACCAAACAGTTAATCAGTTGTCTCACAGGGAGTAAACTCTCAGTAAATATCATGAACAGAATAATCTTATTAATAAATAATGAAAGTATACCCTTTTTATGATAACTGGCCAGTGAATTGTCAATTGCTACCATCTGTGTATGAACTTTGAAAAATATCAATGAAAAAGTTATGGATGCTAATAAACTTCATTTCATCTTGTGGGTACATTATCACCTATATTGTAATTTAATATATAATCCCCACTCTGGATAATTGCCCAACAGTTTAGTTTCAGAAAAAAACTTTTTGGTTTACTTCTGTTTTGAAGACAATAAGATGTGTTGTTTGGTTTGTCCTTTTCTGTTTTGTAAATTTGTACATATATACTTTAATCTCTTTTTTTTGGAACCCTGAAGTATTGGTTGTGGAATACCGTCCTTATATTGAAACAGATACGTTAATTTTGTATGATGATAAGAATATTGCAGCCATATTAATATAACATTATAATGGCAAATGTCAACATGCTTAAAATTTTGTCTGCAAATTGCCAAGGTACACGTGATAAGTGAAAACGTTATGACGTGATAAACTATATGAAAGAGAGCTATCCAAACATTATATGTATTCAAGACACACATTTGCTTAAAGATGAAGCAGATGAAATGAGAACACTTTCAGATTGTGAATGCTACCCAAGCGGTTTTAGTACAAATTCAAGGGGAGTTGCAGTACTCATTTCTGATAATTTTGAATGTAAAATTGTCAACTCAGAAATTGATGAAAATGGTAACTATGTTTGTTGGATCTTAAACTTCAATCCTCAGTTAGACTAATTAATATTTATGCGCCAAATAATGACAAACCTGCTTTCTTTGATCACATAAGAAACCTTGTAAAAGATAACATCAAAAGTTATGTCATTATTTGTGGAGACTTTAACTTGGTTTTGGATTTTGATAAGGATTGTCATAATTATGTCAACATCAATAACCCTAAATCAAGGCAACATTGGTTAAAAACAATGGAAATTCATGATTTAAGGGACGTCTTTAGGTACTTTCACCCAGATTTGCGTAGATACACTTGGCGACGTAAGCATCCAATAAAACAAGCTCGACTTGACTATTTTATTGTTAATGAATTATTTATTGATTTAATAACAAATTGTAAAATCTAACCTGGATACAGATCAGATCATTCAATAGTAGAACTTACTGTTACAGTAAATTCATTTCGGCAAGGCAAAGGTATATGGAAATAAAACTGTGAATTATTGAAGAACCCAGATTATATCACTGCTGTTAATAAAACAATCCAAGCTGTTCGTGAGAAATATGCTATTCCGGTTTACAAAAGGGATTACATCAATGAAAATAATGACACATTTATACAGTTCACTATTGATGATGATTTGCTATTGGAAATGATGCTACTTGAAATAAGAGGCATATCACTACAGTTTTCATCCTTCCTCAAAAAATCTAAAGATTTCAGGGAGAAAGAATTAATTAAATTAATTGAAAAATCTGAAAACTCTGAATCAAACAAGGATTTCAATGAAAATGTAGATGCAATGAAATTGGAATTGCAGGAAATAAGAGAATCTAAATTAAGAGGTCACGTAATACGCTCTAGAGCCCATTGGTTACAATATGGTGAAAAGCCTTCTAGATATTTTTTTCTCTAGAACAAAAAAACTACATTGAAAAAACAATCCGAAAACTGCACAAGGCCAATGGAGAGGTAATTACGCATCAAGCTGGCATTTTGTCTGAAATTAGATCCTTTTATACTGACCTCTACAGAAGTAGGGACCATTTATTATCTGATATTGATCTTCATAAACACTTTAAAATTGAAAATATTAATAAACTGGATGGAAATAAAAGCCTTAATTTGGGAAAACTGCTGACAGTGGATGAACTTGGTTATACGCTAAAAAATATGAAGAATAATAAAACACCAGGGATAGATGGGTTCGCTGCAGAATTTTTAAAGATTTTTTGGTGTAAATTAAAAACTATTATTACTAGAGCACTTAATCACTGCTTTCAAAAAGGACAACTCTCAATCAGTCTCAGACATGCTATAATTAACTGTATTCCAAAAGGAAACAAACCAAGAGAATTTTTAAAAAATTGGAGACCTATCTCACTATTAAGTATACTCTATAAATTACTTTCAGGCACAATTGCAAATCGCACAAAACCTTTTTTAAACAAACTTATTTCAGAGACTCAAACCGGATTTATTCCTGGAAGATATATAGGTGAATCAATAACGCTAGTCTGTGATACCATGCAATACTTGGAAGCCAATTCTAAGCCTGGGTTATTGATGTTGATTGATTTTGAAAAGGCATTTGATTCTATCTCATGGAAATTTATGTACAACGTACTGAACTTTCTAGGGTTTCCTTCAGACTATGTTCTATGGATAAAGCTCCTGAATGCAAATTTCACTGCTTCAATAGTTCAAGCTGGGGTAAAATCTGAAACAGTATCAATTGAAAGGGGTTGTAAACAAGGTGACCCAATTGCATCATATCTGTTTATATTCTGTGGTCAAATACTCAGCTACCTATTGCAATTTGAAAAAAAACTTTACAGGAATAACTATAAAGGAAAAAAAATTAAAATTATCGCAATTTGCAGATGATAACACTCTTTTCCTAGATGGCTCACAAAATTCACTTCAAGCTGCATTAAATACCATTGAAATTTTTGGATCCTATTCTGGTTTAAAAATGAATAAAAACAAGACAAAGGTGAATTGGATTGGGAAAAGAAAGCATTCAATCGACAAACTATCAGTAAATGCACCCTTGGATTGGGGAACAACCCAATTTGATCTACTTGGTATCAGATTTTCAGTAGATTTGCAAGAAATGACTAATCTTAACTATTCTCTTGCATTAGAAAAATCAGAAAAACTTTTGCACTCCTGGAAAAAGAGGACTCTTACTCCACTTGGTAAAATAACTGTCATAAAAACTTTTATTATTTCGAAATTTGCCCATCTTTTTACCTGTATTCCCTCTCCTGATGTTCACTTCATCAAAACTTTGAATACACTTCTTTTTTGCTATCTTTAGAATGATTAATTTGAATTGTTTCATTCAGTCACTGAAACTGACCTGGATGGCAAGACTGTTAAAACAAGGTTCATCTTTATGGATAAATGTGTTTGAACAAACAATATCTCCCATTGACAAGTTAATTAAACTTGGACCCCAGTGGTGTCAATGTTTATGCAATTCAATTTCTAACAAGTTCTGGGTAGATGTATTTAACAATTGGGTAACTTTTTGCAGCAAAGTACCACTGAGGACTAGTGATGATGTCATGTCAGCTCCAATATGGTTTAATTCAAATATTTCCAATGAAATTTTATATTTCCCTACATGGTTCAAGCATGGTATAACTTGTGTTGGGGATGTACTTGAATTTGATGGGAACTTTATGAGTAATGAGGATCTTCAAAACCGTTATAAACTTAAAGAAAAAAACTTCTTAGATACCCTGCGACTTAAACTACTCCTTACCAGGTTCCTATCAACTTTTAAATTGAATTTTCTGTATGTTTTCCAGAGACCCCAAATATCTAGACACACAGCATTTGTGCTGTCTAATAAGGAAAAAGCTAAAGGCTATAATAAGGTTCTGAATGAAAAGTCTGAAAATATAATTTGCACTTTATACCAAAAATGGCAAGGTGATCTGAACTATACGTTTGAAGAGTCGCAATGGTATAAAATCTTTAAAATCTGTTTCAAAGTTATTAAAGACAACAATGTTATATGGTTTCAATACAGATTAATTCATAGAATCCTAGGTAGTCGTTCATTACTGCATAAAATGTCAATTGAAAGTGACAACAAATGCCATTTCTGTAATGTTTCTTCAGAAACCTTAATTCATTTATTCTATTCATGTCCAAAAGTTAAGCTACTGTGGCAACAGGTTGAGAATTGGGTTAAATTAAAAACAAGCGTACCCTTAAAATTGACTTTACCTGAAATTTTGCTGGGCTATATGAAACCGGAACATTTTATACCTGTTAACACAATTATATTGTGTACAAAGAAATATATCTTTTCAAGCCCAAGAAGTGGACAAATTCATTCAATTTCTGAACTGAAAATCAAAATCAAAACTGTATATGAAGAACAATATTTTTTAGCAAAATTGGACTTAACAAAGGATTACTTTGAAAACTGCTGGGCCATTTATAATAGTATCTTTCACACAGAAAATATCCATCCTTAATATGTATTCTCAGTTAATTTACCTTTCATACCTATTATAATGGAACCGTATTCCACAACTTCTTTTAACAGAGTGACATCGAGGCTTGTTATCTTTTTTCTTGTGTACAAAATAGATCAGTTTTGTTTATTTTTACATGTTAGTTTTTGAGTTGAAAGAGATGATAAAAAATCTGAGTATGCTACTCTGTATGTTAAGATATTGAGCTTCTTCACTGTATGGTGATTGAAATGTATTGTAATAAAATTGATCTGAAATTAAAAAAAAATTATTTTACATTTTTGTAAGGTTTGATGTTAGACTATGACCAGAACTTAGCTGTAGTAGAGGGAAACAATGGTTAGACAGCGAATTACATAGATTTTCACAGAATAATCTATGCTGACTGAATAGAACCAGTTTTTTGAACTTTACTATTTTCAGTGATCGCTCTGAAGTAATCCTTGTAAGTAACATGTAAAAGTTACTCATAGAGGTTATATTTTGTGGGTTAAGAATTATTCTTAGTCTTACTAAACTGTACATGATATCACATGTAAATAAATTAAGTTCAGTTATATAAAATCTATTTGTCTTTCTCTTTGCCAAGTTGATTATTACTTCAATTTAGTACATACTTTCAATCTTTGGACGACAGCTATTTTCAAGTTTAGACTTTATAGCAAGATTGAATAACTTGCATATACTCACATACAGTTGAATATTACACATTGTGTGACACAACAAGAGTGTAAAGTAACATGATTAACCTTGCTGATTAAACCTTTGGACTTTGTGCAACTTTGTCATATCGAATTGTCCACTTGTTGACTGATATGTTTGAGAGTCTATTTTGATATTCATATGGAATCTGAGGCTTGAACTGAAACATTTTGGACTGAAGGTACTTCAGGGTTTCTGCATGGTAATGCAAGGCAAATGAGCTACTTCAGGTAGAGAAGTAGTAGGGACATATAAATTATTTGGACTAATTTACAAACTGGTTTCGGGCTCTCCAGTATTTTTAGTCTCAGGCCACACGCTACCAACCTCTTTCCTTGAGTGAAATACTGAAGCCCGATACATTATTTTACAATAATCTCTCCAGTATTCAAATACTTTTATCAAAATTGTTTCTCTGCATTTGCAATTATGTTAGCTGGGTGAACTCCATGACATATATTAGCCTAACATTGATATAATTAACACATAGTGATGTTTGACCTTCTTTTATGGCGATATGTTTGTTTTCCATATATTATCTACACCATATAGTATAATATTTAAAAAGCATCAGTGCTCCATGTGTGTAAATTGTATGGTTTTTAAAGCTTATATGTTGCTTTAAATTTCTCTGTCTAAATAAAAAGTTAAATTTCTGTTTGATTTGTATATTTACAAATGATACTGGCAACACTATCAATATAAGATTTTATGGGTTTTGAACTCGATGACTTTGTTGGGAAAACAAATGTGTCAAAGAAGGTGTTTTCACTAGCAACTTTATTAAAGAAATGACGCCCTTGTTGTCCAAACTATCAACTTGATGTTATAAAAATAATTACATTAATAACAATGCAAAGACTATAAGGAAATACCTTTATTTAATCATAAAACAATAAAGCACATAAAAATTTAAGATGATGGTGGCTGCCTTTTGGCTTATTTATTTTTAAAATGCATTAGTTTGTAACAGGTAAACTCAAGCAATATAATTTGTATGCAAACAGATCTTGCATGCCCCTTCTGTATAAACAGAAAATGTCACTGTAATGTTGCTTGCACATGGTGTTGTCAATTTGCATAATTTGTCCCTGGGATTTACAAAAGGGTGCTCGGTGGTGTAGCGGTTAGAGTTCTCGCCTCCAACCTCTGAGGCCGCCGGTTCGAATCTCGGGCTGGGTGCTTCATGTTGGACAGTTGGTAGTTACTTGTCGATGCCCGGAGGTTTACAGTGCAGTATGCACTGGTTTCCTCCACCTGTAAAACTACCTGTCGCAGTATGACCCTGGCTGTTGAACGCGACATAAAACAACAGATAAACCTGGGATTTACAAAAGCGACCAAGAGAGTCTCCACTTTATATTATATCAGTGTATGCAATTGAAGCAAAACTAACTACCAAGGTGGAGAGACCTTCAAAGATGAGAAATGTCTACTGGAATAATTTAACAGATATATGAGTGGATTAACCATTAAGGCAGTATGGATGGTCAGTGGTGTACAAGGGGTTTTTAAGATCACTCATTAATAAATGTTTAATTTTAACCCTTATTGTTGGGGGGATGAATGACCTTCACCTTTCCGAAACAGCAGGGCTAAATATGTACTGGACAACTGTTAAAGTCAAAGGAGTATGTTTCTATAGTACATGTATTGTATACCTTTCGATTTTGGATAGTCTTGTAATGGCCTCCGAGATATTTTTCTAACAGGAAATGTCCCAAATACAAATAGCAAAGTGAATACTGGAACTAAGTATGACTGAAAGAAAAATGTAGTGAGACCTTTTGAAACTACCTGACCTGTAGATAAACATACACATAATTTTAAAAAGAGATCAGAATTCTAGTGCTCAGCAGGCATTAGGCCAGCCATTTAATTCCAAAAGAAGCAAAAGCTAGACCGTATTTAAATTTTACATAATTTTAACCAAAGCCTATCAGCTGAGGACAAAGACATAGGTTTGATATCTCAAAAAGCCAGCACAATATTTGTACACTCTTGCAGTATTTTTCATGCATTGAGCTAGGGGACACCAGCACAGCCCATGTACAGATGCTGGATGCATTGGTAAATTGAAATGACAATGTGATACACTTGTATGTGAGGATCAGAGTTTTAAAATATCCCTTCAGGGGCTGATCCAGCCTTTAAGTAAGGTGGGGGTTCACATTGAGTAAGGTGGGGTTCACATCAGACATATTATAACTAAGGGGGTTAGGGGGCATGCACCCCAGGAAAAAAATAATTTTTGGTAAAAATGTAGTGCATTTCCTGTAAATTTAACACCACTCTCAAGAAATAATTTTGTACTTTGGGTTGAACCCCTTTACATTATTTTTCATGGGGGGGGGGGGGGGGGGTTCGAACCCCCTGAACCCACCCACCCCCACCCTGGATTCGCTAGTGCACTTGCACAATTTTTAAATTTGGGAAAACATCTTCTAGAACATGTCAACCAGGATTCCTTTCACAGAGCCAAAATATATGACTCGTGAAATTCAAGGGTAATACATATTTCAGTGGTCTGTAAACTTGACCAAGTTAAAGAAATAATAATTACTCAGTGTTTCCTTTTTTCAAAATACCCTGTTCCAGTTTTTCATCAAGTAAAGTATACACTCTTGATACTTATCAATTTCAGCCAAACATTTTTATCCCCTTTTTTTCTGGGGAAAAGCCCATACAGGGAAAATCCATACAGACAGATGTCAATAAGAAAACTTTCCGGAATGACATATACAGAAAAATAAATATTACAAATGAAGATAACAATATTGTACGAGTGCGTAGAACAAAATATTCTAGTATTACTTCATTTGCGATTAACTATGATCACAGATATTGATTAACAAATATATAAAGATGCCACACCTCAAATTTCATGTTAATCAGTTGTGGCCATATTAGGCTTGTAATTAACCAGCTTACTTCCCACTGGTGTGCACTGTAAAAACTCTATTCTAGCGTTATAACCAGGATAAGGTGATCACAACATAACCTGCTACTTACCCGAAAATGTGGTGATGACATCTGGAGATCACAAGGAGAATAAGTGTTGACGACATCATTTGGTGTTCAGGGGCCGATTTTTAATGAAGCCTCCTTTGGAAAGGGCCTCCTTTACTAAAGGAAGGTCATTTTTTCCTTTGGGAAGGCGACCTTAAAATTCTGTTTCACAAAACCTCCTTTATTTCTCCTTACCAAAGATCTTCCTTGAAACTTAAGGAGGGAGCAAATGTTTATTAAGTTATTAAACATTCCTTGAAGGACAGTTCCTTAAATATAACGTAGGTCCTCAAGGTCTTCTTTAAGGTAGGAGGCTTTGTGAAACTGAGATTTTTTGAAGGAGGGAGAAATTCAAGGGAATTCTAGAATTTAACGTGACTTTTAACTTAAGGAGGCTTCGTGAAACAGGCCCCAGGTCTTATTTTGTTGGGATCACTAAGTGATCTGGTGCCCACCACATTTCATCTGGTGAGCATCAGATTATGAGATAATAAGTATAATGAGAAAATAGTGAGCACCATTTCATCTGGTGTTCACCACTTATTTTATTGTGATAACCGAATCTTCTCATTACCAGATGATCAGCTGAGCACAAGACAATGAAGTGATCACCAGATGACGTGATGCTCATGAAATGTTGTCGTACTAACAGGAACTTCTGGTAATAATATAATAAGTAAGTCTTCAGCATGAGAAAACAAGTCATTTTCGTGAGATTTTATGGTGATCACCACATAACAAGTGGTCCTCACATGATCTTGTTATGGCATTTCAACAGATCTTCTGATGATGACAACATGATGATTATGTAATTAGCTAACAAGTACTGAACATCTCGTAATTAATCACCATTTTGTTATCATGAGAATATCTCTTGAAAACGACTTGGTACAGGCTACAATATCACAATGCCCTGATTGGTGCTCCGTAGGTATCACATGTATGTACATTGATGAAAATTGGTCATCACTTAGAAAGTTATTGGAACATATATGTTCACGTATTCTCGGGTCCAGTAGAATATCACAATCATTCCACAAGTGTAAGCATTAGCAGTATTGCATAGCCGTAGATGTTTGAACAACCTTTTATATCTTTTTATTGACTAGAGCAAGTATTCATAAAATCATTATTTTCTTTGTTTACTGCTGCTAATGAAAACAAGATTATTTTTGTAGCAGGAACCTTTATTGTTTTTGGATTTATTGTTTGTGCAGTTTTAAGGGTATGTATCGAGTTACAAGTACTTATATTGAGCTGGTAATGACTGACTGGTTGTGAAAACGATAGTTGTGATCCTCAACATCCGTCTTATACTCCTGTTCCACTGTAGTAAGTTAGCCTCCCAACTGCCCTAAATAATAAAATCCACAGTGTAATCTTATTGGTCATTTAACTTAGCTTTACTTTCTTAAATGTCAGTTTGTTTATTTAAGCTTTAACTTCGCTTTCAACACTGTATAGGCCACATCATGACTGGTAGTTTTATGGGCAGAGGAAACCAGAACAAACTGTTGGTCAAGGTTCTGTTTTGTAAAGTGCCGACCATTGGTAAGAAACTACCATCTTTCCTAAATAGGGTTCAGAGTTGGGAGTGCCGACCTCAGAGGTGGGAGGCAAGTGTGTTACCACTGTGCCAGCATGGCCCCTCCTCTTGAATGTCATAAGCATAATCACAGTGATTATAGACATCTGGCAAAATATTGAATACATTTTAAAAACTTTTGTACAATCCAGATAAAATGAAAAGTTCTCCCCGGTGAGCGTATTCTGAGCGAATGCTGTCTCTTTTAACATCAGCCAAGCCACCCCTTTTATAACAGAGACATGGATGTATATAAAATATATATAACAGTTGTATGCACCCCTATTTTGAAAAAAATAGGACTTCATTTGATAATAAATTTATACACGTGTTGGAAGTCAGTTTGTAACAGAATAAGGGATTCACCGAGTGTCTCTTATGATTTGACCTTGGCAGTCGAAAGTTATGTTTAACCACAACTTTGACATTTAACTAAACAGGAAAGGTTATAAAAATCAGAAATATTGTGTATATATTGACTGTTTGACAAATGGCACATGCCATGAATCAGCTCTAAAATACACCAATCCCATGTTTAAATTGTATTATCACCCTACAGAAAGTCCTATGCATCAGTTGTTTGGTATAAAATTTATGTTTAAAATTTATAATGTATATTTGAATCCAAAGAAATTCCAGCTTATAGATTCCAACGTACACCACCTTATAACCCTGCTCTACTCCCAAGAGTTATCATAAGAAATATCCGACTTATATCTTGGGAAACTGCTAAGACTAACCATGTGGATAAACGGGGATATCTTACGGTATGTGATTTGCCCACAGTACAAAGATAAGTCACATAACTAAGAAATTTAAATTTGAAATCTGCTTCAGGCTATTATGATTCATAAAAAAGTTATAGAACCCAAGACCCTACAATTCTTATGAGGTTAAGTGTACATATACATGTATACGGCTTACGACATCTGACAGCCGATTTGCGACAGCAATTTTTTCCATTCTTCTCATTTATGTTTGGTTATTTGCATGTATGCGACTCCGATTTGCGACATCTGATGCCTGATTGGCGACAGCAATTTTTCCATTCTGGCAGGGAAAAAGTTGGATGACAAGTGAATTTAGATGTACGTTTACAAAAGATTGAGAAGTTCGGGGAAAAATTTGCCTAAGCAAATCGGCCGTCAGATGTCATAAGCTGCATACATGTGTACGCACACTAAATCAAATGTCACCCAAAAATATTTCTATTGTATTTACAAATATTTTTGGGCTTTCAAATATGTTTAGAAAAACAGATCCATGGCCAGAATGGTTTTTCTCTTGCTATGCTAGAGGTCAGGAAAGAAATCAAATGTTAGTGTGGTTTATTTTCTTTTTAATTTTAAGCTTATTTTATCGATTAAAATGTTAGTCACCTATACATAAGACAATTGGCTGGCTGTGAATATAACACCAATGGAAGTCTTAGTATTGCAATCAAAAGGGCGACTAATTACAAGTGAAGGAGTATTTGTTTGTTTTTATTTGAAATTCAACTGTAATATAAGATAAATCTAACTGATTATGTGATGACATCCCAATGTCTTGTGTATAAGTGGCTTCAGAACTTTGAGATACTGCATGTATCCCTTACTGCAAGTGGTTCAGTAAGATCACAAGGCTGAGTAAGAAGCTTATTTTTATTATTATTTTTAGTGACATGTATACTCATATTCATCCATTTCATAACTCTTAAAAAGCTTATTAAATTTTGGTAAATAGTTCAATCTACTATTTAAATATGCCAGACACACACAAGATGAAACCTTCAACTAAGTTTTTGTTACAATTTTAACACATACAATTTTTCTAGTGGGGTGTGGTAGAGGAAGAATACCAGTACACAACTACAATATAAGTGACTATTTTTGAATTTATAAATGCAGTCTATTTTTATATGCTTTGGGGGGGGGGGCACGGTGGCAGACTGGTAACACTCTCGCCTCCCACCTCTGAGCCTGGGGTTCAGTTCCGGGCATGGGCTCAAGTGGGAAGACTGGTAGTTGCTTGCGTTGGTCAGCAGTTTACACTACAGAACCCTGACGAACTGTATGTACTGGTTTCCTCTGCCCTTCCAACTACCCGTCGTGATATGACCTGTACAGTGTTGAAAGCGATGTAAAACCCCAAATAAATGAAAAATAAATAAATTTTATATGCTTTGATAGAAAAAAAGCCACCATGAAAGGGAACATTAGAATTTTAACACTTTATTCATACAGTTCTGTGCACACCTCACAAGATATGTACGAATATTTCATGTTCTGGGAGTATCTGTTCAGTCTCATGAGTCAGTTTTCATATTCCGGATCAGATGTGGCGGCCACAACACAGGCCATGTTTCCAGCATGTGGCGGATTTGTGTCAACTGTTTGAAAAACCGGCCAAGTCCTCTAAACAGCTGTACTAATCTCTGCATGCAAGTGGAGGGAGGCGAAGGCAGGCCATGTGGCTATCTGCCCAAGAAGTGTCCCAATGTGTGCAAGTTTGAAGACAGTTAGAGAGGTATACACCACCTAATGCGGAAAGTAATTTTTAAGCACGAGCATTGGTAGACCTCGTGTTTCTAGAGATCACTTTTTTTCATTTTTTTTTACTCCGGACTTTTATGAATGATGGCACAGCCACAATGACTGTCTTTTACACAAGTTGTGGCATGGCCACAATGACTGTCTGTCTTTTACACAAGTTGTGGCATGGCCACAATGGCTGGGTTTTACAGAAGTTAAATGGCGATGGGCTACGTTAGTACTGGAATGGGTTACCTCTTCAGTGCACTACTTGTGTTTCTGATGGCTTTGTGTTTGCGCTAGGGGACCGAGACACCTTTCGGCCTTGTTAATTTATTAGCTAGAATACACATTGTAATATTAGTATGCTAATAATCGTTAACCACAAAAACAATTCGAGCCTAAGACTACTGCTCACATTTATAATATGTTGAGTGACGACCTGCCGCACTGCTATTTTATAATTATTGTGTCATGCCACTGCCAGAATCATATGAGTCATATGCTCTGCAAACGCCATTGTGAGCCAGTCCCATCTGCCATCACTTCATAATGAAGTAACACACCATTAAAACACTCTAAGACACAATGATAAAATAAATACAAGTTACATCAATAATATTTTAGACACACACATTAAGTAAAACAGATAGGGGCTGAAGATAGCTTTACACCTCATATCTGCTTTTACGTGATTGGTAGCATGATCTGGATGTGTCTTTGCATAAGCACGACTTTGTTCTTAATTAACCAAGAATTACACTTTGTCATCAGGAAAATCAAGCATTGTGCATTCATTGGTTCTTACCTTTCACCGCTGCATTTCAGATGTCAGCTGTTTTTGTTATATTCACTCTGACATTACGCACATTCAATTATTCATGTTCTGAGGAAACCCCAGAAGTGCTAGACATGTTGTTTCTAAAGTCTTATGCTGAGCTACCCCAGTGACATTGTTGCTAACATTGTTACTTGAAGTGCCAATGTCCTGTTCCTGAGTGTCAGCAATCTCCTATAGTGGACAAATGTCAAATGGATCTAAGTCTGAGTACTACCTTTAGAGTTGCCCTGTTGTTTGTGCCATATTGGTACTCTGTATTTTTTTAATATTCTTTCCATTCATATTTCTGTTACACATTACATCAGCCTTATATTTAATATGGCTTTTCATGAGATTACTCTTTGTGTAATAACTTTCGAAATGTCCTGACTTTGCTGGAACTGCTGAAATGTACCATAGGACCTGATTTTTTTAAATGTTTGGTAAAACCGTTCTTGTGAGCCTTCCAGCAGTCTTTGTGTGCATGACTTTCAATTTTATTGAAGTTACTGTAACAAAACTGACACATATGCTTGAAAGCATAGTCTGCGACACATGATCACCTCCTCCTTTGTTGAAATTGAAACATGGAACTGCTTTTGGGTCCTAGATTTTTCAACATGGGAACTGAAAGCTAAGGTTAGCGCATATCGCTTCTGGATTTTTGGAATTTCCTTAAGCTGATGCCATCTGCCATTCTGTGTAACAAGACCAAGTGAGTGCCCTTAGCACTGTCCCAAGAGTAGTCACAGGCGTCTTGCATTAATTCACACAAATACTTAATCATGTGATCTTTAAGTGTTGGCTCTGTCTCTTCTTGTTGAATGCACAAAACCCCGAGAATCCACTGACATGTAGTCAGTTGGTCATAAGTTCGACGTTTTTTTCATCGATCCTAGGAAGGCCATGTCCTGCGGCCACTTGACCTTGACTGTTTATGGTTTTTAGTCTTTGCCAACACTTCTAATAATAATTCTAAGTTACATTGTCCTGTTATGTTGTTAATGTCCTCCAGCTCCAGGTAACACTGTAATACTTTCCTGTTCATTTCTGCTGCCTGCATCGGATTGTGAAGATATGATATTGGTCGATCTTCTGTCCCTAGCTGGTTGTGTACATCTGTTAGCTCCTCCTGTTTGTAGTGTGCTTCTTCTAGTCCACTCTGTGTGTGAGCTTTCCTGGCTTGTAAAATCTAAGGAACTGAAGGAGAAAGCATGGGATTAATTTCACTGGAGAGGTTTGTGTGAAAATTGACTACCCTGGATCCCATTGTTTGCTTTGACAAGATTTTAGGCCGAGCACAAACTGACCACTGTGATTGATATTTTTCATCCCACTTTCCACCGGGTTTATTTCCAGCTGCTGTGCATTCATTCCTAAGGACTGTCCTCTCTGGGTAGCGATTGCAGATTTAAATGTCTTAGAATTCAACCTAGGATCATTCAACTGCAAGGTTTGTCCTATTGATTGCACTGAATTGTTTCTGAGGACGCTTCCTATCAGAAGATCTAAACTACTGCAACTGGGAGTTATGTTATGTGTAGTGATCTCAAAGGGTATCCGGATATCCGAAATCACATACACGAGTACCCAAAACTACTGTCAATATCGCCCACTTTGGCTGACCGAGTACAGACATATCTCGACTTCATAAATTCACCTAAAATGAAACAATTCTATACTTTTGGTTGTTTATGCATTGTCAAATGCCGATACCTTTTGGAAAATCGTCAGTATATTAACACAGATACCTAATTCCGAGTACATGAACGTTGTATATTGGTTATATAGTGACATGCACACCTTAAATAAGTAAAAGTACAATATTTTCATACAGTAGTTGATAACTTAGCATCAATAAAGTTCACTTACCTGCCTGGAAAAAAATTAAGTTTCAATTCCGAAACTACATTCGAGCAACAGTGTAATATTTTACTGACAGGTCATGTGACTCCATTTTTATGGACACTGCAATAAACAAACGTGTTTTGAATGTACAGAAATCTTTTCTTAGTTAACATTTCTTCTGTGTTGTACTGTTTCGAATGCAAAAAAAGGTGGCCGACATGAAATAAAGCAAATGGTTGGATCCCATTATTTGTGCAAGTTTTAAGTTTGTAAATGTGGGGATTTTTGTACTATCACCTATTATCACCCATCGGCAAGAGTACCCGGGTACCTGCCCATTGAAATCACTACCTACCCAGTCCCACTAAAACGGGTATTGTGAGAACACTAGTTATGTGTGACTGTATTAACACAAGTTCTAAACCCAGTGCTGTCTAGCAAAATGGACTGAGGTTTCATGGAAGTGTAACAGTATATTTACATACCCAGAATCCCGTAGAATGCAGGTAAGTTGGGGACTTTTACACCCTTGCCAATGCACTCCGAATGCTAATTACAGGCTTGGGGGGTACTGGGGGAATATATTTTATATTACTGAGGGAATTATGTTTTATTGTCTCTAGGGTCAAATGTGTGCGACTTTTTGGTTATGGACTGGTGTTATGCCACATTACACAGGTTTGCACAATTCTTCTTTTGGCACATAATCCCAACACTATATTGAACCGGCTTTCGCAGTCTAAATTGAAGGAATGCTTGAAACCAGGGATTAAGTAAGATTCTGGTAATGACACTAGTAGGTTAGGGATGGAAAAATGTTGTTTTAACAGATATAAAGGCCATATCTCAATAGAAAGTCTTACGTTTATATACCCATGCACGTGGATGCAGCTTGTTGATGTGGCTTGTATGACATTATTGTTTTATCATGGTTATAGGAATGTTTTTTTGTACACGACTTGCAGATGTGGCTTGCTTGATTTTTGCCGCAAATCTTCTGCAAGCAAGATTGTGCGGATCTATTTACATATTTCATGCTTCAAATAGGGAATTTATCCTAATTTAATGGCCTCCAAAATAAAACAATGATTACAATAGCTGTAAGGAATGGCATGCCACCCTGCCACAGGGTTTTTGATCCGGTGTGTGGTTGTTATAATATCCAGACTGGAATTGCCTAGCGTGTGCACATGAAAACATGTACTTAAGGACAATCGCTACTAAATACCTTTAGCATAACGAATTTCACCAAAGTTTAAATTCAGAACAGTGAAAATATTAGGGGGTCACTGATGAAACTTTTTTGTTAATGAAGCACAAAGTTAATTCATAATTTTTCAAATTTAGTGTAACTCAGAAAGGAGTGTACGTAACATTTGGTAGGTTTTTTATTCTGTATTTTATTAATTTTAATATGACTTTGCAACATCATATTTCACATCAAACATAACAAAACTGAACAAAACAATTGAAGAATAGTGCAAGTAAATATGGTTTCTGCCAGAGGAAAACTACAAATGAGCTTTGCTAATTTGACTGAATATCTGACTAAAATTCACCTAGTATGAGACTAAAATGTAATTTTGAAAAATTCTAACATTAACACAACATTAATCAAAAATAAATGATCAAAAATTTGGGTCAGCATACAAAACATTTAGAAATCTATGGATCAAACTTAGATGTGCTGTGGTACATTAATTAATTTCTAACTCAGCAAATTTTCAATATGAAGTCGGAACCTCAGCACTTGGTTACACATTAGTATGGAAACTGTTTGGTGGCCCTTTCAGAACTAATTTAGGTTATCTAATTTAATTTGTGGTGAACAATATCGCCAGAATTGTGACAGTTGCCAGATTCAAACCCTGTGTGTGCTATCACTGGAAGCTAGTAATGCTGACCTGAGTTCAAATTTTGGTGCATGAACTGCAGTACGTTTGGTGGCCTTGATGCAGTGTCAGCCAGGGTCAAAGGTAATGAAGTTAAGAATGCAAAGATTTCAGTTTGGCCAATTTTATTTACATGTTAGTGGACTAGCTAATAAAGGTTTGTAAAATATTACTTGCTAAGATTTTAAAAGGCCCCAACCGGGTATTAACGCAGACCAATAATGGTTATAATACCTTGAGGTTATGTACATAAATGTAGCTTAAAAATATATATAGACCAATGCTGGTTACAATATCACAATGTTAAAAATATATGTATGTAAAGTAACTCCAATACTGACATTTTTACATGTGTTATGTCGTAAGTCCTGTGTTGTGCCATAGTCACTTTGGTAGGGGGAGTCCGGGTCCGCTGGGTCCAGCCTAGATATGATACCCAATATCTATAATGAGCTATGTCAAATACCTCCCTAAAGGTGGGTAGGTCCACTAGGGGTCCGGCCCATTAACAAAATGAAAAGATGATCCAAAATCAAAGGAGAGAGCCACATCAATCTGAAAAGATATCCCTCTAGGTGGCTTCTGGTATTAAGGTCAAGGTCAGTTTTTATGCCTAGACAGGTCAAGCTCCTACAAGGTCAGAGTTGCTAGGCAACCCCAACTCAGTTAAAAGTGATGCCCGACGTCAAAAATGCACGTCCACAGTGTCCCTGGGAGAAACCAAGATGTGATAATCTATATAGGCAAACATTTTTGCACCACTCTGAGCCAGTATGTACGAGACGGCGTCGCTGCAGTGCTGAAACGCTGCGCTCCCGTGGTCCCAGCCGAACACAATGGCAATGTGAATAAAGACGTCATCTTTCCATTTAATGCCTAATTTCAAAGTGTCAGATTCCTGAAAGACCTCACCACGTCAATCTTGGCAATGGTGACATCATCGCCTTGTTTACTTATTTCATCAACAATATTATCCGCAGATGGAAATTTTAATAAAACTTTTGAATTGTCAAAAAAAATTTTATCTACTTGTTCATTCACTGATAGGCCATGTGGATATCCAAGATCCAAGATTATTCTACACTTGTCAGCTGGGGGTCTTGGCCTATGTTAATAAAGGGCCACAAGATAGCACCCTCTGATTTTCTTTGGCTGAATAATTTTCTACTGCTAAGGGGTGTTGGACTGCTTGACAATGATTTTTAGCAATCTGATTGCTGAGGGAGTGTGGGCACCTAAGGGACAATGGAAATCCATAATGCAAATATTGGCTTAATTTTTTATCTGGATAATCACACAGGTGATACTTCCATGCTTCTATATTCAGGCCAGACTTAGCTGGGATTCTGGCCTGCCTAACTAGATATTTCATTGGTGGGCCTATCAGGGCCAATAAGCTCAAAATTGATGGACTGAATGGAAATGTAACCCTTTGTCTTGGAGGTGTCATTGATATGATTTACTTTTCTATGGGATGTGTCAGAATCGTCATGAAACTCGTGGGCAATAACACTTTTCTGATTGTCAAGACTGTCCAATGTACTATTGTCAATAGAAGTTGGTTGGTCATCTGCGAGGCTATCAACCATATTACTTTCATCACATCTTTCAATTGAAGAGCAATGATGTGTGATCTAACAAATTGTTCATATAATATTCATATGACATGCCATATTGTTCCATAATAACACAATCCTGCCTGAAATTACTATAAGCCTTTTTGGCTTACAGTTTATGCTGTACAAGTAACTGTTCATTCATATAAAACTGAATATATAATTGTATGGTCGAACACACCCTGAGAGGGCCTACAGGATGAAATAAACAATCAAACAGAACCATGTCACCTAGATAGATTTTAAGGAAATAAAAGCTTTTAAACATGTTTTGACCAGTGTTATGGACGAAGACAAGGTAATTAATTGTCTGGCATGTTATAAAAGCCAGAGTTCATTATGTCCACTGTGGACAATGAAACATTGTCACTTTCTGCGCCAACTAAAATGTTGGCTCTCTTTTAGTCGGCCTAAGGTTCTGTTACGCCTATGCCATACTGACTAACCCCACCCCCCGATAAAGGGCCCTGATTATATTTAGAACCCTGTAGTTACTGCAAACTGGATCTGATACTGCATAGATATTTGTGAGCTGGCTGGTGTCCCACTGGGGCCCACATTAGGCGATTGATTTTCCATTTTACGCATGAAACACTTCATTTGGCCACCTCAAGTGTGGATGTGTGGAAATTTGTGTCATGTGTATTAAAATGACCAGACCTCTTTGTTGATTGTGGCTTACCTTGTGACAGCTCCTGATGTGCCCGACCATCATATGATGCCAACAAGCCATTAACAGCATCTGAGATTGTGGGGTTTGTCCTAAGTGACTGTAGATTTGGTATGACGGCATCACGACAGTCCATATGAGACCTTACTGGGTACTGATTTAAGGATAAGCCAGGAGCATAGGACGAGGTGATGTATGTCCTGTTGTAGCTCTTGAGAATGAGGTTGAGATACAACAGAGGCAAGATGCCCCTGTTCTTGCCTTAGATCCATAGAGTCAATGGATCCCCAATCTGGCTGCCCACATCTATGTGACTTGGGTTGTGGGGAGCCAATCTGAGTTGAGATGAATGTGATGACATTCCCTGTGCATGTAAACGCTGGTTAAGAGGTATATCTCTGACTGATGATTGCTCCACTTTGTACATTCTACGGGCTAGTGCAACATTTGATTCTTTAATTTCTTGGAGCATCACCATAATAGCGTCGTTAGTTGATGGTATTGAGTTCTTAGGTGTTTGATCGACACCGTTAACAGTACGTACAGTTTTATTATGACTTGGTTCAACATAAGATCCATCCAACTGTGTTGAAGATTTCTTAACAGGAATCCTAGCTCTTGCAGATGCCGTAACCCTTTTCCTAGCATTGGGCAACATCTTTTTATTCAACGGCATGATAAAACACCACTAAAATTCCTTAAGTTTAAAATGAACTTCAAATACACTTGAATTTTCATGTAGTCAATATGGCTTCTCGTTTGAATGTGACACCCCCCCCCCCCCCCCTTATGATAGGGGTTTAATAGGGGTAGCCTAATTCCTCATTGGCTAGCTAGTATAGCAATTTGAAAGGAGGCTATAGAGGTAACTTCAAACATTGTTAATATCATCAGCAACTGATGTGTGCAGGCCCCTTACTGGGCTGTGCCCTTCACTATTTCGTCCATTATTTTAGATAAGCTTTTAGTCACTACTACAACTTTTACAATGATGTGTTGTTAATATTAACACAGTTCCTTTGGACTCAAAAAATGTAATTTAAAAACTCATTCCCTTTTTGTCAGGTCATATTTCAAAAATAACATTTCTTATATACAAAACCCAAAAATTCCAGATCCATTTATGGTTATATTGTTAAATTTCTAAAAAAGACTCCAACCGACAATCAGATCAGTAGTCTTTTGATGTCAAAAGGCTGCCATGTTTTTTGCAGAAATATTGTATTCAAGTATTTGTTTTTTTTTCTTATTATTTTATTATTGTTCTGACTGTGACTATTTCACCTGTGAGATATTATTTTGTTCATGTTGCAAAATGTATATCAGAAAAAAACTTTATTTGTTTCATACACAGTCGAATCTGTGAAGATCAACAACCCAGGGGAAAATGCAAAAGTGGTTGCTCTTCGCAGGTGATTGGTCTTTGCAGGTTCAGTTATAAGGGCCATGAGTCAGAGTTATGTGCACTCTATCTATGTGTTACAAATCAAACATTTATGATGTCAGAGGGTTTTTTACATTCGATAGCAAGATTATTATGTATGAGGAAAATATGAAACATTAAGCAGGTTGTTCACAAATTTATATATATATATATTTATTTGGGGTTTTACGTCGCTTTCAACACTGTACAGGTCATATCACGACGGGTAGTTGGAAGGGCAGAGGAAACCAGTACATAGAGTTCGCTAGGGTTCTGTACAGTAAACTGCCGACCAACGGCAAGCAACTACCAGCTTTCCCACATAAGGCCTTGACGGGGATCGAACCCCGGCCTCAGAGGTGGGAGGCGAGAGTGTTACCACTCTGCCACCGTGGCCCCCAAATTTATATATAAACTAGGTAACTAAGGTACTGTGAAAGCATTATAACTTAGAGAACTGGACTGAATACTACATTTCAAAAGATGATTTATTTTGATTTGCTTTTTATTTGTATGATAATAGTTTGCAATTAGCTGTTGATAGTACCTGTGTATGTGATGAGGTGTATAAGCTTATACATATAAAAGCTATGAAGTGAACTCAGGAGTGAGCTGTACCCAATAACATAAGACCTAGAGTCACTTCTAGGGGATCTAATTGTCATTGAGGTGAGGCACAATGGTGGGATGTTAACCCACTGTCCGGTTACTACTGATGTTGACTCTCATAACATGTTTGTAATACACAGAGCATTTAAAAACACCCTGTTTAGAAAAAGCAATGTTTTCCACTGTTTATTTACCTTCTTGTTTTGCGTACAGATTGTATTAAGATACTGGCATAGAAAACTGCCCTGAAAACTTCAGTGTATAAAATAACAAAATATGTATGTACATAGATTATATGTAAACACTTGTACAATATTAAAAGGGTCAAAGTTGGGGTTTTACGTCCCGTTCAACAGCCATTGTACAATATTAAAGTAAAGTATTTTTAAAGAATAGTTATATTTATTATTATGATTAATGAAAGTAGGAAAGTAGGATGAATATTGTATCTAGGTGTAATAAGCTGCTGTTAGCAAAATATATTATGAATTTTAAAGTATATTGGGATTTTTTGAAAGGAAAGGGTGGTTGCTCTTCGCAGATTCAGGTTTCTCTTTGGGCATAAAAAGGTGGTTGCTGGTTGCAGGTGGTTGCTCTTCACAGGTTCAAATTAATGTAAAATGCCTTGGTGGTTCTCCAGGGTGGTTGCTCTTTGCAGCTGGTTGCTCGAGCAGGTTCGACTGTAACTTCAACAAAATATCATACACAGCCAGGCCTGATACAGTTGGTGGAAAAGAAGTTTCCACTTATTTTCCACACAAGACTTGTATACAAGAAAACAAACTACTACAGGGCTGGTATTCACCAAAGGTTTTAGACTTAGCCAGGTCTTAGGCTTAAATCCAGTCTTAAAGTTGAGACTTTTGTCTCAGCTAAGTTTTGTCTTAAAACCGTATTCACAAAGGGTGACTTAGCTAAGTCCAAGATGATCAAATAACCACAGTGCTCTTCTGTGTCATGTGACCTTTTCTATTCAAACTATACTATTGGCGACATATATCCTTCATTTAATGCATTTTAACTAAGGAAAAGTGCTGTTTTGAAATCGAAAACCTTGTTACCACATATAAACTTCCAAAGACTGCTTTAGTGAGATGTTCTGTATAGTTATACTTTATTTACAGCCATTTCAAATTTTGAAGTGGAGAAAAATTTATGGCGGCCATATTTAATTCCTCAAAATTTAAGCCCACTACCAACCAGTCTTAAAGTTGAGCCCTTGGCTAAGCCTAAGACCAGTCTTAAATTATTTGTGAATACCACTAAGGCTAAGATAAAAGTCTAAGCAGGTTTTGGGCAGAAACTTGAGACAAAAGTCTCAACTTTAAGCCTAAGCCCTGGCTAAGACCTTTTGTGAATATGGGCCCAGGGTTTCAATGATTAAATTGAATCACCTCTTCTTTATACTCTCACAGGGAAAATGCAGTCATGCATGCTGAACCACACATAAAGAGAAAGACTCTCCGACGTCGGTATTAAATTCAAACTTATGGTGCGTTCAGAAGTAGCCTGTGCACACCACTCGTGAGTTGGTACCTACCAGTGGAAAGTTTTGACCGTTCTTAACAATTCACTGCCTGTGTGTTTATGTGTAGATGCAAACAAGCAGAAATTACAAAGAGAAAGAAATAAAAGAAATCACAATATTTCGCTATCCACCATGCAAAAGATCTATATTTCATTTGTTATACGTTTTCTGAGGTTATTTATCAAAATCCTGAGTACCGAAACACTTCATTTAACATGTTTTTTTTATAACAAAAGCACGTGTATTCAGCATCTTTGTTGTCACTAGAGGTGAAGGTCACAAATTGGAAAGTTTCTGGAGGCACCCAACTCACCAGTCGTAAATACCACCTGTGGCACCGTTCTTGACAAATTTACAGGCTGTGAGGTCGTGTTTACGGCCGGTAAGAACGCTGCATAAGACGTCTGTTGTAAATACGGCCAGTTTATATTGCGCAATAGATATGCGCACTGACATTACCTCCAGTCCCAAGTCATATTGAAAACACCCATATGGGGATTATTTATTTTATTCTACACTACAGTTTATTTATAATCATACTTTGTTTATTTGGGGTTTTACGTCGCTTTCAACACTGTACAGGTCATATCACGACGGGTAGTTGGAAGGGCAGAGGAAACCAGTACATATAGTTCGCTAGGGTTCTGTACTGTAAACTGCCGACCAACGGCAAGCAACTACCAGCTTTCATTTATAATCATACATCAACATAAATAATTTAAGGACACTTCAGAGTGACTTAAAATTTTTCTACATAAGGTACCCTAATGTAGCATACAAGATGAGGTGGCCTTAGCACTTTAAGGTTAAGTAAAATATTAAAAGGGATAACCTTTGGTTTGTTAATTTTTGCATTTTCAAAAGGTTTAAATTACCAAATTATGCTACAGTTTTATCCATAACAAATTAGGCAAGCAATTCTCTTGTATTTGAAAATTGATATATAAATTGAAAATAAGGTTAATTACAAAATTAAATGGAATTGTAAATTTATACAGAACAAGTTGGGCTACATCTTTGAGATTACTAAGTTAAGGTAGCCTTAAGTTTTGGAACTTTTTGAAGTATTTAAATAAAAACAATGTTCTAAATTTAAGCTGATAGAAACACCCAACGCAGAGACTGACAACGCTGCGATTGTCCTTAAGGTAAGGTTATTAATTTTTGTTATGCATTTGTGGTTCATACCTCTATGTCTATAGATTGAATCCACTTCGTTGAAAATGTGGAAAATCTAAGGAGACAATCCCAAATATCAAATTGTCGTAATGGACGGAAAAAAGCAATACATACATGTTCCCAGTGGACTTATACAATAATATAATATGCCCTGAAAAAATACCATTTCCCCATTAAAAAATCTCACGAAGACAGTATGAAGTAAGGTTTTTTTCCTTAACATGATATGCATTCTAGCACCTGCTAATCATAAGACGAAAGTCGCCAGAGTTTTCTTTTCAAATACCTTGGTGAAAATAGAAACATGTCATGCTTCATAGCACACGGCAAAGATACCCTAAATGGCAACGCCATTTTGATAAATACATTTTTAAAAGGTTGGATTTTTTATCCAATTTTTTAAAATAATGTAAACTTCTATAATTTGGCCCTTTCTTTTAATTGGCTGAGGTTTCCTATTCAGGCTATCTTGAGACTGAAGCGCATTTATTCATCACCAAAACAGAGACATTTTAATTTGTTAGTTAGACTAAACCCGATATATCAGACGTACAATCATATGTTCAAATAATGTAAAACACTATAATTTGGCTCTTTCTTTTAATTTGCTGAAGTTTTCTATTCAGGCTGTCGTGAGATTGAAGCTCATTTGTTCATCACAAAAACAACAATTCAATTAGTCAGACTACACACGAAATATCAGATGTACAATGACTTATGAATAACACTGTGCCATTGGTGATGATTATGGGTCCCCTATCAGGACAATATTACCTAAATCAAAGAGGTGGTATGGTCTTAAGATTCTGTTTGTTTATTTATTTGTTTGTTACAAGATTATACAAAAGGTAGTAAATGGATCTTAATCAAATCTAACATAGAAATGATTAAATTTTGGGAATGAGAGGCAAATAATTCTACATTCAGGATGTTTTTGTCATTCCACTCATCAGCAAAAGTTTAGGAGTTGCACCTTGGCAGAGGTATGAGCTGTCCTGGTGCTCTTGGTATGCATATATCTGAATGTAAGGCAACCTTATCCTAAAACTACCGAGAGACTACACATTGAGGTGGCCTTAACTAAAGTTGATTTTAATGAATGAATTGCACATTTTACATATAAGTACACAAGTAACTGTGTACTGTATTTGTCGTTGTTATAAAAAATAATAATATTTTCTAAAAAAGTTACCCCCCCACTAATATTTACTGCTGTCGTAAGAGACCATAGAATGAGAAATTACTGATATTAACATTAAATCTAATTAATTACTTATGAATTAAATGCTACAATTTCTTTATTAGCAATAGTAATATTTATATAATAACTTATTAGATATCAAATGAATTTCACGAACAAGGTAATATACAGACATATTTATAGCATTTTAAAATAACCCATGAGAAAATCTGTAGTGAGTACCATTTCAACTGGAGTTCACCCCTTATTCTGATTACCAAATGATAGGATGGGCACCAAGAAGATGTAGTGATAACCATATGATAATGGTATAAAAAGCCACGAGAATGGCACAGTAAGTCATGCTCACAAGATGTTTGCATGCCCACTGAACTTCTGGTGATAACAACATAAAAATTAAGTCATCGTCAAGAAAAAATAGATATTTCGGTGTTTGCTAGTTTTTGTTGTGGCTTTGAGATCGTCTGGTGATGACAACATAATGATTACTAAATTAACTACCAAGTGATCATCAAGAGAACCTCAGTAATATATCACCAAGTTGTAATCACAAGAACCTCTTTTGATCACGACTTGGTATATACTTAAAATCATAATGTCCTTATTGGGCCTCTGTACGTTTAACTTATATGTACTGATATAAAAACTGTTCACCCTTTCGAAAGTAACTGGACCATAACTGTTCGACAAAGGACAACCCTGGTAAAATATGAAAACATTCAACAAGTGCAAGCGTTAGCAATATTGGATAGCCATAGATATTTTATATCTATTTTATTGGTGAGAGTAAGTGTTTGAGAAATGAAGATTTTCTTTGTTTTCTGATTAAAAGAATGTCATTTTTTGTATGAGGAATCTTTTTTTGTTTTTGGATTTTACTGTTTGTTCTGTGTTATGGTTTGTATCATGTTACGAGTACATTTGTAATACGTCAGAGGATTGTTTTTGTCATCCCTCTTATACCCCTGCTTCACTACGACGAGCTTGTCTCCAAACTGCCCCAATTACAAAATTCACATCATAATCTTATTTGGAATTCGACTTAGCTTTTCAGTATTGAACGTCAGCAACATATTCACAGTGATTGTAGAAATCTGGCACAAAACTGAACACATTTAAAAACCATTCTTGAGTTTGGATATTTGTGTTCCAAAGTATTCAATACTGATATTTTCAGTCGTAGGTTATGACACAGCTATGGTAAATGTAAGCTTCTCTTACATCCCATCGTACATGTATACACACATATGTGTGCTGCATATATTGTTGAAAGATATGAGCGATAGCCTGGTAGTGAGGTAGTAGAGATTTGCACATGCAAGTAAGCTGCAATCACCTAACAAGAGTGTCACTACTTGAATATCCAAGAACAGACTACGACTAGCTACAGGCTGCACAGGGTGGAGAGGGGTTCAAGGGGTTCGACCCCCCCCCCCCCCCCCCCCCCCCCCCTTGAAAAATAATGTAAAGAGCTTCAACCCAAAGTACAAAATTATTTCTTGAGAGTGGTGTTAAATTTACAGGTAATGCACTATCTTTTTACCAAAATTATTTTTCCCAGGGGGGCATGCCCCCCCCGACCCCCCTAGTTATGGTATGTCTGATATGAACCCCCACCTTACTTAAAAGCTGGATCACGATTAACACTCCATTATTTTCAGATACATTTAAATTACACCCCTTGCTTGATATGTAATTTTTAAGATACTTCATAACATCAATACTTTTCATTGCTATATATTTGTAGCAGAAAGTTCTATGCATTTTTGTGTTTGTAGTCCTGTGATCATTTCGGTTAAAAAAGTAAGAAGGCTACTTTGGAAATGTGTATAAATTGGTTTCCATCTGTTTACTGAGTGGAAACAACTGCCCATTAATGAAAAATACTGGCCACTTTTAACATAAAAGCTCTCAGGTGTAATTAATGAGGCATCAAAGACAGAGCTTAAAACAACAGAATTAATAAAGCCCCATTCTCAAAAGATAAAAGACGTCTTTAAAGACAAAAGACGTATAGCACATTGGGGAATGAAGAGTTAAATAAAATTATTTTAAACATGAATAATACTGTCTGAATTGTGACTGGAACACACTCCAAGCATCATTCAAAGTAAAGGCCCGATTGGAACGGCCCATTTTCACGCACATAGATAAACTAACAAAGGTTTTGATTTACGCAAGACTTTGCAAACTCAGGGTTAACTTATTTTCTTTTTCTATCTAATTCGGGAACACCACTATAAAGTTGATTACGGAAGCCTTTGACAGTCATGTGTGGAAACTTCTTCTTCTGGTTCTTTGTTCTAATAAAATTATTTTTGGTGATATACTAAAAATCTATTTTTAAACATACAGTGCAATAATACCTAATTACGACTTACCAATGCAAATTACGAGTTTTAAAATTACTTTTGGATTTAAATTTTTTAAGAATATATTCAGAATGAGTAAATACCTCCCACAATATGACCATAATAGGATTTGGTAGATTGTTAGTTAATAATGATAAATCATCAGTAATATTAAATAAAACAAAAATCGTTTATAATCATTGATTAGTACCAATTTTAAATAGCTTAAATATTTTTTTGTATCTTGTACATAAAGGGCTACATAAATTTATTTAGTTATAAATCTAATTAGTTTGACCATGTTTCTCTTTTGAGATTGAGCACATATCATTGTGGTGGGATTATACTTGAGAACACTAAATTTGAGTTTATACTTCTGTGCAACTGAGTTTAAGTTTAAGAATGTGGGTGAATTTCAGTTTGAGAATTTTCAGGAATAATTGCCAGGTAAACAAGTTTAGAACCACAATGACTGTTTGACACTAGTAGAAACAGTTCCTGTATATACATTATTTTTACCAGGAACAGTAAAAGGGAAGATTGAATAAAAATGGATCATGAAAAAGCCAGAAAGGAAGACAGAAGCTTGAGGGCTGTGCTGGGGGTAGTAGTTCTTTGTTTTTGCATTGCAATGGCAGCAGTTATTGTCCTAGCAGGTAAGATGGTTTATTTGCACTCTTCGGAGTTGTTGTTTTTAGCAGGGGGAACAGGGAGGAACTTTACTATACTGAGATAACACCAAACTACACCTGTAGCCATGTCTCCAAGGGAGGTTTTTTTCTGCCCCATTAAGTCCCTTCCAGCTAAATCTGCAACACATCATTCGCCATCTTAACACTTCAAAACAATTTTGAATTATATGTTTTACTGCGCAGAGAAACCATCACAATAACTTTAAAGTAATTTTAACCAATTTAATCCATTGCCAAACCTTAGCTGCTATCACAGCAACTCTAGAATTCAGTTTAACCCCTTCCAATCCCATAACAACATTTTCCTGGCTATATTGTTGCCCAGATTTATCCTCTATATTATTAGTATGTCTAAATCCTTCTGTCTTCTTTTCTATAACTATACCACTATTGTCTCTCTTATGTTCCCCGTCAAGACCTTGTGTTCTATAACTTTGCCACTGTTGTCTCTCCTATGTTCCCCCTGTCAAAACCTTATTTTCTATAACTTTGCCACTGTTGTCTCTCCTATGTTCCCCCTGTCAAGACCTTATGTTCTATAACTTTGCCACTGTTGTCTCTCCTATGTTCCCCCTATCAAGGCCTTATGTTTTAAAACTTTGCCACTGTTTGCCACTGGTAAACACAACATTTTGATGCCAGTAAATTATATGTTCAATAGGAGAGTCGTTAAGCCAATTTGCTTGCTTTTGATAATTAATTTCATCATTCTATACACTAAAATGTATTTATAGTTAAAAAATAATGTGTAGTCCCGACTGTACAAGTGCACCCCAAGCATTCTAGTGAGTGATACTGCCCTAACTAAAAGACTTAGTATTGGAAATGGGCATTTAGCAATGTACCTAGGATTCTTTGGCCCACAACTGGAGCGAGGACCCATTAATTGAGGACCACCATATTAAGTAGTTATAGGAGCCACTATATATCAGCCTATACCTGGGATTAAACCCACATCCTCTTTGTCTCTAGGCCAGTGTGTTACCCACTATGCCACAGTGATGGAAGACATATTTTTATCTTTTGAGAATATGTTCTTCAAAGTTCAACTGCCAGATTTTAGCTTAAATCTGGCAGGCAATTGCAATTACAAAGCACTTTAGCAAATCTTCAATGCATGTTAACTTTATAAATAGAGGTAATGCATTCTAAAATTATAATTTTTTAAATTAAGATTGGTACACTAGTACTTATTTAATTGTGGTTTACGTCGCTTTCAACACTGTACAGGTCATATCACGACAGGTAGTTGGAAGGGCAGAGGAAACTAGTATATACAGTTCGTTAGGGTTCTGTACTGTAAACTGCCGACCAACGGCAAGCAACTACCAGCTTTCCCACTTGAGGCTGTGCTGGGAATTGAACCCCGGCCTCAGAGGTGGGAGGCGAGAGTGTTACCACTCTGCCACCGTGGCCCCTGTTACACTAGTAAGAGTCTATATTGTTTTGTCCTTGATGCAATATGACCTAATGCCAGTTAGATGGAAATGGTTTATATGAGTCCTCTCTATTATTCCAGTGCTTTTTTCAACTGAAGTCAAAGAAGAAAAGGAACAACAGACCACAGAAGATATCTCAGCACCAGAAGAACCAATTGCAAGTGAGAGTAAGGGAACGTTTTTTTTTTCAAATTAAATCACTTTTATACCATTTTCACTTTAAGTTTAAACATATAACATACAAAACAGCATTACACACTTGCACTCATTCCTACATCCATCTTAAATGAACATATATTTTTGCTATGATGACGTCAAACTGTTAAGATGGCCTTGGAGTATGTCAGTCTTTATTTTATCTTGGGAAAGAATTTCATTTGAAAAATACCACAAAAACATACAATTTGCGTACAATTTATCCTGAAGCACAACAATGTAGTGGGAGTTGCCTGCCCTGGGTGACCAAGATAATAGCAGAGATAAAAACATTTAAAAGATTGGTATGGCATAAAAATTTGTATAATAAAGTTATATTAATGTGCTTATTACTAAAAGTTGATTTCTGCATTTGAATACAAGTAACAGTCTCGTTCAGAAACATTCAGTTGATACGTATTCTTTAATACTAAGGTATACCAGAAGATAAGTAAATAAACAACATTCTGCAATGCGACAAATACCTACCCGAATTCTACTGTCACAAGTTTGTAAACATTCTACAATGTGACAAATACCTGAATTCCACCGTCACAAGTTTGTAGCATAGCTGATTTCTGTCGGTTGTGTGATGTAGTTTTACACTCAGAACTTCGTGGAGTGTTATCACGGCAATTGTAGACACATAACCCATTTTTCACACATGTTTAAAAAAACTTACATATAAGCATGTAATCTTCACAGATTACAGTCTATCCAAAACAGTGCAGCTAGAATTGCTACAAATTCGAGTAAGTTTACTCGGATAACTCCCGTCCTTAGGAAACTCGATTGGCTCCCTGTTCAGTTTCGCTCAGAGTTCAAACTGGCTACCCTGGTGTACAAGTTTATTCATACTGGCTTCCCTAAATACTTTGCTCCATATCTTTCCACATACCACAATACTTACAATACTAGACGCAGTCAGAGTGTTGCAAATTTCCTTAATGTTTCAAAGTTTCAACCTAAAATTCACAAGTCCACTAAGCAGTTTGGTTTCAGTTTCACTTTTGATGCTACTACTGTTTGGAATTCACTCCCTGAAGACATTCGTGCATCACCCACTATTGCCTCATTTAGAAAGAAGCTCAAAACCTATCTCTACGCAAAGGCTTATCCTCCTTAGCTCATTTTCTCTTTTGGCTTCTCCGTGGTGCCGACCTATTTCTGTCCCTGGATTTTGAATTTTGTATATTGCTATTGTCTTGCTGCGCCTTAGAGTCCACAACTCAGTGGAGATTAAGCGCTATAAAAGTCAAATTAGAATTAGAATTAAGCATTCCTGTCCCAACAACTATCATCCTATTCTTGTCCACACTTCTTATTACATACCTTATTTTTTGGCAAAAACTGGAGCCAGATGATCTTGCCCCACAAGAAGAAATGTTTTACCATTCCCAAAATTAATCTTCCTAAGTTGCTAAGAATGCGAGTCACTTATTTTACATGGTTATCTTCTTGAATCATATGGATATAGTTATTTTCTTGAATCATATGGAGGTGTACCACTTATTACTTTTATCATATTTTAAACAAGGTTGATTGGAAATTCATATTTTGCCGCCATCCATCTTACACTAGGTTACCTAGGAAGAATTATGATATTACCCTTTGATGTTTTATTTACAGACCCTTGTGATGGTAACACCATTGACGTAGCAATTGTGGGTGGAGGAGTGTCAGGTGTATACTCAGCTTATAAACTGTCTGAAAATTATGACTGGAACATCCACATTTTTGAGGCACAAGATAGGATTGGTGGAAGAACCTTCAGTGTCGACATGCCCGGCATATCAGACTTTAAGGCAGACATCGGGGCCATGAGATTCAAGAAATCACAGCATCCACGGCTTGTTCAGCTAGCTAAAGAACTTGAACTAACTGTTCAGACATTTACATCACCATCAGCTGACGAATCCTTGTACTATTTCCGGGGACAGCTGATAGATAAATATGATATGGCAGCTGGTAATTTGCCATACCACATGACTGACAAAGAGAAAGAACTCAGTCCAGATATCACTGCTATGTGGAGGTTTGTGTATAGTTTGCATATTGTAATGAATAATCTGAAAAAATATTTGGATCAGACTTGGAGATTTATGTACATTTTAATTGTTATAGTCATATCAAGACAGATTCTTACTACATAACACTTAATGCATATATCTGCATTTGATCCCATGACCAGATTGGTGAAAGTTAAAAGAATAAAATGTCAAATATTATGCCATTAAAATTGATATAAAGTCAAAGTTGGGGTTATACCTCCTGTTCAACAGCCAGGACTATATTTGGGAGAGTCCACCATCATTGTCACTTGTGGAAGCCGAAAACACAGAGGTGACAGCTTGTGATTAGATGCCAAAAATACTAACCACTAGGCCAATTCAAATAGATATAATATACACAATAAACACTAGCTCATAAATTATTTACACAGTTTGTACCTATCAATAACATTTTACAAAATTTGAAAGACTCAGATGGTTGTTTGTATATCTATATTGGCGTTAAAATCTTTTATTGTCTTGTGTTTCAGTACCTGTTTGATATAACTGACTATTTAACACATACAGTTTTCATCTTTTTATTTTCCAGCTATTGGAATGATTTAATTATTGCAAATGAATCCAAGAACTTAGATGATCCATATGCAAAAGTCTGCACAGATGGCAAGAAAGCATATGAAAAGGGGTAATACTTTGATTTATCGTCTTGTAATGTTTTCAATGCTTCACCATCCTCTTGCAAGATAATTTTCATCAAAAACAATCTCTCTTAGAAACTGTGGCACTTGCAACTTATGTACTCCCCCTCTGTCTTTTAACTGCTTTACCTATAAAAGGAAATATATGCTTCCATATATACATACAATATATACTCAATTGATATTCATTGTATATATATGTTAATGCAATGACACACTTTATATCTACGCCCCTGTGATGCCAATCTTGTGAATATAACTACATAGTAACCGTATGCAAGTATGAACATTGTCTGTCTGAAAACTATAAAGCATTTCATTTTATGTTCCAGCCACATGAATGCTTACAGAGAGGTAGCCTCCATGGAGGCGTTGGAGTACCATAAACACATGATAGGATTTCACAGTATACCTGGCAGTAATTGGAACTTTGCAGAATGGACAGAGCCCGGCTATGAGCCTGGTGGGCCCTATGAGAAAAAGCACACATTTAAGGAAGGGTTCCAAGCCATAACATTGAAAATGATGGACAAACTACTACAGCATACAAGGTAAAATGCTTATACCCCCAGCTTTATTAATGATACAGATACGTTCAATGTGGTTGAATATCAAATGTCACATTTTAATCTTAATGGACAATTCCTCGGGAACATGTGTCCCTTTTAATTATAGTGACGACATTTTCGGGTTTTAGGAACGTTTAAACCCATGCCATGCTGTTTCAATGATTGGTCAGACCATTTTGCCACAATGATCCAATTTACTAATAATAATAATAATAATACTGGGATCTTATATAGAGTTTTTTTCTATTATCAGCTCAAAGGGATTTACACAGTATTACCCCAGCAAGGATAGCTAGCCTTGGTAAGCTTACCCTATTGTTCCCATGCAAGGCGCAGAAGCCAGTATCCCTTATAGCTGGGTACCCGTATTTTCCCCTGGGTGGAGAGAGGCACAGTCCAGGTTGACATATTGCCCAAGGATGTTATCCCACATGAAATACTTGGCATCAGTGGGCATCATGAGGGTTGTTGTCTTGTTATCACCTGGTAACAGGTAACAGCTACATAACATTAATGTATGTCTTCAGGGTGACCCATAATATAATTGCTAGGATTATGAAGGAAGTTTGTGAAGCCATTATTGATGAGTATATGGAGGGAGTGGTACACCACAGGAGTGGCAGTAAGTTGCTGATGGCTCCCTTCAGGAACCATTAGAACTTCTGCCAGTGCAGCAGTGCCACAGGAGCAGTACCATGACAAGGACAAATGATATGAACATTTGTGTGAACATACTGTGTGAATTGCTGTTTTAAAATACTGGTTATAATTTATATGTACGTATATTTATATGCTATCAACTTTTGCTGTAGTAAGGCCATCAAATCTGACAGCTTACTGAGCTTTACTTACTTTCACTTTTTTGTAAACCATTTTCCCACTTGGTCTCCTTCCCTTTTGTCACAACCATAACTCTGGATTACCACCTTGACCACCCCTCGACTATTCTTGCGATAGATATTTTTGTTATCTCAGCACACTGAGTTCCCTATTGTTGGGAAGATATTGCACCTGCAAAACAGTAGATTAGATTAGATAAGATTGGACTATGTGCATGTTTAACAGGTTTAACAGAGAATGGGACCCTTGGGTCAGCAGTAAAGGTTATCTTAGCCAACGAAACAAGTAACATAATTTTGTACGTCCCATCTTTTCCGTCTCTATAAGTCCATTAGCACAGCCAATTAAAAACATTGGTATATTCTTAGTACCCCAGCTATCGGAATTTCTAGAATGATGTCATACCTCTAATTGACTGGTATAAACTGGTAGTATAGACTGGCACTAGATAGGTGCAACAGTTTAAGCTAGCCCCTGTGGAGGGAGGTCTCATTCTAAATGAGAGGATTTGGGTATCTTTTATTTTGTGTTTTATTCTGTTTGAAAATGTGTGCACAGTTTACAAAATTACTAAATTACGATTGTGTGTATGTGTTAAGGATTTGTTTTGCTAAGGTACTTAAAATAGACTGACAGACAGACAGACATGCACGCTGATCATGTAGAGTTACATATGTAAAGTTTTATGCTGCAATACTCTTATGTTTCAGAAATCAGCTGTTCAAACAACATGAGCTCATTTCTTTGTCACACAATGGAACCATTGCATTTCTTCAATTTGTCAACAAAGTAACCTCCAAGGTAGCGAATTATATGTCATGTGGTTTCCTCATTTTTTTTACATAATTAAAGTGAATAGTTCAGAGAGGTATTTTATATATTAAGACTTTATTTTAGTGGTTCAGTGTTTGAAATGAATTAAATTTCCTAGGTAAATTTAACTTTAAGTCCAATGCTTCACCAAAGGTTAGACCACAGTCTAAGACAACAGACTTAGCTTAAGTTTAAACCAAAAGTCTTAGGTTTAATGCAAGTCTTTTTGTGAACCATTATGTAAACTATTTATGTAATTTGAGGCATAATGTCAGACTTTAGTGAACTATGTGTGTAGCTCCACAATACATGGGTAATTGCTTTGTAAGTTATTTATTAACTGATGTGACGTCCTGCTTCCCAATTGGTAAGGATTAGTTCCCAGGTAAATAAGGTAGTTTCTAGTGATATCACCAGAATCAAGCTGCATTTGCATTTTATGATTGTTTAGCAATTTTTGGCCATCAAAATCGACCCACTTTGACTTTAAAGTCAAGACATCTGTCTCAACAAAGTTTGAATATGAGCCATCCTTTAAAACTTGCAAGCAACTTTGTGTCCAGTACAAATTCTTGGCTTCAGGTGCAAAAACCTAAGAATGAACTTGTACAGGTATATCAGGGACCATATTTGGGATTAGTGAAAGAGACATGATAATTATCGGTGTCTTATACCAAACCAGAGCTGATTTTGGGCCATCTTTTACTGACCTATTCTGCTAATATGGCCACTTACCTGTACATATGGAGCATATTTAGTCAAAATCTTTAAATACTGATAGATAAATTGAATAATGGTCTGTCACTAAAGGCCTGTTTGCACAGTTATATACAGTAACAACTTATGCATTCATTTTTGTTTTGTGGCCTTGTTCATATGAGACCTTGTATGTTAGCAATTCACATTTAAAAGCAAGTGTTGTCATTCCACTTCCCTCTTGCACCCTCAGGCGAAAGAGCGTATGGCAGGTTTTTCAAACATTTAAAAATGTGCTATGTGCTGGAAATACCGTCCATGTTATGGCAACTGTGTCTTACTAAAGAACGAATCCCAACTTACATACACTTATGAAACCTAATAAATACTACCAAAACACGAAACTCATTGAGCCGCAAATGAGGCCTGATGTGTTTACTATTTTATGCTTGTATGAAGTTTGTTAGGCCAGTCCAGAACTGTGTGAATGAGGTATTACCTCTTTGGTTTTGCCCCTTCTTCCAAACATGTTCTGATAGAAAGATCTCTATTGTACCTCAACCAATCTCTTTCACTCAAACCTGTAATCCAGCAATTTTATGATGCTTATGTCACATCCCATATACATACGTACTTATATGAACTGAAGTGTATTTTTAAGGCAAGCTTCAATATTTTCTTCAGACTGTCAGTGTGTGCGCAAAGAAGGTGATTCTTGGCTTACCTGTGGGGGCTTTGAAGAGGATAGATTTTGTCGACAGAGATCTGACTCAAGCATTAAATGGTCTTCTGCCAGCAGTTCAAGAAGTAACAATTTACTTTATTATTTTATGTACAAGGCCTGACTTATTGCTGAGACCTACATGGTCTACATATTTGATGGTTTCCCACTCGAGTTTGTAGTAGTGGCAACATGGTTTGCTTTATGCAGCTCTAGCACTCAGTCATCAATAATTTTGGCATTAAGTAATTGGATTCTCACCTCTGAGTGAGTGAGTGAGTGAGTGAGTGAGTGAGTGAGTGAGAGTATTTCACATCAGCATTGGTAGTTAAACAATGGGCAAGCAACTACCAACGTTTCCTACTTCACATTGAGGCCCGGATTTGAACATCTATTCTGACAATCAATAATGTGACTACTTGCACAGCAGTCAGAGTCTATCTTGGTGCAAAGTAGAAGGTACCAATCAAATAACTATAATGCAGTACAGTTTGTTATGATTTTAAAAATATAATTAAAAAGCTTATGCTTTTTCGCACTACATTCAGATACTTCTATTTTTCACCAATGTTGCTTCAATGGAACGTCTGTTGTCGAATCTTTGACAGAGGTTCAATGTAAGATTGGATGACAGAAGAACTTGTTCAGTATACCTCCAGTGCATTTCCATAATGTACTTAATTATGACATGTTATCCATAGAACCCTGCAGCCAAGACATACTTGGTATATGACAGACCATGGTGGAGAAATGAGGGGAAAGGTCCAATTTTTGACCGTATGAGGCAGCAGAATGTGTCAGTCAAGTTAATCCTAACTGACCAGCACATCGGGCGTATCTTGGACATAGGTAATTTTAATTCTAGCTGTACATTTATAATGCTTAGTCTCTATCTTAGGTATAACATGTAGAAAATCAGAGATCCCACAATCAATTGACCAGACATAGCAGGGGTCAGCAGAATGGAGAAAACTGTTGAAGAAATCAAACACTAGGCTTTGCAAGCTTTTGCAAACAGATAAGTTTTCAACTTCTCTCTGAATGAGGGGAGAGAAGTGACAGAATATACACTGGAGAGCAGATCATTCCAGATCATTGGAGCTTCATATACGAATCTGAGACCAAAATGCTTAGTAGAATGCAGACGGTACAACTTTGCATTCTTTACAAAACAATTGGCGTTTGAGGGAATAAATGGTGAACAAAGTTTTGAACAAAGATGTTGCTCTGACTGAAATTTTCCTTGCCAAATTTACAGAAATATGTGCCAAAGCTAATACAGACAATGTCTTTCAGCTCAGGTGGAGTGTAAGGAGAATAAGGTGTTTGATTATTATCCAATCACAAGACATTTCCCTTTTTTACAAGTAAGGTATTCTGACGTATATAAAGGTGTATTGAATAGTATCCCATCATGGAACATTTTAATTTTTACCCTGAAAACTAGGGTATACTGAAGCACACCAAGGTGAACTGAATATAATGCAATCAAGTAATATTTGATATTTGAATCCTGATAAGGCATAATGACATATAAGGATGTACTGAATATTATTCAACCATTTAACATTTGACATTCAAATCCCAACTAGAAACACACATTGAATCATAGTAAGGTGCACCGAATAAAATCCAATCATGAAACAATATGATCCCGAGAAGTAAAAGACACTGAAGCACATCTTGGTGTCCTGAATGTTTTCTTATCATGGGATATATTAAATTTAAATATTGTCAAGTTGGTTATACTGCAAATAACCAAGGTGAATTGAATATAATCTCATTGTGGAATATTTTTTGTTTATTTTTTATTTTACGTCGCGTTCAACAGCCAGGGTCCTATTGCAACAGATAGTTTATGGGTGGAAAAACCACTGCATACTAGTTGGTCAAGATTTTGCACTGTAGACCACTGGGCATTGGCAAATAACTACCAACGTTTCAACATGAAGTGCCCAGGCCGAGATTCAAACCGACAACCTCAGAGGTTGAAAGCAAGCACTCTAATCGCTACACCACCTTACGTGTTTTTACATGCTCAGTAATATGCTTTGTAAGATATAAAATGTGAAAATTTGTGCTCAACATACAATAGCTTGGATGATACTTGAGATATTTTCTATCAAAATATCTTGCAGATGGTTTGTATAAAACCTGGATCACAATTAGTGAGAGCCTATTAGTCGAGTGATATGTAACCACATCATATATACTGCATGATGTTATTCTGCAATTTTATTAATCAAGACTTACTTTTTAATACTATTAAAGTTTTAAAGTAATTTTTAGAGATTCCAGGAATTTTGCAAAAGTACTTATAATTGTAAGAATTTTGGGAAATTACTTGTCAAGTCAGAAATTCTGTGCAATTACTGGTTATACAATTTCACCACAGCATTTAGTACTTGTTATATTCTTTCTAGGTACAGACAGTACCACTGGCAAATCCTTGCTATTGGTTTACAGTGACTGGTGGGCTAATGTACTCTTTTGGGCACCTTACATGGAGAACGGAGTTAGGCATGTGTCCGAAATAGAATCGGAGTTCACTGCATCAGAGAAGCTGATACACCAAGTCCATTTACAGCTTGCAGATGTGTTTAACCTGAGTACACAAGAGCTCCCTATGCCTGAAGTATCATTGTCACATGCATGGTATGCTGCACCTTACTGGGGAGGCTGGCATGGGAAAGCTGGTGGCTATCACTACCCCACAGTGAAGAAACAGGTGCTTAAACCTGTTGAGGATAAAGGTCAGTGGTTATAAGTGATATTTGCTAACCAATTGATCTGGCTATGAGTTTCATAGTTCTTACAATAGAAACAGTAACACTGATGCTTGTCACTAGTGTCCGCCAATTGTTGCTTTAAGATGGATTTAACCCCACAACCGTTTCACAAATTTGAGCCACAGAATCACCCTGGGTTAATGGTCAACTACTCAGTTTCAGAATATTGAAATTATGTTGTCATATTGTTCATTTGCTAGCACCAATACCAATGTTGCATGTGACCAGTGAGTAACAGGATATTATTAGACATAATATTCGCATACACATTTCTGGTCTTTCCTCCTTCAAAGAAATAGTGATCATGTACAAAACATTTGGAATTTATCATACAAGCCAAAGCCACACAGAGCACGTATGTAACTGCTTTGATAATGGAGTAAAATAGCAATCATTGTAGTGAACCTTGATTTTCCATTTGCAATATAGAAGGCAAAACTGTGTATATTACTCAGTAAAGAGTATGTGGTGACATATTATTTTATAAAAAGGGCATCTTATTTGAACTTTACTGTTACCCCAAATAAGCTTATTTTTACCCCAATAAATGAAATTAAATTTAAATGACATTTTGTTGGCACTTCTCATTTATCCTTGTTAAACACAAATATATAGAAATAAAATTAAGTTAAACTCGGTCTTCACTCCTTCCTTGACGTAAAATAAACTTGTGTTTTGAACATTTCAGATGTTTACATAGTGGGTGAAGCCTTCTCCGACTATCACGCCTGGGTGGAAGGGGCACTGCAAACTACACAAAATATGCTGACTCAGCATTTTAACATTGACATAAAACCTTAGATATAGACATGTCTTAAGTTACCAAGATCCTAGTTGTAATAATTTAACTTGTTATCTCTTTTTTGACAAGCCTTAATAATCGAGTAATAAATCTTGAATAAAAGAAAAAAAATATATTTCTTAACCTTGTATGAATATTTTAAAATTAAATTACACTCTAAATCGCCCACACGTTTTGTACACATATCATAAGCTCGGAAAACATGGAACATTAGTGACGTCATGTTTATGTCATGTTTATGATTGGAAGTAATATTTGGAAGTAATATTTTAAATTTGTACCATATATTTTTAAAATCATGCACACAAATATTTTGTACTCATGAAGCCCTTGTAGAAGAATTAATCAGTTTATGGGTCTAATTGTGTTGAATGTTCGACTTTGTACCACTTATATTTTAACATGTATTGTATTCAAGCTTACACTGTAATAAAATGCATTACTAAATTGTGCCATTTGAATGTTGTAACATAAAAGTCCTGTTATGTAACCAGGAAGGTTTACACTTTCAAAGTGGTAGGATCTGATTGAAAGCACTGTCATATTTGGTATAATATGGCAAACAAGGTTGCTTCATTAGTTTAAACTAGGTTGGACTAAATTTGAAGACTTTATTTATTTTATTTATTCGACGAGACAGAAGAATCCCCCTGACGGAAGTGGAAATATGTTCATTGATTTTTTTTAATCTTTAAGATTAAGATTAATTTTTGTAATGAAATGCTTCTGAAGTGGAATACAGGTTGATAAGGTTGCCAGGTCGACAAAGTCGACTAAATTATAAAATGTTGTGGTAGTAGTGGAGGGGTGGTCGACAGGTCAACCGTCCACAGGTGGACAAAGTTTAATTTTGTAGTTATAGTCCAGCAGATAATGTGAGAAAGTGCCTTTTGTTGCTGTTATAAAGTTTTTTGTTGATTCAGCATCTCTTACCTTCCCTAATTAAAAATGAGCCGGGTGCCAGCTTGGCACCCTTGAGAAATTTTTTTAAAAGCCGAAAAACAAAATGGCTGCAGTAAATAATGGAAAATTCTATTTTTACACATATCCTTGCTTCTATTGTACTGAGAAATAAATATGTTAATATATGTAATGTGTTAATTTTTAAGATTAACATAATTTAATTTTTGTAATGAAATGCTTCAGTAGTGGAATACATGCTGACAAGGTTGCACAATCAATCAATCAATCAGTTGTCCACGTGCTTAATCTCCGTATCAACGGATTCTAAGGCACACCATCCAATTCATAAGGCATAAGTCATAAGACATTAGACATGTTCCGAGTCGTTCCCAGAGAGGTCAAAAGCAACAAATACATTTGCCATGCATCTTGATGATACAGAATGTTAATGAGTTGTGGATTGACAGGTCGACAAATATATTTTGGTGACACACAATCTTAACGAGTTATGGTCTGCAGGTAGGTAATGTTGGTATCGAATGATAACATGCACATCGATATCAAACCATATTTTTTCCTTGCATATCGATCGATATTGAAATATCGGGGTATGAGATGCTTTCCTGTGAGAGACCTTCCAAACTCTTTTGCGAGGTTTAGTATTTCCCGAAATGTAAACAAATATGGCATTTCCGCTTCAGCGGTAAGTGAAAGAGGACAAAAATAATATGAAAACCAATATATTCTTCAAATATTGTCCCTTATTTGAATGAAAAACCCCATATTTGTACCTGTCAAGTAGTATGTTTCGATATTGATATGGCACTCTACATTATTGATATCAGCAAAGTTAGCTTGAATCGATAAATATTTCAATATCGATAAATAACACCAGCACTAGTAGGTATGTTGGGAGAATTAGAAGAGAAACTTCATAAACAACATAGGTGCCCTTGTCAATAGGCTGAAAAGTGATTAGAAGACAAAATGTTGGTTGGTAGTGACTGGTTGGTAGTGGGCTTAAATTTTGTAAAGAGGACTTAAATATGGCCGCCATAAACTTTTCTCCACTTCAAAATTTGAAATGGCTGTAAATAAAGTATAATTATACAGAACATCTCACTAAAGCAGTCTTTGGAAGTTTATATGTGATAACAAGGTTTTTCATTCAAAACAGCACTTTTCCTTAGATAAAATGCATTAAATGAAGGATACATGTCACCAATAGTATAGTTTGAATAGAAAAGAAAGTCACATGACACAGAAAACCCACTGTGGTTATTTGACAATCTTGGACTTAGCTAAGTCACCCGTTGTGAATATGGTTTTAAGACAAAACTTAGCTGAGACAAAAGTCTCAACTTTAAGACCACATTTAAGCCTAAGACCTGGCTAAGTCTAAGACCCTTCGTGAATACCGGCCCTGGTGTCTATGTAGTGGGTGAAGCTTTTGGAAAGTATTAGTTTTGGGTAGAGGCAACATTACAGACTGCACAGCAGATGTTGAACCTACATTTTAACATTCAAGTCTAATCAAGACTGACACTACAATGTAATTTTTTTTTTTTTAATGAAAAAAAATGTTAGCCATGGAAATGAAAAAAAAAACAAGTCTCAGAAAATTTTTAATACTTGGGTAGTGCTCTGAATGTCTATTTATAAATCAGAAATAAAGTAAGGTAAAAGAGACAAAATTTCCATAGATTAACAAAATCACTCAATATATCTGCCACTATGGCCTAGCGGGTAACACACTCGCCTGGGAGTGCAGAGGACATGGGTCATAACCAAAGTACAGGCAGATACATAGTGGCTTGCATGACCAGTTTAAGGTCAACCTCCTCTGTCATTCAGTCTTATCCCCAGTGGCAGGCTAAAGGACCTCAATGGCGTTGATAAATGGTCATCCTTGAGCCTCTGTCTTTCAGTTAAGGGAATGCAAGTTACTTGGGAGCTTGGACTGTATTTTGTTCAGTCGAATGGGTCAAATAACACTTTGAGTCCTGTAGTATATTGAGGTATTGCACGGAGTATAAAAACCCAATAGAGATTTTACATTGTACACCAGTGGGAAGTAAGCCGGGTAGTTACATGCCTAATATGGCAGTACCTGATTTAAATAAAACTTGAGGGGTGGGAACTTTATATATGTGTAGAGCAATATTTGTGTACACATCCAAACCTGGACAATATTATGTATTGTCTGTTGGAACATCTTAAGGACTGGCCAGTATTATGAAATATCAAGTGGCTGGTTATAAAAAGTGAGTGGCGCCTGTTTCGTTTACAAATTAGTGTGTCTGCTAAACTGTGATCACATTTGTGAGCCTCAGAAGTAAAACTTAATTATTTTGTTGATGATTGAATTTATTCACATTTCATTAGTGAAATATGCCAGCCCCTTAGTTATTGATTTGAAACTGGAAAAAGCCCTACAAAGAAAAACCTTACAGGAGAAAAGCCTTACAATTTTTGATATCCATGTAGAAAAGCAATACACCATTTTCTAGATATTGGAGAAATCCCTATGCATTATATAAATTTAGTCATTTATTATATTGACGTGCACCTAAAATGCCCAGCTCATTTGGGCTTATACGTCACTTTTAGTACAAAGATATATAGTTACACATTTGTTTGTGTAATAGCCATTAAATATGTACATGTTTATAATCATTTGATACTGTTATAAAAATGAAGTATTACACACAGAATCTCCAAATAAGAAAAGACCAAACTGATATTATTTATAAGAATAACACTTTTTTGAAAAAGGGAAATATAGTTGTAAGTTAAACAACTTGACATAAATCATTAGCTGATTATTAAATGTTTTTTCCTTGATTTGTTGAGCTCTTTATTTAGTGATAATTTTTTTACGAATATACCATGAATCATAAAGATAAACAATCTAAAAGGTTTTTCAAATTTATTAAATATCAAAGACAATTGTTCCTCATCAGACATGTTTAAGAAATCTTTGTAAACTTGTGTTATTTTAGTAAACATTATTTTTTTTTGTTCTTCATACATGGGACAATGACATAAAAAGTGAATTTAATTTCTACTGATTTCATATTGCAAACCAGACATGTTCATTCTTCTACATTGATTTTTCTATAAGTTTTTGATTTAGGATCCTTGGTTAAGTGGTAACGGTTAGTTTCTATGCAAAAAGGATATACACCAGTCCTAAATTGTGCAAAGAGTGATCTTTTAAATTTTGGCATAAAACTTTGAAGATAATTGAAGATCAGTTTTAAATATCTCATAATTTCTATGTTTAGGTTTAGATTTTACATCTGCTCTCCACTCTTTTTCTGCTACTTTGAACAATTTGGATTTTACTTTCTTGAGATAAACTGTATTCTGTTGCTTCAAGTCTTCTGTTTTATCCAAATAAGTGAACATATTTTAAACACTTTCTGACCAGTTTGATTTAAGATTTTTAAGATCCCATAAGAATATGACTTTAGTTAACCGACAGTTATCCATTTTTTGAAGTCTATTCCAAAATATGATTGCACATAAACATCTCCTAAACTTACAAGTTAACCAACCCATCTCCCCTTTTAGCGCAGAAATAGAACCCGTGCACTCCCAGAAAATATTGCATAGCCCTATTTTGAACAAGATCACATTATGGTGCTTTAGTATGGGCCCATATTGAAGAACAGTAATCAAGAATTGTAGAAATTTGGAAAGTATACATCTTTGTGTGCGTTTTATATCTTACATCTTTTAAGTTTTGACAGCAATGAACCAGTGCTCTCACCCCCCACCCCCACCCCTCCCTGAGTCAGCCAGTGTATACTAAAAACAATAATAATTTTGAAATAATAAAAGTGATTTGTAACTTTGAAACAGTTTATGTTGCACGCTGTACTATTAGAAAAGGGCTTTCATCCAGGGGGCGTCAACAAATTGCATGACTTTTCTCTATATGGATTTTCTAGGGGGCCACAGTGGCAGAGCGGTAATACTCTCACATCCCACCTCTGAGGCCGGGGTTCGGTTCCCGGCACGGCCTCAATTGGGAAAGCTGGTAGTTGGTTGGCAGTTTACAGTACAGAACCCTGACGAACTGTATGTACTGGTTTCCTCTGCCCTTCCAACTATTTGTCGTGATATGACCTGTACAGTGTTGAAAACGACATAAAACCCCAAATAAATAAATAAAAAATGTATGGATTTTTTCTGCAGGGCGTTTCTAAACTGGTGCAGAATATTTTGGAAAAAGGAAGTACCAAGAAATTGTTATTTCTGAAACTTGATAAATATTACACACCAGTGAAATATGTATTATCCTTAAAATTCTGCACTCATTTATTTTAGGCTCTGTGAAAGGAATTCTGGTAGACATATTATAATTAAGGTTTTCTCAAACTTCACAATTCCCAAAGTGATATTTTAAAAACACTGACCCCACACTCTGGTGTATCATATAACCAATTCAGTGTACCAATACATCTAGCCTTGCCCATGGGCTGTACCAGATCCCCACATGAAATACTGTAAGTCTGTACAAATACTATGCTACCTTTTAAATTTAACATAAAAACTTGGTATTTGATCTTGGACCTTAGCTTATAGGCTTTGGTTAGAACTAAGTAGAATGTTATCTAAAATGTAATGCTGATTCCCTTTGAAATTAATTATGTTTTGTACAGGTCAGATTGTTTCTTTCAGTCACACTTAGTTCCAGTATTCAATTTGCTCTTTGAATATCATGGATACTTACAGTATCTATATATAAAAATATAGAAAAATATATAAAATATAAAACATAAAAAGTGTCTCAGAGCCTAGAACAAGACTACCCAAAACCAAAAGGTGTACAATACTGTACATAGGTGTTTCTTTGCATTAATCATTTGCATAGTGAAGAACAGTCATATTTGGCCCTGTTGTTTGGAAAATGTGTACTAAATCCTTCATCCTTCCAACATAATGGGTTCATGTTAAAATTTTCTTTGTTAATGAGCTCAAACACCCCTTCCACACCACTGATCGCCCTTACTACCCCTGATGGTTACTTCAAGGTCCACGCACATGCCTGTTAAATGATTTCATTGGTAATTCACAAATAGGTCAGTGTACTACCCTGGGTAGGAATGGTTACAATGTAAAAACTCTAATACAATACAATATAAATAAATGATATACAATAGATCATTGAAATTGAAATATGCTACTCTGTTTTGTGGCTATTTCCCCTTTTAGTTGTAAGTTCTATCAAAAGACCAACTTTAGTGGCTCTTTTTTTAAAGGACTGTTCTGGGACTGCCAGCAAATCCTACCTTGTTGATCTTTGAGTCAAGCTGTGGGTTCTTCTTCGTAGTATCAATGAGTTACTGATGTATTACTCATATTTAAAAAAATTTACAAAATATATGTCACTCTGGTAATTTTTCCCCACAAACTATACACAAAATGATTACCTTTCTATATGAAATACAAAGGTTTTGTCCAAGAAACATGAGAATACTATATGTTAAACCTTTTTTTACCCTGGGCCAAATTCTACAAGGAAATGACGTTGTATGTGAATGTTTTACCCACACACGTTTTACAACAGATTCACCCCAACCCCCTAATCCCCCCCCCCCAAAAAAAAAAAAAAAAAATTACTAATACACAGAATATAATGTCAGCTGTAAACAATTAGTTTTAGTTTTATCAACAAAGAGGTCCATGCAAGATGAAAGTTTTTAGAAAATAGATACTGACTTGGCCTATTGTGAACTGGTCAGCATAAGGTATAATTAAAAATATCTGATACTGCATGAAGGTAAAGTTTGTTTAAGGTTGGAATTATAAAATGCCTTACATATATAATACATGTAGAAATAATTCATACTAATTAAAAACAGCATTACAATCCATAATGCGAAGTAACATATAAAATTACAAATGTGTAGTATTCTCATTTAAATATTAAATATCTACTCATTTGTGTGACAAAGAGACATTAAACTACCAATAGGTGTTGAATTATCAGTTAAATTCCAACAAATATACCCTTGCCTTTGACTAACACTGCTTTATGAAAGCCTGTTATGTCAGTTCACAACCTTAAGTTATGTTTACCTGTGTTTACAGCTAATATCCAATGTTACTGTTGACCTGGCAACACTAGTCTGTTATTACCTAACTTACCTCCTTTTGAGACTTGTTTACATGCACAGTATATTCGATTTTGGTTTTGAAGGGACAACAACTATGTAACTTAGCACTCTACCCTTAAGACTACTTAAATTGGCACCCCTTAGACCAGATTTATCAGTTTGAATCCTGTATGGATATTGGTGCTTGAAAAATTCATTCTATCTGAATTTTCTCAAGTTTCAATATTTTACCTTGTAAATACTTCTACTAACGTGTCAAATAAAATCCTCAACTTAACACATTTCCCGATCCTCACTTGGCTTGACTTTGGCCTCATCACCTTGACCATCATATAATTACAATGAAGAACTTTGACCAGTATGGCCTCATCACTTTCACTTTCATGGCATTACACTAGGGAACTGCAATTACTGAGTGATTTATCATCTCTATACGTGGACCGTTGGCAGTAAGCTCCCTAATAACCTGGCTTTAATATCAAATGTCGTGGTCTGATCCCCTGGTGTTATACATGGTTAATAACTATCACCTCTGTTATAAACATCCAAAGCTCTTGAAGCCATTGTCATCTATCCTGTTTTAATCAATAACAAAACAGCTTGCAAGTATTCAAAGTGTGGGAGAATTTGATGATAATGGACGTATAGAGATATCTCGGAGATATGCAGTTGTTAGCCATCCTATGATAATATTAAGACTCTATAGACCTTTTGAATTTGGAATCAATTTAAAAGCTGATGCCAAGTTTTATTTTGCTGATAAAGAATGACAGCTTTAAATGTTATATATTATAATTAGCACATGGAATAACAATTAAAGAAACACTAGTTACAGGATGCATTAGCTTGGAGCTTTTCCACACCAGAAGACGTATTATCAAAATGCGCGAGAATGTGCTAAATAATATTTTTGTTATCTTTCTAATACTTCAACATCTGCTAATTAGAATAACACAGTCCACGTGCATGGATAATGTCACTATCTACTGGACTAATGGTATGTCATTGCAACCTGAAGAAGATGCTGACAAAGATGCCACACTGGATATCATCTTTGGGGGTGCTCTGCTGTACCCTTATCTGAAAGATCTTAAGAGCCAGGACATTCCTGCTGACTCTGATAGAGATGATGCTTTGATAATTTTCGCAGATTTCACTATAGCTGCTATGGCTATGGCTTTAGAAGACTCCTGTAATGTTTTCAATCTTCTACAGCATTACAGAGTCAGGTAAGTGTTCATAGTTAGGTAGACAAAGTCATTAACAAGTAAAAATTCCTAATTTTACATATTTGCAAGAAATTTTTCTATTTTTTCACATCAAATAGGACTTAGTCATCTGATTCTGGTCGTCTTTGTAACTTTTCAAACTGAGAGGATCAAAGTAGCTTATGAATAATACCTCTCGATTGATTCTTTTGACGTCATACACAGTACCTTGTTTTGGTTATATTGCTATGGGATAGTCATTTAGGTTATCATCCGAGTCACAATGTATCTGCCCATACCTATCCAAGTACTAACCAAACCAAGTACTACTTAATGGATGACTTCAGTGGGGTTTTTTCACTTCTGAGTTAAATGCAGGATATGATATTCCTGCCTATTTAAAACATATATCTGGTACTTTTAGTACCCAAAGTAGTCTGTCTACTTCATAAACAAGCTTTTATAACAGGAGATAAATTTCAAATTTACAACTGCCTCCTTCGGCTCTTTTCACCAGTCACGTGGGTGTTTGCATCATATGTGTTGATGGGCTGTGTAAGCAGGGATAAAAACAGTGCTATATGTACAGTATATCTGTACTCACTTTTTTGTCTCCTTAATTTCTTGTTGCACTTGTCAGTTTAAAATGGTGAAGTGTACATAATTATTGGTGGGTAAAATTAAGAATTAAATTAGTGGCAAGAGGAAACTAGAAAAGATTTTTTTCTGAATTTTTAAAATGATCAAAACATAACCTATATTTTTTCTCTTATACTATTCTCTTCTCTTAAATTTATCCACAATTATCTCAGACACAAAGGTCATCTGTACATGATTTCAGCCAAATTTGAATATCTAGATATTGACGCTAGTAAATTTAGATAATGATGCTGTTCAAAAATAGTAAACCAAGTTTGCAACCTTGGTCAAGGCAAATCAATAGCTCAAAGGAGAGATGTAAATGTTCAAAAAGTTGACTCCAAGTTGGGTGTTTGTATCACTTGTATGGTAATTATAAGGTTACATTACAACAAAGGGGGGGATCAGCATTTATTCAATTATATCATATATTTAAACCCACAGAGATGAAAGACTAGAAGTTTATAGAAAATAATGAAACCAGAGTTAAGCAAATTTTTAAAAATAAAGTTAACATATCCAATAAGAGGCAAGTTAATATTTTCATATGATTTTAGAAGTGCTTTTGAATACTCAAATAAAAACTTATGCACTTTAAGTAACAACTAAATTGTAACCAACTATATACATACTATTGTGACAGATTATTTTCTTTGTTCTGGTCACACAGTTTCACAGAAGCTAGATTATATGTTGGATCATTTATTGAAACCTCTAGACACACTTGTTTTGGATTGAACTGGTGGACAGTACTTGTGTTGCAAAAAAACTTTATTAAAGTGCACATAATTAATCTATTACTGTGAATTAATATTTCTCAGATATAGATAGAAAATCGCAAGGGTGGAGGGGAATAGAACATAGTAATAGTCAATAGTCTGTAGTTGAATTACCTTAATTATAATGGTTACATCTCTGATGTCAGCTTTTCAAACCCAGAACCCTAAGTGGGAAACTGTATGTATTACTTACTTTTTATTTTTATATTTCTTGTAGATGCGTGAATCAGTTTATGGGTCTAATTTTGGTAATTTTTTTACTTTGAACCCCAATAATACAAGGAATATTTCATATATTTTTAATATTAATAGCTAAAATAATAGGTGTGTTATCCCTTTATCACCTTGCCAAATATTTGCCCACTAGTATTTATAAAAGTATTAAAAATATTACTTTGTTTATCTCTAATTGATGAAAACCCTTTAATCAGTTTATGTGTCTATTTTGAAAAAAGGTGAACACTGAAAGAATACTTCAAATATATGAAGTGTACAATATATGGCATTATTATATGTGGTCAGTAATCAAATAATGAGCCTGTTTTACCAATTTTAGATGTGAAGTAGTGTCTCCTCATGTCTACATTTCTAGAAAATGAAGTGTTGTTTGGTGAAAGTAATTATCAGTTCATGGGTCTAATTTTGGTGTGTTTCTTCTTTCGAACCTTAATAATACATCCAGGGCCGGGATTCACAAAAGGTCTTAAGCAAAAAATTGTCATAACTCTAAGAAAAATTTATGACAAAATTCTTGCACAGTTAAGACTTTTTTTTTGCTTAGACAAAATGGGATTCACAAAAGGTCTTAGACAAAACTTTGTCTTAGATTTTGTCATAACTTTAAGACCACTACAGGGCAGTCTTAAAGTCATTTTTTAAATATTCCATTGCATGTATTTACATTTTACCCTTTGTTATGAAAACAACATATATACTATGGGGATCTATACTTCCTGTAGAAGTAATTTCTGTGGATTATAATAGAAATTTACATCAGTTAATTACCTATAAATTTCCACATTTTACCTTCTTGTGGTAAAAATATTGTCATAAAAATGGCTGACTCACAATAAAACACAAATATTACTATTTTCACATAATTTTACGAAAAAGAAGTAACAAATCTGTTTTATAATTTTAAAGAGAATGTTTGGTGTATTTATTGATGAAAAATGTTTTGGTTTTACTAAAATTTGTTAATTTGAATTCAAAATAGTTAAGACTTTTTGCACAAATTTTGTCTCAGCTAAGATTTTGCTAAGCACTTTTTGTGAATCCCAATTTAAGAGAAATCTTAGCTAAGACAAAAGTCATAACTTTAAGATTTGTCTAAGCAAAAAAATTGCCTAAACTTAAGACCTTTTGTGAATCCCAGCCCAGTATTTTATTTATTTTCATGTTGATAGCTCAGATGTTATCCCTTTACCATTGTACCAGATATCTTTTTCTAAATATTTGTAGAAATATTCAACACATTGTTTTCTTTGTCTTTTATTGCTGAAAACCCTGTGATCAGCTTATGGGTCTATTTTGGAAAAAAATGTTACACTTGACTTATCACTTCAGATATTTACAATTTATGTACTGTTACTTGTTGTCACTTAGGACTGACAAAGTTATGATTCATATTGTCCAAATGCAGGTGTTGTTTTTACCATAGCATCTAGCTGTGTTGACAAGTGGATGGGTGGGTGGGCAGGGGTAAATATCTTGTCTGGCCTGTATCTCAGAATCCATTAGATGTAGGATGTTGATACTTGGTAGGGATATTGGTTAGAGGTTATACTGTGACTTTATACTGTGACCTTAGTCTGACCTTTGACCTTGACTCTGTCAAAATGTTTTCTATAATAATATTTGAAATATATTTCCCTTATGACAAAGATATATGGATTGCTACAACTGATCATTGCCTCCAACAAGGAAGTATTATTTTCATGACTGTCTGCTTGTCTCTTTGTCTCTTTCTGTGTTAGCAGCATTTTGCAAATACTACTAGTTGCATCTTCCTGAAAAGAAATCAGAAGATGTGTCCAACTTAAATCCCCTTAAATGTTTAGAGTGATCTGGATCATCATCTGGATGCAACAAATAACTTGGATTTACCAATTTACTTAATATTACATGCACTGGCAGAGGTTTGCACTCTCCAAGTGCTCTGGTTATAGGTAATTCTACTTAATTCTGTTATTTCCATTGACAGCAATACATCTAATAATATATGTTAAAGCTTCACAACTTTTAGTTTTCCCATTAATAATTTGATATTACTATTGAATTGCCTTGTTTTGATACTCTGCATACATTTTATCTCTCTTAGGTGTTATTTGTCTTGCACCTTAGTATATTTATTTATTTGGGGTTTTACGTCGCTTTCAGCACTGTACAGGTCATATCACGACGGGTAGTTCGAAGGGCAGAGGAAACCAGTATATACAGTTTGTTAGGGTTCTGTACTGTAAACTGCTGACCAACGGCAAGCAACTACCAGCTTTCCCACTTGAGGCCATGCCGGGAATCGAACCCCGGCCTCAGAGGTGGGAGGCAAGAGTGTTACCACACTGCCACCGTGACCCATGCACCTTAGTATAACATACAATGCAAGTTCTATATGTAATGGTGCCCAATGCTATTTCCCCAGGCTGTTAAATTTTATTAAGAGTGATGAACAGAAAAATAAAAATGTAATAAAACACCCCAAATAATTTTTTATTTTTTTTTATTTTTACATATTAATTATACATCAAGGTCTTATAATTTAAATAGATCTACTTGAAGACACACCACTACACAACTGACTTGGCCAAAATAGGGTCACAATTTGGTCACTGTCCTTGGGTTACAGTCAATATATGGTGAATTTGAACAGCTGTGGGTTCAGTCAAGTGTGACATTTTTTTCACAATAGACCCATAGACTGATACAAGGGTTTTTGCCAATTAATAACAGGAAAAGTAATACTTTTAATAGTTGCATAAATATAAGAGAATTAATATTTAGCACAGTATTAAAGGGATAACACACCTATTATTTGAGGTATTAACATTAAAAATATACGAAATACTCTGTATTATTGGGGTTCAAAGTCGAACATTCACCAAAAATTACACACATAAACTGATTCACGCTTCTATGTTTTTTGTAGTTAAAATAAAAGTTAAACATGTTGGGTTTTTTTTCTATCGGAAATGTGTGTAAAACGGATTAGGAAAGTTCAAATATGGCCATAATCACTGTACAGAACAATTGCCTATTGATGAAGAATCCCATTGGATACTTTTCACAATAGAAGAAATCTCAGTTGTAATTTACGGAAAGTTAGCCGACAAAAGTATGGCAGTACTTACAGCATTGAGGATCTAAGAAAATGTCTGAAATGAACTTAAGGATACTCCTTTAGTGTGAACGAGGTCAGTGTATACTTATGGTACTTATAACTTATTTGGTATCATACTGCTATCTTTGAATAATTTTTGCTGCTCTGTAGTGTTTACTTTTCAGTATCCATAATTATAGTGTTAATTGTTGAGTTTTAAAGGTTAATCTTGATGTGATCCACTTTCGTAATTTTCGTAATGATGCTACATTGTATGGCCTGTCCCAGGCCCATGTGATCTGGTCATGTATGTATTAGCTTGTTTTATACTGAACTTATTAGCTACTGTATTACAAATACAGTACAAGTACTTATTTCGTTTTATTTACAAACATTTCTTACCTATGCAATACAAACTAAAAAATAGCCGTTTTTTTAATTTTTCTAAAATCACCATCAATTATTTTCTACCTACCGATATATCTGGTAGAATTCTACATTATACTTCATAATGAATACAAGGAATTTAATTATCATTGTGAAGGCTTGGGTTCAATGAACCATAAAGTGTACTTTCTTTTATCAAAAGGTGTTGTGTTTTGAAAATATGGTACTCCATAACCCCCATTCAGGTTAATAAAATTAGGTTAATAAAATCAGATGATATTTTGATGATGGGAGCTTAGACAGTTTTCTTTTCAAATACCCTGCAATAATATTTCTCACAAATGCCACAAAATCTGAACATATATTCTATAAAACATTTTTTGAATGAAGTACTTCTATTGCAAAATGTCTTTAAAAGAAGTGTTCAATGAATACCCAGATAAATATTGTTTTGATATCAGTCATAGGAATTTACAGACCAAAACATTTTTATATTGCTAAATATCTAAATATTTTCACATGTTTTGCATGTCTTTGTTGCTGCCTGTTTTACGGGAAATATTTCAACAGGTTTTCTACGTTTTATGCATGGGCCGAATTCTACCAATGGAAGTTGTAGAAATTTTAAGGGTTATCATTTCAAAAGTTGCATGGGTTGTCAGAAGATATTTTTTGCAATATATTTCAAAGAACATTAAATTGAAAACGAACAGGACTCTTTTCACACAAGGTTTTTAGACAATCAATGGTTGACCACATAATCTATTTATTTATTTATTTATTTGGGTTTTACGTCGCTTTCAACACTGTACAGGTCATATCACGACGAGGAAACCAGTACATACAGTTCGCTAGGGTTCTGTACTGTAAACTGCCGACCAACGGCAAGCAACTACCAGCTTTCCCACTTAAGGCCATGACGGGGATCCTGAAACTGTACCACTCTGCCACCGTGGCCCCTACCACATAATCTAAGAACAGGATCTTCAAAAAATATATATTTCACGCAGTTGCCCCTACTGAAAGTTAGCCAGACCATAAATGCAACTAGAGGCCAAGCTGCTGCATTATTGAAAGACTTGTCTCAGAAGATTCACACACTCAACCAAATGGCAAAGGTGAAAAGGTCACAGACAAGGTCAAAGCCACATGCTGTGTGACTACAAAGATAACCCCGCTGATATGGGGTCAAATGAAGGTTAATGCAAAAGTGCGTAAACAACAGAAAAAGACTAGTTTGGCATATTTCATATACATGTTAGTTAAAAGGGGAAGAAGTTTATTAAAATTTAGGAGCCCAGGAGTAAATTTTAAGACATCAAGCCCAATCAGGAGGAAGAAGGGATGCAAGAGGCAAAAGTGTCAGGGATGATGGAAGGGGACAAAGAGGATTGTTGTAAGTAAGTCCAAACAGAGGAACTTTTCCAGGAGCCATGGGCCATGATGTTTTGGAGGGGGGCATTGTTATCAAATGCAAAGGTGGCCCCTGAACGCCTAAATGTATGAAAGCCATGGGGTTTAAGTGGAATGTTTCTATTTTTGAGGACAAATTTCAAGGCATCCCTAATGTTGGTATCAATTACCTGATTGTGTGGGTTGGTCCTGGTGGCAAAAAGGGGTGCAGAAGAAGGGAGGGGCAGGAGGCTAACAACTGCTTAAGAGCTCTGACTGGATATAGGTAGATACTAGCAAGTTCAGGAAGGAGTATCACATGAAAGGCTTTATTATTCTGGAGAGTCTTGGGCCATTTCCGAATTATATGTATCCCAGGGGGTTGAAATGACAGGTGAGGCCTCACGATGTATTTATCAGGGTCGAAATTCCTACTGCTATGGGGGGGGGCAATGTTACTCATCCTTAAAAACCAGAAAAAGGCAACCAGGAAGATAGGCCTAAAGAGGGGGGGTCATGGATGAGGTCACACAATAAGGAAATGTGGTACATGGTCCTGATATCAAAAATACCCTTTGGAGAGGGGGCAAAATGGGTGTTTATGGACACACTTATCAGGTATCTGTCAATAGTGAAGTAACTCAGAGGGGACACATCAAGAAGAAATTTAGTGGCCATGCTGCGAATGGAGGATAAATAATTCTTAAATACTCCAAAATGTGAGTACGTTATGGAAAATAATTTGAATTGGGAGCTTCATAAACACCAAATATGCTAAAAAGGTCTTAAAATGAGTGGTATGAGCAGCTATAGTTGATGGTCTGTAAGCTTGGTCTACCTTATGCCAAGCACTGTCCAACAGCACTAAAGTTGCAGTACCACCTAAAATAACAGAAAAATTATATATTTAGGGCTAAGTCAAAGAACTGATAAGGGACCTTTTCCCACTTGAAATTTTGGTGTAGGTGGGTCAACAATTTTTCATAAATTTTTTTGGGGGAAAACAATCTTGAGATGGCATCAGCCATGGTATTCTTGACACCTGAAATGTGTTTCATAGTAATGGAGATGTCATTGGCAGCTTTAATTGACCAAATGTTTCTCAAACAAGCAGCTGAAAAGGTATCTTTGGTTCTGCTGTTGCCAATCACCTGATTGGCTGCTGCATTATCACAAAATATGAGGACATGGGTACCAGTCCAAATCCTGCCCTACAGCCTGAGTGCCACTAATACATTCAGCATTTCCCAGTGTACAATGGTTGGTTCAAAATCATGTATTGGGCAAGTGGGAGAAGCATATACTCGATCTTTCCAGACCCCCCTATACCTGTGAGTGAGGCGTCAACATAAACTATGTCCTCAGGGTGTGTGGGAGGTTTCTTGTAAAGGACGATTCCATTAAACTGGGAAGGAAGTGCAAGAACCAATCTAGGAAAAAATCAGGGATCAAGGTGATTTTTCATTTGCTATGGTTTTGCCTGAAAAGGTGAAGGATTCGGTTAACAAAAATTCTGGTAGTATGTACACATTTATGCAAATATAAGAGCTTGCCCGGGCGGGATTGGTAAGCTTTCTTAGTCAAGCTTTTCTTGGATCTGATTTTGACACACTCAGTAAAAACTTAAGTTATTTTTTGTCAAATAAATGTTAATACCCAGACAAGTAAGGGCCTTGCATGGAGGGTTCCTTTTACTTCCATTGATGGGGAGTCCTAGTTCATGAATTAGATCAGAAAGCGCTTGAAAAGCTTCATCAGAATGATGAGTGGAAGATACCACCACAAAACCGTCTACATAGGAGAATATTCTACAGCTCTGCTAGGCCAAAATGTGAATGATCGCCTCATTGAGCATCTGGAACGCTGCACTTCCAGGCCCAGCCGAACACCACTGAAACGTCCAGGTAGTACTGGCCCTTCCACTGGATACCACATTTGAAGGTGTTTAAAAAAAAAATTTAAAAAATTAAAAAAATTTATTTTAATATTTAACAGTAACCCCCTTTCAAATAAAATTTATCTGGTAGCCATGTTTGTTCTTGTAATGTATGTAGTATAATGTAGAATGTAATGTAGCTACTGTATTGTATTGTACTGTATGTAGTGTAATGTTCAATTGTAATGTATGTATTGTACTACTATTTGTCTATGTATGTTGTTTATATGAATAAAAAATAAAAATAAAAAAAAATTTGAAGGTGTTGCCTTGGTCCTCCCTTAAATTCTGAAAGGCCCGAGCTACATCAACTTCATCTTTTACAATTTCTTGCACTATAGCATCAATACTTGGGAATTATAGTGCGAAGGGAAGACCATCAAAAAGTATTCTGTCCACATTATCATTAACAGAATTGCCCTTTGGGTATGATAGGTCAAGTATTATTCACCTTTTGTTATCATCTTTGGGGCGGGTAAACAAAGGGGGACAGTGAAATTCCTCAAATTCCACCCTGGGCCCAGTTTTGAACTGCCTCCGGATGTTGTCTGGCCAAAAAGTGGTTATAAACCTCAGTATTGGACAAAATACAGTAAGCAACCAGAGATAGGGGAAATTTGATGTATTGAAGGAGCAACAGACCCGGATAATCTTCCAAGCATTTTCCCAAGCAGCAACATTCATATCCGAAATGACTGAGATTCATGCCTGTTTGTAATTTGGCAATCTGACACAGATGTCAATTTTTGAGGGTATCTATCTGGGCCAATAAACTCGAACTGTTTGGGAGCCATATCTAAAAAGCCTCTATTTTTGTCGGGAATGTTAGCATCTGACATGACCACGTCATTATTGTGATGCCTGGGGGTGACAGAAGTACATGCATTACTGTTTGGTTCATGGTCATATGATTCGTGTTTAACCGTCACAATACCGTCATCTGAATAGTAGTCATGATAGACTAAGTCAGTATAACCAGTCGGGTCCGAATTTTCTAGATCATTACCCTGAAACTCTTGACCAAGCAATTCGTCAATGACATAGAGCATATAATTATGATAAGACATTCCATGTCGAGTCCATGTTTCAAGTTATTTGACAGAATCTTTATGTGTTTGTTTACTGCTCAGCCACTGAATTTCGTCACCCCAGTGAAGTTCGTCACCTGCATTGTATGACAATATTAAAGAGTTTTACTGTCCAGCTATGGCATATATGTATACCTTGCTGTTGAAAGAAGCTATTCATTTATTTAAATGTGAATATTGCCCGTCCTTGAGCGTTTTTACGGCAGGTGACGAACTTCACTGGGGTGATGAAATTCACTGGCCGACCAGTAGCACTCTGCATCTGGAACTCAGTAAATGGTTTATAACACTCAATACTATCAAAAGTTTTCATATTTAATAACATTTCCACGGAATTTATGATTTTAAACTCACCTGCAGGTATCAACAAGTAATCATACACAAATACTGACATGTCCTGCAAGTATTGAACTAATAAGAAGCCTCTCTTTTATGGCTTTTAACATTATGAATAAACACAATATAATCAATGCTATTCTTGGCATGACAATAAAAACACCAATTTGTAAAATCCACTCTGTAAACTTTTGTGCTTGACACGCTAGGGTGGTACAAAGCCTTATAATAACTTGATAAAGTGGGGTTAGCCCCCCGTTCCCTTGTCCCGACTGGGGAGGTGCTGTTGGCCTCACCAGTAGTGTTTGCACAAAATGCTGTATACCCCGTCTCTTGTTGACCAACCCAAGGTACATGGGACTCAGTAGGAAGCCATTGATAGTTTGCTACTGTTGTCACTAGCCTTCATAGTGCTAGCCAAAACGTCATTTGTCTCAAGGTCACTATCTTGACGCCCTAACGATGCCATGTCTCTGTGAATGTTACAGTTTAAGTTATTATCTATTAAATTACAACCGTTTAAACCATCATTCAGAAACAACTGTATGTCATTATCAAAACACAAATTACAGCCATTTTTAACACAGATCTACTTAAAGTTTGACCTAATCCCCAGTTCTGTCCCATTTTATCTGTAGTGGCATTATCTCTAGCTGAGAAGCCGTCAGGTGATTGACACGACCCCTATGCTGGGACTTGAGTAACAGTGTCCCTACTCTTTAATTTGAAGTGGCATTTGTTCTCAGGATGAGAGTTTGTCCTTCCATTTTGTGCACAAAAGCTGCAGTTGTGCTTATACTGGCCATGATGTGATTCATGTGTGCATGAGCCATTGTTATAGTAGCGACAAATTCGTTTCTGATTGGTTTGATTCGGTGCAGATGCTGAGTTGGAATTGGACTGGGTGTTCTTGGCTATTTGAGAGGCGCTTACCCTGTTAATTGACCACTGAGTAGAATTGTCCCAGGTGAGGGTTCCTTAATGTATTGCATTGCATAGTGCTGCCCAGAGCAGTGGCATGGCATCCCTCATGGAATGAGTTATCTGTAACAGGGCAAGTCGGGCAAGCTCATGATCCTTGATATGGTAAATGTTAAGTAACTGACCAGCTACCCATTGGGGTAATGACAACTTGTCATACATAACTCATTTCCTACCTTAGCCCCCATGATAGCCCTTGGGCCAACGCATAGAAGGTTCAGCAATAATGGCATCTACCGTATTATACCATCCTGAACTGCGTGAAGTGGCCGTCTTACCTTGGAGTGTAAGGTTCTTGGCCTGAGCCTCGTAGTAAGCAGTAAGGTTTACTGGGGATGAAGTTGCAGCCCCTTGTGATTCTAATTTCTCTACCCTCCCTGCCAATGATTTGGTTGATTGGGCAATATCAGTCAGCATGGCCATGATTGATTGACTGGAGGGGTCAAGATGTGGTTGATTAGGTCTCAGGGAAACATGTGCAGTACTCACGCTACCTGTCGGATCCGTCTGTAGAAAAGATCCCTGTGATTCCGAGTTAGCTACATTCCTAATTTTCCTGGTGGATATTCTTGCCCACGCTGAGGCAGTAACTTTTTTCCTCTTGTTACTTGGTGTGTCTTGGCATTATCACAGCAAGTTATATAATCGTTTTCAAAAGAAAGTAAGAAAGAAAGAAAATAAACCACTTAAAACATCAAATCTTAACTTTTAAAATCAACTTTACTTGGTGCCTATCCGTTGGACCCCAAGTTCAAAATGATACAGGGGTTGACAAAACTGTTAATCAGAGGGGGTTAGCCTCGTTTGCATTGAGGTCAAAGTTCAATGCAACAGGGTGGTACCTAAGATATTAAGGTAGGCAGCAACTGAGAGAGCAGGCACCTACATTGCCAGGCTACCCAAACTTTTCTAATTTGGATAAAACCATTGTTCAAAATCTAATATAATTCTTAGCAAATATCTTAGTTCAACATCGGACACAACCTTCAGCTGGAAAATTGGAAGGTTCATCCCTATGCCCAGAGGTTTACAGTGCAATATCTTCACTGACAAGTGTGTAATAATTTCCTCTGCCATTTAAACTACACCTCATGACATAATGTGTTAAAGGACGACATTAAACTCAAGTCAACAAATAAAAGGTGTCAATAACTTAATTTAATATTTATAAGGTATGCTAAAATGAAATGAAGGAATAAATAAAACATACACATGACGGATGTTTGTTTCCAGCAAAATGAGCTATGGGTGTGCTTATCTCGACAGAGTCAGTGTATTTTCTATAAAACTGCCTATTCCCTTTAATGCAGTGCCAGTTATCGTTTGTAATGTCTTATATGGGGGCATAAAATGACATAAGGAACCTTGACAGTTCAGTAAATCAATCAACATGTAATTTTCCCTGTGAAAGTTTGAGTGCTAAAACCCGGTAATGACCTAGCTCTAAATCAGGTTTTAATAGTACGATCCCCGATGGTTTACTGTGTTAATAACAACTACCACTGTCAAACACTCCCCAACTCCAAATCCATAAAGCCACAGGGATGTGCCTATCTATCCTGCTTTAATCCATAATTAAGCAATTTACAGGTATTCAAACCGTGGGAGAATTTTGTGGTAAAGGATGCTAACAAAGATATGCCAAAGAGATACCTTTGTTTAACATTGATCAAACTTTCTGTGTCAAAAAGAGGCTATGTTGACTTTTTTTGTATTTGAAGACTTTTTGAATTTTAGTGTTGACAATTAATGCCCCGCTGTCAGCATTAATTACTTGCAATAACATTTTTTTTCACTGATCCCCTAGACACAATAGTTTAAAAGGAGGTAGCTGTTACTTGCAAATATAAAGATTCCATATGGCAAGAAAATAGGTTTGCCAAAATGTGCAGGAATAAGGCATTCAACATTTGCACAATCTGTCTACTTCACCTGCTGCAAATTAGAATAGCATGGTCAACATGCATGGATAATGTCACTATCTACTGGACCAATGCTTTGACATTGCAACCCGAGGAAGATGATGACAAAAACACCACTCTGGATTTGGTCTTTGGTGGTTCTTTGATGTACACGTACCTGGATTATTTCAAGACTTTTGCAACTACCACAGATCCTGACCAAGCTGATGTGTTATTTATGTCTACAGACCTAACTATAGCTGCCATGGTTATGGCTTTAGAAGACACGTGTGATGTGTTCAATGTGCTAAAACACTATAGAGTCAGGTAAGCAGTGGAAAGATTTGAAAACCACACAAAGGTTACAATAGTACATAAACATTGTGCTGATAAGCAAACAGACCAAGTGTTTTGCATTACAGTCAATAGTGTCTGGAGCGATAATCTTCACTATGGCTAATTGTTGATCTGAAAGGTAGTTTATTGTATTTTCAAATAAGCACTTGTAACTGCCATCATAATTATTTAGTACTTAATCTTTGTAAGGCTGAGGTCCTCGTTGGCCTAATGGTTAGCAAGTTTGGCATCTAGTCACAGGCAGAATTGTTCTGTGAATATACTATCGGACATGGCCCGCATAACTAATGATGGTGGATGGACGTTTCGGACACAAACGTTTCGGCCTAGGATGTTCCGGCCTAAGATGTTTCAGACAGGCCTTTTTTTCAAGCGTGGGCGTTTTGGACAGATTTATTTTATAAAAAGTATGTTTTTCATGTTCTGGTTTTTATTTTTACAAAGACAGTGGGCATAAAATGCCCCACACAGAATAAAATAGTTGCGTTAAGAAGCAAGGTAAAGATAAAAGCAAATAAAAAAGAATAAAACTACGGCATATGTAAAACTGAAGACAAATGTAACAGTTCACAATCAGTAGTTTACAACACCAGTGAATTGACCCCAACTTTAGGCCATGGTGGCAGAGTGGTAACACTCTCGCCTCCCACCTCTGAGGCCGGGGTTCGATCCCCATCAAGGCCTTATGTGGGAAAGCTGGTAGTTGCTTGCCGTTGGTCGGCAGTTTACAGTACAGAACCCTAGTGAACTCTATGTACTGCATGGTTTCCTCTGCCCTTCCAACTACCCGTCGTGATATGACCTGTACAGTGTTGAAAGCGACGTAAAACCCCAAATAAATAAATAAATTGACCCCAACTTTACACGTACTGTTGTCAGTTGGTGTGAAGTATTCATGACCTGTCATAAGATGCAGTGAACAAGGGTGAAGGTGGGAGGGAGCTTTTACCACATCCACATGCAAATTTTAATTGGGAATACTGGCAACACAGAAGCCCCACCAGCAAAAAGGCGGGAAATGGTTTCACATTGAGAGACCACCTGGGTAGGCCATGACAAATGTTTATACATGTCTTAAGAACAACAATAGTAATTGATAACAATAGGTCAACTTGATGCAGCATGAAATACACAGGTAAGACAACAATGAAGTTATTTATTGACCTGTGGTAGAATGACATTTGTGACACTCTCTCAATACATGTAAAAAGGAACACAGTTATGACACCACATGATAGCAATGGTTTAACATGGTATAGCATGACATACTGATAACAATGAAGTAAATTAGTGACCCGACCCTGACTGGAAAGTTGTCTTACATTTTTCTTCTAAGAATTGTGCCCTTTCTTGCTGCACGGTAACCATCAAAGCTCTTTCTTGCTGCACTTTAACCATCAAAGCAGCCATTTTTTTAAATAAATTAAGCATGCTATGTGCCAGTCTTAAATTTAAATCATATTCTTAGAATATTCTAAGAATAAAATGTTTTGCGCATGATAAATTCTTATTCTTAGAACCATTCTAAGAAAAAAAATACAATTCTCAGAAAATTTCTTGGGATAAGAATCATTCTTAGAAAAATTCCGAGACTACGAGTCATTCTAAGAATAACACTTTTGTGAATAGAAAAATTCTTCTAAGAAAAACCACAATTATAAGATAAAAGATCAAATTCTAAGTATAAGAATCTGTGTGAATACATACCCGGGTCTGTTAAATTTTGTATTGCATTAATTTGTGAAGGGACATTTATGGTTAAAATATTGCTGCAATGTAGACACTAAGATTAATAAATCAATTCACCTCTTTCTGTCAATGCATGAATCAGTACACAAATGGGACTCATAAAAATGATTACATAATATTTGAAGTTATCAGTAATCATGCTAACGAGATTGTTTTAAATGCATTGCAATGGATTTTTAACGAAATAATTGCACAAGTCAAATCAACTACCAACAAATGCATTTGCATAAATGATGGTGGTGCCACGAGATAAGTACTGTCTGACCCCTTAAAGCCTCATTACTGCATAAACTAAGCCTTATAAGTCTCCTTGATATGCTTCCAAAATGAAAACTTAGAACCAAGCATCACAACATGATTTAAGCAACCATCCACAAAAAGTAACATCACACAATATTTAAAGTAGGAACTTGATTTACCTGTTCCTATTTGACCTGGAAGAACAGGATGAATTCAGACTTGTCAGGATTAAGAACTTTCTGGAACAGTAATAGCATTTCTGTTCTTTATGTGAACGTACAATTTAATTATCCATCACACACCCTATAGGACCAGTATAGGGGGATATATTTTGTGTATACAATGGAACCTCCCTATCATACATAATTATTGTCAACTGCAGTGCCGATTTTTTTAGTAATATCTCGGAAACTATGAACCTACAAATATGTATCACATGGCTTTAGAAAGGCCTTTTACAGTGCTTCTGCCAATTTTTGTTGCATAAAAATCCATGTAGAAGTGGCTTTTTTCAGAAATGACTTTTCACATTCTCTCTTTAAATATGAATTTATTTAACTGATAAATCATACAATTTGGTGGATAGTAGTTTGGCTTGGTGGCTTTAAAATTTTCATGTTTTACATAAAAATGTTTTAAATACCCTGTTCATAGTCTACATTTTAATACTAACATGCCATAGAATTCCGCAAAACATCCTTCATCTGTCCTTTATAGCCTCTGTGACTGACCTTCTATTTGACCTTGAGCTGATGTGACCTCCAACTGGTATAATATTGTTATCTTTATTTGTCATATACTTTCAGTCCCATAGTTTGTATTAAATAGTTAAAGGCAATTGATTTCTCAGGTTTCAAACTATGCTCAGTTTTGAAAGAGTTATTTGGATTCAAACTTTTATATGTTATAAATTTGTGAACCTTGGGCCCTGTGTTACTGGGTTCAAACTCAGTCTAGAGGCAGGTGGAATTTATTTGACAAAAAGGCAGATAGTTGGCACATACACTTTTGATTATTTTATTATTAGTATTTTACCTTAGATTTAGATTTATTTGTTGTTTTACATCGCGTTCAACAGCCAGGGTCATATTGCAACGGGTACCTTACGAGTGGAGGAACCAGTGCATACTAGTTGGTCAAGATTCTGCACTGTAAGCCACCGGGCATCGGCAAGTAACTACCAACATGAAGCGCCTGGCCCGATGTTCGAACCGGTGGCCTCAGAGGTTGGAGGCAAGCACTCTAACCACTACACCACCGAGCCCCCTTATTAGTATTTTAGCATTGTTAACACTAGCACTTGTTGAATCTAACATAAACTATTTGCAACACTTAAAGTCCACATAGCCATGATAAGTTATTAATGGGTGTACTCTATCAAAGGATTATTATTGACAAGCCCATAAGATTCTCAGTAAACATTTTATTTTACCTTTAATCTGTAGGACTGAAAGACTAAAAGATGGTATTTCAAGGATAATCCTCTTGACAACCACGTATAAAAGTTGATCATATTTGATGTAAAATAATATCAAATACAAAACCAAACCCAAAGTGTAGGTGCAATCAAGATCACTTTTGTATGTTGTATGGGTATATGTTTTCCCAAACTACTTATGTTAATGCACTTTTTGTATTATGCTTTGATCCTAAGCATATTATACTTTTACCATAACTGTGGTTATAATTATGATTATCATCCTGTTTATGGCCAGGACTACCAACATACACTTAACTTCATGCCACTACATGCTGAAATTTGTGACTGCCTGGAACAAACACTGAAACAAATACATATATGTCCTTTGTAGTTGGTATTATATGTTGATCTACATTCTGTATGAAATCTACCTAATTACTGTAAAGACTTTGTTATATTGACCCACAGCCTATCCGCAGGAATCTGTATTCTGCATCAACCAGGGCTAGCAATCCCTTGTAGTTGTAATAGTCACTGCCTGATTTCTTTGGCTTCTTCATGACGATATGTTTCCCGTCTATTGCCCCTACAGTGTGTGGACATTCCATTTGGTTCTTTCTGAAGTTCTCCTCCACCCTTTTCCACTCATCAGGGCTATCAAGGCAGCGCAAATATTCGTCCTGGAATTCAGCAAGGATGGCTCGGGAGCCCTGGGGGATGAATTGGGTGATGGTGGTGTGGCCAACTAACCAGTGATACTGCAAGGAGGTGTATGTCTCTCCAGTGGCCAAGGTGTCTCAGTCTTATGGCCAGTTTCAGTCCGACTTCTAATGGCTTCCTGAAATTGGTGACTGACTTCTTGATGTGCTCTTCGATGAGGTAAAAAAGGCAGGGGGCATCCTGACAGAATTCTGGTACCCTGAGATGTCTGTGTGTATGAGGTCGGCCAGCAGGTTGCTGCATTATCCTTTTTCTTGTCTTTGAAGGATCCAGGGCTGGTTGGGCTGTAGCTGTGGTGCTGGCTGTAGGGAAAGTGGTGGTCCTGGGTTCAGATGTGTCCTTCTCTGTTTGAGAATCATGATGTAAATCAAAATATAAAGCTCAATTAAAACCACAGTACCCTAAACTTACATAGAAGTATCTCTGCTGTGTTGCTGGCATCTTTGCCATGACAAATTACGTTTTTTTCCAGCCTGAGAGGGTTTATATAGGATTGGTTCGATCCTGACTCCAGAATTCAATCAGTCCAGTCGGGGTGAGTCGGTAAAATGCCCCAGTCCTGTTTGTTTTTCACCATGGCTTGTCTGTTGGGGGTTTACGGCTTGTCATGGTAGTTTCCCGTTTTGTAGTGAAGAAAATGATCTGACCCAAAGTCAGGTCAGGATCTTGATTCAGACCAGCCGGTATGTGCTACGTCCTGTTGGTAAGGTGAAACTGATCCAGCATTTTTGCGTGCTTTTTTGTGGTTGTCGTCCTTGATTCCCCAACTTCTGCAACCAACACTAGAGTCTTAGAATCGGTTATAGGGTCGGCTCCAGTGGAACACCCCCATTAAAAATTAATTACATTCCCTCACCACAACAAAGTTTATCTATGATAGAGATTAAACACTAATGAAGTACCATTTCAATTTAAGTTGGCTTGGCTTTCAAGTTTGGTTTTATATATTTATTTTTTTTTTATTTATTTTTAAAACAACATTTCTAAAACTACATTTCCTTAATCAGAACATCAATAGGGAGGCCAGTAACCTCCAATATTTTACGTAATAGCATAGACAACATTTTACATATAATTCTAGTGAGGCCAAATGACCTTGAATCCAGGTCATGAGATAATACATTGAGGTCACCAGGCAGCAGGTTAAAGCTTGATAATTAATTATTTGAGCTACAAAGAAATATCTCTTTCACCATGCTTACAAAAATATAACTCCACTTTGCTACTTTATATCTTATATTGTTACCTCAATGAAGGAGGTATTAAATTCATGACCGTTTTAGTCTATCTGTTTGTGTGTGTTAGTAGGACTATTTTAATACATGTACTACTGATTGGGTCTGTATGAAAAAAATGAGATGATGGGTCTTGGTTCCACATACATCCCATTAAATTTTGAGAGTGATCCAGATCACCAACTGGATACAAAAAAAATCAAAGATCCAGATTTTCCATTTACTTGGTACTATGACAAGTATTTAAAAAGCAAAGTCATACATGCCTTGGCTGAGGTATGCACTCTCCAGGTTCTTTTGTATTATATATGGTTCTATAGACATTGTAAAACTCTGATGACAAAAAGGAAGAATGACATGGGGAATAATCTACCATAATTCCCTGTTTCCTGACGTAGCTACAGTCATCCATATAAACAAGCTGTCAATGATTTTTGCTCTACCAAACTGCTCAGCACTTACAGCTTCAATTACTTCATTACATGGCAATTTGCAAACATCCTGACAAATCACTTGGCTACATATACTGTGACGGCATTTCAAGTGCACTGACTTAGTACACACAAGACAAGATAAGTGAGACACAGTGAACAATAGTAAAATGGTGGTAACAGAGGAAAATTGTGAGAACGTGTAACTATTTGGTAGGAGATAAATTCTCACTCTGCAAAATGGAGGAAGCTAATGCACCTGCATGGTTGTCCCAAGACACAGAAATGGCATTTAAGTGAGTCTTTATAAAATAACTGAATCATTACAGATGTTGGTTGTTGTCTGGTTGTCAAAAGGAGATTGGAAATTCATTTCACATTGAAAATTATTACTATGGACCATGGAGGGTAAAAGCTGGTTTTACAAATATAGCATAGAGATTTGTGGTGGAGTTTTGGCGAAATGAAGGGAACAATAATCTGAGAGGGACTGGATTGTCTTGAGCAAATCTCACTTCTAAAGCATCAAAAAGGGATCGTTTTCTTAAGGAGTTTTCTTAAGTGACTGAAGAAGAACTGAACTGTCCAACAGGGTATCTTCTTCGCTTACCGTGTCTGCCCTGATTTTTTAGTTTTTAGGTGGGTCATTCATCCTTCTATCATTGAATTCAAAGACTTAGCCTCCAGATGTCACCAAAACTACTTCAATAATAAACTTTTTTTTCAAAATCTCCAGATCATAAATTTCATAATAACTGATATACCTACCTATTGATGTATAGACTATTATGCATTTATCTTAAACTGTCCTATGAAGGGGTGTTATATTTACTGTTATCTAAAGAAATGCATCTATTGGGATTTTAGTTTTATTACTAAATACACAGACACTAATAACTATTAACACACTGAATGTAAAAGTTAAGGCCACCTTAAGATAAGTTTAAACATTTACATCAGAAAACAAATCAGAAGTTCTAAATTCATGATGTTCTGCCATTCCTTCAACCATTCCTTCAACCAGTCTGCACCATCCAGACACTGAGATCCAGGCACATATTTACAGCGATTTTGGCCTGAGGTGGGTTAGGCGTTTTTCACTACCATGCTCCATGTTGATAGCATCTGAAACTACAGAAGCTGATACAAGTAGCTATGTATATGATAGGTAAAATGGTGGGGTTTGGGGAAAATTAAACTAATAAAATGTATTTCTTAAAAAGGTGTGTTGCCAGTTTGAGCATTTATCTTAAACATACTGATGCACCAGCTAATAATTTATTGACAGATTGAAAATGTTAAATGTATTTATATTAATTTATAATACGATAAACATAAAATAGATGGTACAATTAATCTTTATGGAGAATTGTAGACAACTGGATGAAGTGAAGCATAATAAATGGTGGCTAATATTTAAGCATAGTTATTTTAATATTTTTCTTTGAAAGGTATAGCTCATATTTGTTTAGTTTGACTCCATGATGTCACTTGACTCTGAAATTAAGAAAAGTCAGCAATTTTTATCATAAATATTAAACATTCATGCAATGACACATGTCCAAACCCATGAAATGGTCTTAACAATTTTACAGCATCAGTAGTTTCTTACCAAACAGGAGCATGAAAATAACTTGAATAAGAAAGAGTAATATAAGAATAATTTGAAAATTAAAGAAAATTTTGTATAAAGGTATAACAAATTACATAGTTAAATTTTAATTAACTTAAAGATCAACTATGTGTTTGAGCAATAACCAATGGGTAATATTTTCATATATTAATATTAATAAATATTATTTTAAGTTCAGTAAATATATATAAGTAAATATGTATATATAAATAAATTTATTTGATCAGATTTATAAAATGGTATCAGTCAATTGTAACTCATGAGGAGATATAGAAATGCTTCTATAAATATATATTTACTGAACTTAAAATAATATTTATTAATATTAATATATTAAAATATTTATTCTGAGTAAATATATATGTCATGTTTACCTCTAGATGTTCAAAACATAATAAGGAATAATGTTCTATGCTTAATTCTTAACATAATTCCCTTCCCTATAGGACTGTCATCATAGAATTAAATTGTATCGCTTTTCTTAAAACTGTTGTGATTGTAACAAATATAAGCATCAATAAAGTCAAATGTTACCCAGTACTTGTTGACTCTTCCTCTCAGCTTCAACGCTGATTTATCTATGCCTGATTGAATCACAATGAAAATATTACCACCTTAATGGACTAGAAATGTACAATTATGCAATTATATTTGATCAGATTTATAAAATGGTATCAGTCAATTGTAACTCATGACGAGATATAGAAATGCTTTTATAAATAGCATCGCATTTACACAGTTATAGGCAATGCCCCTGCTAACAGCATCATTTTGACTAATATGGCAAAAATTGTGATTTAAGCCGTCTGCTTTACCAATCCAAGAAAAATTAAACATATGCATTAGCTGCTATTAGCCTGTGATAAAAATACGATGGCTTAATGAAGTTTAAAAAATATGAATCAGACATATACAAAACTTTCTTCGAGATATGACTATATATACGCAAGGAATTCTCTCAGAATCAGCACTTTTTGTAAAAGAAACTGCAGACAACACAGCTGTTGTAGCACTGGTTGCTGAGCTTGGATCATGCAGGATTTGTTACTGTTATTAAAATAACGGGGCACTGTCAACAGTAGAGGACTTTATAAATTGCGCTGTGGCTACTCATAGATCAGTACACTGGCATATTGTCAAGGGTGAATGGAAAACTCCTCCAGAAGACGTTGTATCTTTACACTTCTGTTGTTGTTTCTTTTGTTTTGTGTTCTGGATGTTAGATCAGCCATGGCTGCATCTGCTGACAAATGCCCGCACATGAAAGTGACATTTGAAGTCATTCCAGATATTGCTTTTTATAGAGACAACGGTTACATCATCGCAGTGTTATTTACAGCATATGCGGCACCGGATGCTATGCTACTGGGTATTTATGGTAACGGAGATGCCATTATGGCTAATGATGACTATCGAGATTATACATTAACCGGTGTGGATCTTACAGGTTCAGCTATGAACTTAGCATTGAATGATTGGTGTGAGCAAGCAGGATGGAGACATGATACCAACATACTGTGAGTACGACAGTAGATGTCACTGCTTTATTAATTTATTGTGAATTATTATTTGCAAATGAAAATTTGGCTGGTTCATAATACAGCAATACTCCCATGATAGATATAATATGCAGACATACATATTGTGATAAATCTCTTGCACAAATACATTAAGTTCTGGGGATATTCCTTTTGACTCAACATTGCCGAGAGCTAGACCAGTGTTTATGTCTCTCTGTATGTGAGAAAATTGAATAGTCCATAGTAGTTTATCTACAATGCTAATATCATTGATCTGTAATGCTTAGGTAAGACCTATTCACACTGGGGTCATGGGTACAAATGAATAATAAATCTACCTTCACTTGTGATTCAGTTCTCCGCATTCAGGGAAGCGTTTTTAAAATGTTTAAAATAGCCATTTTGCCCTCTCACAATCTGTATCAAAATATACAGGCTGTGTGTGTGTGTGTGTGTGGGGGGGGGGGCGTAAAGATGGTATGGGCGGGATGGATATGGGACTGCTTATTTTTCAAAATGCATTAGCCAGTTATCAGGGGCCGTATTCACTAACATTCTTAAACTTAGAATAAGAATTTTTGATATTCACTAAATTCTTATTCTTAGAATTTTTCTTATTCTTAGAATTTTTTAAAAGAATGATGTTCAAATCTAAGAATGATCACGACCTTACTTAGGATAAGAAAAAGGTGACATTTTTTTGGTGTTGCTAGACAAGTCCTTCTTTGTTTTTTGTTTTTTTTTATCAGCATGACTTGTACAAGAGATTTAAAAACCGTTAAAGGCTGGAGTGTGTGATTTATGCTAGCTTGTTGACTGGTTTTAAATATGGCTGCCATGTATGTTTTACCAACTTCAAAATTTCAAATGGCTAGATTTAAGTAGAAATACTTAGACATCTCTCTAAAGTAGTTTTTTGTATATTTTAAGTGGTTAGAAGGTTCTCAACTGTAAAACGTATCCCTTTCTGATCCAAGAGTCAACAGTGGACAATGTTTACAGTGTACATCAACACATATTCTGAATACACATCAACAGCATTTAGCACAAATGGAGTTGAATGCATATGTCCACTGACATTGGTTTTATGTACATATCCCACTGTGAAAGTTTTATTTTACTCATAAATAATAAGTGTCAATAACTTCCGTTTTTTTACTAATATCGTCTTATACCTATTTGACCTACAAATATGTCTTATATGTCATTAGAAAGGTCTGTCTACAGTGCATCTATGCAGAAATGACTGAGGTTATAGTCACTGTTGCCCGTGCTTTTTGACAGCCATTTTCACATTCTCTCTTTAAAACATTTATATTATATTAACCCATAAATCATACACAATAGTGGATAATAAAAGTAAAACATCCCTTGTAAGACAAATACAGAAACAAATATATCACTCATTAGATTAACAATATAATACTCGTGCTATGCATTTGTATGATATTGTTATCTTCATTCATAATATATTTCTTCTGTATATGTTCTTAGGGAGGGTTTCCTATTGTATTTGGGATTTGGTTAAGCCTAAGTAAAGACGAAGACATTTTGTCAATCAGGCACCTAATTCTGACTCTTTTGAAAGCAATAAAGGTGTAAATAAATCACATGATTGATCATGTGACATCAAAAATTATATGCATGCACACATTTCTATTTACTATTCTTAATTAAGAAAATTCTTATTCTTAGAAATAATTCTTAACTAAGAATTGCTTTGTGAATACAATTTTTTCTAAGAATAAGAAAATTCTTAGATAAGAAAATTTTCTAAGAATAAGAATGTTAGTGAATATGGGCCCAGGTCTCTGTTTGGAGGCATAAGGATGAAGTCATCAAGGAGAAATTAAATACGTACAAATACAATCATACAAAAATGTGTGCCTAGCTTTTAGTAAAGTTGTTTGTACAAAATTGTACAAGTTAAAACTATTATGTCGACAAAACATATATATATGTTCATTTCGACATTATTATGCAAATCATAGTGTACAGGAATATGCAGAATGAGTGGCCTGGAACTCATCTGAATAACTTGACTTAACTGAAGTTCAGATAATCTTGAGTTTTAGATGGATGGCAGTGTAGCTATGTTGTTGGTGCACTAGTAATTTCAGGTATGGCCAATAGTACAAGCATTGAGAAATCTACAGATCAAAATAAGTAGATTTATTATAACCAATAATTGGCTAGGTACATGTCATAATTTAGCACAAACAGGAAATGCATAATGAAATGGAAACTTCAAATTAATCAGTACCTATGTATACAATTCAAGTTGTCTGTTTTCACCTGGAAGTATCTTTAAAAGTTATACTTACCTCCATACATAACTAATCAGACAAAACCAATTCCAGCTAAAAAGTACAAATAAGATTTGTCGAATTTATAAAACAATTGCTAAACAAATGCAGTAGAACAGTTATTTTGTGGAAATGATTTACATATACAAACATTACTACAGTGTAAGATTTGTTCCACAGGTTTGAGAATGTATCAGAGAACCAGATATATCAGCCAGATATATCAGAATGTTTTGCTTAATTGGTAGACACAAGTGGTAGTTGTATCAAGAGCTTTTAGGGTACAGTACTGATACTTGTCTTGGTATTTTAGTGACCTATTTTCTTCCTGCAGTAATAAAAATGCCACACTTAGAAAATTGAGTAGAATTATAACAAATTATAACATAATTGGCCTTTGTCCTCCTGAATTCTTTTTTTTATTATTTTTGTGATACATAAAAGTACAGACAATAAACAATATTACAAAATAGTACAATGTTACAAAATGGTACAAACAAATATGCAATGTTACAGTATGACGTCACAAGCATTGACGCGTGATAAAAGAGACACTCGGACTAAAAAGCAAAACACAAAACATAAGAAGCCACTGTTCTTTATCTTACTAAATTGTAAATTGACCAGACACTGCATAGTTATATTACCTTGTAATAAGATAATAAGATTTACAAATCATCAAGAGAACTGAAAAAAAATCAGTTAGGCAATACGTACACATAGTAGAGTCAGTCATTTTCTATTTAAAAGGTTATATTGTAGAAATAAAGTCCGAGGTTTTGTGATGTATAACCCTAGATAATTCACAAATTTCCGGCGAATAACGGACGAGCGCGCAGCGCGAGTCCGTTATTCGCCGGAAATTTGTGAATTATCTAGGGTTATAAACCACTAAACTGAGGACTTTATTTCTATTATAAAGACCGCATTTAGTATTTTTCATATAATAACTGTGATAAATATGGCTACATAACCTTTTTTGTCTTGCACTGTTTTTGCTGTTGTATTGTTTTGGCTGTTCCACCTTGCAAACATACATGGTGACACATAAACGTGAATCACTAATTCTCTCAAACTTTATTGCTATTACTATTTCAACATCATCGCTGAAAACCAGACAATGGCAGACAGTTTTCTTTCTAAAATTATTTTCCACAAACTGTTACATTCAAAAAAGAATTTTGATCCATTGTCTAGTTTTCGTGCCATTATTTTTCACCAGACGTTTCAAAGTGCAGGGAAAATAATCGCTTAACGGAATGGCCAGAGTACAATTATACGCTCATATAATTTCACGTAAACAATGTGCGCACTGTAGGGACTTTCGTTGTCTGCGCATTTCCAGTCTTTATAATTGAAATTAATGATTCTATTTATGACCTTATATTGCTTGCAATGCTGGTTCCTTTGTGATTATAAAAAATTCTTTCAAAAATTTCATCCCAAGTGCTAGATTCAAGAAAGGGGAATAAGTCATGTTAAGTGATGATGGGGTTCAACCTTTCCACTCATTAATTCCCAGTATAAATCTTGACTTTTGATTATGGACAAGAAAGGGCTTATTGATTTTGTTTATTGTAATTGTAATGTCCATTTTTAGATTCGCTTTATTCCTGTATATTTCAGGCTTTATGGATGTTAACTAAGGCTTTGGTATTGCTTTTGTTAATCCGAAGTATTCCAAAAGGGACAACTTAAGAGGAATTTTTTACTAATCTCTCAAAAGATAGTATCTTGCCTTTTGAGTCCACTATATCAAGCAATTTTATCTTTTTGTTGCCCTTCCTTTTGTAGCAATATGGAAGAATCAAGACACTTATTGTCAATTTTTACATATCAATTGTACAGTATATATTCATTAAGTATTTCGTTGACACTTGTGGGCTCCCAAATTTTTATCAGGGACCAACAGTCTCATAGTCCAAGAGTTCGGAGGGGTAGACTTATGTTTTTGAGTCCGAAAGGATAAATGGTTGTTTTTCTGTAAAAAGTATGAGAAATTCAAATATGCAAGTCTTACAAATGTAAACGTCAAACTTCCCTTTGACAAATTACTTTCAAGTTGGGTACCATACGATTTTCACACAAATTCTAACTAAAAAAGTATTTTTTGCAAAATGCGTCTACAGATCATAAAAATGATATTATTTGTCAAAAATACTTTGTTGAAGGTTATTACATAACATTACCATGATCCCTGTGCGATTAAGAGTGATCCTTTAATCTGTAATCCTAATAATATATGTTCTTGACCACATTATAGCAACGTGCCCCATGTTAAATGTTGAAAGCGACGTAAAACCCCAAATAAATAAATAAATATAACACAAAAAGTGTTTGTGTAACATTTAGGGACTGTATACCATTTTCAATTTTTATTTTTAAGCACCTGTACCAATTTTTCAAAAATGTTTAAAGTGAAAAATGGAAATGCATGCTTGTGTGAAATATTTATACCATGTACCATGTTCCCATTTATACAAATGTTCTCCTGTCAAGTTTACACAGATATATTCTCATATGTTATCAATTATGCATAAAATTGGGTATTATATCAAATGTATAAATATGAAACAAACCAAATGCTTTTAATACCATTCTTGCGTTATTACATTTATTTTTACAGTAATCATTATAACTAAATATTATTTCATCATTCGGCTGCTTTGTTATTTTTATACTGTGCCTGCTTATAAATCTAGTTACACTAATATTAAGGATGGTTTTGGACTTTTCATACCTCTTAATAGTTATATTATCTTTACCAAATTCACCTTAGTTAGTGTACAAAAATATACGGTCTTATAGTTTTTTTTCTATTTTATAGACCTTAAACAGTAACAGACATTCAAAGGCATGACAGTTTAACTGAATTAAATTCACATCAATTAACTGTGATTCAGTGCTTCATTGTTCCTCAAAAAGATTGAGTATATTGTCCTGTTATTTCTTACCAATTATAGTACTTATGTGTTATAAAGCATCTGAGAAAAAAGCTGATACATGTATATCTTGACATATAGGCATTAATTTCTCTGTAAGGTTACCACCATGCATTTTTGATCAAATAAGGTAACCAACAAAAATGTCACTGCTTAAAATGAATTTAATAATCTTGGTATTTTATAATACAGCATTTCACAGTATTTTTAATATTCTGATTCTTAACTTAATATCTATTTGATTTGTCAACACTTATCAGTCAATATTGACATATAGGTAATTTTCAGTAAGTCATTTTCATAAAGTAGAGACCCTGATGTTGTATATTATTCACTGCAAAATTTGTCACACTCTTGATAGCACCTTGCCTGCTAGATTCTTTCCTTTCCATTTTTCTGGTTTGAAAATGTCATTGGTATGTATTACAATTTCTGATCACCATACACGATCAAAAGCCGTATACGAATAAAACCCTCTACCAACTGGGTTTTATTAGTCTTGACTAAAAAGCTTCTCAAATCTTCATTTTGGTTGAATTCGGCATGCATAGAACCATACATACCGTCTTCTGACACAGCGCTCCAATCCTTTTTGTTGAAACCTTGAATGTGCCCTCCAGTCTGATTGGCTTGCACTGCTGAAGTAGCATTAAGTATCTGTTGTGCTGTCTGTTGATCTTTCAAATGTTTTGCCTTTTTATACATGAAACATTGTTCTGCACTCTTGAAGTGTATACCATTTTCATTGAAGTCAGTGGGGAAATGGTTACTCAGAGGCGAGTGTTTACTATAAAAAGTAGTCACTCCTTGTTGTTCCCGGGTGAAGATGTGCTCTGGTTGCAGTTGTTTCACTGGAATTGACTTGATATTGGTCACATTGTAAATTTTACCTGCTAATACTAGACTGTCTATTCGGAGTATTGGTTTCAATTGAGGGAAGAGTTGTACGGCCTTAAAAAACATAGGTAGGATGAGTTTTCTGCTTTCTTGAATATCCTGTGGATAATCTTCAGATATTGATATCCCCCTTTGTTTAAGTGATTCTTTCTTTGTCAACACCATAGTTTTATCCTTGAAAAACTGAAATTATGTGCCATTTCTTGAGGGTGGTCCTATGTAGTGTATTCTATCAATATCCCTTGAGGTGATGGATATCCCAGTATCATGTAAAACATGTAATATAAGTTCTTCCAGCTTGTCTTGTGGGGTAACAGACAGTCCATAAACTTTAAGATTATTCCTCCTTGAATGTATTTCCTGTTTCAACAGCTGTTCTTTCAGAGCAGTGTTTTCAGCATGAAGTGTACTATTCTCAGCTAAAAGTCCTGTAATATCAGTTTTAATGCTTTTTACGTTGGTCTCCAGCTCTGATATCTTCCTAATTTCATCAAGAGCATATCCAACTAATGTTTTGATTGTATCCAACTTGGACAGTTTTTCTTTAACTGGATCAAGCTTTGTATCTAGTAACTTTGTCATTGTTTCTATAATATCAGTTTTCTCTGTAGAGGACCTCATGATTTTACTTACCATCATTATTCTGTAGTGTATAACAGAGATCCAATAAACCAATATTTTTGAGTATTATTATGTCTTCATACACAGAATATCTCTTAAACCCAAACTTAAGAGTATCAGATTTGTTCCTCTAATTCAGCCTTGTAAACACATCATCCACATTGAATTCAGTATTGCAGAACAGTGCTTGATCTTTGCTGACATATTAGTTCAGGTTATGTTTATTAACTGCACTTTATCATTTTATCCACAATTTTCAAATAGCCACAACTTCGGTTTAGGGGGCCAACTAAAAAAACGATTTTTCTGTCGTCTGGCGGGCCAGTCTGCACTGACCTGATTAGCAGTTGTCCATTGGAAAGGATGTATTAAAGCAATAAAATCTATAATTTTGAAGGTATGATTTTTGCTTTAAAAAGGCTCACTAATAAGTAAATGGGAAAATCCAGATTTTGATCTTTTCTGTATGCAGGCAGTGATTTGGATCAGTCTCAAAATTTTATAGCATCTAAGTTGGACCAAGACCCATCTAGGTCTAGTTACACATCTGTGTTTTTAGCAGTAGCATGTATGAAAGCACTATAAGCAAATATTTCTGTCTGGGTGCTGTCCTACTACAGTGCCAAGTTCAAATTGATCAGCAGAAGCATTTTTCGTGTTAGAGTCCAGAAACCAAAATGTTGATGGATAAATGCATGGAGAGAAAGTTGCACTGACTGGCACCAAAAGCAACCTAGCTTGTGTGGTGTCCTATCACCCTGTCAATTTCAAATAGATTGGGAAGAGTCTGCAAACCAAAATGTTGATGGACAGACGTACAGATAAATGGATACACTGACTGGCACGTATTTCAAAGCCAACCTACCCTGCCCAGTTTCAAACAAGAATGTTTATAGACAGATACAAGGACAAATGAACACACCAACAGATTTCAATTTCAAAAGGCAACCTATCCCAGGTGGTGTCCTGTCACCCTGTCAAATTTCCAATTGATCAGCAGAAGCATTTGTTAGAGTTTGGAAACCAAAATATTGACAGACAGACACATAAACAAGCGGATGGACCAACTGGTACAAATTTTGAAAGCAACCTAGCCCAGTTTGTGTCTTACTGCAGTCAAATTTCAAATTGATCAGCAGAAGTGTCATTGTGTTAGAGTCTGTGAGAGCAGGTCTGTGTATCTTGTGTGTAGGACTGATCAAGCAGTAGTATGTGACCTTCCTGGTCATCAAAAATCTTACTAATTTTTACTTCCAGACCCAGTTTTGAATGAATTAATATTGCAACTCCTTTGCTGTTCGAGGAACCCTGTGGAAAAAGATTTCTCCTGTCCATTTGTTGTCCACTGCTCTTCATCAGTATTAACAAAGTATGTTTCTTGCAAGAAAATAATACCTGGATTAGAATGTTTGCAATTGAAAGGCAATTGAAAACTATTGATCTTTTTCACTCGCATCTTATTCCTCTACAGTTAAAGGTATTAATAGTTAATAAAATCATTCTTTGTTAGATAATGATAATGTAAAATTATCAAGCCAGTGTGTTTAGCATTATAACATATGTAATACATATTGAGCCTAAGATTATATAATAAATCATTCACATACAAATTTCCATATTGCAAGACATGCAGAATAGGCAGGAGATTCAGTAGCCTACTTGTATATACAAACTCACATAAAACACTTAGAACATACATGTTAAAAAGAGAAAGAATCTCAAACTCATCACTTTTGTTTACCACAAGTGTATGCACTAGCGGATCCAGGGGGGGTTCAGGGGGTTCGAACCCCCCCCCCCCCCCCCCCCCCCGCCCTTGAAAATTAATGTAAAGGGGTTCAACCCAAAGTACAAAATTATTTCTTGACAGTGGTGTTAAATTTACAGGAAATGCACTCTATTTTGCCAAAATTAATTTTTTTCCAGGGGGGCATGCCCCCCGACCCCCTTAGTTATAATATGTCTGATGTGAACCCCCACCTTACTCAATGTGAACCCACCTTACTCGATGTGAACCCCCACCTTACATAAAAGCTGGATCCGCCCCTGGTATGAAACATGGCAACAAGACATACAATTTGAGTATGGGTTTTAATAGATGGATTATCCTATAATGCTCACTATTTTTATTACAATTCAGCTCTCACAGGTCAAAGGACTATCTTGAGCAATTTTTGGTATTATTACTCTAAAATTTGATTTTTAAGAAACATAAGTAACAATATGACAAACGGATACTGCATGTTAATTTCTTTGCATGTTGCATAAGTAATATTTCCAAACACTAACTTGAAGTCTTAAGTAATGTTATGTAGCTGGGTTTCATCCTTCCGTCTGTGTTTCTTTCTGTTGTCTATGACCGTTTTAAATAACATATGTAGTGTGATTAGGGTATGAGCAATCACTCAGTCAGTTTTGTATGCTTCATGTATCATTTTCTATGCTTCCCTGTTCGCTTATTCATTCCACCTAATAAAATACAGTCATTTTCATCACTGCAAATTGCTCTTCATTTTATCTATAATTTTTGAGTCATTGCCTTTCAGTTTAGAAATTTCCTTATTGTACTTTCATATTATATTTTCTTCTGATTGTATAATCGTAATGTAGCCACTTCCCATAAGTCTCAAAGGGAACTGGACAATTCGGCCCTTTGCCAAATCGGCCCTCTGCAAATCGGCCCCCTAAGAACTCTGCCCTGGGCAAGTCGGCCCTCAGGTTAATAAAATAAAATGTAATGCAGGAAGAGTACTTTTATAGTACTTAATGCCCTACATCAGGTGATCATGTATTAGGTTATTAATAACAAAATACATTCTTTGGGATATTGTTAGATTTCTTTCAAAAGGATGACAACTTCTACCGTGATATTTGCAAAATACAATTAACATATATCAAAGATATTTCGATGATTCACCAAGTTTTTTTTTTAACTTCTGCTATTGGGACACTTGTGTATGTTCAAATAATTATAAGCGCAATTAGATAATCACATCATGAGTGAAAACTATTTGAGTGATATTTTAAATAAGTGTTAGTTTTAAAGTGTTAGTTTTATTGGAAGTGCGATTGACTTAAAAGAGATTGAGTGCTATAAGAGTTTTTATTAAGTCACATTCTTACTAGATTGTGATTCTTGTCATTTGTTTAACATATTGTCTTTCAGAGTACAGATATTTCCGGGAGGGGGGGGGGGGGGGGGGGGGGCTATTTGGCTAAGGTATTTTTTCCTAGGGCCGATTTGACCAGGGTTGATTTGGCAAGGGCTGATTTGTCTATGATTCATCTCAAATGCGCATTGTGATCCTTTTCATAGATGTGCGCAAAGATTTGTAATACATAAAACTGTGTCACTCACAAAGCACTCGTATATGCTAGGAAATATAAGGTAACCAGAGAGAGCTTTGTTAACTTTACAGAGAGGAATCTGTATTGTCAGTATGGTGATGTAAAAAGCAATATATGAAAGAGTGCATCAGACAAAAAGTTCTCATCATAGTTGCAAGGAAACCCCAATCGTTATCAAGACTAATTTGAGTGTGAGTTAAATTGTTTTTCTATAGGTGTAAAACCATTCAAACCTAATTACCAGTGATCAGCTCATTATCACTCTCATTCTAGCAAAGAATAGTTCTTTAATGGCCGTTCACGTTGGTTCTCATATAAGTAACAGTCCCTCAGTTATATCCTTTAGTCAGTATCGTAGTGCCTAATTCTTCGACTCAAGCTTGCCCACTTAGTTCACTCACGTGGGGAAGATATTGTGCCTGCAAAGCAGTAGATTAGATTAGATTAGATTAGATAATGAAATCAGAGTAATCGCAGAAGCATATTTATGAAAAGTGTAAAAGGATTTTAAAATATTGTTGCAAGGCCAATTCATAGTAGTTTGTTTTCACAATGTCAAGCTTGTAGACTACTCCCATTAGTTTAATGATTCCACACTTGCTACTACAAATGTCAATTTATTGTGAAAAACCAGAAAGCTTTCAAAAGAGACCATACACAATAAACCGTTAGAAGTGTGACACATGGAAAGTAAATATGGCATTTGCCCATTGTTTGTAATTATGTTTGTAATTATGTTTTGCTTCATCGGAGTTAAACTGACAGAAATGAACAAATAAATGCAGTAATTTTATGGGAAAAAAAAAAACAAATCCAATTCAACTTTGATATTTACAGCCCCGTGATTAGGAAAGTTTGGCAATAAAAATACCAAAGGAAAATTGTTTACAGAGCACTATGTACTAGCTCTCTCCCAATAGAGAAACTGACAGTTATTTACAGTGTTGTCCAAATATTGAATTTAATGTATTTTGATGTTAAGGTAAACAACATACTGAACTCTCAGAATCCAAACCCACAGCAAAGCCTGGCACCTTCAGTGTTGCTTATGAGTGTAATGACAAAAAAAATCATTTAAGAAATTCCTGGATACAAACTTTGATTCTAACAACCAAACAAACAAACCAACGAACAGACAAACACACGCCACCAGTTCCTGTAATAAGAGCAAGACTGACTCTTCTAACCAGCTTATCTAAAAGGAAATCCCTGTTAGTCTGAGGGCTAACAGAGCCCATATAGGCAAGGATTTGATGATATTGTTAAGACCAGATTTCTGGCATATTTTGGTATGCGGGCTGCTTACAGAAATAAATTAATAAAAAAAATACTGTTCATCCAGATGTACTTCACCTTACCTAAGGCCAGTGACATATTTCATGCTTTGAAATCAATCGCATACAAATAGACATTTTTTCTGTGACCAGACAAATCCGGTTGTTTTGTTGTTGTTTTTTTTTGTTGTTGTTGTTTTTTATCAGCATAATTAGATTTACTGACTTATTTGTGGATCCATTATAAACGGTCGTTTCAGACACTTGTAACTTTGACAAACTATTGTGGACAAATAAAAAATGCAGTTGATTTTTGCTGTCATTGCAAAAGGGGTCAAGCTTCAAAACTTTTATAAAGCAACATGTATGAAGACATTATGATTGATAATGAACGCTCCCATAACGAACTTGTTATACATATATTAGGGCCTCTTTCTTTGAATAAAACTAGTGTCATGTCAAGTATAACCTATACATGTATAAAAATATATGAAGCCAGGTACGCTTTAGAGTGTTATTCAGGTCAAATAGAAACATAAACGAGGACTTTATAATGGATATAAAATGTCCTCATGCGGAACTTGTTACTTGTAAATGAGTGCATTTGACTGATGATCTATGGAAAGTATACATTAAATACGTACAATGGTTCTTAATTAAGTGCGTTAAATGATCAGAAAAAAATTGAATAGATTTGTTTACATGCAATTTCCAATCACCTTTTAATTTCAATGTCACTGTTTCAGATAATAATAAAATATCATATGTTATGTAACTATTATTCTTTAGATAGTAATTTTATATGCGATATAAACATGCACTATATTTTAACAGTAACACAAGTATAAAATACATAAGATAACTATTATTCAGCTATGTTTCTATGAAATTACTAAACAAAATGGAGGCCATGTGATTTCCTATCAGTACTATTTAAGTGCTTTTTTCATTAGTCCATATGCTGTCAATCATTTTACATCTACCAAGGAGGTATTAGTTTCATAAACGTTTTTTTTTTGCAGAATTATGTAAATACCACTGCTTGGACCTTCCCAAAAATAATCAAAACATGGGTCTTGGTCCAAGTTAGATAGTTAGCATCTTCCAGTGCTATTTTTGCCTTGGTTTAGTGCAGTTACCAGGGGGGCAAACATGAGGTAACCTCATACATGAGTAACATCTACCATAAGGTCGAGTTGAATAGAAAATATAGATCTCGTACAAGTGTTTCTTCTATTCTCTTTTGAGTCAAATACACCTATCTAGAGTGGCTTCCTTAGGATGTAACAACGTTGAGATAAATATAATCTCTACACATACTTTGCAAGATATCAAGCTCTTTTAATTGATGTCTATCAATATTTAATCTATAAAAAAATTAATCAATTTATTGGATGATACAATTCAGTCCATATGATAGTGACACAGAGGATAAAAAACGAACCGATGTTTTTTTTGAATAGAATACAATCTCTTCCCCCACTCACTGTCAAACTCAGATGAATAAAGATCTAATAGAAGTAGAAATAGGATATGGTATTTTTATTAACCAAGTACAAAGCTGAAGGCCAGGTTGAAAGGTCAAATGCCAGAGAAGGTTATGTTAATAAGCTGAGTGACATTAAAACACAAATGTGACGGTTTTATTTTATATGTTTGTATTGTATATGTGTTCATGGATAATGTTGCAACAGAGAAATTAAAAAAATTTTGTTGGAAGTTTTGTACACTCCAGAGCCAAATGCCAGAGGAGGCAGGATGAAGGGAGGAGGGAAAGAGGTTGGAATTACTGATGACCATGGAAACAATTTACATATAATGCCAAACAGAGGGACTTTTCGTAAGGCCAAGGGACATAATATTCTGCAAATGGACACTATCATCATATGTTAATGTGATCGTAGATCTTCTGAATCAGTAGAAACCATGGCCCTGGGGGAGAAATACTTAACTTTAAAAAAGATGAGCTTGAGAGAATCCCTGATTGTGTTGGCAATCACCTTATAGTAAGGAGGAAAATTTGTAGCAAACGGTGGTTATTGTGTTTGGAATCTTATAACTTATTCAAACGGCTAGCACACGAGTTACTCAGCCGAGGCAATGTAACAATATGCTGAGACGCCCTGTTTTGCAGAGACTTTGCTGATTTGAGGACAAGATATAGCCCAAGATTGGCGAATACTATGTCCTGTCTCAGTATGTGTCTGGAAGGATCAATGAATGACACATAATGAATGACATATTATTGAAAAATTGGCACTTATCCATAGTAAGTGGCGCTGGAAAATAGAAAAGCCATATCTCGGTTTGTATGTCCTGGTATTTCAGTGAAATATGGTTCGTGGTGGATGACAATCATGTCATGTAAAGTGTTTATGACTAATGTGCATAAGATTGCATAATTTAAGAATTTAAATTTAAGTAAAATAATGTACTTCTTGTTTTACTTATCTTAGTGGCAAAGTAACCTAATATATTCAGTTACAAAAAGTCAATTTAATTAGAGTTTTAAACTTTGTATATGCTGGGGCAGTTGCTTATCTTCTATCTAAATTGTTAAATTAATTTCTCATCACCTGAAATAGTTAAGGTAAAGTGTAGGTCTAATGTTTGTATCACGATAACCTAGATTAAAGCCTTACAACCAGTTATGAATGGAGTTAGTGGCCTAGTGGGACTGCAGGTTTGGTATCTAATCACAGATTGTCACCTCAGTGTGGGTTCAACTCCCACAAGTGACAAATTCTGAAGCCCTGTCCTGATATCCCCCTGGCTGTTGAATGGAACATAACCCAAACTTTGACCTTTGACTTTTACGAACTGTTCTATATTTAACTTATTTTTTTCACTGGCTTATATGGTCACGGTGGTGCAGTGCAAACACACTCACCTCATATCTCTGAGTTTGGATGTCAATTCCAGGACTGACCTCAAGTAGGAAAACTGGTAGTTGCTTGCCACTGGTCGACAGTTTACAGTGCAGAGCCTTGACTAACTGCATGTGCTGGTTTCCTCTGCCCTTACAACTACCCATCACAAAATAACTAATACAAATGTACTAGGCATAAAGTAAAACACTCAATAAAGTAAATAAAACTGAATGACTTCTGAGTTCAGCACTCTTGGCCAAAATTAGAATTCTCATTGTCAAAATAATTAAATTGATTTATCTAGATAGTAAGTCAATACAACAGGATATGTATCTCAATGTATTGAGACACAAAGTTGACGAATTGGGATATGTATCTATCTTGATTATCAAGAAAATAACTTGAAAATTGCAAATTAAATCTCAGGATGGAGTGACCTCTCTCCTACTCCAGAATAACTCTAAAAGACAGGCTCCATTTTAAATTATACTAAAAAGCACTTGTAGAGAGCAGACTTCAGTTTTGTATCCATAATACAATAACATGCAGGGTCGGTCCTAGCCAAGGCTTAGGCTTAAAGTGGAGACTTTTGTTTCAAGTTTCTAATCAAAAACTGCTAAGACTTTTGTCTTAGGCTTAGTGGTATTCACCAAGAATTTAAGACCAGTCTTAGGCTTAGCCAAGGGCTCAACTTTGAGACTTAAATATTAACACTATATGTGTTTCTTTACATAGCCTTGACCTTATACAAAATCCTGCAGTGCATTGTTAGCAAAGATTTGATTGATTTGATTGGATGGCAGGCGTGACTTTAATATTGGTAGTGTTAAGGAGTTAAGACAAAAGTCTCAGCTAAGTCCTCTTGTGTGAATATGGATTTAAGACAAAACTTAGCTGAGACAAAAGTCTCAACTTTAAGACCACTTTTAAGCCTAAGACCTGGCTAAGTGTAAGACCCTTCGTGAACACCGGCCCTGGGTCTTTCCCAAAATTTAATTACTTCTATTGTTGGCCACGCCCTGTCCATATAAAAATCACAAATATATGTTCTATACTTTTGGAGTAATTACAATTACAGAAAATCAAACAAATCTACCCCAAACCATAACCTCCTGTGAGGAGTATATATTTGGTAATGCAATCAAATCTGGTCAGCATTTTCAGCTAATTAGGTTTATACCTAATGGTTGTAGTCACAGTTAATTATCCTGTGACAGGGTGTCATTATAGACTAATTGACTAACAAAGTCAAACTGTGAAGATGTCCCTAAAACAGCATGGCTTGCATTAGCCTCCATTAAGAGAATCTTCTTGAAACTGGCTTCGCAAGAGCCTTCGAGAAATCTGATCAACTAAATATCATACTCTCAGAAGACACATTCTGGCTTATTCTGGCTTTGTTCTGTAGCAAAACTGTAGCTATATAACATATAACAGAAACATTTTTATTATCTACCATGCAGCGTATTTGCCCTAAATACGGGGAAGTACAGACCGGGGTGGGTTTTTTGGGGTTTTTTTTTTTTGTATACAACTGCGCCTCTGTATCATGGATAACAAGTGTCAATAACTTCAGTTTTTCACACCAATATCTCAGAAACTATGTTACCTATAAAAATATGCATTATATATCATTGGAAAAGTTATTGTACAGCGTTTCTGCTTGCATGTGTTGCATAAAAATCCATGCAGAAATAACAGAGCTATTATATAGACAATAGCCAAGTGGCGCTCCATTATGTAAACGTAATGGCCTGAGGCCCTGAAAGGGCCGAAGGGCCATTAAGTTTATATAATGGAAATGCCACGAGGCAATTATCTATTATAAAACCCTGTAAATTAAAACCAATTTATTAATTCAACACGTTGTACCAAATAATCAACCTAGACAATCTTTGCAATGTTTCCTTTGGTGTGCATACCATATGGGGCTGTCACTAAACTAGTTCTATGGTGTTTTTTTTATCTCAATACAGAATCAACATTGTTTCACCATGTGTACCACTGGTTTTTCTTTATGGGAAAATATAATTTTGAATAAAGCTTGAAAAGTTTTAATATAATCTGACTGCCACAAAATTTAACCATGGATAATGATAATCGATAAAATATGGATCTGTGACTTACAGAAACCACTTTCCAGAAACAAAATTAGACTGCTTATTTAACAATGCTTTGGATAATTTGTTGTGGTGAGTGTTTTGTGTTACTTTATTAATCTGTGCTTATTTTAAGACAGTAAGCTATTATTTTTGTGTTTCAGTCATTGAAAGTACTAGAAACTGGAGAATTACTTACTTGTTTTATTTTGTGTTAAAGTTTTTGGGTTTCTCAAGATTTTTATTGTGTGTGCTTTTTTCTCTATTAATTTGGAATCAAGGAAAAATGCCTCCTGGAAAGATTGTCTCCTGGAAAAAAGCCTCATTGAAAGAATGCCTACTCCACATTTGGTAATATAGTAATACCTCCTATGAAAATTAATCCACAACATTAAGAACAAAATTCATTTCAACCACAAACAGTGTATCATTTTAGAAGTATATAACAAACTGCAATAAGATAAATTAAAATCTTAGTTTTGAACTTAAAACATTGAAAAGTTTTTTCTCATTTTACTTGAGTAAATTTTGAGCCACTAAAAACGTTCCTTTTAATATAGTATGCTGAGTTAGATTTTCACAGTGAGTTTGTTTGAAAGTTAGCTGCTCCTTTGATTAAGTTCACAGAAGATTATTGTAAAGTCAGATTGTAAAGAAATGCAAAGAATTAAAAAATATCCAACTTTACAAATTAAATTGCTTGTCTTGTATTTGTCAGGAGGTAATTTTTCAAGGTAGCATTTTTCCATGAGGTATTTTTCTATGAACAATGAATGTCATTCAGAATTGAAAAGACTTTGTAAATGTACCCACTGAACTAATTAATATGAAAGAGTTGTAAAAACATTTCAATATTGAATGCATTGTGCTGAGGATGACTGGCAAATACTAAGTACCCTTTTGTTCTTAGCAGACTGGCCTTTGAACTGAACCACAATCCACTGTTAGAAAATAATGTAGTGTTAACTCTCCATTATGCAAAAATAATGGAGAGTTGAGACAATGAAATACAAGTTAAAGACTGAAGTTTTTACAATCACGGTTGCTTGTGCTTTTTGACAGCCTTTTCACATTCTCTCATAAAATATTCATGTTATTTAACCCATAAATCATACAAAATGGTGGATAATAACAGTAAAACATCCCTCATTGGACGTATGCAGAAAAAAAAATCACTTATGAAGACTAACAATGTAATACTCGTGCTGCGCACTTGTATAATATTGTTATCTTTATTGGTGAAATATTTTTTTCTGTATATGTCATTCGCGAAGTTTTCCTATTGTATAGCTCGAAATTGGTAAAGATCCTCTGATGCGTTGTAATTCAGAAACGGGGCTGTCTAAAACCAAACAGAGGTCTTCATAACCCAGTAGGCACGCGCCAAGGAGTGATGACTCTGGTGGTGTTGAATGTCTGTCTGTACAGGTAGGTGTTGAGTTGATTCCTGAAACTGGAGATGGTCAGTTGGGTTCTAACTAGTAGGGAAGCTGGGAGTATGTAGCTCACTTTCACAGGTAACATTTCTGCCCTCTTTCCGTGTTCATTTATAGCCATAGAAATATCACCTGTATGTTGATTGGGGATTGTGTCAACACCACCTAGTTTACAAATAAAACAGTAAATTTTATGCTATGTTAAAGAATAGATTCACTAAGATTGGTCTAACATCAAATATATGCAGTGTATATTTTCTCTGATGTAAAATCTACAGAATTATCCCTGAAAGAAAGTTGACTGAGAACACTTTAGTACTTCCACCCTGCCTTAACATCCCATACCCCACCAAGTTTTTCAGCAAAGTCATCAGTAGTAGTAGAGTAAAGTAGTAAAGTCTGGGTTTTTTTAAATATTAAAAAAACACACAAAAAAACAGAAATTGTCCATGATAACTGTTCCAGTGATTTAATTAGGTGTGGGGCTGTAACTCTCTTTTGTCACAAAAAGGAGAACTAGGAACATAATCAAGCAGTAAACTGGCATGACAAAGGGCACTTCAGTACATGGACCTTTCAAGTGGACATCTTATTGGAGCTTAATGGCGTTGTTGAACATTCCTCAAGACTTTATTTAGCAACCACTCTTCCATTTATGTACTAATTAGGGCTCCCCCAATTCACCCCTCATTTTCGTCAACTCCTAGGCAGCTATAAATTCCGTTAGAGAAGGCTGGGATTGTTAATGATAACTGCATCAGTCATTCTATCAGATGCCAACAATTAGAGATAGACAAAATAAAGCAAATACCACACTGGCATTGCAATGGGCTTATTTATCTTTGCAATTGTAATGTTAGTTGGAATTGGTTCAGTTTTCCCACACAATGTATCTGTGTGTCTGAACAAAATAGAGGTCTATGATACACTGGCGCATCCAGAAAGCTTGGATCACTTGAGGACTAAGCCAGATGATCCAGACACCATCAGGATGTTATTGTCTCTTTCTTCTTCTAAAACCCGCCGAAGTCCAAGTGCTTATGAATACTCGGCCTCAACAATAACCATGGCATATGCAGAGCTATGTCAGCGAGGGGGATTTGGAAACAAGACATTTCAGTAAGTTTCCAATACTTTTCTTCCATATCTTAAAACAGAGTATTTTTTATTTCATATACTAAATCTTTGGAATAAGGCTCAGAGTCAGCAGGTGTCGAAACGTTTATTTTGTTGTCATACAAGCAATATGTTGTTCTCTTATGAAGTATGTTTCTTTTCAGTTAGCAAAATTAAGGACAAGAAGTTTGTACAACATCATCACCAACAGAAAATACTCAATAATTCTGACCAGTGCATTTCAGTATTCATTTAACAATATACCAAAAATAGCAAATACTGATATATTACGTCCCAGGATAAAATATAATCAGATAAACACAAAATTCTGTATTGTTAATATTTCAGGCCTTCTATTATAGAATTTATTTACTAGGAAAATTATTCACTAAAATCTTCTATTTATTTTGTATGATCATCTTATAGCAGGGTTAAATAGGGACATAATATTTAAGGCCAGAAAGCAGAATATTTTACATCTGTATACCAGAGTCCATGCTTTAACCAGCAATATTTTAAAAAAGATTAATATTTCAAAAGGTAATGAAATAATGAAAAGGGTTATATTTAGAACATGTTCATGCTGAAGTGATAGTGAAAGGATTAAGTGTGGCATACGAGATGACAAGTTGCAGCTAGGCGGACAATTTTGAAATTTTAAGGGGTGCGAGCACACCATCGTCCAAATTTTTGGATCTAAATACAACATGGCGACGTGTTAAGTTGTATATGTAGGTTGTTTATATACATACATTGAACCCAAAAGGTAGTGAACCAAGTCAAATAATGGTCTCAAATAAATCCAGCCATAATGAATTTGATAAGACATGAGGGAAGGAACCAACTAAATGATCAGGTCTCTATATAACTCAAACTGGTGAATGTCAGAGGCCAAGTTGCACATAAAGGTTAAAGCTGGAGTTTTACGTCTATTTTCAACAGCCTGGACAGCTCCTCAGCTTTTTTCATTTGTAGGAGTCAAACCCACACAGAGGTGACAGCCTATGATTAGACAACTTGCACACAAATACAATAAAGTAATGTGATAAATTAACTCCTCCAGTTAGTGTACAAACAAAGATGCTCCAAATATTTTAAAACAAACACTTAAACTTTATAAATCATATACCTGTGGCATATAATAAGGATAAAGGTGTCAGACTGAGTGCAGGGTTTAACAATGTGTATCTATACCATAATCATATTGATTGGAACAAAGTGGTGCTAGGGAGTTCAGTTTCAAGATCCAGGGCAGTTCCTGTCTTCTACATCTTCTGCCTCATCTGTAACAAATATACGTGTGTACCACTCTCATATGGAAAGCTTCATATGACTGTGTTTGTGACCATCAATGGAAATATGTATGTGGAGATTGGTGTTATTGTAGAATTCGATTGGTTTATACCTGATGATGTCTTTTGGAAATCTGAATTACCTGCTTGATTCGCTAATCGTTATTTCTCTCACTTGAATGTGGGAATAACTTCATATTTTATTTAATGACATAGTGTACAGATGTTTGAGAAACCAAGTCAGTTTTGTTGATAATTTGGCTCCTTTTTGGTTTAATATATTGCTTTCATTAATACAGCACTGTCTAAATTCTTGATTTAAGGGTAACATTTACCTTTAAATAGCATGTGCCTAGTATGGTCTGCCTACAAGTTATAACCCACCTAAATATTTTGTTTTTTCTTTTATTATATATTAAGCTACTCCAACCAGGACACATGTTGAAAAAGATTGTACAAATTTTAACTCTAAAAGTATATCATTCAGCAACAATATTGGCACCCAACCAAAAGGTTAAAGCCAAGACTAAAATTTTAAAAATATAATCAGAACCAGTTTAGGATCAGTCATGTACTAGATAAAATTAAAACTGAACTACACACAACTGAATTATATGCATATAACTTGTCTTCTAACATCCCAAACCACTAACACACAACTGAATTATATACATATAACTGGTCTCCTATTATCTTGGAACACCTACACACAACTGAATTATATACATATAACTAGTCTCCTGTTATCCGGAACCACATACAGTCAACTGAATTGTATACACATAACTTGTCTCCTATTATTTGGAACCACTTACACACAACTAAATTATATACATATAACTAGTCACCTATTCATAACCAAGCAATGTGTCTTAAACCCGTGCAAAACACATACCCAAACTAATATACATCCATTCCCAATAATTCTCTTGAGATATTAAAGAACAAAAATTAACACAATGGAGTTTGACATCATAAATTTTAAAAATGCAATGACTTATGTTAAACCTTGTCCACAGTCAAAATGATCAAGAAAAGTGGAAAATATTTTTGAACCGTCTACTGACCTAAATCTGCTCTATGCATCACTATAACGGCATATACCAGCATAAAGTAAAACACCAGAAAGTACCTTATTAACCAAACTTTTTGGATGAAAATTCACCCACTCTCAAAAGGATCAATAAAAGTAGTAAAGTATTTTACTATAAAGCTATATTGGAACCAACTACTGACCTGCCATACATCACTTAAACACCAAATGCTAGTTTATACCAACTGTCACCAGACACAAAACAATACCTCAGAAGCCAAAATTCAGATTTTGGTATTGCCTGTGATGGCAAATTTGCATTATGTATTGTATATTTTTGTTTGAACCCACGTCCTCTGTGTTCCCAGGCAAACACGTTACCCATGAGTCTAGGTGGTGGATTTATACATGATTCTAGAGATGTAAAATGTAATAAACAGAGTGTTATTGTTTTTAAAAACACATTATACAAGGCAGCTGACATATGATATTACCAAGACCCTACCCAAAACATATGACATATAAGATATAAAAGTATGACATAGTCCAAGGAAAAGCCATCAATAAACCGACAAATAAACATTTATATAAAATGCTCCTGCTATGAAAAGGTTGTTGTAAAGAAAGCATAATCATATACTCGTTACAGATGTATAGCTATAAAACATGAATTAATTATATATAAGTATACTTATTTCTTTAACATCAGACGAGTACCAGGGCCGTCTTCCCTTTGAAATGCACATTTTATTAGAGATTAATTCCCCTGTTGAACCTTCTCCAGACTTGATTTACTCCATCATTTCTGTATTATTAGTCTGAGCCCTCCTGGTCAGCTCATGACCGGCTTTATAAATTTGGTTACAACAGACTGGCATTTCAATGCTAACAATATCAGCCATTTAGTCAGATGTCAGGCTGGGGAAGAGAATATATAGTAAAATATAGCAAAAAATGGACTTATTTGCATCCACAATTATAATGACAATTGGCTCAGTTTTCCCGCACAATGTGTCTCTGTGTCTGGATAAGATTGAGGTCTATGATACACTGGTGTATCCAGAAAGCTTGGATCACTTGAGGACAACACCAGATGATCCAGACATTATCAGGATCTTATTGTCTCTCTCTTCTTCTAAGACCAGCTACAAAGGAATTTTCTATGAATTCTTGGCTTCTGCAATAACCGTGGCATATGCTGAGTTTTGTCTGCAAGATGAATTTGGAAACAAGATGTTTCAGTAAGTTTTCAATGCTTGTCTTTTGAATTATTGAAATATTAAATATTTAATATGTTTTGAGAAAGGTATTTATGGAGATTCAGAAAAAGAAATTATTACACTTTTGCAATCGAAATAACACTATTTTAAATTTTATGGTCTTTTGACAGCTTTAACCCAGTAGCTGCTTCACCAAAATCAATATAGAAAAGAAACTATATGCACACAGAAAGCTGTCACAGCTAATTACAATCTTACAGTTATAGATTTATACTGGCGTGGTGATATGTGATACATAAATGTAATAGTAATAAATGTAATGTAATAAAAGTAATGCCAAAAACCATGGCTTTAAGTAGATATTCAACCAGTGTATCAGGCCCATCAACAATCTACCCATAGGACTTTTTTTAAATTGACCAAAAAAATTAAACTATGTTTTGACTAAAAACAAAAAAAAACAAATAAATATAACGAAAAATAATTTATATTAACTGTGAATCACAGAAAATGGGTGGCTGAAATATACCCAATGAATGCCTGTGGCTTGAAAAGTGACATGTCTAGGGATATGTTTGCATCGAGTCGGCGCAATGTTGTTACTTTGGTCCTTACCCCCAACCAGAAATTACTTCCTACTCCCCTGGTATTATACTAAAATTTTACAAAATGACATATTTAATGGAGTGTGGTAAAGGGTGCTATTACAGTTATATTTGACAGAGTTCTGAATAAAGGTCCAAATGAAGATATCATATAAATTTTAGGGCTTCAACATCTGCAGCACCATGCTGTTAGTTTTACTGAACATCAGACCTGAATACATTAGAGAAGTTGCAAACAACATTTCTGAAGCCCAGGCCTGTTGTTTGCTACATTACATGTCACCACTTTTTGTGTATTTTATCATTGCAAAAAAAAGGTTGCTCCTGCAATTTTGTTTCAATTTGTGTTGCACTTTGGTGTTGTAATTTCTATGAAATGCTGTTTGCAAACTCTCTATTTTTACTGTGTACACACACTTGACAAATGGAGAAGATGACTATTTTTTTCTTGGGACAAGGTCACTCGGCTACATTTTGATAGAAGAGTGTTCACATAAATATATAGCAAGAGTGTAGACACTGAAAAATAGCAACCTATAGATCAAGCATAACTTAGTTTAGAATGAAAAGATTTGTTATAAATACTTTTGACAGAAATGCCCACTCGGAAAATTTTTTTAAGCATGTCTAATACTTTGGAAGACCAGCGGCGCATGGCATTATTGGAACATGAAACACTTACCAATTGCATCTAGTTCAGATACAATCCATTCATTGACCAGTGCCTGATCCGGCAATCTGCTTTTTTTAGGATTCCCAGGTTTGGAATTTTTAAGCTGAGAATGCCGCTCAGAATTTTTGACAGTTTTCTTCAAAATTGTCACTATCCTCAGCCAAAATAGCATCGATATCTAAATAAATATTACTTTCAGTATCAGACACATATTTTGAATCCAACTGAGCCAGTTTTGGTTTTGAGGAAAATTAATTTTAAAAAAGCACTGTGACCCTCAAGTGGGACTTCAATTGGAATCAAAATTGTAAGAGTTACCGGCCATTCTGTGCTTATGTTCAGCTACCATTAAGCTGACTGTGTAGTAAAGACAAGGCCAATCATGTACATTGTAAAACAATAAATAAATCCTGAGGAAAATTGACAAAAACTTAAATTTTCTTTAAATCTAAAAAGAAAATAACAAAAAAAATTCTTTAAATCTAAAAAAAAAACCTCTTAAATCAGTTCATATCTGACCAGTATCCCCCTGACCAAAGCAGGGGTCAAACCACTGACGAATCAAAGCGGTCACATGGTTAATAACCATCACATTGTTTTAAAGAGGGTAATATTAATATAGGGGTTGAAGGAATAATTAAGGTTGGCACCTAAATGCCATCCAGCAAAGAACTTGGGGCGGTCCAGAGTCAAACTTGTGACAGTGGAATAGGGGTTTTAAGTATAAGATTGGCAAAGTGAATGAGTCTTATAAGTAGAAATAAACTCTCATTCCTGTTAATCATTTTTCATTAACATTTACCCTGCTGCCAATAATTTCTGGTTGATTGGAATTATTCCTCATGGTGATTAGCTGTCTGTATTTAATGCAGTAACTCCAAAAGTAATGAATGGATCTTTTTTTCAAATTTTACATGGGTATGGTCTGACCAAAGGAAGAGCTGACTAAATTGTTGAAAAGATCTGGATTATATACTGTTTTGAAAAAAGGGCATTTTTTTCATTTTCATTTTCAGAAACTTTGGCTTTCTGATTGGCGTTCCCCTAAAATGTTATATTATATAATGGATTTTATAGTGCTTAATCTCTGCGTTTAAGCGGACTCTAAGGCACAACAATCATAAGCAGTATTGCAAATTTTATCAGTCCTTGGGTAGAGCAATGGGTGTTACCAGAGGCTTTGTAAGTTTATTTTTTTATTTGGGGTTTTACATCATTTTCAACACTGTATCACGACGGGTAGTTGGAAGGGCAGAGGAAACCAGTACATACAGTTCGTCGGGGTTCTGTACTGTAAACTGCCGATCAACAGCAAACAACTACCAGCTTTCCCACTTGAGGCCATGCCGGGAACCGAACCCCGGCCTCAGAGGTGGGGGGCGAGACTGTTACCACTCTGCCACCCTGGCCCCACACAGGCTTTGTAAGGTAGAAAGGCCTTGGAGAACAGATATAATTTGAGTTTCTCCCCAAAGGAGGTGACAGAGGAAGTAGAATGAACATCATCAGGCAATTTATTCCAGATTGTAGGAGCATCAAAAGCAAAACTGTGACCAATTTGCTTCTTTGATTTGTGCAAGGACAGACTAAACTGAGGAACCTCCAGGAATATTCTATCCGGTCTAGTAATGAGCAGTTCTTCATGAAGCTTTTATTTGAGTTGGGCCTGCACAAATAAAGCATTTACTAAATTCTGGATCATATTCTGGATGCAAAACATCCCAAATTTTCAGAAACCCCTCTTAACAGAAGTCTGCACTCTATAGATTTTTTTCTAATTTAAAATATTTCAGGTAAACGACCTCTACACCGAAAAGTAAACACTCATTTAGTATGTTACACACAAATCAAGCAATTTACTCACCTTTAAACAACATGTATTGACATTAATGTAGATTGCTTCACAGCTGAATGAGTGTTTGAGTGAGTAGAAAATCTTGGCTTTATGTTTAATTATGATGTGTTAAGTACAACAAACACTGGGCCTGTATAATCCCAAACCAAGGACAGACTACTCACTTGTGAGTACTCACCCATAAACTTGATCAAAACTGTAAGTGTGTCCAAGACATTATCAGGGTAATGTTCTGCAACGTGTTATACTAACTTATAGCAGCCTTAAAAACAAATGAACACACAAACAGATGGAGATGACAAAACAAATGATATATTTGTTACATAAATGCATAACATATTATGAACTGGTCCAAAGTACACAGCATATTTCATTGGTATGACTGCCAGTGGTTAACACTCCAAAATTCAAAATAATTCTTTGATACTTCTATTTCATTACCCAAGGAGGTTGTGTTTTGAGTTCTGTTTGTCTGTCTGTTTATCTGTATCCAAGCTTACTGGAAATGTAATGAACGGATCTCTATGAATATTTTTATTTAGTCAGGGCCTGGCCAAAGGAAGAAGTAATATTTTGGAAAGGATTTAGATTATATTCTTGATATAAAAAATCCGAATTTTCTTAAATACCCTCTGGTGGATATATCCGCTCTGTGAGTACTTTCTAGATAAATCATATAATCTAGGTATAAAAAACATTACAAGTTCAAACAACAAGAAAAATTTAAAACGTAAAAAAACATAAAAAGCACAAAGATGTATCTGATGTTCTATGTTGATTTCCTGAAATTCTACTGGATTAGTTTCTTATTCATTTGGAGTTATTTGACAGGTCCAATACTGTTGGTGAAATGTAGGTGGAAGGGCAAGAAGAAATGTGTACATTTGCAGTTAGTCAAGGTTCTGTACTGTAAACCTCTGGCCAACTGCAAATAGCTTTCCCACTTGAGGTCGGGCCGGGTTATACTATAGCACCATTAATGTGAAAGACAATACATGCAATTTGAACAGAATTTCCATTGTTTACTTTTCTAGCTTACTACCCTTGAAAAGTGTCTCATTAACCGCAGTACTACTTTTATTATGAACCTTGATATTTACGGGTTGGGTGTTACATCTGCTGAGGCAGTTCTTTATAATTGAGGGATGCATAAATACCTTCAAATCGTATGTTGAATTATAACCCCGCTTATCCCATATTTCACATATCATGAAGTTTCAGTTTCAATTACACCAGAAAGCACTGAATGGTAAAGACTGACAGAACACAAAGATCCAAAGAGATATGATATCACAGTTTTGTTTTATTTTTCATTCTTTCTAATAACTATATATATTAGGACTTATTTTACTTATTATTAGTACAAAAGTAGCGGATTATCCGCTATTAGACATACAAGAAAAACAAAAATTGCATATGAAGACGAACAAAATATTGTCATCGTCAGTCCCGGTATATTTTTGTACCTCCCCCCCCCCCCCCCCCCTTTTGTCATCCCTGATCAAGTCTAGTTAACTCGCACATGAAAACAGATTATTGGTTTCTTCAGTCCATCCCTGGAAGGCCATAGACAGATATGGTTTTGCTGCTGCTGGCCCGGTGGAATGCAACAGGCTCCCATTTAGTGTCAGATCAACAAAAGATAATTTCAAATTTTAGAAGCCCATTTAAGACTTACCTGTTTAGAGTAGCTTACTAACCACCTTAGTAACCCTCTCCTGGCGGTTTCTTGTTGGTTTATGACTTTGCTAGGGTTAGCCATTGTCTCTTTTTGGTTTCCAGCACATTAGCTGATGTTTATCAATTTTGCGCTATACAAACACTTCTATTATTATAATTATTATTATGCATGTGCACCGGAAATGAAATGGCTTAGGTGGGAACTCATTATACGGGAACTTATTTCCAGCAACACTAGTTTGGAAAAGGCATCAGAAAAAGTACACAGGCAAGTCTGTCACCTCTTCTGCAGAAGTGTTTGGATTTCCGGAGTTCATTGGTTGTTTAAAATGTATTTCAGAACCAAATATTGAAGAAGTTCAGGTTTCGCTTAGCCTAAAGATAGATTCTGTGGGGAAGAAGATTGTAGTACACTCAACTAGAACTAAGGGGAGGGGGCAGGCAGTAACACACTGGCAAAGAAACTTTCAACCAACATAGCTTACTAGATCATCAAATAAGCACAGTTGTTCATTTCAGAAACTGGAATTTAAAAGGGCACATTTTCCATCATTGAGATCAAACTGTCACACCAATTATATATGTTATTAGGTCAGGAACCAAAGGTCATGTCACGTATTAAGCAACAGTTACATTTTTTTACCTTAATGCCTTCTTTCAGACACATACACAGTTTACAAGCAATGGAGAGATAACAACTGTTTCCTGTATTATACTGAAATATTCTTATGCTAAATCTACTTGCTTTTTCTACTTGCCTGTATCTCAGTAGCATTTCATCTGTAATTTTGATCAAAGGGTGAAAACATTAATTGGTTACTTGCATTATACTCTTTATCTTGCAATCCCCAGACTTGCTTTATGACAATGGTTTTCCTAAAAGGAAAATATGTTCAGAGTCATTGCCTTGTGCTCTCAGATCCTACAGGTAATCAACATTACGTCAGACATCTATCAAGTTAAAAATAAGTCTGGCTAGGATGGTAAATAAAGCATACAAGTACATATCACCCCTATTACTTCACTTCTTTATGAACTACTAACTTAAAACAAATCCACCCTTCCCGACCCTTACCAACTCAAAATTCGGTTAGCTGAGTCAGGGATCAGGGACAAAGATCAAGAAAAGGGCTTGGGAAAAATATGGGGGAAGTTTTACCTTCTTGATTTTGCATAGCGCATCCCGGCTTGTCTAGCTCCAGATCCTGACCTGGAGTTGGGCTGTTTTTCTGTATGATCAGATATAAAACTATGTGGGAAAAGCCATAGAGGTACAACAGACAAGTTGTAACTGACCACAGTTGGCTAAAGTGATGACCCGATAAGACTGGAGAAATTTAAATACTCACCATGACCAGATTTGCAGTCAGCATTGCCAATCCAGTTTTAGTGCATCAGTTTCTGTGGAAAAGAAGGATCAAGTGTCGACAAATCAACAAGTCGAAAACTAGGTCAATACTAAATATTTGGATTCCATCATGTAATCAAAACTACAACAAGGTTTTTTAGGGTTTTTTTTGTGGGTGGCAGGTTTTAAATAAAAGGTTTAAAAGTAATATGAAAAAGACATCAACCTATTTGTGATTCTGATCACATGACGGAAATAGCCATTTGAAATAGAATAGACTTCTGGGATAGCCACCTTTTTAATTTCGTCACTGTGAGCAATTTCCCTACACATTTATACCAAATAAATCCTGGCCTCTGGGAAAGACCTAATTCTTAATTTAAGGGTAAACCATTCATCCTTCAACCCTGTTTCATTTTTTTTTACCAAATGACCAAATAAACAACACCCGTTCAGGTTTCTTTGTATTTACAGGATATCTTTAGCCTTTATGCACCTGTTAACTTCAGAATTATGATTACTGATACTGCTGTTTCTCATTCTAAACAAACTTAATTGTCATATTTTTAACTCACATCATACTGGGAATGCACTGCAAATGAGCAGGATAAGACTTAAGTGATAAGGACAAGCTGATTTCATAATAGGACAAGATGGGAAGTGAAAAGGATAAGACTGGAAGTGATTAGGACAAGCTGTATTCCAGCTGGGTGGAGCTACGGTCAGGATGAAGAGACAGGGTGGATGGGCTAAATATCATACATGTTTAGCAGACCCACCAAGTCAAGCCAGGATACCAGAACCGACCCTAGCCAACAATGTAAACAAAGGTAAACCACCGTTAAAAACCCTTGGCAACTGAACACTTGGCACCAGTGGAACACCCGTCTAATGGGGGTGTTCCACTGGAGCCAACTGGGCTTAACATGGGTCAGTCACATTGCTTACAGAGTAGGACAGGTTCAGTGTTGGTTTCCTGGCTTGTCTTGGTGCGTCGGCTAAATATTAAACACTTCCGGGTGAGTTATCTTCTGCTGTAGAATTTCACAGGCCATGGCTTCACACTGAAGGGGTCATGAACCATAAAAAACTGGTACAAAGCAGGCCCTCTCTTCTACAGGGGTTCAGGTCAGGTTTAGCCCCAAGGTGGCAAATATTTGTGCATGTGATGGGGATCCAACATCTGTCAACAGCTATCTGTATTCGGCGTCAACCAGGGCTAACAGAACCATGGAAAAGAAGCCCTTATAATTGTAAAATTTACTCCCAGGTTTCTTTGGCTTCTTCATGATGATATGTTTCCCATCTAGTGCCCCAAGAGCATGGGGGCATTCCATCTGGTTTTGAACTTCTCCTTGATATGTTTCCAGTCTTCTTGAGCGGTAGGGCAGACCAAATACTCTTTCTGGAATTCAGAAAGGATGGCCCTGCAGACAATGGGTACGAATTTACATATGGTGGTTTGACCAACCATCCAGTGATACTATATAAGCTTGTACATTTCTCCTGTTGCCAATTTCTAAGGGCTTCCTAAAATTGTCTTCTTCTTGATCTGGTCGTGTATCCATTCTTCAATGAGATAGAACACTGCAGGGGGCATCCTGACAAAATTCTGGCAAACCTGAGATATCAGGTTGTTGTAGAATCCTTTCTCTTCTCTTTGAAGGGTCCATGGCATTACCCTGGGGTTTTGTGGCTTTCTTTTTGATCTGGGTGGTGGTAGGGGCTGTGGCGAATGTGCCGGCAGTATGGCAGGTGCTGGTCCTGGGTTTAGCTGTGCCCCTTTTTGTGTGCAATTCAGAATGAAAATCGAAATATATAAATTAATAAAAAACAACAGGGTCCTAAGCTTTTGTAGAAAGTCTCAATGTATAGCTGACATCTTTGCAGTGACAAATGATGAATAATAGCAGGCCTTGTGGGTTTACATAGTGTTGCTCGGATCCCAACGGGTGATCCTGATGAAATTAATCCGTCAGGTCCGGAGCTGGATCCAGATAAGCCGGGATGTACCATGTCCTGTTGGAGAGGTCAAACCAACCCATATTTTTTCCACGCTTTTGTCTAGATTTTTGTCCCCAGATGCCCTACTCTTGAGTCAGTAAGGGATGGTTAGAGTCGACTCCAGTGGAACACCCACTTAAACTCACCTTGATGATATCTGATGATGAACTAATGCTGTGACAATGGGGACATAAAATCTTGCTGACATAAGATTATTGTCACCATCCACATACAACGACAACAGGCATTGGCGAGTACTAAACCTCAAATCCCGGAATTTCTCCTACAATTACATTAACGCTCATATATAACATGCCTACTCTTTATTATCTACCATGTGCTGTATTTGACCTATATACCAGAACATACTGACCAGTTAATATTTTTTGTGCTTGTCCATGCCACATACCATGGATACATATTATTACAAATTTGTTAACAGGCACCAATTTTCCGTTATTTTTTATGAAGTCTGTAAGCTACAAATATGTTATATACACCATCAAAAATATTTGTGCAGAGCTTCAGGCTTCTTTATATTGCACTGAAATTTTTTTTGTATACATTTTACACGCATTTAGCCTTTTTAACACTGTATCTTTAAATGTGGTCTTTAAATATGGGTTATTTCATTCTTACAAAAAAATGTCAAACACGAGGATAAATATTATATACTTCGGCTACACACGTGTATAATATTATCTTCAATCGCAATACACTTTATATCTTTTTTATATGTCATTCTGGAAATTTTCTTATTGTGTGAACTGCCAAGACTAGACAAGAAAAATGAAAAAAAAAGAAAAGAATATGAAGGTGTAAATGTCCTGCTGGACAAGTACTGTTATAACACTTTTCTCCTATTTGAACTTCTTTTTGAACTATTTTTCCAAAGCAGATAAGAAAACTGCGAAAACAGTTTACTGTGATTTATCCTAAAGTAAATTGCTACCATTGTAATTTGGGCAGAGAATGCAATCGTCTTTTACAGATCTAGCCAAAAAAGTGCATCGTTTAAAAGTCATTTGGCCAGGATATTGAACTGCATAAAGACAGGATATGAAAACAATAAAAATTGTCACACTTACTCAGTTTTTGTATCACTCTTTGTGATTAGCTATATTGGACGATACCCAGTAGCTACCACTGCATGATCACCTTGGCTAAATTAGCTAATGGTATGAAATGAAAGGCACTTAAAAAATTCAACAAAATTGTAGTTTCAATATGAGGAATTGTATATCTTTTTCTTTCTGTCTAAAAGCTAGGAAATGTTCAAACTTTGGAAGTAATCTATAGTTGCTTATGTTTTATTAATATTTATAAACATTGTTAAACTGACTTGACACATTGTTAAACTGACTTGACACATAGTTAAACTCACTTGACACATAGTTAAACTGACTTAATACATTGTAAAACTGACGTGACACATTGCTAAACTGACTTGACACATTGTAAAACTGACATGACGCATTGCTAAACTGACTTGACACTTTGTTAAACTGACTTAGCACATTCTTGAACTGACCTCAGTGACTGAGTGTTACTTGTATTTTTATATTTATATTTAGTGCCAATTTAATGTACAATACAAAAGAATATTAGTCATCTAGCTAGGTAAATACATTTGCCAGGTAGGTTGTTTTACGTTTACCATAAAGTCACCTAAAAATCAGTTTAAGGTTGAACCCAGTTCAAAATCAAAGGATCAAACTTAAGGTTGCCTTGAACAACATACATGTGAGTATAGTATGAAACCCTTAATTTTAGACTGAGGTCACCATAAGTCACCATAAGGTCACCAAATTAAGCATCATACAAAGCATCACAATCCTATAAGATTTTTCCTCAAAGGCCAATTTAGATAGGTTCGACAAATATTCTCTGTGGCAAAACACATTCATTTAGATTTCCTTTAGCTTTTGGTCCATTTTGTATGTTCTACTTTTATTATCCACAGCATGTATTGGACCTGGAACAACTGGAAAATAATGACTAGACAAGAGCACTCAGAGAGCGTACGCCAATCGCCAATTGTATTAAATCTATTTCTGTAGTCACTTAGACACCTTATTGGGTAGGCTAAAGTACACAAATTCTACAGATGATAACGAAATGATATTTAAGATCCTGAAAGTCTTCTGTATTTGTGGCATGTTAAGTTTTGTGCCATGATATGGCGCCAAACAGTATAGTTAAAATTTTTAAAATTAAGTATTCAATGGTGCTCCTTACTATGGTCATTTTTTACAGCAGACTATTTTCCATCCTCATATGACAGTTTCATATCAGCCAGTGAGCTCCTGTATTGTCCCTGAACCAAGAAAATGTTGGGTTTTAACAATTGTAGACATCCTGGAGGCCTACATAAACGATTTTAGAGTATATTGGAAGAAACACTGGCCCATTGAGCCCATCGGACAAAACTGCGCCCGGACCGTCATTGAAAGTGGAACTGCAACATTAAATATGGATTTAGTTACTTATCATACAAAACACTGGATGATAAATGTGACATAAACCTTCTGAAGTATATCTTGTATACAAAATACACAGTTCCCATCTTATTGTATAACTTTGTATTCTCTTGTGATAAAGCTTTAAAATATATGTCACGTGTGTAATTTTACGATTATACTCATTTACCATAGCCTTTGTTGATGCCCAAGAACTCAAATCAACTCACTTGTAAATAAATACCTAAATACCGAGTATATTATACTGATTTGGGAAGTAGTGTATAACTATTAAATCCATGATTCCTTTTTTACTCAAGAATGGCCAGTAGTGTTTCTTTGTCAGTGCATTAAACCCTTTCACATTTACACAAAAAACGTCCCACACGTTATCTGGGTTTCCAAATGGGTTTTAGACGTCTGACACAATGTCACATAAAGGCCTGTTCAGACTTTGAAGTGCTGCCAAATGAAATGACATCTGAATTTTGGTTTATGAATTTGTCCTTATTGTTCCATAAATGAACTTTATACTCATTATAAATGAGCTTGCCATATAGTTATTCCACCTCCATTTCACCTCTTTATGCTCCATTCACACTTCACGGTCAGAAGTTTTACTCTGTGGCAGAACCTCCGAAGACGCCTTATATCTTCCTTGGCTTGGTGTTTCTTTTAGGTATGTTTTATTTATTTGGGGTTTTACGTCGCTTTCAACACTGTACAGGTCATATCACGACGGGTAGTTGGAAGGGCAGGGGAAACCAGTACATACAGTTCGTTAGGGTTCTGTACTGTAAACTGCCGACCAATGGCAAGCAACTACCAGCTTTCCCCCTTGAGGCTGTGCCGGGGATCGAATCCCGGCCTGAGAGGTGGGAGGCGAGAGTGTTACCACTCTGCCACCGTGGCCCCCTCTTTTAGGTATGATGCACACTGCCACTAATTGGACATAGGGTGTAACTGTAAATAACAGTAGAATAACAGTAGTAGAAATGTGTATCACAGAGAGACAACCAACTTTTTCCTCCACTTACCATATGTATTACAACGAAACACAACCAAGTCACAACCTTATATACACCGTGGACCACACCTTCAGTTACTGTATGAAAAAGTTCATCTGCACATGCTTATGGTGTAAAATTCATATTCAGAAATTTTAAATATTTTAAAACCTTTCATGGCACGCTTAAGGAATGGACATTCCACATTCAGACGTCAGAAGGTAGTTGAAGGACAGGGGCATTTCACCCAATATCTACTACTGCAGGGTGTACCACATGTACTGTAAATAGGGTATTAGCAAAAACATTTTAGTCAGCATGTGAGAACTTTACAGGAGGTTTAAAAAATATTTAAAAATATACTACATGTTGTAATGACTGTCCATATTGTGTTGAATGCATCCTATCCAAATACAAATGCTAACTTAAGAGACCTTATGAATAATACTAAAATATGAAAGACATCAAGCCAGAAGTGAGCCTTGATGAGTTCAAGTTCCATATTTGTATGAAGCTCATGAGGTAATCATGGAACAGTATGATCTACAGATTATTAAAAACATTCAAGAGAAACAACTCACGTCCAGATTACTCATAAAGGTCTTTGGAAAAGATGTTAAATCATTAAAATAATTGGGGCCAAACAGACAGTGTTTGTGATAAATTTTCATTTGGATGTATTTAAAAATAGAAAATATGAAATGATAAAAGTATTTACTTTTGTAGATAAAACACTCGGCTAGGAGCATGGAGGAGCTGGGTGTGATCCTATTGGTGATCCTCTACCTATAAAAAATCCCACCGTACACCCCCCCCTCCCCCTGCCTAGCCTCTTTCAGAAAGTAGCTTAAAACCTACCTGTACATCAAGGCATACCCACCTTAATCTTAATCACCCCCCTGGCATTCTCTGTGGTACTTGACCTCTTTTCTTTCCCTGGATACTAACATTGGTTGACTGTCATACTATCCTCTTCTGCTTAATGCGTTTCATCCTACCATTGAGACATTTGGGAAAAACAAGAACACCTTTGCCCGGTAGTATATGAAGACTCCACTCAATTTTAAAGCAGAAATGAGTACAGGAATGACACTCATTGTTTCTTTACTTTGGAAAGACCATTAGTGTTTTCCTTGCACATAATGGCTTTATCACAGTGCAATCAGCATGTACAGTGTTTATAAGTATCCCTAATTACCCACTCTGGCCGCTTTTCGTTCTATTTTGACACTGTAGAGAGTCCATTATTTTAAGTTCATTTGGCCTTTTTGTGGCAGACTATACAGATTGAGATAATATCTGGCGGAGAATAATGATTCTCAGCTCTCAATATCAAGGGTCGGAATAACATGGATTTTTCTTAAATTTCCAAGATCTGTCTAAGGATATGTCACTTTCTCAGTAAAATGATCACATCTAAGATTTGTCTGAGATTTGTTTCTTTCACAGAAAAACAAGACTACTGTCGCAGTATTTATCTCCCCCTTAGGATCAGTAATAATGGAGATCTAAGGGAGGTATAAGGTCTTAGTAACAAAATGAGCCTGCGTGACATAGAAGAGGGGGTGATCAAAGGTCAAATTCAACATTTTGGAAAAAACATTCTCAGGCCATGACTTCCTATAAGTTGTGGTTTTTACATTCCGAACCCATAGGAGTAATAGAAAGGGAGATTTAAGGTCTTTTTAATAAGATAACTCCATTTGATATTAAACATGTGATATGGCGGCCATTTTGGTTTTCAAACTAGACCAAGTTACTATCAGGCTAGATTTCCTAGCCATGTATCTTTTGTGTACGTTTGATTATGTTAACTGCAATATTTCAAGATTTTTAGCATCTTAATGATTTTGAAACAATTGATTATGGTAGCCATTTTTCCCCCCCAAAATGAAGCCCAAAATTTTTACAGGCAAATATTTACAGGCCAGGACTTCATATGGACTGTTTTACAACCTGAAGCATTAGGAGCAATCACAAGGGAGATATAAAGTCGTTTTAGTATGATGACCCCATTTGACCTTGAAGTAGGGGTCAAAGGTCAAATTCAACAGTTGGAAAAAGATTCTCAGGCCATGATTTCCTATAAGTTGTTTTCACATTTCCTACCCCTTGGAGCAAGTGTAATAGGATAATCCCAATTTGACATTAAAGATGTCATATCGTGGCCATTTTGTTTTTGAAACTAGGCTGAAAAAAACTATCATACTAGCCTTCCTAGCTATATATCTTTTGTGCAAATTTTACAAAGCTAGCAGCAATGTCTCAATTTTTAGAGCATCTTGATGATTTTCAAACAATCGACCATGGCAGCCATTTGTTTGTGTTTTGGGTTTTTATTTTCAAAATGAGTCCAAAATTTTGCACAGACAGATTTTTACAGCCATAAACATCCCTTGCAAACTCAGTGAAAATATCTTTATAAATAAAAGAGATATAAAGGTTTATGTATAAATATGACAAACAAAGAGACGGATGGATGCATTCACGCACGAATGCAAATACAGAAGGCATTTTATAATCTCCAGACCTCAGCCTTTGGCCCCTGGTAGGAGATAAAAATCTTAACTGTAAGGTTACTTTGAGATTAGTCACTTTCACAAAAATTCTTAATTTAAGATTTCATATAAAAAATTTGATTCTTTTACAGAAAAAAAATGTTACATCTAAGATTTGTCTAAGATTCAGCTCCTTAAAAAAGAGTTCCTTTTTTACAAATTCTCAGCTTGGTTTTCACAAAGAGTCTCAAGTAAGTTTGTCTCTTTTTTGCATACTAAGTTAAATTGATTGAAAACAGAACAAAAAAGTCTTATACCAGAGCTAAGACCAATTCAGAAAAAAATAATCATGATATGTCAACTGGCGATATTAAAACCTAAGCTACAATAAAACAATTTGGTGACATTCTCAGAGGCCAGGTAACTGTTGTCAACAGAGCCATCACAAGTGTTATGAGGAGTGTTCTCAGTAAACACTCATCCTCCCAGCCATAATGTTCAAAGAGCTAGGCACCCTTTTCACTCGGCTGAAGAAGATGCTAAGTACATAAAAAATAGAATAAAACCTACAATACTCTGCTCAGGGTAAAGATCCGAATTATGTAATGGGTACATTTGATACAATCGTCAGGTCTGGTTATTCTAGTTTCATAATCAATAATATTTTTGTTCCTGTCTAACAAAGTAGCCAATTGTAAGAAAAACAATCAAGAATTTGTGGGGATTTTTAGATTTCTAGAGGAAATAATGACACATTTGGTGCATCAGATATGTAAGAACCGGTAGCATTTTACTTCAGTTGTTAATTGACAAAATAAACTTATTGCAAATACAATTTTAAGGAAATTTTGAAAAACAAAATAAAATTTGCATTCTTAGATATTTTCTTATTTTTATAATTTTTTCTAAGAAAATGCCAATATTCTGAAAAAAATCCTTATTCTCAAATTTTATATGGAATTTCAAGAAATATATCAGTGGAAAACGTTAGGACACAAAAAAGACAAAGTTCAGAATCCCTGCTATTGTGTGTATTTGAAACTAATTCTAAAGATAGAAATTAAAAGCTGTCAGCAGACAATTTGCTGCAATACAAGTACAACAAACAATACTGGAGGCAGCACTGAACATTGACCGGGGATGTAAAAACAAGGCCGACATTCATAAAACTTTGCCGAGACCAAATTTTGTCTCAACTCTTACGTGTTCTCAAATTTGTTAGCTATTCACAAACTACTTGAGACCCCAAATTTAGGGTCAGCTTTGATCTTACACTTGAGCCTGGTACATTCTTGTCCCAAATATTTTAGTTAAAGTCTCAAGCATTATTTCTGAACTGAGGTAAATACTTTTATTGGGTCCTTATGGCCATTATCCCCCCCCCCCCCCTCAAAAAAAATAAATAAAAAACCAACTTATTTCAACTATTGAAAACAGACAAAATTTTTGATTTGAAATTTAGATTCAAACTATCTTTCAGGAGGACTGAGACATGGACCGACCCTACATGGTATGAAAATATTAGGGTACTCTAGAGTATAGCTTTGGGGGTCGAGGGTAAATACATGTGTGCTGTTGTAGATGTGAAAACAAGCTCAATGTACTCTTGAAAAATGGATGCTGCATGTTCCCAAACTTTAACCGTTTCCCTGCCAAAGTGTCCCGACACTCCCACACCAGCTATTATACTGACGCAATCTGACATCATTAAAAAATTAGAGAATGCCTGTGAGTGACCTGAAGAGAGATTTCTAAATATACTATTGTTTGTGCACCTTACATGAAATTAAGGTGTCCACTAAAATAATCTCATGGTTTAATATCAACCATAAGCCGTTTATGACCTAATTATTGGATCATATAGACCTGGTAATATGTTTTTGTATTCCCCGACATCCCTTATGATGCAAAGTACAATTTTTTCGTAAATATTTGAATAATTATGTAAGTTACAAATATATAATATACATCACTAGAAAGACTTTTTAGAGAGTTTCAAAAGTCTTTAGTAAGAAAATACCTCCTTCAAGACACTTAATAATAAATAAATGGGAAAATCTGGATAATTTCTTTGTATCCAGACGGTAATGCAGATCAGTCTCAAACTTTAATGGGATCTAAGTTTGACCAAGACCTATCTTCTAATTTTTAAGCACGACCTCTTGCGAGGCTTCTGCTTTCTAGGGATCTTTTTTTTGTCTCTGGACTTTCATGAACTGTGGCGTGGTGTCATTAGTGCCTTTCTTTTCACTGAGGTTAAGCAGCAATGGGCTACGTTAGTAGTGGGATGGGTGATTGGTTCAGTGCACTACTTGTGTCTCTGATGGCTTTGTGGCTTGCGCTAGGAGACTGAAACCCCTTTAAGCCTTGTTTCATGAAGACTAGACCAGTAGTATTTGCGTAATCCTGCTAACAAAACAGACAAATGGACACATGAACAAGCGGATCATATAGAGGATCCTTGGCAGACATAATAAACCTCATCACCAAAATCAACCCTGCCCTGGAAACGCATCTTCTCAGAACAATGGCTGACTAGTTTTATCTACTTTGAGTCGCTTTGAACAAGCTAATGTCTGTTTAAAGGGGAAAAACAATTATTCTAATCTTTCTAAAAGGCGGTACTAAGTAATAGTTTCCACTCATCATTGTAAATTATCAAATATAACAATCACTGACGTTCATCACAGTCTAGTGTGATTCAACCTTCAGTGATTAGTTTCTTGGCAAAATCATGTAATAACTCGTAAAACTGTCTCATACCATCTGCTATTATTTAACCCAGCCTTAAGTTTAAGAATTTATTTTATACATCTCATAATATAATAACATGTTATTTTGTATTGTCTTGGAATAAGTATATTTTAATTTTGAGAGTTTTGTTCCCTCAAGGAATTTTACATTCCCATTTTTGTGAAGTCTTCCTTATCCTAAGTTAAACACCAGAGGTTTCTGGAATAAGCTTTGAGCCCCATACAGTTCACTACTGTGTCAACAGAGTATTCCTCTTGTCATGGGGTGAATTGGGTGCTGAGTACATAAAAAAATCTCATCATTGTAATCCAAAGGGCAAATTCATGAGATATTAGTATGCAGCATATGTGAAAGGATTAGATTTCAAACTAGTGATACCCTTTAAGAAGTTTTATTGTTTTAAAAATGTATTTAGGTTAAAGCATTCTTAGAATGTTTGAATCTAGTAAAGTATATGCATTCATTATTTGAGATACAGGCATTTTAAATACGTTTGTCAACAGAACACTTGTGAGACTTTGAACATACTGAACACGCAAAACATGTGTGATGAGATATGACACTGTCAGAATTTATTTTTCTGATGAAAATATAATGACATCCTTACAGTAGGAGTGAAAAGGAATATACATTTTGTACCATCAAGTGCAGAAACACATTTGGGCAGGTATTCACTGACATGGATTATGATCACATAAAGATCAAATTTGAAAAAGGGTTTCAAGCAAGCAATAGCTAGTCACCAAGCAGGTATCACTTGAGTTGAAAATAGCAAATCTATTTTTTATCTATCGCAACTTTGAATAAAATGTTTAAGTACTTAGGACGTCCAAAGGGTTTGTTAGATCATAACATATCCTCTGCCTGATTAATACATTCATCTCCTTCCCTGAGTTATCTTCTGTCATTCATTTTTATCTATCTTGAACCAAAATTAATCTATCAGAGTACATGGATCAAAGTAAACTAAAAAGTCAATTCAAAAATCAAATCAAATGTTTCTTGAATACCATCCTGACATGATCTAAAAATCTGACCAAAAGTTTATCTTTTTTGTTCAAACTTGTTCAGATCTTCACTTCTTCACTACTCTATGTTTGTGAATACCAACCCTGGTATGTTGTTATTGAAGTTATAATTCTGGATCATTAATGTGGATACTAAAATCAGCAAAGTTTAATACTGGTGTTGGATACATAGATGTCTTGAAGCAACAGGCACTGATAAATTGTAATCACAAGTTCCTTTTAAACTATAGTGGAAAAATATAATAAATAGAGATTAGTCTTATGATTGAAATAAATTATAGTCATTATATCCTTACATGGCACTCCATGATAATTGAGATTTGTCATTCTCTTTGAGATCATTGACCATGGCCACTTTGATTAATTTCAACCCATATCAGGGGTTGGTAATAGTGATCACATTTTGTTTGTTGCTGATGTCATCAAACTGTCAAAAAAGATGCATAGAAAACGTCTGTGTGTGGGACTTGTACAGAGAGCCAGAACTGTTCAATGACTTGGTCACTGGAGGCAAAAACCAGAGTACCATTAGGATTCACTACTCCGTGTCCAGTAATACACAGGATGTAACTATCACAGCGTATGAATACCAAGCCGCAGCACTCACCATGGCACTACTTGACTTTCAGTCAATGTATAAGGACACTGAAAATGGTCTGGATTTTGAGTCAGTAGCTTTTTACTATTGGTCGGCAATAGAGCAAAAATAATGGATAGATACTTTCAAAAAATAATTTGCTAAAACCCCATTCACACTACAGGTGGTATCAGCCGCAGTAACCTGCATTTTGTTGAACATCCCTGTCCTTGGATCACAATCTGACCTCAGTATGCAACCTTGTTAGTCGGTGGCAAACTCTCCATTACCTTGTGAGTCCTATCAAAGTTTAAAAATTTTTGAAATTTCTGCCTCTGATTTTGGTTATGTGAGCATTTGCAGACGATTTTTACACTGTGTCCAATCAGTGACCGTCAGCCTGAACTAGGACAAAATGGGGTGATCTGGGGCAGTTCTACCACCGAGAAAAAATTCTAACCGTGGGACATACCGCCTGTAGTGTGAATTGGGCATTATGTATTTAGGGACGCAGTAACTTCCAAACTTTATTTTTTGTTTAGTTTTAATGTTTCACCTTAAAAAAAAACATTTTAACACTACATGTTGTTGTCACATGGAAATGATCAATTGTATTTTGTGCTAAGAATTAGAAAATAATATTGCAGTTTCACAGTATACCAGGAAGAATGTAACTTTGAAGAGACACAATCACCTGCTTTATGGTAGATTAAAACATTGACTGTAACACAATCATTTGTTCAATGTTGTCAGAACAAGCTTATGCTAAAACAAAAAGATTGTGCTGCATAAGGATGATTGGATCTTGTAAACACTTGTCTTTACACCCATATCTGTATATTTATAGTGGCCATCATCCAATAGAATGTAACTCTTGTAATTTTACCTTGTACAACTCTACTCTACAACTCTACAAATATACAATTTTGATTTACTACATGCACTTTCTACAGGTTAGCATGTGAAAAGTATAACCCATTTTTAGGATACCTACTTTACACCTTTTCTTGTTGAACTCATCAGTGACAACCTGACAGGCTCGCATGTTCTTGTTTCTCATTCAAACAGCCTCGTATTTGGGTAGGGCATCTTTGTTGAACTTCTTATTTGGGTCAGACATGTTTATCTGCATTCGACACAGCATAGAACATGTTTTGTATTTGGGGCAGCTTTTTTCTAAATGTTTGAAAGACCTCCTGTGATCCTTCATGAGTGGTATGAAAATATATACCCACTAGAAAGGTGTATGAATGGTGGGTGGATGTTAGTGGGAGGTCATTTTTAAACATTTACTACCCAGACATGAGGGTCACTTTCTAGAGTCAAAGTCAGAGTTTTGGTTTTGTGACAGATCCTCGGTATTGCCACTTGTAGGAGTCGAACCCACAAAGGTGAAAGCCTATGAGTAGATGCCAAACTTGCTAACCACTAGGCCACTGAAGACCTCTGTCTCTTTCTTAAAACCATCTTAGAACCATCAAGTGGAAAACAGATATATACCTGTACTACCATATGGATAGGTGTGACTTGGCCATAATTCAACAATACCAGAAGTTAAAAGTTAGCCTAATGTATTAGGCATTTACTACATGTAATTTCTGTAGTAGCAGCTGCTTTAGCAAGTAAGAAAAATCATTGTTCCTAATTGTAACTGTTATGGTGATTGTGTATGAAATGATCTGTAGTCAAAAGAGGCACCTGTTGCTCCAGAAGAATAAGGTGTGAAATGCTTTAATCCTTCACGGGTGTGACACAGCGAGTGTGCAGCAGAATGGCATTCCATAGCCTGAGAATTCAATGTTCAAGACTTTTTTCTAGAGCCCCTTTTCAATAGAATTTTCTTCATTTAAATTTTATAAGCATTTTTCTTTCTTGTTTTGTATCTAGATTTCAGAAAACCCAATTTTAAACAATTCAGATGTGAGATTTATTTAAGTACAGACCTAATCCATATACAGGATATGAAGAATTTTGAGTGCACAGACCTGTGCCATACCACCCAGATCTGAGATTTATTTAAGTACAGACCTATTCCATATACAGGATGTGACAAATTTTAAGTGCACAGACTTGTGCCATACCACCCAGATCTGAGATTTATTTAAGTACATACCTTATCCATATACTGGACATGACTAGAACTTTACTTTAAAATAATTGCTTAAACCTATTCTTCATAATAAGGAATAATTCTTCAAGACATTGAAATATTCTAAGAAATCTTTGTGAATATATTATCCATTTTATGTTCTTTCAGGCTCATCTATATGAATGACAGATGCAGTGCAACAGTGGCCATCTCAAACTTCATGAAGCTGCAAGAACTGGGCATTGATGCTGTGTTTGGTATTCCTTGTTCCACAGGTATGTAACTAAGGTCTTCTCATATCAGTAACATACTTTATGGTGCTTTTAACACTTATAAATAGTGCACATCTTTATCTTAATTATGTATTAAATGCACTTAACTCTTAACTTGCTCAAATATGGAAGTATCTGACCATTTCTGTCATGCTATGTTGTCACCCAAATGTGTATTATTATGCTGTTAAGGACGACAACACCTCCCAATCATACATATTACAACCTCTACAATCTAGTGTTTTATTGTCTGCTTACCTTATTTTCTTAACACATTTACACCCTGTCCAAAATTACAAATACCTGCTGCCTATCCCGTCTCTTCCTAAGTCAGCCTCTCCCCTGCTGGAACCCTCTTTGGTAATGATCTTTTCTTTGAATGTTCACCTTTACTGCACAGTACCTATTTTTCAGTGACATAGCATCTTTGTAGTTATAATTGAGTTAGATTGAGTAGAAACTCACATTTTCCCACCCTTTTTGACAGTTGCAAAATGCTCCAAAAATGCTTCTTAAACCTGCTGAGTCTTACAATACATTGTATAAGTGGTATTGAGGTATGAGAGTGCCCACAGTTGGAAATGATTTACCTGATGATGTTAATTCTACCCCTACTCTTGCCACTTCCAGGAAAAGGCTAAACTCTTATTTTTTTAAAAAGTCTTTCCCCATGTTACGCATACACTACCGAACATCTCTATAGTATCAATCTGGCTATGTCCATAGAATAATGACTATTGAGTTGGTTTCTGGTGTTGTGCCTTAGAGCCTGCCTTGGCTTGGCCAGATATTAAGCCCTATAAAAGAATAGAATAGAATAGAATAGAATAGAATAGAATAGAATAGAGGATGGTCTGATTAATTTGGTAATTTATATGTATTTGTTATCATTCATTATTACTTCAGTTATATATCAAATAAATTAAAACATTATAACATCTACTTACTATTCAATAGTTCATACATATATTCCTCTTACAGTGACTTTACACTTGGGTTACCTGCTGCGGCATTTCAATGTACCATTGATCTCCTATGCCTCCAATGATGCAGTCATATCTAACAAGGGTACCTACAACACAGTGGTGCGGGCAGGCAATGGCTACAAACAGATAGGAAGGGCTTTCGTAGAGGTAAGTACAGCTAACTGGGTATAGGTTGCAATATTACCAGGACAATGTTCAGCCATCGCGTCACCTTCTTTTTTAAACCCACATCACACTGCCCCTGTGTTTAGGTTATCTCTAAATTGTGTTTCAACTGACATAACATGATAACTTTACGAGGGAGAAAAAGCAAACAACGCCAGGTTAGATATCCTCAGGTGCTGCACCATATATAGATTTTAAGTCACCTAGAAGGATGCCGAGATGACTTTTTAGAAGCATTGTTATATGTCTGGGTGAACATAACAAATCAAAGCCATGCGCAGATCATGTGACAGGAACATTTAAGACACTTTCACACTTTCCCGCTGGCCATCCATGAAACACAGTCTACATGTGGCAATCTGATCATAAACATAGCTTTAGGTTGATAAATGTTTAATTCTGTTGTTAACCTCCTTCTTGTTATTAGACCGGTGTGTATTTGAAAACTCTGTTTAGGTTAAAGTCCAGTAAGTTCAGTCATCTAAACATACTGTCTGTTACTGATTCCTGTATCCAGAAATAAGTTGGTTAGTTGGGCTCTGCAGCAACATGTCAGTTGAATAGACTACCACATAGAGTCAGGTCACAAATAACCATGGCTTGTTTCAGAATCTAAAAAAACTTATCTTTTCAGACTTGCCTTCCTCCCATCATAACTGTATTTCAGTGGCATGTCTTCAATGTTTAAACAGTGCAGGGACACTTTGCATGATGCAAAAACTATTGAATGTAATTCCTTGTGGTGTTCCTTGCAATATTAAAAACCTTGCTATCATTCCTGACCATTATTAGGTACTGCAGACATATTCTCTAAGATTCTTATTCTTAAAATAAGAATTTTCTTAGAATTTATGCATTTTCTCAGAAAAAAATTATTTGAGAATAAGAATAATTTTTAAGAATAAAAAGTTTTCAAATTTTCCATAAAAAGTGTATTTGCAATACATATTTTTCAAGACGTAATACTTTTATGTTAATATACTGCACAAATACAAATGCTACCTGTTTTCTACACAGCTTCTGTATCCAATTAGCAATAAGTACTTTCATTATTCCACAAATTTGGGTATATTTATTCTTAAAAAGCTTTTTTCTTATTTTTAAAATTATTTATACAGATAAAGGCCAAGTGGCGATTGATTATGTAAACTTAATGGCCAATGAGGCCCATAGGGCTGAATAACCATTAAGTTTACATAATGGAAACGCCATGAGGCAGTTATCTATAACACAACCCTGTAAATTAAAACGAATTAATTAATTCAATAATTTAACACCTTTTGCTAAATGGTCAACCAAAACAGTCTTCACAAGGTTTGCTTTGGTGTCAATATCATTCACGGCTCTCACTAAATTAGTTCTGCAGTCTTTTAATTTCAATAAAGTACACAATCAATATTGTTTCACCATGTCTAACACTGATTTTCCTTTTTGGGGAACATAAAAATTTTGGATAAAGCTTGAAAGTGTGAATATGGCCGGTCCGTTTAACCATAGATAGTGATACTGGATAGAATATGGATCTCTGATTTAGAGAAAGCACTTTCCCGAAAAATTTAGATTGTTCATGTGACAATGTTCATGCATTGGATAATTTGTTGTGGTGAGTTTTTTCATGTTACTCTAATGATTTGTGCTTATTTTAATACAGTAGGTTATTATTTCTGCTTCAGGCATTGGATGTACAAGAAATTTAAACTTACCTGTTTTTTGTGTGTGTTTAAGTTTTCGGGTTCCATTAGATTTCCACTTTTGGTTCCTTCTTTGTCTCTAAATTTTGAATCAAGGAAAATACCTCCTGTACAAATTGTCTCCTGGAAAAACCCTTACCCTATGTTTTCATTTAACATCACAAAAAAAAAAACAAATTTTTCATGCGGCTTAATTTAGATTATAAATCAATAAAAATGTACATTCTAAGCCAATAAAAACACTACTTCCAATATGGTATTCTCAGTTACATTTTAACAGTGCACACTGTAAGCCACACAAAACACACTCTTCTATCGATCACAACTTGTCACAACACTTGCTTTTAATCAAGGCCTGATTCTTTGCATGTAAAATGATGTTTCAAAGGATAGCTGTTCTTGCAATAGATGCACTAAGGGTTATTGTTAAGTGATAAAAAATGCAGACTTAAAATGTCAAGCTTCATCAATTAAATTACTTGTTGTTTTTATTTGTCAGGAGGTATTTTCCGAGGTAGTATTTTTCCATAGGTATTTTTCCATGCACACTGAATGTCGTGAATAATTCAAAACCCTTTATGAATGTACCACCTGAACTAATTAATATAAAAAAGTTGTGAAAGCAGTTCAATATTGAATGCATTGTGCGGAGGATGCCTGGCAAACATCCTTTTGTTCTTAGCAGACTGTCTACTTAACCATACCTCGTTTCACTGTTGGGAAATAATGTAGTGTTAACTCTATAATTATGCAAAAATAATGGAGAGTTCACACAATAGGAAGGTCACCAGTCTCGGTTTAATTCTCAGGTTCTTGGTTTCTCAGACAATTCTAGTTTATTTATTTATTTATTTATTTATTTATTTATTTGGGGTTTTATGTCGCTTTCAACACTGTGCAGGTCATATCACAACGGGTAGTTGGAAGGGCAGAGGAAACCAGTACATACAGTTCGTCAGGGTTCTGTACTGTAAACTGTCGTCCAACAGCAAGCAACTACCAGCTTTCCCACTTGAGGCCGTGCGGGGAATTGAACCCCAGCCTCAGAGGTGGGAGGCGAGTGTTCAGACAATTCTAGGAAATAAGAATAATTCCAAGAGTGTTAGTGAACATAGGACCAGGGGCCGTATTCTACAACAATACTTAGATAAGGTGACCTTAGATTTCAGTAAGGAAAGGTTTTTCACTGAAGTTTTTCTTGCACTTTGTATTCAGGAAACAAAAGTTAGGAATGTTCAGTTTGATGATTTTTAACTTAAAATCTAAGTTAGAAATGATCTGAGTATTGTTTTGGCCCTTGGTCATATCACAACTGTAAATGTGGAGAAAAAGGACGCACAGTAGTTGGTCATATTTCTGCACTGGCAGTGTGAGTTGCTTACAACTTGCCCACTTAAGGCTAGATTTAAGGTGAAGATGCAAAGCCATAATCTGTACTGTACACTCAGTAACGACCATGGATGTCCCTTTCAGTGCAGCCTAGTCTGCTGTTTGAATAGCTTCTTTCATGGGGATCATTTCCTGTCTGAAACTGATTTGGTCCATGTGGCTGCCACAGATTGTATTGGTCATTTGATAACAACAACAAGAAGTTAATGGGGGGAAATGGGCCTTAGTTTATCATCATTTATATTCAATGTTCTTCATTAGTATACCTCAGTGCTCAATGAGTCAATTTGATTGACTAAAATTGGATCACATGACCCTTAATAAATACAGATATGGCAAGGATAAATGAGGGCAGACGGTCATATGATATTAATGACCATCCACTCTGTGAAGATTCGCCATTGCTGTTCCCACTTAAAACATTAAAAAATTACATGGTTAGAATATCAAAAAATATGTTACATAACTCTGAAACAAAACTTCAGTGAAGATTCTTCCACACCTGTAAGTGTCTATATTTGGACCTTGGAACATTGGTGCCAACCCGGAGGTGCCTATATCTGGAATTTTTAAAGTTGCAAGATAGACTATGGATGGGCTTTTTAATGTTTCTCATTACCTCAATAGTACTTAAAATGCTAAATCACTTGTCATAATAGAGACGAACCTCCAGCACGCAAACTTAAATGGGTATCACATGTATCACATCTACACTACAAAATATACTGAAATATTCCAAACATTTAGTTCAGTGTACTGTCTCGATGATTTTGTAGATATTTAAAGCCTTCAACTGGAAGACAGTGTCCATTCTTTCTAGAGACACTGGACTGTGTTACTATGGCGTAGATTATATCAGAGATGATTTTAAAGGTAAGTATCGTTCACTGGTGTGGTAGAGTTTCACTTTCATTATCCAGACAAGCAAGGACGCCATTAGCTGACGTGGACCAGATTCTGTAAAACCTTTACCTAAAATGTTAGACTTGGTTTTAAAGCACACGCTCTAGCGAGGTTTGCATTTCTTTTTTTTTTCTATTGTGGCGTAGTGTGACGAGTATCTGTCTCTCCACTGAAGTTTAGCAGCAATCAGCTATGTTAGTACTGGGGTGGGTGACCGCTTCAGTGCACTACTGCAGTCTCTGGTGGCTTTGCAGCTCGAGCTAGTAGACCGAAACCCCTTTCGACCATGTTCTTTTCTCAGTTGCGTTTCTGCTTAGGCTTAGACTGGCAAACTAATTCTGCCGGGACAAAACACACTCTTATTGTATTATTTATTTATTGTAAACACAACGGCAAGACCTATACAGCCAGCCAAGTCTTTAAATCTTCTATTTGTTTAAGTACATCTATGATATAGAGTGATATTATATATAATTGGTTCCATTGGTTGATTGGCTGCATTATTGAGCTTGTTCTATGATAATGATAAAATGTCACTAACAGTGTAAATTTCTATTTTTGTACCTAAACATATGTAGTGTCTAATGGTTCTAGAAGGCACAAATTCTTTCTTAACAGTTTCTTGTAGCTAAGAATAAACCATGAATGTTGCACTGTTTCACTCTATTTTGTTCTTTGTTACTTTAGATTGACACCTTCAGAGACCGTTCTTCTCACAGATGGAACTTCTGTGCATTCTATTTCATTTGCCACCTTTGTATGCTACATAAAATTTATATCTTTCTTCTTGTTCCAGCCAATGGTTTGTTCGTGGCAGAATTCAACACTGTAGGTAGATATGTGTCAGACGATGAACTGCTGCAGTACCTAAACAACTTCAAGGACAGAGCTAGAGGTAAAGAAAATTTAACAAGCTGTTTCTGAGAAACACACAAACCCTCCCCAGTGGGTGGTGCTGGTGCAAAACAAAATTCTCAATAGGTAGGCTACACCTTATGTGAAATATTAGCCCAGTCTGATGTATGTTTTTTTAGTTACACAGACAAACAAACAGACGAACCGACACAGTTACAATACCCTGGTCCCTCAACTGTAGAGAGGTGGGAGTTATTACTGTTTAATTTCAAGAACCACTTAAACTCTTAGATATCATTCCCAAATGCCATTGTGTAAATTATATGTCTTGGGTTCGTCAAATGCTAACTATTTTGCCATGACATTCGTATTTATTTCTGAGTCAAAATCTAACCACGTTTTATAGCACTTAATCACCACTGAAACAGACTCTAAGACTAAACAAACAAGTAAAAAGAATCCAATTTCAAAATCCAGCTAAAAATTTCATAGCTGATGAGAAGCAGGAATAATATTGGGAGTCTATTGGGTATGCTGTAAAAACGGTAAGACTTAATACCCATGGTCTATTGACAGACTTTAGCCCTGACTGGCCTCATGTCTAATCCTTTACAGCCTCTTCCAGAGAAATATGAGGAAAGTGGAGATATTGGAATGGTTGCCAACCTCAGTTGCAGCATCACAGAAATGTCAAACATATTTGAAAAGTCCTGTCATATAACTATAGCCTGTCACTTTTTTATGAGCCAGTCTGGTTGGCAAGGCAGGTAGTCAGCGATTTCAAAAGATGCTGGGTGTACTTCTCATCATTGTGACTCACATAAAAGATTGTTGTTGTTATAATACTGCTGTTGTAAATGATATTCAATTTAAAATGTACAAATCAATATAATACCTGACTTTTGTTTATTATGACTCTTAATAAACATAAGGGTCAGAATAAATTTCTGTAAGTTGCAAACTTGTCCATGATTTAACAAAATATAAGGAGACCCCAGACTTCCACTGTTGGACTTGCAACAAATCTGCCAGCTAGTGCTCTCAAAGATAGCCCTCAGGACTTCTGTGGAGCACCTTTCGATGGCTGGTTTAACTAACCAATATTTAATGCATGTAATTTGGTTAAACACATATAGCTGCTTCCTACTCAACTGTTAACAGGCGAGGTGACAGCCTGTAGTTAAATACCAAACTTGCTAACAACTAGGCCACGCTGAACCTGACTTTTATATGAAGACAGTAGAGCAGTAATAAACAGTAATGTGCCAACACTATTATCAGAATTGTTACATTGTTTACATTCTTGGCATATTGGCACTATTTATCATCTTGCAGAATTTAAGTGAATACTTACCTCTTGATTAATCACAATTCCTAATGATGCTGACCTTTTTCATTTTCGTTTTACCTGTTCCTATTGATTTTACCTCTTCCTATTTATTTTTGCTGTTCTTATAGTACTGGTGGTGTGTCACAGTAGCAGTCTGATCCTACGCTTGCTAGAGCTGGCCAGTGAACAGGGTATGGTGACACCTGAATATGCATACTTCACATTCAGTCTCATGCCAGGGGACTATACCCTGGAACCGTGGAACACGGGAGACCAACTCACTGAGGAGGAAAAGCAGAGGCGGAGGGAGCTCTATTACCATTTGAAAATTGTAAGTTAGGTTCATCTCCATTATCACATCCTGCTTTTTCTATATTTTGAAACAACCAAGACCACAAATCCAGAGGTGGCTGATTTGCTATGATTGTTCTTGCAAGGTTCGAATTTACAGACTCTCCCAAATAAACAAGGAATCTACTACTGCTTTAATCTCATCATTGAAAACTCTGATATTAATATGGACTAGAATGTAAGAGATACAACAGTCCATGTTTCCATGGCAACACGATTAGCACAAATATGTACACGTTGGTCTGTGATAATGATTATTTTGTAGATTTTCACTCGTCCTGCATTGCATGTGCAAACATGTTACAGTGATTCGGAAAAACAGGAACAATATTCACATCTCATGATATTAGTTTCTAGTTTAAAAGGCGCATTCTGTACAGGGGTTTAAGCTAACTCATGCAGAAGTCGCACACAGTCAATTGAAAGGCTGTGATTTGATTGGTTAAATATGACAGATAGACAGACTTTCAAATTTAATTAGAAAAAAAAGTATCTCAAAAGAGTTGCTACCCTATAAGATTTTGTAATATACAAACTGCTCAGTAATATTTACCTTCTCATATCTGGAATTTACAGGTAGACTTAATAAAATAACATTGAGACAATGCCCATGTGTCGTAAAATTAGTGAATGTGCTAGACCCATATGTTTAATTGTCCATTTCATGAATTGGACAAGGAATCTTTTAACCATTTCATGAAAAGGCACAACTAAATATAAAAATTTTAACTTTTAACCGCAAAAGTAAATAAACCGATTTTTTACATTTTTATTGTAAGATAATACTGGAATACCTTATGGGTGGAACCTAAGCTTAATATCTATTGATGATATGCAGGTGATCATTTTTACAGATTGTTAAAACAATATCTAAATCACACTGAGAGACAACATTAGTTTATTGACATTAATATCTAAGACTAAAACGCAACATTATTTTGTTAGTATTATAAATTTGACTTGCCCACATTGCCTCCTTTATTTACCTATATTTTTCATGTTTATAACACTGAATTTTTTTAATATCTTGCACATCTAGCAACTATAAGTTATATTCTCTAACTCTTGAATATATTGAATATATTGAAAATCTGATAACGGGATGAGGAGTTATACGACAGGAGCAAACAGGCCAAGATTTTGCAGTGTGACAAAATGTAGGAAATGGCTGGTGACGTAGTGAGAAGGCAAGCCACAGATGGCAACTTGGCTTTCACTGATTCCCTGTATATGTATTTAGCAATACATTCCAAAATGTCCCTTTTTTATTTACTTTATGCCATGTTATGTCCAGTCTTTAAATTGCTGTCGTCTCATAATGTCCTTAACCATTTGGCGGGGTGAGGAGACAATAGGATGGAAAATAAAATTGAACACTTCAAAATTTGCACTTTTAGTACTACATTTAACTACTTCTCAAATCATTTCCAATTTCAGCTTAAGTTACCATTTGTATCCTCTCATCTTTTCTCCCATTCCGCCCATATTTGTGACATAAGCCGATGGATCTCTGATGTAATGCAGGCATCGTATAACTATTTTTTGTGGCCAGAGAAACCAATCACACTTGACAAAAGTAACTTGAACACTCAGATATCTATACTCACTCACAGTAGAACCGCCTGTCTTGCCAACACTCAGATATATATTTTAATTCCAAAAAGACCATTCCCCATTACCATAAATTATCAATTACCCTACTAAGCATAACTTGTACACTCAGGATAGTGTCTTGTAATATTCTGTGGTTTCCAGGCAACCCCTGCCAATATGATAGGTGAGGACAAGGATGCTTTCATGCAGGAAGTGTCTGATAAGATGGCAGAACATCCCTGGTATGTGAACACCAGCAAGGAACTGGGAGTAATTGTAAGTACATTGAAGTCACAATACTGTTGAACTCTGCTCAGTTAAATATGTTCTGGCACCAAAGCATAGACGTAGGAACTGGGGGGGAAGTGGGGGCAGCTGCCCCTCCAACCACAAAGTTGGGCGAGGCGCGGGGATATCTTTTCGCCCCCTAACTTTTTGAAATAGAACTAAATTTAAACTTAAATTAAACTTGTGTGGTCAAATTACACCTTTACCGTGTTCACTGCTCACATGTACCATTGTGTAAGCTGCATATGTACTATAAAATATTTATCTTTATGATTTATAAAAAGGAACATTTTCAGTTAACCTGTCGTGGGATTTGTAAAATTCTGTGAAACGTTTCACTTATGCAGACCAAAATCATACATATAGTAATCTTCTACATTTAAGTTACCGTGTTGCTAATTATTTAGAACTTAGACATGTAGATTCAAATTCACACAGAGCAATGGTTTAGCACAGCAAATTTGTCAGCTGATAAGATTTTTCCCAGAAAACTCTTCTTTACTGTTTTTATTGGACCTAGCCAGTCCAATGATTATACATCCCCCTCAATCTGGGGATTAACCTTGCTAAGAATAGATCTTGTATCAGCTCAGCACTTGAAGGAAAGGGGACAGGTTCTGGAAACATGTAGTCAAGATATTAGAAATACCTTCCAAATACAGAGGTGACTATATGTATTTCTATACCTGGACTAGGTTAGGGTAACGTAGGATTGATGTCAGTCACACTGTCGAAACAAAGATTTCCTTTAGTAAAGGAACTTAATAATGCTTTAATTGGATCATTTGAATCTGTATATTACCTACATGCAATACATTTTGTAAAATTAACCAAAATTGTTGGTGTCGAGTCGAGTCGGTGCAATCTAGTTCCTGGCCCCCCTGCAAAGACATTGTATCCAACAAAGCAGTACATATAAAAGTGTACATTTCAGTGAAAAATTGCTATATAGGGAACTTATATTGATTTCTTTTGCTGATTGCAGCTGATTATCTTAATTAATTGGTAATCTACAATGGTTGAACTCAATATGATCAATGAATGTGAACTATGAAATGTCTTCTTATATACGACCCAGATCAGTTGCAAAAGAGATTGGAAGAAACAACAGGGGGCAATCACAAACTATCCTAAGGCAATCTTTTCTATTTGGAACGCAATCTTCTCACTCATATACCCATTCGTAGTAGTCCTATAGGCCTTCAGGAGATTCGTAAACCAATGGTATTGATCATATATATGGATAAGATCGAATTTGGATCCAATGACAGAGTCTCTCGGGAAGCCACTGTATAAATCATAACCCTCACTTTCAATCTGCAAGCAATCCGATAGCAATGGTATACTTCTTCCAGCTATAACTGGGCACACATGAACAAGTGAGCCTACCTTCACCCCATACAGTGTGTACATTCTAATACAGCGCATGAGAGAGTATTGGAAGTTTTACCAGCAGTTCTTTGAATGAAAAATGTGTTCCAAATTTTGGTGAATACCCAAATGAAAATCCCACCAAAATACAAAACATATCAAACTACAACCAAACAGAGCTAAAAAAATTGCTTGGTCGTAGCTCATGACTCAGCCATGTAAACATGTGACCAAGGTATTACCAGCTGAAATCTCAGGAGTTAGGTCTCCATTGATTGGGCTTGTTGGATGTATGTTTTGGGTTTGGATTGTTTTCTTCCTATTATGATGATTAGATGATACAGCCAGATTGAGAATACAAGTGAACAGTCATTTGTCAAGAAAATGCACCGTGAATCCATAAGCAGTGCAAGCAAATCTTACTTTAAGTGAGAGTCTAATGTTAAAAGCAGAACCTGGCAGACCACAAGCATGCCAGTTCTATACCACCGTGCCCTCTGACTCTTTGGAGAGATGTTAACCAGCAGTTTTTTTTATTTTCAGCAACGGAATCCTTACCTTGTTAGTCAATGATTTTTCATTATTATACTCGATGACCGTCTACAGAGGCTTAATTTGTGCATACTTTATTAACCATAGTCTTACCGTAAATCAGATATTCAATATTTAAATGCTTTTAGACTGAGGATTTACATCTGCTTTCGTTTGCAGATAGACTTTCACCAAGTCCCTTTCTTCTCTTTTGTGTAATCAATGGGTACTGTATGATTTTAGGGGAAACAGCCAGCCCTGACAATGGGGGAAATTCAAGTCTGTCATGACTTCTACGTTAATTTGAGAAGGGAAAAGAACACTTGCTTCCTAGATATTGGGTAAAATTGAACCAAAATATCTTGTATTCAATTTTTGTCCTTCTCTCGTCCACCAGAATAATAGTAGGATTTATATAGCGCAAAATTGATACAAATCCTCTAATGCGCTTGAGTCCAGGGACAGGCATGGGTCGACATCTAAAAAGCGCTCTCCAGGGTATAACTAAGGTGGGGGGTATGCCAGCCTAAACAAGTAGGTCTTTAGCTGGCTTCTGAAGCCATCTATTGTTTGCTGAGATCTGACAGTCTGTGGCAGCTTGTTCCATTCGGCTTGTGCAGCTACTGCAAAGCTACGCCTTCCTATGTGCTTATTAGGGCGGGTTGAGGAGATAGATAGCCTGTTGCCACGAGTGAGACTGCTCGATCTTATTAAAGCTGAAAGATACGGGGGCTGTGAAAGATTAATAGCCTTGAATACCAAAAGGTTGTACTTAAACAGGAAGAGGCAGACTTTAGGTGAACAAGCCTTGGGGCAAGACAGATCCACTTTCTGAACCTTCGTTATGAGTACATTCAATGTCGCGAAATGTTACAAAGTATTGAATTTAAATATGCTGTAATTTTTGAGGCCAATTTTACTAACATAAATGTGTACTTAATATTTTTCATTGATTTTTCATTGGTTTTAACCCAGGGTTCCCCATACAGTCTGTATCTCTATGATTGCATGTGGCTGTATCTGTTGGCTGTTAACGAATCTCTGAATGAAGGTTTGGACCCAAGGAACGGCACCCTGATATTTGAAAAGTCTAGGAACAGAATCTTTGAAGGTAAGAGGACAATATAAACAACAAGTAACTTTGCACGACAGCCAATCTTGTATTTCTATATGTCATTTACACCTTATATAATATCCTTCTATCTGACCAACATGCATTAGTCCCTCTCAAAAATTTTAAGAATAAGAATAAACCCAAGATTAAAAATCTTCTGATCCCTGATATTTTTTTCAAATTGTTAGGTTAATAATGACTCATTGTGCATAACAGCTGTGTACAAAACAGAAGAGTTTAGGATTTTGGTTGTTAGATAACAGGAAGTAATAGTATTGTACAAATACTCATTACGTATACATTGTTAGAGTAATTCTTAGAAAATCTTATTATTGCTCTAAAAAGGATATATTCAATAGCAGAATAAGAGTAATTATAAGAAGGTATTTTTATTAGAAAAAAGTATTCATGAATATGGCTCTTTGTGGTGAATTATATTATTTAACATCTGTAGGTGTGTCTGGAGAGGTGATTATGGATGATGTTGCAGACCGGATCCCAAACTACTGGCTGTGGCAGATCCAACCCGGAGACCAGCAGTTCTCATACTTTGCCACACTGAGGATGATATCAGAGGAAGGGGATGTAAGAATATTGTTATTCCATTTTATTTTGGGCTTAATGCCTTATTACCTCCGCCAAAGAGGTTATGTTTTCGCCTGGGTTGTTTGTGAGTTTGTTTGTTTGTACATTTGTGAACAAGATAACTCAAAACTTATGGATGGATTTTGATACAATTTTCAGGATATGTCCTAAGTGTGACAAGGAATGAGTGATTAGATTTTGGGAGTGATCTGGATCACTGTCTGGATCCATGAAAAATATACTGGGAGTGATCCGGATTGAGCTCCCGTGGCGGAGGTCTGCGCTCTCAGAGTGTTCTTCTTATAGTTATATTTATTATTTATATTTATTTACTTATTATAGCACTTAATCTCTGCACAGAAGTTTATTTTAAGGTGAGACACCCAAGGATGAGTTCTTTTTGCCCTTGGACATAGCAAATGACAATTAACACAGACAGTGACTAACTAAGATAGTGTGGTCAGATGACTTTGGCAAACAGATATGATGCCAGCTACTTTCGAAAAGAGGCCACAGAGGAGGCAGAATCAACATCATGGGGCAGTTCATTCCAGACTGTAGCCTTGGTTTAAAAGATAAAGCTGATTTTATTCTAATGACAATTATAATGATAATATTATTATTATTATCAGTATTATTATTATTAGTTTCTACTTTTAGTTATTTTAGATAAATAGGTCTTCAAACTATTTTAATTCTATTTCTAATACTTAATACCAAGTAAATAATATATTAACAATTGCTAATGATAATAACTTTATAACTTTTGACATCTTATTCATCCTCTTAGGTGGAGCCTTACACAATTTAACTAGTGTTTTGTATACTGATTGTCATTTTCAGAGAGTACATTTCAATAAGGATCCTTACTGGGGGACAGAAGATGGTGAGCCACCTCTCAATGAACCAGTGTGTGGTTACAGGCACGAACTCTGTCCTCCCAGCACTAAAGGTACACAAAATGAGAATTTCAAAAGTAAAATTCACCAAAAGTATATCAATGAAATTTGACATTTAGAAAATTTATAAAACTTTGACTATTTGAAATACATTTGTGATGTCACACTCAAAAGTTTTTTTTTGTTGTTGTTGTTGTTGTTGTTGTTGTTGTTTTTTGCTTCTTCTTCTTCTTTGTGGGGTGTGGGGGTTTATTGAGCATTTAAAAACACAATATGTATAGCATTTGTTTTGGTTACACATTTTTTCTGCAACATCATATCATGTGTCATAATCTGTCTGCCAAAGGTTAAATAGGATCAAAGATTGCTGAAAAATTGGTGGTCTATTTGTATGTGTTGCATATACATTTGAATATCTTGAAACTTTATGTCCAATTTCAAAGAATTTCGTGGATATCGTGTTAAGTACATAAATTGTAAAAAATCTTTTTAATCATGACATAACAGCATATTTTGCAGTGTGTTAAAGTATAAGATCAAATACATTTGGAGAGAATGTGATTCCATATCTATTTCTATTAACAGCAGATCAATGTTAACTCAGTCTAACACAGATGATATTCTAGAGAATAAACAAGGTCGAAAAGGGGTTTCAGTCTACTAGCTTGAGCTACAAAGCCATCAGAGATACGACTAGTGCACTGAAGCGGTCACCCATCCAAGTACTAACATAGCCCATTGCTGCTTAACTTCAGTGATGTGTCACACTACGCCACAATGCATGGAAGTCAGGAGACAAAACAAGTGATCTCTAGAGCCTTGCTAGAATAAGTGCTTAAAATAATAAATAAATGAAAATTACACTATATGCACATGATGTGTACCTATTACTTGGGGCCACAGTTGTAACACACTCACCTCCCACCTCTGAGATCAGAGTTTGGATCCCAGTCTGACCTCGAAAAGAAGAACTGATAGTTGATTGCCATTGACTGTCAGTTTATGGTACACAACCTTGACCAATTGTATGGATTACCCTCTTCTGCTCTTCTAACTACCCGTCACAATATAACCAATACAAAGGTAAAGGGTACTAGGTGTGACGTAAAACACTAAATAAATAAATACTTATCACTTTAACTAATTGCAATAATCAGGTTTTAGGATGAAGAAAAAGAAAACAAAAGTGTATTTGGATGGGAAGAAAAGGATATTAAAATGACAAGTACAGTTTATTGTTAGATACAGGTTGAGATGATGCAAAATTGGCAATGCTGGAACAAAGAGTCTGATAGAAATTTAGATAACATGCTAAAAATACCTTAGTCTGCGGCTTTGGATAAAATAGAAGTGGAAATTAAAAAATAACATCAAAGATTATCAATCTCCTCAGTGTACAGCCAACACCTAAGTAGGGCCATGGTGGCACAGTGGTAATACACTTGCCTCCCACCTTTGAGGTCGGTGGTTCAAACCCCAGACCTAATATGGGAAAGTTGGTAGTTGCTTACCGATGGTCAGCATGTGTGTACTAGTTTCCTCATCACATAAAACTACCTGTCGTGATATGACCTATACAGTGTTGAAAGCGATGTAAAACCCCAAATAAACAAAGCCAACACCATAATTCTTCTTAGAATCAGAAAATAGCCTTTTAAGGAATAAAAAATCGAATAAAGTGAACAGAGAAACAATTTGTAGGACAACTTAAAAGGTGGTTTGAGGATGATAAATACATGTAAGTTTGAAACAGTACTAAAATGAATTGGCTAAAATCAAATATGCAAAGTGGAATATTATGTTTTCACAGATATACAGAAATAATGATAAACTGCATGTCTTGCATGGTGAAGGGTTTGCATAAAAAGGGAGGAGCTAATTCATAACTAAAACAAAAATGACAGGAAATTGTAATTTTCAGATAGTAGAACTGACAAGATGGTGGTAGTACAAGTTATATCTGCTGGTACAGAGATTAAGCAATATAATGTATGATTAGATTAGGTAGGATAATAGAAATGTATCTTTGTTTTGTTTTTACAGGCAGAGACGCGGCTTTAATTGGTGGGTTCTGTAGTGCAGCCTTCGTCATTGTTTTAGGCTTTACCATATTTATATTTTACAGGTCTGTGATTTTCTCATTTACATAATTCTTTCTTTAATATGGGTAGAACCATATTCAAAGACTGAAAGACAATTATTTTTCTCCCATATATGGTATTTATTACCTCCGTCAAGGAGATTATGTTTTTGCCTCGGTTTGTTTGTGCATTTGTTTGTGAACAAGATAACTCAAAAACTTATGGACGGATTTTGATGAAATTTTCAGGATATGTCTGAAAAGGGAAAAGAAAGAAATAATTCAATTTTGGGAGTGATCCGGATCACTCTCTGGATCTTCTGGATCCATGAAATGTAATTTTTAAAGACAGATAACTCAAAAAGTTATGGACGGATTTTGATGAAATTTTCAGGATATGTGCTCCTTTGGTGGAGGTCTGCGCTCTCCGAGGGCTCTTGTTAAGGATGTGGCCTTTGACTATTTTCTCTTCTGGCACATTTGAGACATATTTCTCCTATCACAAAACTGTATAGATTGCTACAACTGGTTAATATGTATGCTTTTGCACTAATTCTGCTATCTCCATTGACAGCTATACATAAAATGATAAATAGATCATTTAATAAATTCACAAATTAAAGCTGTTATATTGCTATTAAATTGCCGTGTTTAAATATTTTGTCTGCACAAACTTTTCCTCTATCTTCAATATCTCATGGTGTTCAATGCTATTTCCTTTGGCCGTAAGGTACTAGTATCTCTGATGCTACTTTCAACATTATATGCAATGGTCTAGAAAGACAAGGGGCAACAATCTCTCTATCAGACACTTTATTTATAGTAATTCGACAAACTCGCCATTTTGATTGACAGGTGCTCGTTGCTTTCAACATAGTAATTATTTACTTAGACCAAATGTAAAGTGTTTTAAAGTCATATTTTTGTTAAGACAACTACTATGGTAAACTACTATATATATTTGAAGAAGTTTACAGTTGAACAACAAATGCTTGACCTTTTCATGAATATTACACAATTAAACAAAATGCCATAAACCTGACATAAACTTTTCTTCAAATTAATTGCAATTTGATCAAAATGAACTGTATCAAATTTGTCTTCAAATGGATTAATTTTGATGATTCTTTTGCAGGCGTAAGAAATTTGAAGAAGACTTGCAGAAGATGACCTGGAAGATTCCATATCCTGATATAGAATTCAGTACAAAGAAACGGACAGGAAGCTCGGTGAGATTTTGAGCATTGGTTAAAACGTTCTGAAAAATCTTAAAGGCTTATGTAACATCTACACATCTCTGTCCAGCTCTACAATTTCACGTATTTTAAATGTACTTTTCAGCTGAATTTAGATCCAAATTAGTTTTGTATCTAGCCACTTTCACTTAAGTCAAAGAGAGATTAAAGAGCATTCTAAAATGTATTTTGGTCTCAGTTTTTGCATATGATGCCCCAAAGATTTGAAACTATTTCCCTGATGATGTACACTCAGCCAAATAATCTCTCTTCACTCAGGAAGAAGTTGAAAACCTATCTCTTTGCAAAAGCATACAACCATAGTTTTCTGGTCTTGTCTCGTCGACCCCTGCAATGTTTCTGGCTTAATGATTATGATCTCTGTTTTCCGGTAATATGCACCTTAGAGTCTGTCAATAGATGGAGATTAAGCACCATAAAAGTACTATTATTAGAATTATTATTAGCATTCAAAATGACTATTTTCTCTGTTAAATTTGAGTTTAAAGTAAATCCCCTAATGCCTAGGTCACACATTTCCTTGCTGTTATATTTGACCTTACCCTGATGGCTCCATAAAGAGAATTAATATCTTGGTGGTATATGAGCTGCCCCTGTACATACCCACATAGCCATCCTGCCCCTGCCCTTCATTCCTCCACCACGTGGAGATTAATGAACTTGTGAGAGGACGTGGCAGATTTTAAGCGCGAGCTCTATCGAGGCTTGCAGTTCTAGGAATCACTTTTTTTTTCCTTTTTTTTCATCTCCAGACTTTTATGGATTGTGACATAGTGTGATGAGTATCTGTCTATTCACTGAAGTTAAGCAGCAATGGGCTACGTTAGTACTGGGGTGGGTGACCGCTTCAGTGCACTACTCGTGTCTCTGAGGGCTTTGCAGCTTGCTATAGTAGGCTGAAACCCCTTTCAGCCTTGTTTCAAATATTTTTAAAACATGGTCCCAAATACAAATCACATTAAATGCTGTGGCAAATACATCCTAACTAATCATGTTCAATCCTCCTACTAGGACACAAAGCAGATCATGCCACAACAATCCACAACCCAAAATACATTAGCCCGTTCGAATGTTGCTTGTGACCTCAATACAGAAATGTGTGACCTAGGTGAAATGTGTGTATTGCAAGTGCCATATAACTAATATATACATATCAAAGCTGTATGTTACACTGCTGTAAGTGTAAGGGTTTCATAGTGGATGTCATTGTCAGAACAGAAGATATACAATACCTCTGCAGCCAGTTGTGTTTGTTTATTGCTGTAGATAGCATCCTTTATCTATGCCAAAAGTGAAATTTTAACAGAATTTTTGAATGCAAAAGACACTCATTCTTAGTTAAATGAAACAGGTATGAAAATGAGGTGTCTCAGGTATAGATTTGAGTTTTGGCTAATTTATTTTCATTTTTGTGCATCTATTGGTATGGTTTTAAGTGAAGACAAATCTTGTGATACATGGTTTGCCATGATTTTGATGTACTTTTGTCACTGAAATTTACTTGTTAAATGGAAAAATGGCCCAATTACCAGTGATTTTACTTTTTTAAGGTGGTTAACTGGGTTAAAAGCAATACACATTCTATTTTGAAATTTTTAGATTCATTCACAAGCTATCTGGAAAGGTTTTACTAACTGGGGGGTTGGTGTCTATCTCTCCTTCTTCTGGAAACTATTGTTGTTCTACAGATAGCTCACAGTTTACGCAGTATGGCCTCTCTGAGGTCTGACGGCTCCCAGAGTCAGACCAAGTCCCAGTCTGGTGTTTCACATGACCAGATCTTTACCAAGGTGGGTATCTACAAAGGCCTACTGTGTGCCGTGAAGACTCTTACTGCCACAAACTGTAAGCTCAACAGAAAGGACCTCATCGAGCTCAAAGCGGTAAGCACTTTGGATTTATCTCAGACAGAATTAGTGTGAGAGGTTTATCACATTATTTAGAAGGCACATTAACGTTAAACAACGTCTGTAACAGATATGTTGACATTTGCAGTGGATGTGTTTACTACATAATACCCCTTTCACACTACAAGTGGTATCACCCGCAGTAAGCCACATTTGGCGAAATGTCCCTATCCTTGGATCACCGCCTGACGTCCGTTTGCAAACTTGCGAGTCAGTGGCAAACTGTCCATTACCTTGCGCATCCTATAGTAGTTTTGAGATGTTTAAATTCCGTCCTCTGAATATGGTACTGTGAGCATTGGCAGATGAATGCGAGCATGCGCAGATGAATTTCTTGCTACAGTAACTGAAGGTGTGGTCCACGGTGTATATAAGGCGATATAAGGTGAGTGTAGGTTGGAAGGACAGGGGAGTTTTGCCAAACACATGAATTACACCACCTGTAGTGTGAATAACTCTGATGAAATGGGGTGACCTGGGAGGTGGTTCCACCGCCAAGGAACACCTGTAACCGCGTGATAAACCGCCTGTAGTGTGAAAGGGGCATAGGGTTGAACAATTAATCCATATAAAGGAATGCAGGTCACAGCAGTTTCTTTGATGTGACACAAAACTAGCATGCTTTGTATATAGGCTTCTGGTATTCATATGGGAAAATATGGTCAAATGAAACTTGACCAAAATGTGCTGTACATATGTATCTGCAAATGAGGCCGTCACATTTTTATTTGGATCCTTTAGTTTTTTAATAAAATAGATAGGAGTTGGTGAATGTAAGGAAGCTATCCTTTATGTATAAAATGTGACGTAATTTACCTCTAAGACATTAAAAATAACCTGATACACATCAGCTGCTGACATAAAAAAATATTTGCATTAAATTAAGGAGTTGAAGGCCAAAACCTAACACTAAACCTCTCTATTTTTGCAATACTCTCACGGAAAGATACCAGTAGGTTAGTGATGGGAAACTTCTTGTGGTTGCACAGCTTTGTTCATCTATTCATAAATCAGTGCAACAATTACAGTTTTGCTTTTGATGCAACTGCAGTTTGAAATGAATTGCCTCATGAGATTACTTCTTCCGCTATTGCCACCTTTTAATAAAATACTTAAGACCTTCTTAATTTATATCCACCATAGCCTCTTTAGTAATCTTGCATCACTGTGCTGAATTTTTGTTGTCATCCCAGGATTGTTTGTTGCAACTTAGAGTCTACTTTTTTAAATGGAGATTTAGCAATGTAAAGATTGGTTAAAAGTAGAATTATTACTTGAATAAGAACTCTATCTCATTATCTTGAAATATCATTTGAGTTTTCCATTTCTCTTTTTGGTTCCTGTTAGAAAATTATGCTACCTTGTTTCAATGCGACAGAAACTGGCAAACAAACTTGCTACCTTGAAGTAACAAGATACATGTAGTAGAAATTTAGAAAGAGGGATTAAAAATCCTGTCTCATAATTATGAAATGACAAAAATTGCCAGAAATAAGATAACCCTTCTTATAATTATGAAATAGCAAAAACTTTGGAAACGGGAAACCAAGTTGCTATCTTGAAATAGTGAGATAGCAAAAACTTAGAAAAAGGAAACAAAAACGCTACCTCATAATTACAAGATTATAGCAAAAATTGAGAAAATTTGAGAATTATCTCATAATTCTTGTAAAACAAATTGCACCATTAAAAAATGTGCTCTATATATTAACATATCGGATAAATTACCCTTAACAGTTTCTGAAAATACAAAATAAGATATTTTTGAACATGCGAGTATAGATACAATATTGTTCAATTCTAACACTTTCAAATTCTAACACTATGGGTGTACATCTGCACTCCAAAAAATTATGCACTTCTCTTTTACATTAAAATACTTTTATTCGGTGTAGATATAAGAGAGGCTGTACATCGTTTTTTTAATTTCCTTTTTTTAATTATTAAGTGTTTCAAGTGATGCCTAGTTCATTTGTAATTTGGTTATCTGGTAATGGGTAGTTAGAATGGCAGTCAAAACCAATACATACATTTGGTTGAAGTTCTGTATTGTAAGCAGCCGGCCAGTGGTAAGCAATTACCAGCTTTCCTAGTTGAGGTCAGGTCAGGTCATCACACTAAAACACACTTCATATCATATAAAAGATTCAAACCTAACACCCACTTTGTACAGATGAAGGACATGAACCATGAGAATGTGAACCCATTCCTGGGTGCTTGTATCCAGACAACAGAGGTCTACATCCTATCATCTTACTGCTCCAAAGGCAGCCTGCAGGACATTCTGGAACATGACGAGATCAAACTTGACTGGATGTTCAAGTCCTCACTCATCAGTGATCTGATAAATGTGAGTATCTTATGAGTAATTTAAAAGCAAATATAAGTAAATTACACCCAAATATGAGTAAGTTACAGTCAAACATAAATAAATTAAATCCAAATATAAGTAAATCACAGTCAAATGCAAATAAATAAAATCCAAATGTAAATTATATTCAAGTGTTTGTAAACTTCATCCAATTATAAATACATTATATCCATATATGAGTAAATTACAGCCGAAAAAAATAAGAAAATTAGATCCAGATGTGATTAAATCACAGTCAAACAGAAATAAACTATATGTGTACGTGTAACTAAAATACAGCTACAGATAAGTAATTCACATCAAAGAAGTTAAGTTACATTCAAATGTAAGTAAGTTACTTCCAAATATGAATAAATTACAGCCAAACATAAGTCAATTACATCCAAATGTAAGTACATTAAGCCACATGTAAGAAATTACAGAAATATTTAAATAGATGCATTCTTCCATGTATTCAAACCTAATCTTTCATCAGTGATCTAGTAAATGTGAGTTTTTTAACAATAATGAGTAGATCACAGTCACACGTAAGTAAATTACAGCCAAAGTTAACTAAGTCACAGCCAAATAGAAGTATATTGCAGCCAAAGATAAATAAAGTACAGGTAAATGTAAATAAATTACAGACAAATATAAGGAATAAACACCAACATAATTAAATATTCTCTCATGGGTGGAGTAAAATTACAACTAAATCTAAGAAAAGTACAGCCAAATGTGAGAAAATAACAACCACATGTAGGTATATTTCAGGTAAAAGTTCTAGTGTCTTGTGATCAGTAAAATGTTCTCATATGAGTTATTTATAAATATAAAAAAGGTCAGTAAGGTTACAATCAAATACTCATTATAATACTAAATAATAGTAAATTGTAACTAGAGGATCGCTCGCAAAAAAAAAGATAATGTTTTTGCATAGCAAAAACAAAGCGTCCCGAAAAGGATATAAAGGTGAGTGCTAAAGTATTAAGAAAATGCTTCGTTTCTAGCCTTATACTGTTGTGGCAACCAAAGTCAGCGCAGTCTGCTCTATCTAGCACGGTTTTCAAGATATAAGCATTTTTGTGTTTTGCAAAAAATAAAAAAATTAAAAATGTCCGCTATATTTGGCGAAACAAAAATATTATGAAAATTGGCATGGCTACTCTGCAGAGATACCCAGCAGGTCCAAAATTTTGTTGAGTTCACTCCATATAGCACGGTTTTCGAGATATAAGCATTTTTGTGTTTTGCAAAAACTTTGAAAATTCAAAATGGCCACCATTTTGGGGGAGACAAAAATTTTTGTCAAGACCACTGCCGTGGTGTGTATCTCCCGCCGAGCATTAAAGCAGAAGAAATAGCTTTTCCGAGATATTCACAATTTTTCATTTTCGTGTGTGAAAGGTCTTCCAAAAGTAGGTGAATGAGTTATTTGAGAAAAATTGGCTATCTGCAATACTATTAAGAGATAATTCACATCTACTCATTTTGAGTAGGTGAATAATTATCTATGGGTCTGAAACTTCACCAAGTGAAAGCTCTCCCAAAAGTAGGTGAATGAGTTATTTGAGAAAAATTGGCTATCTGCAATACTTTTAGAGATAATTCGCATTTACTCATTTTGAGTAGGTGAGTAATTAGCTATGGGTCTGAAACTTCACCATGTGAAAGCTCTCCCACAAGTAGATGAATGAGTATTTGATAAAAATTGGTATCCGCAATACTTTTACAGATAATTAGCATTTACTCATTTTGAGTAGGTGAATAAATAGCTATGGGTCTGAAACTTCACAGAGTGAAAGCTCTCCCAAAAGTAGGTGAATGAGTTATTTGAGAAAAATTGGCTATCTGCAATACTTTTAGAGATAATTCACATTTACTCATTTTGAGTAGGTGAATAATTAGCTATGGGTCTGAAACTTCACCAAGTGAAAGCTCTGCCAAAAGTAGGTGAATGAGTTATTTGAGAAAAATTGGCTATCTGCAATACTTTTAGAGATAATTCGCATTTACTCATTTTGAGTAGGTGAGTAATTTGCTATGGGTCTGAAACTTCACCAAGTGAAAGCTCTCCCAAAAGTAGGTGAATGAGTTATTTGAGAAAAATTGGCTATCTGGAATACTTTTAGAGATAATTCGCATTTACTCATTTTGAGTAGACGAGTAATTAGCTATGGGTCTGAAACTTCACCAAGTGAAAGCTCTCCCAAAAGTAGGTGAATGATTAATTTGAGAAAAATTGGCTATCTGCAATACTTTTAGAGATAATTCGCATTTACTCATTTTGAGTAGGTGAGTAATTAGCTATGGGTCTGAAACTTCACCAAGTGAAAGCTCTCCCAAAAGTAGGTGAATGATTAATTTGAGAAAAACTGGCTATCTGCAATACTTTTAGAGATAATTCGCATTTACTCATTTTGAGTAGGTGAGTAATTAGCTATGGGTCTGAAACTTCACCAAGTGAAAGCTCTCCCAAAAGTAGGTGAATGAGTTATTTGAGAAAAATTGGCTATCTGCAATACTTTTAGAGATAATTCGCATTTACTCATTTTGAGTAGGTGAGTAATTAGCTATGGGTCTGAAACTTCACCAAGTGAAAGCTCTCCCAAAAGTAGGTGAATGAGTTATTTGAGAAAAATTGGCTATCTGCAATACTTTTAGAGATAATTCGCATTTACTCATTTTCAGTAGGTGAGTAATAGGTGAATGAGTTATTTGAGAAAAATTGGCTATCTGCAATACTTTTAGAGATAATTCGCATTTACTCATTTTGAGTAGACGAGTAATTAGCTATGGGTCTGAAACTTCACCAAGTGAAAGCTCTCCCAAAAGTAGGTGAATGATTAATTTGACAAAAATTGGCTATCTGCAATACTTTTAGAGATAATTCGCATTTACTCATTTTGAGTAGGTGAGTAATTAGCTATGGGTCTGAAACTTCACCAAGTGAAAGCTCTCCCAAAAGTAGGTGAATGAGTTATTTGAGAAAAATTGGCTATCTGCAATACTTTTAGAGATAATTCGCATTTACTCATTTTGAGTAGGTGAGTAATTAGCTATGGGTCTGAAACTTCACCATGTGAAAGCTCTCCCACAAGTAGATGAATGAGTTATTTGATAAAAATTGGGTATCCGCAATACTTTTACAGATAATTAGCATTTACTCATTTTGAGTAGGTAAATAATTAGCTATGGGTCTGAAACTTCACCATGTGAAAGCTCTCCCAAAAGTAGGTGAATGAGTTATTTGAGAAAAATTGGCTATCTGCAATACTTTTAGAGATAATTCGCATTTACTCATTTTGAGTAGGTGAGTAATTGGCTATGGGTCTGAAACTTCACCATGTGAAAGCTCTTCCAAAAGTAGATGAATGAGTTATTTGAGAAAAATTGGCCATCTGCAATACTTTTAGAGGTAATTCGCATTTACTCTTTTTGAGTAGGTGAGCAATTAGCTATGGGTCTGAAACTTCACCAAGTGAAAGCTCTTTGGGATAGCTGCTCTGCAGAGATACCCTGAAGATAAAAAATTTCGTTGAAATCGCTCTATGTAGCACGGTTTTCGAAATATTAGCATTTTTTGTGTTTTGCAATTTTTGCGCAAAAATTCGAAAATTCAAAATGGCCGCCATTTTTGGCAAGACAAAATTTTTTTGAAAATTGGCATGGCTACTATGCAGAGATACCCAGTGGGTCAAAAATTTCGTCGAAATCGCTCTATCTAGCACGGTTTTCGAGATATAAGCATTTTTGTGTTTTGCAATTTTGCGAAAAATTCGAAAATTCAAAATGGCCGCCATTTTTTGCGAGAAATTTTTTGTTTGAAAATTGGCATGGCTACTCTGCAGAGATACCCTGCGGGTCAAAAATTTCGTCGAAATCGCTCTATCTAGCAGGGTTTTTGAGATATAAGCATTTTTATGTTTTGCAATTTTTGCGAAAAATTCGAAAATTCAAAATGGCCGCCATTTTTGGCGAGACAAAATTTTTTTGAAAATTGGCATGGCTACTCTGCAGATGTACCCTGTGGGTCAAAAATTTCGTCGAAATCGCTCTATCTAGCAGGGTTTTCGAGATATAAGCATTTTTATGTTTTGCAATTTTTGCGAAAAATTCGAAAATTCAAAATGGCCGCCATTTTTGGCGAGACAAAAATTTTTTCAAAATTGGGATAACTACTCTGCAGAGATACCCTGTGGGTCAAAAATTTCGTCGAAATCGCTCTATCTAGCACGGTTTTCAAGATATAAGCATTTTTGTGTTTTGCAATTTTTGCGAAAATTTCGAAAATTCAAAATGGCCGCCATTTTTGGCGAGACAAAATTTTTTTGAAAATTGGCATGGCTACTCTGCAGATATACCCTGTGGGTCAAAAATTTCGTCGAAATCGCTCTATCTAGCAGGGTTTTCGAGATATAGGCATTTTTATGTTTTGCAATTTTTGCGAAAAATTCGAAAATTCAAAATGGCCGCCATTTTTGGCGAGACAAAAATTTTTTCAAAATTGGGATAACTACTCTGCAGAGATACCCTGTGGGTCAAAAATTTCGTCGAAATCGCTCTATCTAGCACGGTTTTCAAGATATAAGCATTTTTGTGTTTTGCAATTTTTGCGAAAATTTCGAAAATTCAAAATGGCCGCCATTTTTGGCGAGACAAAAAGTTTTTGAAAATTGGGAAAAGTACTCTGTAGAGATATCTTGCGGGTCAAAAATTTTGTCGAAATTGCTCTATCTAGCACGGTTTTTGAGATATAAGCATTTTTGTGTTTTGCAATTTTTGCGAAAATTTCGAAAATTCAAAATGGCCGCCATTTTGGGCGAGACAAAAATGTTTGAAAATTGGGAAAACTACTCCGCAGAAATACCCTGTGGGTCAAAAATTTCGTCGAAATCGCTCTATCTAGCACGGTTTTCGAGATATAAGCATTTTTGTGTTTTCCTTATTTGGAAAATTCGTAATGATTAATTAATCATTAATTACTCGGCCACTTCTTGACCAATCAATGCCAAAATCTAATGATTTCCAGATTTTAATAGAATGAATGTATTTGCCAAGTTTCAGGTGAATTGATAAAATTCCTTTCAAGTTATCATCCGGACAAGCTTCCCCATCGAAAAAAGACATTTTTGGTCATGTGACCTCTCTGATTGGTTGAAATGTCACTGCAGCATATTCAAAAAAATTCCCCAAGGCTACTGCCTAAACCTGCCAAATTTGAAAAGAATCCGCCTAACGGTTACAGAGTTATAAGGAAAACAAAATGCGGAGCCGCCGGAGCCGCCGGAGCCGCCGGAGCCGGAAGCTCTCCCATACACAAACAAGCGTCCCTTGCGGGACGCTTAATAATGTAAAAATATCATCCTCTTTACCAAATTTATCAGTTGTGAGGATTTATTTTTAAGTAATCTCATTGTTTTTTTTAAACTTAGGGTATGAGCTATCTACACAGCACTGCCTTGACATCACATGGAAGTCTGAAGAGTAACAACTGTCTGATCGATGGTCGCTGGGTGCTTAAGATTTCCAATTTTGGGCTGGGGATGTTCAAATCTGATACAGCTATGGATGTGGGCGAATATGAACAGTACAGGGGTGAGTTTTCTATGGTAAAACTTATATATAATAAATATCATTGAAGTACAGTTATGTGATGCCATCCTGTTGTTAAAATTGTGCATTATTTTTTATGTTATGCACACTTTTTCATGAAGTGATGCATATGGTTTGAATATAGCTACAATGGAGGCATCAGTCACTGATGAATTTAGTTCTGTTTAAAAAAACTAGATAGTAGACATCACCTTACAACCAAAATTTATATAAAAAATATATATAAAAATGTCAAAATATGTTAAAAAAAGAAAAGGAACAGTTAAACAAGAACATGAAACAATGAGAAAATAGTAAATATTCAGTATTATTAACACCATTACATCTGTAGTATACTGGTAGTATGGTAAAGCACTCACATGTGTACATTACTGGAAAGACAATACACACTAATAACTGTGTATTTTCTCCCTTGCAAAATACAAACTTACTTATAAATGTACACAAATGAGGGTATATGATTACATGAGAGGGCATAACTCTGCACAAAGATATTGATGTCTACTGGGTGGACTGTGGAAGAATCCTTAATACAGTATAATCCTCGACGTTTATATGTAGTGGAGGCATATTGGATATAAACCATCTTCCATATATTGGATAACATTAATCTTTTTCACTGAATCTTGATGCTCTGCATGGTCCCTGGTAACGGATGTTGATTTATGGGGCTAAAATGTCATCTTAAATGACATGGAACTGGTGGCTTTACTTAGAAGAAGTGAAAATGGAATTTAAAACTGAATACAACTTTGTGTGTGTGTAAAATAACAGGTAATCAAAAGCAATATTGGCCCAGGAGTAAAGGGTAATAAAAATGTAGAGTAAGAAATGTAAAATTCGCCACATATCTGAAATTCGGCACATGTGGAAATACTAATCAAATAAATGAATTGTGGTGAGATTTGTTGAACGTATAGTAAATTAAGGCTTTTTGAACTGAAAAATACCAATTTTTGGACAAAAACATCATTTTCTTCGTAAATTTAACTAAGGTTTTAGAGGTGGCGAATTTTAGATTCCTGGCGAATTTTAGATTTCTTACTCTACGTCTTTAATGTAGAGGAGCTGTGGACTGCACCTGAGTTACTACGTTTGGATAGAGTGCTGAGGCCAGTTTGTGGTACACAGAAAGGAGATGTATACAGCTTCTCTATTATACTACAGGAGATACTCTTCAGAGCAATGCCTTACTTTCTAGAAGGAAGTTCACCTAAAGGTCAGTATCGTAGGCTTGTAAAAATTGACTTGGATTTAAATGTAAAAGTTTTCTTTTGCCAGACAAAAAATCCATTAAATTTCATATTTTTAAATGTAAAATGCATTTTTATGAATAAAAATGTATATACTTACCATATGAAAACACTTGGGTAAGCGTGGCTTGGCGTTCGGTGACCGCCACATACACCGTACATAGAATTTAAAATATGAGGGGAGACCCTCTTTAAACCTATATACTTGCTACCTTTGACCCCTGGTGACCTAATTCACTCTGCCATGCGCAGTGATACAGAAATAGTTCATTCTTTTTGTGAAACATAAATGCTGGAAAAAGGTCTTTAAAAGCGGGGCAGGCGGGAGGGTGATTTGCTGTTTTCATATGGTAAGTATATACATTTTTATTCATAAAAATGCATTTTACATTTAAAAATATGAAATTTTATTTCATAAAAATGTAAATATACTATACCATATGAAAACACTTGGGTTGAATGCCCACATGGAAGGATGGTGGGAAAAAGACAGACTGAGGAAAACCACCCTAAAGCTAAATTGCTACAAAAGGATACTTCCTAGTGCAATGCAATTGAACCCAAAACCTCTGTGCTGAAGCAATAACTCGAGTGAGTTAAGTGAGTAGGATTAACCACTGCACTAACTTCAGCACTGCTGTCTACACCCTATTAGGTCAGCTCAAAGGAGAAGGCATAAGTATGCCCTGTGCTCAAAATAGGAACATGCCCAGAGGCACTAAGAAGCACGGTTCTGAAAATAGAGATGAAGAATAGATTCCCTAAAAGGGAAATGCCACCCCCCCTTTTTCTGAAACTAAAAGTTTCAGATGGACTTAAATTGAGGAATTTAAGTAGAAGAGAGAGAAATGGTTGAGTGGAAAAGGATGTCCACTCCACTTAAGAAATCATAAGAGATTCTTAAGAACAACATCTCTGAAGGGAAATTCCTAAAAAAGAAGGATGTAAAAGTGGAATGGCCCTTCCACGTGCAGGATCTCATGTTGACTAGGAGTGGGATTCCACCCCTAAAGGACCAGGAAGCCCCCTGTGCCCTGACATGATGAGCCCTGACACCATGAAGAGATGCATTCTCTGTGGAACAGAGATTGAGGGAATAAAGGATAAAGTGCTATCCAAAAAGATATTGTCTGAGCAGCAATATCACCCTCTTGGACTTCAGAAGAAAGACCAAGAAGAAATCCTTTTAAGTCAGAATAGCTAGATAGAAAGTATCTTAGGAATCTGACTGTAAAAAAGGAGAGGTCTTCTAAGTCATCCTGACCAAAGACAAAAAGTCAAAGCAGGAAGAGCCTTCTGAAGATAACTGGCTTAAGCCAGGAAAGTAAGATCTGACTTAAGGATGACTTAGGCCATCCCTAAAGAGTGAGAGAAAACCTTTAAATAAAGGAATCAAAATCACTCCTTCTCCTTCCCAAAGAAAGGGAGTAAGAAAGACTGTCTAAAATGTGAAAAACTTGGCTCAGCAAATGAAAAGGGTTCAAGAGGAGCCTTGGTAAGAGCCTGCAGAACCAAGGATTAAGTACCAAACAGGTAGGTGACGACTACCCTAATTCTGGACTTAAAGAAGCTCTAAATGAGACTTTCTAGCTCCTATAAGAACCCAACTCCAAGTAGTACCTGGAGAGAGCTGACCTGTATCCCTATTGTCTGAAAAATAATTCCTTAAAAGGAACAAACAGCAATAAATGGGACAGTTGAAGCATAGCAGAGTGGCCATGTTTCTCACAAGTTTTTGAAGCAGTTCCACATTGCTTCATAGACAGTTATGGAGGATAAAAATCCTCCAAGACCCCTCCTGTGAAAATTCTTCTTAAAGGAGACTTCAGCCAGAAAGCTTGAAGAAAGGAACTCCATAAAAATAAATAACAAAACTCTAGATGAGATTGTTATAGAAGAATAAGAGGAAGAGCCAATGGCTTTCTTAAAGGAGATCTTGAGGCCAAACCTGGCAATTACCAGGAAAGGCTACAAGAAGAATGATACAGCTCTGAAAGTTGATTAACTTCATGGCCATAGAGGACAAGGAGCTGAAGGAGGGAAGGAGTAAAACAAGTACTCCGGCCCAAAAACACTCCAGGGCATCTGTTGCCAGAGCCTAAGGATCTAGCACAGGAGGCACATGTATGAGCAACTTGTGATTGAATCACATGGCAAAAGAGATCTAAATAAGATGAGAAGTCTGAGACTACCATCTGAAGATCCAAGAATTGAAGGGCCACCTTATATGAAAGGTGAGAAAAGACCTCCAGAGATGGTCTGCCAAGGATTCATGGCCCTGGAACATGAGGTGGAAGAACAGACTTGTTCTTGTAAAAATAATGGCAAAAGATGCCAAAATACACATGTCCCAAGAGTGGAAGCTGTCTTGATTTAAAGAAAGCCCAGACAACAGTGTCACCTGGACTATCTGAAGAATCCCTTAAAGAAAGGACAAATGAGGAACAAATGTCTTGAGAACAAGACATCTGAGTTGTTTGAGGCTGAAAGGATGATCCTTTGATGAAAGGATAATAGAGGAACAAATGTCTGAGCAAAAAGGACAGCTATGAGCTCTAGAACTGATGCACAGACTGGACTGCTACATCAAAAATAGACCCTAGGTGGTCCACAAAGCACTCCCAAACCCTGCAGTGAAACATCTATGAAAGTAGATGTAAAAACTAGGGAATTAAAGGGAGGTATGCAAAGACATAGTTCCCAGGATAGTACCATCTTGAATGAACCTTCATAGAAGGATCCAGGAATGGAAAATCCAGAGCACCTTTGAGAAGGAAAATCAAGTGTCCTTAGATGACACAGAAGAAGTGTCATGTGCAGGGACCTTGAAGAAGCGGCTTCCAAGTGGAAGCCCAAAGTCAACTCTAATAGAGTTGGTAAATGAGCCTCTGACAACTATTGGCTCTAATGAGCCAATTTGTAGTCACATGTGCACTGAGATGCCCAACCTCAAAGCCAACTTTCCTTACTTCCTTGACTAAGGAAGTAAATCCTGAAAGGCTAGTGGCTAGACCATAAGGCATTGCCACAAAGTGGTACACCTTGCCCAAAAGCAAAACTATGTAAGAGTGAACCAAAGGAGCCAAAGGAGAGAAAGGAGGCAAACTGAGGAAGAGAAGTGGTCCACTGGCCAATTGAGAAAATGATCAACTGTTGCATCCTGATAGTCTGGAAAACCAGGAAAAGATATAATCTAATGGTGGTTTCCAGCATATCTTTGTCAAGGATAATGCCCTGAACAAATCAGGAAAACAGGAGCTCAAGATACTTGAACTGCTCATGTGAACAGACAGTGTGACACTGAATGACAAAGAACAGCATTCTTCTGTGGAGAAGAGCTGAAGAAGAAATCAGGAAAGTGGAATCTGAGAGACCACTGGAATCAGTTGACCTCCCACTGGCAAGTGGAGGGATCTGGAGGTAAGAGTGAAAATTTGAGTAAAACACAACACTCTTATCTCCTGAAGGACACCATAATAGAGGTTGAGGCTAAGCCTCTACCTCTGGAAGGCATTCCACCATCAGAATGTTGGAACCTGGAAAGGAACCACATCCTAAAAGCACTAAGTTAGAGAGAAAACTCCCTGCATGGGAGGAAAAAAGGTCTTAATTGGTGTGCCTCAAGAGGCTAATGCAGATAGCTTAAAAGAGGCACCTTGAGTAAGGGCCACATGAAAACCTTCTGCTTATACTGTTATATGTGAGCAGAAATGGTCTCCCAAGAGAGACATCACAAGAAACAGCATAAGACCAAAAAATGACCAATTAACCCTACCAAGTGACTAAGCACAAGTGAGGGAAATGGATAAAGAAATCTATCAAAATAAAGTGCAAAGATGGCTGAAAAAAGGCCATAGATCAACCAGCTAAAATGTAGCTAGAAGACCCATTGAAACAGATGTCCAAAGAATGGTGGATGAAAAAGACCACTGAGAAAGTATTGCCTTGTCAATCAACTTGAATAAGTGATCAACAAAACAGGACTGAAGGAAAAAATCCCACAGAAATAAGGACCCTAAGGTCCATCTCAGATCTCCCCTAATAGCAGAGGAACTCTACCTAGGGAAGAGAAGGTCTTAAGAACCCCATCAGGCTAGATCCCAGGTCCGGAAACCTGAAGAAGACAACCCAAAAAACCCCCTGAAGAGGATTTTGTACCTGACAAAACTAAGTTTTAGAAGGAAAATTGGGTAATTATCCAACCTACAAAACTTAGAATAAGAAATCCCAAAATGAATGAGTGACAGAAAGTAAGTATCTGGCCTCATGAAGGAACTTCTAAGCCTGGAAAAGTGGTTGACTTAGAGAAAAATAAGACTGGTCAAAAAAAAGAGCAGTCAATTTTATTCCCTAATTCTGTTAGACAGGAAGCTTGAAAATCTTCTGAGGAGAAGATTAAAGGATGAAGTCCTAAGCACCCATATAGTCCAACAGACTGGCACCAAAAAGTTGGAATAGGGTTCCTGAAGTCTGCCTAAAGGTTAACTGTAGACAGAGGAACCCCCAACATACCCAAAAGGGAGATGTGCCCATTGATCGTCAGATCTAAAAAATGGTGAAAACACAATAGAAAGCTGTTGAGTAACAGAAGATTTCCACCAAACCCCAAACAAAAATTTTCTAGATTTAGAAAATGAATGGAGTAGAGTTAAGGAAGTAGCAAAATCAGTTGGATTCAACTGATAAACTCTTCTAAGGGACCCTGAACATGAATGGTCTAGAGAAGGTAATCCCAGTCCAAAAAGCAGTCTGACTAGACTGAAGCCTAGGCACAAAAGAGGCCAAAGGACTAAAAATGGACTGAGAAACCAGATGACCAATTGACATAAAATTGGAATGTAGGAAACCAGCAACAGTGAAATGGATCTCCAAAAGGTGGAAGACAAAGTCCTCCCCAGAAGCCGTAAACCCCCAACCTCCAAAATTGAAGGTGGAGAAAGGCTAAAATGGAGACCCTAGAGTCAGAATTGAACCCCAAAACACTGAAACCAGGATCCGAATTCCAGAAATGTCAAAAGAAAGGGCCTGTACAAGTAAAGAACCGTGAATGGTAGGTAGTAGATACCGTAATGTTACGCTATGAAAAATGCGTTAACAATTGAAATTATTACACATTATGCTCTGACATAATAATATTCAAAGAAATATGTAGAAGGAATGTATAAACAAACCTGGAAATGCTGTAATCACTATGAAAATGAATATTTTCTGACAACCGATCGGTTGACCTCCATTTTGGATGTGACGTCATCGTCACGTGACCTGGTGAATGATTCGTAAAAAGCTCAAAAATATGGTCAATATACGCGGTGAAACGAAGAATTTCGTAAAAAGAATGAAGGAAAACCGTAAAAGGTGAATTATAATGCCTGTATAAGTGCATAAATGAATTAATTCACCGCGGAAATGATTATTTCCAAAGGAAGTCCAACATTCTGACACCACGTGACCCGATGAGCGAAAATACCAAATCAGTAACTACGTGAAAAACAATGCACAGTCAATACAGTCAAAATACGTGGAGAAACGAAGAATTTCGTTGAAAGAATGAAGGAAAACCGTAAATTAAAATAAAAATGCCTGTAGAAGTGCATAAAAAGAATTAATTTACAAAGAAAATGAATATCTCCAAAGGCAATCCGACATTCTAACACCACGTGACCAGATGAGCGATAATACGAATTATGAAGAAATACGTAAAATATTGCCCAAAGAATACAATAAATTCACCAGAAATTGAAGTAAAAGGTAAATAAAATGGAGGAAAAGTGAATAAAACAGCAAAGAAGTACTCACAGAGCTTCAAAAACGTGTAAATGCAGATCTTTTAAGAGGTAGCAAAGCGCCTGTTGATAGTTCAACCGCCACAAAAAGAATGAACTATTTCTGTATCACTGCGCATGGCAGAGTGAATTAGGTCACCAGGGGTCAAAGGTAGCAAGTATATAGGTTTAAAGAGGGTCTCCCCTCATATTTTAAATTCTATGTACGGTGTATGTGGCGGTCACCGAACGCCAAGCCACGCTTACCCAAGTGTTTTCATATGGTATAGTATATTTACATTTTTATGAAATAAAATTCCAATTTTGTTGCATTTTGAGGTATTTTCTACAAGAATAACCAAATGTAGCTAGTTGCTGAAGTATTAGCCATTATCTGTATCGCTGTGTAATCCCTTATTAACCTTTAAAATCATAAGGTATTACTGATTTGACAAGTATATCAATTATGAAGCACATGACAGATGTCTGATAAGATGTTTACCACCAAAGTTGACAAATTTGTTGTTCTGATTGCCCTTTGGGTAATTTAAGGTTACACACAACAAATGGTATAGGTCATACAACAAGAGATAGTTCGAGGAAAGCAATGATATAAAAAGTAAGATATGTTAATTAATACAATTATTTTTTTTTTTTTTTATTTATTTTTCACTAGATTACAAGTTATTACAAGGATACGAAAAGTGAACATCAAAAACACATTACATACTGTACAAGTAAATCTAACTTGAAAAAGAAAAAAAAACAATATTAAAGCACATTTTCAAATAAAAATCTGACTGGTAAAACAAAAAACAGTACACTTCCATTGTTTATTCGTTATTGTTTAATATTCAAAAACAGACTCTGCTAGATTAACCATTTTTTATCAATATGTGGCTCTGACTATTAATTCTACTTAATAATTTTTCTTTTTGATATTTCTTTTTAATTTCCTTTTGAAGCTGAAAAATATTCACTGGTTGTTTTGTTTTTGAACAGCAGTAAATATAATGTCTCACTTTCATAAGTAATGAAATTCACAGGCCAAAAGTTTTCATCATATTTTGTATATCCCCAAATTTCCATTGTTTTTGTAAATGTGACAGTAATCCCACTTCGCATAAAAATCCAGTTTTTGACATTTTTCCATAATTCTTCAGTTTCCAGTTTATATTACTTTCCAAAAAACTGGAACAGTATCATCAATAAGAGTTTCCCATACAATTTTTATTATTATTACTATTATTATTTCACAGTATTTATTTCTGGACAACACAGATATTACTGAATAGCAATTCTGTACACATTTTCTTCACAGTAGCATATGAAGTAGCAAATGCTAATTTAACATAATTTATGTATTATAATACATAGAAGTTATACAGAAGATCATCCAAGTCTCTAACCCTCCCTACCGCCCTCCATTCACCCAACTGGAGCCAGACACCAACCCGCTGATGGAGGATTTGATGCGGGACTGTTGGGCTGAAGATCCAGGAGACAGACCAGACTTCGCCAGCATTAAAAAGAAACTGTTGCAGATCAACAAGGGAAGGTGAGGGATTAAACATAGTTCTAATCTAATCATAGTCTTATAGAGCTTAACCTCTGTTTAGCAGAATCTAATACCACAGTTCCACTATCTAAGTTTGTCTCCTGACTAATCTTTTTAAACATGTCAAAAAAACCTTGTCAAATGGGCATTTCTGTCCCAAGTAGTCAAGAGTGATATTTTCCATCATAAGTCCCTTGTGTCTCATATATATGTGTTTTACTACTTATCTTTATATGGCTACAACTTATCTTTTTCATGTAACGACTGATCCTGTGCTAAAACTATTAGAAATATTATTTGAAAAAGTATGTTAAATATTTTGAAAAGTGTTTTTATTTGAAGAAAATGCAAGTGTCTACATTGGAAGAAAAAAGTGAAAGTAGAATGTATTTGCATTTGAACAAAATGAAAGTAGCAGGTGTTTGCATTTGAAAACTTGAAAAGTTTTTTACATTTAACTACTTTTGAAAGTGTTCAACCCAATGTCTGCATTAGTCAGGAAACCGATTCATTTACTAAACATTACAAAACTTCAAATATGTTATTTAGAACCACTGATTCAGGGTGTATAACTTTAAAGAGTTTCCAAGTGCAAACATCCCAAAATGTTATATTTATAAGGTATTAGTACATGGTGACATAACCAGAACCAATATCCTCTGGTTAGTTCAGAATTTTTTTAAATAAAACATGAATACACAAATATGTTCTTGTTCAAAGAAAGATCAACATCCTGGACAGTATGGTGGCTAAGTTGGAGCGTTATGCCAACAACCTTGAGGAAATTGTGGAGAAAAGAACAGAGGAACTGGTGGATGAGAAAAAGAAGACAGATATGCTGCTGTACAGAATGCTACCAAGGTACAAATCCATGTCATTGAAGTAAAACTACAATGAAACCGATGCAATACCCTGATAACTTGAAGTCCTCTCAAAGTAGAAAGAAACAGCAGGTTTCATGCAAATTTTAATTATTAATTAATATTCCTGAGGTCAATTTCATTTTCACATTCTTATTGTTAGAATTATTCTTTTTTTTAATCTTTATTAGAAAACAGCAATTTTCTAAGAAAAATTCTTAGAATGAGAAAAAATAATTTTTTTTCTAAGCTCAAGATAGAGTGCAAGTGCATATTAAGCTGAATTCTTTTTAAGGGTGCCTATCGGCCTAGGCTCTTGCTCATGTTAGAGATATGCAAATTAAATGAATAATATCCGAATATTCTTTAATGTTCAGTTCAGTTCAGTCTTAAATTTTACAAACTCAGTTAAAACCTCTTTTTAGTAAGGCCAAGTCACACAAAAATAAACAAAGGTTTGCGTTCTGTGTCATATGCATCCTACCCAAATGTGAATCCCAGCTCAATTATGAAAAAAATTGATGAGCTCTGATGTATTAAACATTTTGCCCCCTAATGTAGCTCGGCCAGCATAGAACATTGTGATCTTGGTATTTTGACTGTAAAATATAGCTAGGCTGGAACAGATTTTAAAATATTAAAATATGAAATTTCAATTTTGCATAAATAACTCTATATTTTTCCTAGCTCTAAATAATTGTGTAGTTGTGAACTTGCATAAAGTACAAATCATTAGTCACTATGGCCATAGCCAATACAAAGTTGACCTTTGAACTCAGTTTAAACTTTAATTCCATGTTCCAGTGTAGTGGCCGAGAAGCTGAAGCATGGCCAGATGGTGGTGCCCGAGATCTTCCAGTGTGTCACCATCTACTTCTCTGATGTGGTCGGCTTCACAACTCTCTCCTCAGCCAGCACTCCCATGCAGGTGATTTGTTTAAACCATTTGTGTCCAATCGTAACCCAGTGTATGAAGTTTACCAGAAAACTTTCCAGATCCACTGGATCTCAGCCTCGACAAGCCCTAAAGGGGTTTTGGTCTGCTAGTGCAAGCACAAAGCTATCAGAGACACGAGTAGTGCACCAACGCGGTCACACATCCCAGTACTAATGTAGCCCATTGCCGCTTGATTTCAGTGAACAGAAAGATACTCACACACTATGCCATAATTCATGAAAGTCCGGAGACAATAAAAAAACAGTGGTCTTTAGAATCATGAGGCTCGCTAGACATCGCGCTTAAAAATGTTACAAATCCATAGCAAAAGTTGTCACTCCATATTTCAGTGTAGGTTAAATTGATATTGAGTTTCACATCTGACCAAGTGGCAAGTGCTAAAGAATAATTGGTTTAACTTTTTTTAATGAATGGTTTGATGTTATTTTCTACAATGTCAAGAATATAAAACATAGAAGACTCATCCATTTTGTCTATTAAACAAAATAGAAAGATACAGGTCTGTTAAAAAAGTAACCAGTCTTGGACGGGGCTAGGTGTTACTTTTATACACTGTCTTAAACCCTTCTCTGCCATCTCTGAAGACTATATAGCTAATGGTTGTTAATACTACATTGTACCATGTCTGTCAACACCAGGCAATCAGCCTTATGTGAACTTATTGCTTGTCGACCTCATCTTTTTTTTTTTTTTTTTTTTTTTTTTTTTTTTTTTGACTACCAGTCAAAAGCAAAGTGTATTTGAAAGGGTCATGTCAGTCAGCAAGCAGTCCACAGCTCTGTATGATTGTTTTTCTTTCCTTTAGTACTGTATCATTAAAACTTGGTATATTGGAATAAACTATTTACACTATTATGTGCAAGAATAAGGGCTACTTGTGGTGTGTGTTTTAGCAAGTAAAAAATCTTGTCAGTAGGCTTCCCTTAACCTCTGAGTTTTCATTGGCACAGTTGAATACCAAAGAATACCGTAATGTTTTCCCAACTCTACAAACTGCACATTAAAAAATTTCAAAATATTCATTCTTGGTAATAAAACAACCAAATAGCAAAAAATGCTAAATCACTATAATATATTTTTACAGAAGATCTGAGCTGCCCGACTTTATTTTCATTAAGTTGAATTTTTGACTTAGCAATATGTTTGTACATCTTACTCATTTGTATTAAAAAATTTATGTCACTTTTCTGCCAAACAATAAGTGCAATATTTGGTCTAAGAAAAAATAATTTTCTGTAACTATTGCCTAAAATTCTATTATTAAAATTTATTGTGTTGTAGTATATGATTAAACATTCTGTCTCTATCAATCACTGTATTTTAGGTGGTGGATTTGCTGAATGATTTGTATACTCTATTTGATGACACCATAGCAAAGTATGATGTTTACAAGGTAATAAATATTAACCTGAATACCAAAGTTCTTTCTTAATCAATAGACAAGAAAAACAGGTAAAAAAGTTTAAAATATCTGAAAAAACCAACACCTGTCTAATCACTAAAGTGTAATTCCCATAGACCATCACTATGCAAGCTTTATCTATTTTTTGTGGCTTATTTATTTATTTTTAGACATTTTCCATTTATGATTTTAAACATTAAGTCACAAGTTCTGCAGAATTTAGTACATTTTCTTATATTTATTGATATATGTTATGCCCAATTCACAGATTTGCCCATTTTGTAAAATAGGCATGAATTTTTGCCCATTTCATGAAATAGGCAAACTGCCTTTCTAATTTCATGAAACTGGTGATGTATTAAGTATACAAGCTTTATTATGTTGTTTTAACCTGTAAATATGTGGTTAATTATATTTCATTAAATTTTAAATTGTATAAAATTTGTATAAACTTTTATATCCTGACCTTCCACTCATACCAAATGAGTGATAATAGTAATTTTTTAAGTAACCTTATGCAAGTTCACAACTACAAAATTATTTACAGCTAGCAAAAAATATAAATATTTATTCAAAATTGAAAATTCTTACTTTAATATTCTAAAATATTTGTGGCCAGTCATTTAAGTCAATTTACATTTATGTTGATGGAGTTAGCTTAAATTAGCTTCCATTATCAGATGTAATTATTTTACTTGTGGGACTATATTCATCACTTAGCATATTGTACACATTTTCTTTTATATTTTGTTCTGTGCAACAGGTGGAGACTATAGGAGATGCCTACATGTGTGTCAGTGGACTACCCAATAGGAATGAGGACAGACATGCTGCAGAGATAGCCAACATGTCACTGGAACTCAGGCAGAGAGTGCAGTCCTTCAAAATCAGACACATGCCCACACACCCACTGCAGATCAGGATAGGTTTGCACAGTGGTTCCTGTGCTGCAGGTAACATCAGCCATATGAAGTAAAACCCTCTTAAACCTGGGGCCAGATTTACTAAAGGACATAGGGTTTCATTTTCAGATGTTTATCTTACTTTAAGACAGAATCTGGAGAACATGGCCTAAATACCAATATGACCCTTTTACGTCTGCAAACTCAGGACACTTATCACAAAAACTCAGCCCCTTTGTGCCATAAACTTAGCCCTTTGAAATATATTTATTTATTTAAGCTAATCAAGCTCCTTCTTAGGCATCAGTCTATTAAAGAAAAGAGTTTGTAACCTAAAGGATCGAGTTTGTATTCATTGGACCAAGTTTGGGGTGACTAGCTTGTAAATGGACAGAGTGAGTTTTATCCCTGACTGTTGTGGCTTAAATTTGAGTCTGACACAAAGGGGGCTTAATCTTCCCAAAAAATTGAAATATTTATGTATTGTACTCATATTTGCTCCACTAAAGTATCTTAAATAGGCATAGGCATTAATAATATAGTACAATCTGCATTATACAAACAAGTTTGGAAAATCCATATTCGTTAAGATATTATAGATTAAGTAAATAGATGTTGTGAGGATTGCCCATGGTAAGCCAGTGTGTTTTAGTGCAGATTACAAACTAGTAACTCTGCGGTCCTCCATCCCCCCAACAACCAGTTGTGATATGACCAATAGAATGAGTTGAAGACTGAAGTCAATCAAACAATCTTGTGCCAACAAAGTAAATAAAAGTGAAGGATTTATACAAACCACTAATTTCCATTGGAGAATTAAATTTTCACATAGTCACTTAGTCTGTCAACCTATTTTATAAATTTAAAGGGATTGTTTAAATTCTGAATTAGTTGGTACTGTAAAATTCTAATCATTTTCTCTTTTAAAATGATCAAAGTAATACAATTAACTTACATTGACATTTCACTGTTTCAGGTGTAGTGGGTCTGACTATGCCCAGGTACTGTTTGTTTGGCGACACAGTAAATGTGGCTTCAAGGATGGAATCCAACGGAGTAGGTAAGTGTCCAATCCAATCCACAGTGAACAGCAGCTGAGTGTCGAATATATTTCAAGGATGTTTTTAACTATACATTATTGATGAATGTACTTATTTAAGATAATAAATAATTAGCAATTGGAATTCAACTATTTCCAAATATAGTCAACTGTATTTTACACCTAGTATAATGATACCATTTACATGCACTTGGAACTGAATTCTTTCTTCAGCCATGAAGATTCACATCAGCAATGACACATGTGAAGCTCTGAATAAAGTCAGCGGGAAGTATCAAATAACACTCAGGGGACAGGTGGAATTGAAGGTAGGGATGCTTCAAAATATGTACATTTCTTTGTGGTTATGGTTTCATGTTTGTACATTCTCAAGGGACCAAGTAGACTGAGTCAAGTAGAAACTCAGTCTAGGGACCAAGGCGCAATAGTAAAACAAAAGTTATCAATGAAAGGCAAGTCAAAACTAGGCACAAGTTTAGTATAAAAAGCTTAATATTTGAGTCAGTTTATCCCACTCTTCCTTAATTTTTGGCTGGTCCGTGCTGCGAATATAAGCCTTGAATTATGTTTTACTCAGTCAGGGTTGATAAATAAAAGGATAAATTTAATTACAATGTACTTGATCTTTAGTTTTACTACAAAATGAACCATACTGATCAGAATCTTATTTAAAAGGCAATGGCTGTAATTCTTTGAACTATTACCTGATCTGAAAGTCAGAACAAAAAGATGAAACATTGTCCTGTCAAAAGAGAATTCCAATTCCATCTATAAGTCAAGAGTTACTGCTACTCTTAGATGTGTATATATGGAGGAGCAATATGACAAGATTTGCGACAACATTTCTTCAAAAGGAACAGGAACGTAAGAATAGCAGAAGTAACGGTTAGTTTTTGTTGTATGCAAGCAATTTACAGTGCAGAGACCTTGGAAATCATGGATCTGATTGAAAAATCAAGAAACTGAAAATGTCAAACTGAAAATTGTCAATGTCAGACTTTTCCAATTTATCTTATCTTTTCTTTTCTGGTTTTAGGGCAAAGGATTGGTGACTTCATACTGGTTAGATGGTAAAAATGAGACACAAGACTTACTTCACTCCTCATCAGCTTGAAATTATTGCTCATATCTTGACTGGAGTTCAAAGAATTGTTTTTGTTGGAATATATGTGTCGTATCTCCAGAAAGGGGGATTTTACACATAGGCACTAGAGTGGGTATAATTGTTGGAAGTTTAAGTAAAAAGTAGTAACATAATAATATTACAATCCAAATGTAAACTTACGGAGATCCATACTTCTGAGCCAGTGAAGTTCATCACTAACATTTATGGCAATATTAAAACCGCTTCATAATCATGGTTCATTGTAGATAATTTATTCATTGTTGTAAATATACTGTTGTGATCACTTTTGCCATTTCTTTAAATGCAAATATTGCTTGTCCTTTAAAGTTTTTAAGGCATGTGACAAACATCAACAGGTGACAATCTTCACTGGTTGAGCAGTAGAAGAACAAGAAGTGACTGAGAAAATTTATTTTTGTGAAATATACAAGGATTTTACAAATGGCAAACTTATGTATTCCTAAATTTGTTGATTACTACTTCATACCCAACAACGGGAATTACCAGTGAAAAGTGTCACATTTCTTGTATTCTGTACCTTTGAAAACCATGATTGATACTTAAAAGTTGTCAGCTTTGTGATGTAGTACTGCAATGCTCTGTTGTAGATTCATGAATACTAAACAGCTATGCGAGTATCCCTTGCTTTTTATTACATTTAATTATAAAATACAAGATTCCCCATATTTTATTACTAAAGATGGTTCGCATTTTTTTATATCCAAGTACAAGAATTTTTACAGAAGGATGAACAAGTTGTAATGGGAAAAAACAGAAGTAGTAACACAATAATGATAACTATAAGTTGTAGCACCCAAAGATGAGGTGTTATTGTCTTAAGACCAAAAAGATTAGTCTAGAGTATTCAGGACAGATATGCTCCTTTGTAAAGGCATGGTGGTTAGAGTGTTGGATTTTTAAACTGGAAGGTGCAGGGTCTGAGCCTGAGTAAAAGTGATGGAGGTGAAGTGTCAACTCCATTTCTTTATAGCTGTTAATTATAAAATATATTGACAATGTGCAGCAAATGTTGTATATAAATATTGTTATATTTTGGAAATGTATGTATGAAAATTATCCTGTTGAACATTAGTTGTAAAAATAATACCATTTCATTATTTGTAATTGCACAAATAGTTCTATGAATAATACTGATGTAATTGTAAACTTAGTATGTAAACCCTATTGTCTTTTACATTCTTTTGACTTTTTATATACATTTACCATTTAATTTTCATCAAGATTATTATTTAATTAAAAAGCATTTATTATTGAAGCATTTAATTTTGTGGACACACATATTTTTCAACTATATCTTATTTACAAAAAAAAATGTATGTTTATTTTACTTACATTTTTTCTTGAGAGAAATTCTTGAGATTTGTCTCACTTCTGACTTTAAATCATGGTACACATGCCATTGCATTTCTCACATTTATTACTCTAAAAATTTCAAACAATCACCAAAAATGTTATTTAATCCAAACTGCAAGAGCACTCGGACAATGTGTACTTCCACCAAGGCCCAACACCTCCACTGGCTACAGTTAATAAAAAAAATTCTTTAAAAAATCCTGGGTCCAGGATTGGTTGTGGACAAATGTCCAAAATTAAATCAACCTACTGTGAAATTTGAAGTAAATCTGTGCAGTGGGATTTTTCATAATCTTGGTAAGAAGCAAACAGAATCCAACAATCACATAACCACATTACCAGAGGTTATAAACATGTCAGTGTGTGGAGGCTTATCAACTGTATCGCGTGTAGGAAGAGATTTTTAAAGTATATTTTGTCATGCTTTATTTAACATACAAGAGTAAATTAGTCTGACTTGTTTATATTAATACCAAAGATTTTTGTGTGCAACCAAAAATATATTAACTGGTAAATAAAATGTAAAACTATAAATTGAAGTGTTTCTGTTAGTAGAAAATGAGCTAATTTTATGACAATATTTGCAAAACTACAGTCAACAATAAAAAAAAAACAGAGTATTCTAGAGACCAGTGTGCACATAACTGTTCAGACACAGTATGAAATCTAGAAAAAAGCAAAAACAAGCATCGCAAAGCAGAAAGTGTATAACTGTAAAAAAAAATAGTAAAGATAAAGGCTCGTACAATACATTAATTGGTTTGTCAGTAGTAATACATAAGTACTTATAAAGTACATCAAGTTAAGTAATAAGTGAAAACCAAAAGGGTCATAAAATTGACCATGAAAGACACAATGGGGACAAAAAGCATATCACTAGGTTTTCCATGAAGAATATCTCTATTGTTTTATAGGATTTCAGGCAATATTTTTAAAGATACAGTGCTAAATACATGAAATTCAACTTTATGACCCCAGTTTGACTTTTTTTGAGGGGTGGAAGGGCTCGAGGGCAGATCTGATGGTATATTTGGAATCAAACGCCTTGGTTTCCTATTACATCCAAATACATCCCAGAGCTCTAATTGCAAGAATTGAAAAGATATAAAGCAATGGGTGAATATCTGACCCATTTAGGGTCATAACATTTACTTTGAAAGGTAAGAAGAGGCAAAAAGCTACTTCCCTAGGTTTGAATAGTCCTGAAGAATAATTTATGTAAGCTTTATAGGATTTCAAAAATTATTTTGTAGATATACTTCAAAATACAAGAAATTCAACTTCCTAATACTTTTCAAAACTCTAAATCCAAATATAACAGAGATATTTGACATTTTACAAATCTCGTCTTCCTGTATACTGCATACCTAAAAACACCTGATTTGGCTAATTTTAAGGCAACCTTAACATGAGGATCTAACTTTTGAAGCTATAAAGCCAATCTTCATAACATATTGAAACTGTGTGAGGTCCTCAATGTGAGTAGATATACACAATATGTGCCCAAAAGGGTCGATTTCAGCATGTTTTTTTTACTAATTGAAAATCGATTGGCTCTCAATCAGTCAATTTTGGTCTAACTGATCTGAAATTTGAATGGTGCCTAGAATTTGATGTTAGGAAACCACCTGCATAATTTGTGGATCCTTACTTATTTATTTTATTTATTTATTTGGGGTTTTACGTCGCTTTCAACACTGTACAGGTCATATCACGACAGGTAGTTGGAAGGGCAGAGGAAACCAGTACATATAGTTCGTTAGGGTTCTGTACTGTAAACTGCCGACCAATAGCAAGCAACTACCAGCTTTCCCACTTGAGGCCGTGCCGGGAACCAAACCCCGGCCTCAGAGGTGGGAGGCAAGAGTGTTACCACTCTGCCACCGTGGCCCCCTTGTGGATTCTTACATAGTAGTTTCTGAGAAAATCTAGTGAAAAGGAAGTACAAAAAATTGTTTTTGATCATGTGACCTTGATGGTTAAATTCATGCTTGTTAAAAAAAATTCCCATTCCTATAGATTATAATTGCTAGAAATATTTTAATAGGCCTTATGTTACAGGAGATATTCAACTTAGATAATATTGCGGTGGCCACGTAGGCCATCTGAAAATGGGATGAAACCAATAAGTGTCCTCCCTTCAAGGGACACTTAATTAACACGCACTCAAGATTTCTACCAGGGGATGTTTTCACATTGGAACTGCAATGACAAACTTTGTCTCTACAAAGATACAAGCGAATTTTGACAAGTTTGTTATATACATGTCTTCAATGAGGTTATGTTTCCCGGTGTATCTGTCTGTCTGTCTTAATGATTACTCCACAGAAAAGAACAGATTTTTATGAAATTATTCTATGTGAGTAGGGCCTGCCCAAAGAGCGAAGTAATTAAATTTTGGAAAAGATCCAGATTACATTCTGGATGCAAAAAGAAACAAAAACAAGGCCAAAAGGTGTTTTGGTCCCCTAGCGTGAGCGCAAAGCCATCAGAGACATGAGTAGTGCACTAGAATTTAGGAAAGCCTGGTGAGACAAAGAAATTCCAACTCAGACACATCCCACAGCTGGTCTAGAACTCAGACAGTCACCTAGCCCATTTCCACTTAACTTCAGTGGGCAGACAAATACTCATCACACTGCACTACGATTCATGAAAGTCCGGAGACAAAAAAAAAATTCCAAATTTTCAGAAATGCTCCCTGGTTGAGGTTTGGACTCGGATTAGATTGCTAAATGCTAATTTTATACCACAAATAACTAGAGGAGTGAGGAGTACAAATATTTTGTTTTCATATATTTGGGTTAGATTCCTTGCGAATTAAATTTCGGCTCGATATCCAGCCTTCGCGATGTTTAGTATGCCATTGACAGGAAGTAACATCCAATAATGGCAACTCCGATAAACCAAAAAATATATATAAAGACAAAAGCCTTGAATCATTGGAATTTGCTGATGTCCTCATATAAAATAGTGAATATTATGTCTAGAATGAAGCATTTTGCAATTTAATACAAGAAAGGTGTCTTATTTACATTTTAATACATAAAAGATAACTATTTCAATTTGGTATTTTATATATAGGCACGCACGCGACCCCAACAGTGGGATCAACTTTTGATGAAATTTGACTCATTTAGTGAGCCTTGACTACTCTTTAACACCCCTACAAATAATTCATTACTGAATTTTTAACTTGTACTTACATCCGTAGAATGTAAATGCATATTTTTTAAAGATGTAGTGTTAACATTTTTGATACTGTATATAAGGCTGTGACTTCGTTAGAGAAACTACACCAGGTATTCACCTCAACAGAACCGATCCGAATTCGGGTAACCGTGTTTTAGTTGTCACATAGTGGAGTAGAAGAGAAACAAACATGGCAGATGATATGAACAGAACGTTACGAAAAATAATGTTAAATATCTGAATAAATAAGGAAAATTATGTGAAAAACTAATATCAGTTGAAGAAATCTGACAGAATACCACGGTTTGTCTGATTATTTCATTGACTTAACTATATTTTTGTATTTTTTCGGTTACCCGCTTCACCAGTTTGTACTCTGTTTCTTAAGGAATTCGGACCGTTTTGGGGTAACCGGGTAACCTATCACAGCCTTAACTCGTGAGGATAAGGTAAGGGTAATTTACGCAATAAAAAAAACTGCATTTTAGTTGTGGTTATGTTTTTTGTACAAATGAACACAATTTTACAGTTAGGTGTGTACTTATTCAAACGAATCCGGTTTAATTTTCATTTTTAGAGCCTGGTTTCCAAATCTACTTTCGATTGTAACACTACAATCAAGCTGGTCAGATATTTCCCATCACCAAGTCAGACAATATCCCACACACATTCTCTTCAAGGTCTTCGAGCTGACAATTCACTGTGAACAAATCACTTATATCTCTCTCCCTTTTCTTTTCCCCTAACTTATCTCTTCCAAACCTGTGGAAACATGGTTCTGGTATATCAGTCTTGTTTCGTACTGCCCCTAATGGCCTTGACCTTTGACCTCTCACATGACACTTGTTGTACATTAGACTCATTAAAGTCTCTATTTCATTTCTAGTCACTTTGGATTTATCTCTAACTGTCACGTGACTGAAGGTATCACAGATTTCTGGGATGTATTTACTTGGATGCTGCAGTCTTACAGTGTGTAACTTCGATGCCAGGTGGCTACACAAGGGATTCAAGTCGAGTATTCCAAGTCTATTGCAGAGTAATGTCAGCTCATGAAGTGCCACATGGGAGGAAGAATGGCAACCGCAATCTGGACCAGAGCACACGGCTAGTCACCTGAAGGAAAACAAAAGTAAGAAGATAGTCAATTAACTGTATTTACATCCCTTTTAACAGCTGTGCTGGTATTAATGTAAAATATCAAACCCAGTATTCTCAGGGTCAAATTCAAATAAAATCCCTAATAAAATTAAATTAAAATAAAAGAGGTTATGTAATTGGGAGCATGTGTTTATCTATTTGCTTGCAGAAAAAAAACTCAAAAGGTTGTTTGTGGATTCTAATGAAATTTTCAGAAAATGCCAATAATGGCACAAGGAGCAAATTATTAACTTTTGGTCCGGAGATGAAATTCGCGGACTCGGACCGCCGGTAACCGCCAATGTCAAACACCGAGTCGTGATCTGGATTGCCATCTTGATCCCGGAATTTTTTAAAGGACTTTTTATCATTGCTCCCATAAGCAGTATTGGAGATGTTGGGTCTTGGTGCAGGTAGGCACTCTCTGAGTGCTCTTGTTTGGAGTATAAATATGATATTTGAGTTTAAACTGATAATTAAATTGTCAGCATATATTTCAGTAGATTCTTAAACTTTATGCCAATTAATATCTTTCTTTAATACTTAATTAAAAAGTTAATGAGAGCTTCCAAAATGTAACTCATACATAAAAAGTTATTTAGCACTAACAAAATTGCAAATTTAATAAGTAAATTAAATTTTTATAAGTTAATACCCTATCCAATGGACAATATGCTTAACCGGTCGGCGCAGACTGGTCCGTAGTACTGTGCACTCCCCAGATGGCGCCTCGTACTTCCTTCCTGTCTAGACAACCTGACGTCATAGCATCTTTTTCGTTGTCTAAACCTCTTAGACCCCTAGTAAGCTGATAGCGGGGTCGGTGGGAGGGTCTTGTGTGTCCATTGGATAGGGTATTAACTTATAAAAATTTAATTTACTTATTAAATTTGCAATTTTATTGCGTTAATACATCCTATCCAATGGACAATATGCTGAATAACTACCGCTTGGTCGGCGGGTAAGTTACTAGGGACTTATGTGAACTCACAAATGATAATAAATTTTAACCTACGGTCTAGGCTGACTTTGTCAGGAGACCTATAGGCCCAGGCCTGGATTGACCTTAAGGTCAGGAAACCCTATAAGGCCTTGGTCGGTTGCCAACAGCCGGTTACCCGGGGCTATACCGACGTCGCCCCCCCCCCCCTTTTTAACAGACCTGCTCTGAGGTAGGGGGAAGAGAGGGATGAGTTCAGTCCCAGAATGTCAATAAACCTCCCAAAGGAAGTACATCACATTTTTTCTATGTACATGTAGAAAATGTTTGTACGATGTACATATATACAAATCTCCTCAATCTAAGGGCCACCTGTGGATCTGCTGAGCAGCCACTACCGAGCCCAATTGGTAAAGCTCTGAGTCAGCCCAAGCCACACCCTTCAGATAGAACTGTGTGAGGGTATTATGTGACTTCAGTGGCAGGCTGACAAAACTGGCTCTAAGGAGACTCCCGACTGGAAGACCTTAGGAGCAGCAAAGGCCCTGACATCATGGGTTCTAGCCTGATGTAGAGAGTGGGCCTCCTGGTCAGAGAGCTCATAACATAGGATCACAGTCTGCTTGATCCAAGATGAGATAGGGGCAGATGTCTTGTCGGAACCTTTCTTAAATGAGACAAACCAACCACCTCCTTATTCTACTTGAGGTCTGAGGTCCTGTCCAGATAGTAGCGCAATGCTCTAACCGGAAAAAAAGGGGACCAGTCAGACTTGAGGGATCTATCCAGAGAAGGGGGGGGCCAGGGTTGGTATAACCACTGAGGCCACACTGTCTGGACCCTCCTGACCAGCTGATTCTTGGATAGAAAGCTGGACAATGGATACAGGGACACCGACCAATTGGATTCATGGATTGGTGTCTAATATTTGTTTGTCAAGCATGAATCTCACTTCTGCGTTTGCCCCACCCAAGGGCCAAGAAGAATACCGTCTTGAAGGTCAAAGCTTCAAGGAGGCCTCCTTGATTGGTCCAAACGGAGCCTTATTCAGTTGGTGCAAAACCAGTGAGAGGTTCCTGGAGGGTATGACCCTCCTGCCTTTGGGTCTATCTCTGTGGAACTATCCAGGAGACAAGCGAGATTTTTGTCCTTGCTGATGTTGAAGGGGGAATTTCCCAGTTTATCAGCAATGGCTGAACTGTAACCATCAGTGGTGTTGAGCTGTATCTTCCTGTCCTTATAAGGTGCATAAGGAAGTCAGCAACTGACTTTACAGGGGTACCCTGAGGTCCACCTGATTAGTGACGCACCACTTGAAACAATGGTCCACTTGCCTCATAGACGGATCTGGTTGATCCCTTTTGAGGAGCCTCAATTCTTGCTGCCACCGCCTCAGCGAAGCCGTGCTCCTCGAATGCTGAGGCTCCAGATTTGTCAGATTTCTGTGAGGGATCTGATTGAATGGTTGTGTCAACAGGTTGGGCAGATTGGGCAGGCTCAGTGGGATTTGGCTGGACATGGCCACTGGATCCCAAAACCAAGGCATGATGGGCCACCCCGGAGCAATCAGAATGATTCTCTTGTATGGGGAGTCCTGTAACATGACCGCTTTGCCCAATATGGCTGACAATGAGAAGGTGTATGCTTCCTGATCCTACCATGGCAAACTGAGCGCATTCACTGCTGTAACCAGGGGATCCGGTACTGGTGACACAAACAAGGGCAACTTGTTGTTGAACCTCATGGCAAATAGGTCTAGTTGAGGCCGGTGCCACCTGTTGCATATTGCTTGGAAGACCTCCTGAAGGAGAGACCACTCTGATTGGGTGGTCTGGTCTAGCCTGGATAGCTTGTCTGCGACCATACTCAGCCAGCCTGTGTCGGGCTTTTAGAGTTACTTGATTTCTGGCGCCCTAGGTCAAGATTCTCCATAGTAAAGCACAAAGTGGGCCCGACCTCATGCCTCCTTCTCTGCTTATGTATGACACCACTGTGGTGTTGTCTGTATCTACAAGTACTATCTTGCACATACAGAGGTCTTGGAACTCTTGTAAGGCTAGAAAGACTGCCTTGAGTTCTAGGTAATTGATATGCAACTTGCTTTCCAGGAGGGACTAGGTGCCTCCTGCAGTGTGTTCGTTTAAGTGAGCACCCCACCCTGCTTTTGATGAATCTGTAAAATTTGCAGATAATGTTTTATTTGGGTGTAATGGTTGCCCTGTAAGGACATTGTCCTCTTGCAACCACCCTTGTAAATGTGGGTGCCACACCTTGGTATTGGAATCACCTTTCCTAGTGACTCTGGTACCTTCCAGTTGGTTTTGAGATGCCACTGTATGGGTCTCCTATGAAGTCGGCCTAGGTGAAATTACTTCCCTGTGGCTGTTAGTAAACCTATCAGACATGAACTGCTGGACCGGACAAACCGGTAGTGACAGTATTTCTAGTATTTGTCCTGAAGGTTCTGCCAATGGTCCGGTATTGGTCGGACCCGACCGACCATGAGGTCGAACTGGTAACCTAAACTTTGGCATATTTTCACTAGATCTAGTGTATGCCGCAGAGAACCCCGGAGGGATGTGGCTTTCACCAACCAGTCGTCGAAGTACTGGTGGATTATTATACCCTTTCTATGGCCATCAGTTTCAATTCCTTTGCTACTACAGTGAACTCCATGGGTGCAGTGGACAGCCCGAAAGACAGTGCTTTGAACTGGTATGTCAGACCCTGGACATGACATTTGATATGTCCTGGACAGTTCCTGTATAGGAATATGGAAGTAGGCGTTCTTGAAATCTATTGAGGTAACCCACTCCCGTTGTTGGAGGGTGGTCCTGATGGTCTCCGAAGGGTTTGGTTTGCTCAGACCTAGAATAGGTCCCCAATGGTTGTGTGGTTTTGGAACCAAGCAAGGGTGAAGAAGCCCAGAGATTTGAACTGGCTCGACTGCACCATTCCCTGTCCATAAGCTGATGTAATGCTTCTAACCAATATAGGTTCCTGTGAAGATGTGCATAGCATTTGATAAATGGGGTGACCTTGTCAAGCTTGGTCTTGACTGGAAAGGGAGTGTAGCCCTCCTTCAACATTTATACTACCTAGGGTCCAGCCCCCCCAAGGCTTCCTAAGTCCCAAAATGGGGTTAGTCTGGACCCTACAGGCAGTCTGACAAAAATTTCTGTCCCTCTGGCCTCCGGACACTGGTCCGGTCTGGTGACAATGATCTGAGAAAACAGTCTCTCTGTTCTTGCTGTGGTCCAGTCCGGTGGGGTTGACACCACTTTTCAAATTTAAAGAACTCTTGCCCCAGGCCAGCATCCTGCAAGGTGCAGCATTAAGAATTTTCTGTAACCAAATCTACCAAGGCAATTTGTCCGGTACCAAGACTCCATAACCGGTAATTCACTGTAAACAGTTAAGTCACTGTAACTGGCACAAAAAAGCTGGCAGGCTGGGGTCACTAATGAATTTAGACAGTTACTGGTCTATATTTAGCCCTGTACAGTAAGGACTGTGTAGCCAGCACTCTGTTTGTAGACTTGTAACTGGTAGGTTGAAGCAAGTGTACAAGGCTGTGTAGCCAGTACCAGCCGGTACACTCTGTAACCAGTTGTTGAAGCAAGTGTACAAGGCTGTGTAGCAAGTACCAACCGGTACACTCTGTAACCAGTAGTTGAAGCAAGTGTGCAAAGCTGTGTAGCAAGTACCAGCCGGTACACTCTGTAACCAGTAGTTGAAGCAAGTGTACAAGGCTGTGTAGCAAGTACCAACCGGTACACTCTGTAACCAGTTGTTGAAGCAAATGTGCAAAGCCGTGTAGCAAGTACCAGCCGGTACACTCTGTAACCAGTAGTTGAAGCAAGTATACAAGGCTGTGTAGCCAGTACCAGCCGGTACACTCTGTAACCAGTTATTGAGGCAAGTGTATAGGGCTGTGTAGTCGTTACCTGTCAGTACACTCTGACACCAGTTGTGGAAGCAAGTGTACAGGGCTGCGTAGCCGGTACCCTGCCGGTACACTGTAACCAGTTGTTAAAGCTACTGTATAAGGCTGTGTAGTCGGTCGGCGCACTGCAACCAGTTGTTGAAGTAACTGTACAAGGCTGTTTAGCCGGTAGTGGGTCGGTACATTCTGCAACCAGTTGTTGAAGTATATGTACTTACAACTATCTTGTGTTGAAATCAGCTGGCTGTAGGTTTCCGCCATTAATAAAGTATTTCTTTGAAAACACGTCTTATTTGTAGATTTGACAGTTGGTGGGAAAGCCCTTATGATCTATATTTAGAAACAATTGTGTCACATGACCAGTTTGCTGGTCGGAGGGAGAACGTGATTGGCTGATTGGAGATGAAGATCAGCTTCGTGATCTGGTCGGTGAATCATGTGACCAGCTTCGGATCTTCCGACTATTTCCGACCTTCTTGTTCGGTTAATCACGTGATTAACTTCGTGACCTGGTCGTGAAAACACGTGACCAGCTTCGTGATTTGGTCGGAAGGACACGCGATTGGGTAACTGGAGATGACGTCAGTATTCGCGTTCTTTGTGTGATGCTTTACCAGCAACTTTACAGTCCACAAAACCTCACTACCGACAACAAGGCCGGGTCTGCAAAGCAGGGACTGGAGTCACAGTAGACGTGAGTTCTGAAGAACGCACTTCCGACCTTGCTGGTCGGTGAAAACACGTGACCTGCTTCGTGATTGGTCGGAAGGACACACGATTGGCTGACTGGATATGACGTCAGAGGTCGCGTTCTTTTGAGCTGGCCGGTTGGCTGATGCTTTAAAAGCAGAGAAGCCTGGGACAGTGCGCTCTGTAGATGAAGTCCTGGCCAGTCTGAAGTCGATTCTTCTTTTCAGCCGGCTGTACACTCAAACCAGTTTCCTGGCCATCCACCTCCCTTACTACCGACATAAGTGCCGGGTCCACAAGGGAGGGACTGAGAGTGATTAAAGATGAAGTTCCTTCTATGTAAATACTAGGTGAGGTCGGCTGAACATGAGCTTGCCGGTCGACTAATGCTTTACAGCAAAGATGTCTGGACCAGTGCGCTCTGAAGAAATCTGAAGAATTCACCTATTGCTTCTGATGAAAAAACACTAATATACTCGAGCTAGGCTGGTGTGACTGATGCTTTACAGCAGAGAAGTCGGTACCAGTGCGCTCTGAAGAATCTGAAGAATGCATCTCTTGTTTGGGGAATTCCTTCTATTACAGTGTTCAAAACTACGTAGATTGCAGTTCCCCGTGACTTCTATTGGAAGTACTAGAAAGACGTTTCTATGGTGACTGTAGCCTCAAACAAAAGACACGGATAAAAATACCTGTAAGTAGTACATCCATAATTCCTCAATATTGTCGATCTGCCCCTAACAACACAAAGGTTGAATGGGAGGAAACTAGTAAAATGGCTGCCTTTATATTTCGCGTCGTAACTGCCCTATCATCAACACTAAATTGAGTCAGCTAGGGAGCGTTTCCAGCAGATTTAATCATGTATATCCGTGCTTGATATGTAGATAACACTTTTAAACCAAAATATTTGCAATTCAGGTGAAAAATCCATCATAATGCACACTTTTCCTTAAAAAATCTGGAGATTGTAGAAAACATGTTCGCACAGTACACACGCCAAACGAAAAAGATGCTATGACGTCAGGTTGTCTAGACAGGAAGGAAGTACGAGGCGCCATCTGGGGAGTGCACAGTACTACGGACCGGCCAGCCGGTGGAAACACAGGACGTCTTTTTCTGACGTTTGGCGGGCCGGTCTGCGCCGACCAGTTAAGCATATTGTCCATTGGATAGGATGTATTAACGCAATAAAAATGTAATTTGTGAAAAGTTCCAATTTTAGTACTTCAATATTCAAAATCTATTCTAAACTGACAGAACTTAATAATCAACATGTGAGTGCTCGTTGATAATCAAATTGGGCAATGAATCTATTAACTCTAGCCTACTTGTCTTCAGGTTCACCTCAAGCTTATGAAAACATGTACAACATCAGTTGAATGACATAGCAAAGCCCCAGCTATGGAAAACAACAAAAGGAACCTTAAGTTAATATTGTATATTTTTACTCCATGCAATATTTCCTTGTACTACAGGACTCGAAGTCCCATCCAGAATGTACAAGTACAGCCTAAGCTCTGCAGTGGCAGACAATGCCCAGACTGAAAAACAGAGGCTTAAGGATGACCATTTATCAACATGCCTGAGGTTCTTTACCCTGCCATTGAGGATATGACCCAATGACAGAGGACTGCCATTTTAAGTGGTCATAAAAGCCACAATGTATCTGCCTGTACCCAGGCACAAACCCATGTCCCCTGTATTCCTAGGCAAGCATGTTACCAAATAGGTTACAGTGACAGATAATGATTGGTAATCGAGGCAGAAAGATTTTTTACAAAATCCCTTTCATAGCTACAGCAATTGTGGACTAGGCCCTCACTATATCCTACATGTTGTTATAGGAATAACCCCCAACCAAACCATGATAAAAACAAAACAAAACCGATTTTACCATGGTTTGAAGTTATAAATCCCAAAGGTGAAGCCTGAGGGGTTTATGGCCTAAAACCATGGTAATACTCTGCGTACACCTTGGTTTTGGAGGGGGTTATTCCTATTTTAACATGACAAGTGTTTAAATTTTATAAATATCATTTATTATTTACATTTGAGCCATAATGAGGGATAATAGGGAGCTACAGGGGTGTGCAGTATTTTACCCATAAAGTATTTTGTTGTTTAGCCAATCAAATTCATGGACACATCTGTGTCATGTTAGTATATGTACTGGATTTTCACCCAATATTACAGAGGTGAAAGAGCCTAATGGTCACTGTTCAAACTCCATTACCACTAGGTCAGCGAAGACCCTCCAAAGTATATGTCATTTCATGTAAAGCTATAACTTAATGATCAAATACTCTGTTGTTAGTCACACACAAATGATATGCACGGCTTCAATTAAATAACCTCTACACGGACCAGTGTTGCCAATTATGCAAAGAAAAATGAAGTTCCTGCTACTGCTTACCTGGGCTGTATATACCTTGCTGCACTCGGAATGCTGGCAACTTGTTCTTTATCCACATCCCTATACATAGAGTACTGGTTTTCACTGCTGCCGACCAGCGGCTGTTGTGGAGACAAACTCTGCGATAGGTCAGTGTGATATGAACTATTACAACTGGTATCTAATCTCTCAGTAGACTGGTTGTCGTCTATTTTGCCTGTGGAAGGAGTTTCTATTGAAGTACCAGCTCCTGAAAGTTGCAGACTGGCAAAGTCAGATAGTAGGCTACCTAATTGGTCAACCTCTGCTTTGGTAGAAGTTTGCTCCAACCTGTAACATATTTAGTTCTTCATATCACAGGCAGATAAGGAATTCCACAAGTTAATTTTAATATAATTTACAGATCAAATGCTTTAAATTGGACTATTTTTAGATTATGTTTGAAATGTTAAAAATCTGACAATTGCTTAAGTATAATAATAAAATCCCCCTGAGGTGATTTACATAAGAAAACAGCTAATCGGTCCAATAATATTTATATCAGTAAATGCTTGGACTTCTATATATTCATTTACTACAGCTACCTGTTCAGCCTAAAAGGACAGTATAGGCTTTAACAATATTTCTGAAAAAAATGAAAATTTTTAAAAGTAACAGCAACATTATCAGATTGTGTGTAATAGACTGCATGCCAGATATATTTCATTTACCATGAGAATCTGTATTGCTGTAACAACATACAATGGCAATAAATGAGATCACAAGATTAATGTACGTTACAGTTGGGTCACATGACTCTTACCTGTGTGTGATATCATTCAGCTGTGTCACTGAGTCTTCACCTTTGGTTTTACTCAAATACACCTTCATCATGTCAATAATCTGACCAAAATAAAACAATCCAATTATAGGCAGCAATATGTTTTACTTTTGGCTGAAGCTTAACAGCCAAAGCCCAAGGGTTAAGGGGCTTTCAGAATCAGTTATTCCTCTGTTAAATCTATTGCTTAATGAAACACCTTGGTCTATACATGGGTAGTGCTACATATTCTACATAACCAGTGGTAACAGTACAGTGAATAGAAATGACTTATAAAGGAATATGTACAAGTTTATACAGTATGCAGAGCTTTAATACCTCAAAGTTCTGTGTAAGAGTCCTGAAGAGAATTTAAAAGAAGGTGGAGTCAAAAATTTTGATTGACAGTACAGGGAAAAGTTTATCTAATTGACAAGGCTTCTAAAGGTTTAACTGTCACATACTCAAATAAGTTACAAAAGAAACCTTGAAATGTGACTCTATATGAGAGTAACTGGTGGACTTTATACAGTAGTAGGGTTTACAAAAACTTTGATTGACAGGTACTTACATTATATGTCTCTGACTTGAGCTAGGCATGACTAAGAATGAAGAGTAATGAACAGGCATTTACACAGTCGATGGAGCCTCTAAAGCTTTGATCAAAGGTCAAAGTCAGGGTTTACAGTCACTTTCAATAGCCAGTATAAAGCTTTGACAGTTACCTATATTACATACTCAATGATTGGAGTTCTGTATAACATTATGGGGAGAGGTTCTTGGAGTAGGAGGAGCTTATAAAGCTTTGATTGACAGGTACTTACATTAGACACCTCTGACTTGAGTTCAGTATGGGAGTATTGGGAGGAGTTCTGTAATATTCTCAGTCTACCTGTAGCCAAATGCAGTGGAGTGCGACCAGTCTGATCCAAGGCATTCACATCTGTACCTAGTGACACAGAGAAATAGAAAGGTTATACCTGAAAGGAAATTATGTTTTCAAAGTTGGGGTTTTACGACCAGGCTCATACTGGGATAAGTATTTCCCACATTTATCAATCCATGACCAAAGAGGTGACATTGTATGATTATTGTCTTCATATTCTCTTTAGTATAGAGTAAGAAATCTAAAATTCGCCAGGAAACTAAAATTCACCACCTCTAAAACCTTAGTTAATTTTATGAAGAAAATGATGTTTTTGTCTATAAATTGGTATTTTTCAGTTCAAGAAGCCTTAATTTACTATACAGTCAACAAATCTCACCACAATTCATTTATTTTATTAGTATTTTCACATGTGGCGAATTTCAGATATGTGGCGAATTTTAGATTTCTTACTCTAAAGCAGTAATTTTATTTATGTTTGCCAGTACTTGTGGGAACAGCCCAGATACGCATGGTCTTTTGCTGTCTGCTTTTCATATAATTCTGTATTTTTTATTTATGGTATACTAAGTCTTGTACACTATAACTTTTTCTTACATGATTGTTACACAGTATATATTTGTATATGCAGAGATGAAAATAAATCTCATCTTATCTTATCTTATTTACCAACCTTTGCAAGCACTAGCACTACTCGATTTTCCAAATAATTATTCATATATGGCTCAGAGGGGGTACAACAGGTGCTTGACATGTTGGGGTAAATGTATGAAAGACTGCTATAATACTTAAAACACTATCTCATTCAACTTTTTTAGTTATATATATTTTAGATGAGGGCAAAATTGCTTGTATACATCGATGATTAGCAGAAATTAACAGAAAATGCAATTGTGAAGTTGAAAGAAAAGCACAACTGGGAATTCACTTCTACAAACAACAACATTCTGTATCCACTGATATAAAGAGAATGGTTTTCCATTAAATGAGTGGAAGACAAATTCATTTGGTGGCCTGCTTCTTGCCAGAATGTGCCTGCAAGCAATATGAAGCAGCATACTGACAGAATCAACTAGACCATCTGCAACAATTTTCCTTGAAATAAGCAGAAACTCTTTTTTGGTCTTGAACTCTTTCTGCTAATTTGATTAATAGTAAGAGTTAATTCAATTCAGTTTTCACAGTGATACACATACAGGGTGATCTTGTTTTTCAGAATGAAATTCCACAATAGCTTAAATGGTCTTTTTTTCAAATAATCAGAAAATATTTTCAAGAAAACAGCCATGGCACCCACTTGGCTTTTGCTTTTTTTTTTTCTCTTTTTTTTTGTTTTGTTGGTTTGTTTTTTTTTGTTGTTTTTTTTTCAAAATGAGGCTTTTATCATGATTGTGTATTTCAATCAATAGTTGTCAGACAGTTTATGAAAATTAAACACATATTCTGGGACTTTGAAAATGATTGAAACCCGGTATTTCATATGCTTATAACTGATATGATGAAACTTGACTGCAATTGTACATGAGTCATAATTGAGACTGGATAAATATTTTCTTGAGGTATTTTCAAGTTGATAAATTTCATTTTTACCATTATTCATTGTAAATATATTCAAGACATATAGTTCTACTTGTGAATGCTTAATGAATGTCTCGTGTTTGCCTTTCAGCTTTAAATAATAAAGAATCTACTACATTTAGATCATGGTTGGTTGTACATAGAAGCTATAACACCTTTATAGCACTACACTTGCCTGCTTGCAGTAACAGGGTCACTATGTTGGTATTTCTTGTACAGGCCGCTGTGAAAAATACAGATATTTACATCATTCAGCTATTTAAATATATATTTTACATAAATGGCAGTAAAGTATATGTAACAAATACACCACAAAATGATGTGCTTTGCTTGTAAATTTGCAAAGATAAAACATCATTGCAATTTTTGTTAAAAAAAACTAATTTTTAGAAAACACATAAACACTAGAGTTGTGTTATAATCTCACCTACCCACCACAAAAATTAACATATTTATCACGTGATTAGCCTTTATTACATTTATTTTCTGAATTTTATCTTTTTTAATAGGGCTATTGTTGGGCATTTTTGTGCCAACACAAAAGAACAGTTATTATCTAAACAGGTTGGGAGAACAAGAATTTGAAACTTTTAAGTTTGGAATAATTCTGCAACAAAATGTATCATAATCTGACACATTGCAACAAGGCTTGCCATTGCTTATTTTACAATATTTTTAAATTCTTCGAAAGACCCATAGCCCCAAACCCAATACTGTTTTCATAATTTACCAACACTGACTGGTCTGACCCACAAAACAATATAGTGACTACAAAATAACCTCTGACAATTAAGTACATTGATCATGGCAGTACCATTGCAGTGACTTCTGAAATTCAGCAAAAGGGGTCATCTGTACAATTACAAACAGAGAACTTCTGGGCTGGTATTCACAAAACTATAGAAGTGAGCACTCAAATATCAATGAAAAATGAGTGATAAACTGGACTATAGCTTTTCACTGCTCCACCGCGTGAATATGCCCAAAATATTAGTTCTGAATTTCTGTGGCTCACCAAGATGTAATGCTGTGTTTCCAATCTGGTCCCTCTGGTTAGGGTCTGCCCCACTGTCAAGTAACATCTTCACTGTGAACAGAAAAAACTCAAAAGTCTGGTTTTCACATTTCCTTTGAACGCCTGGGTTTGCACTCACCCAGGCCACTAGTATTTCTAACGCTCGACGATAGGAGAGGGTTATTGTAATCATTTTGTTTCTGTCTGTCTGTCTGTCTGTGCACCGTTTTGCCCTTATAACTCAAAAACTATAACATCAATCAATCTCAAATTTGGTGGGCAGGTATTTCATGGGGTACAGACGGATTCTTCCAAATTTGATGTAATTTGTTTGAAAATTAAAGTCAGGAGAGAGTTTTTCTTATTTTTAATTGGGAATACACAGTGAAACTGCTTCTCTTCATCCCATACGTAAAAATCAATATTTTGCTTTCTAATGATGTCATTACTCAGTGATGTCACAATGCAATTGTGACGTCACAAACCTAGCTTGTGACACTTGCTGTCTTTAAGTAAAAATATTTCTTCTCATTTTATGTCTTGAAATTGAGATAATGATAAAAAAGGGGTGGGGGTGGGGGTGGGGTAGTATATTCATCATTTTTATTAAATTATTATTTCTGCTTTTTATTTTCTCTTTTTTTTTCAATTCCTTGACAGTCCATCACAAAAAATTACCATGCATGGTTTCACCAAGAAGTGACCTTTAAGCAATATTTCTACCTCCACCAGCAGTTTATGTTAATTGTTTGTTTCTTTGTCTGGGTTTTTTGTTTTTGTTTGTTTGTCTTTTTGTGTGAGGTTGTGCGTGTGTGTTTAGATTACTCCAGAACTAATGAACAGATCTTTATTAAAAAATCGTGGGTAGGACCTGACCGAAGGAAGAAGTTACTAAAAGAAAGATCTGGATCTTATTATGGATACAAAAAATCATGAATTTTCAGAGGTCCCATTTCAATGTATTTTTGATAACTTTTACTTTCTACTTGAAGATTAATTTACAAGTTTGGATCTATTTTATTGTCTTCTTTACAATACTTTATATCTTTTGAGAGACTGGTCACATGGAGTCGAGCGTTTTGCTCTCTCTGAGTGCATCTTGTATCGCCTAATGTCACAAGACTTAATTTAAGCTAACAACCAAAATAGTGAGTCTGGTTCTTACTAAGGCTAGAAAATGAATAACAGTGACTACATTGTACTTCAATTTTTTGGTTTTGTTATTCGGCAAATATCTAAATATTTAGTATCAGTTCAAAATCTGATGTAACTTGGCTGGTTTCCACATCAAAAGCATGCATGTTAAACAGTTGATCAAGAAGCACACATCCAAAAATATGTCAGGAATGCACTTAAGGTTGAAAACATTTGAATATCTACATAACTGAGAGCTCAGCCTAACTTCCACATGCAACAGACACTTTCATCTAAAAACTAGAAATCGGCCGCCCTGTTGATAGTAGATGCGAATAGAAACAGGATAGCATAGAAGAACACACATTATCATGTGTAATGTCCACCCATGAACCTTTTGCCCAAATTGTACAGTAGTCTTACAAGACCCTGTTTCATTTGTAAAATATATCAATGATGCTTAAATATTTGTTAGTGTAGATGTAAATTATTTCAGCTTCATGCCTTTTTGCATTGGTTGGGTTGAAAATTTTGACGAAATCACTCTATCTGGCATGGTTAAGAAGATAGAAGCAAATTCCTGTTTTTCTATTTTTGGCAAAAATTTGAAAATTCAAAATGGCCGCCATTTTTGGGAAAAGGAAATTTTTTTGAAAATTGCCAAGAGTACATTTTCTAGATACCCTATGGGTCGAAAATTTCAACGAAATAACTCTATTTGGCACGGTTAAGGCCAGTTTGTGTTTTTCCATTTTGGGCAAAAATTCGAAAATTCAAAATGGCTGCCATTTTTGGGGAGGGGAAAATTTTTTGAAAATTGCAAAGATTACATTCCTTAGATACCCCGTGGGTTGAAAATTTCGACGAAATCGCTCTATCTCGCATGGTTAAGGAGATAGAAGCAAATTTGTGTTTTGCCATTTTTGACAAAAATTTGAAAATTCAAAATGGCCGCCATTTTAGGGGACGGGAAATTTTTTTTTAAATTGCCAAGAATACAATGCTGAAATACCTGTGGGTCGAAAATTTTGACGAAATCGCTCTATCTCGCACGGTTAAGGAGATAGAAGCAAATTTGTGTTTTGCCATTTTTGGCAAAAATTCGAAAATTCAAAATGGCCGCCATTTTTGGGGAGGGGAAAATTTTTTGGAAAATTGCAAAGATTGCATTCCTTAGATACCCTGTGGGTCGAAAATTTCGACGAAATCGCTCTATCTCGCACGGTTAAGGAGATAGAAGCAAATTTGTGTTTTGCCATTTTTGGGAAAAATTCGAAAATTCAAAATGGCCGCCATTTTTGGGGAGGGGAAAATTTTTGGAAAATTGCAAAGATTGCATTCCTTAGATACCCTGTGGGTCGAAAATTTCGACGAAATCACTCTATCTCGCACGGTTAAGGAGATAGAAGCAAATTAGTGTTTTGCCATTTTTGGCAAAAATTCGAAAATTCAAAATGGCCGCCATTTTTGGGGAGGGGAAAATTTTTTAAAAATTACCAAGAGTACAATGCTCAGATACCCTGTGGGTCGAAAATTTTGACGAAATCACTCTATCTGGCACGGTTAAGGAGATAGAAGGAAATTTGTGTTTTGCCATTTTTGGCAAAAATTCGAAAATTCAAAATGGCCGCCATTTTGGGGGAGGGGAAAATTTTTGGAAAATTGCAAAGATTGCATTCCTTAGATACCCTGTGGGTCGAAAATTTCGACGAAATCGCTCTATCTCGCACGGTTAAGGAGATAGAAGGAAATTTGTGTTTTGCCATTTTTGGCAAAAATTCGAAAATTCAAAATGGCCGCCATTTTTGGGGAGGGGAAAATTTTTGGAAAATTGCAAAGATTACATTCCTTAGATACCCTGTGGGTCGAAAATTTCGACGAAATCGCTCTATCTCGCACGGTTAAGGAGATAGAAGCAAATTAGTGTTTTGCCATTTTTGGCAAAAATTCGAAAATTCAAAATGGCCGCCATTTTTGGGGAGGGGAAAATTTTTGGAAAAATTACCAAGAGCACAATGCTCAGATACCCTGTGGGTCGAAAATTTTGACGAAATCGCTCTATCTGGCACGGTTAAGGAGATAGAAGCAAATTGGTGTTTTGCCATTTTTGGCAAAAATTCGAAAATTCAAAATGGCCGCCATTTTTGGGGAGGGGAAAATTTTTTGAAAATTGCAAAGATTGCATTCCTTAGATACCCTGTGGGTCGAAAATTTCGACGAAATCGCTCTATCTCGCACGGTTAAGGAGATAGAAGCAAATTAGTGTTTTGCCATTTTTGGCAAAAATTCGAAAATTCAAAATGGCCGCCATTTTTGGGGAGGGGAAAATTTTTTAAAAATTACCAAGAGTACAATGCTCAGATACCCAGTGGGTCGAAAATTTTGACGAAATCGCTCTATCTGGCACGGTTAAGGAGATAGAAGCAAATTGGTGTTTTGCCATTTTTGGCAAAAATTCGAAAATTCAAAATGGCCGCCATTTTTGGGGAGGGGAAAATTTTTTGAAAATTGCAAAGATTGCATTCCTTAGATACCCTGTGGGTCGAAAATTTCGACGAAATCGCTCTATCTCGCACGGTTAAGGAGATAGAAGCAAATTTGTGTTTTGCCATTTTTGGCAAAAATTCGAAAATTCAAAATGGCCGCCATTTTTGGGGAGGGGAAAATTTTGTTAAAATTACCAAGAGCACAATGCTCAGATACCCTGTGGGTCGAAAATTTTGACGAAATCGCTCTATCTGGCACGGTTATGGAGATAGAAGCAAATTTGTGTTTTGCCATTTTTGGCAAAAATTCGAAAATTCAAAATGGCCGCCATTTTTGGGGAGGGGAAAATTTTGTTAAAATTACCAAGAGCACAATGCTCAGATACCCTGTGGGTCGAAAATTTTGACGAAATCGCTCTTTCTGGCACGGTTAAGGAGATAGAAGCAAATTTGTGTTTTGCCATTTTTGGCAAAAATTCAAAATGGCCGCCATTTTTGGGGAGGGGAAAATTTTTTGAAAATTGCAAAGATTGCATTCCTTAGATACCCTGTGGGTCGAAAATTTCGACGAAATCACTCTATCTCGCACGGTTAAGGAGATAGAAGCAAATTAGTGTTTTGCCATTTTTGGCAAAAATTCGAAAATTCAAAATGGCCGCCATTTTTGGGGAGGGGAAAATTTTTTAAACATTACCAAGAGTACAATGCTCAGATACCCTGTGGGTCGAAAATTTTGACGAAATCACTCTATCTGGCACGGTTAAGGAGATAGAAGGAAATTTGTGTTTTGCCATTTTTGGCAAAAATTCGAAAATTCAAAATGGCCGCCATTTTGGGGGAGGGGAAAATTTTTGGAAAATTGCAAAGATTGCATTCCTTAGATACCCTGTGGGTCGAAAATTTCGACGAAATCGCTCTATCTCGCACGGTTAAGGAGATAGAAGGAAATTTGTGTTTTGCCATTTTTGGCAAAAATTCGAAAATTCAAAATGGCCGCCATTTTTGGGGAGGGGAAAATTTTTGGAAAATTGCAAAGATTACATTCCTTAGATACCCTGTGGGTCGAAAATTTCGACGAAATCGCTCTATCTCGCACGGTTAAGGAGATAGAAGCAAATTAGTGTTTTGCCATTTTTGGCAAAAATTCGAAAATTCAAAATGGCTGCCATTTTTGGGGAGGGGAAAATTTTTGGAAAAATTACCAAGAGCACAATGCTCAGATACCCTGTGGGTCGAAAATTTTGACGAAATCGCTCTATCTGGCACGGTTAAGGAGATAGAAGCAAATTGGTGTTTTGCCATTTTTGGCAAAAATTCGAAAATTCAAAATGGCCGCCATTTTTGGGGAGGGGAAAATTTTTTGAAAATTGCAAAGATTGCATTCCTTAGATACCCTGTGGGTCGAAAATTTCGACGAAATCGCTCTATCTCGCACGGTTAAGGAGATAGAAGCAAATTTGTGTTTTGCCATTTTGGCAAAAATTCGAAAATTCAAAATGGCCGCCATTTTTGGGGAGGGGAAAATTTTTTGAAAATTGCAAATATTACATTCCTTAGATACCCTGTGGGTCGAAAATTTCGACGAAATCGCTCTATCTCGCACGGTTAAGGAGATAGAAGCAAATTAGTGTTTTGCCATTTTTGGCAAAAATTCGAAAATTCAAAATGGCCGCCATTTTTGGGGAGGGGAAAATTTTTTAAAAATTACCAAGAGTACAATGCTCAGATACCCAGTGGGTCGAAAATTTTGACGAAATCGCTCTATCTGGCACGGTTAAGGAGATAGAAGCAAATTTGTGTTTTGCCATTTTTGGCGAAAATTCAAAATGGCCGCCATTTTTGGGGAGGGGAAAATTTTTGGAAAATTGCAAAGATTGCATTCCTTAGATACCCTGTGGGTCGAAAATTTCGACGAAATCACTCTATCTCGCACGGTTAAGGAGATAGAAGCAAATTAGTGTTTTGCCATTTTTGGCAAAAATTCGAAAATTCAAAATGGCCGCCATTTTTGGGGAGGGGAAAATTTTTGGAAAATTGTAGATTGCATTCCTTAAATACCCTGTGGGTCGAAAATTTCGACGAAATCGCTCTATCTCACACGGTTAAGGAGATAGAAGCAAATTTGTGTTTTGCCATTTTTGGCAAAAATTCGAAAATTCAAAATGGCCGCCATTTTTGGGGAGGGGAAAATTTTTTGAAAATTGCAAAGATTGCATTCCTTAGATACCCTGTGGGTCGAAAATTTCGACGAAATCGCTCTATCTCTTACGGTTTCTGAGATATTAGCAAATTACTCAAAAGTAGTACTGAAAATACACAATGAAGTACCTAAATGGCTATTACTCATGTACTGACAAAGCTATCAGTCCCAAATGCAATACCAAGCGAGCTATGGACATAACAATCTTGTATTCAAAATTGTAGTAAAATATCTTTAATTATTTTGGCTTAAATGCACGGAAACCAATGGGTACTGAAAATAGCTGTACTTAAGTATTACTCAGTAAGCAAAAGAGGTACAACAGCCAAAAGCAATCCCAAGCAAGCTACTGACCCAATAAGCCTGCATACCAAATTTGGTGACAATAGCTCTAATACTTTTCCTTTAAATGAGCGGAAACCATGCGTGACGCCGGACATCGGACGCCGGACGCCGGACGCCGGACATCGGACATCGGACGGCGAAAAAAGCAAAAATAATATATCCACCCCCCAGGGGGGTGGACATAATTAAACAATTGAGAGGCGGCACCCATGAAATTTTTATAAAGACAAAGCTTACATTTTTTAATCTTAAAATCTTAAAGAAAGGCACTTTGGATGTATACATTTTTACAGGATAATTAAATTAACATTTTTGTTGTTGTCAAATAGCATTCAAATAGTATAGCTAGTGATCAAACCAGAGATTGCATCTTTTCGCAGTGTATCCCTGGAAGGGACATGGTTGAAGCGTGACATACAGAATATTATGTCAAATGTGACCCCACCAAAAGATTCGGGGAGATATAGACCATTAGAGGTATCAAAGACCACATTTGATCTTGAAGGAGGGATCTAAGGTCAAATCTGACCCCACCAAAAGATTTGGGGCACATGATTTCCTACAGGTTGTCTTCACATCCAAAACCTCTACGACTAATAACAAGGAAGATATAGGCCATTATAGGTATGAAGAACCATATTTGAATTTGAAGAAGGGGTCCAAGGTCAAATCTGAAACCAGCAAAAGATTCTGGGCACATGATTTCCTATAAGTTGTCTTCTCATCCAAAACCTCTACGACCAATAATAAGGGAAATATAGGCTCCTTTAAGTTTGGTCACCTCAGATATCCAAATTCATTGCCATAGCAACCAACCCAATTGAACAAACTGGACCAAAATGTTAGCCAAGCAAGATTTCATAGCAGGGAAGATAACCTGAAACATTGGTAATGAAAGGTCATTGTTGGTATGAAGAACCACATATGACCTTGAAGGAGGGGTCCAAGGTCAAATCTGAAACCAGCAAAAGATGCAGGGCATATGTCATTGATTTCCTAAAAGTTGTCTTCACATCCAAAACCTCTACAACCAATAATAAGGGAGATATAGGCTCTTTTAAGTTTGCTCACCTCAGATTTTCAAATTCGTTGCCATAGCAACCAACCAAATTGAACAAACTGGACCAAATGTTAGCCACACAAGATTTCATAGCAGCGAAGATATCTTGAAACCTTGGTAAGGATAGGTGCAACAGATTTCCAGCTATAAGTGATTTACTCAATGGTGAACTGTCAAAGTAGCTATTAATCAGCTATGGACCTGCAGCTCTGAAAATTTGCCATGACAGAGTACATTTAAAAGTACATGAACAACATATTTGATAAAAAAACCTCTAAATGTAACAGGTTTACAGATATAAGTGATTTACTCAATGGTAAACTGTCAAGGTAGCTATTACTCAGTTAGCTATGGACCTACAGCTCTGACAATTTGCCATGACACTGTGCATCAAAAAGTAGCTGAATAACATATTTGACAAAATTATTGTAGCAGTTATGAAGAAAATTGCAAATTTAATAAGTAAATTAAATTTTTATAAGCTAATACCCTATCCAATGGACAATTGCTTTACCGTTCGGCGCAGACAAGTCCGCCAAATGACAGAAAAAGTCATCCTGTATAACTACCCGCAGGACCGGTCACGGAGTGTACATCCGCTGTGTGTCGCCTCATACTTCCTTCCTTCCTGTCTAGAGAGCGTGACCTCATAGCATCTTTTTTGTTGTCTGAACATATTAAGACCCCTAGTAAGCTGATAACAGGGCCAGATGGGTGGGCCTTGCCTGTCCATTGGATAGGGTATTAACTTATAAAAATTTAATTTACTTATTAAACTTGCCATTTTATTGCGTTAATACATCCTATTATGTTATTATAATATAGCGCGGACAAGATTTTATAGATCAAGGTCACTATGGCAAGATTAAAGGTCAAATCAAGCTCAGACCATGACGTTACACACTTACACCCCCTCACCAATGTCCCTACCAAGTAACAACTTCCTATACCTTACGGTTTCCGAGATATAGCCCGGACAAGATTTTCAACCTCAAGGTCACTATGGCAAGGTCAAAGGTCAAATCAAGGTCAGACCATGACATGACACACCTACACATCCTAACCAATGTCCCTACCAAGTATCAACTTCCTACACCTTACGGTTTCTGAGATACAGCCCAGACAAACATTTTCCCGCCGCCCGACCACCGACCACCCGCCCATCCGGACACCATGGGTGAAAACAATACCCCGACAGCCCTGTGGGGTAAAAATGGCCAAAATCTGACCATTAAGAGGCCACCAGTGACCTTGAAATTGAAGGTCAGGGTAACAAAACACTAGCGTTTGTGGCATTGGCCGTATATACCCACATACCAAATTTGAAAGGTCTATCTAAAATTATATTTTTTAAGTTATCGCGTCCGAAAGTAAATCTTTGCGGCAGCAGCATGACTGTACTGAATCCATAGTATCCCCAACTTTCGTCCAGGGATACAATAATGAATATCTGTTGATTATATTGGGACTGGTTTTCAGTGCTACCAACATGTTGTCATAGACATATTTGAATCCAGGATTAGAACAAGTGAGCTAAAACTGATAACCAAGAGGTCACTGAGGCACCTCAGTGTAAACAGGTCATCAGGGATTAATGTTTAACATAAGTAGTAAAGAAAAGTACAGAAAGAGAGTACTTTTAAGTCATGAAAAAAATACATCCACTTCTTAGGAGGATAGACATAATTACTGTCATTGTAATGATAAACATTGTTAACAAATATGAAGAAATTTTAACTTTTATCGGTTATTTTTATTTCTTTTATTTTCATTTTCTTTTCAGTTATTGATGAGCCTGTTTGATATTCATTAACACCACTTCTTGTCTCTTAAAAATTGTGCAAATTTGACTTTGGTAAAGATGACCCCCTGGAAAAAACTTTGGCCAAAATTGACTCTAGAGAAAATGACTGTATTAAACACTTATCTAATAACCCTTTTCACGAGTTCACCTCCTGACTGCCACAAATTTGTGGTCAGTAGCATCATTTTATCAGTTGTACAAACTTTTCTTTAATTTGTGAAGGTCCGTCGCACTGTTTAACCATGTTTAAGCACCTTTGTGAGCGAACTTTTCTATCCTGACAACAAACCTGTGATCCTTCCAGTGTTAACAATTTATCTTTATGGTCACAATGCAATAAGGCTTCTATTGGTAACTCACACATTTCCCACCTTTTCATGACAGGCTCACTCATAGCAGGGCCCGCAGCTTCGAAATCAGCTAAGTTTTATAACTTGTGGATGTGGGACAACAGCACAACTAATTTTCTGGTATAACATATTTACCCAAATCTTTATTTCCTTTAGCAGCAGCAATATGCAAAGGTGTTCTGTTTTTGCTGTCATGACAACAAGGATCGATTCCCATCTGAATCAATTTAGATGCTGTCAAAAAAAAACAATTAACTATAAACACTTGCTATTGCAAATACATGTATATTATTAACCTGGAATTAATTTTGAATGGCTATATTATTCAAATGTATTGTCAAGTATAGGATAATAACTGATTTATAACTGACACAGTTTCACAGGGTGTATATGATTTTACTCACAAGGTTAACAAGGTTTCAAGTTAATTTTTTAGCTATTTTACTACAAATGAAAAATGACATTGCAGTTATATAGTTGAAGAATACTTGATTGGGAAAAGAAAGTAAGGTTTTGGTCAAACTTGTTTACAAATGACCACCAAAGGGAAATGCTAAATATGGTCCTTTGTGGAGGTCGTTCTTTATATGAAACCAATACATGAAACC